>OX392378.1:275263-1700433 GCA_947623385.2 Cladonia squamosa | reverse complement strand
AAGCAGTGGTATCAACGCAGAGTACTACCCTAACCCTAACCCTAACCCTAACCCTAACCCTAACCCTAACCCTAACCCTAACCCTAACCCTAACCCTAACCCTAACCCTAACCCTAACCCTAACCCTAACCCTAACCCTTAAAAATTGACCAAGTACCATCACTTAAAGATCTAATGGTACTGGGACGATTTTTTTGCCACCGGAGCTATAGTATTGGGGCCCGAATACCATAGCTCCCGCTTATAGAGTTTAAATACTATAACTTCTATATATAAGGTACTAATTATTACTTAGAAGCTAGTATAGTAAGATATATATTATTAGTAGTAGTATTAGTAGTAGTCTAATATTATAATATTAATAGATCTTAAATTTAGTTGCAGACTTTCTCTTTATAAAGACGCTTATACTATTATCTTATCTATTATCAAGACTAGTAGGAGTGATTTAAGAAGGAGCTGACGCCCTTATCCTGCGCTGCCAGCTAAGTGTATAAGGATGTTGAGGTGGGATTTGTTTCGCAGGCGCTGATTTCGCCCTGCATGGACGCATGAAGCTTCGTCGAAAGCAGGACTATTGGGTAGGATTTGGTGAGAAGATAAATCTTGAAGCAATGCTGGCCCATGCCTGCGTAGATATAGCTGATTAAGCTGCCGAGTATACGAAGTACAGCCCTCACCCGCACAGCCCTATGGGGCTTAAACCTAACCTAGACGAAGCAAGCCGGCTTGCCGCTGCGCAGATTTCCTTATTTAGACCTAGCTCCTCCCTGTAATCCAGGCTTGCCACCTAGGGTCTAGGGGCCGTTAGGGCCCCTTAGGGCCCCTTAGCGATCTACTGGGGGAAATCCGCGCAGCATCGGGTCTCTAGGAGGCCATACGGCTCAGGGTGTGAACTCCTTTGAGATAAGGTATACAATACCTAGCACCGCTCTTGATTCTTGACCAAGTCTGTGTACAAATTTAAATATGCAACAGAGTACTTTTTTCCACCAAATTTTTCTTCATGGGACTAATGCGTCTTGTCTTCGTCTTTCTCACCTTGGTGACCTCTTTTATTATTGGCTTTGCAAGTAGGATACAAGTGGACAAACAGATCGCAGTTTGCAAGAGCTTTGCTCCCAGACCCAGTTCAACTTGCAAAGAAGTATGAAGCCATGGCGAGAAGCATGGCTTTTTAGGAGCCGTTCGGTGTCTTAACCCGTGCGTATTTGCCCCGTTGTGATAAAAGGACCGATCTCTGCCGACATATACTGGCATATGAACAGCAGCATGTGATAGTGATGAAAGCTGTGTTAAGCCTATAATTACGCGCTGTCCCCTCATCTGAGTCCGCATGATGTCGTCACCGTCTGCAACCGGTGAGGGGTTAGGATTCAGAATACTGAAAAGCTTCATCTTTGCTCTGGGACAGGGTGTGTCTATCCGGAAGCCATGACCATTCAAAGACAAAGGACGAAGCGAAAAAGTCAAATTCTATGTACGGTAACGCCTGACTGGTTCCAAATATATGGACAGAAGTGGAGAACGTCTTTTAAGAAGCATATGTGCAGCTAAAACTTTCACCGATGGTATTCAAGTCAATTCGTATCCACTCGTTGCTTGGAGTTGCTCGGTCTCGATGTTTAGCTTTGACGCATGTTGACGAGTCCGAGAGTAAGAGGAGATAGCACGTCCTTGGCTTGTGTCGCTACCCTCGAACAGCCTACGTAGGCGGTGGGGGTGGGTAAATCCCAGTAGCCAAATAAGTGATGTTCGAGGAATCGAGGCAATAGAGCCCCTTATCACCGTGCAGGGACTGCCAGGTCCTCTTTGCTTTCATGCAAGAGAAGATGTCCTTATCTCAATGTGATGTCCATCACGATCAGCAAACCTAGGGACTCCCCGAGGATTGCCGTCCCGGAGCCTCGGTGTATGTGACAGATATCTGTAATTGCATTACACCTGTGCTTACCTAACACTCTTGACTTATATACGGATAATCCGCTCCCCAACTTTCCTTCGAAATGAATTCTCTTCAACACCTTGACAAAAATCAGAGAATTTTACACTTCCGATTAGACATCGCTGTAGATACACAATGGGAGGCCCAACATATTCGAGTGTCGTGGAGGACCTTGTCAAGCTACTCAGACAGCACCATCAGTATGACAACTTACAGGAAGCAGTTGAACAAGCTGTTGCCTACAATATACCGGAGCTAAAGACACTTGGCATTATCGACAGGGAATCTTTTCTTGATTACATGGACTTCCTAGTCCGCACTTGGGTCCCTTCAGAAGACCTCGAAGGAAAAGACGTCTACTACCGCCTTGTTGTATTCTATTTTATCTTTGATCAGCCAGCGCTTAAGAATCTTCAGTCTCCTATCAAGCCTACCTCGGCTCACCGCCCCCTATCTTGGCTCTCGGCCTGGCTGGTTGAATACGCAAAAGAGATGGGGAGACTCCTTGACCAAGAAAGCTCTCTCACTGCTGAATCCCTCAAGACCTTTTTTGAGTCCCCT
Source organism: Cladonia squamosa (assembly GCA_947623385.2). Taxonomy (NCBI): domain Eukaryota; kingdom Fungi; phylum Ascomycota; class Lecanoromycetes; order Lecanorales; family Cladoniaceae; genus Cladonia; species Cladonia squamosa. The sequence goes on along the minus strand of OX392378.1, from coordinate 1,697,927 downwards.
TTATACAACATGAACGATTACATTGAGCCAAGAGGCGGTTGGAAGACCTTCAATGACTTCTTTGCCCGCAGTACTAAGCCAGGCTATCGTCCCATCGACTCTCTTTGTGACTCGAAAGTCATTGTCAGCCCAGCAGACTCAACATTTGACGGTGCATGGCCCGTCAACGACTCCTCTCATGTCAAGATTAAGAACATCCACTGGAATATCCAGGACCTACTCAAAGGTAGTCCGTACGCTGGAGCATTTGAAGATGGTATCTTTATGCATTCTTTTCTCAACACATACGACTACCACAGGCAGCACGCACCAGTGGATGGAAAGGTGGTGGAAGCGCGTAATATTGCGGGTCAGGTCTATCTCGAAGTCAAGGTTGTGGAGGATCCGAAAACTGGGAAGCCCAATCTTCACGGAGAACGTCATACTCATGGGAAGCCTGATAATTCACTTAACGCCACCGTGAGTGCGCCTGACGATGCCGGCTACCAATTCTTGCAGTGTCGTGGCCTCATTGTGTTGGAGACTGAGATCGGTCTGGTCGCTGTCTTACCCATGGGAATGGCGCAAGTCTCTTCTGTAATCATCACCGCCGAGGTTGGGAAGTATTTGCGTAAGGGAGAAGAGATTTCGTATTTCCAATTTGGGGGTTCCGACATTGTTTTGGTCTTCCAAAAACGAAGTGGCGTCAAGCTTACCGCGGAATTGAACAAGCATTATAACATGGGGGAAAAGATTGGGTTTGCAGATCCGGAGTAGCTGAAATATCTTTCTGCGGTGCTGAGTGAATTATATGTATGTGTGTTTAGTCGAGAGACTTTTCAAAAGCTGTTGCACCTGTCTCTATTGTGAGAATAGTCCTGTCCGAACTCAAACCTGTGCGTAACAGCTTTATCCGAATAGGACCCACGCCGGTACCTACCGATACAGTGCGTTAATTATTCTCCGCGATCTGCATTAAAGATTGCTGATCGGCGGCGTCTTACACAGCCCAGTTATCAATTATCACTGACCACAGGAGACATGGGTATATAATATAATACGGTTAGATCGGCAGCGCCTTAGATGTGCTTATCGTTTCCCACTCACGATCACTCAGTCAGGATAATTCTGGTCTACTTCTACTTCTACCAATCACACTACAATAATGATGAGACTGCATCGCCCTACAGGCACAAGGGATGAGTACATTTCCGGACTGCGCATGACATTAGGACGAAATAAATGCTGCCAGCTTATCTTGAATAGCGCCGACGTTCCCCCGGCTTCCACCTTCTCTGTGCGGCTAGGCCATCTTACGTCTTTGACTATTCGTCTGCAGACCTCAAATCATCTGGACTTTGTCGTTCCTCTAAGCACATAGACAATGTCTGATATCGAAAAGGCCGGAAATCTTGAGGTTCTGAAAGCTCAAGGACAACCAAATGGTGATTTAGAAACCATAGAGGCCACGACTGCACCCCTAGAGCACGCCCCGGAAGCCAAGCGATCTGATTTAGAAGCACATGCACGACTTGTCGATAGATTGGTCCTACTCCCTAATTTCACAGATCCTAAAGCCTACAATAGGAAATTGAAATGGGCCATCACAATCCTCGTGTCTGCAGCTGCGGTAATCGACTCAATAACAACCAATATATTCTACCGTAAGTCACAACTTCAAGTTCATTCCAATCATAGCTGACCACGGTATGTAGCTGCCCTCCCAGAGCTCCCAGGTAGTCTCTCTACGTCTCCGACGGTAGCTAACTTGGCTGTTGCTCTACCAATTATAAGCTCTGCCATACTCCCGTTGTATTGGTCGTATGCCTCGGAAAAATATGGTCGTCGTGTGGTCTATATACTTTCCTTGATTCCCTGTGTAGTCTTCGGTGCGCTATCCGCAGTATCTTCTTCCATTGCCATGCTCATTGTAATGCGTATACTTTCGGCGGGTGCAGGCTGTGCTGTTACACCCATCGGGGCCGCAGTCGTCGGAGATATATGGGAAGTTAAGGAAAAAGGACAAGCGATGAGTGTGTACTACGTCGGATTACTGCTCGGTCCTTCCTTGGGCCCAGTTATTGGAGGAGCCTTAGTTCAGCGATGGAGCTGGCGGGCAACACAGTGGTTCCAGATTGCATATGGAGCGTTGATCCTTATATTTATCTCGTTTTCATTACCAGATACCACGCAAAAGGCCATCATACCTGATAGTACCTTGAGGGAACTTCCACCACGGCAACAGGAGGATTCTTCAAGAAGCCCGGTCACGATCTTAAGACAGATCTGCTCTGCAACACTACGACCGTTACGCATCGTTCGCTTTTTGAGAAGTCCAGCTATAACACTTACAGTCTATCTTTCAAGCATCACCTTCCTTGTTGTCAAAGCACTGCAAATCAGTTTCCAGCAATCCTACGCCGGTCCACCTTTCAATTTTGACGCACTGATCATCGGTCTGACTTTCATTCCTTTTGCGATTGGTTTGATTGTGGGAGACCTTGTTGGCGGCAAATGGTCGGATCATGTGATGCATAGAACTGCCGTCGCGTCAAATCGATATGATAGCACAGGAGGGATAATTCTGGTTCCTGAAGATCGCATGAAAGAGAATGCGTGGCTGGCGATACTGTGTCTTCCAGCGGGATTGGTTTGGTATGGCTGGGGTGTCCAGTATGGAGAGCATTGGATCGTACCGGTCTGACCCCCAATTTCTCGCTCGTGAAGGCTGTCACTGACAATATAACCTTCGCTAGATAATTGGAGAGGTGTTCGTGGGGCTCAGTGTGGGCCTAATCTTCAGTCTTGTGACAACTGTCCTGGTCGAGCTTCTGCCACAGCAAAGCGCCTCACTTGTGGCTTTGAATAGCCTCGGTGAGAACCTGTTCGCTACCGTTGGTACTGCGATGGCACAGCCACTGCAATCAGCAATCGGGGCCGGCTGGCTCTACACCATGTTTGCTTTCGTCACCTTGGCGAGCTTGCTTGTTGTCCTACTTATGAGGAGATATGGGCGGCAATGGCGAGCAGCTGCGAATATGATCATCCGTTGATGAAACAGTATTGTTCCCATACTATCGAACCCACGGCAATAGGTCTCTTTTAACGCTATCGCATCAATTAGACAGGCTTGTGGCTGACAATGGTATTCGACTAATGCTGAATGGCCGAAGAACCAAGCTTCGTGACTCATGCGTGGATTTGTCAAGATAGGCCTCCAGCTTCTATTTCTCTGAGAAAGCAAATATCGAACGTAATGGTTTGGGCAGGATTCCTCTGTACTCAGTCCTATCAGAAATCACGCTAGTGGCCTTGTTGCGGATGCACATAGGTAGATGACCTCTCATAGCCAGCTTACCAGATAAAAAGGTCCGACAGCCATGCTTTTGAAGGGTCTCTCCTTTTTAGACCTATGCCACGTGAAGCATTGGTCTTGTCTGTCTCTATATCACTCCGTATGGCTAATTTTCCATTTTAGAGAGAGTACGAGCTTGAACGGCCATTAGTCCAACATATTTGAGAGTTGGTGTGGCCAGCGTACCCATGGTCTGCAATGCTTCCTCACAATGAAATTTCTATCTGTCTTTGCGTTTTTTCTTGTATGCTCATCGCTTAAGGTCTTTCCTTTACACCAGGGCTTTCACTCCACATCTGTTTTTATATAATTTACTATATCTTTGATTCTAGTTCTTCCTATGAGGTAGTCATATTCAAGAATACATTTTGAGACCACAGACAGTCGTGCTTCGTTTCGAGCTTATTCATCACGGCCAACTACTCGATTCCATCTGACCCTGAACTATAAATTATCCTCCACACTTCCTCCATCTCACAGCTAGAGCTATCCGGGCCTTTTGATCACTCAACTCTGTGAACAAGGCTACTCGCTGTCCATCTTCTAAATCTCTTGCCCCAGACCCAGAAAATGATACCACAGCAGCACCAGAGGAATGTAAGACACATGTTCGTCATAAATGGGGGCACATATCCTGACTGCTCCACCCACGGTGTTATAAATTTTGAAACACCATATCCCCAAACGTTTTTGTTGATCGTGACGGAGACAAAAATAGAGCCAGCGGCCGGCTTATACGAATCAACAGCGTAAGTGGATGCGATAGCAGGCAGTGCAGCTATTTGTATACCCGCACAGCCGAAACCGATGACGGCGATAGCCTGTGAATGTTAAGACAGTCGCGTAAATGAACACGGTAAGGGAAAATTCTCACCCTCCAATTCCAGTGTGACTCAAGACCGAATCCCATGACAAAATTGCCCAAGATCATGATAACCACGTATGGTACCATAGCCACTAGTCTCATTTCTGGCTCTCTTATTCCGCGATTTCTTCTTGTAAGCTTTGCACTTACCCAGTCGCTCAGGGGTCCGGCCGTCAATAGCCCAATGAGAGCGCCCGCCAACGAAGCAAAGTTCATGAACCCAACCGATTGAGGGCTAAAGTTGTAAGGGGGAGAAGCTAGTGCCTGGGATTGAACAAAGGTTATCATAAGGTAGCAGGCGCTGCTGAAACCGACGATGAAAGAGGCGAATTGAACGATAGGAAAGCATAATAATCTCCACGGGAGACAGAAAGCTTGAGCCAGGGTCCAGAATGGCCGGTCTGAAGTACGGAGAAACTGCCACTGTTGTATGCTAGGTCTTCCTCTGCCTAGGCATATCTTATTTGAAGAACCTTGTGGCTCGCTGAGCTCTGGTGGAGTTAGAGGTTGGTCGTAGGGAGGAGTCGAAGTTTCGGAGACATTAGGACGCAGGTCCGATTTCGCCTTCTCTGTTGGAGGCTCAGAATCCCTAGTGACTGTTCCTAGCTCTCTCGAGGATACGCGGTGCCATTTGGTTTCTGGAAGACCCACGAGGAGAACCAACAGGGTGAACAAATTGAGAGCGACGTTTAACCACCAGAAGCTTCGCCAGCCAACACCGTCGGCCATAGTACCAGCAAAAATGGGCCCGAGCTTTTCAGTGTCAACGCAGACCATCAGAAGGAAGCAGATTTCTTACCATTACCGCGGCGTAGAAAGTTGCAAAGTATAGAGTATTGAAAAAACCTCGCTCGTGTAGAAAAATTACATCTGCAATTATTGCTGGTGGAATTGTCTGTGATGTGATTGAGTTTAGATGACCTTCACCGAAAGGAGAGTTGCTGGTGTCTTTACTTCTCCAGGCCCAGTGCCGATCCCAGCCAGGACTGCCGCACCCATAAAGCTTGAGTAGCTTTCTGCCTTGGCCCGCCAGACCATGCTTCCGAGACTGATCAAAGTAGATACTAACAGAACGAATCTACGACCGAATGTGGCGCTTAGTGGAACCCTACAAACGTCACTTTATCAGCTGCCAGTGACAGAGGTTGTTGCAGCCTACAGTTACCATATAAAATTGCTGAATCCTAAGACTAGGATAGTGATCCCCGTAAATTGCACCACACCAGCTAGGTCTGAGTGAAAGGCTTCCATAAGCTGAGGGAAGATTGGAGCAATTGCCAATGGCCCAAGAGTTTGTGCGAAGGTGACCAGTAGAGTAGATGCGATTACACTGGATTTCCAAAACGGACTCCAATTCTGCTCCTCAGATTCATTAATTTCTCCCGCTTTCTCAGACAATCCCCGGGCTCCACTCATTGACGGAGATCTTGTAATCACTGACCAATGGATCATGGACATCGCCAGATGGCTGTGGTACTAGAACCGTCCTATTACGCTCACTCTTCACGAAGTGATGTGAGCCAACATCAACCATTACCTCGGTGCCAGGTATAATATCGGTATGGAGTTCATTCTCATAAAGCGCCTAAGTGCACGAACACAATCAGTCCGACAAGAATTCCCACTGGGCTCTTACACGGGTGCAGATATTCGACAGGGAGCCCCCAACACAAGTGACAGACTTACAATCTCAGTCTTGTCCATCTTGGCAGGTTCTCAACTATGGAAAGTAGAGCTCTGTAGTTGGCGAGTATCTTTTGCTGAGAATACATGAATCTCTTGTCGCGTCGAAGGATCTTTTAGAGGCTGTATGAATGCCAATAGGGGCGCCAATCTTGCCTGCCATGGCTTTTTTTGGTCCTTTCGTTGACTCGTGCCTACTAGATCGGCCGATTGAAAACAGGGGCTTGAAGCGCTCCGAGTCCTGACCGATGTATCGATCTTCTTTTCCTTCGGGTTTGGGTTGCATGGTACTGTTGCAATGAGGGGCGCGGCAAATAGATTAAAACGCCATTACCTCATCTTTCATAGATAACGGGCCTGGTGTTAATTCGTCTGCTTTTCAGTAGCAAGGATCTCACTCCTTCCTTTTTAGTTGGCGAGTAGGTCAGCCAAAGTAATACCCTCCTTGAAGACCGCGTGGGATTTACACAGGCCATAAGAACACAGTATTCCAAGACTCCCTTCCATACAATATATTGCTCTAAACGAGCACTAAATAGTATTCCACTTGCTAATTGGATTGCGTATCAAACCACGTCAAATACCATTCTCGAAGAATAATACGGCTATCAGGAAGACGGTGGTAGCGGCAAAATTAAGAGGTTGCATGACAACCAACAACGAATTCAAAAACAGCTATATCCCGTCCCGTCACTCGGCAGCCGTTCCGACAGCGGCATCGCCCATAGGTAGTCGGGGACACAATAACGCTGCATGAAGTCTGCAGCCACCTTTTCCTCATCTTTGATAGTGTGGAATCGCTAAGGCACCTGTCGAGATTAGTGAAGTGAAACTAACAACGCGAGGTGGTGCGTACTAGTGGGGGCACATGTGGCATAGCTATACAAGACAAACACTAAGATCCTTCTGTATTATCTCGTGTTCCATATGGAAGTCTAAGCTTTGAGGTGTCAAATAAGATGGAAGGCTTTGATAATTAGGGCAGGTGGTTCCGAACTCCAAGGAGGGAAAATGGGCCGACTATTGGGGTCGTATCGATGGCAATACATCCTCTCCTTGACTATCAGAGTAGAGGGAGCCAAACACAGCAATCTTTCATGTCCATCAAGAAAAAGAACCAATTGCGCATAAACCAATGGAAACAAATTTCCAGTCGGGGGCTAGTCGCTACGCCGCCCCCACGCCCCCACTTTCCTTTTCTCGTGCCGCAATATGTACGCAAGTGGCACTGCCATGATTGGCTGCGCGCGTTGGCTTTGCATCTCGATAACCGGTAAACTAGCTGCACGTGCGTTGGCATTCTGCACCACACGCCTTTTCGCCTTCCCAATGCAGCCATGTATGCAGTCGGCATCGCTTACCCGGTGCCCCCGGAGCGAAGGAGCGGTTCCTTTCAATCCTACATACGACCCCTTGATGAACTTCTGCTGCGTCATTCTTCGACTAGTGCAGTCGTCATATCCACAATCGTGGAGAATATCGATGAAGTGAAACCGATATGATACTGGTATATTTGGTACGTTGGTATGGTAATCAAAGCAACTAAATCCTGCTTGCCTTACCTCTTCATTCGGAGAACGCCAACAGTGTTGGCCAGCAACATCAATGAATCCAGGGTCTCGTGTCATGATCGATCCCTTGGCAGCAGTGTGAAAGATCGGGACTTCCTCGAAGACGAAGACTACTTGATGTTTTTCGAAATGTCTCCTCATTTCATGATTCCTTCCTGAAGGCTAGGATACGAAGGTCCTCTTCGAGAAATTTTAATCGAAAAACCCTTATTATACAGACATGCCAGCACGATCCATTGCATCAATTATTGACTCGCTCCCGAAGTCTGTTGGATTGACACAGTCTTCAAAATCTCTGACTTTTGCTGAGGTCCTTGATTGGCGAAGCCATTTGGGCCCCTGTGGTACTGTGGCTGCTGCGATTCAATGTCTGTAAATGTGGCTGGGAGCTGAGCGAAGGACATATCATCCATTTCCACGTACTGCTTCCTTGATCTGGAGGTCAAAGTATCGTTGGTAGCGTAAGTTGGGACGGATCCGGCTTCAGGGGGTTTGCGCGCAAAGAATCGGGGCAAGATAGGCAAACAGCACACTACGAGACCACTTGATACTTCGGCGGTCCTAATGACTGATTAGCTAAACAAGCACATAGACCAATCGCTATCTTGAGACCCACGCCCACAGTGATACTGGCGCCAAGGAGTAGGTAATGTCCTCCGAACCAATACTGCGAATGCTTTCGACTAAGCGCATGACACTCGAAATACACGCACTATCATCCGTCAGCAATGATTGGCTAGACTGTCATAGACTACAAGACTCACAAGAAACCGGCTGCAAAGACTAAGGAGACCCCAGCTTTCCTCTTCGTTGGGATATGGAGTTTCCATACCCAAACAAGGGGCAAAACCAGAATAGTGAAGTCGTCACAGACATTGATCACACCTGTTGCAACGAATGTCCTCTCAATATTGATACACTTTCCAGGAAGCATAGGATTCCATATTTTCTCTCGCGGCACGCATTCGAATATTTCCAGAAACAATAGGATTGTGAAAAAAACCGCGTTGGCCCCAATCAAGGTCAAAAGGGTATACCATCGATAATCGCGTTTATGAGGAACGAATATTTGGAGCAATTGAAGTAGTATCGAGACCTTGGTGAAGAGGATGGAAGGCATATATACGATCTGCTGTATGTTGATAATCTATATAATGGTCAGTCATAGATCTAGGTTCAATGAAGTCAGGAAGCACCTCGGCAAACTTCGAGTAAGATGTCATAGGCAAGTCCCACCCATGAAGGCCAACACCGTAGTTTAACATCGAGAACGCCAACCCACAAAGAGTGGCAAAGAAGGCCTGGTGATCAGATGAGTTGCTGTCTTAGTATCGTATCAAACTGTCTTACCCATGCTAAAAGGCAGATAACTAGATGAGTCAATAGGGGTTTTTCCATCTCAGGCATTGTCAATTATGACTTACAGTCTGTTAGTCTCAGATCCTTCATGACATGGCCTTTGACATACAAACGCAAAGGGACCAGTATTGAGGGTATGATCAAACAGAGAATATTCCCAGCAAGCCAGATCTTCCGCATGTTATCCTTGGGATCAACCAGATTCGGTATGACACCAGGCGGAGGAGGCAATGCTGCCGTGGTTGGTGAGAGCGCCATTGCTAAAGAGAATAATTATGATCACTAAGGGACGGTAAGGTTGGAATATGGAGAGAAAAGGTAGAGTCGGCCATGGGGGATAGCTCTCGTGAAGAGTGGTGTTACGCAGTCCTCGTTGTTGGTAATTACATTACAAGTATCTCCAGGGGCTAGAGGTCAGTGATTTGCCGCAGGTACCATAAGGCTATTGGACCGGCTTTACCCGCACACAACTCGCAGTCCTGCCAGCCACCCCATCATTTAAGCTCATCGATAAGTGCCGAACTCCCGTTTGGCCCGTTCATGACGGAGCGAAGGATTGTTGTCAGGCCACCCGTTGACAAGCCATGGACGGCGTATTCGATTTGCAGGGTTTTCTGTGCCCCAGAAGGCAAGATTGGCATTTCTTTGCCCACCCACCCAGCTTTGCAAGTCATCGTTAGCTTAAGCAAAGTGGTGGACTAGTAGTCATCAAGTGCCACGTCCTCGCATTAGGAGATAATTTTGCGTATCTTACCTGCACGTTCGACAAGGGAGGTACTTAGTAAAACGAGGACTTCCACTTATCCGGATATTACTTAGATGAGTGTTGTCCTCGCTCTATCAATAGGTCACTTCTCGAACGGTAGAACCTTTGGGATCATTGCTACCACAGGATCATCACGACTAAGAGCTGGCCTCTTACTCATTTTCCGATACACCATGTCACAGACAAGTAGGGTCGAGAAAACCTATGACTACGTCATCTGCGGGTACAACTCCTTGTTGAAATGAGGAACTACAGTCTACTCACATATCTGCAGTGGTGGTACAGCAGGATGCGTAATTGCAGCTCGTCTTGCAGAGGATCCTAAATTGTCCATTCTCCTACTAGAGGCAGGCGGATCAAGGGATTCCGTTCCGGCTTCTGCTATTCCAGCTGCGTAGTTCTTCCCTGAGCCCTTGTTGAATTGTCTAACTCTGACATATCTCGAAGGGTTGCGCAAATACTGGGGACTGAGGCCGACTGGAACATCAAAAGTGAGCCATGCCCGAACTTGAAAGGTCGCCAATTGCATTTGGCAAGAGGAAAGTGAGTCCAGCGTCAAGATTCTCTATCGAAGAGTCTCTATCGAAGAGTCTCTATCGAAGAGCAGAGTCTGAAATCTTTGACAGGTTTCTCGGAGGGACCAGTGGCTGCAATGGCACATTATGTATCCGTGGAAGTCGAGAAGATTACGATGCATGGAGCCTTGAGGGATGGAGTGGAGAAGAAATGCACAAGTATATGTCAAAGGTAAAATGCGCGCAGAAATCAATGAGTGGAACGTCCGCTTGACACTCCCTCGCAGGCAGAGAAGTTCCGAAACAAATCCTGGTTCGAAGCCAACGAGGAAATTCACGGCCAAAGCGGACCCTTGTTGACAGCACCACACGATCCGGCTCCGATATCGAGTCTCGTCCTGAAGTCATTTCAGTCCAAGGGCTTACCATATATTCCCGACATGTTCACTTCCGGTGAGAGTCCGCACGGATGTGGCCATGCTGTCAGAACAATCTACCAAGGTGTCCGTACTACGGCAGCGGACTACATAACGACAGAAAAGACTCGAGGAGATCTGGATATCATGACCAATGTATATGTTGATAAAGTTACACTGGAGGATACCAGTGACGGCATACGGGCTGTTGGCGTTGATCTCCAAGATTCCATTGGCGAGATGCAAAGTGTGAAAGCACGCAGACAAGTGATTTTAACTGCAGGTGTATATGGCAGTCCAACAATCCTGCTCCGGTCAGGCATTGGTGAAAGGCATGAAGTCGAGAGTTATGGAATCAAAAGTCGTGTTAATCTCCCAGGAGTCGGCAAAAATCTAATGGATCATCTTGTGAGTATGACCTGACGAAAGCATTCGGGTCTCCCAAAATTACATCTTGCATTCTCATAATCAAGATCTCACGTGCGCTCATGCTAGTAGAAAGGAAGTTCTGACAAATAACAGGTCACATTGATATTCTATGAAGTGTCAAAACCCCAGATCACAAATGACTATCTCATATGGCACGGTAGCGCTAAAGAAAAGTCAATTGCGCAATGGAAGAACGACCATACGGGGTTTTTCTCCCAATTTCCGTTCGGCACATTCGCATACGCTCGGCTAGATGATAGACTGGCCGATTCGCCATTGTGGCAGGGAGCGGCTCGATCAAATGGTCGTGATCCCATGGATCTCCTACCCAGTCAGCCACATGTAGAGTTTTGGAACACAGAATGCTACAGCCCGAAATATCTCTACAGGGACTTTCCCGGCGATGACAAACATGCTTTCGCTATTGCGACCGAATTCTTTGCGCCTAGGTCACGCGGACAAGTCACTCTCAAGTCGAAAGACCCGACACAAAACCCAGTTGTCGATCATAATTATTTGAGCGATCCACTTGACCTACTTGTATTCAGCGAAGCTTGTCGCCTTGCGAACGAGATAGTGACGGAAGGCCTTGGGACTAAAGACATTGTCAGCGGCTCCTGGCCAGCCCATCTTACTCATCATACCTATACAACTCGTGAAGAATGGGAACCTATCATAAAAGCACAGTCGGACACATGTGAGACTGGCACTACTTTTTGACGGTCCTCTAGACACGCTTGCTGACTCTAATGGCCTAGGCTACCACCCTGCTGGCTCGTGTAAGATGGGTAAAAGCGACGACCCTATGGCTGTGCTTGACGAAGAGTTATACGTTCGTGGTGTGTCTAATTTACGTGTTGCCGACGCAAGTGTGATGCCGACATTGATGGGGGGACATCCGCAGATGGCCGTTTACGGCATCGCGGAAAAGGCAGCAGATATGATTAAAGAAGACGCAAAGAGTGAAAGTTATTAAGAGGCAGTATTGATTAATAAGCACAATCATAGTAATTAGATTTCGGCATGTTCAAACATTGCTCACTTTGCGAGGATAAGGGGTTCTTTTTTAAGAAGCTTATTGCAACAAGACAGTTATTTCGAGAAGCAGAGGACGACGCGCGAATCACAATACTTGCCCCACAAGACCCTCATCTGGTTGTTCTCAAACACCATCATCCAAATCAAAACTCCATCAATATCTGTAACAAAGAAAACCGTTCTCAGTCCCAATTATATCGCCAACTCTGACATCTGGCGCCAACCCCCCCATCGATATGACATCATCTAGCGACGCATTTTCGGTAGAATTGTGTCTCTTTTTCCCCTTATACATTCTACCCCGCTTTCTAGAGTCTACACCTTGCCATATCCACCATAAACGGTCCAGTTGCCCATGATGGAGAAAAAAGACTGGATCTTGGCGCCTAGTCAACACTCTCCGCACGCTCGATATACTTCAAATGAGGTTACGTACCCGATGGTGCGGTAAGCAGCGAGAAATCCCCTCTTATACTCCGTGGGATCGCAACATGTGGTCCGTCCTCCAGCCCTAAATTAAAGGCCTCGTAGTCGTCAACTCTTAGCAATGCTTCTAGTGCTTCAGGGCTGAACCTTGAGCCATTGCCAGCGAGCTCGCGACCGTTTTCGAAGCCCCGAGATAGACAGTGTGGTATGTATTCAGCATCAAGGTATGGAATTATCAAGTCCGAGAAAGGGCCATCGGTGACACAGTGACCATCAAGGATTAATTCCCCAACGTTGGGGTCACCATTGCCGCCGAATCCGAAGTCTGCGTCCCAGATAGGCGATTTCGTGATGTCTTGCCAGTCTAAGGCCCAGTTCCAGTAGCTATTGATTAAGATCAGCCTTCCTATCGAGACCGTCAGGGCGGTTTTTGTACGCACGTGAGCTCGCCCGTATAGTTGCATTCTTCTTGTAGGGCGCGATGGTAAGTATGAAGAAAATATCGATGCCAGGCCAGAAACGCTGCCGCGCCGTGAGCTTTCAAGGTCTCGAATTAGCTAATACCTGCGGTTATATGTCGGGAGTAGCGTACAGTATCCTCCGACACGATAATGAACGTAGGGGAAATCGTCATAGAGGGATTGATTCTGTCCCAGCCTCGAAGGTGTTTGTGTCAAGCACTGGACAGCCTGTATATAATCATGCTTCTCGCCATAGCTAAGACTGCGCCATTCTCTTCGATACTGAGTTCTATTACAAGCAGAGAACGTCCCGAGTTCAGGACTTTTATCACTTGCAATCTGCTTACTTAATAGTACTCCACTCGTGAAACCCACAGCCAGAGATGTGAGCGAGAGGAAAAGAACGAAGATCACCAGACTGCGTTTGGATCTTGAAGTTTTTCGAACAACTTTTCGTTTTGGTGTCTCGTTGTCTAACTCATCTTCGAGGTCTGAGGCCACAAGAGAATATTGGCCTAATGGCAACGCAGTCTTGAACATTGTTAACAAGCCAGACATTTAACCCGAAGACTACTCATGTGAGGGTTTCCGAAAAATCTGCGGTACCTTGGGCTATGACGTAAGCCAAAAGAAAGATGAGCATGGCACATGGTGTGCCAAGCTACCAAATCTTCAGCGTCCGTAAAAAGGCAAGTGCACTGGTACTGTATTCTAATCGAGCCCACTTCTGCCAACATCTGGTGTACACTATCTGGTCCAACCCAACCAGAACTAGTCTGATGACAGCATCCTCGCAAACTTAGCTGATTTGAACGTTCCAAGTTGCCAATCGACCGTGATACCGAATGCGGAAGGTCACCATTATGATCTTGCCGTCCACACCAAGAGTCCGAACGTCCTTTGGGTGGAAAAAGCCAACCCTGTCCTCGCATTAGCAAGTAGATAAGTCACTTCTGGACAGCGCGAATATCGAGAGGCTGGTAGTTTTGCCATTTACTGGAGGTCTAATTCTCAAACTCGTCGTCGTAATGTCGTCGTAATCATTCACTCCCACCCTCATGCTAATCGGCATGGAACGGAGGAAATTGGCTTCTTTGTGCCGTTGTGGAAGGATTTCCGAAGGATAAGCCACCAATGCAAAGCCACATAAATGCAGCTCTAGCTCCATACTACCATTTCCTTGCATGAAACATATACGGCTGATCCGATATGCAGCTAATGCAGCTAGGCTTTGTCCTCTGAATGTAAACTGAGGTCATAGCATCTCGGTCCTCCTTGGCTTATCCCCTCACACTGAAATTTTAAATAGTGCTCATCAGTACTCTGTTTGATAAGCAATAAGTTACTCCAGCTCTCTCAGGAAATTGACTCAATCCGAAAAAATCACTGCCCGAAATCCACGCATACTCCACTATTATCTGATAAAACCCAATATGCAGATAATCAAGCTTCTCCTTGCCGCTGCGTTTTTTGGCGCCGCCACCGTCACAAGTGCTCCCATGGGTAGGTTTTCACATCTCTGTATACCTCGCTGCGTCAGAATACTAAACACAGATGCACATAGGTGTGAGAGAGATACAGTCTGAGGCGGGCCCTGACTACAAGCGGGATTGGGCCTCGGATTACATCGACGCGGATTATAAAAGAGATGCGAACGTCGAGGCTGATTACAAGAGGGATGCTACCTCGGATTTCATCGAGGCGGATTATAAGAGGGATGCGAACGTCGAGGCTGATTATAAGAGGGGTGTGAAAGTGGACTACTGAATTTTGACAAATTCAATTTTAGACTTGCTATAGCGGTGACTTTTGCGCGTGTCGGCTATGTTCAAGTCAGTACGGAGCTCAAGACATAGCTCAAGAGAGTTTTGACGAAGAGATAATCAAGCACTCTGTACATCACATACCTAGATATTACCACAAATTGTGCTAGGTAGATCTATGCCATTCAGAAACTCACCAGATTTTCTCGCATAGTGTGGGGTATGCAGCAATTCTGGTACGCGTCCGGTTGTCGGTGAACTACAACGTGCGACTAGAACATCTGGGCGAGCTTCAGCGTGATCGAAGCATCTGCACATCAGATATTTCAAAGGAAGATAAAACCTGAAAAATTCCCAATGTACACACGGATAACGCCGTAGCAGGGCTCCTCTCTTATCGGCCGTGGCTGACAGAGTGCTCATCAGTCTCTCGTCTGCATGCTGCGCATGCTTGATTACGGCGTGTGCTTTCTGACGCACATCTCCACCACTGAAAAGAGTGCTGTACGGAGTACTACTGTAATGTATTAGCTTTGGTTCTTGAAAACAAACCCCTCCATCTTCTGAGCCAGCACTAAAACATTACCGGCCTGGGACGGAGCGAAGCCTACCTTAATCAATCGCGCTAAGTAGTAAGGTAAAGTATGTCATGATAAGGTAAGTTGGGTACCTTAACCCTACATGTACAAATGACTTCAGGAAATGCGGACTCAGCCGTCGCTCCTTCAAATCCGGGAATTTTGCCGTTGGTGCAGAGATTCGTATCAAAACCCAACAAGGTTGATCAATGACGTCGATGATCGCCAAGCCAATCGCATTATCAGAGACGAAGATGTGGGCAGACTCACCTCATCTTGACGCCGCACTCACGCATCAAGGTAGTGGCACTACCTAGGTAGGGCGTTTTCTTGCATTGCTGGATCAGCAGATCGCTCGATTGCAACCGGCACAAATGTGTGACAACCTTGTCTTTCGAGACCGTCAAATTAACTAACGCGTAGCACGCCCTGAAAGCGAACGTGGATACTGCTACGATCCGATTTCTAAGTGTATAACATAGCTTATTGCGAGGGTAGTAGTAGGGAAGTCTGGCGACTTGAAGCAAGCAGCAATTGGATTGATTCGCGTAGGGGTGTGACGTGATGCCCTGGGAGGGGCCGTCTTGGCATAAACCACCAAACCATGCGATAGCTCTCTATATAATTTATTAAAAGAGTTTTGATAATATTATTTCAATTTATTATTAATTACTATTCTTTTAATCTCTTATTAATGACTTTAAAATAGTTTAACTACATTACCTTAATCGCTTACACAGCCAAGTTCTTTTTTTCAACGCAAACCAGAAATCCTGGGTTAATTTCTCATCACAGGTTTCCACAAGTCCTGCCCAACGACAGCTGTCTAAGGTACCTTGCCCAGGCGTAGTAAATTTCTTCAGGTACTCCTTTGCACTTGTCTCATGAGTTTGTACCTCCTTCTTTTGGAACAGTTTATCGAAGATGGAAGGAAGCATAGCCACGCATCAAAAGACTCTATATCACCCCGTGGTACAAGAGCTGCGTGACTGGATAGATAGCTCACCTGAGCGCCGGCAGAGATTTGAAGAAGCCATTCTCACAGCAACAAGCCAAAATGTTGTGGAGATGCAAGATATTCGTTGCTTGTCGGAGTGGTTCAGCTTCCTCAATTCGTTACAGATGTGGGTCCCGAGCGAGTCTGTCAATGCAAATGAAATTTTCAACCGCTTCGGCCAGCTCTATTTTGTTCTCGACCAACCTTCTGTCTTTTTCTACCAGAGTCCGGTCACTCCCAATTCTTCAAAAGAGCTTTCTTTCGTGTCCCAATGGATTATACGTTTCAACGTGGCTTTCGGCACCTTCATGGATACACCAGCATCACTCACACCGGAGACGCTCGTCACATTCGAAGCCAGCCCCAAACACTGCTTCACAGAATACTTACCACCACGCGGTGGCTGGCGATCTTTCAATGAATATTTTGCTCGGCAATTAAAGCCCGGATATCGACCTATTGCGTCCATTGAAGACTCGTCCATTATCACTAGTCCTGCTGATTTCACCTTCTGTGGGCATCTGGAGATCTCATCACAGTCCACTATAACTGTCAAAGGGGTCACATGGAGTATCAGCGAATTGATGGCCAACAGTCCCTTCAAGGAACACTTTCCAAAAGGAATGTGGATGCATGGGTATCTTGCCACAAGCGACTACCACCGTGTCCACGCCCCTGTCGGCGGTAAAGTAGTGGAGGCACGAGTCATGTCGGGACAGCACTACGCGCTAATTGAAGCGCGGGAGCTAGAAATCGAACACTTCGGTCCACGTGAACCCTTTACAGGGAGAAAGAAAACGCTTCATAAACGCCGGGTGTTTTATACGCCCAACGATCCCGGGTACCATTTTGTTCAGGCCCGTGGGCTTGTAGTTCTTGACACAGCAATCGGTATGGTTGCAATACTGCTGGTTGGCATGGCTGTCGTATCTTCTGTTATTCTTACTGCGGAGGGTGAGCTATCTTTCCTGACTCATCCTTGCGCTCTTCATCATGTTCTGGGAGACGGAGACCTTCTCCAACTTTTGAGACATGTGTTTTGCCCCTAGGACCATCCTACAAGAGAGACGCTGACCCCGAAATCATTCAGTGGGTGTCACGTTGCGTAAGGGCGAGGAGCTCGGATATTTCCAATTTGGAGGCTCTGATGTCATCGTTATGTTTGAGGCTAAGCCAAACGTAAGATTGGATGCGGTGGTAGGTAGGCATTACAGGATGGGAGTACAAATTGGAGAAGCACAAGAAATGTCAACACTTGTTCGACGAGAACCTCCCGAGCAGAGCATATGGCAAACGACAGAAGTCAGGATAGAGTAGGAGGCCCACGGAAAAACGTTTCAGCTCAACTCTTGAGAGCCGATACAGGCGTCGCAAGAGAGTGTAAGGGGTCAAGGTTAACCTTGACGTGACATCGTCTGCCATAAAGACATCGCAATTGTTTTGCACTATATAGTCTTTCAATTAAGAATAGAGCGTCCATGCTACGTAATCCGCAAACGCCAATATATGTCCCGCATGGTTACAGTTTTGTTTGCTACTTACGTACTGCTGAGAAAACCCTAAGATTTGTCTCTTTGCTATCTCTATGAAAGATTGACGGGGGAAGCAAAGATCTTCGACAGAAGTTGATCCTTCCAGCTGTGGTTCAATTCTATGTGCAGTCCTGCTTATCGCTTACCTAGCTATAGCCTGGCGTGCGTGGTCTATGCTGAGATCGACAAAGAATGGCGAATGCTCTGTCCGTTAATTACGAAACTTCATAATATCTATGCTGGGGGCAGATTATCAATGCGTTGAGAGAGTCGGAGAAGCCTTTGAAGTGCTCTGATAGGAACTAAGGAAGCCAACTTGACTCGGAGATTTCCTCCCTCTTTATCAATAGTCAAGTCGGACCCTCTATGCAAGTAATGCCTGTCTCTCGACTGGTGATTAGGCCCTCCGGCTTGCCACTAATTGTGATGCCTAAGATGGGAGGATGAAGTGCCAGCTCAAGCGTTTAAGCGTAATGCAGCCTCAAGAATCCTCCAGTGATCACCAATCCATTTTTCATTCTTTATCTTGGAATATTTTGCCTCTTACTGCTGCCTCCCAGACCTGCATAGTCTCGATCAGCATCTCAAACAGGTTCGTCGACTCGATGCCCCAGGAATTTATTAAGTGAGGGCGCCCATGGTCACGGCTATTATCGAATCTATTCTCTGTATTGTTGTGTTAGAAGATCATGAGGTGCACTTATGGAGCTCTGCGTCGATGACGACTAACAGAGCCAGCGTTAGGACCGTGCTGACGCCTAGTCCGAAACACAGGCCCATGACAACTTTGTATGCATACTGCTGAGGCATAATTTTGTAGCCATGAGTTGGCAGCGAATCTGTCAGACTTAGGCCGACGAGCTGCAGATATATATCTCGGACTAGCATCAGATAAAGGGGCGGAACCTTCAGACAGTAAGTCATGACCCCTTGCACGGCAGTAGCGAAGGAGAGGCTAACAACAAGGGAAGATCGGCTCCCGTATAGAGGACGTATTCCCAACAAAATACACCCAGGCGCTTGCAGAGGTTTAATTTTCAAATTGAGATGTACGTTCCTAATCGCGAGTAGCGGCATTCAGATTGTAATTAGAGTCTCGAATGTGCGTCCTAAGGATGTATAGGCTCACCTTTTTAAAGGAAGTACGAACCTCCTGTATGTAATGGCTTTGGCCTTAAAACGAGTGATTTACCTACTTACCTTGGGGCACAGTCTCATGCATCAACCCCACCAGCTTACTTCGACGCCAGAGAGTTGGCTACATCACGGAACATGTTCCTCCAACCATGATGTTATTTCTCGTGGTCGAAAACTCGCCACACTATCATATTTCGCTGCTTCCAGAATGATCGCTTCTCCAGTACAGTTTTAAAGACTCATCACATGATCTGAGTACTCTGTGCTGCAAACTCATGTTATGCATAGCAAGATCACCCTACTTACAAAGTACACAGTATCAACAAAATCATTTCCTGGGTCCCTAGAAGTCCGTTATCCATGGGTAGTCCTAGTAACCATAACTTCTGCGATTTAGCCTGTTACACCTGGACATAGATTCACAACTACTAGAAAAGACTGATTGCTATACCGTATGCGGCGTTGTAAGATCTCCTACTATAGGGTCCTTAGACTGATCTTGATTCGGTACTAGCACCACTAACACAGTTTGTGTCCCCGCCTTTCAACTTTAATAAGCACGCCTCTTAGCCTATACTCTCTCCTTCACTCCATCTAGCTCTCAACACCATGCTCCTTAAACGCATCCACGATGCTAAGTTCATTCTTCTCAACCGCGAGTTGAAAAGGGGTCTTTCCTGCTCCATCAAAAACATCCGCCTTTGCACCTTGGGAAAGGAGAAAGCGAACTGTCTCAGCTTCCGACGCTTGACGCTTGTGGAATTGGACCGCTTGCCCAGTCACAGCCCAATGTAGCGGATATCCCAATGTTCTGGTTTTTTCCTCGACATAATCGTAGCGCGTAAATCTTTCATTGACATCCGCGCCGAGGTCTAAGAGAATCTTTGCATTATGTACTTGCCCATTTTGGGCTGCCTCGCGCAAAGCTTGTGATCCCTCGACCTTAACGCCATGTTCGATAAGCAAACTCAGCATGTCTGGCTTAGCCAGGCGGGCCGCTGCGCCAAGAAAGGTATCTTCTGGCTGGATGTACCTTCCAGATGGCTTCGCGCCTCGCGATAGGAGAAATCGAGCCAGGTCAATGTTACCGCGAGATATTGCCATTGCCATGGGGTTAATTGCCCAGTGAAGATCATAGTCGGGTTCCATACCGTACTCAAAGAAGAATTTGATGACGCTGAGCGCATCATTGCCTTCTAAGGCTGCGAAAACAATGCTGTGCTCGATGGTCTTCCATTTCTCGGGGACCTTGCTGAAGGGGACGCATACGAGCCACGGAGGATCCCACGGGTAGCTTGGACGCTGTGGATCTTTTGGAAGAGCTTCGAAGACTATGCGGATGGCTTCTGCGTGGCCGTTTTTGGCTGCGGTTTTGAGCAGATAAGCCGGGGTTGGCATTGTAGGTTCGAGCTTGTCGAGGTATCGGGGCATGAGTTGCTTAAGTTGGTCAGTTTTTCCCGTTGCACAAGCATCTATGAGGTTATTGGTAAGATCCTCGGTGGGAGGGTCTATGGTGAGGTTAATGAGAGTTGGTTATCAATCTAAGTAACCTGGAGGCTTTTACCTGGTCCAGAAGACATGACAGAATAGGCTAAGTTTATCTCCTGGATCAGCTTGTAGACTTTCGAAGGGATATGATTCTGTGAGGGTTGAATTTCGGACTAGTATCTTGTCATAGGCGAGTTGCAGCCAATCTCTTCAATTTTTACGAAATGCGTTGCAGCCGTGGCGTAGAGAGACAGTATATTTTAATAGTGCGATAGTATACTTTTGTACTTTGAGATTTGTTGTCCGTTGCTAGCGAAAGAGGCCGAAAGAAAGGTAATTGGGATTTCCGCAAAGAAAAACCATCAGAGTTTGGCTGTGAATCGGGCGAAGCGACCCAATACGTTGCTGCCTAGACGACATAGTAAGCTGAAACAAGATATCTTCAGAGACGCTCTAGATTTCAGCCCTACAGCTGACTAAGTAGGATTCGACTTATGGCGGTGCAGGGGCGCTGTACGCTGGTGCCTAGTTGCTTAGTCATGTAGACATAAGATCCACTGCACAACCTCTTGCTTTAGTGGCTGCTATCTATAACAATATCTTTCTCCGAGCTTCTAAAATGTACTGTAAGTCATGTTTAGATGTTTTCCGCCGTTCGAACAAAGGGCTTCACAGCAAAGAAGTCTTTCACCACCAACAGACTGCGGAAGCAGTATGTAAGTCTTACAGGCAGGGTTGTGACATCTGTGGACGGCTTTGGGGCCAGCTTATGGATCACCCTGATCGACCCTTTGGAGATAAGCACTGGTATCGACTATCAACCATCTATCATCTCGAACGGAACCTTGATCAAGTAAAGAGAATACCGGGAGACGATATCGCTGATGAAATAAGAGAAGAGCTCTATTGGAGTGGTCTTGGGTATAAGCTAGAATTTTCGTGGGATTCACTAGGACAATCTTGGAGCGATCCACCTCCTATTAAATTCCATCTTCTCGCTGCTCAAAGTAAAGACCCTACCCCCCTACAACCTACTCTTTAGGGGCTAAGGCTTCATTAGAACTCTCGGAATCTCTTAGCACCTATGTCCCAAGTCATACAACTCATTGTTCTGCATCATGGGACCTTCAGAAAAAATGGATTCAGGATTGCAGTGAGAATCATCCGGCATGCAAATCCATCATCTTTGAAGATTGGATGCCAACACGTGTCCTTGATGTTGGTAGAGAGTCAGTCCGCCTTATTGAACCTCGATCACAGGCAATAAATAGCCCCTATCTGACTCTTAGTCACTGCTGGGGTCAAACTGAGGTTATCAAGCTTACAACCGCCACTATAAGCAGTATGCAAGCTGGCATTCCTATCCTAGAATTACCGATGCTCTATCAGGATGCAGTCACCGCTTGCAAACATTTAGAAATCCGGTACCTATGGATCGATTCTCTGTGTATTATACAGGACCAAGAGCTCGACTGGACCCGCGAAATAGCTGCGATGGGAGCGGTTTACAGCAATGCACTATGCAATATTGAAGCCTCGCATGCTACGGATAGCTCCGGCCGCCTTTTCTTTTCAAGAAATCAGACAAGAATAACACCGTTGCCTGTAACGGTAGAATGGCATCAAGATGACCAGCTTCAATTTTTCTTGATAGATCTCTCGGTCCAGCTGGAAAACGACATGAAAGAAGCACCACTTGTGAAGAGAGCCTGGGTGCTTCAAGAGCAGCTGCTGGCTAAGAGGTCGATCATTTATAGCAAAAAGCAATTACACTGGGTGTGCCGTAGTCAAGAGGCTTCTGAGATGTTTCCTAAAGCAGTACCGGATCTCCGCGAAGGAAATGATCTTCTTGCCCATTCTCTTAAGCCGCGCCCCCTCCAATGTTTAAAAGGCATGATAGCTAGTAGAGATCCGATGTATTTCCACCATTGGTCGTATGGAAGCGGGCCCGATGTGAGTCCCATGGAACAGTTCTGGTTTTCATGGAGAACCATTGTTCTGGACTATACGCGCCGATCCTTGACACTTGAAAAGGATAAGCTCGCTGCGATTGCTGGTTTGGCCTCGGAGCTCCAGAGTAAGCTCCAGTCTCGGTACATAGCAGGCATGTGGAACGTCAGATTCTTTATTGAGTACGATCTTTGTTGGCGGGTAAGTGAACGAGCAGACGGCCGACAACCATTTCGGCCTGCCAAATATCGGGCTCCGACGTGGTCATGGGCCTCTGTCGAAGGTGCTATTTCGTATATTCATCGAAGGGATTATGACATTACAGGAGATAGTCAGCTTTCGTTCGTTGAAGAAATCAAGGTTGAAAGCCTCGATGGTACCGCTACTGGGCCGATTAAATTTGCATCTATGCAAATCGAGGGCCCTTTAAGAGCATCGCATGGCTATTTCTGCTCGGATGACCTTGCACAGGGAAGACCGAACAAGGTCTTTTACCTTACGATGTTTACACTCTACCTTGATTCGCGTGTTTGGGGTTTGGGGCTTCGCTGCCTGGAGGTTGGACCTTATAAAGGGTGCTATGAACGTGTGGGCACCTTCGACTTCTGCGATGAAAAAATTTATGACGAATTTTACGACGCACCGAAAACATTGATTACCATGATTTGAACAATCAATTCACATTACGCTGCGCAATGGATCGGGTTCAACCCGACCTCGCTCCGACCTAACCCGCCACATCCCCGGGAACGCTACCGGTGCTCCCCCGCACATATCAGCCCAATCGCGCGATTCTATACATACCGTCAGGATGCACTTGTAAGTATCGTTATATACATATTTTCTAGCCGGGGTATAAGGGTAAATAACTATTGAGGCATAGCCCTTCCCCACTTGCCACCATCAGGTGTTATCGTGGTATACCATCCATCATATATATTAGCAGCGACCTTCCATGCTTTCTAGCACCTCAGGCGAGGCATCCTCCATATAGCGGCTCATCACCTGCTACAATAACTCATCTGGTAATATAAACCATATATGGGTGTTAAAAGCTTCGCCTGCCGCTACGCCTCCAATCATCTTTCGCTGATTGGAATACATCCTACATAATCACTGATGAGGTCGTACTCCGTCTTTAGAGGTCCTAAGCTGCCTAACTTTGCACTCACCCATATTTCCCATACCTTTCGATCTCACAATGCAAGACCCGTCGCTCCTTCAAGGTACGGCTCCTCCAATACCCCGAAGCCTGTAGAACCATTGTGTGAGACGGAATCAATAGATTTTAGAGACTGACATGACACTAGTTTACTACACCAACTGTGGAACGAAGCACATCTGCTTGTGTCGAGGGAAGAACTTACTGTAGCCTAGACTTGGATGCCAGGGCCGTGGAAGACGCAATACAGTCCATGAGAGAGTCGTTGTGGAGATGTAAAGGCAATTCGTCGATAGCTAATAGTCAACCTGCTTCTCTTACGCCCGAGGCCAGCTCTCGCAGCGCCCATTCCAATTTTTTGTTCTACGCCATTTTATACAACTTTCTTGATGGAGCTACGAAACAAGTCCAAGATGGTGGCCGAGCCATATGTAATGCGCTGGCCTCCATTTGCGCAGCCATCGCCCGTTCGCCTACAGAGAGATCTGATTTAATACAAATCGCTCTTGAGAGCATCCCATTTCCTATCAAAGAAGCTTTCGGAAGTCCACCTTGGTCGTGGCAGGCTGTGGAATATATCAACGAGACAACAGAAAACAGTTTAAACTAAACCACAGGGGTTTATGCGTACCATCTGTCGAAGATCAACAAAAGGGACGAGCAGAACTTTTACGTGGGTCAGACCACCAGGAACTTCGCAAACAGATTCTGGGACCACGCTATACGTCGAAAAGCCCACAAAAGACCTAAGAATTTTTCATCGAAACTCTACGGAAACCTCAAGCTTACCAGACCTAGAGATATCAACGTTTATATACTTGCAGATATCAGTGTCCTTCAGAAAGACGTCCTAGCACACAAAGTGATGGCGACGATCCTGGAAGCTGGCTTTTGCGTCTTTTTCGATACGATACGTCCTAGCAAGCTTCCAGGGAGCGACGAAAACATGTCGTTTGCACTTCGCTGGTTAGTCGTTTCTCCCCTCTTTGGTTTTCTGTCTCATCTGCTTACATCTTCCCCTAGTTGTCCAACCGAAATGCCTGCCGTGCCGTTGCAAGGCCTGAATTCTGCGTTTCCGCTGTTTCAGGACATATTACTCAGACCTTGGCTGGAAGAGGAGGTTGAGATTCTGGATCGGGTTCCGAAAATGAAGTGGGAGCCTGTGCTTGCACAGGAAACACTAGCAAAAGCAGGCTTCCAGCGCAGCTTGTCGGCCATTATTTCTAAGCGAAGGTCGCTCCATATTAATAATTGGCGACGACAGGCTTGAATCCGAATCATTGAAATCCACCGTCGCGCAGATGAGAGGGGTCCAACAATCCTCATTGGGGATAGGTCTGACGATCGTTGCTAATTACGGGTTTGCACATGATCAAGCAGAGAAAAGAGACGGAGAACGAGAACGGCTGTAGGCACTGGCGGGGTTAAGATGTTGAACGTGTACCTTGATGCCAACTATGTAGATGAGCCTCTAAATAGTAAAGTATGGCAGCTCCAAAGCTTGTATTCTTTCAGAGTGAAACACGGGCCTTCAACAACTTAGAGAGGATTTGGTAAAGCCGAGGTTTCAATTGTACCTGACGGTTAGGGTTAGGACCTAGAAATCAAGGTATTCCTGTGGGGCGTAAGAAAACGTCCTTTTGCAGCTTCATTTTTCAGCTTTTGCAGCCTTGCAGCCCTGACCCTCACCAGAAGAGCACTAACATGACGATTTACGGAGCTGGTGTGAAATCCGGCTTCGTGTATGTACTTGGACGAAAGCCATCTGCGGAGGAGACTGTGTAATGATATGGCTTTGGCAAATGGAATCATCTTTGCTTGCGGCCCTCCTTTCACGTGGAATTCAATCTATCTACTACTACTTTCCCTCCGCCTAGAATGTGAATTTCCCCTGTGCGGGATACCAGAACTCAATTTCTCTCATCCAACCTTGACACTTCTAGCCCTCAGGCTCAGCCATTGTCCCGCATAGATCAACAGGCCCCGCTGATTGCTTCGTCCGTGTTCGGGATCATCTGGAAGCCGTTGGATTGAGAATTTTCTGAAAAGCTGATCGACGCCAATTTCAGCATTTTCTGTTTCCATTGTTTTAATAACAGCAGACTTACTTCAAGCAGGAGCTTTTGTGCCACAATTCCGACAAAATTTCGGCCAATGCAATCTCGTGAACCCCACCCCCATGTGAACATCCATTTATGCATTCGCTTGGCGGCCTCTTCGTTCTCTAACCATCTTTCCGGTCTGAAATAGTGGCTATCGGGACCAAATACATCCGAATTGCGATTAATTACAAAAGGATTTGCCCCTATTTCAGTCTTTGCGGGGATAAGCTGACCATTTAAGACTAAGCCTTTTTCTGGTACCAGGCGAGGAAGAATAATTGCTGTTGATGGCGATACTCGGAGAGTTTCGGTAATACATGCCTTGAAATAACTCATGGAATTGGTCTCATCAAATGAAACCACCGGAGACGATAGAACACCTCGCTCTTCAAAGTCTGATATTTCCGCCAAAAGTTTCCTCGAAACCTCCGCGTTGTCGATGACGTGATTAAAGAAAGCGGACACAAATGCAGCAGTGGTGTCCAATGGAGCTACCAGGAGGGCGAGAATTTCTGCCTTGATTTCCTCAATGCCCATGATACCATCATTTGAGCACTGACTCTGAATAAGACTGAATTCCATACCGAGTGAGAAAAGTCTTAGCTCATGGTACTGGATCCTTGCTTACCAGTGCGTGAGCGTTCGCTCGAGCTCGGGCTTGGGTTTTGGGTCTCTTAATAAGGCCATGAACATCTTATCGCGGTACTGTCGATAAATTTAGTTACGGATCAACATCTAAAGAAAACATTGTCCAGACTCACAGTCATAAGCTTACCAGTACCACTTTGATCGCCTTCTTGAGGTAAGAGAGCCTTCTTGACAAAGGGATGTTTGATAAAAAGGCTTGCAAGTCGGGGGAGAGACGCTATCAATCCAGACTTAATTAACTGTTTGTGAAGAGAAGCAATAATGCCGTTAATATCTGATTCCTGTTTAACGTATCCCATAGGCTCGCCAAATATGAAATGGGTCCCCGTATCCTGTAGGTACCACCTCAAGTCACGCTCAGCCGACTAAACTTTGCCGTACGATATGGACATCACCTACCTTACCCACTCTGCGAAGTCGAAGCCAACCCCGCTATCCGCATATCTGCGCTTAAGTGTATCGCAGGTTTCTAGAACCCGTTCATCCACTAGTGATTCTGATTTCTGCACGCTATTCATTGAGAGCTGCGAATTAAATTGAGCTTAGCGCTATGTATACGCGGATGGGATTCAGTGAGTGGATATAATTTCGCTCACCAAAGGAGCAATGATCCTCCGTCTCAACGAATGTTCCTTATGGTTTCGTATCTGGACCATTGCTGTAACTTTATCACCCAGAACTCCAGGAGTATAAAATTCACTTTTGTCGACAGATTTGTGATATATCTGGGGCAGCATGGTTGGCTCGCTTATTGAAATTAAATTTGGTGCGAGACGAATAACAGGGCCTAAGGATCAGTCTTCATTAGTATAATTTCTCTGGGACTAGATGGGGAATGTGGCTGCACACCGTATTTTTCGTGGAGCTTCAGTTGCACATTTAGACTGTGCTTCCCCCATAGGGCGTGAATTTGGTAGACGCTTGTAAGAGCTGCAAGTAACGGGCCTGGGAAATCATGCAAAGGGTGGAAATAGCGGTTGTAGACACAGATAAATACAATATACGCCGCAACAAAGCATGGGATGATTGAAAAATAGCAGAGGTCTGCCGACTTTATGGCAGACATATCGAACATCGGCATCCCGCCGATATGTACTGTATAGTCTCGGCTATATCTTATCTGGTAGCGCTGGTTATTTTGGACACAAATGTGCTACGATGTAATAAGATGGTTGACCTGTCTAACCAAGTAGAAAGATAGGTATCGTTGAGACCAGTCTGGATATATATATATACATACCTGTGGGAATACTAGTTGATGAATTTTTCTGTTTCGTTCGAAATGCGGGCTTTTCTTTCTGCACGTAAAAGCAACAGTCTAGAAGAGGCCGCCAGTAAGAGTAAATTTAGACGAGTTACTGCTAGAAGAGTGTAGTAGGTGCATTCCGCAATACTGCAATAAATACCAGAGGCAGCTGACCTGTGATGAGAGTACATTAACGCTAATGTAGGTGTGTAGACCGACGGCTGAGCTCATACATAATAATGACCTTATTGGGCAAGATAAGACACACGACGATTGGGGGGACCATCAGAACCCGAGACTAAATGCGGCATTACCCTCTTCTACGTTGGCATTCGTCTAGTCTTATCGCACAGCAAACAGGGTACTCAACAGCCTTAATTGTTACTGATTTTCGGGTCCAACCCTTTGGCTTTCCCGCCCCACTAACTTACGATTGTGCAATCGAGACCCGCGTTTATAAGAAGCGTTGGGGTTTCGGGATTATTAATTATAGTCGATCATCAATTATCACAAAATGCACAATCGGACAACAGCACTAGTATCACACCTTACAATACCAGTATTACCACATCGGTGTGTTACAGTGATTTGGAAAAGCTGTAGACATTCTGGTTTAGCCATTAGTCGTATTTGCCCGGTTCACTGGAATGTGTGGCATCCATGTTACTGTAATCAAGATTCTTCGAGCATATAATCGACTGAGACGACGTTAATTACGCATGGCACAATGCGAGCAGCGATTTAGAGGGCTGACTTAGTGGCTTGCTTAACCGCATTATTGTGTGACAAAGCCATGTAAGGTAGGATTGCTTATGGACAGTGTTAGCCAATAGCGGCAAACTCGGTGCCCGTCCCGAAGGTAGTATAATTGGACACCCATAAAGAGGGGTACGTCGACTTCGTGCTCTATAGCCTACGTATGCATACCGTGAATAAGCAGCTGCAAGATATCGTATATTTTCCACGTATCAAGGCGACTTTTATGCAGCTCACTCAACGCTTGCATGTGGCAACAGATGCACTGGTTGACGGTTCCCCAGATATGGATCCCCAGTAAGCCAGGGATCCAAGTCCGCTGCCTTATCAGTGAGCATACCAGCATTTTAGACCGACTCAACGAACACACTTCTCTGGTGGGATAATCGCCCCACCTTATCGATTGGCTCTGGAGGACAAGAAGAATTTGTCTCACACTTACATCAAATCCATGCCAAACATCAAAGAAAACCTGAAGTTCTCCTGTTGGTCAATTCTGTCTTCGGTCTCGAACCTTCGAAGGGTCTCCCACCCTTGATATAGGCCGTAGGACCAATACTATCAATTGATTTTGGCCCCTGCGCGATCAAGGACAGGGCTTCCTGTGGAATAAGCAAAGTTCCATTTTGGTGGTCTTTGGAACCAACGTAATTCTGAAGACCAAAATGTTGCATAAGCTCATTCTAAGCTTAGCGGATTCACTATTGGCCGGCCATGTTGCCGGAGTCATCTAGGCCTAGGATTCCACGACGGGAAAATATGTAGATCTCTCAAAGGGATACTCTCATCATCGATGGAAGTGACGGCTCTTTGGGGACATGCTCGCCAGACGGAGATCCAGCGTGGCTATTCCTTGGATAAGATCCGCAACGTGCAATACTGGATCACCAATCGGCCCAGCTCTTTCTGACCTTCGCTGGGCCCTCATCAGCCAATGAAGTGCTATATCACGGCTTATCCATGCTAGCATTGGCCGTTTACTGTGATGCGTTCCAAAATAGCATGCGGCTGGCGTAGCCATGAGCCTCAATAAAAAAAAAATTTCCAGCTGACGGACTTTGTACAATGATCGGCGTTATCTTACAGGACAGACAAGGGGAGTTCTGGTGTTATGTGCGTCGTATGCAACGCATAGCGCACTTTGCCTCTCGGGGGAAGCACTCAGCGGCCACTCAGCGGCCAATGCGGTTGAAGAGTTCCTACATGAATCAGACTTACGATATGATCCCAATCCCAACAACCAGGCGCCAGAATCAACGTTCATCAACGCCCATCGTGGCAAAGAGCCCTCGCCTATGCAAGTACAGATGGCAGATACCCGCATGTCTTGGGTGAAAGCTAGCAATGTGGACCTCTACTTGACGTTGCTTAGTGCCATAGCGGCAATTGTTGTGTTTGCAGCGGACAGGTCCCCACCATGGCACACGTAAGGATGTTGGAGATAAAAATGTTGGAAATCATTCCAAAATTGGTAAGAGTAGAAGCCCATGTACGGTAAAAATGTTCGTCTTCAATGGGTAATCATCCGGAACAGATTGAGGCGCACCGGTAATTGTACCTCTCGTGAAGCCTCTTATTGGACCTACCTGCATAGTCAGCGTCACTCCTCCAGGATCTTCTACCCAATTTCTTGCCACCGACAGTGTTGTTCCATTGTTTGTGTTGCCAGCCCATTTCCATAACGTTAGCTCCTCCGACACAAGCATGCTCATTACTCCATATCACAGGTCAACGCCGGCCAGACCTCAATGTTGGTCATATGAGCAATATTCCGACCTTGATATGGACTTAGTTCATATCAATAAAGAGATATCATACAGTGGTATAACTCGACCACCACATTCTCGCCAAAATGAGTGAGCAGAAAATCTGACAGACCTAGCATGAAATTCACTGTACATTTTGTTCTATCTTACACCAGTTCAAGAGCTCCTCATTTTCCCGTTCAACATCTTGCCCAATGCAGCTTTGTCTGCTGCAGCATCTTCCTGAAGCCCAGCCATTTCCTTGGCAGTCCTCTCACGGATGCTTCTAATCTCCTCCTCAGCTCGTTCATGAGCGTGCCGCACGTTCTCCTCTAGTGCCATATCTACCTCAGCAATTTTACGCCTCAGCTCTTCATCATCCTGATCTTCGACTCTAACGTCTTGACTTGGGCTTGCAACGGGCCCGAGTTCTAGTGCTTGCGCCGAGGACTGGATACCTTGGACAACAAATTCTTTAACCCGCATGTTATCCAGCAGGCTGTACATGGTCGTGAAATCTTGGCTCACGTTCTTTGGTCTTTAACTCCAGAAGTCCCAATTACCAACGAAGTACCTAGCTTCTTTGCATCTGGTAACAGCGACATTGGCTCTTTCCAACCCGCCTATGAAGCCGGACCTCCCCTCAGTCTTAACAAGGCTGATGATGACAATATCAAATTCATCGCCTTAGCTTATGTCCATAGAAAGAATTCAGACTTCTAACCAGCCATTCTTTTTAGCCATCTTTTTTAAATTCTCTAATTACCACAAGTATCCTGTCAATATTGCGATGCTGCTTTTAGGCTTCCCATTTCCTTTCAACTGGTTTACAAGACCTTCAATAACATCCACCTCCGCACTATTGCAGCTACTGCCGTTGGGAATTGTCTGGTGCTTGCCGTCGACATTGGTAAAATTCGAGAATGAATTCACCTTGTATGTCTTACCACCAGCGGCAAATTCGGGTAACTTATCAAGTAAGTAGCTTAGCAATGGGCTTGGCTTAGAAATTTTATAAGCCGAAGCTACCTTATCATCGTACACTACAGTATTTGCAGCAGCGTATAGTTCCTCATACATACAGTATTGGATTGCCAACTGCGTTGTTGGAACACCTTTCTTTACGCAATCATTGAGAAACGACCTTGGCCATAGCTTTTTGGCCTCGTCGCTTAAGACAAAAGTTGGTAACTGTTTATGGTCCCCGGCAAGGACAAGACGGTGAAGAGTGACGGAAAAAGTGGTAGGCGCTGGTAGGACCTGCTTACACTTGTTAGGATTGAAATTTCCCCCAACCATCGACAGGTACATTACCTGTAAAGAGTTTGCACAGCCAGCTTGTCCTTGCCCTCCGTTTCGAAGCGCACCGGTGTCCGTACCACTCGTGAACCCTCTTGGTGGACTAATCAGCGAGCTCAGCGTCACTATTCTAGGGTCTTCTACCCCAATTTGTTGCCATGCGGAAAGAAAACAAGAATGCTGATTTGCAGTCCCGCGCTTAGTGGCAAGCTGATTTAGCGCCGTAGAAGGGTTCACCCCCCAACCGTGTACACCTAGCAACGGTATGGCCCCCGGGAAATACTCTAGAGTTGGTTACTCAGGAGATACTATGAGCCTTGGAGCTGGGCCTCTTTACCGCTGATCTTGTTCTCTAGCGGCCCGGCTTTAGAGGCTTTTCGCTCACTCTAGGCATCAGCCCCATAGGGCTGTAACGGTTGGAGGGTGAACATACGCTCCGCCCCTGCTACTACCACATGTCAGTGTCACCAAAGCCGCACTTTGAATTGTCTCCTTTCCATGATGCAAACTGTCGTCACTGCCGGTGCAGGTTTGAACTGCCTCCAACGTTCGGAACGATGTTTGGAGCAACAAGCTCCTTGGGCCGCCTGAAACCGACGACCGAGTCAAAATAGAAGCTGCATTCGCAAAGTCAATGCTTTCACCGATTTCTATGGGCCACCTCAGAGAGTAGTACGGAAACGAGAGCACTGCTACTGTATGTAATCATACCGCCGACTGCCTTGACCAATGGCAATGCTACCCTTCCTCATGACCCTCTTACACACTGTTGAATTGCTTCGGCTAATGTAATGGTATCTCCAGCGCGCATCATTGCACAAATGTGACTCTGATAACGGCCTCCTCCGCGCATCTGCCATATCTCCAGTGATCCCCTTGGGACTCACTGGTACCTCGTGCCCCGCCCCATGATCAAACAGTCCTCTTCCCTTCGTCACACATAATTCCTTCATCGTCAACGAAGCCTGCAAGGCGTCATCCTTCGACCCAACAATATGGGCCGTAGGCACCTGTATCAGCTCCTTATCCACCTTCGTATCTTGGTGGCGCAACACTGCCTGCCGCAGACTCGCTTCGCAGAACGGTACACCCGCACACAGGAATACTGCGAAGCGGAAAGGCTCTGCTGGTGATACCCTTGCCAGCAACATAGCTGCCGATGCTGCTCCCTGAGAAGTCTTCATTACACCATCAAAAGATCCTTCAGCTGATACATAAGCGGCAAGGTCGTCGATGGCTTGCAGGATGGTGAATGGGTGGGTTGGATCACAGTAGGCAAAATATTGGTCTTCGGGGAAAACAGTGGGAATTCCTACCATATGCCGGTCAAAACACAAGCAGGCGGTGGCAGGAGATAACCACCCCGCAAAGACGGTCACTCACCCCGGGCAGCTAGGGAATGGGTTCCACCTTCCACAAATTCGCTGGCAATGCTGGTTGCGGGAAGAAGCAGCCTTCTTGAGGTCGTGGAAGCAGAAGAGTAGCGGTTGTGGAAAATTCTAAGGAATAATTGTCGTATTATCCTAGTTACAATAATGTGATCCTAATCCGAGCAAGATGTAAGAGAATGACGCATATGTTATGCATATAGAAGGTTGTTAAAATTGGATGTAACGTTTTTTAAGGCCCTCGAAAGTAGCATATACCTTTTATCATATATTCATTAAGTCAGTGAAGGCTATGATTAAGGATCAGAAACTTTTAAATCTAGAACTTCTTAGGTGCTTATTGAGGATAGTTTAGAAGGTATTTGCTCTATTTATCTGATTTTTGCCCTGTTCTCTTAATATCTGTTCCTCAAACTTTTTCATGCGCAGGGACCTTACGCCAGAACAGGTTGATATTGCCTCAATAAGCCGAACTTGTCTTTACGTGCCATTGGTCAGGTCCCGTAGTAGATTCAATGGTACTGCTTCAAGCTAATCAAGACCATGGTTGAAAATCATACTCACAAGTGGGGAATAGCTTAAGCATCTATATAGAATTTCAGGCTTGTGGTTTATAAGAGGCTGTTCGCTACAAACAACACCATACAAGTCTATATTATGTTTATTATTTCTGAAATACCATTACAGCGTAGCGGAACGTCCCGTTCGCATAGCCCCTTCTCATTGCCCGGAAAGCTTGGAAAAACGCAATACCATCTCGCCCGTGGGAGAATGCGAGCGCCCAAAGCGCAGGCGACTGAATAAGTGACCATGATATATCCCTTGAGCATCGACCACCGTTAGCCTAGGATTCATGTTGGATTGGTGAGCATAACGTACCAGGTTTTGGATACGTCTTTGCTGATATCAAAAGGTTCTGTATGAACTTGGAGTCCAGCATCTTTCGCATATTGTACGTATTCTGATTGAGTGCACAATGGTGGGAGTAGCATGCCATCTGCATTCGTTAGCGCATACATTGTAGTCAACAAGGCGAGCTCGCCTTCGATTGGCCGAATATCTGCTTCCAACTCTGAATCGGTCATACCCTCCGTCTTGAACCAATCTGCTACTACTAACTTGCCCCCAGGTTTCAGTAACATGGCTGCATTCTGGTAGAAGAGCTTCTTGCCAGGCAAGTGGCTCATCGCTTCAGAGATCCACACCGCGTCGAAGGTGGTTCTATTCGGCTCTTTGGTAAAAAATTCACCCATGCTCTCGGCGTCGAGCTCGATGAAGCGCACCATCCCGTTGTTGATTTTTAGTTGTGCAGAGCCATCTTTTGTGGCCTGGCCAGGTGCGGCCTCTTTGGCTGTCAACTCTCTCGCTATCCTTACTTGCTGCCCGCTAATTGTGATCCCGGTAACATTGCACGCATTCTTTGCCGCGAGATACCGTGTAGTACCACCAATTCCACAACCAACATCAAGGACACTACTTCCGTCAGGCAGTTTGGAAATGTCGAGCAGAAGCTCTATAAGCCGAATCTGGGCTATTTCTTTTGAGTCTTCAGGATGGAGGAAGTAACCATGGTGAATATGTTCACCCCTGCCGGTTAGTCCACACTAGATATAGGCACCGGGTCGAAATACCAGAGAGAGTAGTAGTAATCAGAGCAGATTTCATAGTGGCGTTTGATGCGTTCCTTTAGAGCACTCATAGAAGTCAAAGGTAATAGAGCTGGTATCTCATAGTCTTTGCTAATATCGTGCGTCTCACCATTGAGGCTAGGAGGCGATGAGGGTTCCAATTCGGGTGCTACAATTTGCCCATGCATATTGATGGGAAATTCTCAGGCCAACGGAGAGTGATGTCAAAGCCCTCGAATCTGTCGAAGTAAACACAGCTGGCTAGTGGAGTCTTGGCAATTTAATAAAACGCGCTCTGGTCCCAGGCGCGTCACGCGTTCCAAGCTGGGCTTACGTAAGAGAGGACATAGATGTCCGAGCTATTGCTCACAATCAACAGACGCCTACAAGTATGAGATCCATGATTGCCTACTCAATCAGAAGATCTACCCCACTCGATACAACAGAGACCCAAAGTGTTGGCTGGGAAGGAGGTATGCGTTCCTTCCTGCAAAACAGCCTTGACAACACTTTTTGGTGGCAAGGTTGCTCCCTCTGTTAGGACTAGGCTTCTAGGTGTACGACTATCAGCCACCGAAGGAATAGACATTTCTCTCCCCCAGAGAAGGACAATGTTCACAAACTCGCAGATATGGAGCTCTATCTAATTCCTGCAACGCTAAGCCGGCGCTCTGGCGCTCTAGCTTTCAAATCTGCGTTAGTACTTTTCCCACATTGTATACTGTAAGTGTAGGACTAACATCCTTGCTAGTGTCGGCCTGAGAATTGCAGAGTCCACGTAGACACAGTGACCTGAGTAACGATTTGGTGTTTTAGCTCTAGGTAGGGAGATAGTGCAATTGTACACGAGTTATCGGCCTGACCAATTGTCCCATAACTAAGTATCCGCACCTGAAGCGATTGTTACTGAGCTTCAAACAATGCATATGAATACTGGTCGTGGAACATCGTTTGGATACCAATATCCACGGATGCACCGCCTGTCAAGACCTGAGGCTGAGCCGCCTGCCCGCAGAGCTTCTTTGGTGGCCGAACCACTCATATAGGTTTCATAGTTGCCTCGATGAACAAGGTTGTTTAGATTTGGAGTTATTGGCAGGTAGTCACGGCATGTACCTACTATCGTACTGACTGACATCGGTATTCCAACCCATAACGTCAGGTACCATCCACCACTGCGAATTGGAACCAGGAAGAAGCTTTTTCTCCGCTCTTTGCAGATCATATTTGAAGAAACACCATGCGGTCAGGCCGTGTTCTTTAGTCTAGGAGAATATTGACAGGTGTCTAGTGAGGTGTACAATGTGCGGTGGATCTACATACTGACTTGAGATCAAAAAGCATCGTACTTGTCATATCCAGACCAAAGCCAATATAGCTGGCTGGAGGAAAATCTAGATTGCCGGCTAGCTGGGAGAAATTGTAGGCCGTGGCGTTAGCAATGAAATCTTGGGGCGACGTGGTAAGATTCAAAGCGGGTGAACCGGCCGGCGCAGTTATGCCATAGAAGTACCGGCTTGGGGGATACCATTATTGTAAGAGACATTGAAAGAAATCGGGACCAATACGGCAGCTACTACACCAGGTAGGAGACATATTGTTAGCATGCTGTGGAGCAGAGGCTCCATCTTGCTGTTGAAGTGACCACCGAAAACGTTTGAGTTTCAGGAGATCTGGATGACCTCTTCCATACAGTGAATGCTATCCTGCGCGAAACATGCGTGTTAGCGAGAGGCAAAAATTCATGTAAAAGGTTGCTATTCAAGCTCCCGAGGAGCTCTCATATACTACATGTGTCCATAAACAACTGTTGACTGAGTTGCTAGGAAAGCGACTGGGATCTTTATTTTGAGTGGCAAGTAACGAATACTTGCCAGAAATAGCATATTTGCATTGCAGAGTGGAGGTGGCGGTTATCGCAAGAGTACCACACTTGGACAACATCAAGCGACCCTTCTTTTCTAAGCGATCTTATGACCGTCACAATTGGTTAGGCTAGTACCGGATGATTTGAGTTTGCGCCCGTAAAACTGAGCAGTAGTCCTACGCTGGCGTATCATTTTAAAGTCTGGGAACATAAATAGCGAACTTTTGCTTCCGCCTCTATTTGTACCCCACGATATCCACATTATAACGCGTCGCAAATCCATACTAATAACTCATCTCAAAGGCGCCATACGAGACACGAAGCATTTCACTCCCCGCACCATGCCTGATTCTTCTTTGAACACAATCCTCAGGTCATCATGCGTTGTCTCATGGCGCTCCTCATAGTGCTCTTCCAATGCCAGCTATACGTCCCTGTCCTCTCCGATCGTCCGTGCACTTCAGATCCTCCATCACCACTGTCCAATCTGACAAATCTGGTGCAAGACCTGGATCTGAATCCGACTCATTGGAACCCAAGTTTCTGCGGTGACTGGCGCTGGGACGACGCCCAAAGCGATATCTGTGTCAGAGTCTATTGTGACAGAACAAGCAAGAATCCTCTTGCCCCTACTCTTGTAAAACCCATCATCTACGAAGCTATTGTTTCGTTGTCTTCCAAACCCACGGACGCCTCATTTACAGATCAATCATGGTCAGCAAACGATCCGACCGGGCGACCCGGGTTTACCCTGCGCATCGCAGAATGGGAGAAGAGGGACGGGCTATTGTCAAATAATGATGTCGAGCTTGCTATGTGGTCATTGGAGAGATATTGGAGCGGACCACCCTACGAGCAGAGCGACTTTCTCATCTATCATGACGGAGTCGGAATTATTGGTGGGGGCAGTGGAAGGAGACCACCACGCCTGATCCTGAACGCTGTAAACGGTGTTCCAATTAATTAGCAATCCAAAGCCACAACGCTTCGTTGATGATATATTATTGGAGCTTGTAGCTTATTCGTGGTAGCGTCCTGCTGGTACATTTGGGGTAAAGAAGTTTGCCATTATCTGGTCTCTGGAGCCGTCTAGAGAGAATTTAACCCCTTAATCTCAGAACCCTATAGAGTGGGCGCCTAAAGGAGCCAAAGGGCCCCAAGAAAGGGCCTCACAGCTGAATTGAGGCTTGGAGGCAAAGAAACCCGCCTCGGGGTATATTTTCTTTTGCCTAAGCCACTGGGAGATCCTGTATTGCAGTAGCCCTAGAGCGCTATTCGATCGAGTACCTATTGACTTTCACTACATTATGGTAAAATTAGACCGCAGTCCTATCCATCAAACCCTGCCATATGCGCGCTTTTTCTTGTGGAATTCTACCCCCGGAACAAAGGTACCAACCCCCTGAAAAATCTATCTCAGAATGCATGTTAAGCTTACTTAAGCACCTCACGCATAATGTTTAGGGACTATACCCCCAAAAGATCCGTGAATACTTGGTACTGCGCAGCATTCAAGTACCTGTACTGGTCTCTCCTAGCTAATCTACAGCAATACCCCCAGGTCTGTGATGCCATCTTCCTACATATCGCGCATGTCCGTCACTATCTGAGCAAGACCAGATTCCGCAGCTGCAGTCGAAGCCTTTACAGCATTCAGAACTTGCCGCAAGTTCCTCAAATCGCCTTTCTCCAACACTTCGGAGAGATAACTAGCTGACATCCGGTTCGCTTGACTCTTTAACTCAACCTCGAGATTACCAAGGCGCTGCAGACATCCATCTAGAGCTTCGTACGTGTTGTCTGAGGGGTCTGCTTCTACAATATGCCGCATAATGCTTTCATGTTGATGCTGTAAAGATAATTGTGCAGCATCGACCTTGAGAGACACCTCGACCCCCGAAGACAGGAGAACGATGTATAGTTTTGCAGTGCTACGACGCGTAGCACATAGGTTGGAGTATCGTTTAAAGAGTTGGCCCTCCGGAGTCGATATGTATTTACGATGTTGTAGGAGGCCTGGATGATGCCGACGCCAAAATTCTTTGATTTTCGGAACAGCACTCAATTCTCCTGCTGTATATTCGCCCACTTGGTTGTGACCGGGAATGGGCACGGCTGTTTCAGTTGTGGCGTTGGTGGAGATTTGCTGCGGTAGTATTGGCCTGATGCTGTCGAGTTCTATATCCTCCACGGTCGGATGAATCCGAAGCTTACGAAACAGGTGATTCTGTGTAGCTCCTCTGCTGACTATCAACACCTTGTTCTTGTCTGCATACTTTCCAAAAGACCGTGCGAGTTTCGAAGCAAGCTCTTCAATG
Organism: Cladonia squamosa; assembly: GCA_947623385.2. NCBI lineage: Eukaryota > Fungi > Ascomycota > Lecanoromycetes > Lecanorales > Cladoniaceae > Cladonia > Cladonia squamosa. Next base: position 1,659,460 of record OX392378.1, on the reverse strand, counting down.
GTTTTGTGATCGAACTGATCGGATCCAACAGAGCGACATTTGAGAACCTGCTTCATGGATTAGAATACTACTTACTAATCGACATATGATGAATAGTACATACCGTACAAAATTTGCCCCATGCTTGTCCAAACCCGCGCTCGTTACCCGATAAGTTGATCAAGATGATAGCAATGAGCTCCAAGTGCCGTTGCTGTAACATGATTCTATCGTAAAGATGTCCTCCGAAGCAAAAGCTAAAATCTCCTTGACTATCCTGCAAAGCGTCGTTTAGACGGGACAGCAAGTGACAGAAGAAACTGACCACGTATACAAGACATTCCTGATATACGTGTTTATCGGTCCAAGCCAATGACTCGTTGGTTGGGGCACTTTCCATGAATTTCGGTAGGTAGAAGTAGGCCCAAGACTGGGGAATTGCAAACGCAGTGGAACTTATTGTGGAAATCTGACAGTGAAATTAGCTGATGACTCTGGAATGACCGTAAATGGCTCTCTAATACCAAGTATGTCGCAATGGTCTCCAAAGTGGCCGTAACCGCGTCCATATTCGAGAATTGCTGGATTCTTATATTCTCCATATTGTTTAGCAATCCTTGCAGATTAGTTCGCTGTTCAGAATTTGTTGTCAGCAAGTATAACAGAACCCAGTCTTTGGTTGAACGTACGAAATACCGCGGATTCTTGGTCTTAGCATCTGTTTCAAGCAGGCGCAGCAGACAAAGGTGTTGAATCGTGGGCTGAGCGTTTAACCCCGAGAAGCGGAGCTTGTTGTGAAGAGCCCTAGAGAATCTATCTCTGCATTTTGATCCTTGAAGCGCCAGAAATCAGCAACATCATAGGCGAATAAATCCAGGAAAAAAGGAACGCATACCAATTTGACTTGCAAATTGCAATTGCTCTAGGACCCAGGAGAGATTAGCTCTCTGGGTCCAATCATGGCCCAGTCTATGATAGAGTAGCTCCTCTAAAGCAGAGCCCACGTTTGTCCCCGTGTCGGAAAACAGCCGAGACTGTGCCTTCAAGATGGCTTCAGGAGCTTGTTCCAAAGAAGAGATGTATGTAAGCATTCGTAACAATCGTTCGAGCCAGTAACGTCCTGCATTATATGTTCAGTGAAGGCGGGTCTGGAACTGTAGGGCTTACTTACTGGTTGGAAGGAATTGTTCTTGGAATCTTTCCGGCATCACCCGCGCATAGTATAATTGCGTAAAATGACAGAGGATGCCGCTCATTTCAAGTAGTTCCTAGCACTGATTTAGTAACGATGTCTCCACTTTCCGGATAACAATGCCATAGCTAACCTCAATCATATGGTCACATTCCTTCTTCGATATGTGTTCATGTCGTCTGCTGCAGTTTTGCTTGAAGCACTTGCCGCGAGAAAGATGCTGGATGCATTGCACCGGCCACTTTGATTTCCAAAGTTTCCTTGCGGTCATGTCCACTGTAAGGAAAGCCGATGCAGTCTGTTCTAGCATCCCTTTACGCGCCTCAAGGACAGCGTCGCCCTGATAATCGTCATTTCCGGCTTTATGGAGCGGAGACCACGCCAGTGGGACATATTTCCTTGGAATGTCATCGGTTTGCCAGACACCAGCAAGAAGCAGCGTTATTCCTTTGGCCTGTTCTCCTTTTCCTAGAGCCAGATCCAGAACAAACTCACTAGCCACATGAAAGGTTTTGAATGGGATCGTATCGAAATCAGGTAACGCCTTCAGCGCGTTATTGTCGAAGATTATCTTTCAGTGTTAGCGTGGTAACAGGTTGTGCGATTGATTCAACTTACTTGGAGACTTATGAGTTGTTTGATGTCGGCATGTTCGAGTCGGACATGCAATTGGTCATGTGATTTGCCTCCCTCTAGTGGCATCCAGCGCTTTCTGAGTCCCATGTTCCACTGGTCAAGTCTTCCTCTGACAGTATTTGTTTTGAATACCTCGGGTAAATCGAAGCCAGTACCGCCTGAAGGAGGGTTTGACTGTCCCACAAGTTGCTTAGCAGCAACATAATCTACTATCTCCAATATTCTATCCTCTGGAATGTCGGCAGCAGATTCGTTGTTGAAAGGCACGGAGAGCGCCTCCTCCATGTCTCCCTGCTGAAGATGCAGTTTAAGAAGGTCTACATGTCTTTCTTGAGCGAGATATAACTCAGCTAGATCTTCGAGCATTCGATACTCAATAAAGCATGACTCCTGAGCCTGTAGAGAACCCAGGTTGTGTATAGCATCTTTCCGGTGATCAATGCTAATCTTGCCTTGCTTTAAAAGCAGCTTTCCGAGGCGACCATAGCTTTGATAAGTATGAGCAGACATGTGCTCTCGGTTTCTATGTGATCTGGTCAGCTTTAGAGAGCAGTCGCATGAGGAACATTGTAACCTACACTCTTATGTAGGCAACCAGCTCGTCGAAGTGACCACCCTGGCGTAACGTGGCAGCAGCTTTATCATGCTGGCCACTACAGTGGTAGCAGTCTGCAGCCTCCGGAAAGAATTGGGCCTTGACGTAATACTCCGCCGCGAGGCCGAGAGCTCCATGTTTGTGCAACAGTTCTAGCATTTCAACATCAGCAGACAATGTAAGCCATCAGCAGTAGCGACCAACCTGCAGCCTCATGGAACCTTGCCAATCTCGCATATATATTAACCGCTTCCCGAAGGAAGTCAACCCTCAAAAAGTACTTGATCGCTACTTCAAAATGCTGGCGAGATTCTTCTTGGTGACCTTGCGCCTCACATCGGCGACCCTCGTCCTCCGCAAGGTTTCCTTTCGCTATCGTTGCATTCTTCTCGTCGTTGGCTTTTTCAAAGCACAACAACGCCTGGCCATAATTAGTCAAACAACAGGTCGACTGAATGGGGACGGCATCGTTAACTGACATCTCTGTAATTCTTCGAGTGCATCAGTTGCTCTCCTCTTAAGGCCCACCTATGGCGATCCACCACTCTACCTGGCCGCAATGCCTGAAGCTTTGCATTGAACTTGCCAAGGTAAGCGAATAATCTATGTTTTATGGCGGCGAAACTCACATCAGCTTCGTGCGGCCTCGTGACGTCTACAAGTGGCACAGGGGCATCTTCGTAAAGCACCTTCTCCACAGGAGCTATCTCACGGTCGCCGCTCTCCATTAAGAACAATTGAATCCGCGACCTCGTAACAGCCACATACAAACTCTGCATTCATGCTGTTAGCAATCTTTATACGGATCATAGCGTTTCCATATTACCTTGAGTATGGAGCACATGCGCTAATAGTCATAGTCAGCTCTACTTCTCCTTATCAAGATCAATGTTACTGGTTTCGTACCAGATGTTTCCTTGCATCGAAAGCGGCCGTGGCCTCTTTCCCACCTAGGGCACTCAAAACTCTCAAACCGGCAGGATACGGGCAGTCCGTGAAAAAATTCCACAGGATCACATCATCGAACTCCATGCCTTTACTCTGGAGAATTGTTAAGATAAGGGCAACATTACCAACTTCTGCTTGAAGCCTAGCCTTTGCTTCATCGTCATGTACGAGTATCACTTGCTCCGCTCCAAACTCAGCTGTTTGCTCAGATGCATTGACCTGGCCGACATTATTGGATATCAGGACGCTAGGCTCGCAACGTACTGAGATAAGAAAGTATGAGTAGTGTTATTGTATGATCTTAGTGAGTACTCACAAAACATAACCGGTCTTGGCCCGGTATACTGCCCTATTTCTGGACCTAGTTTGTCGATAGTATCGGGAAAACCTAGCTAATTAGCCTCGGAGTCTTTATAAATGCACGGTTTTCAAGGGTCCGGATACCTTTCCAAAGCCAATCCATGACTTGCGATGCTAAAGCCAAGATACCCTGATGTGACCGGTAATTCTTTCTTAAAGCGAACATAGTTGGTTGGGCCAGGTGGGCTTGGTTCGTTGCGTTGCTTAGACGGAGAAAATGGTCGTAAAAGAGAGCTTTAATGTCTGCAAAGCGGAACGTCGACTCTTGAGAGATTGCTTGGGCGGTATCCCCAGCTAGATCATGGATGTAAGCATAGTGCGTGACTGATGAGCATATTGCACAGACCAAAGTGAAAGCCCCGACAATCCGCAACAAGATTGAGTAACAGCCCGATGTCCAAGGTCCGCTGATCTTGCACCTCTGTTTAGATTCAGCAGTCGTCTTGGTCAATCTGATTGTCCCACCTACCGTCAATATAAATCTCGTCGAATGCAGATTCCAATAATGCCTTCACATTAGCATCGCGGCGCATTGTCTTTAAGACGTTAACCACCCTATCAACATCATCCACCTCGCCTCGGCTAGTCTTGAGGGCCTCATATGATTCAAATATGGCGTAGATTCGGTTCCGCTCATCGTCCAGAACGAATGTAGGTGCTAATCGACGGCTTCGAGCCACGTACTCCTCCTGGTTCAAAGCGGCTAATGATTCCAAAGACCTCGCCGAACCCTTAATTACGCCCATGATTTCGGCGAATACAAGCGCGACAGGAAGGCCTTTAGTAATATTTTGAGCAAATCTGGGCCAGTAGTCCAACTCAAAGGATTGATAGTCGACAACAGTGCGGGAAGTATCAATGATTCCTTCACGTTCTATCAGCCTAAATGAAGAAGCCCAAATCAGCATTCGCATTTGTCAAAAATGTTGGCGTGATGGACAGCAGCTAAAAGCTCACCGCATCGAGGTTTCCAAGAGTCTAATGAATTCGTCAAATGTGCATACAAGCGGGAATGACGCATCTTGCAATAAATGCACAGGCGTGTTGATTGCATCTCTCGTGGGATCGTCTGAAAAGATGTCGTCTCTTTCGTGTAGAGGTTCCAGGATGAAAGACTTCTTGGTCAAAGTCTCAAGCAACCTCTGCACATGGACCCGGATCTTGTCTGCAAGGAAGGTGGAGCGCGTAATGAGGACCTGAATACGTTACAAATCTCGTGTCAGAGAGATGAAAAGACCTGACGCTGAGTTTCAAATACCTGTCGCCTCAATCTTCCTGCCTTCAGCACCGTCCCTGCTAAGTATTTGGCCACAAGTTTATAGATCAGACAAGTCGTTTTGCCAGTTCCACTCCTCCCTAAGATGAGAGTAGAAGAGTGAAAATGAGCGATCACGCACTCTTCATCTTTTGACAAGTCGAGGGGTAGCTCTGCGGTCATATTGTCGCTAAAGACTGAGCGTATTAGTGGCTCCGAGAAGGCGTAAAACTTATCTTTATTCAAGTCAGCATTTACAGCGAGTGAATACAGGAGTGGAGCACAGACTCGCCATCTCAATTGTATCGTGGTCAAGTACACGGATATCCAAATCTTCAGCTTTGTCCGGCGGCATGGAAGCTGAGAAGTCAGAGCCTCTGAAATGTAGGGGAGAAGGTATCTTGTTGAGGAAATTGGGCTGCCGGCGGCAACGCTCTATTGTCTCCGGAGTATAGCTTCTTTGAAGAGTGCAAACTTTGTCGATGGCTTTGGTGATCTGCACCCACAAGAGGCTATCAGCAGGTGCGTGAGTACCTCAGCAGATGTCAAGTCACGTACCTGTGCCGAATCACCGACTTCCCATACTGGAAACTGTAAGCTTACATTGTGTTCGATTGCAGTAGTGCTACCAACCTGTGATTACCTGCTGCTCAATACCATCGGCCGTTGCCACATCCACTTGCCACAGAATAAACATGTTGCGACCACACTTAGTATTTGCGAGTGGCACCTTCAGACGATTCCTTTGTCTCTGGTCTCCCGCTCGCTTAATGTTCCAAATTCCATCAGCCATCTCAATCAGGCTCTGCTGTATAGGATCTGAAAAGCCTACAGAGTCATCAGCACTTCATGTGGGACTTTCTAGCGCAGGACAGAACAGACCAGAGCTGATGAGGAGCTGTAGACTCTTGAGTGCCGTTCCTGAAAGTCTGATCTTCCATATCCCAATGGCCTTACCCAAAAGCTCAAGACAGTCACGGGATTCGATTTCAGCCGGCGCGGAGTCGCCAGCATCCATAGAATCTTCGTAGTGCTGAAGAGGCTGTGTTTGTACGTTGCCATGACATAGTTTACATGGGAACGTCTTTGCGATGCGACTCAGGATATGCAGCGTTTTTTCGCCTTCAAGTTGCTCGATAACGTGCACAAGCAAACGGTCGGAACTGGGTGCAGGCAGATGGAAGTCTTGTAATAAGTTCACGAGGGTATCATCAAGTCCAGTAAAGGCTGCTCTAGGCTCGAAATTTCCGTTAGACTCGACCGTCCTGGCATCTTTCACAAGCGTTGATGTTTGATCCTGAACAACCCGATGCAAGTCTTGGAGCTTGTCTAGTAGTGATCTTAGGGTGATCCATTGCCTGACCTCAGCTGCTACTCCATGGTTGCTGTTACACGTTGCAATCATATCAATGAGACTGGTGGTCCACCTTCTGACAATGGTGGGTTGGTGCTTTGTAGGATTTGATTTGGACACCCACTTGCCGAAAACTTGGCTTCCGGCTGGATCGGAAATCAAAAGCTGCACCAACTTGCTTGAGCCTGCTACAACCTCAGCCACCTGCTGGAGCGTGGGTGGCGGAGACCTAGGGAAAAGACATGCTGTCAAACCTGGCACAAGGAAATTAACGATATCTGACAGTTCAAGAAGGTCCAGACACGGGGGAACGATGTCGAGAAGGAGCTGTGTGATTATGGCTGCTGCATACTCTTTCGTTGTCTCATCTTCTGCGTTGGATTGGAATAGGTACACGCGGCGCAAGTAACAGGCAAGTCGATGACTGCGAGAAGTAAGATCCAGTAGTATAATATCTCGGTTTTCGTTCCAATCGGGCAGGGCGTGGCCTTGCGTGTCTCCTATACACTTCTTCGCCGCTTCATCATACTCGCTGTATCTGGGATCAACCTCACTTCTCAGAAGTTCTTGTAAAGTGGTGAGTTTCGTCATCCTTGTGGTATCCTTCCAAAGCGGGTGCAGATGTCGTGCTCATTGGATAGACCGCATTTTCGATGTATAATGACAGGATATGAGTTGGTGGACGACGAGATGAGTCTCAGTCGTGGCAGGAGAAGTAAAGAATTAAGATGGAAGTTAGACTTGCAAGTGAGATCTCAGTGTTAACACGGCTCAATTATTCAACAAACTGAGCCTCTCAACTCCAAGTTGGACATTATATCTGTCTAGACTTTAGGGGCTCCCAGAGCTTGCTCAATGCCTCTGTTACTATGCAAGACATGGTTCGAAGTCGTAAAGAAGAATATTGAAGCTATGGTGAGAATGAAAGGTCGCTGAAGGTAAATATTGGAAGGACTGAGGGGGAATGCAGGGCCCCGGTGGCAAATTTTGCGGGGCAGCAACCCGTGAATGATAAATCACTGCCACTCTTTGAGTGCTATATCACCTTACCTAAGCATGCTTGAAGTATGATGTGGTGGCTTCACAGTACTGGGCTATCTAGTGACACGGGACGAATTTTCTGCATGCCGATGTCAGGGCAGGCACAGCAGTGGCTTTGATTGCATTAACTAGCACTACAGCTTGGCGGTGTAGAGCGATGGACAGCAATCGGTCTTCAACATCGGACACCTGGAGATGATGATATGCCTCATCGCTCTTTTTAATACCCGTCTGCAAATTTTGCGTAGGCTATGTCACACACATGTTAGGGGCTGAAGTACGAGCGGTTTATTAAAGGCGCATATTGCATTATCCCCCCCTAGCGCCCATTCAGAACTCAGACGAGACCCCATGGGCAAAAGGAAGTCGGGCCGGAAGTTGTACATTGAGAAGATCCTTTCAATGCCGCAGCAGGGATCGGAGTATCCCGTTGATCAAGTGGTCAAGGTGGCTAAGAAATGAGTGTCAAATTGCTGGATGGTAATTTGAAGCCTTTGGCGCTTGTATGGTAAACATCGAAGAAAAGGCAGTGTCTGGGTGGAGGTCGAGGAGATAGCGCCAGACCTGAGCAGACGTTTTCACACGGCATAAGCGAATTACACTGTTTAACAGCATGCAGATTATTCATGCATAAAGTTTCTTGTGGATCCTGTTCTTTTGCTTGTTCGATATAGGAGCCTGGAGAGGAATTGTGGTCGACGTGATCTAGCTTAAGGTAGGCCACCTTTGGTCATGTCCTTAATGTCCTCTCTCTAATATGTTGCTGGGTGCTCAAGGAGGTACTGTTGGTCCTGCACCTTCTCATCCTTCACCAGCTCATGCTCCATCCGCGTCAAAGATTCTCACAATGCAGATTGAGCTTGGTGCGAACGCACAGGACTGTCACCTAATGGCATGAATAGCCTCAGCCTCCTAGCAGAGGAAGTATTACCTCAAAGTGGGATTACAGAACACCTTCATACTGTTGGTGATACCATCTCACTTCTACAAACTTGCTGCTAGAAAGATAACTGACGATATTTCTAGCACATTATTACAGTTTCGCACTCTGTCTTGCCGCCATGGGCCTACTACTTACGCACTCTCTCATGCCTGCATGCTCACCGACTCCCATTAATTTTGGAAGCCACGCCGGAGTGCGGTGTTCATCAAGACTCCGCGACTTGCGCCGAAGCAGTTAGCCTAAAAGTCTGACACAACACTTGGACATTGCCTTGTGCCTCGACTGGCTCGTCACTCTCGGATAGGGTCAGGCTTCGGGCGAAGAAGAGATTCCACACTAAGAGGGAAAGAGGGCGGCAAAATACAGAGAGTAGGACAAGGCTCGGTACTATCATGAGTCCGGCTAGAGAGGATACTTATTTCAAGATGAAGCAGCTGCTGCGAGAAGGACTTTTAGTCACTCGTTGATTGGAAAAACGAAGGTGCAGGCACAAGATACATAAGATCTCTACAGCGCACTTTTAAGACACCCATTGGCTCAAGCTACTTCCGATCCACCTGCAATCCTTAGGCCTTGCCGAAGGATACCAGATTGTGTTATTTCCTGGGAATCTATCGACGTTGAGGCTGCCTTTGTATTCTTTCAAGGTATGTTGACAAACCCTCCCAGGACGGGTCTGGACTGATTATTCATCTATACAGCTCTCCCCTGCCTCAGCACGGAGACCCTCTCTCGGCTTAACGGCTGGAGGTGACTGGCTACATGCTACATACTTAAGTGATGCAGCAGAGCAGGGTTCACATACCTCTCTTTTTCTTCTCATGTCAACTTTCCTACAATACGTCAATACGTCCAGCCTCCTATGGTCACATCCATAATCTTCAGAGAGTGTCACGCAGCTACTGTGCACGTAAGAATTCTGATCTGCTTGACAAGGCATGTTCCTGGTCGGTCAATTTCTCGTAACCTTGCGTATGAGCCCGGCACCAAGTGCCAAAATGGGCATGGTTACTTACCATGATCTCGGTATGGGAGATTGGCTTGGTTTCGAAACGAGGGCAAGAGGTGCATGCATGATATTCTCAGAGGCGATGTGCTGCAAGTATGCGCTTGTTTTTCAGATTGCAGGCATAGCAAAATATTTAGCCATAGTATATTTCTCTGGGTCTAGACGGGTATTCCATTCGTAGCCAGAGAGTCTTTCCTTGAACATACTATGAAGAAGGCAAGCCCGAAGAGCCAGCAAAAGCCTGAAGAACCAGCAAAAATACCTTTTCACCCATTCGTTAGCCAAAGAAAAGAGGTGCGCTATCTAAAATGAAAAGCCATGAGCAATTTGCCCGTTTCATGTGTCTGGTGCGCCTGGTGGTTGAGTTGTGATATATGACGTTTAAGGTTTGGTGTACTTTAGAATCCAACTTCGTCTCAATTCCTTTCCCTCAAGTCTCATAACTCTATGAATGTGTATACAATCGCATTCTACAAGAAGTTAAGGGTACCTGCACAAAGCAAACCTCTTCTTCTAGTTATCAGTCTTCCTGTCTTGAGAAAGGGTACCTGCACAAAGCAAACCTCTTCCTCGAGTTAATCAAGTCTACTTCCTTGAGAAAGGGTATCTGCAAATCACACACTTGTCTGTATACTTTGGCATACATCATCGAACTAAAGCACACTACAATCACTACCTTTATTGCCATAGTCTTCCTCTTGAGGTATGAGTCCTCCTTCGCAGTAATACTTAAGCACATCTCTCTCGGGTTTACACTACTACTATTCCGTATGATTATGACCAAAGCTAATGAAGCAGAGCTTAAGATGACTCGCAACACTGTGAAGGAACTGAAGCGATTGACTGAGGAGGCTTTACATAATCGGAACTCTATACCTCTCAAGAGGCGTATCGAAGAGCTGCAGGTAAAGCTCGAGGAGGAAAAGAGCAAGAAAAAGGCGAAGCTGCAGGCAAAGAAAGCTGCAAATCCGTCCGGCTTGACCGCAATAGAAGAAAGGCTGCGAAAATTCGAGGCTGCGGAGCAAGCGGCTGTTGAGAAGCTGGCCGATGCAGCTGACCGTGCAAAAAGGTCCTTGCAAGAATACAACCAGCTGCGGGAGAGGGGTGCGTCAGAATCAGAACTGGGGTACGCAAGCAGAAAGGTCCTAGACCATCAGGCAAAAGAGCAAAAAGCCAAGGACGAGCTTATTGAGGCGGAGAAAAGAACCCAACGAACGTTGGAGGCCCAGCAACGCAGCCTGGCAAAAGGCCCCTCTGCACCCTCTGCCCCCCCTGGCCCCTCTTCCCCCCCTGGCCCCTCTTCCCCCCCTGGCCCCTCTTCCCCCCCTGGCCCCTCTTCCCCCCCTGGCCCCTCTTCCCCCCCTGGGCCCTCAACTTCGGTCAATACTACCTCCCCAGATGCCGAGCTTATGCAGAGCGAAGATCACGGTGAAGATATGATAATCCCTGAAGATGCTGGGGAGGGTACATCAAGTAAGGGAAAGGGCAAAGGCAAAGCAAGAGCAGAGGGCGATGATCCCCATTTTTTGGGCAGTGATGACGGTGAAGACGGGGGGAATGATGAGAAAGAGGATAAGGAGGATGAAAGGGAGGATGAGAACACTGTTGATAAGAGTTGATTTGATAGACAGAGAGCAATCTGGATGAATTTAATAGGCGTCACAGTCCCATGTTCTACCGCTACCATGACCTCAGTTCAGGGATTGGATGCAGCAGACTTGACATTTTCTAATGCTTCAAGCCCCAAATCCTGCTAAGTTTTCCAACCCCGCCATTGAAAACCAAATCACGCATATAGAATACCCTTGAAAAGTATAGCTATAGAGGTTCCTAACCCTAACTTATAGCTTTTCAAAATTTAATCAGTGTTCAATAGAGGATGTTCGCTGCTCAAAGTAAGGTAAGATACCTCAATAATGTTGAAACGTAACTTTAACAACGCATCTAAGTACGCGCCAAGAATTTGATCCTCTGATGACTAAGCGTATCTTTTACCACGAGGACACCTTAGGATGTCCGACGCAGATGACATTGATGTAAGACTGCATAAAGTCTAGCATATTGCATAATGACAAGCATCATCAGATCAAGGCATTGCAGATTGACCGTGGTCATAATGCTCGATGTTCAATATATAGAATGCCTCTTTTAACAAATTTCAATTATCGTCCCATACTGACTGTCTTCAATGTACTGCGTTTGAATTCGCATCATGTCTCGGGAGCTCCCCCCTCGCGGGATGTCCGTTACTCGTCAGGTTATACTACTCGGGGCAGTCCTCAACGTCAGCTACTTAGCGACTTGCATTCATAAAAGTTCGAGGGTTTATCTATTTCAGCAAGCTCAATGCCGAAACTACTATCAAGCCAACGATCCAACAAAGATCGATTCCCACTATCATGTGGAAGAAGCCTTGTGCAAAATTCACGAGGTCCAATCTCCCCTCTCAATCCTGGATGGCATTGATTCATTCCTTCAGAACTTGCCAGGTAGAGCGTCTCCGTTTTTTGCGGTATTCTACAGCAACCTGTCCATATGCCCAAGCGCTTCCTCTACAACACCTATTGTGCCCGAAGGAAGGTTCAGAAAGCTCACATGCTGACATGTATCACTTCCCTCGATAGGTCTACTCGTACTTGCAACCTACAAGGAATTCCTTCCTATTGTAGGGGCAAGGTCTCTTATCATTGTTAGCGTCCTCTTTTCCTGCCTGGGTGTACTATTCTCTACAATCATATGTAGGTATTACTTCGCTCACAGACAAGGGGAGACCTGCCAATACATTTATCGCTTATCATGAAAACAGTCTGGCTTCATCAACCGTGGGCTCCATATTTGGCCCTACTGTCCTTTCTCTACGAAGTAGTCGGAGGTGGCGAGATAACTCGAATAGCCCTCACGATGATGTGTATCGCACTTATATCACCTCCAAACCAACTGTAAGTGGTCCACGCACTGTCCCTAAACGAAGATCCCTGTAGTTTGGCCCAGGGCAGGCGCTGACTATTAGTAGAACAAAGTTCTACAACTACATAAGTGCATTCTGGGTTCTCTCCAGCGTCGGGGGCTCCGCAATTGGCTCTGTACTGTTAAGTCACCATGTTTGGTTGCTGAACGCACTCTCAGTCCTGTGCTTCATTCTCGCCACCTGCCTTGCAACAGCAATCCCAAGTGGATTGGGCAGGGATGGCGAGGAAACTGAAGATACTAGGCCAATCATAATGGACTCTGACGGTCCTGGCATCCAGAGAACATCGTCGGAAAGAGATTCGCATCATCGTAAAGAGAGTACCAAGGTTATACTCTTCAGAACCTATTGGTGAATTTTCAGGCTAACTACGCACCAGCATTCTCTTATGGGTATCCTCCTGCATTCATGGCGTTTATCGTGCCATTCTATGTTACATCTTTTCCGGCTGCCTAATCCCACCTTCACGGTCATCGTCGTATTTTTGCTCAACGGTCTTGCCATACGAATTGAGGTCCTCCTTCCTCAATACATATCTCTCAACCTCCAATGGCCTTTAGCAATGGTCAACAGGATCCTAGCTCTCAACTCACTCGTTTCATCAATCGTCCTTTTCAGCCTACCAACTTTCCGAAAGGTTTACCTTGAGCCACAGATGAATACGCCGCAAGTTGATCTCTTCATCGTACAAGCGGCTCTCCTCGCCAATATGGTCGGTATGGTGGGCTTTGGGTTCTCATCTCCAGCACTGTTTTTCATTTTAGCTCTATGCATATACACAGCAGGCAGTGGTGTTTATGATTCGTTGACCGCGTATGGAACGTTCACCCTGCCTCCTGGAGAGAAGGTTTCGGAATTCTATGTTCATATCGGGCTTATTAATACGCTCGCTGCATTGGTCGGTGCACCGTTATGGTCGTGGATTTTCAGTGTGGTACTGAAGAGCGGATTCCTACCTCTGGGTTTGCCATTCTGGGGTTGTGCTGCCTTGTTTGGGGCAGGGATAAGCGGGGCCAGGCTATTGAAAAGCTGGATGGCTAGTGGTCTAGACAGTCGGCGTTATGAAAGGGTCGTGAGTAATGATATGGATGAATGATATCCTGGGTTTGGCACTGGCTGCGTTATAGAATATAGACCACGCATGGCATGTTTCAATCTATTCTCGATTATTACTCGTTCAGACCTAATTCAACATCCACCTAAAGCATTGTGCATAAAGCGTCAAGACATCAAGGGTCCAGGCAACACCACACTCGTTTGATTTGAAAGTATGCCAGTCGTCTCGGCTGTCTCAGTTCAATGACTTGTCTCCTGGACGGTAAATCGAGCCTTCCACTAATGTGAACAAGTAAAGGAATGATAATAATCGAGTATCCGAGAGGGTCGCCGTGCAAGTGGTAGATCTAGCGTTGATGATGAGGAGGCTGACGAGAGTCAAGCAATGACGCTGTCATATTTATGTCACATCAGAGCCTCCCTCTGAATTTATTCTTCAATCCATACCTGCGTATATCAAACCAGTTCCTCCGCCTGCTCCAACCCGTTGATCTATCGCCAATATCCGCCCTTCGTTCTCCAGTACAATCAAGTCCATCCTCTCGGCATTCTCCAGCGACTCCTTCCATCCCCTCAACTTGCTCCTCTTAGAGCCACCCCAGTCTGCCTCTGTGTCTCCTCCCACAGCACAGCCAAATACCCCAATACCGTCATCTCTTCCACCTGCGCACCGTCCATTGACTCAATATCTTCCACCTTGTTCATCTCTTCCTAAATCTGCCCCACTGATCTGTACGTAACGACTATCTCTCTTTCATGATATTTCCCACAACTTTGATAGCATCGTTTAACGTATCCCATTCGCCAGCCATATAGTGTAGGGCTCCTATAATGGCAAGAACGGTCGAGTCAGCACAACTCTACAGAAAATATGTAGAGTACAACCTCACCCACCAAATCTCTCCCTTTCTCCTCGTCCTCTTTCAATAATGGCCCCTCCACCATCATGAAGTCGAGATGTCAACATACCCGCGTCCCCTTCGGCACCAGCGCAAACCCTCAACCCTCTTTCCATTGCCTATGCTCTCTCCTTTCTGTCCCCATTTTCTGCTCCCTACACCGTCGCTCCATTTCCTCTCCAGAAGGACAGCCTACCCTCAGCACGGCTTCCCAGCCATTTTTCACAGGTTCCCGCCCCCTCACTGGGATCGATCTGTTGTGAGTCTCGCTTCTTTAGCACGAGATGGGCGTCAAAGGGGTGGCTGGCGAGGTAGGCAGGATTGGAGAGGGTGGAGTTGAGGATCGAGTTGAGGAAGGGGAAGTGGTAGGTTGATTGGAAGGTGGGATGCCGTGGAAGGTGCACTGGGATCTGGAGGACTGTAGGTATTGTATCGTTGGATGGGGGAGGAAGTTGCCGGAGGAGGAGGAAGGTTGGATTGGCGGGTTGTGGAGGAAGGTTAGGGTATGAGTGCTTACGAGCGGGAAAGAACGACGACGTTGAATTCATGGATGCGAGGACTTTCTAGGTCACCTATGCTTGCTATGCTGATAAGTTCGCAGGGTTCGGGATTGGTATCAGGTCCTAAGGGGGGTGAAGTAGCACATAAGGATATCTTATGAGATATTTGGTCCTCTACGGGAGTTTACACATAGAACCTGTACTGTAATGCGATTTGTATCTGTTCTGTTCAAAGTATCGCGCTGCAGGTATATTTTGTATTGGGTGTTGTAGCAATAGAAATCGTCCATAGTCATAGCTTTCCTTTCAGCTTTCCAAAAACGCCCGTCTTACTTAGATATAAGATAATTCCAGCCGACCCCACATGCGAACCTCCAATGAATCCCAATGGCCAAAACTCCTTTTCCCTTCCCTTGCCATAAGTTCCTTAATACGATCTCATCTCTCTCATCCGCGCAGGTGCTGGCTCGTCAATTCTCCTGATCTGCTCCTTGGCCTTTCCCTTTTCTTGATATGGTGCGCCTCCAACCGTCATTCCTAAGTCATGCACACTCTGCCCGGGTCCCCAAGTGTTGATGTTGGGAGGGGCGCCGAGTGCGCCAGAAAAGCGGGCTTCGCGTCTGCGGTGGTATCGCCGGTGTAGAGCCCAAAAAATTAACGCGACGAGTGAGAGACCGACAAAGAGGACAATTAGCATTACCACCCAGCGCCAATGGGTTTGGAACCTAGACGATCAAAGTCAGGACAAAGCCCCTAGGTTGCGAAACGGGAATATAGAGCCTTACCATGGTCCTTGTGGCCCGGACGATGTGTCTGACTGATTTGCAGCTGTAGTCGCTGCAGCACTTGCGCTGGTTGTATGACTTGTAGCCGAAGGAGCTTTCGCAGCAGATGAAGTCGTAGTTGGCTGTGTAGCACCACCAGCAGAGCCGCCACTGGCACAGAATTGTTGATACCAGTTGCCTATTGTCAACAAATCGCCTGACGAACAAGCAGTACAATCTTGTAGCTGGGCCGGAGGATTGCTTTTGAGAGGGGTAAGGAGTGAAGATTGACAGAAGCATGACGTTTCTGTCGTCGGGTTGGTCTGGCACGAGCCTTGCGCATTCTGTAGCGTGGTACACTGTGCAGCGCAAGCAGGTAGGGTAGTAGGAATGAGGGCCTGCTGGGCGAGGGTGAGGGGCGCGAGAGCCAAAAGAGTGGGGAGAAGAAGCGACTTCATGGTGAGCGAGTGGATGAAAAAACTAAAAAGACTGTAGAGTTGTAGCGACAACGAGGTCAACCCGGTAGAAGTAACGAGCGCATTGGATGCGGCTGAGAATGACAAATGTTAATGGAAGGTGTGTGGATGATGACTCGACGTTGGCGATGTTGCCCGAGAGTGGAAACGTGGAGGAATGCGAAATTCAGGAGGGGTATGAGGCCTGACTGCGCCAATTATAATCGTTTCAGGCGCTCTGGGGAAGGCCTAAGGGTCGCGTTCGCAGGGCAAATTGAGTAGCGGGAGCTAGTCTTGCCGGTTGATTCAGAAGTGAACTAGAGGGTTGTACCTGCCGATCATATAAAAGACCTCACTTCATAGAAGGATGAGAGAGGGTAGGTATAAGTTGGAATGATGAGAGTATAGAAGACTGAAGGAGTGATGGAGCGAAATACCTCAGTGCGGCCTAAAGCTCCCCACTTTCCCCTTTTGGGTGGCTTGGCACATCTGCCCCCGCCATTCCACCTTCCCCTACGCCAAGCTCGTATCTGCCAGCGAGAGAAACCTACCGAATACGATCAGAGATGACCCAATACTATGCACTATGCATACTACACACAGTTCCTGCAAAAACTACTCAAACGTGATCCTCTGGGGTGCCTCCATTGAACGGATATAATTCTTATGGACTCGAGGGCTGCAGAGTCTTAAAGTGATGATTGCTGGACTCGTCCCAGACCACTTCTCAAGTACTCTCACCATCAATTTTCATACATTTTGTAACTAGTGCGCATATTTCTTCGGACTGCAATAGCTACTTTTGATGCAATTGCACTTCGCTCTTTGCAGAATATGTCCAGGATCGAATACCCGAGAGCAGTGAGCTTCGAGGGTCAGCTTCATATAACGTCCATCATCTATGAGGCGCCGAATGCCATGCAGTACCGAGCACGTGAACGGCTCTACCATACCCGAGGGGGAAGGTGGTTGAACGTCTCGCACCAAACCTGATCCGATGGTGGCGCAGCAATGTTAGGCATCAATACCATCAGCCTTGTCATCAAATTGGCACTGTATCTTCTTTTGGAACCCTGCATTGGCAGAATCTTGCAATACAATGCGGTCAGATCTAGGCATGTGGCCCACTATACATTTGAATCATGAAATCAATTGCGGATAGAACTCATGATATTTCTTTGATAAACTACCACGTCAAGGATTTGCAATCGTTTGGTGAGCGAGTAACAGAGGCTGCTGCCGCAGCGTTCCCCAACAGTTTCGGACATGAAGATGCCCTATATGGGAGAGCTAAATGCCGCTACAAACGGGTCCACGTGCTACTTCTGAGCTGGGAAGCGGATGACCTTGGTGTGGCTAAAGAGATTGCAGAACTGAAAGATACATTTGACAAGATCTATCATTATGAGGTTGAGCACTGGAAGATACCGAGTAATAGATCTCATAATTCACTCAATAGACGGCTTACCAACTTCATTGATGATTATGAGGGCGAAGACACCTTATTAATTTTGTATTACGGAGGTCATGGCTATATGAATGACGACCGTCAATGCATTTGGTCATGGTGAGCAAATAGCTTTCTCATGTGTGCCTGCCATGAGATCACTTCTTTGTTTCCATATGTCTGCTTGGAATTCTTTATTGAGAGCATGGTTGTATACCAGCCCGGATCATCTACCTTTATGATGGGAGAAAGCAATTGACAGGTCTATCTAGTACGCAGGCTCTCGACTCGCCAGAGGTGCAGTGGTATGGCCTCCAGACCAATATCGAGCAAGCCGATTGCGACGTACTCATCCTCCTTGACTGCTGTGCCTCTGCATCAAGCTCAAACACGGGAACTGGAAGTGGTGTCACCGAGCTGATAGCCGCTTGTGGATTTGAAACGGTAGCTCCAGGTGTTGGCGAGCACTCGTTCACACGAAGTCTAAGAGATGAACTGAAATGGTGGACGCATGGACCTTCTCTTACCGCCGCGATGCTTCATAGCAAGGTGCTCTCCAGGGTCAAATATTGGAAACCTAGATTCGGGGCTGCCCCCTACGACGAAAGAAGGAGAACGCCGATATATATCATGTTAGCTAATGAAGGTAAGAAAAGAAGTATTGAGATTGTACCTTTGCCGCTCCGTACTGTAGCTATCACGGAAACCACCGCTCCTTTGGGAGATGGCGTGGCTTCCACATCTTCAAGCTCGCCTAGCCCGCTTCCAGTCCTCTCGAACGATGCCTCATCGTCCATTTCCAACACTCCCACGGAGCCCACAGCGTTCGAAGAAGAAGCAAGCTCGAGTGAGTCTTCTATCAGCCAGGTCTGGCCTGATCCGGATTTCAAATGCCCCAAGGTCCTGATATCAGTCGCGTTAGAGGAGGATCAATGGTTAGAAGCTGAAGCGTGGGCTGATTGGCTGAAGAAAGTCCCTGCAAAGGTGAAATATGCGAACGTCGAAGGCATCTACAAAAGCGACTCTACGATCGTACTATTATCGATAGCTGTAGCGGTTTGGGATCTGATCTCTAGTGACCCAGCGGTGAAATTCCTGGGGTTTGTTAGATCTCACAATCTGGTACAACATGAGACCTGCACACCGGAATCTAGCAAGCCAGACTGGAATTTGACGACGGCTAGAAGTCCGGACCCAAGAAATCCACTACCGAATCTGTCCGTATCTATCCCTACTGCTTACTACATAGGCCCCCAAGATGAACAGCTTTCTAGCCTTGAAAAGGCTGTGTTATCCCTTGAAAAGGCTGTGTTATCCGAAGTTGTCCTGTTCCAGATAAGATTACGCTCACCACCTCAGTCAATAGCCTGGCCACGGTTTGCAGAACAGCCACCCGAGTATACTGAAATCTCGGATTCACCATGGTCTTCAACCACCGATCTGAAGGAATACACACTTGATACGCGGCGAATGGAAGATGGCAAAAGCGAAGAGGCTGAAATGAAGCTAAAGAAGCCAGCTAACACACCGGACGTCCCATCATGTGAGCCTTTGTCGGATCGCAGCTATAGACCTGGTTTCCCAGAGCATGCAAAACCAGAATGGAAGTCGGAATTGTACCAGCTCGCTATGTATACCACGATCTTCATTGTGGACGAGTCGACTTTCGAGCATGACCTATGGGATGAAACCCGAGCAGCACTTGTGCAATGTGCGAAGAGACTAGTGGCTGTCCCGAACGTAGACCTACGGTTTCGAATCAACCTGTTGGACACTGATCAGAGCATGAATGTCGCCACGCACCACGACATCTCTCAAACGATAGAACCGCGGGGACCCACATATACCCTTAGACGTATTATGGACCACTGGTATAGACTCAAGAAGGCCTTGGCAGTCCTTGATCTTGAAGTAAGGAATGATTATCCTGGCCTAAATATCATTGTCTTTCTCGGCCACCCCCTGCAGGAAGACTTCGAGACATTAGAAAGCCTTGTTACTGAGATATCAGTTTCGCTTGACCTGCTTATGGTAGATGAGAATAAGGTGGGTTTGCAATTCGTGCAGATAGGCAGCGATGAGTCAGTGGCTCGGTTCATCAAACGCCTCCTCGGGATTAGAGCTAGATATGGCTTCAGGCGAGATGTAGGTTCTCGCTTCCCCTTTTGATACAAGAAGAATCTCCCAGCTGACATATGCCCTCTTTCAAGTTAATTGATGCGACAATATTCAATCCCGATGAAGACACGTACAGCGAGATTCTCCTTGGCGCTGTCAATGAAGACATGAAACCAGCCCGTGCGGCGATGAGATATCACATTGCAGGCTACGATAATCCAGAGCTTGTGTTAGGTTCTGATCTTGACTCTCTACTCGGTCACTTCCCCAATACAATCAGCACCATCTACCCTAATTCCGTTGCCAAATCATATCGAAGGCGAAAGCGTGCTCCACACAGAAATCCTGGTCCCCTGCGGAAAAAGGTTCTAGTGCAACAGGTGAAGGAATCTACTTCGAGAGCGCCACTGGGAGTACTCTACGAATGGCTCAATGAGCATGGCTTACTTTCTAATTATGGCTACAACTCGGGTAATTGATGAGTGCGAATGGTATTCTGATTTCATAATTATGGTACATGCTGTTTTCGTTGGATAGTTTTGTGCTGGAATCAACAAAGCCCGCCCTGTTGACAAGATACTGTCAATTGTAAATAGACTATTTGAGCAGACAGCCATATCACGGTATTTTCTTCATCTCAAGCTGCACAACATCAAGCTTATCCCTTTTGGGATCGCGTGGAAGTTGGAGTGAGGAAATGGCCGAGGAGCCTAATGCTTGGCGAACAGAGTACATTACTATCTGTTCAAAGCTTGATACGGATGGATTTTGTTTTCCGTGTGCAGCTCATTCGCAGGCCAAATTTCTCCTAACTGCAGCCTACATAGCCCTCATCTTCACTTTCCCCTGCCTTGCTCACTGCATCTAGATAGAAACCATGACTTTTTGTGACGCCGCCTGCTCATTTTCGTCAGCAATGACCGTCATCAAGTACTATCGGCTTTCCTGACAATCTAAACCTTCCTCCTGCTCGCCATGCTCAGCTGGGGTCCCCTCTTCCCCCCCTTTCCGCAGCCAGTGGATCCCAGTGACCCTAGTCCAACTGTGCGGAGAATCTTCCAGGACCGGCAAAGGTACTAGCTGACTAGCATCCTTGAAACGTGTCAGAGTCTCAAGGACCATGAGATGCAACGGGTCTAACGAATGTCTTGCGACCGTTTCAGACAGCTGTTTGACCAGATAATCCAGACGATTGCCAATATAGAGCGCCGGATGGCACGCTACAAAGACACCCACAGTCAGATAATATGGTACCCGAGGCGCAAACACGAATGTATTTGATGTGATCTTTTCTAGGATCATAGGGAACTGTACCACGGTAAACCCGAGGCTTTCAAGGAAAATATCGTCTATCTGTAAGAAGACTGGGTCCTTAAACCAGATATTTCAAACGGCGTATCTCGCTCCTAGGAGGTCTATGTCCAAAATCATGGTGAGTACAACAAGCTGATGTAGTAAATTTTCTCAATCGGCAACATCTGACGCCGACAGTTTTTGTCCCTCAATACCAGTAAAGCTTCCGAGGCCTATGCAAACGCAATTTGTTATCTCGATGTCCGGCAATAGATTCAGCTTTTCGTAAAAGGTATGATACATATTGTGAAATACGTGTGAGCCTTTTAACTTGTGGTACAGTACTTAGTAGTTTTCCTGTATTTCGGAGAAGGATAAAGAGTGGTACGATGGCTCATGTGGTGCAGTTTGGGATTGAGCTGTTACGGTAGAGTCCATACTGAGCTTGATCACACTGACTTGTATTGAACTTGAATGTGGTGAATGAGGGCTGATAGAGACAAAAAGTGTTGATGAAAAGGGCCGAATGACAAAGTTGCTGGAATTTGGGGACGTCTCGTGGTATGTTGAAGTCCAGGGTCACACATGTTTGCCTCCACTAGCAGAGAGGTTGGACAAAGCGTAATATTGTTTACGAATTAGATGGCTTGGTGGCATGATTCACTTACTGAGAATCGTCGCCGGGTGCAGTTAGGGGAGAGTTGGACAGCCAATGAGCTGGAGTAGGAAAGAAGAAACCCACCCGTATCAAGCTTTGAATAGACAGTGATCGGCTCTGATTGCTAAGCATTAGTCTCCTCAGCCGTTTCCTCACTCCAACACCCAAGCGATCCCACAAGAACAAGCTTAATGTTGTGCAATTTTATTCACTACGGGAGCCGGCCTATTGTGTTGCTTGCCAGTATCGATCAAAAATTTGGCACTCAGGTCTCCTAATCGAGCAATGTCAGGATCAAAATATGCAGTTATTGAGTCAAACTCTAAGAGATACAATAGCAGAACTACCTGCTCTCTATAGCTTACAGTACGTACTGAGGGTCTGCAATCCCGCTTTGCCAGGTGCTGGTATAAATCTGTAGGTGACTGATCGAATATAGCACAAGCGGTAAAGAGTAGTCTTCCTGGTATGGCTCTTGCCCCTCCCGCGGGGGCTTCGGTCGAGCTGGGGTTGATTCAGGATTTGAGTGGGCCTTGAGTACCAAAATCTGATTGGGCTATAATACTCTGAGTGGAAACGTCCGTATGTCGTGCTGTAATGGTGTGATAAATTGATAAAGGGCGGTTTACGTCTCCCTGCTCCAATACTTCCTTGACTTGCGATTTATATTCTTGTTTAGCGTTGACGAGGTTGTCTCCACTTTCGGGAAATCAGCAATAGCACCAGTAACTATCCTTTCAGAGATTTCCCAGTCCGCCTTCCCAGGAAAATACCTAATAACATCGATACCCTAGCGTTTATAGGATTTGATTAACATGAGATTGAACCTAGGAAGTGTTAGGGGAATTCTCACATGGCTCCAGTGTTTCTTTCCACGCCCAGCAACGAGCACCAATTGTCGTAGAATGTACGTTCCATCCTTGGAATCTTGCTGCAAATGCACAAATTGGACTCCAACCTCAACGCTAGCTGCGCTAAGAGTGGTGATCCGAGCCACTATTGCAGAGATCTCTCCATCAAGGATATTTTCTTTTTCTGCGTCGAGGAAGACAACCACGTTAAGGCCTGGATAAGTCCTCCCCTGCGAGGATTCGAGACCGATTGAATCTATATGCGAATCTAGGAAGTCTGCAATCCGTTGATACGGTCTTGCTTGTCGAAATTCTCGTAGCCTAGTGCAAAACATCCACTCCACATCAGCAGTCCCAAAGACTGTTCTGGTAGTCGAGCGCGAGGTGAGAAAATTAATTCTTAATACGCGATGAGGTCTCTCTAGCACATATTCAGCTGACATCATCACGGTCTTTTTCGTCTCCGCCCAGTTATACATAGACTCCGGGCTCTCTACTGAATCGTCGACAAGGAAGATTGTATTGTATTCGTCAAGGACGTGCGGTACGTGTTTGGAAACGTGCATGCCAGAAATCATGGGTCCAGCGACCTCTACGACAATGTCAGCGCATGCTCTAGCCTACATTCATGATGCGATTACCTCCTGGCTGACAGTCTGTACGATTGTCACGATCAAAGTTCAGTCGGTCAGTGTCCAACAACACCGGCCCTCGTGTCGTGGATGTCTCATCTATGGGTTTGGACGGTGGCAGACTTGGGGCTCCAAGTAAATTGCGCGAATTAACAAAAGCGAGGAATTGGACGGCTTTATTCTCCTCAAGCATATCCCACACCTCCACCGGCAGAACTAGTAATAGCAAGGACGAGTCGGCTTTATAGATGCCCTCAACATGAACAGCTTTCGCAAAAGCAGGAACACTTTCCAACCATTCTAGCCATTCATTTGTTTGTAATAGCTGGTCTTCCTCCAGCGCCACGGAGATGAGGACTTTGGGGCCCTTATAATCGATTCCGTTTTCCTCTTGACTTAGAGATGTCCGGCTAGACTCAGCAGCACTCATCACCAAATCTTCACTAGAAGAATTTAGTGAGGACATTGGCGATGGTGGGAACGCAGGATCTGGGGATAAAGATTCCTGGGGCTTGAGCGGATGCAGCTGAATGCTCCTCTGTTTCCCCTCATTGGCAAGGCAGATATAGATCGGCGTTTTCCTCCGCTCACGGTTACCGGTTCTTGAATATCTCGGCTTCCAGTATTTTATCCTAGCAAGTACTTCGCTGTGCAGTTTCACTATAGATAAAGATGGGCTCTCTATCCAATCCTTGAGCTCGTCGATCAAACTTCTCGTGAATGAATGTTCACCTACGCCGGGAGCCCAGGTCTCGAATCCACAGGCAGCTAGGAGCTCTGTTACACCCTTCCCAGCGTCTGCGGCGGAACTGGCCGCCGCACAGCAGTCCAGGAGTATCAAGACGTCGGAAGCTGCTTGTTCCAGCATGGTCTGTAGCCCGGACCATTGCACAGTAGGAGACCCCTCCCAGTCAGTACTAATAATCGCACATTAGTAGCGTGGCCAAAAATGCCGGAAGAAAGAGGTGGCTCTGCCTCCAGGGTAGAGTACCTCCACGTGCACGGCGTCGGTATATGGATTGGAGTGCCCTAGAAGGCGGACCTATGACTCACCAAGACCACACACATTGTCGGCTGTCGCTCATGTAACCATGGCCGCCGTAGTATACGATCAGCAAGCTATCCTTCCTTTCATATTGGTCCAAGAAATTGGACAGACGCATCGCAAGTGAGTTGTGGGACCGGGCGCTAGGGATTTTCCAATGTTCGGTTTCGTATCTGTAACCCTGCTTCAGAACAATTTCCAGCTCAATTATTTCCTCTTTAACTCCAAGATTGTCTTCTTCCCAGCTCAATAGTAGGACATGAACCTCTTTATAGCGCGACGTCGTCCAATTCTTGGGAAATGCATCAACCGTAGCATTGCTAAGGCTTTTTCCGAAAGCGGCTAGGTCCTTGATATGGTACGAAGACAAACAGATATCGTGCGTCCTAGCGGTTGGATCCATGCTTAGGAGAGTCTACCATATGCCACCGAAAGATTGAGCTCCCTGGGCGGAAGACGTCTTGCATTTCCTGTTAGATTTACCGCCTTAGGACTCCACCTTGACCTGGAAGTTGCCGGGCGGGGCCGACCTGGATGCGGACAGTCCCCTGTTTTCTACCCGGCAGTCCCCTGTTTTACCGCTTGCCGCCGCTTAGGGCTAGGCCCTATATCGGCCTAAGCAGATCATCTAGCAAATCGTTTACTTACTTACCACTACTATAAAATATACCACTGCCACCACCTTACTATTAATAATAAGGTATAACTACTACCTATAAATATTATCGCTATCTCTACTATTAATAGTTCTTATATCCATATCACCATTACTATAGAGGAGTGGAGTAGGAGTACTAAAAAATATAATTATATTAGTGAGTAGTAAGGTCTTTAGTTTCTATAAAGATAAGCTATAAAGATAATCTACTAATTATAAAATATTATTTTTTCTAGATAATAGCGCTTTTTCCTCCTTCTTAAGCTTCTACTTTACTACTTATTTTTTCTACTTTATTTTATCCTTTACCTAATACTAGTCCTAGGATTCCTTTTCTAGCTAAGCTTTTATTTTCTTTTACTTAATACCCTAGGCCCCGCGCGTCGTTGTTACCACTAAAAAGGTAAGAGCTCTTAATTAAGAAGGTAACTAAGATTCTGACTTTATACCCTATAAAAGGGATATAAGTAGAGCGGGTTTTTTAGAGGTATCTATTATAGCCTTATTAATATCTATAAAGCTAGCCTATAAAGATAAGGAAGAGGATAAGAAAAAAGATAAAGCTTAACCTTTATCTTTATTAATAAATATAATAGAGGGCGGATTATTTTTAGGGACTTATTAGTAAGACCCCTATATATTATTAGCTCCTAGAAATTTAAAGCTATTATTATTATTATTAATAGGGAAAATAGTATCCCTAGCTATATAATCCTATATATAAGTAATTTTTACTACTTTATCCTACTTTAAGATTTCCTTATATTAAGCTATTTTCTTTACCTTAATAGATATATAGTAATAATATTATTATATTTCTATCTTAACTACTTCCGCTGCTTCTTACTTTATATATATTTATTATTAACTACCTCCCTTCTTATACTTTAAGTCCTTTTCTTTATTATATTATAGGAAGACCTTAGGCAAAGGCTATTCTAAGTTAACTTTTTTTAAAAATACCTTATTAAATTACTTTATATTATTTATTAATTCTTTAATATAGAGCTCCTTCTTAGCTGTATTAGGTAGCTAATTATAGATATTATATATATTAATTATATTTTCTTCTATTATCGTCGCCTCTTATCTTTTAAAATAGTTGCTTAGATAGGTAAGGTGGGTAGGCCCTAAAGCTATCCCCCTAAGGGTTACTCTAAGGGCTGTTTTAGAGACTATTTTTTACAACCATACCCTAGGGCCCCTAAAGTTATCCCTACTATTACTTTCTTTATCTTCTTTATTTTCTCTATCTTCTTTACTTTCTCTATTACTATTATCTTTATCCTACTTATTATCCTGCTTATTATCCTACTTTATAAGGAGGTATTAATTATCCTCTATAATAATAGATAGCCTAATACCTATTTCCTACCCCTCTACTAGCTTAGGGGCCTTGAATAGCTATTAGAGGTAGATAAGAAAGAGTAGGATAGGAATATCTTAGGGTATTAAGTTAAATATCTAATAAGTATATAATAAACTATATTATAGTGGTAAATTATATTCTTTTATATAGTAGAACCCCTATAATAGTTCTACTTTACTATTAATATAATCCTTATACTATTTCTTTACTTTATTCTATTCCCGCAAAATAAGATTAATTACTTAATAAGTAATATAGAGTAAGATTTCTTTAAAAGCCTTTCTACTACCTTTAATTAAGTAAGGTAGATTCCTTTTTTATTTTTTAATCTTATATTTATAAATAACTACTACTTTTACTATTACCTCTATTATTTTTTTAATTAACTAGCTAATAGGGATATGTCTATTATATACTTTTTTAATTATAAGGTATAGATTCTTACCCCGCTATAAAGAAAAACACCTTAGATTAGGGTACTTTCTTATATATACCTTAACAAATTACGGTTCCTTTAGCATATAATAGCTTATAATATAGTCGTTATCCTTTACCTATATATTATTAATAAGGCTTTGACGATTCGTTATAATATTTATAATAGTAGGGGACTTAATCTATTTCTAAATCTTCTTAGTAAGCTCTTCTCTAATATCCTTAGGATAACCCTCCCTAATAAGTTAATTCTTAATAGCCTTAGTAGTATATTAATTATAGAGCTAAAGAAATAAGCTACTACTAACTTTATCTAGCCTTATAGTAAGCTAGTAAGTAACCTTTATTCCTACCTCTATAATAGTATGTTTCTACCTTACTACTATTACTACTATTAATCTTATAATAAAATCTTTAAGAATTATTGTAGGACTTAAATAAGAATTATAGAAAAACAACTCCCTTATATACTTATTTATAAAGATAAAAGCATCTATTAACTCTAATATAATAAAGTAGTAAGCTATTAGAAAGCTCTATATAATATTAGTAATATAGATAATAACTAATAAAGGTAGCTTATTTATATTGGTAGTAAACATTATATTAGTAATAATAATAAATTATAAGATAAATTATCTTATAAATAGGATCTGGTTGTTATTATAGAAAAAGAAAAACTAAATCTTTTATATATACTTTATATCCTACTCTACTAGGTATTTCTCTTTTACCCTTATATAATAATCCCTTATTATAAGTGTATATAAGGTATATTAAACTTCTTATATAGGGGTCCTAGCCTTGCCTAGTTTAACTAGATTATAGTAATCCTACTAATTTAGATATAGGCCTTTCACCCTTATAATTCTTTAAGCTATAGAATATAGCTAATAAGATTTATATAAGGCTATACCTTCTATATAAGTAGTAGCGCGATTAGGGTCCCTAGCCTAGTATTTTATAAATTAGAATAGATTATCTAATATAGTATAATTA
This sequence comes from Cladonia squamosa, assembly GCA_947623385.2. Taxonomy (NCBI): domain Eukaryota; kingdom Fungi; phylum Ascomycota; class Lecanoromycetes; order Lecanorales; family Cladoniaceae; genus Cladonia; species Cladonia squamosa. The sequence goes on along the minus strand of OX392378.1, from coordinate 1,632,001 downwards.
TACTTACTATTAGTAATATTAAGTTACTAATTAGATATTTTAAATTAATAATAGAGCTTCACTTTATAGGGGTATTCTAGTTAGGAGGTATAAGTAGTATATTATTATTAATTTACCTCCTTAAGACCTTATATATTCTGAGTCTTCTTACTATAGTGAGTATATTATATAGTAATTATCTTTCTAGTATTATTATCTTTATAGATTTTAACTACTATAAAGTCTTAGATAAAGGTATAATCCTAGATTTACTTTAGGTTAGTATACTTATTTATAAAAAGTTTCCTATCCTATAGCTATTTCTTATAGGTGGTAGTAATAGCCTAATAGGCTTATTAGACCTTATTTATTATAAAATAGAGGTTTAAAACCATATTTAAAGCTTAAAATAGTGGGTAATAGGTGGTTAATAGTAAGGATAAGGAGGATATAGGATAGAAGAAATAGAAGATTTAAAAAAATTCCTTTATATAGTAAGGCTTGGCTTAGCTTACTAAGTTGAATCTTACTAATAATTATGTAGAGCCGCGTAGGGGATTAAGGTAGTAATAATATACCACCGGTACTATCTATTATAAGTAGTGAAGCAGCGACGACATCTATAAGCGTTAGTAATCTACTACTAGTAATAGTGAGGTGCTGGCAGCAAGGTGCTTATAGTTAATAGTGATAATGGTATTATCTTGCGCGGTAACCCCGTCTAAAAACTAAAATAGGGGACTGCTACTAAGAAAAACAGGGGACTGTCCGCATCCAGGTCGGGCGGGGCTGTGCTAGCATGGCGTATACCCGTACTAGATGTGGTCTAGCAGACAATCTTGTGGCACTTTGGACCAGATAGCGGGCAGTGTAATAGTAATAGGTTAGAAAGATCCTAATGGCCTATCCTTTTACTATAATTGCAACCTACCCAGAACCGTGGCAAAATACAACAACATATAGAAACAGAAATGCCAGCTGTATAAAAGTCATTGTTAAGTAAATATTGCGAGATTTTCAAGGCTACGCACCCGCTTAAATATCAATACCTAGCTTCTAGTATTCCGTTCCTATAACTTGAAATATCTTAGAAATCATGAATCCTAGCTTTATAACTTGTACAGTTAGGACTTCTGCTACCAGGTATCTCTATTAGGTAGATGACCGTTATGGCGGTTTGCCATAAATGGCGCGCCGTAGTGCTTGCCAAGAACCCAAGATCCGATTAGATAAGATGGACGGGCGCTAGGACAAGACCCAGCGGCAGCATTTGATTCAGGACGCGATAAAGGAATTTGATCATGAGTCTAAAATCCAGCATCTGGCATCTGGCATCTGGCACTTAAAGAGCATCAGCTTTCTGTATATTCCAGCAGTACTCTATGTACACAGATAAGTGCATGCAGGCTTTGCGATAGCTGTCAATCAAAGGGCGGCACAGAGTATGCCTGCTTACCACGCCATTAATGGGGATAACGATGGACGTCCATCTAGCGCCAACTCCTCCCAACGAGGGTCACGGTATGCACGACAGGTCGTTACTTTGCCTTTGGGCAGTACTAATACTCAGAGACAGACCACGGTCCGCAAGAGGGAGAAAAGAGGTCGGCGTAATTGGTCAAGCTAGCTGGTTAAGCAGCATTATCAATCTGGTCAATACCAGTATGGATATCAAGTACTGGAAGGGTATAACACACTGACGGTCAAGCAGTTGTTGGAGCTGGTGTCTTAGCCATGCCCCTCGCTCTCTCGCGGATGGGGATGTTCCTCGGTATCGTCGTAATCCTCTGGGCCGGTTTTACCGCAGGCTTCGGTCTCTACCTCCAGACAAGATGCGCCAGATACCTAGACCGGGGATCCTCTTCCTTTTTCGCCCTATCCCAGATTACATATCCCAATGCAGCAGTCATATTCGATGCAGCAATAGCAATAAAATGTTTTGGCGTTGGAGTTAGCTATCTGATTATCATAGGAGACCTAATGCCGGGCGTAGTGAGGGGCTTCAACGAAGATGCTGGGGGTCTTGGATTTTTGGTTGATAGACGGTTTTGGGTTACTGGGTTTATGTGAGCATTTGGTAGAGAAATACTGCTTTGCGACTGGCTGACTGCTCGTTCAGGCTTATTGTTATACCCTTGTCATTCTTACGGCGCTTGGACTCCCTCAAATATACGAGCGTGGTTGCATTGATCTCCATTGGATACTTGGTTATCTTGGTTGTTGCTCATTTTATCAAAGGAGACACCATGGAGGATAGAGGCCCAATCCGCTACATTCAGCCGGAGGGGCTGGTAGCGTTCTTGAGCAGCCTTCCAGTCATTATCTTTGCTTACACTTGCCATCAAAATGTAAGTCGCCTATTGTACCTTCTCGCTGTCCTATCTAACGGTACAAACCAGATGTTCTCGATTCTCAACGAGATTGGAGATAATTCGCATTTCAGGACCACCGGTGTGGTCTTCGCCAGCATAGGCGTTGCAGCTTTCATCTATATACTTGTTGCAATCACCGGTTATCTTTCTTTCGGGAACGCCGTGGGAGGCAATGTCGTTGCTATGTGTAAGCAACATCCCACAGCCCCATCCGCATTTAGCTAACCTTGGTGCAGATGCTCCATCTATCTTCTCTACCATCGGCAAGGCCGCTATCGTTATCCTCGTCATGTTCTCCTACCCTCTCCAAGTCCATCCATGCCGAGCCTCGGTCGACGCGGTACTAAGATGGCGGCCCATAAGGCGAAAAGAAGCATCCAACGACTCCCCAAATAGGTCGAATCCATTACTCCAAACGACCAAAACCTTCATAAAACCCAGAGCTGATGCAATGGGCGACACACGCTTCGCGGCCATCACCACGGGAATCATCGTCCTCAGCTACATCTGCGCCATGACTGTCTCGTCTCTAGAGAAGGTTCTAGCATATGTAGGCAGCACTGGGAGTACGAGCATTAGCTTCATCCTTCCTGGATTGTTCTACTACAAGATCTCGTCCCCTGACTCGCCACACCATCAAAAGCTGTTGAAGGAGGATGACGACGAGGAATCGGACGATGAAGAGGATGAGGGCTTGTTGGGTGGAAGGGTATTGAAAGCTGCGCCGTGGAGGAGAAGATTATTACGACGTTTAAGCCTTGCTGTGGCTATATACGGTGTTGTGGTTATGATCACGTGTTTGGTTACGAATACTATGTTCGTGGTTGCGCATTGATAGATGTGTGGTAGGGCATGGCAGGAGGCTTGTTGGATACCCTATAGGGAGGTACTGCCCCTCTTCGTGTAGAAATACCATTCCCTTCAGAAGGCTGTATAAGGCGATGAGCTTATGGAGATGAGCGAAAATGATGCACTTATCATCTGTCAAGTTGTCTTTACGATTGAATAAATCCGGTCCATTGGTGCTTTTCACAAGTAGAAAAAGCGAACTATGCACCTTCGATGCCGTCGCCGTGCCCACTGGCCCGTGTAAATGCAAACAATCTTATCCCATAACGCCATCACATGCAGCACCCATGACTCTCCTTCATCCCGCAGCTCCCACGTCAGCCTATATTATCGTCCCTCCAGTGCAGCTACCGCGTCCTCACTCTGCGCTCCTCCCGCCCCCTGTCCGCCTCCCCCTCGCAACGCCCTGTCTCTCTCCTGCATCTTCTGAACGCTAAACTTTGGCTCCAGCATTCCTATCTATCATCCAGCATGTCAGCCACGATGTCCTCGACGATCTCAGTATAATTTCTCTCCTCTCCCATTCCTCCTCCACCGCTCCGCCTAAGAACCACCACAAGCCACAAACAGAACGACTCACCATACTCAACAACCTCCAGACCGGATCGCTAGGTTGTGCTCCTACGCCCAACCAGTACTTTGCTCTACTTGTATCCAATTTGATGTCTTTGATCGGTTTGCTGTCTTCTTCTCCGTATGGGGCGGGTTTAGGGACGGGGTCATAGGTGCCGAGGACTTCGAGAGGTTTGGCGTTCCGGGCGGAGCTAGAGGGAGGGAGGGAGGAGTTAGCAGAGAAAGGTGGCGCGTTGAGCGAAGTTTTTGAGAAAGTGATAGTAGCAGTAAGTGGGTCTTGTGGGGGCAGAATGTTCATGGCTGTGGCTTGGTGAAGCAGGAATGGATGTGCTGGTGCTGGGCGAAGGGGGAAGTCTGGGGAGGTGGAGATACCGAGCTTGCGCGACGACAATGTTGTAGAATGGTTTATTGGCTTTGCCAAAGCGGGCGAGGCGGATTTTGAGGACCATTGCCTTAGCACATTGCTGCAGGAGTTGGGCTGTCAATGGGAGATATTTTGGTAGGGCTGAGACTCCATCCAGCATTGAACTAGAAGGATTCACCTACCTACTTTACAGCCCTGTAGGGCTGGACCTAAAGCGAGCGAAAAGGGCCCTGAAAGACTCCCTAAAGTGATCAATTCTGGGGCTTGATTCTGGGGCTTAGGCGACCAATTTTAGGGGGTTCTTCCGCGCCTTTTAGCCAGCTTTAACTCCAGCCCTATAGGGCTGTACAATAGGTGGGTGTGTGTACAGTAGGTAGGTGAATCCTCTTACTTTGGGACTAGCGTTCTATAATCCCGTTGGGACTGAAGACCTACGTACCTCCGTACTGTGTTACTGACTGTGCCACATCATCAATACTATCTATTTGACTAACGATGCTCGGGTCTTCTGAGAGTTTCTGTGATAATGATAAGTGACGGATGTGCCAAAATACTCCAGCGCCACTTTTGGTCTTTCCTCATAAGCCCATCATACTAGCTATGGCACTCGTACTGGATTCTCCTGCATTCTGGATACTCCCTGTTTCTCCTTTGCTAAATTTCTTGACTCTGAAAGACCCCCAGAGCATTCAACCCAGTCAATTTTTGCAACGACTTGTTTTCCGTCGGTACGTCTATTGGGTTTGGTCCTTTGTCATCCGCCAGTTCTTCCTCTTTCTCATCTGAAAGTTCCGGCCTTTGGAATGGCGACCACTTCAGTGTCGTCGATACCATCTGCTCGTCTGGTATGGTAGACTTTGGGCTTAAGTAGATCTCAATGTCACAAGGCGGGCCTCAACACGACTCTAGGATACTTTCGAATACATTTCGGATAAATCTTATGAATATAATCCAAAGCAACCACCCTCCACTATTCTACTCTACAGGACCAACATCTCATATGGCCGCAGCCAGGGCAGATTTCGAGGGTCATAATCGAAGGCCCTGCGCCGCACACGTGGCAGTACCACGATTCCGGCCGTACCACCGCAGCTCTGTTCTGCAATTCGAGAACGCAGATCATTTGAATTGCATCTTCCTGCTCCAGGTATGGAGTTCTAGGGGCGATCTCAGGATTTGCCAAATGATGGACGGTTGGGAGATCCATTTGAAACTTATTATTCAATAAGCTGTACCACAAAATCGAGGAATGGTGTAGGTACTCACCCTGCTGGTCCTGGCATCAGTGGCGGTCATATGGAGAAACAATCGGCGGCACTTTTTGTTGTATTCTGTGGGGGTTTTAGAAGCTGTGTGCCAAGGGTATGTGTGCCAAAGGGTACTACTAGAGGATTGACCCAGACGCGGGTCTCTAAGGATCCAGTACTAATTAGTAGAGAGTAAGCTTAGTCATCCACGACTGCATATTGGGAAGTGCCAATAAGAACTTTCGCTCTTAATGCTGACATGGCTGTTGCACAGTTCGCGGGGTTCTTAATCCGAAACACGACTTTTGGGGATGGCTTTCGGAAAATATTTCTGTTCATATACGATACATTAAATTTATAATATAGAGCTCCGAAGTATCATTCCCGTCATGTAGGGAATGGAGAAGGCGCTGTGTCAAAGAGTAGAGGATCCCACCAATCCTCAGATACTGCATCCTGCATTCGGCCGAGATCATCGACAGGCACTATTGGTGTAGCTTTTGAGTCTACAACTTTCGATTTTTCTTGTTTCCTTCTTCTGAGCATTGCATCCGACCATAGCTTGACTAAAGGTGTCCACAGTATAGAATCGCCAGAGTCCATATCATCTTGACTATGTCTTTCAAAAATAATATCGATTTGTCTCCACGCTCGAGGAATGTGCGGGTCACTTATACGATGCAGTAAGTTTGTCAGTATGACTGCAATAGCAAGCCATTGGGTAGAATTCCGGAACAACCAGCCAAACTCCTCATATTCAAGCTCCAAATTGTGGGAAATTTCACATATACCGATGGCAGTCGTAAAGAGCCTGCCTGGGTATCAGTTTAAATTGATTAAAAATGGCAATCTGAAGGCAGCTTACTTATCTCTGGACTCCTGAGACAATTGAGCGGTGTCTGTGGGAAGCCTTAGAAGCGCTTGATGAATTACGAGATATGCCTTAGAGAAGAACAACTCCGTGGTCATGAAAACTATGCTCTGCATGCGGTCGGTAACATCCAAGCCTCTTAGATAAGTGCGGGTAATTCTTGCCTTCTCCTGGTGAATGCGTGACTCATGGAACTCGACATACGAAGCCACGTCCGTCATTGGCGGGTGTTGGGGATCGAGAAGACTTTGCAGGATAATGGCTAGTTCAGCCTGAACAATACTATACGTCAATTCAGTGAAGCCATACTCGGACTGCATCGCTTTTTGCCTAGTCTGGTATAGCTCCCAAGCCGAGTCGGGAAGATTCATAGGCAGAGATGTGTTATGAGCTGGCTGGAATGTCTCGGACTCGGTACCAATGGATTCAAGAGCCTTGGTATCTAGGATACGAAGAAGATGCCAAGCTCGTCTTCTCATCTCCACTTGCAATGGTGATACGTTTGTGCATAGTTCATCCTTATGCAGCCCTAATCTTCGAGCTATGCTGGCGGCCAGGCCGATCATCGCACTTGCTTGGACGGATCTCTTACATTCAAAGAGAAACGCCTGTAATGCCCAATACATTTCGGTCAATCATGACATTCTTTCAAACTGCTCATCATGGCGAATATTAAGGTCGAAGACGTACTAGATAGAGCAAAAATGCCTGAAGAGTCACAAGACAATGGCTTCGTAGGAAGTTTGATCTCGTCAGTGCGACTTCAGTGGCCATCTGAAACCTGCTCAGCAGGTTGATCCTTGTCTCTCCCGGAAAGTGTGTGGTTATGTGTTCATGGCTTATGCTCATTGTAGCAAGGCCATATATAGCAAATAACAAAGCTTCGAACCCAGCGCTATACTCCAAAACTCCCTGCCAGAATTGTTCGACATCAAAAATAAAGCGGGTCTTGTGCACAAGCTTGATGAAAGGGTCAACATTCCGGAAATATATCTTGCAAAGTAAATCGGCTTGGAGTCTTGCAGGATGCATGTTTTCAAGGTTTGTGTCCATGCTCTGAGTGCCAGGGAGCAAACGAGGCGAACCCTCTCCAATAGTGCCACCAGATTTTTCTTCCTCAAGTAGATACCTCAGATCGTCACTCTGTATTGTTCTTAGAATGGATTGTTCTTCCAGTCATATAGGACAGTCGGACATACCTCATAGAACTGTGCAGCCCAGAAGCTAGAGACAACGTGTCTCGAGCTCTCTGAGCTACTGACTAAATATGGGCCAGGACCTGCTGCCGACATAGCTGGGCGAATGAAGGCTCAATCAAAGATCAAACATTAGCAAATGAATAGGTTTCAATTGATCCTTGCAAGAGGGGTTTAAGATGTGAAGGAAGTGTAGTGTGGCAGAGGTTTGACCTCCCCAATTTCCACATCATCCAAATGCAAGCATAATTACCCCATCACTCACGATAGTGGGGATGAAATGAAGTGAACGGGACGAGCGACCCTTTGACGCTTCAGACGAGATGTATCAATTGACTGCGCAGTTTATATTCGATTGGTAATCCGCCCTAATGCGGCTTGCATGCAGCCCTAGTCCTACAAAGTACGTCATCGGACCAATTACCTCATCGTACATTCCTCTTCTCGAGAGCCTACAAACATAACTTTAGAAAAGCATCAATGATGGCGCTTAGGGTACGGCCTAGTCCTGACATGCACGGATGACTGATGCTGAACTTGGAGCACAGACTCTCAACGCCAAAAATGCGGCGGCGTTGGACAAAGATTTGATGAGCGTAGGGGCGTACTCGCTTGATCAATTGATGGAATTGGCAGGCTTGTCGGTATCTCAAGCAGGTGAGTGTCATCCAGATGATTAGGTTACAGAGATGATTGATCATGAAATCTAGTCTATCGCGTGCATCCTCCAAGTAAGGGGAGGAAAATCTTGGTGGCGTGTGGGCCAGGAAATAATGGCATGATATCAATTAGACCTTGTTGTTTTTGAGACTAACAAGAAATAGGTGGTGATGGACTCGTGGCGGCTCGTCATCTCTGGCACTACGGCTATCAGCCTACTATCTATTTCCCTAGAAAGACAAGCAACGAATTATATGATCGTCTAGCTACTCAGCTGAAGAATTTGGATATCCCATTTACTGAGGACTTTGAGAACTCTCTGAAAACCTCTAACCATGTTGTGGATGCAATATTTGGTAATTAGTCCAGGTTCGTCATTTGTTCCACACTTACATTTTTCAGGCTTCAGCTTCTCGGGCGAAGTACGGGACCCCTTTAGAGATGTTATCGCCGCCATGGAGAATACCAAGGTGCCTGTCCTCTCTGTCGATGCACCTTCGTCGTGGAGTATCGAAGATGGGCCCCCAAAAACAGGGCCGGGTGCCAAGTTCATGCCAGCAACTTTGATCAGCCTGACTGCACCGAAGCCGCTGGTTAAGCACTTCACAGGCACCCACTTCGTTGGTGGAAGGTAAGGAATCGGTTCCATAATATTAGAGAAGCTCTGACCCATCGTATCCATAGATTCCTTCCTCCATCGGTTGCAGAAAAGTACGACCTAGATATTCCAGAGTACAAAGGCGTGGATCAGATCGTAGAAGTAAGCGTTGAAAAGGGTTCGAAAACGTAGGTGTTCCAGCCGGCTTTTAATATCAAGCGTACATTACATTACTCCTTGATGTATCCTCGATGTAAGAAGAACAAGAAAAGAAATTAGATCCTATGCTCATTGCTCAGAAGATGCTAATACCCCACCTTCGGGTGCCATCATAGCCACCAATTGTAGAGTCATGTCGGGTATGTCTAGGATCTCGCTGTGGTGCTGGTCAAATGAAGATCCCTACTTTCAAGTTTGAGCTGTACGGAAGTTTGACCTCCACTCGTAGGTGGTGAAACCATCCCAAAGTAAGGGAATGGAGCAAAAGTCATGCATGAAGAGTTCAATCCCCCACGATGTGGCGCTGTAGGGCTGATGTAAATGTCCCCCTAAGATCGGTCACCTGGGCGATAGGATTAGTCGCCGGAGCTAGATTTTGAAACCCCCAGGAACACACCTTAAATCTACATAATTCGAAAGCTCCAGAGGGATATCTCACCTTATAGGTAATCTGCTTTAAGGTCGTTCTAGGGCCTTTTCGCTACGTCTAGGCATCGGCCCTGTAGGGTTGTGCGGTTATAGAGTGAAAGCCTTGACCACACCCTCCCTCCGTCTCAGCACAAGAGATCATTGGCTGCCCTCGAGCTCCGCCGACAAACACAAAACTGATGTCTTTCTAAAGTCTCACGACAGAAAATTCCTGCGACTTGATTACTACAGATGATAGCCCCGATAGCCCCGAGCCTGTAATAATGTGTTATAAGGCGGGAGGCTTCAACCTGTGGCTATTGAGTCCTTGCTCCCAACGACCGCTAAACTTCGTCTGCATGAGCTGGAGATGCACTCAGCTTATGTAGCAACTGATGGAAATGGTGGCAACGATCAAAAGACTCGTCGGATGTGAGCCAGCCATGGGAAATACATAAAGTCAAAGTCTCCACCATAAATTGCTCAAACATCAATTTAGGCTTCTCGAAAACAAATCATCATGAACCTCAGCGTTCGTTTCAGCATAGTCTGTCTGCTACCCGCCTTTCTACTCTTTGCCCAGCTGGCCTCCGCCCATCCCTGGGCCTCGTCAGCACGTCACCCGAACAACTGCAGTATCAACGAGCACCCGGACGTGGTAAGCTCTTCCCAGCTAATTTGCGAACTAAATGTACTTACTCTCGCATCCAGACAGATCTTAACGGCGTCAACTACCTTCGCCACGTTCATAGTGCGCGTCTTTCCTCAGGGCACAGCTACCGCTACGTGAATTACCGCCCTTACAACTCATCAAAGCCGTCCATCCTCTTCCTACACGGCTTCCCCTCATCCTCATATGACTGGCGCCGCCAATACGACTATTTCGCCTCCCGTGGATATGGCATCCTGGCCCCTGATCTCCTCGGTTACGGCGGTAGCGACAAACCCAGCAATGTAGAGGCGTACACTCTAAAGAACCAGGCTAATGATATTGCGGAGTTGCTCGACTGCGCAGGCATAGGTGATGTGATGAGTGTGGCACATGATTTGTAAGTCTCACGCAGAATGGCAGGATCCGCTAGACAGTTGGGTGAGATAGAGGCTGCCCTCTCCTTTCGCGCATTGTCACATACTACCCGGACCGTTCCGCCAAATATGTCTTTCTCGATATCGGTTACGTAGCTCCACCTCTAGGTCTCAACGCAGCGGGCATCAATGCGCTGGACGCGCACTCGCTAGCCACCGAAGGGTACGAGCCGTCGGGTTACTGGGCGTTCTTCAATGAGACCGGTGCAGGTCGTGTGCTGGATGCGCATGTAACTTTCTCCGTCCAAGCGCAGATGAAAGTACAACGGGCTGATTGCAACTCAGCAAGATTCTTTTTGCTCCGTCATCTATACGGACGATGACCCCACCTATTGGAGAACAGTTTACGGGCCCACAGGGGCACTAGAGGCATTTATAAAAGCAGATAAGATGGTGCCGACGGGGGGTTTTGTATCAGATAAAGTAAGTCGCCCTTCGCCTTTCCAAACCCGAGATTCGTAATCTTCAGCAATCTTAATTCTTCTCCTCCTGCAGGACAGAGAAATTCACAATCGCATCTTCGCAGCCAAACAGGGCGGCTACGATCCCTGCCTCAACCATTATAGAGCTCTCTACCGCAACCTGAATCTCGCGGACGAAAATGGTGGGCTTCCGTGTCTTCCCTACTCCATAATTCATCTTTCCATGCATATAAAACAGTCCTGACCGACGAACAATCACTGACAAAACCCTAGCTATTCCCCATTCTGCAGCCAACATCACAAAACCTGTTCTCCTGCTCACGGCGGCTAATGATCCCATCGGCACACCCGCACGCGCCGAGGCTGGTACTCGGCCATATGCGCCAGACCTGCGCGTTCAGCAGATTAATTCGGGCCATTTCATAATGTTGGAGAAGGCGGACGAAGTAAATGACGTGATGAGGGCCTTCTTTGAGAGTTGAAGGTGGGAAACGTAAAAGTCTGCTTGGGCTGCGAAGGTAATGAACGGTTGAGTGGGTAAAAGCAGGGAGTTGTCGAGAGAAATTGCTGGAAACCTCGTACGGCTTTTGCAATTTTATGCAGTCCGAGCTTCCAGGGAGAATATCTAACCCTAGGTGCCTAAGATTCGTGAGATAATTTATTGCAGCCGTGCCAAGGTAGACCTGCGTACCTTGACGCCTGTAACATCACAGTCAGCTACAAGCAAAGATGATCAAAATTCCCGTTTCAGAAATTCAGTGAAACCATAAAGCTGTAGCACTCGGGCCCGTCATTACATTTTCTTAATCATCAGGTTGACATAGCTCCATAGGTTATACTAATTCCTGGGTATACATTGCAATATTCATATTTTTTGCAGCCCATCCACCGCTAGCAAGTGGAGCTCACCCAAATTCCAGAGTATGAAGTACTTCGATAACAAAACAACCATGTGTCATTATTTCATAAAGCTTTGATACCATCCTTTTCTCAAAAAGCCTTAAGTGCATGGCAGAGTTTGGACCGAAGGAGTGGGTTATTGAAAAGATGTTGAACGTACCGCGACGGCTGTTACTTCATGGCCCTAGACACCCTACTTTTAATATCTAAGTTGTCTTTGCCCTGCAGATTCTGAAGATGAGCAGAGTATTGTGTAGTACATACAGCGACAAGCAAAATGAGTAGTTCGTTTTGAATTGCGGCACCCTCTACGTCATTTCAATGCCACGTTTCTGAACCACAAGTACCACTCGGCGTAGAACGAGATGTATGGCGCGCGCGTCTGCTCCTTCTTCCTTACCCCCTTCAGCGGAGATCATGCGGAATCTAAGATTTTCGGCGAACGGACCAATAATGTGGACTGGACTGGAAATAGAGACGCCATGAGATCTTTCTATGGTATCAAGGACAAATGGACTCTCCTTATTACGTCAGGCCAGTCCGCAGACGGGAGACTATGGAAAAGCCTGTTGCCATAAGAAGTCGAGCTAGCTGACACCGCAGTCTCCAAAGCTGCGATGTGTTAACGTACGCCTTCAAGACCTGAACCTGGACAATGTGTGCATTTCCGTTGATTGTAATGCGAACATTGATTTGAAACAACAAGACAGCTTACCACCCTTGATTTAAGTGAAAATTAGCAATAGTATTCTTACGGTCTCAGGCTTCAGGTCCGTCTTTTCAGCTGGATTTGGTAGATTGGGACTCTCTTGATTCTTGCAATATTGCCCTACTTGTATTTTTCGACAGGTCTTGATTAAATACGGCTTGATATTATGTTCAAAATATTTCAAGATCTTATTTACTGAAAATTCGCGCGCCATGTAGGCTTGAAAATCCGTCATTATTGATTTGATTATCGATCAAGCTAGAATATTAGAATATTTATTACTAACCTCTATTAGAATTGACAAGTCATGGTTGCATGCCATCGGTTTTACCCTCTAATAATCGATAGCACCTATCTATTCGAATCGCGTGTCAACATCTAGTTCTTTGAACAGGCAACTTATGCGATTCTCGACAGGTTCAGGCTTTAAATTGCCCTCAAACCAGCGATCGCAATAATCAGCATAGCTGGGTTGAATTGAGCAGGCAATGATCCGAGCGTATGAACACTCTAAGAGTGTGATTTGGGCGCCTCGCTACAGCAGCCAATCCAACCCGCAAGTCGCAAGTCGCAAACAGCAACCCTACCAGCGTGGGATTCTATTTTGATGGCTTTGCCTTATAATGTGTATATGAAACCACCTGAGGCTTCCTGCAGCGTATTACCGCTGCTCATCACCTCCCTCAGGACAGAAGACGAGCGACCCCGCGGACAACAGTGGAGACTTACACCCAGAATAAGATTGGGAATTTTGTGCCTGGGAATCTAACCCTCTACCTTTCTTCACCTAGACTCCCTCACCCCATCGCGCTGTGTTTGTCAGAAACAGATAGCTACTGGTCCATGGTGGGTGAAAGAAGGATGTAGATTGGATGGGGGGGGGGCCCACTCAGTAATACTACGTTAAGGTACTACGCTAAGATGCCGCGATCCTTCCTCACCAAGGGAACAAGACTGGGTGATGCATTCCTTGGCAAGTGGTAGTCTGTAAGAACAAGATGTACAGGCATCAGTTTCAGTAGGTGTAATCTCGCATTTCCATAGTTTCAGTAGGTGTCATCTCGCATTTCCGTAGTTTCAGGCGTTTTCGTAGTTTCACTTTCCCTAATCGACGTCTAGGATGTACATAGCCGTCCTATTACTTAAGGCGACTTGAAGTCATGCGCTGTTGATTCCACTACGTTTTCCTTGAGAGCATAAAGCCCGATATATCAGTACTTTTGCTTCTACAAAAGGTCAGGACTCCAGTCAAGGTCTTCATCATCAATTTTTCGAGGTTGTCTGCAGCTTCATATAGACGTGAATCTCTTATCGGCACACAATGAAATCTCTCCTAATGGCTAGAGCACTCTTTGCTGGGTTAGGTCTCGTTCGAAGAGACAGCACGTACTCAACATGTGCGGTTAGTAGCCTGTCTAAACTTTACTCGCAACTGCTTCCAGAGTATATTTACTCACTTTACAAACAGAAAACATGCATCGATATGAACCTAGCCGCTGTTTCCACCGCCGGCTGTACCGTCAGCTCCTCTCCGCTGGGCTGCCTCTGTTCCTCCGCGAACCTCGAAGGCGACATCTTGGACTGCATGCAAGACCTATGCCCCGATAAAATTGATTTCGCTGGGGTGAGCGACTTCTTGGATCAGTTCTGTATAGGTTTGTCAACCGAGATATGAGCTGCCTGTGGTCGATCTCCTCTAATTTATTCTCCATAGATGGCACCCAGACACAGAACCCTGCGACTGGCGGATACGAAGATAGTTATTATACGGCAAGTGCCACGGGATCTTACGCCAGTTATCCCCCCTCCCAGTACTATGCGAGCGGAACGCCATAAGATAAGAAGAAGCATGTAGTAGCTAGTAGCGATCTGACGTGGACATTTACGGTCTTAGGTCTTATTTGCTGAGAAACGAGTTAGGATAAAACATTGGATATAAATATTCTGGCCATAAATTTGGGTTTTCATTGGGTGTGATGTCTCAATTCGAGTTAAAAGCTTCGAGATATTCTTTGTCGCTGAGTACAAGTTGGGATGCACCTTGCAATAACCAGGCTGTCTGGACTAGAGCCACGAGAGGGTCGAAGCGCAGCGGATGTTGCGAGCAATGTAATTACATCATCTATGAGCTCGTACGGACAATGAAAATCTATTAGAGGCTGCTGCTGAACTTGAAAAGGAGGATGAGAGTGGGTACGAAGAAGACGCTACAGCGAGCAGGACGAAGACCTATTTTAAGTGCATCCGAAGAGGACACCCTAAAACTAGCTGCCTAAGCCGTAGGAGGGAGCCCGGAGCTGATCGCCTCGGGGAGTCTTCCCGGGGCCCTTTCACTGACTTTAGGCCAAACCCTAAAAGGCCATGCGGTAAGGGCGTTTACACAGTAATCTAAGGGGCGCGGCAAGTTATGGCGGACGACGGCTGACAGTAGGACAAAATCAAACCATCAAATCGATTTTTCAATTTTGGGTGAATTATGCGCTTGATACCCTTAGAAACGACCTTAATACCCTGTATATTCTTAGGGCATAAGGGCCGCTTTACACGAATTAAGGGCATTAAACTCAAAGTTTGTATTGTTAGCTATTAGCTGCTCTAATTAGGGTTAGGGTTTTCAAAGAAATGGCCTCATTACCCTAACAGATAACATGCCCTGGAGGGTACCCCCAAAGATACCCCCTAAGGGTGCCCCTAAAGATGCCCCTAAAGAAACTCCCCTAAGGATACCCCGAAAGATGCCCTCAAAGATACCCCCTAAGGGTGCCCCTAAAGGCGCCTTTAAAGGCATCCCTTAAAAGTGCCCTTAGGGACCTTATTAAGGGTACCTTCAGGGTCGCTTTTAGAGGAACCTTAATGGGTGTTTTCGGGGGCACCTTTAGAGGGGCCGTTGAGGGGCATACCTTAGGGGTATGCCGTTTCTAAGGGTATTAAGCGCATAATTCACCCAAAATTGAAAAATTGATTTGATGGTTTGATTTTGTCCTACTGTCAGCCGTCGTCCGCCATACAAATGCCGTTGAGCACCGAAATACCAACTAAATTGGTGCGGTTGACCTACCTATCGCCGGGCGCCCAGGTGGCTAAAATGCCTTGCAGAGTAGGTAGTTCTCGTCTACAGAAGCGGCGTAGAGCGACAATCGTTAGCCAATGCTAGCCCTAGAATTATACAGACGGAACAGCTGACAGAACTAGCCTGAACGGAATCACACAGCCAGCCACATCGCAGAGAGCATGTTTTCTGTCGCCTCGCTTCGCAAACACGATCCTGCTCCAACGCAGATTCAGAGATCTTTCCCATACTTTTTATACTGCTCCAAGCGAATAGGACGAATCTAATCAAGCTAGGAATTGGACAATCTACATCTCAATAGCTCGGCTGGCTTCAGATGTGTAGCGTATCTTCGCCACGAGGGTCAAGCTATCTCCAAGCCCCGTACTCCGTAATGTTTCTGGCTCACCTTCCCACAACACAAAAACATCGCTTTGCTTCGGCAATTTCGGACCTCGCACGGTGGCCTCAGAATGGGTTCCATTCCGCGTTACCAGTACCAAAGACTAGCTGGCAATGATTCCTTCCGCCTCCTGCGACTTACTCCAAACATCATAGGCTTCAAGCTACAGTGTCTCATGATAGAGGTGTCCCTCGGCAACTTGACCGAATATGAATATCTTGCGATGTCTTACACTTGGGGTTCTCCCGATGACAAGGTTTCAATTCCATGCGGTAGCAGTGGCGAGGTTGTTATGATCCCTCGAGATCTATACGCTGCGCTGCTCTGTCTAGCAACGCAGCCTTGGCAGGGTGCCTTGGATACCGGTGGCCCCATCGGCTACAGCATATGGATATGGGCAGATGCCATCTGCATCGATCAATCAAATCTAGCCGAAAGAGGCCAGCAAGTGCAACTTATGAGGCAGATTTACCAGTTAGCCTCTTCTGTTCTAGTGTGGCTTGGGCCACGCGAGGACACCGATCAGGGGTTGGTCGAGCTCATTGATGGCCTACACCAGAGATTCAGTGAGGCGACGAAAGGTCAAGACCCACATAGTCTTGACCTTGTTGCTCTGAGGGACGCTGGTGAGTTTCCTGTAGCACCTTATGGGGATTGGGTCAGGCTGGGCAATTTTTACCAAGAATCTTGGTTCACTCGTAAATGGGTGATCCAGGAGGTGGCCTCGGCCAAAAGGATTATATCTATGAAAGGGCCACTGGTCATTCCCTAGGATCCGTTGTGGCAGCTTCCCAAATTGCTGATCGCGACAAATCTAATCAACGTGGTCAAGTCCGCTCAGCTTGATGACGCTCGACCCAGAAACGTAGAAGGCGAATGGAAGCTTAATGGGCTTCTAGAAGCCTATCTCATGAGTATTCAGCGCATTAATTTGCAACGCAAGACTCCAGCGAATCTTTTTGAGCTACTCTGCCGCTTCCGAGAGAGCCTAGCGACAGAAGAGAAAGATCACATCTTTGCGCTAGTGGGCATCTCGAGCGATGGAGATCATCCAGCATACCGACCAGACTACACAAGAGAAGTTAAAGAAGTCTATGGCGAAGTTGCATGGACAACAATCAATCAATACTCGTCCCTACATATACTGTCAGCTGCCGGTCTCCAAGGCGGAATTGCTAATTTACCTTCTTGGATCCCGGATTGGACGGTGTCACCTCAATTTCTCGTTAATGGGTTGGCCTTCCCCGCAGCTTTTCAAGCTTCAGGCATAACGAAGGGAATGATTACGCACAAAGAAGGTGACGTTGCGCAAACACCTCACTACCGAAGTGTTTTTGCAATGCTGAAAGCCCTCTTGATGCATCACTCCTGCTCCATCGACGTCCCAACTCCAGGATACGCTTGTTTATCCTACAACAACAACATCTTGACCGTCTTAGGGAAAATCGTCGCTGTAGTCGATAAACTGGGAACGGCCCAAACGCTGGAAGAACTCATCCCGCATCTAAACAAACCATCGGCAATTCCGGACTGGGTGACGTCTGACTGTTCTGCCGAGCAGCTACAAAGGCTATGGTCCCAGTTGACGTTCGTCGAGCATTTGCATGCCGAAGCTGAAGCACTCGCCCGGCAGCAGAGCACGTACCCCGGATATGTAACAGGTGGAAGCATAGACGACGCCTTCTGGAGAACTCTGATCTGCGATACAACACCATCAGGCGAACGTGTGCCTGATACTTACATGAATAATTATTCATCATGGCGCGCAGTGTCGGGAATGCTATCGCAAACCGAGGATCATTTTCACTCCATAATGGCAGATCACTATCCCTTAAGTGGCTGGCGTCCACCTTTAGAGAGAAAAACGCGGAATTACGCTGGGTAGGTGGTTACAATAAGTGAATCTAATTAAAAATCCCAATTTCAAAACTCTAAAACGTGACAGTTCTCAACAAGTTTAAGTTGATTATAAGTATAATTTCATTATAAACAAGAAGTTATAGGTTTACAAAAATTAGCTTTAAGCTGTAGAGGTGTCAATATTATTACCCTCTAGCAGGGTGGACGTAATTCAGCCACTTAAGGGATAGGCCGGCAAGGGTTTACGATGAGATCCTTGGACTGGCCATGCCAGGTCGGGGTTTCTTCACCACGCGAGAAGGATATATTGGGCTTGCTCCAAGCAGAACGACAGCTGGAGACCTAGTCTGTGTCATCAAAGGTGCCAATGTCCCCTTTATCCTACGCCCAACAGGTGAGAACTATTTTTTAGTAGGTGAATGCTACTGTCATGGTATTATGGACGGAGAAGTGATGTTGAGGAAGGACTTGCAATTTCAAGAGATTTCCTTAGTCTAAGAAGCTGTTGCAATCTAGGAAGACGGTAAAGATTGTATTGCCTGAATATCTAAAATCTATGGAAGGACGCTGTTATATACATGATGCTGAGCAGCTGAAATGGGCAGTAATAGGGGTAGAAGACGCTAGAACAGTAAAAGTGGTGGAAATGAGCATGCTTCAGTAGAGGCAGCTAAGCGAGAATCCTGCAGTATCTAGTAGGATCTAGCAATCTTGCAACAGAAGCTATGTACATCGGCTATGAATATATTTCAGAAAGCAAATTGATTGATATTACTACTTTGTATATTTATTTATACATGTTATTATAAATCCATTTCAAAATTAAAATTCGAATTTGTCTTCGAAGAATAAATTCTATTTCCATTATATACTCTCGTTGTCGGTTTTTGACTGCCTACTCCATCCACAAGGTCTTGCACAGTAGGATCCGTCTCTGTTAAAGCAAGCAAACATTTGGGTATGTAAGCGCTAGTTATCTAATTGGCAAAAGGTAATTAAGGTAGCATAGGCCGTCAAGTGCGTTCCTGGTCTAGCACAACAAAAAGGACAGAACACAATCACAAATAAAGATGTGTGACTTTGCGAGGGGACGTCTTCACGCCTTTCCTACCACCCTTGCCCACGCTGTCTCCTAAATACTCTTTCATTCGTTTGCCGCCAGATCTGGTTAGGATGCCTGGAATTTAGATTGCGATATGATTGCCAGTCCATGCCTCGCCAGCGAGGCAGCACAGAAGATCTGTTCCTGTCAGGCAGTCACGAATACGAAGCAGCTCGACTTCAAGGGGGGGACAAAAGTAGTTGGTTTCGTCGTATTTTGGCGGGGGAACTTGTGAAGCCATCGCTATCTTTTAGATCTGAATTAGTCCTTTTTCTCTTAGTCCAGAGTATGCGCTCCACGGGTGGTTCATAGCCTGATTGACGGTATAGGTTCGCAGATTGGACAAAGCCGATAAATTGGTAGGCAGCCGTCTCAGGTAATTGGATCCAGGCAATGATTGGTATTGAGACGATTACCAAGGTCGAATGGCTTTTGAATATGCTTTCGACTGCTACGTCAATCTTTGCGTCAATCTTCGTGACACCCCAGGGTGCGCCTGTTGTGAGCCAATGTACCCATTGCGCAATATCGTGTCCAATGTCTTCCGCGACTGAGACGGACAAGAGGACCCTGGTTTCTGGTTTTGTTGGAGGTGGCGGGGCGAAATTTGAATATGAAGCTGAAGCTGGGGGGCTAGGATACAAAGGAGTGTTCTCATCCGGAGGCGCTCCTGCTTCATCGCTGGGTACGAATCCATCTTCGGTACCTCCCTGATAACGAACAGGTGGGAGGCTTCTTGGCATAGGAGGAATTGTGATACTGTTGCTGCCATGTTCTGATAAGGGGACGTAGATGGGGGTGCCTTTGAGCTTATGCCTCATGGTCACTAAGCGCGAATACAACATCGCTACAGTGAATGGAGCACGACCCAAATATTGCAATACTTCCACGAGAACTGAAGTGAACGAAAGATCGCATACCCCAGGAGTCTCGCTTTCTCCCCCACAAGCTGCAAGTAGTTCTTTGGCCGTGCCAAATGATGTGTCACGAGCAGCATTGGCTGCAAAACAGCAGTCAAGGATTATGAGCACACGAGGGCTTGCTTCCAGAAGCATTGGTTGTAAGTTATACCAATTGAGGCTGGGACTCTCCTTTCCCGGATGTCTGGTAATGCTTTGTTAGAGTCTGCTATAAGTCGGTGGCATTGATTTTAGAGTGACTTACGCATACCAGATGCTTCGCCCACGCGTGAGATCCTTCCCCGCATGGCCCCCATAGTAGAATATCAGAAGATCTTTTTCTATTTGATGAGCCTTTTTGAAATGGAATATCTTCTCTTCAAGGAATTCGTAGGGGTTTGAGGTCGGGATATACCACTCTTGGACCTCAAAGTTGAAGTTCCTCTCGAAAACCCGCCTTAGCTTGTTTATTTCACTCTGTACACCAAGATTATCGTCGACCCATCGCAGGAGGACAACATAGACCGCAGGAAAGTGATCGTCTTTTGCGGGGAACGAGTATGTTAGAGATCCAGCTAGGTCATGAATGAATGTTTTTAGGTTTCTAGCATGGTCGTTATCGAACCCTCGGGGGTGGGTTCTATCATCTTTACGAGGTAACTAGTCGAAAACATGCATAAGTTAGCAATGGATGCACATTGATGTACAGTCAAATATTCCAGTCTGTGCAATTACACAGGACTAGTCCCAAATGAAAATCAAATTACCGTGAGAGCTTCAGAGTAGGTGACTCACCGGGCTATTGACCTTGTTGCTAATATCCGATAAATGCCTGTCACCCAGTGGTTGTTGCGAGTCTTCCATTTGGATACGAGAGCGAATCGGCATAAACCGGTGCTTCGTCCTTGGTGTCTTTGGAGCCTTCGACATTGCGAGTGATGTCAAATCAACTTAGGAACAGAACAGAAAATGTCCAAGTTGAAGGGTTTTTATCTTGTGGAATCTGCCATTTTTAGCCCATTAGGTGAAGATAGCGTTGCTGTTTGAAAATTTGTAGAGAGTAGTCAGGCTTTCAGTTGTGGTAGGCTAGCCTCGTCGCGTTTGAGAGACTACGGCGCGTATCCTTTATCGGTTGGATGGCATAATTTAAACCCTTCTGGTTCTCATTCTCAAGTTACTTAAATTCAGGGGCATGTAAATCCTGGCGTCTCCATCCGACTGAGGACCAAGTAGGCTCACCATCGATCGGAACAAACTGCTTTGAATGCGTAGACAGGTCTAAGGGGCCATCTGATATTCAGACGGACCAAAAATAAAGCGAAACCAACTGAAATCTTTAACTGCTGGACCACCATTGAATATATTGTACAACAATTTGGTGCTTACAAGAGGATCTCAAGAGCTGAATTATGCAATGAAGGAGTCAGTTTCATTGCTTATTAATAGGCTTTGTTCTGCCAGAAGTAGCAAAGGCGGCAATTAGCCTGGGTCGTAGCATCCGCATAGATTCGAGCATGTCAAGTGTCTCATTGCCGTACCCCAGCCGCTTTGATGGCAAGGACCTTGTAGATCCTGAAGCTTGCATAGATGTTTCATGTGGGATGCAGACTTCAGCGTACATTCTTAGAGTAATGAGCTTGTTTCTGTAGACGAAGGTTTTGTGGGAGAGGAAGTAGGAGTAGTGGACCCAGAATTTTAGGGGAGCACCCCTAACGGAAGCTAACCTTCAGGGGACAATGACCCAGAATTTCGGGGGTGGAACCCTGAGTGAGATCCAAGATTGACGGTAAATCCGGCAGCTTATCTATCTCTTGGCAAACACGTCGTCATTCCCCTAGTCTTCGTTACTCTACCTAAGATAGGTACCTACTATAGTATCTTCCTTCGACTCGGCCTCAATTGACGATCTGCCAAGCAACCGTCAGCAGAGTAGCTTACAAAGTATGCGATATATACAGGGTATGTGGAGATACTGCCGTCCTTCACTTCCTGACTGACGATGCCCAAAATGCAGCTCTTCTCGACCCTTCTCCATCTCCTCACGCTTTACCTAAGCGGCATACATGCCCAACTTGACAGCTACGATGTCCGTGAATCAACTATCGACGGTGTCCATAATGCCCTCTATGGGGGTCTCACAACATGCAGAGCGGTGGTTGAGACATTCATTGCCCGCATTGAGGCTTTCAATCCTGCCCTCAATGCCATCATCACTCTCAATCCCAACGCCCTGTCAATAGCAGACGACAAAGACTATACATTAGCCGCTGGAAATGGAACTGGGTCCCTGTTCTGCATTCCAGTCGTCCTTAAGGACAACTATGACACGACGGATATGAACACAACAGGTGGATGCCTGGATCTCGCAGGCTCGCAACCCACAGTTGATGCCCCAGTTGTCACAGCTTTCGAAAATGCAGGCGCTATCATCCTCGGGAAAACAAACCTACATGAGCTGGCACTAGAGGGTCTTAGTGTGTCTTCTCTTGGAGGACAGACGGTCAACCCATACGACTTTACCCGGACACCAGGCGGCAGCTCTGGAGGAACTGGGGCTGCTATTGCTGCCTCTTTTGCTGTGTTTGGAACTGGTACGGACACTGTCAATTCATTACGAAGCCCTGCAAGCGCGAATAGCCTGTTCAGTGTCCGACCTACTCGTGGTTTGATCTCTCGCACTGGTATCATACCAATCTCATACACTCAGGATGCTATAGGACCAATTGCTCGTAATGTGGAAGACCTCGCTGTTGCTCTGACAATTATGGCAAGCGTGGGTTATGATCCTAGTGACAACGTCACTGCTTTAATTCCCAGCAGCTCAATTGGCAAAGATTACTCGGCCGCGCTCTACGGTGGAAGCCTTCAAGGAATGCGTTTCGGCCTAATTGAAGGCTTCTTCAATCGCACCGCTAGCAATGAAACAACCCCCGTCAATAACGCTCTCGCCGCTATGGTCACCGCTCTCACCGCCGCTGGCGCGACCATCATCCCCATCAACGAAACCGTATACAACTCCACCGCTCTCTCCAACGCCTATGACGTCCAAAAATTGGAATTCCGTCAAGAAATGGATGCGTACCTCACTCGTCCATCCCTCCATGGCACCCATCCCTCAACCCTGAACGAATTATATTCTAGCGGCGAATTCCTAGTCATACCAAGCCAGTACACCTTCGTAAACACCTCACTTGTGTCCTCCACCAGCAACGCAACCTACCCATCCATTAAACTCGGGATACAAAATCTCACCACCGCTCTAGAAAATACATTCAAATCCGGTACCCTCGACGCGCTCATATACCCTGAACAAGCCAATCTCGTAGTAAAAATCGGCTCGCCGTCGCAATCCGGTCGAAATGGTATCCTAGCAGCGCTTACCGGATCCCCAGTTGTAACTGTGCCAGCGGGATTCTCGCCCAACTCGACGGATGCGCCGATTGGAGTGCCGATTGGGATGGAGATTTTGGGCATGCCGTGGAGTGAGGGGAAATTGCTAAATATTGCGAAGATGGTTGCCGAGGTGAAGAGGGTGAGGAAGATGCCTGTTAGTACTGAGATGGTGGTGGAGAGTCAGGTACTGGCGCAGGTGCCGAAGATCGTGCCTGATACGAAGGATATACCTAGTGTGTACCCTCTGGGGGTTTTATATTAAGATGGCGGATACCTGTTCGCCTCGCAGAATCCCATATCCGGTAGTGGTCAAAGATGGACATCACAAGTTCAAAGCACTTAGCCGATTTATAGTCTCCTCAGAACTTTTGGCTAGTGTCTTATTTTGTCTTTCCCCAAAATGGAAATTTTGAATTCATCCCCATAAGGTCATCCTATCTCTCCCCTTCCATCCAACCTTTAGTGCACATCCCCAACGACACCCCATCCCCAATCCATGCACCTCCCTGCCACTAGTCCACGCTCCACTCTCCGAAACCACCTACTCCCTCCCTTTCATCTGCAACGTAATCCTCGCCCTCCTTCTCGCTTCCCCTATTCCCTCCTCTCCTCCCGTTCTCGCTTCTTCCTTTTCTCCCTCCTCACAAACCCTCTCACCGTAAACCCCCACTTTGACATCCCACAGCTAATACAAATACGAATTCCACTTGGACGAGTCGTCTCCTAGGACAAGGACAAATACGTAGGTTGTCGACCCAGATGATGAATGTGCTTTTACCAGCTGGACGCCCTCTCAACGTTCCTGGTGTGAGCCAATATACTAGCGCTGATTCCGTACCCAACGCCGTTGTAGATCAAGATATTGCTGGGGGTTTCGGCGATTTTGATGGTTTGGTGGCTAGTTACTTGGTCGGTGGCGTGGAGGAAGTAGTCCGTGAAATTGTAGGTTCTGGGGCTACGTTTTGAGATTTCTATCTGCTCCTGCGCGACAAGTTCAATTATGTAGTATTTGGAATGGCGGATGGTGGTGCTGATGTGGTGGATGCTAGGAAGAGAGAGGAGAACGGGGGATAAAGGAAGCTGGGGAGGGGGGGGTTCCTGGGGAGAATGTATATGGGAAGCAGGTTAGTTAGGATAGTTGATACACCCTTTCATTAGGTCATGCTCTAGCCTGGGTGAAGCATGCTAGGTTTTTGTTTGGCAGATGAAAGACATGCCCAACCCGGTCCAGGTGTGAACGTTCAATGCCAATGTAATGATGTTGTTGATTGCTGTAGTGGTGCTTTACCGAGCACGTAGAGACTATTTCTTGATCATCCCTTCAGCCTGGCGCAAGGGTTCCTTCTAGACCAGCCCACTGCTACGCTCGTGGAATGAGGTCGCTGTAATTCTTTGGTGGCGCTGCATATTGGCACCGTTGACTGCATTGATATTGGGACTGATGATTTTGACGTCCGTATATAGTCCTTTGGGCTGCTTTGGGGAGCCACATCTCCATGTAAAGATGGTTTTAATAGCTTGGTTGTTCGGGTTGTGCACGTCGACTTTGTCAAGAGCGACAACGACGAATGCATGTCTGATCTCCTCATGTACGCAATAGATGTCTTCATATGGCCAACCTGGGTAGCTGCACATACGAAGATGAAGAGACCCGGTGGTGTAGAATTGAAATACGGGAAAAGAATCCTATGGGTTATTGCCTAGATGGGACTCAAGGAAGTGAGGGCACTGATAACTATGGGTAACTTGAGCGTGCAAGCGTGCGAGCCTGGCTGTAGTCCTTGATCAATGTATAGACTACCCATAGGAAATTTGCGAGCATGCATAGCGAGATGATGTATAGTCAGGTTATATGGAAATCGAATGCCAGATATAGAATAATTAAGTGCTTAGACCGCTTCGACGCGAATTGACAACGGCTCGGACACGAAAAACTTGAATGCAGGAAGGGAAAACATACTCCCCACGTTGAAAAGCTGGGCAAGGATGAACATTTCAACGTGCAGCTGTAGGGCTACAACACGATGTAACCTTCCTTTCTAAGCTATAGCAAACGCACCAATAATGGAGGATTGAGCTATTCGCATTCATAACTTCACCGCTTACTGTATCATAAGTTCGTGGGCAACAGGAGGAAAACTTACGAATGTACTAGAAATTATATTTGTGGCTTATGGAGCCTGGGGCATGTTTGCTCCACGCTAAGTGGTAGTGGTCCCAATACGCCAGTCGCTTTGCACACTGCTGCTCATTCGTCCCGAACCTACTTCTCTTCCCATCTTGCAGAGATGTGTCAGAGAATATTACAATTCTGCCCCCGGTCAGGCATTAGCTTCCTTCTCCCAGGCTTCCTCCTCTTGCCGGGTCTGCTTGTTCTCTCACCCCTCTCCATCTCTCTTATCTGCCTCGTTGCAACATCCTTCTTGATTATCTGTCGGCAGAGATCCACGAATGCCTCATCAACATTATTCCTCCTCCTGGCACTGGTCTCGTAATAAGGTGCATTGTATGATTGGGCGGCCCCGAAGGCCCGAGCTCGCGACACTGCGCGATCTTCTTCGAGGTCCGACTTGTTGCCCACGATTACGAGAGGGATTTGAGGGTCATCCTTTATGCGAACAATTTGGTCGCGGAGTTCGGAAAGTTCGTTAAGGGAAGATAGGGAGGTTATGCTGAAGACTAAGAGGAAGCCTTGGCCGGATTTCATGTAAAGTTCCCTAGGGGAGAAGGTTAGAGGGCGTTGCAAGGAAAGAATGAGGTAATTGTACCTCATGGCCGCTAGGAATCGTTAGCAGATGAATGGAGAGAGAAAAGAGAAGAAAAGGCATAAGAGAGGTCAACTTACTGAACTGTTCCGTACCAGCTGTGTCCAAGCTAGCGACCCATCAGCGCTGAGTCCATATCTCTCGGCAGATCCCCATACATCTCTAGTATACATTGCCGTCCCTATGCAGCAACGTTAGCGGAACACTCGTGCGTGGGAATGTTCCAGCTCCTCACGTCGACTTCAATCTGTTTCCGGTATGAATCCTCTATCGTGGGATCATAGCTCTCTATCCACACATTCTGAACAAATTGCGCTGATCACTTATAAGCTTGTTTCTCGAACAGAGCGCATTCTTTTCCTGGGGAAGCCGACCTGTTAGACAACTCTTCCCCACCCCACCTACAGGTTGATAGTCAGCGGAGACGTCCGAGAATACCATGCAGAGTACGTACCAGCACCCAGCACCACAATGTGGTACTCCCTTCTGGCCGATACTGATCAGTCAAGGTCACGCGCACCGAGACTACGGGCTGATGACGCACCTCTGCGCCATTGTAGGCCTTTTCCTCCAGATTGGCCAGCCTCTTCACCACTGCTCTGCAACGGCACTGGCAAGACTCCTCGGCGACTTTTCGCGCCTTCTGGATCGTTTTATGTAGACAGCTTCACGAATCAAACACGGTATATGCCGGAAGGGTCGATGATCAAGGTCGAGTCTCGTTACGATCATTGGGGGAATCGAGGGCAAGCGGTGGCTCGTGCGAAGTGTGGAGGGTAGATGCGAGGGGCGTTGCGGGACAGGAAGAGGTCATAGCAGTTTCATGTTCTTTTAGAAGATTCGAGCATGGGATCATGTGTTTTAATGTAGGCAAATGTATGCAAAAATCCTTTCAGGGCTGGAATTGGAGCGCAAGATTTGACTCGCAAGAGTTGGGGCAATGATTGGTGGAAGCTTTCTAGACCAAGCCGGCCATTTGGGAAGGAAGAGCTAGGCCATTAGGGCGGGCCTGGAGGGTCGATCTCCCGGGGACCATCTTAGGTGGCTCGGTGGCTGCGCTGTCCTTCTTCGTAAGGCGGTAAGGCGGTAAGGCGGTAAGGCGGTAAGGCGGTAAGGCTGATTAGTGTACACCGTAGGGATGAGGGATGATGGATGGAGGGTAGGGACATTTCAGCTTTGGGGAATAGCCACTACACTAATGACTCCCAAGGAAAGTACATGAGGCAGAATAGGTACATCTACCTTAGCAATCGCCAGACAGAAAGTCCTCAATCAAGAACAACACATCTTCCCGCAACACTACTGTACGTGGATGACTACCATGTCTGTCATCTCCGCTTCTTTCCACTTCTGTTCATCGTAGGCGACGTCCTATGGCTTCTAGAAGAGACACATCAAAGTCCCTCTCGCGCACACCGTGTTCGAGTATGGGCGAGATTGTTGCCATATTTCGGCTAACGTTCGTCATTCTGCAGTCTCCGCTTCCAGCTTCGGATTTGCCGACATCCTTCACACCACTATCCACCAATCAATCGGCTCCAGTCACTATCCCGGGTATCCATGACATCCCTATCATAGTCCGCCTGATGCATCGACCACAAGCTCATCCTTCCTGAGCAGCCTTGTAACTCTGATAGCTATCATATCTCCGCAAAAACCCCTACTCCGCTATGAGTCGGCAATTATGCACGTCAGCTGGAGATTATTCAGGAGGCTAGAATGGTCTTCGCTAATCGCCCAAAGATCCCAGGGCAAATCAACGTCAGCCCTTTCGCCATCAGCAGGAGGCATGGTCAGTCTCTAGACGCTATGGAGCTGCTGCCTTGCATGTTACGTGCAATTAACATCAAGATCAAGTGCGTCTTTCGCTATGAGTCATTCACGAGAATTGATTCCTCAGAAAAGAAGACCTAGTATTGATCGTGTCTCTCAAACATTGTCAGGGGTCAAAGTCGCCCGGCATATCACGATAACGTGGTGTGATCTTAGAGAGCCTTCCTATTGGAAAAGAAAATGTCTCTATCTCCGACCTTCAGGCATGTTTCCCACAGTGAAATAACCCAGACCGTTGAATGGAGCGTTTGCTGAAGAATTAATTCCTCACTTGATGATGTTCATTGGCCGCGTACACACTCCATCATCATCGTGAGAATTCAAGAGACCACGTGTAAGTTCATTATGGGAGATTCGAGACCCCGTCCATACAGCTAGTACCGCATCATAATACTAGAGAGACTGGCCTGCAACCAAATGCTATTCATTAAACGCCTCGAGACGTTTCAGAATTTCTGGAACAATTGACTGCAAAGCCTCGTACCTGTCGTTCTCGATAATCCTGCTCCGTGACGCGGCCTCCGCTTCGCTGACCGCATGTTGCAGGACTTGCATTTCCAACTTCTCTGTAAGATGGTGGCTCATACACACCAGATTTCAAATTTTGGAAATATCGAAGTGAGAGCTCACGTGACCGGAGCAATCTACCATTGAAGAAGTGATGTCGTCATTGGGCATGAAGCATAGGAGCGTTCTCCACATTCACACACGAAGCTCTCATTCCGTCAAACGAACAAAATGCCTCGACCACCTTACAACCCAACAGGGATCGAGTACTACGAGATCCCCTCCTTCACCTTCACCAATGGCACCACAATTCCAATCAAAGTCGCATATCGCTCCTTCAATCCCACAGCGACAAAGACAGCCTGCATACCAACCTGCTACGGCGGCCGCATCAATACTACCCTAACATTCGCAGACAACAATGGCGCCTTCTCCTCGCACCACGTCATCGTCGTTGCCATGCTCGGCAACGGCGAATCCAGTTCTCCTTCCAACACGCCCAATTTCCCCCAAACCCTTGACTATCGCGACTGCATAAATGCGCAATACCAACTCCTCACACAACACTTCGGCTTGAGCGAACTCGACGTCGTTTGCGGCTTCTCAATGGGTGGACAACAGGCATACTACTGGGCTTGCATGTATACATACTTCGTCAAGAACGCAATTGTCATATGTGGTTCCGCCAAAACAGTACGTGCATCCACATGGCCTACTTCGCACAGAGACTAAGCAGTGATAGAGCGGTCACAACTACGCCTTTCTCGAAGGGCCCAAAACCGCGCTGCTAAATAGCATCGACTACATGGACGGCGCCTACAAAACCAAAGGCATAAAACCCCTCCGCGGTCTGCGCGCTTTTGGCCGTGCATATTGCGCCTGGCTTACCAGCAGCGCCTGGTATCGCGAGCGCGAATGGGAAAAGAGCCTCGGCTGCAAGAGCATAGAGGACTACATAGTCAGCAACGCCGAAACCGCATTCGTAGAATGGGATGCCGAAGATGTGCTCATCCTCGCGCGGATGTGGCAGGCGGGTGATATTGGTGCAACGAGGGAAGATGGGGATTATGAGAAAGCGTTGGAGGCGATCGAGGCGCGTGTGTTGGTTATGCCGAGTAGGACGGATCAGTATTTTGCATGGGAGGATGGAGAGGAGGAGGTGAAATACTTGAAGAGGGGGAACTTGGCTGTTATTGAGACGGTTTGGGGACATGTTGCAGGTGGTGGGGCGAACGAGGCCGATACGAAGTGGATGAACAGGAAGATAGGGGAATTCTTAGCGTCTGATGGGATTGGTGGTGGAAACGATGTTGCGGTTGAAAGACCTAAAAATACAATTGTATATAGCTGATGTATAGAGGGTTGCAGCAATTGCACCCGTTGCTGACTTCAGCCTCGGAACTAGCTGTCGTTTCTCGCGCTCATCAAACACCGAATTCGAACAGCAGTAGCAATTCCTACAAAGCATCTCCTTGGGAGAGTCGCAGAGCCTCAAACCAGCAGATCTTCGGTCTATATACCTGACTTCGGCTCCATTCCCGCACCATATACTCAGCACGTAGATAAGAAAAATACGTTATAACTTCTTAAAACCAAATATCATGCTAGCTAGGCCGTATCTCATTCATAATTCGTAGACTCCATTTTCTAACGAGCAGAACTCCCAAAAATATCAGCTACTCCGGTTCTGATTGTCCGTGTAATTATTTCATGCGCCTTGAGCCTGACATGTATATTATTCCCTTTGCAGACCAACTCCAGAAATCGTAGCCAGCCCTCGCTCTTCGGCGTTCTAATGAAATGCTACCCAAGACTGCCAGTGTTGCCAAATAAAATAGAATCCTGCGGTCTGACACGATCGTTACCGTTTGATTTTGGCCGCCGCTTGAAGGAAGATGCGAGATGAAGGGCGGTGAGGGTGTATTCTGCGGTGTAGCTGAGCTTTGAGCTGAGAGAAGTTGTGGTTTTGTCTTCTTTGAGGAATGGGTGGAGTGTCTGGACTGCGCCGTTGGTAGGTGAGACTATGCTGCGTCTGAAAGCTATAGTAACTTGTTGCTGTTGCTCTAAGAATTAAGTCTTTTGTTATTCATGTCCGTTCGGTAGAACATTGATCCAGCGATGGGAAATTCCATACGGCATTCGTCGGTGGTGGTGAACCTCAATGTCTCTATATGACTGCCGACTTCGAAACTTAGAAATGGGTCGAAACGTGGGAAAACCCCTACATCCTCGAAAAGTTCTTGGACATTATTAACAAGAGTAAACTTGAGGCTTTCTTCTTGATGAACTACAGTGAACGAAAACTCGCCACTTGTTCCTATCTTGACTGCTTTCTTATAGCTCTCCGAAAGACCCCCGCGTACATCTTCAATATAGGCATGGTACGAGTCGAGGTAGATGCTTACGTTGATCCTCCGAATTGTTCTTCTCATCTTTAGAAGAACTTGTGTTCTTCGCCGTTCGACGGTCATAAGTGTAAGACCAAACGCCGGAACAACATTGGGGACCCTGGCCAACGCCGCGACAACTTGCTCAAACTTGCCAGAATTGTCCGTCAAATGGCTCGAGTAGACCGAGCTGTCCGGTTCGTTTAGCCACCTTGAGGTCTCCGCATAAGACAACAGGAAAATAGCACCTTCATGGCCTCGATCTGCAGCTTCTCGAAGGTTGGACTCGGATTCTGGCTCGCTAGCGTATGCGAAAGCTAGGATAGCATGAATAAGGAGCTCCGAAAGTCCACTTCGAAGAACTTCATGTGTGAACGTCCTCAATGAGCGGTCAGGTGTATCAGTAAAATCCGCGCCCGCGTTAACCAAAAGTGCTACTAAATTTTCGTGGCGATTCTCCATAGCTATGTAGAGTGACTTGGTGACATGTTTGACATTAGCGCTAGTAGAACTTAGAGACCACCGCACGCTTGCTTCATTCCCGTATTTTGCTGATAAGAGCAATAGATGATTAAAAGTCCTATCGATGACAGGGTTCTCGCGGAGCATAAATTCTGTCAGCTCAGTGTAATTACAGGTCACTGCCCAAATGAACAATGAAGTGCGACGATTCCAGCAATTCCGGTAGTCGAAATCGTCCCTGTCAGTCTGAAAAAGCCGACCCTCGAGCCATTGAGAAGCCATCGAATCCGCAAGCCGGGCAAGACTTTCCTTTTGGTTGCTCTTCGCAATCTTTTTTCTTTCGGGACTCTCTTGTCGTATCTGCACCACGGCATGTTCATGCTGATTTTTAACAGCAGTCAATAACATGTAAGCTTTCAGGTCTTCTAGGCTGACGTGGTCTACTTGGCGTCCTAAAACGTAGAAGGTCGTCGCCTCGATCATGGTGCGTAGGACTTGAACATCCTGCACGTCACTTAGTACAAACTTCTCTTTACCAACAATGACAGATTCTGACTCCTCCGAGCGATCCCAAACATCTATCTTAATTGATAACTCCGGGAATGATATAGCCTTGGTAATGTCGCCATACTGATCCTGAGCGATCAATCTTGCGGCTTTGGCACTTTCATGGACGAGTAATAATAGTATGCAAGCGCTAGTTGTCCCTGAAGCCAATTCGCGAAAAGCAAACCCTCGAAACAGGACATGCTCTCCCCCGTCAACTCTCCACGCATCAAGATTCTGGGAGTCTTTGTATGGCCGTATTAAAGGCGCTTTAACAGATATAGATTCCCAAAGCCTCAGATCCTGATTTCGAAGCCCGTCCAGAGCTGGAACAACCATGGCCAAAGCAGTGATCCTTGAGAATTCGTTCTTGACTTCGGCAGATAGCAATTGTAGTTCTGAGCTTTTGCTGGCAGGGATGAGTGAATATTGTGGGTGGCATGGGATCACGTCCACTAAGATCCAGGCTGCCTTGATCAAATCTGCATAAATTGCTGGAGCAACACTCTGCTCGGATTTTGTAATGGTACGCAGATCCAATTGTGCTCGAAGCAACCACCATCTGCCTGCTCCAACCCATTGGTCCAAGCCAATTGTACTCCATGGCTGGGAGGCTTCGGCGTTAGTCATAAGGCTTGCGCTGAGACTGGTGCTCATCAGGTCGTCATCAACCGCTGAAAGTGCAGGCGCCTTGGACCCTACATTAGCTTGATTGCTTGTTATGTAACTCTTAATTGCTTGGACATCACTTTCCAACGCCGCATTGGATGATTCAATCCGTTGGAGAGAAGAACTATTCAACAGTCAACAAAGCAGCGGAGAAAAGACTGATGGAGATACATACTTGCCGCTAGAAGTAAGAAGAAGGTTCATAACCGTATTGTGGTAGATAAGCTAGCATTCAATAAGTGATCATAGACAAATATAGCTAGTCATACACCAATGTAAACTCACTTTGTTCCTGAGTCGATCTATACTGGAGAAATCTGCCGACCACTTAAACTTGGCCCATATTCGTTTTGTTTTAGAATCAGAACCCAGAATTTCGTACTTGCTGGCTACCTTTCTCAAACGCTTCAGGGTCTCTTCAATACCGGCAACCATCTCATTCACCATACGTATGCGATCATCCCCAGCCCGTGTTAAGGTCGATTTTGGGTCCTTAGCCTCTTCCTGAAGAATGGAAATAGAACTAAAAAGCGTTGAAAGTTCGCTCACAAGGAGCGAGAACTCCTGAGGGGCCCCACGAGCAATTTGGTAGCATTCGCGATAAAGGGTCTATCACTGGTGGTAAGTGAGTGTCTCGTTGCTTGTGGAGTGAGACAGGCTTGCCCATGCTAGCTGACCAACGGCTATGAAATCGCCGATAGCAAATCCAAATGACATTGCCAAAGGCTTTATGAGACGTCTACCATACGCCCACTTGTGAGACCAAAACTGACACCTTCTACGTTCCAAGTTGTGAAATAAGATCGCGCATGTACGTACCCTCTGGGATAGGATTGATCAAACAAATTTGCGAGAAGCACTCTGAGCTCTTTATTGCGGTCTCTTTTTAAAGTAGATGGACGAGGACTTACTGCTGACTGCGGCCCGCTGAGTACAACGCACCTTACTCAGCCACTAAACCAGCACTCAATCAGAACTGAACACGCTCATGAGGGACAAAGTAGACCCAAAGACCGCTATCGTTCCAATGATTACTCCTCCCAAGCGGCAATCACTTATTTAATCATACAAGAGCATTAAGACAGCATGTTTGCAATATATAACTTTTCTACGAAAGTGATGGTGGAGAAATTCTCAATTAGTCCATGGCAGACTGTGGAGCCCCAGAAGGCCAACCGTGACCGTACAGCCCTATAGGGCTGACATAGCCCCCCCGCAGAGACCTTAGGTGATAGAGGCTTCTACGCCCTTTAGGGGTCAGCCCTACGGGGCCATACCGCTGCTAGGTGCTACGGTTGAGCCCTTCAAGATTCCTCTCATCAAGGGTATGAACCCTAAAGACCAATTCTCGGAAAGGCCCTACACCAGGTACTAGACCGATATGTTGGTCGACAGACTAACACTTACCGTAGTCCTAAATATATTGGACATTTGGTTTCGGCCATATGTGCGCTCGTGGGAGATGTTATCTATAAGTATGGAGGCGAGTAGCCTCAAAGTCCACAGTATGAGGACAGAAAAGGAGATGTTATGAAGTGACGGCCGTAGAAGCAAAAGCAAAGCGTGCATCTACACTCATGCAGGATGAGCATTTGCCATGCGGCCAACTCGAAGCTACTAGCATACTACACGGTGTTCAGAATTGGGGCGAGGGAAAGGGCGGCGCCGGTGCCTGTCAGCTTTGCCTGTACACTTGTTTCAGCTCATGCACTTTCTCAGGCGATCAAAAATTTCTAACGGCTCCTTGCACCAATGAAGAGCAAGCAAATGACAATTGTGCCCAGATCGATTGATTGGCCACACTGAGAACACGTTGATCATCCATCCGGGATGCATGTTATTATGTTTCTCTTTTCTGCCTATCCAGTACCAAACCGTAGTCTCTCCAATGATGGTGCAAATTTCACCATCACCGACGATAAATCCTTTTGAAATACTTGGAAGACAAGAAAATCCAATATGTGGTTACATCAGCGCGAATCTATGTAAGTTGCCTCAAGATAATTGCTTCAGGTTGATAGCTCTCGAGCTGATATCTTATTTACAGCGAGGCCAGTGAGTTGTATAATACCTAGTATATGTGCTTCTAGCAGTAGCTACCATGGTTGCTGTGCCTTCTCAACATCCTGCTTTTTCCCATCAAGTTGTATCGAATCTACCACATGTAACGAAGCCTGTAATTCCAACTCTCTTATACTCACGTGGTAACCAGCCCAGACAAACCATTGATTCCCATTGCTGATGTCTGATTAGTTTCTCGCCCTACCCTTATTGCGCTACACGCTATTACAATGAGGCTACACTTATAACCGAATTCATGTGTGACGCCACAAGGTCAGTCACTGATGAGGTCTACACGACATATATCAACGAAGAGATTGGCCAATACCCTATCTCAGACATCGGTGTTGTAGGCGTCGTAACAGCCACCACTGCCAGTAGTACTACACAGGCGTCGGCTGCATCTCCAAGCACGTCAAGGATAACCTCTACACCGTCGAGCACGTCTGAGATACTCTCTGCACCTTCGAGCACGTCT
The DNA here is from genome assembly GCA_947623385.2 of Cladonia squamosa. NCBI lineage: Eukaryota > Fungi > Ascomycota > Lecanoromycetes > Lecanorales > Cladoniaceae > Cladonia > Cladonia squamosa. Next base: position 1,597,134 of record OX392378.1, on the reverse strand, counting down.
GAGATGCTCTCTGCACCGTCGCGCACGTCTGAGACACTCTCTGTTCTTCCCGCAACAGCTGCACCTACAAATAAATCAGTTAATCACATTAGTAGTGGGGCCATAGCTGGAGTCGGGGTTGGGGTATTAGCATCCCTACTTATTGGAATGGCAATAATATTCTTCTACCGCTATTATACGCGCCATCATCGATCACTTGAACACGGCCCGAGCCAAACATCACTGTCAGCACAAATACAAGTGTTGAATGCCTCGAGGCCCGATACCCAGGTCCCAAGAACGGCTTCCAACTTTGGGTGGATGCCATGCGAGCTTCCAATTAGTGGATCCGTTCACACGCAGCACGAGCTCCCCGCGGGTTGAATCCTTGAAATGCAACAGCTTGGTTCTTTCAAGAAGCATCACAGAGCAATGTCTTCTGAAAGCGAGCTGGGACGGATGTCACCTGGAGCCCCAGCGTCAATATGATCAAATTGGTAACGCAAGGGTTTTGGACGACTCAAAGCGTGAATGTAGTGTCGGACCCATCGTGTGGTTGGTATAAGCAATCGGCAGCATGTTGTGACATAGGAGGCCTGGTCTCCCGGCAAGGGGAGGCAAGAAATTTTTCGACGGAGACAACTTATGATAAATAGAGACTATTGCTAGAGTAATGAAATGTTCCACCGTTTAAACCACTGGTAGATTGCGATGAAAATTTGAGTTGTCAACCTCCCTCGACTCACGTTAAGCTCAAATAACTAGCCTCAGATGCTCAGACCCTACTGCTTGCGCGGATTTCTTCCTAGCAATTACTAGCGGTAACTAGTCTATATATAGGCAAGCGGGGGATTTTAGTGGGGGACTAGGCCTAAATAGGAAAATCTATATAGTAGGCCTAAGTAAAAAAAATACTAAGACCTTAAATTTTATAAGGCTTTTATAAATTCTTTTATTAACTACTACTACTATCCTATTTATATTGTTTTATAGGCTATTCCTAATACTATTTTATAATATATTTAGACTACTATATTATTAACTTATCTACTAGATAAATTATAACCTAGATTATTATAATATATAATAAAAATATTTATACTCCTTCTTAATAACTATTATAGTAGCTTTATTAATTAAGCTTTACTCTAAACTTAATTATTATAATAGGATTAATTACCTCCCTTCTTAAAAACTACTTAAGCTTTTATTAAATAGACTTAAAGCTTTTATAAAAAAGGAGCTAGATAAGTATAGGATATAAATTATTATTTAAAAATTTATAAGGGGATTAAATACCTTTCTTTTTAAAAGTTATTAAAACTTTTATTAGATAATCTTAAAGCTTTAGTTAAGAATATATTAATCTTAGAATTTAAAAAATCGCTTAGTATTATCTACCTTACTATAAAATCTACTAGTTTAAAATATAAGCTAATACTACCTACCTTATTATAAAACCTATTAGATTAAAATATATATTAGTACTACTAATAACCTTATTATAATACCTGCTAGTTTAAAATATATATTGATACTACTAATAATCTTATTATAATACCTACTAGTTTAAAATATATGCTAGTACTATCTACCTTATTATAAAATTTACTAGTTTAAAATACAGGCTAAGGGGTACTATTAATAGAAGGATTACTATAAGGGTGGTCTACTATTAATAGATAGGATTAATATGGAAATATAATATTACTAATAGGATATAGTAGTAGGATTAGAATAAGTAAAATAATAATAATAGTATATGTCTTTCTAAAGAGCTTATAGAGGATAATAGCGAGCTAGTTATTATAATTATATATTAATTAATAAGCACTATTAGAATAAAGGGTTATTATAATATAAAGCTTTTATATTTAAAAAATATAGTATATTTATTTATATACCGTACGCTAAGCAACTAAATATAATATTTAATAAATTAAATTTACCCCCTTTATAGTAATCTACTAACTACTATTCTTATTATAGCTTTTATAATAGGTAAGTCTATATCTAATAAGCTGTTTTATATAAATACTAACTATAATATAGTCTCAGCGGATGGTTGTAGCATAGTTATTAATAATAATTATATATATAGTATACTTTATTTATAAATTCCTTTTTTTTTCCTATATAAAATAATCTCTTTAACCTACCGCTTTTATAAATTAGTAGGATATAAACTAACCTTTTACTAATTCCTTACTTACTTTTTATAGTATTATACTAGCTCTTAGGTTTTTAGGGGGATGTATACTATTACCCTTACTAGCTATACTAATACTATTTTATTAGGGTCTTTTAACGAGGCTAGTTACTATTAAGAGTTATTAATATTATATATTTAAATAATTATTTACTAAGTTTATTAGTCTAATTTATAAGGTTTAATCTAATATAGGTAATTAGTTATAATTATAAGATCTATTTTCGCTATTTTAAAGCATAGCGAGTTAATTTTAATATAGTCTATTTAAAAGCTGTATTTTAGTATTATTAAAGTAAAAAGAATTAATCTTCTAGAGCTTATAAGTATTATATTTAAAGATATAAGCTTTATAAATATTCTTTAAGTCAGCCTTATTAATTTATCTTTATTTAATAATATATGCTTATATATCTTCCTAAGTACTATTTTTAGAGTTATTTAATAGCTAGTTAAACTAATAACTAAATAGCCACCCTTAGTTATTAAGAATAAATAAGGAACCTATATATTAACTATAGTATATAGAGATATATTTATAGATTTATTAATTTATCTTTCTATACACATAGTACTTTTCTTTTAGGGGAGAAGGGTGCGTATAATTATTATTTCTACTAAAAGTACTTTAGTAGGATTAGGAAATAATAAAGCTATAGATAACTTTCTAGCTATTAATAATATTTTAGAATTAGGGCCTGCTTTATAGTAGGTAGATAGCCTATTTATTAGAAGTAGTTATATTACTCTTAATAGAAATCTTATTATAGTTATAATAGCTACTCCTTTATAATCCTTTAAAGGCTTCTTTATTTTACTCTAGGATAATATACTTCACTTAAAGTTTATCTTATAAATAGGTAATAAAAAAATAAGGCTAAAACTTAGTTAGGTTTAATTCTTAACTTTATATATAATATATTATATAGCAGGGGCTAGCCTAGCGGGGTATTAAATTATTATTTAGTTTTAATATACTAATTTTCCTATTCTAGTATTGCTAAATATATAACTAAAAAGAGGTTTAAGAATATTAGGATATATATAGATTTATCTAAATATTTAGTTAGTCTAATATTAAAATTTAAATATACTAAGCAGCTTCTAGTTAATAGATTAATTTATATAAATCTACTATTTATAATAATATCCTAGTTGTTATCTTAAAATAATAGATTAGTACTATTGTTGTTAGATATAAATAGTATTTAATAAGACTATACTTTATTTTCTCTATTAAAATTTAAAAAGGTATAAAATACTATTATTTAAGGCTATAAATAAGCATCTATAAATAGAATATAAGGTGAATATAATATATTAGGACGTTTTATATAATATTTATATATATATTAGTAGTCTAATATATATCTTATTTAAAGTAGATCGTTATACTATAAAATTTTATATATATTATAGTTATATATTTTTTTATTTAGGGGGTATATATCTTCCTAGGAGGTTTCTATTAATAGATAGGTATTTATTTAAGACTCCTTATTTTTAATAATACTTATATAAAGTTTATATAAAATGACGAGACTCTATCTAAATATCTTATATATATTTTATTATTAGGTTATATATATATAAAATTATATATTTTTTAGTATTTTAAGTTTTCTCCGGTTCTCTGGTGGTTTGAATGTTTATATTATAAGTAATAGTAATAATATAATACTAGAAAGCTAATAACTATTTAATAAGTTATATAGGGTAGTAGTATATTATATAGCGCGTTTAAGATATCTTAGTCTATATTATTATTATGTAGATATATATTACTATTTTATAATAGGAAAGGCTTCTTCCTCTGATATTATTTAAGGAAAAATAGATACTCCTACTTATATAGTTAGCTAGTACCTAAGATAAAGAGAATAATACGCTTTAAATCTAAGATATACCTTTATATAAATCTATAAGTAGCCCTAAGTAAGTCTTAAACACGTCTATAAGTTAACTAATAAAAAGAGAAATTTATTATTTTTTTAATATACTCCCTATTACGCCGCGCAACGGGTTTTCGCCAAGATTTTAATTTTTTTACACTCTTTCTTTAATAATTTTTTTAATTATTAAAATAATTTAGATATTAGGGCATGGATTTAAAGCCCTACTTAAGGGCTATAAAACCCTATATTTTTCGCGCTAAACTAATCTAGGTTAGTAGAGCTATTAGTATTTAAAAAGAGGGACTTAAAAATCGGGTCGGGTTTTAGATTTTTAGAAAACCCGACCCGACCCGTTCAACTCGACGCTAATAACTCTACTAACTTCTATTAGTTTAGCGTAAAAATTATATATTATTATAGCTCTAATATAGGGCTTTAAATCCATGCCCTAATATCTAAATTATTTTAATAATTAAAAAAGTTATTAAGAAAAGAAGATTTCTAAAAAACACGCTAAAAAAACCCGACCCGACCCGTTGCGCAGCGTACTCCCTATTATATATATTAAAGTATTATTTTATATTATATAACCCTTATCTTAAAGTAATAGCTTGTCTACGGCTAATTATAATTATATAGGACCTATATATAAGTTATTTAATATTAATAGTAAGGGTAGAAAGTAGGGGTTTAAAAAACCTAATATTAATTCTCTACTTTATTAATATTTTATCTATATAATACTTTAGTATCCTCTATTATTTTAGCTAAAGTCTAATAATATTATAGCTAGCTAAATAGCTTTATCTAACCTACTTAGTAAACTTTTAAGTAGTCTATTACTACTTCCTACTAATAATAAAGCTAGCCTAGTTTAACCCCTCCCTCCTCTTTACCTATAAAGATTATATAGACCTTATTAAAAACACTACTCCTTAGCTAATAAAGTTAAGAACGTGTACTAAAGCCTATATAGTTAGAGGATAGATATATAGGACTTATTATAAAGCCTATCTAAAAAAGATAGTCTTTATAGTATTATATTATAGACTAGGTTTATCAATAGACTATATAATAAGAATAGGAGATTATTAGAAAGACTAGTATATACTCTAATAATAGGAACTAGTTATCTTTTTACTAGGACTACTTAATAGATTAAGGTATTAAATTAACTTAATTAGGACTAGTTTATTCTATAGTAAGAAGCTTTATCTATTACTTATCTTTAATACTTTAAGGAATAGTATAAATATTAGCTAAATACTATTAAAAACCTTAATCTAGATAATATTCTAGATAAGATATAAAAAAGAGCTTTATACTTATTTAATTTATTTAATTATCTTATACAACCTAAAATAGCCCTTTAATTATATTAATTAATTAAGTAACGCTAGTTTTTTCTAGTTAGAATATTTACTACTATCTATTATAACTAGTAAAAGCGCCTTATTAATAATCTTCCTACTTAACTTAACTTATATTTATATACTAATAGAGTTAAGAAGTTAACTATTTAAGTCCTTACTAGCCTAGGTATTTATATTAGTTATAAAAGAGTCCTTAACTATACTAAGGACCTCTATAAGAATAGTATAAAAGTTATTAAAACTATTAGTTAAGCTCCTACTAAGGTTACTTAGTATAATAATTTAAAATAAGTATAGGGAGTTAGGTATTAATAGATTAATAATAAAAAAGAGACCGTATCTATTATTAGTAAATATATTATTTAAGGAGCTAATATACTAGACTATAGCCTTACTTAGGGTATAATAGATTATAGGAGACTGTTAGAAGATATAGATCTCTATAATACTCCTAGTATAAAAAATAATTTATTAACTTATTATAAGGTAAATAACTAATTAGTATATATATTCTGTTTTATATAATTATATTAAGTTATTAATATAATTTCTAATAAATAAGTCTATAGATTTAATACTATCTAGTTTATAATACTATCTATACTACCCTCCCTATTACTATTAATAAAATATATCTATAATAGGAGCTACTTACTATATTTATTATTAACTATCTCCTCCTTTATTAAACCTAATCCTATTCTCTCGGTCCTATAGATGAAAATAAGAGTACTACTAAAAATAATTAAAATATTCTTTAGAATATATTCTATAATTAATATAAGTTATTAACTAAGTAGAAGGTAGATAGGCTATAAAATAAAGGCCTCTATTTAATATATAAGGACTAGAAGACGTAGGCTTAGCTTTAAAATATTAAAAGAAATACTACTATTAAGTAAGATATCTTAGGGTATAGTTAAATATAATAAATATTATTTATTCCTATACTCTTTTATTTAAAGATAAACTATTTAAAGATTATTTATTAAATATATTAGAAAGTTAATCCTCTACTAAAGATAAAGAAGCCAGCGACTTCCTATAATAATATTAAGGATAATAATACTCCTACTATATTATAGGGTTTAAAGGGCTTTAAGAATACTTTATTATTTTTAATAAATACCTATAATTTTTAGGAATATAAAAATATTAGGTAAAACGCAAAATATAACTTTTAGGGTTTAGAAGAATTTATATTATATAACTTCTAAGTAAGGATAGTAGCTAGTTTATAAATAAGATTTAAAAAATAGATAGATAGAATAATACTTAATAAAAAGAAATTAAATAAAATTATTATAAAGCTTAAAACTACTAAACTTAAAATTCTAATTAATAAGATTTTAAAAGATTATTTTTATTAGGATTTAAATAATAAGTAAGATCCTAAGTTTTAAAACTATATAAGATTTATATAGATAGTGGAGCCCTATCTTATATTAAAGTATAGAGTTAAATAGGAAGATATTAAACTTATTTAATAGATTATTAATAAGATATATATATACTTTTATAACTTAAACTCTAAAAATTATACTCTATTAATATTATTTTAGTAATATTATATAAAAATAAATTATACTACCTCTATTAAGCTTTTTAGAACTATTTTATTAAACTCTTTAATAAATATTAGCGGTAGACTAGATAGCTAGAAAAAGATAAATATATTTAGTAAATATTATAATAATAAGATAAAAGAAATATTTAAAGATTATTAGATATCTATATTTAATTTTTAAAATTTTTTTAAGTATATCTTACTAGTTTCTAGGTTTTATAAAGGATTAAAATAGGATATATATAAATTCTTTAAAGTTAGGATTAATAATAAGTATACTAATAAATCAGCTGTAATAGATATTCTTAAATATATTAAAAAACTTTAGAAGTCTTCTATATAGCTATAAGTATAGTTAGGTATTAAATTAGTCCTAAATATATAGTAGGATAGTTTTAAGAGACTGTATTAATAAATTAGGAAATATAATACTATTTTCTTAGTATATATAAAGGAGATAAAGGTAGTCTATAAAGTAGCTAAAGCGCTAGACGACCTTATAGATAATAAAGAGGAATTTTATAAGCTAATTATAAGAAATAAGTATAAAGATTATATAGAGGATAAGGATAATATAGAATAATTCTAGTTTCTATACTAGCTTTATTAGCTTTTAGAAGCTTAGTAGCCGACTTATAGAGCTATACCTATAAAGCTGTAAAATATTTTTCTACCTAATTACCTACCTTCCTTACTACTAAAAGTTGAGTTTTAAATTGTATTAGAATTATCTTAATTAGCGCTATAATTCTATCTATTTATATTATAGATATCTTATATAAAATTAGCTGATATATATATTATGAGATTTAAAATTAAATATTAAGGCTTAGTATTTATTTCCTATAAAAAATTTCATATCTATCTAAAAATACTAGGTTTTATAATTTATAAACCTTTTTTTATTATTATATATACTCTACCCTATTAGCCTTTGCTTTTTTTAGAAGATATAAGTTATCTAATAGATTACTTAAGATTTTAGTTAGGACTAGTTATTTCTTTATTTTAATTAATTATTTCTTTAAGTCTAGTCGTTATTTCTTCTTTTTTAGATATCTATTAATAGGGCTAGATTTCTTACCTCTTATAGATAAGTCCTCTACTAGTTACTTAGATATCTCTTAGGTTAATATTTATAGAAGAGGAGTACTATTAATAGAAGTACTATTAATAGGGTCTACTTATAATCTTTTCTTTCCTTTACCTTTAATCCTAGCTGACTTCGCCTTCTTTAGTTATATAAGAGTATTAAATACCTTAGGAACTAGATTATTACTAAGGAATAATTTAACTAACTTAGTAATATATTATTTTTATTATTCTCTACTCTAGCCTTAAGTAAATTAATAGAAAGTTACCTTATTAATAATAATATCTATATATCTTACCTACTGCTTAATAATCTTTATTAATAGCTATATATCAGCTACTTAAGCCTAATATATAAGAGTACTAATATATTATTAATAGAAAGTATTCTAGCCCTAAGTTATAAGTCTAGCTATTATAATAATCTATTATTCCTAAAAAGCATATAGAACCGCTAGCTTAAATTTATATAATTAAACTTATAGAGGCTGCTTAATAGTTATCTTTATTATTAAGTAGTAGCTATAATATCTATTCTTATATAAAGTCGTTGGCTTTTAATTAATAAAGAAGTCTAGTATTATCTTATAGTAGTAGCTTACTATATTAAATAATTTATAAAGATTTTAAGGTAGATTTAAATACTTCTATATATCTTATTTAGACTATTTATTTAGTATTATATTCTTTATTTAGTATTTTTTAAGTAAGTCCTCTAAAAATAGGCCCTTTAGCTTAGATAAGAAGAAATAAATAAATTTAATATTCTTAATATCTTTTTCCCTTGTAGCCCTACTAATTTATTATTAAAGGCTATAAATACTACTCCTTAATATTCCTAATTAAATAATATGAGTAATATTTAGACTATTAACCCCTATCCCTAATATATTAGTTATAATAAATATATAATACTTTAAATCTGGTCTTATTAATTTATTACTTAGAACTTTTTTTTATTCCTTATTAAGCTTACTATAATAAGTATAAATTAAATTATTTAATTATAATTTAGTTTATCTACTTATCTTAAAGAAATCTTTTAGATAGTCTTAAACCTTATAGTAATCTATAATTTTTTTAAGGTATATAATAGTTTTTAAGATAAAGGTATTAGGATTTTAAACTAGGAACTTTAATTCTTTATATTTTAAATAATCCTTACCTAAGACTTGTATATTAATTAGGATATTAAGATAGTTAATAGGTATTTAAATTAAATAAGTATAATTTAAAGCTTTAAAGCTTATAGCTTATTTAATATTTTTATAGATATTTAGATCTAAGGTAGCTAAGATCCTAAATTATAAAATATTAATAATATAAGCTTTTAAGATATATAGTTTATTAAAGGCCTTTCTAAATCCTTTACCCTACTAGTTAATTATATATATCTTATTAATAGTAATGAGGTAGAGTTATATTTAAAAAGCTAGCTATATTAAAACCTTAACTTAGAACTTTAAGTTGTCTACTATAATTTTAGGGCTAGTTAGGATATAAGTATACTTACCTTTACTAATATACTTATAATTTTTAATTATATTTAAATAAGTATTTAGTATAAAAGGCTAGGTACTAGGTAATTTTAATATATCCTAATACTAATCCTACTCTAGTACTAATAAGGGGTAAATTAAAAGAGTAATACTATTATTATATAATAGTGGTAAGGATTAGAAAATTAGGCTTTTACTAAAACCTATTTTTATAATAAGTATAATATCCTTTTTATAATATAAGACCTAAATAGCTTTTAATTATTTAAGATATAGGTATTACTTAACTTCCTTAATACTTTTACCCTATATTTTGGCTTATACTATAAATAGATAATATTATATAACTTTATTATAGATAACTTAATAAGTGGTAGATAAAGTAATAGTTATAAAAGCTATAAATATATAATCTTATATAGTATTAGAGTATAAAATAGATATAGTAGTTAAAAAACTAAGTATTTTATTATTATATAGAGGTATAGAGTCGCTATTACTTATATTTACCTAAGTAAGTATAATTTATAAAAAAAATATTTATAAGTAATAATACTATCTGATAATTAGGAGCTCTTAGTATAGTTAAGAGGATAGTTAATACTCTATATATAGTTAGTCTTAGTATATAATAATTATAAATAATAACCTTATTATTATTAATAATTCTTAGACTAAACTAGTTTTTTTAACTAGATTAAAAAATTTCTACTATACCCCCTATATATACTAAACTCGCTTAGATATTTTAATAGTGATATATAATAACCTTATAGTACAGCTAGCTATAGAAAAAATATATAGTATTAATAGTTACTTATTATTAGTAATTAGTTAGGTAGTATATACTTAGATTATAAAATAGTATTACTCTTAAATCTTATAATAAAACCTTAGAATATTTAATAGGGAGGACGTTTAGGATATATATAATATATAAATTAAATAAGATATTAAGGTACTATAAGATATATAAGGATTATTTTATTATTAAAATCTATATCTTAGTATACTAGGAAATTAATACTAAATTATATAAATATAGTTTATTATATAATCCTTTTAGAAAATAAATATTATAAGCTTTTTTAATAATTTTAAAATATATATTCTACCTTATTAGAGGCCTTTATAGATATATAGTAATAGGTAGTTATCTAAATAATAGGATAAGCTCTTAAGATTTTATAAAAGTTTATATAGGATTATACTAAAGGATTTATAATTAAAGTAGTTTTTTATACTTTCTTATTTAAACTTCCTAGGGGTAAATCCTACTTTTAGAATAGTCTAAAATATTATTAATTAGTTAATAGAATAGACTAGATAATAGTCTAAAGCTTGCTTACTTAGTAGGAGTAGGGGTAGGATTTCACCCCAGGGCAGGGCTGGACCTTTGAGACTATAAATAACCGCCTTGCTGCCAGCTGCATTTTGGGTCGTGAGGACTCTTAGGTCGTAATGGGGCTTGCAGCTCGGCTAGGGTAGAAAAAAGTTCCGGTAGGGTAGAAAATTGAATTTAGTTAGCATTTAGTCAGCTAGCGTTAATCCGTCTTAAGGCCTCACCCTATTACCAGGCTGACTCCCCTAAGTTCTAGGGCCAACACCCCTAAGCTCTAGGGCCTACACCCCTAAGCTCTAGGGCTAATACCCCTAAGCTCTAAGGCTAACATCCCTAGAGGACTTATATAATTAAAGATAAGTTCTAAGGTAAATACCTTTAGAGAACCTATATATGCTCAGCATATGCTCAGATTCTAGGGCTTATACCCCTAAAAGATTATATACTTAGTATAAGCTAAGTATAAGCTGAGCATATGCTAGTCCTCTAGGGGTGTCAGCCCTATAACTTAGGGGTGTTGGCCCTAGAACTTAGGGGTTACACCTTTAAACGGGCTCCCCACTAGTTGATTAGGGTTAGGGTTTTTTTCGAATCTCTACCCTACCGGAACCTTTTTCTACCCTAGCCGAGCTGCAACCCGGTCGCGATGTAAAGATTCTTCTCATACTTCCCGGTGATAGTCCTCTCCGTAGAAGGGTAGATGTCTAGCCGAGGCAAGTCTAAGGTACGGAGTACAGAGCGTCGTTCTGAAAGTCATCACTACTCTTTCTTTGCACACATACAACATGTCCACAGCCTTAAAGATATTAGTACCCGTCAAACGGGTCATAGACTATGCCGTACGCCTTCCCATCTCCCAATTGACCCTCTCCAAATCCCCATCTCCTCAATTGCCCCCATTATCTAACGCCCCCCATCTCACAGGTCAAACCCCGCGTCAACTCCTCCCGCACAGCCATCGAAACCCAAGGTGTGAAACACAGCATGAACCCATTCGACGAACTCTCCATCGAAGCCGCCGTCCGCATGCGCGAACGCGGTTCCCCCAAAGTTGAAGACATCCTCGCCCTCTCCGCCGGCCCCGCGAAATGCGTCGACGTACTACGGACAGCCATGGCTATGGGCGCGGATAGGAGCATACATGTTGAGCTTCCCGACTCGAGCGCGGCTGGCGAATTGGAGCCGCTGGGGGTGGCGAAGTTACTAGCGAAAGTGGTAGAGAAGGAAGACAGGAATCTGGTTATACTGGGGAAACAGAGTATTGATGATGACTCGAACCAGACGGGCCAGATGCTTGCGGGATTGCTGGGTTGGCCACAGGCGACGCAGGCAAGTAAGATTGAGTTCGAGGAAGGGGGTGATAAGGTCAGTGTGACGAGGGAGGTGGACGGTGGGGTTGAAACGCTCCGAAGTCCGCTGCCGATGGTTATTACGACGGATTTGAGACTGAATGAGCCGCGGTATGCGAGTTTGCCGAATATTATGAAGGCGAAGAAGAAGAAGTTGGAGAAGAAGAGTTTGGAGGATTTCGGACTGGAGGCGGGGAATCGGCTGAAGACTGTGAAGGTGGAAGAACCGCCGGCTAGGAAAGGGGGGGGGAAGGTGGAGGATGTGGATGGGATGATTAATAAGTTGAAAGAGTTGGGGGCGATCTAGGGATGGGAAGAGCTGGGAATATTGGAAATCATTTAATTCAATGTACATATTTTCTAAGAAATTCCGAAAAGGCACAAACTTTTGCAGCCATGTTTCTCTGAGACAGTCATTGCTTCTTGAGATCTTTCAAGACCACATAGCTGTAATCGATCGGCTTATCCAAGCGCCATACTAAAATGAAAAAGCTCGCTACAGTTTTGTCGTCTCATACCACCTAAGCAAGAGCCTTTAGATAATTGGGAAACATTGTGACATTGTCATTGCACTGTCTTTGGAATATGTAGGATGGCTGTGGCCAACAGCAGCCCACCATTGCCAGTAACCATAAGTCTTCGGTCGTAGAGGTTTTCCGGATGAGTCGCAGGTCTGATATAGGTTGCAAGAGAGGCGGACATCTCCTCTCTGTTCAACGTAGGGAAAGCTAGGGACAGGGTGTCAGTCAATCGTCACTGGCGACAGTCGCTCTCTCGACCATCTATCCATTGAGAGAGTAATATACTGGTCATTTGGGAGAGCATCGTTGGGTCCACCCTTTGGGAAACACATCCTTCTCGCCAACGTTCTCAAAGGCTATGCCCAGCGTCTGCTTGGCATTCCTCAAGCAAGTAATGTTATTTTCCACCGTTTTGTACGTTTGTACAAGCTTTTCGGCAATGGTTGTGAGCTCATAGGGCAGGTCGTCATTTGTCTCGTAGCGTACCATGTAGTTGCCCGTATTTTTGCGTTTTGAAGCTAGAGCAGGTGGATGAGTATTTAGCTGGTAAGATCCGTTTGAATTGAACAACTTGCCACCTCCACGATATGAGGACTCATCATCGCGCTGGGTTCGAGCTAGGTCAGAAGCAACATCGATGAGTTTCTGAATATCTTTCTCGTTTGACATCTGGCTCTCTTCCATGGTCTGGATCGCAAGATCCATCGCTGAGGCAAGTCTATAGATAGCTTGATCTTTTACTCGTATCATCTTCGTTTGTTCATATTGAAGGTTTTCGAACCTGATGTGATCGATGGGGTGGGGGCAGTGGCCCTGATGATGTCCTGGACTTGTTTGCTGCGTAGGCTGATGAGCGGGTGCAGCGGCGCCATAATGAGATGCTGGATTGTAGTTCGTTGAATCTTTGCCGGAAGGCTGATGGAAGGGCCCGTTTTTACGAGGCGCAAAGTAACCACCGGAAGTTAGGAGCTCAACAGGCTCACGGGACGTTGTGGGCTGGTTACTGTGCATATCGAGATTGGTGCGTAGATTATCAACAGAGTCAGGAGCAGAATTGCTCTCTGGTGGATGCATGGTATTGGAGTTTCGGTGATAGGCCTCAAACTCCGTGGAAGGGTAATTCTGAATCGCTTTGGCTTCGATGTGATTGACCTGTTGCTGAGCTTCTGACCCGGGGTTTAGATTAGCTGATCGTGAATGCTCCTGTTGCCAATCGATGTAAACCGGGTGAGGGTTCAAGGCGTTTCTGCCTGCGACTGCGGGTTCTATTATAGCTATAGTCAGCCCTGGTCCCGCACCGCGACTGAAGTGAAGTAAAGAAGAGAAACTCACTTCCTTGCTCTACTTGAACAGGTGCATCAGCTATCGTTGGTTGGAATGCGTGAGCATACAAGCACTTCTCACTCGTCTTTCTGCAACCTTCCCTTGTAGTCCAGTAGTAACATGTAATGTGTTTGACCGAACGTCGAGAGCTCTGGTTTTGGGACCCAAGCGAGGCGGGAGTAGTTGCCGATGTCGGTGTGCGGTGGTCTGCAGCTGGAGAAATGTGGATATTAGAGCAGGATCCTCCGCGGTCCGTGTTCCATGGTACGTGAGATACTGATTCTGTGGAGAATCCACGGTGCTTTTCGTTCGTATAAAGGTTGTTTGGAGAAGCATCTGCTTTTCGATCGAAATGAGTTGTATATGCCATTTGTGCTTATAATTGTATTGCTATACACGATTAGTAAAGGCGCCTTGCTTCACGTATCCTGAACCCCTATTCGGTGACTCACACGGTTAGATAAGTCTAGTATAAGAACGCTTTCAAGCTCGAGTAGATTGGTCGTCAAGGAGGATATAATTTAAGAATCAGCAACTGCACAGCCCACAGCCCGGGATTCCTGAATTTCACCATTGACGGTGGGGTCGGTAAATGGTGTTGACATTCAAAGATACCTCATACAAGTGTACACGACGCTTCGCCCGCTGCCGACGGGGCTTCACCAGATTGTCCAACCGAAGACCCTCGAATCATATGACCGAGATGGATCCACCCCTCAATCTCAGCCGAGGAAGGGGGCTTGGGCAACGTGAGTATTTGTAATAAGACATGGGAGAGAATAGTCAGCGCAAAGAAACAGTGAATGAATAGCACTGCCTAGCCAAGGAAAAACATTGCTGCCTAGCCAAAAGAGAGTACAAGGTGGGAAGGGCCCCGAATGTCGAAGTCGCACCAACGGCCAAAAATAGCTCACCTCGGTGTTTCCATTGCATATGAGCTTCGTGAATTCACTGCCTTCGCTTCCCACGGTTAAGGTTTCGCAATTCGGGCAAATTAAGTTAATTGAATATCAAACCACGTCATGTACATGTGTTATATCAAGTCTTCGCTTCGGCCAGATCCAATACCGAGAAGGACAAGGGTGTAATGCTGCTCAGTAAGCCAGCAGCTGTAACAGCTTGGCCTAGTTGAGTCCTGTTCTTCGTGCTTCCACACTGATAACCCTCTGCAATGTATGGGTCTGGAGCTTTCCGCTTTGAGAACAACCCAACTTGCGAGCGCGACTGGGACGATATCTCGAATCGGCGTCACCGCCTCACCTTATCAGATTCCCGCTCGACCTCAACCGGGGGTACAGAATCTTGTCTGTGAGCCAGCCATTGTAACAGCTTTTGTTGCCTAGCCCCAATTGTGCGCACCATTCTCAATGGTGTAATGAATCTCTTCAACCCATGTCATTGGGCTGTCATCCAAACATGCAGCCTCTACAAGCCTGAGATAGCAGTCACTAAGATCACCAATACGAATATTGGGCAAAGAACTCAGACTAGCCCCCCTTGACAGTCGCGCTTTCTGAGGTTTGTACATCTTGCCATTACAAGGATATAATGACCTGTTTGGTTATCTAGTCCTCTTTCTTGGCCGTATATGGTTGGTGGACGAAGTATGGCAGTCTTACACGGGTAGCTTGTCGGTAGCTTGCTGTAGGGTATGATCAGGTAGGGAAGTGAGCTCTGTGACTCCTCCAGAGTTATTACAAATCTTGTAGGCGGCTTCGTCAAAGATACCGCGAGTCTAAATCGGCAGACGCAAGTAGCGACTTGCGAGAATTGTGAATGTATACTCCTGGCTGGCTCTCCTCTTCCGAGATGCAGGCCTTACTTGAGACGGCTTCAACGGCGCGTTCATGACCAGCATAAGCGGAGGTACTTTTTTTTAGTATGTCACCACCAGACAGCCAATGTCTGCATATATTGGGGTGTGCACGAATCCTTCCCAATTGCATCAAAGACCTTTGGCAAGAGTCAATTCTTTGCCTGCTAAAGATCATTAGCTGAACATCAAACGAGATCAAACCCAAAGGTCATCGTTTAGCGTGTAGTCTCAAAGGTCCAGCCCTACCCCGGGGTAGAATCCTACCCCTACTCCTACTAAGTAAGCAAACTTTAAAGCTACTATCTAATCTATTCTATCAACTAATTAATAAGATTTTAGACTATTCTAAAAATAGGATTCACCCCTAAGAGGTTTAGATAAAAAAATATATAAAATTAATAAAGATTATATATTTTGGTGGTAGCTTATATAAAATTTTATAAAATCTTATGAGCTTATCCTATTATTTAAATATCTACCCCTTACTATATATTTATAAAGGCCTCTAATAAGGTAGAATATATATTTTAAGGTTATTAAAGAAGCCTATAATATTTATTTTCTAAAAAGATTATATAATAGACTATACTTATATAATTTAGTATTAGTTTCCTAGTATACTAAGATATAGATTTTAATAATAATATAGTCCTTATACATCTTATAGTACCTTAATATCTTATTTAATTTATATATTATATATATCCTAAATATCCTTCTTATCAAATATTCTAATATTCTATTATAGGATTTAAGAGTAATACTACTTTATAATTTAAATATATACTATTTAACTAACTACTAATAGTAGGCAACTACTAATACTATATATTTTTTTTATAGCTAGTTATATTATAAGGCTATTATATATCACTATTAAAGCATCTAAGCGAGTTTAGTATATACGGGGGATATAGTAGGAATTTTTTAATCTAATTAGAGAAACTAGTTTAGTTTAAGAGTTATTAGTAATAGTAAGGTTATTATCTATAATCACTATATACTAAGACTAACTATATATATAGTATTAACTATCCTCT
This sequence comes from Cladonia squamosa, assembly GCA_947623385.2. Lineage (NCBI taxonomy): Eukaryota > Fungi > Ascomycota > Lecanoromycetes > Lecanorales > Cladoniaceae > Cladonia > Cladonia squamosa. The sequence goes on along the minus strand of OX392378.1, from coordinate 1,580,129 downwards.
TAACTATACTAAGAGTTCCTAGCTATTAGAAGGTGTTATTATTTATAAATATTTTTTTTATAAATTATACCTACTTAGGTAAATATAAGTAATAGCGACTCTACACCTCTATATAATAATAAAATACTTAGTTTTTTAACTATTATATCTATTCTATACTTTAATACTATATAAGATTATATATCTATAGTCTTTATAACTATTACTTTATCTACCACTTATTAAGCTATTTATAATAAAGTTATATAGTATTATCTATTTATAATATAAGCTAAAATATAAAGTAAAAGTATTAAGGAAGTTAAGTAATATTTATATCCTAAATAGTTAGAAGCTATTTAGGTTTTATATTATAAAAAGGATGTTATACTTATTATAAGAATAGATTTTAGTAAAAACCTAATCTTTTAATCCTTACTATTATTATATAATAATAGTATTACTCTTCTAATTTATCCTTTATTAGTACTAGAGTAGGATTAGTATTAGAATATATTAAAATTATCTAGTATCTAGCCTTTTATACTAGACACTTATTCTAATATAATTAAGAATTATAAGTATATTAGTAAAGGTAAGTATACTTATATCTTAACTAGCCTTAAGATTATAGTAGATAACTTAAAGTTTTAAGCTAAAGTTTTAATATAGCTAGTATTTTAAATATAGCTCTACCTTATTATTATTAATAAGATATATATAATTAACTAGTAGGATAAAGGATTTAGAAAGGCCTTTAGTAGACTATATATCTTAAGAGCTTATATTATTAATATTTTATAGTTTAGGACCTTAACTACCTTAGATTTAAGTATCTATAAAGATATTAAATAAGCTATAGGCTTTAAAGCTTTAAATTATATTTATTTAATTTAAATATTTATTAACCGCCTTAATATCCTAATCAATATATAAGTCTTAGGTAAGGATTATTTAAAGTATAAGAAATTAAGGTTCTTAGTCTAAGATTCTAATATCTTTATCCTAAAAACTATTATATATCTTAAAAAAATTATAGATTACTATAAGATTTAAGACTATTTAAAAGATTTCTTTAAAGTAAATAGGTAGATTAAATTATAGTTAAGTAACTTAATCTATACCTATTATAATAAGCTTAATAAGGAATAGAAAAAGGTCTTAAGTAGTAAATTAATAAAGTTAGATTTAAAGTATTATATATTTATTATAACTAATATATTAGGGATAGGGGTTAATAGTCTAGATATTACCTATGTTATTTAATTAGAAATATTAAAAAGTAATATTTATAGCTTTTAATAATAAGCTAGCAGGGCTATAAGGGGAAAAGATATTAAGAATACTAAATTTATTTATTTCTTCTTACCTAAGCTAAAGGGTCTACTTTTAGAGGACTTATTTAAGGAGTGCTAGGTAAAGAATATAATACTAAATAAATAGGTTAAATAGGATATATAGAAGTATTTAAATCTACCTTAGGATCTTTATAAACTATTTAATATAGTAGGTTGTTATTATAAGGTAATACTAGACTTCTTTATTAATTAGAAGCTAATAACTTTATATAAGAATAGATATTATAGCTATTACTTAGTAGTAAAGATAACTACTAAATAGCCCTTATAGGTTTAATTATATAAATTTAAGCTAGTAGTTCTATATGCTTCTTAAGAATAATAGATTATTATAATAGCTAGACTTATATCTTAGGGCTAGGATATTTTCTATTAATAATATACTAGTACTCTTATATATTAGGCTTATTTAGCTAATATATAGCTACTAATAAAGGTTATTAAGTAGTAGGTAAGGTATATAGATATTATTATTAATAAGGTAACTTTCTATTAATTTACTTAAGGTTGGAGTAGAGAATAGTAAAGATAATATATTACTAAGCTAGTTAAGTTATTTTTTAGTAATAATCTAGTTCTTAAGGTATCTAATGCTCTTATATAATTAAAGAAGATAAAGTTAGCTAGGATTAAAGGTAAAGGGAAGAAAAGATTATAAATAGACCCTATTAATAGTATTCCTATTAATAGTACTCCTATTAATAGTACTCCTCTTCTATAAATATTAACTTAAGAGATATCTAAGTAATTAGTAGAGGACTTATTTATAAGAGGTGAGGAATCTAGCCCTATTAATAAATATTTAAGGAAGAAGAAATAGTGACTAGGCCTAAAGAAATAACTAATTAAAATAAAGGAGTAGTTAGTCTTAGCTAAGATCTTAAGTAATCTATTAGATAATTTATATCTTTTAAGAAGAGTAAAGACTAATAGGGTAGAGTATATATAGTAGTAGAAAGAGGTTTATAAGTTATAAAACCTAGTATTTTTAAATAGATATAAAATTTTTTATAAGGGTGAGTGCTAAGCCTTAGTATTTAACTTTAAATCTTGTAATATATATATTAGCTAATTTTATATAAGACATCTATAATATGAATAGATAGGATTATAGTATTAATTAAGGTAATTCTAATATAATTTAAAACTCAACTTTTAGTAATAAGGAAGATAGGTAATTAGGTGGAAAGATATTATATAGCTTTATAGATATAGCTTTATAAGTTAGCTATTAAGCTTCTAAAAGTTAATAAAGCTAGTATAGAAATTAGAATTATTTTATATTATCCTTATCCTTTATATAATCTTTATGCTTATTTCTTATAATTAGCTTATAAAATTTCTCTTTATTATCTGTAAGGTTATTTAGTACTTTAGCTACTTTATAGACTACCTCTATCTCCTTTATATATATTAGGAGAGTAGTATTATATTTTTTAATTTATTAATATAGTCTCTTAAAACTATCCTATTATATATTTAGGACTAATTTAATGCCTAACTATATTTATAGCTATATAGAAGACTTCTAAAGTTTCTTAATATATTTAAGAATATCTATTATAGCTGATTTATTAGTATGCCTATTATTAATCCTAACTTTAAAAAATTTATATATATCCTATTTTAATCCTTTATAAAACTTAGAAACTAGTAAGGTATACTTAAAAAAATTTTAAAAATTAAATATAGATATTTAATAATTTTTAAATATTTCTTTTATCTTATTATTATAATATTTATTAAATATATTTATCTTTTTCTAGCTATCTAGTCTACTACTAATATTTATTAAAGAGTTTAATAGAATAGCTTTAAAAAGCTTAGTAGAGATAGTATAATTTATTCTTATATAATATTACTAAAACAATATTAATAGAGTATAATTTTTAGAGTTTAAATTATAGAAGTATATATATATCTTATTAATAGTCTATTAAATAAGTTTAATATTACTCTATTTAACTCTATATTTTAATATAAGATAGGGCTCTACTATCTATATAAATCTTATATAGTTTTAAAGCTTAAGATCTTACTTATTATTTAGATCTTTATAAAGATAATCTTTTAAAATCTTATTAATTAGAACTTTAAGTTTAGTAGTTTTAAATTTTATAATAATCTTATCTAACTCCTTTTTATTAAATATTATCTTATTTATTTATTTCTTAAGTCTTATCTATAAACTAGCTACTATCCTTATTTAGAAGTTATATAATATAAATTCTTCTAAACCCTAAAAGTCATGTTTTATATTTTACCTAATATTTTTATATTCTTAAAAATTATAGGTATTTATTAAAAATAATAGAGTATCTTTAAAGCTCTTTAAACCTTATAATATAGTAGGAGTATTATTATCCTTAATATTATTATAGGAAGTTATTAGCTTCTTTATCTTTAATAGAGGGTTAGCTTTTTAATATATTTAATAAATAATTTTTAAATAGTTTATCTTTAAATAAAAGAGTATAGGAATAGGTAATATCTATTATATTTAATTATACCCTAGGATATCTTACTTAATAGTAGTATTTTTTTTAATATTTTAAAGCTAAGCTTATATCTTCTAGTCTTTATATATTAGATAGAGGTTTTTATCCTATAGCCTATTTACTTTCTATTTAGCTAGTAACCTATATTAATTATAGAATATATTTTAAAGGATATTTTAATTATTTTTAATAGTACTCTTATTTTTATCTATAGGACTAAGAGAATAGGATTAGATTTAATAGAAGGGGAGATAGTTAATAGTAGGTATAATAGATAGCTCCTATTATAGATATATATTATTAACTATAGTAGGGAGGGTAGTATATATAATATTATAAACTAAATAGCGTTAAATCTATAGACTTATCTATTAGAAATTATATTAAGAACTTAATATAATTATATAGAACAGAATATATATACTAATTAATTATTTACTTTATAATAAGTTAATAAATTGTTTCTTATATTAGGAGTATTATAGAGATTTATATCTTCTAGTAGTCTCCTATAATCTATTATACTCTGAGTAAGGCTATTATCTAGTATATTAGCTCCTTAAATAGTATATTTATTAGTAATAGATATAGTCTCTTTTTTATTATTAATCTATTAATACCTAACTTTCTATATTTATTTTAGGTTATTATACTAAGTAACCCTAGTAGGAGCTTAATTAATAGCTTTAATAGCTTCTATTCTATTCTTATAGAGGTTCTTAGTATAGTTAAGAATTCTCTTATAACTAATATAAATACTTAGGTTAATAAGGATTTAGATAGTTAACTTCTTAATTCTATTAGCGTATAAATATAGGCTAAGCTAAGTAGGAAGATTATTAGTAAGGTGCTTTTACTAGCTATAATAGATAATAGTAAATATTCTAACTAAAAATAACTAGCGTTACTTAATTAGTTAATATTATTAAAGGACTAAATTAGGCTATATAAAATAATTAAGTAAATTAAATAGATGTGGAGCTACTTTATATATATTACCTAGGACATCATCTATATTAAGGTTTTTAATAGTATTTAGCTAATATTTATACTATTCCTTAAAATATAGAAGATATGTAATAGATAAAGCTTTTTATTATAAAATAAACTAGTCTTAATTAAGTTAGTCTAATACCTTAATCTATTAATAAGGTATAGTAGAAAGATAACTTATTCTTATATCTAGACTATATACTATCCTCTCTAATAATCTCCTATTATTGCTATATAATTTATTAATAAAGCTAGTCTATAACTTCTAACTATGTTAAGGTATAAGGAGGTCCCTTTTAAATAGGTTCTATAATAAGTCTTAGATATCTAGTCTAAGATTATATAGGCTTATGTAAATCTTCTTAATTTTTTAGGCTATAGAATAATATTTCCTATAGGGTTTATATTATCTTTATAGGTAAGGAGGGGGGAGGGGTTAAACTAGGCTAGCTTTATTATTTATAGAAGGTAGTAATAGACTACTTAAAAGTTCGCTGAGTAGATTAGATAAAGATATTTAGCTAGCTATAATATTATTAGGCTTTAGCTAAAATAGTAGAAGATGGTAGAGTATTATATAGATAGAATATTAATAGAGTAGGGAACTAGTACTAGATTCTTTAGACCCCTACTTTCTACACTCGCTATTGATATTAAATAACTTATATATAGGTCCTATATAATTATAATTAGCTATAAACAGGCTGTTACTTTAAAATAAGGGTTATATAATATAAAATAATACTTTTAATATGTATAATGGGGAATATATTAAAAAAATAACAATTTTCTCTTCTTATTAGTTAACTTATAGATGTGTTTAAGACCTACTTAAAGCTGCCTATAAGTTTATATAAAGGTATATCTTAGATTTAAAATATATTAAGTTCTTTATCTTAGGTACTAGCTAACTATCTAAATAAGAGTATCTATTTTTCCCTAGATAATATTAGAGGGAGAAGCCTTCCCTACTATAAAATAGTAATATACATCTATATAATAATAATATAGACTAAGATATCTTAAATATACTATATAGTATACTACTACCCTATATAATTTATTAAATAGCTATTGGCTTCCTAGCATCACATTATTACTATTATTTATAATATAAATATTTAAACTATTAGAGAATTAGAGAAGACTTAAAATACTAAAAAATATATAATTTTATATATATATAACCTAATAATGAAATATATATAAGACATTTAAATAGAGCCTTATTATTTTATATAAACTTTATATAAGTACTATTAAAAGTAGAGAGTTTTAAATAAATGTTTACCTATTAATAGAAACCTCCTAGGAAGATATATATCCCCTAAATAAAGAGGGTATAACTATAATATATATAAAATTTTATAGTATAATGACCTGCTTTAAATAAGATATATATTAGACTACTAATATATATATAGATATTATATAAAACATCCTAGCATATTATATTCACCTTATATTCTATTTATAAACACTTATTTATAGTCTTAAATAATAGTATTTTACACCTTTTTAAACTTTAATAGAGAAAATAAAGTATAGCCTTACTAAATATTATTTATATCTAATAATAATAGTACTAATCTATTATTTTAAGATAATAACTAGGATATTATTATAGATAGTATATTTATATAAATTAATCTACTAACTAGAAGCTACTTAGTATATTTAAATTCTAATATTAAGCTAACTAAATATTTAGATAAATTTATATACATCCTAATATTCTTAACCCCCTTTTTAGTTATGTATTTAGTAATATTAGAATAGGAATATTAGTATATTAAAACTAAATAATAATTTAATACCTCGCTAGGCTAGCCCCCGCTATATAATATACTATATATAAAGTTAGGAATTAAACTTAACTAAGTTTTAGCCTTATTCTCCTATTATTTATCTATAAGATAAACCTTAAGTAAAGTATATTATCTTAGAGTAAAATAAGAAAGCCCTTAAAAGATTATAAAGGAGTAGCTATTATAACTATAATAAGGTCTCTATTAAGAATAATATAACTATTCTTAATAGATAAGCTATCTACCTACTATAAAGTAGGCCTTAATTCTAAAATATTATTAATAGCTAGAAAGTTATCTATAGCTTTATTATTTCTTAATCTTACTAAAGTACTCTTAATAGGAATAATAATTATATACGCCCTTCTCCCCTAAGAGGAAGATACTATATATATAAGAAGATAAACTAATAAATCTATAAGTATATCTCTATATACTATAGTTAATATATAGGTTCCCTATTTATTTCTAGTAATTAGGGGTAGTTATTTAGCTACTAGCTTAACTAGCTATTAAATAGCTCTAAAAATAGTACCTAGGAAGATATATAAATATATATTATTAAATAGGAGTAAATTAATAAGGCTAACTTAAAGAATATTTATAAGGTTTATATCTCTAAATATAATACCTATAAACTTTAAAAGATTAATTCTTCCTACTTTAATAATACTAAAATATAGCTTTTAGATAGGTTACGCTAAAATTAACTTACTATACTTTAAGATAGTAAAGATAGATCCTATAATTATAACTAGTTACCTATATTAGATTAGACCTTATAAATTAGATTAATAAACTTAGTAAATAGTTACTTAAATATATAGCGCTAGCAACTCTTAATAATAACTAGCCCTATTAAAAGGCCCTAGTAAAATAGTATTAGTATAGCTAATAAGAGTAATAGTATATATCCCCTTAAAGACTTAAGAGCTAGTATAATGCTATAGAAAGTAGGTAAGGAATTAGTAAAAGATTAGCCTAAATCCTACCAATCTAGGAGCTTATAAAGGCGGTATATTAAAGAGATAATTTTATATAAGGAAAAAAAAGTACTCTGTAAATAAGGTATATAATATATATGATTATTATTAATAACTATACTATAGCCGTCCGCTGAGACTATATTATAATTAGTATTTATATAAAATAGCTTATTAAATATAGACTTACCTATTATAAAAGCTATAGTAGGAATAGTAGTTAGTAGATTACTATAAAGAGGGTAAATTTAATATATTAAATATTATATTTAGTCGCTTAGCGCGCGGCATATAAATGAATATACTATATTTTTTAAATATAAAAGCTTTATATTATAATAACCCTTTATTCTAATAGTGCTTATTAATTAATATATAATTATAATAGCTAGCTTACTATCATCCTCTATAAGCTCTTTAGAAAGATATATACTATTACTATTATTCTATCTATTTTAGTCTTACTATTATATCCTATTAGTAATATTATATTTCTATATTAATCCTATCTATTAATAGTAGATTGTTCTTATAGTAATCCTCCTATTAATAGTACCCCTTAGCCCGTGTTTTAAACTAGTAGGTTTTATAATAAAATAGGTAGTACTAGCGTATATTTTAAACTAGTAGATGTTATAATAAGATTATTAGTAGTACTAATATATATTTTAAACTAGTAGGTATTATAATAAGGTTGTTAGTAGTACCAATATATGTTTTAATCTAGTAGGTTTTATAGTAAGGTAGGTAGCGCTAGCTTATATTTTAAACTAGTAGGTTTTATAGTAAGGTAGGTAGTATTAAGTAATTCTTTAAATTCTAAGACTAGCGTATCTTTAATTAAAGCTTTAAGGTTATTTAGTAAAAGCTTTAATAATTTTTAGGAAGGAAGGTATTTAATCCTCTTATAAATTTTTAAGTAATAATTTATATCCTATACCTATCTAGCTCCTCCTTTATAAAAGCTTTAAATCTATCTAATAAAAGCTTAGGCGGCCTTTAAGAAGGGAGGTAATTAATCCTATTATATTAGCTAAGTTTAGAGTAAAACTTAATTAGTAAGGCTACTATAGTAGTCTTTAAGGAGGAGTATAAGTATTTCTATTATATATTATAATAATCTAGGTTGTGATTTATCTAGTAGATAAATTAGTAATATAATAGTATAGATATATTATGAAATAATATTAGGAATAATCTATAAAATAGTATATATAGGGTGGTGGTGGTAGTTAATAGAAGGATTTATAAAATATCTATAAAATTTAAGGTCTTAATAACTTTTTCGCTTAGGCCTACTATATAGATTTTCCTATTTAGGCCTAGTCCCCTACTAAAAACCCTCGCTTGCCTATATGTGGACTAGTTGCCGCTAGTAATTACTAGGAAGAAATCTGTGCAAGCAGTAGGGTCTGAGCATCTGAGGCTATTAGCGTGCTCTAATCTCGGGCGCTTTAAAAGGCGCGCTAGTTTTCAGCCCTATCAATCAATGGCACTGGAATAATAGCAACAATGGCAGTCGTGGTGAAGTAAACCTGCTAGCCACCGAATGATACCGGACCGGAACTACATATCCGAGTTGTTATTTGTGCAACTAACGTGCATCTAGCAGCTAGCCTTGTGACATTTCGCCTTATTCACTTACTTTATCGATGCTGAACAGGGCGCTCGTCTACCGATGGTGACTGAGTTCAGAGGCGAGTTTGTTAGTTGGCCCCTTTGGGCCTGAGTTAGATGGCCCCAGGAGGAGGAGGAAAGAGAAAGAGGCCCGAGAGAACGTATACGCACGAGGGTAGGGAGGATGGTTCCAGACCTTCACCACACCGACCTGGGACCTTGGATTTGGGGCAACAGAGTACCCAACAGCAGCCTCAACAATCACAAATGTACGGTAGGGACCACTATGACCAGCGCGGTGGCGGTAGGAGAAGACCAGGCAGAGGAGGGCGTGGAGGCGGCCTACAGCGCAGCCCTCTCAACAGTCCAAATGCGATCCCAGTGCCTTCGCGCCCTAACACTGCATCATCGAACCCTATGTCACTTACGCTCCCACAATCTCAACCCTCAAGCGAATCTAAACCCGAGTCTGCTCCGCTTCAGCCCTCCACAACCACAGCAGTGACTCAAAGTTCTGGGTCGAAACCGGCAACACCGGCACTGTATTACTATGAATACCTTACAGAAGAGAGATTGTCTATTTGGGGAGGAACTGGCAGAGAAGATGTTATCGGAGCCGCTATACAAGCTCGGACTGCTGAAGATGCACTAACTCTTGGAATAATTTACCAAGAGATCGTCAGATCAGGTCTCGATGGACGATTAGATGCAGCCGAAGCTGGAAACCTAGTAAAAGAGATTATTGGGCGAGAAACAAAACCCGGCACACTGTCTGATGTCATGGATGACGGGACAGCCTTTGATGCCAGTTCGCTCTTCTTAGATGGCCTTTCGATAATTGCGGAGGCTTTCAACGAAGGGACGACGTTGCGGACATTGGTATTCACCACAGGTATCTCGCCGCACAAAATGCGACTCGAGCTGGATAGTACGCTTCTGGAGAGTCTGGGAATGATACGCAGCACATTTGTCCGGGTTGGAATCAGACAGCAGACAAATCTACTCTACCGACAGTCGAACTATAACCTCCTTAGAGAGGAGACGGAAGGATACTCGAAGCTAGTTACGGAGCTATTTACGACTAGTAACAATGAGCCACCAACCAGTGAGGTCGTGGAAGAGACGTTTGAGCAGGTTAAGGGCATGATTGGAGCTTTCGACCTTGATGTTGGACGGGTTCTTGATATTACGCTCGACGTTTTTGCGGCTGTTCTAGTCAAACAGTATCGCTTCTTTGTCAAGTACCTCCGAGCAAGCTCATGGTGGCCGCAAGACAAGGCCATCCGGGATTCTGCCAGTCACGATATGCTGAGCCCGCTACCAAGATGGGCATTACCCGGTACTTCTGGTTATACAATGAATGATGAAGAGAGGGACGAAGTGGCCACGCTTCGAGCACAGCGTGATCAGGCTTTCTGGGAGAGGGCCAATGAAGTTGGAACGGCCGTTTTCTTTGAGATTGGTGGTCGCAGGGCAGAAGAGTCTGCGCTCTATAAAGCGATCGAAGACAGCTCTTCAGACTCTTCTAAAGACGACGAGGACCGCAAATGGATCGAGATAACCAAAACTCTACCACCACTAGGTAACAAGGTTGCCGCTCAGGTCCTTGGATTCAAACTACGCTTCTACAGCTCGACTGCACGAGATCCTGCGGACGTTCTCCCAGTTAACCTCATTTATCTTGCTGCTTTGCTCATCAAGATCGGCTTTATATCTTTACGGGATCTTTATCCTCACATATGGCCAGCTGACCCGGCCATGGACAGCGTTCGAGAAGAAAAACTGAAGGAGAAGGCAGAAAAGGAAAGACTCAATCGACCTGGAGGTGGCGCCGCAAACGCCCTAATGTCTGCCGCGCCATTACCTGACGACACCCTTGATGGAAAGGCAAGGGAAGCGGCTAGGCGAGGCGAGCTTGAGGCTGCAAGAAGGAACGCTGCGAAGGCTGACCAGACAACGGAGCGTTCAACGCCAGTGGCTCAGCCTGAGGAGAAAGCTGAAGACTTACCTGAACCCTCAGAGCAGAAAGTTCAACTGTTGAAGAGTCTTCTCTGCATTGGTGCTTTACCGGAAGCCCTTTACATGCTTGGCCGCTTTCCCTGGCTTCCAGATGCTTTCTCCGAACTTCCCGAGCACATCCATCGCATCCTACACCATTCTCTGAGCAAAGTCTATGAGCCTTTGCGGCCGCTTAAGGACCAGGTCAGCTTGCGGGAGCAGCAAAAGTTCCCCGACCCAGACCAATCCAGCGCTGCCAAAGGTCATATCAAGCTAATGGACGCACCCGCCCGCAAGGTATTACGCTGGGCACAGCTCGACAAAGAAGATACGAGCGAGGCAATTGACTACAAGTTCTACTGGGATGATTGGGCAGACAACATCCCTGTTTGCCAAACCGTCGACGATGTTTTCACTCTTTGCTCGACCCTTCTCAATCTTACCGGTGTCAAGATTGGTCAGGATCCCGCACTTCTGCTAAAACTGGCACGAATTGGTCACCATTCACTAGCTACCGATAGTTCTGACTTTAATCTGGCTCGCTGGATCGATCTTTCAAAGCGACTCCTCTTACCAGCGCTTTCCCTGACCGACGAAAATCCTGGTGTAGTTAATGAGATGTTTGAGTTAATTAAGCACTTTTCTACGGCTACGAGATACAACCTTTATGCAGAATGGTACACTGGCCAGATATCCAGGCAGCCAGATATCAAAAGTGCGTTCGACCAAACCAAAGCTGAAACAAAAGATGTTTTGAAGCGCATTAGCAAGACTACTGTGAAACCTATGGCCCGCGCGTTGTCAAAAACAGCCTACTCATCACCTGGTATTGTCTTCTCGGTAGCTATTGCACAGCTCGAGTCATATGAAAACATTGTCGACACAGTGGTGGAATGCGCACGATACTTCACCGATCTAGCCTATGATGTACTCATTTGGTCCCTGATGAGCGCACTGGGTGGTACAGGCAGGACGAGGGTCCAGGCTGATGGTATGCTTACAAGCAAATGGTTAGCAGCATTGTCCTTGTTCGCCGGTAAAGTCTTCAAGCGCTACTCTGTGATGAACCCCACACCAATCATCCAATACGTCGCCGATCAACTCCGCCAGGGGAACTCGACAGATCTAATCATCCTTGAGGAGATGACGAGGTCCATGGCTGGCATTATATCAGATACCAACTTCAACGAAGCGCAAGTCCAGGCAATGGGTGGGGGTGATATTCTGCAAGCTCAAACTATCTTGCAGCTACTAGATCGCCGACATGAATCGAAAACCACCGCCAAGCGCTTGATAAAATCTCTCACAAGTTCTAAACTAGCAGGTCAGATTGTCGTGTCGCTTGCTCAAGAACGCCAGACAGCTGTTTTCCGTATCGAAGAACACAATGCTCATCCGAAACTCCTCGGCAACCTTTTCGACCAGCTACATCGCATACTGGTTCAACACCTGGAACTTCTCCGAAGCAACTTGTCGGTTAAAGAGTTCGACAACTTTGTGCCAGACGTCTGTCGATTGATACGAGAATTTGGAATTGATCCTAGCATAGCATTCTGGATCAGTCGTCCATCCCTCGCTGCTGCAGTGGCTGAATATGATGCAAAGAATGGCAAGCAAACCTCTGACCCAAAGCTGTCACCAGCGAAAGAGGCTCCAGAAGAAGAGCTCAAGCTCGAAACAAATGCGACGACGGAGCAAGGAAAATCCGACTCGGTGAATGCCAACGGTTCACAAGTAAACACCCAAGAAATGACCAGGGAGTTGGAGGAGAGAATGGATTTGTCGGAAACGCCAACCAATGGTAGGACCGAGTTACAGAATGGCAAAGTCGAAATGAGAGACGCGAATGAGGAGTTCTCAGCAGCGAAATCTCCGAAGATAGACAAAGCCGAAGCTATCCAGCAGCCGTGGCATCCTGTGATGCAGGAAGTGATGGACTCAATCCGTCCGGCGTTACCTAGAGAGACCTGGGGTATTCTATCATTCTACGTGACTTTCTGGCAATACGCCCTTCCTGACATGCATGTGCCTCTGCAAAGTTACGACGACGAGATAAGTCGGCAGAAGAAGAAAATCTTAGCCATAAATACCGACAGGTCCGACATTAGCATTGCAGGTACCCGGAGAAAGGACCAGGAAAAGAAAGCTCTTGGTGAATTACAAGACCGCTTGCGCGCAGAGTCGAAAGATCGAATACACATTTATCAGCACCAACGAGCTCGTATTTTGAAAGAAAAGGAACATTGGTTCTCGAATGCTTGGGGCAAATGGGATGATCTGAATGTGACTTTGATCGAACACTGCTTCTTTCCAAGAATCATAATCTCTCCGGTTGACGCCCTGTACACCTTCAAGATGTTGAAATTTCTTCATGGTTCCGGTACGACTAACTTCCGGACCATGGGAGTCTTTGACCAGTTTTTCAGGGAAAAGAAGTTAACGTCCATGATGTTTCTCTGCTCCGCCAAGGAAGCAGAGTGCTTGGGTCGCTTTCTCAACGAAGTCCTTCGAGAGTTTGGCCGATGGCATTCCGATAAAGCCATCTTTGAGAAGGAAGCTTATGGTCTTAAGCGGGACCTTCCCGGCTTTTGCAAGAAAATGTCGAGAGATAAGACCAACCTCGCATTTCTGGACTTTGAAGAATTTCGCAGGTTGCTGCTCAAATGGCACCGGGCACTGAATACTGCAATCAGGAATTGCATTGGCAGTGGCGAGTATATGCATGTACGCAATGCTATCAATATACTCAACCATGTGCATCAGAATTTCCCAGTCGTGAATTGGATGGGGCAAAGTTTGCTTAGCAGTGTCACAGAATTGAGCAGAACTGAAACAAGGGAGGACCTGAAGGTAGCCGCCACATCTCTGATAGGTGGGCTCAAGAGGAGGGAGAAGGACTGGGTACTTCCACAGGCATTCAACTTGGTATATCCTTCGCTTCCTGGGTCAAAGTCAAAATGCTGACATGTGATAAGGCGACGACCGATAATAGTGCTACCAGCACCAATGGCGTTAGATCTACTTCTACGAAGCCATCAACGCCATTACCAGATCCTGACGCGTCTAAGAATCTAAATCCCAAGGCTGCCGAGTTCCATCCAAACCCCCAAATATCGTAAGTCGATGACCCTTACCAACCATGCGAGAAAGTGCTAATCGGGTTTATCTTAGTGTCAATGGCGTCGCCAAAGCTGTGGGAACAAATTCCGAGAAGGCTGAAGCTGAAGATGGCGAGATAGAAGATGCTAAGATGGTCGATGCACCGCCTATAGAAGCATCCGCTCCGATTGCTGCAAACCCCGTCAAGGTCGGAGATGCTTCGAAAGAAGCAAATGAATCGGCGCCGGCAGCGGCAACTAGTTCGCGAAAGCAATCACCCGCTCCAGAACAGAGTCACTCCTCACGTGTTGAGTCTTCACCAAGTGCTTCCAAGTTAGAAGTGAAGCCCGCTGCTCCAACCCAAGCACCCGCCGCTGGACGACCAGAGGTCACACGGAACTTGTCTTCAGCGTCTGTCAATGGACGTGTCCAGCATAATTTACCCAACAAACCGGAAGTACCAACCCCGAGAGTAGCTGATCACCGCATACCTCCACGGGCTAGCGACCGTGGACCACACGACTATGCCAGAGACTCTCGCTTCCCTGAGCGTGGAGGACCACGAGATCTTCGAGATAGGGGACAAGAGCGCTCTGTCTCTGGCCCACATCCACATGGCCATGAGCGACCAGGCGAGAGGCCACAACAACTGGACAGAGATCGTTGGGCCACTGAGCAAGCTTTGCTAGGACGTGGTGGCATCGAAGATCGCTATGGCGCGCCCAGTTCAAGGGATACGAGACCACTTCACCGTGATGATAGGCAAGAGAGACCTCCATTGGATAGAACCTATCCCGAGCATCATCAAGGACGGAGGGATACAGAGTTGCCAGGACAGCACACGAGGGACACCGCGATGCCTCCACCACGGTCCAATATTCCTCAGCACCCCGACAGGGCTGCTTTGATACATGGACAGGGACCCGATCGAGCGCACCCGTCAAACAACCCTCCTGACCGTCGATCCGAAATTTCCAGACACGATCCTCATGCACATTCCGAACGCAACTCTCGAGGGCCATCCCCAACTCGGGCCGATGATCGTAGACCTGGTCGATATGACAGTCGACGTGATGACCGGCCACTGAATGACGGACGTCGACCAATGGATGATCCTGCACGCCAAAACGCAGGCCGAAATGATGAGCCTCATGCTCCAACTGGTCCACGAACAGGTCGGCAATCGAATACGGGCCCTCTAAACCCAAACGATCGTTTCAGAGATACAATGAAACCATCTGCCGCGGTACCACCGCAAGATCCAAATCACGGACGATTGAGCCATGAGTCGAATTTTAGTAGTCGCCAAGCAGAGTCACAATATGGCCGACTGAATCCGGATAGCGATATACCTTCAGGGCCCAGGCTGTCCAATGGGAACCAGCCGCCTCGTGGTAATCGAAATGTAAGTGCGCCGCAGCCTCAGCTAAATACACAACAACCACCGGTACCTTCTCAAAACCAAGCATCGGGAACCCCTGCACAAGACAGGCCAACACCGAGCGGGCCGCGCAAGCTGTCTACCTTTCCGCAAGGGGCTACGACCTCCTCGGGACCTTCGACACCCGTAACAGAGACTGCTGGTATACATCCGGATCGACTAAAAGCAATACAAGGAACGGGACCAGTCGTCGCAGACAATAGTCCTCAGAACCTTAGTGAGCAAGGCCGAGGATCACGGCCACCGCCGGTTTCAATGGGTACAGGCCCACCGAGAGGTCCGAATAACCAGCTCCCGAGTCCCGTAGGCCCATCAGCTCCCAACCGCGGTCCTCCTACAGGGCCATCCTTGTCAAATGACAGGAACAGCAGGGACAAACGTTTCGCTGGTCTACAGACTGTGCTTCAGCAAGGTGCCACACCAAACGCGCCGGAGCGAAGTGGACAAGGAGCGAGCATCCGGGGTAGGGGCGGACGTGCCAACAATGTCAACATCCCATCTCCATCAACCTCTGGCCCTCCGACCCCTGGAATACCACGACCAGACCAGCTGTCTCCTCAAGATCTCTTTGCTGGCAGACCAAGCGGGCCAATGGCGTCGCAACCTAACGAAGACGAGATACCTTACGGAAGAGGCAGGCGAGGCGCTCCTAGAGATGTTCCTAGGGAGGCAGAACGTCGATCTGGGAGACACCGAAGCAGATCACCAGGTATAGATCGATCTGCTGGAGCGCCTATGCGATCTCGAGAGGAAGATCTAACACAGAGAGATGGTCCACGAGACCGGCCAAGAGGCTATGAAGGTCCCCTAGAGCGAGATATGCGAGGTGGGGCTGCACAGCCCGAGACGAACGCTCGAGTGGGTGGTGGTGCGGATCGAGACTCTCGTGACAGGGCACCTCCAAGAGACACGAGAAGGTCTGGCAGGGAAGAGGCACAGTATCGAGAGCGTGAGGGAGGTGAGCGAAGGGATGAGCGGGACAGGAGGGAAGGGGCAGGAAGTGGAAGGAAGAGGGGCCGTGGTGGGGAGGAAGGACCTGGGGAGAGGAGCTTCTCGGAGAGCAAGAGACCGAGGAGGTAGAGGTAGTGGTAGGGGATGGGGATGATGGCAGGACATTGGGCGAGTGGAGCATTGTGTACCATATTGCATTTGATGGCGCGCATTAGGGGTGCATGCAGCGAGTGGAGCGATACCTACCATGTACAAGGCGTTCATTTTCTGCCAGCCGAGATTAGAGCCATGGCTGTGTATTTCTTCCGTGTGGGAAGCTGAGATATCAGCAATACAGCAAGGGCTATCATATCACCTACATCAAGGTGTTGCAGTGTGACCTTGGTCAGACTTTTCAATGGTAACATTGTTATATTGCCAGTGAAGCGCTCAGTTCTCCCATGACGCAAGCAACATGGATGAGGAGTGAATGATAGGATACCCAGATATTATAGTACAGGTAAGATACTACGTTCCTTGCATTATACTGATAGTTACGCATGCGTAATACAATCTATCATCAGTGTAATGATGAAATCTACCATGATTTGTGAATGTCGTGATACTGATTCCGTCAGACATACTCAAACATTTCACAAGCTTTGAGCGCTGTACAATTCATATTGGACTTCTCGCAGATTCATTTGTTCATTCATAGACCTCTATAATGTCTACGTAACGTATGCTGCAACAGGCCCAAAGAAGATGAGGCTCTTCATCAGATCAACAGAATCTGCCTTGCCCCACTGAACACGCACATTGCAGATCACTACGTCTCGAACATTTCTGAATGGACGCAGACAACCCGGTAAAGTAGCCGGCAAGCCCAGACATTTACAACTTCCACCAATCAGGCAACGCCCTTACCTACCTTATTTTCTACCGCTGATGATCCAGGGGTACGTTACAGGGGTGATGGCCACTAAAGGACTTAAAGTACCTTAAAAATTGGTCACTAAAGCGCCCCAACCAGCGGCCTGGACCTTAAATTTTCCATTAGAATGCACTCGAAGGCACTCCCACCCCGGCATGTCCAGGCTGATTGGCTATAGAAGAAGTTTGGTCCCAAACGCCATCGCCGATTCCGGGCCCCGGGCGATTGAGAATCTGTTCGCTGTTGGTTATGTTGCTGCGGCCTACTTTTATGTGGGAACTACTGATAGACGATAGTCAGATACTACCCAACGCCAGCAGGAGGTCCGACCAAGTTTGCCCATCGCCCAGAATGCCATTTCCCTGACTACCTACCTGCCCTACTGATACACTCCGCACTTAAAGCCATGTTTACTCATACCACCTCTGCCACTTTGTGTACATATATCTCTTGGGGGCCAAATTGACTTCATGCCACTGTCCGCCGCAAATTAATTCCGCACAATATTCTTAACTTCAATCCACCGTTTCGCCCTAGGTCCACCTTCCCACTGCCATTTCTCGCGGCTCATATACGCGACGCGGAAAATCTTTTAACTTGGCCCCCAGTGACCGTTGATTACTCCATCTCCTGAGACGTTGCTCAGCCTTAGCATCCTCACCATGGGGCTCACTAAGAAGAAATTCTCCTTGTCTTCGCTGCGACTGGTAGGAACCCTTTCTCCCCGCTTTTTGGTCGTTCCCCCGTGTTTTCGCAGGCTATTGTTAGAAAAGCTGCGAGAGCATGGGCTCTATTGTTAGAATATTCAAGAAAGCATGGACTATAAGCTGACCTGCTCATAGAAAACGGCCTCGCCAGCTGTGGAGCCTGCTACAGACTACGACATTGATACCTCTCCTCCCTACAGTCCTACAGAATCCGAAATGGAGCGTCCACTCCATAGGCACTCACTCATAGCTGACCTAAGAGAGGCTTGCGCCATCATTGTCAATGAGACCAACCCTCCAGACCCAGACGAAGAGCCCGAACACGGTGAGATACTGAGGAGGAAGTTTGAAGAGCAGCGGAAAGCAAAATATGCCGTCCAGGCTCGTCCCACCGAGGTGAAGACGAGAGACGTCGCCAAACCAGAAGTAGTAATACCTCGCTCTGAGTCTCGGATCAACGAGAAGACACAGAAGGATGCTGCTCGAAAAGTGGAAGCCGAAGTACGGAGGGCAATGGCAAAGGAAGCGGAGCCTGAGCGACGGAAAGTGATAGCACAGCAAGCACAAATCAAATTAGGGATCTCGGCCACACTGCAAAAGAACGAACCACAAAAAGATCAGCCCCGAAAAGAGCAGCCTCGAAGATATTCAGCACGCCGGCCTTCAGACCTTCCGTTATCCGGACCTAAGAAAGAGCAACAGACATATATTCCCAAACATGTCCCAGCTAATTTCGACCTACTCGGAGGGAAACGCAGGCCGTCGGACACATACAATCCCACTATGGAACCAATCGAGCCAACACACACGAAAATGTCGGCCAAGGCCCTTGGCAAACAGAAGGCAGTTGATAGCGCAAGCCCTAGGGATCCCTCCGAAGAAAGGAGTGCCACTACCATAGAGTTCCTGCCCCCAGTTCACGCAACAATCGTACAGAACACTCGGAGTAGGCCAAAGGACTTTGATCATCCTGCCCTTCGTGCAAATCGTGACAACTCAGACCCAGGACCCAGTAGCTCTACAGCTGCCCATATTGATCGTGGTGAACAGTCAGGAAATTCTAGCAAGTCAAGTACACGATCTAACACCGAATACGACAATCGTGGTCGTCCATTATCTACTGCTCCAACATCCGCCATCATCACCCCTGGTGAGGACAAGACCTTTTTATACGACAGACGTCCATCAGATGTTGCATTATCGGAAGAGGAAGAAATAAGTCCCCAGGCCAAGGCGTGGCAAGCACACAAAGAGGCTCTACGACGAGCGGAAGAAAAGTACCAACAAAGTGGACGAGCAGGCAGGACAGGCAGTCGAGCATCAAGGAGGTCGAAACGGTCCAGATATGACAGCGACACAGATGATGAACGTCCATTAAGCAGGGCCAGTAGCATAGCAGGCAGCATAAGCAACTACCTTCGACCTCGAGCCAGCCAAGACAGCATGCGGTCAGGAAGGACCTCCGCATCCGGCATGTCCAGGTCAGAGAGTAGGAGCAGCAGCATGAGTCGCCGCAGCGGCAACGGCTGGTGGAAAGGCTCTGGTCTCAGACGAAGAGGCAGCTGGGCTTCCTTCCGTAGTGGCCGCGCAGACGGCGAGGAGCCAAACAAACTGCGCAAAGACGGTGGACCGAACCTCAATCGACCTCTTCCAGCCCTACCAGGGCTGGACCAGTACCGGGAGACGAAGACACACATCGGCCAGTTAATGAAAGCTGGTGCCCGTGGCCGCAAAAAAGAGAAGGCACCCCCTCCAGGCGATAATCACAACACAACGTATCCGAACCCCTACCAACCAAACCAGCAAGGCCAACAACAAGGTCATGTAAAGAAAGAATCCATCTCCGCCCCCATCCTCCGCAATTCGAGCATGGAACGTACCCTTCACCGCTACCGGGACTCCCAAATCCAACCCTCCGTTCCAATATCTCTCTCGCAGTCACAAACACACCTCCCGCACCGCTCCTCAATGACCTCCCCGTCCCAAGACAACCAGACCCAAAATCGAAACCCAAAACACAGATTAGACTCCACATCCACCACCTCCGGCGCCAACATCAAAATGCCCAAAAACCGCTCTTCCAACCAAGACAACCCCTCCTCCCGCTCCGTCTCCCGCCTCGACCAAAACCACAACAACAACGAACCTCCCCACCGCAGCAGAGGCCGCGGTGATTCCACCACATCCGCCTCCTCAAGACACAAGCTTCAGAAAAATAACCCCCCACCACCTATAATCCGCGGCCCGAGTTATCATCGGGAGGTCGAGCAGGGGAGTTATCCGCGGCCGATGGAGGTGAATCGCGTGCAGGTGGAGGTGGGGAGGGGGGGCGATAATAGAGGAAGAGTGGGGGGGAAGGTGGGGGGAGGAGGAGGTGGGGGGTTGATGGGGATGTTTGGGGTGGGGGGGAAGGGGATTAGGAGGGAGAGGCAGAGGGGGAGGGTAGGTGTTGTTAATTGAAAATGATTTTTGTTTGTGGGGGAGGATTCCTTTCTTATCACATATAAACTTCTTCCCCTTCCTTCCCTTCTCTGTTTTTAATTTTTCTTTGTTTCTTGGCTCCTTTTTGGCTTTCCGGCCTTTCCATGAAACCTCAAACACTGCAGCATGGTGAATGGGTGGGTGGTACCTGAGCGGATCAATTTGGATTTGTTCTTGGTTTCGGAAAAAGCATACTGATACTTTACGTGCTGCGGACTTAATTCATGAAATAATTTATATACGGTCGTATATGGAGAGAGAGGATGTAGTATGTAATTTATTAGTAGTACGAGAATGAGAATTGAAAAAATTGAAAAGATTGGGAATTTGAAACGGTGCTATATACACTCTTCCGTCTCACCTCCCACCAATCCCATTTTTCATTCTCTATCTAAGAAATTTCTTTTTATATATAGAATCCTATTACCCATCCATCCATCCATCCATCCACCTCAATCCCCCTCTCATACTCCAAAAGCCTGTGACAGCAGGATTTTATCTCCCATGCTTCCCCCGTCTGCTCTATTCCAAGTATATAAGCATGTATCTTATATAGACATCGAAAGAAGAAGACATCTATCTACACCCCACCTTTCCCACTCATACGAAAAGGAAGTAGTGAAGTGGTTAAGGAGAAAGAAAGTCTGAGATACAACAAGGTTTACATAAGAAAGAGGTGAGAGTGAAGAAATATATACTATGGAAGTAGGTAGGAAGGAGATGCGGGTTTGACGTGACGTGACGTGATATAAATGCCTTTGGGGAATGGTCGTATTTAAGTCATCTATACACTTAGAGGGATAATCTTCATCATCTCCACGACCCCAAACCCATCTTGACTCCCCATTGTTCCTTTTGGAAATCTTTTAATATTTGTGGTAGACCACCCTCGTTTCTGGTAATAAGATTCATTTAATTCTTGTAGGGAGGAGAGCATTAATAAAACCTCCCCCTTTCCCTTTCCCTTCCTCTTTCCCCCCTCATATCCCCCCTCCTTTGCCTCATCAAATCCCCCCTCCTTCCCCCTCTCTTCATCATTCTCATCATCATCTCCTCCCTTCCCACCCCCTCTCACATGATCATTCTCAGTCTCATTCTCCATCATCCGTACCCGTCGTTTTATCTCCTGAATTATTAAGGACATTAAATGCCCCGCTATCCCTCTTCCCTGCAATCTCGGCTCCACGACCATACATAGAATTTCCCATTTGGGGAGCTCGGCGTAGGCGGCAAGAGCATTATCAGTGCCAGGTTGGCGTTTGAAGAGTTTTTCACTTCCAGCATTGTTATTGTGGTTGGCGGCAGGAGGGATGTAGGGTTTTGCGCTTGCGGTTGCTATGACTGTGTTGGATTTTGGTTCTTCTTTCTGCTCTTCTGATGATGATGATGATGATGAAGGGACTTGGGTTGAAACTGAGGTGTCCTGAGCGAGCATGATAATGGTAAATCCATCGGGTCCTGTCTCTTCGGAGAGTTGTGTATGCGTTTTCAGCCGGCTTGTGGGGGAGAAGGGGAGATAGGAGTGGCCGGGGGGGTTGTGCGAGATGTTGAAGCAGTGGTTTATTAGGGCGAAGAGGGCGGGGAGGTGGGGGGATGCGTTGAGGGTGAGGGGGGAGAGGAGGTGGATGTGGGTCGTGAGGTGAGGAGGGAGGGTCGGGGGGGCGTTTGAGGAGGAGGGTGACATTGTGGTGGGGGGAATGTGTAGAGTAAATGCGAGGAAGATAGTTGATAGGAACGTTGAACGATATACTCCAAGGGCGACAATGTCTTGTTAAATATGAGTTTCTTGGATTTGCAACTAGACTGAAAGCTGAGAAAGCTGAGTAAAGACATGGAATTGCTTCCGTGGTTTGACTCATTGGGGAATTGTCTTAGGCAAGGCGACTTTTATTTTGTGCCGTTGTTTTGCTAGACGTTGTAGCGTCATACACCAGTAGCCCGAGCCCGTTCGCATGGGCCGATGTCGGAGATGTTGGATTGATTAAGATGCGTGTAGAGCGCATCGTATCTGACTCTGGCGAACGGTTGTTGTGGTATGACTGCTGTCGTTCGTCACAGAGTATGCTAAGGGTTGAAGCAAATGCATGAGGTCGCATAGAGAGGCCCAATGATAGACCGAACGAGACATGCATGACGAAGGCGTGTTCAAGATCCAGCTCCGGTGATGACCTTCAAATAGCTTTCTCCGGAGTCTGGTCGTCTAAGGCCTTCCTTTGAGTAGATTTATGTGATGCGCCGGTCGAAGCAGCGATACTTGCAAGAACGCCCATTTCACAACTTCGACTTGGTGGTATGGGTCTTGCTCTCCCACTGCTCAACCCGGTAAAGCTCCTGCTCCTTTCTCGTCTTTTGTCTCTCTCGGTCTGCCTTTTCCTTCTGTTCGCTGTCTTTGTAGTCCTCCAACAACGAGACGGTCTCGCCCCACATCTCCTGCTTCAAGCGTCCATACACCCCGCTCTTAGCTCTATCCAGTAATCTCATCTCTTGAACAAGTGTGATAGCTTCCTCAACACCTCCGACACTATCCAAGAGTCCCTCTTTCATTCCTTCCAAGGCCCCAATTCGTTTGCTTTCTAGGACAATGGTACGGTATGTGTTGGGGCTGGGGACCTTCTGACGGAAGATGGAAGCCATTGGTGGTTGGAGTGGGGCACCAAAGTCTAGCTCGTTGAGACAGAGGTAGCCACGATGAGGATTCATGATTCGGTAATCATGCATCATTGCTGTCATGAAGCCGGCAGCGAAGGCATGACCGGGCATTACCGCCAAGGTAGGCATTGGGTAGCTGTACCATTACACCTGATTAGCATAAAGCTGCTCGAGTAGAAGAGTCTGTAGATTTGAAGGCAAATGAGAGCAGCCTACGTCAACAACCGTCTCCAGAGCGGATACAGTATCTTCCCAAAGAATCCTTTGGTCCTGATTGCACTCTCATAGTCCAAGCCATTGCTATAGAATTTTTGAATCCCTGAAGTTGTAATAACAACGCCCTTTGGGAACCGGTGATCAAGGATGTCAAGAGCCAGGAGAAAGGTATCACAGTAGGCGGGGGTCATGCGGTTGTCCGGCGGAGATTCCAATGTCAATAGATAGACTCGAGGGGAGGGCTGGGTACAAGTTATACGACCAGCTGGGTGGATCGGAAGCACGAATAGGGCTGGGATTGGAGGCATTGTTACTGTCGAGTCTTGAATACAATGAATATGTAGAGGAGGAAGACTGGGGGTTGGACAAAGGCAGGTGTTAATGGGAAGCCCGAACCACTAGTGCCTCGGTTGTGATTACTGAACAAGACGTACGGTACCAGTATTTAGATACTGAAAGCTTTCATATAACGACTATTTAGGGCTTCTTCAAAGAGATCCAGGAAGCTTTCCAACACACTTGTCAGAAGCAGCGAATGACAAGAAGCAGCAATATGAAAGACGCTTAGTCTTCTCCCTTTCGCCAAATTATCACTCAAGCTCCGTACCAAAGTCATAACTCTCAGTTCAACATCTCAAGCGGCACTGGCAGCCTGAGCAGTCCCTCCGCCGTTAGCCCTCGCCATGTTCTCCATACCCAACGTCGGCACAACGCCCACTCTCTCCTTCGCCAAGAGATCAACAAGCAAAGGACTTGGCCTGTTATCTCTGTTAGGTTGGAAGATTACCTGACTCTCCTTATACCTCTTTACGCTCTCAAGATAAGTGTCAAACAGGTACGATGAGTCCAGCGGACCGCCGCGGGCCTCAGGGTGGAATTGCGTGGAGAATATTGGGCGGGACTTGTGGATGATGCCTTCGTTGCTGGAGTCATTCAAATTTACAAAGTACGGCTTCCAATCTTTGGGAAGTGTCGAAGCATCCACGGCGTAGCCATGATTTTGAGATGTAATGTGGCACCGGCCTGTGGTCAGGTCTAGAGCTGGGATATTGTGCGCACGGTTGCCGTACTTGAGCTTGATGGTCTTCGCGCCTACAGCTAGGGCTACAAGCTGGTGACCAAGACATATGCCTGCAACTGGTTAGTAGATGGCCTTTCGATGTTGCTTGAAGCAGATAAACATACCCATAATTGGGATTTGGCTAGAATTGATCAGAGCCCGAAGGCTTTGGACTGTGTCCACACAGTGTGTCGGATCGCCGGGTCCATTAGAGACTGTGATTGTGATTGGTTAGAGACTTGTCCTCAAATAGTCCAGGTGTCAGAAACTCACTGAATACTCCGTCAAAATGATGAGCAACTTTGTGGATGGGGTAGTCAAATGGAAAGCAAGTGACACTGCACCCACGGCCAACCAGGCTTCTGAGAATGTTTTCCTTTACGCCACAATCGATAACAGCAACATGCAGATCACCGTTGCTGGAGCTAACGTGGAATGGAGATTTGGTGGAAACTTTTCGAACCTATGTAGCTTTTAGCAGACTGCTGGGCCTTTAGTTCCTTTGCTATTTCATTTGGTCGTACCAAATTTATCTGCTCCGGATCTACAAAAGCTTCATCCTGCTCTTCATCATACTCCTCTCCAACAGTGATCTTTGCCAAAGAGCTCCCTCGCTCTCTCAAGTAAGTCACAATAGCTCGTGTATCTACCCCAGAGATGGCTGGGACACCCTCTCTGGCGCACCATTCGGATAAACTTTCAACAGCAGTCCAGTGAGAGTATTGCTCAGCAACGTCAGCTACCACAACACCCACGGCTTGTATGTTGGGAGACTCGAAGTATCGAAGGAGGCCATGCTCGTCTCGCGCTGATGATGGGACACCATAATTCCCAATTAGCGGCTGGGTGAATACTAGGATCTGGCCGCGATATGACGGGTCTGTCAATGATTCTGGATAGCCGACAAGAGATGTAGTGAAAACGGCTTCACCAGAAACGTTGGACTTAGCACCAAAGGACTTGCCATTGAACACGGGCCCATTCTGCGAACTGTGCTCAGCTTTGCCTAGCATTCACCTTGTGGATGGAATCTTACCTTTATGGTGAAATTGGCGGTATCGTGTGAGATCGGTGTCTGCCGTTCACGAGTGGTAGGAATCTGACGAGGGGTGTTTCGTTCAACAGTAGCCAGCGTACGAATCTGGGAGCCAGGGATCATAGGTTTCTTTGCCACTTTCAGAAGCCCCATGGTGGATTTGTAGCCGATACGAAACGCCATGTTGAAGTGACTATCTCGGTAGGTACAGTGTAGGTCTTAAAATTTTTGTTCTTCTTTGCTTAGAGAATTGCTTCAGTTTGGCGAAGCTTTCCAGAGGTGGTCTGCGAAAATATTACGATGGGTTGGTCTTGGGGGTTTGCCATAGTTCGACATACCAGAAATGTAGTCCTACAGACAAGGTCATTAGTATATGCTCAATTCTTTGTACTTTGTAGTGGGGGGAGAATCTCTCGAGTTTGCAGGCTTCCATTGCACATACCTGAGAAGTGAAGACCGTAGGAGAACAACGCATACGAGCGACTGTGCTTCCAGCACTGGTTAAGATTGGGAGTCTAGCTTGTAGAACAGTTCGAGATCCGGACAATCGTTGACCGTTACTCTTGTAGTAATGGACAATTTAGTGGATTTATATGGACTCGATGTTGGTATTGACCCAAGCACTGGGGATTGAAGGAGGCTTTGAAGAGGTCTTTGCAGTTGTTCCTGTGTTTTGAGAACCACTAAAGTCATTAGCAAGGTGGGGAAATTGCCGCACAGATATTTTATAATGCAGAAGTGCGGAAAATTTTCGCAGGGCTCGGTTGGGGTTCTTTTGATCTTGGTTGGTGAATCGGTAGGGCTGAGCTAGCGTAACACTTCACGAGATACTTTTGGTAGAGCAAGAGGCCTATATTACCCAATATATATTCTCGCGAATCAACATCTCACATCATATAACGATGGCTTGAGTACCTAGGGAGCCTGGTTTAGAAGTTGCCCTTGCGGTTCTAGGAGACGATTCAGGACATCTGTTGGCACTAGCCAGGAGGCAAATGAGTCGAGAAGAAGCACACTGGTAGCCTTTACAAGCAGATAGGGTTAACAAGATTCTTGTTAGGGGGAAAAGTTTAGTGAGATGCGACCTGACGTTGAGGTTAAGTCTATTGAATGGAGGGACAGAGCTATATTAAGTAGCCAGGTAGAGGCGTAATAATATATTACTACTACTGTTACACTCGAATCAATCTTGTCTAGTTGTGACAAGCTTACCAACTAACACTGGCAAATCCTTCAATATCCTGCTATCCCATTGGTATTTCTTTCTCGAGCTGACAGCACCCTACCAACCCCACTCCCCACTATTCCCCCATCAGCCTCATACCTCTCCCGACTCCCAACCTCATATATCCCCGCCTCATCGACCTCATGCACCCCTCCACCCCCTCCACCCAGCTCCCTCGGATCCACCCACCCCGCCTCTACCACCTCCCTCTTACGGCCCTCATCCGCTTCAAAAACATTCCTCTCATCCTCGCCCCGCCCTCTCCCTTCCCTTCCCCTCCTACGCCAAAAAAGCGCAACCATGTAAATGGAAGAAAGAAGAATCGCTGCGCCAAGCACACTCCCCACCGCGGCCCCCGCTTTGGCACCACTTGAGAGACCACCACCACCACCACCAGCCGGGGAGGAAGACTTCCCAGGTGCAGGCAAAGGCGTGGGCGTAGAAGAATTGGATTGGTTAGTCTCTTCCTTCCACCCCCAACTCCCCATCCACGCCTCAATCCCACTGGCAGCAGCCACAGTCGTCGCCTCCGGATCCAACGGAACGATCTGACTAGCGCCGGCATTCGGTCCGGGTGCTTGCGCTATGAAGAATTTGCCCTGTTCCCAGTTCATGCCTACGAAAGCAGCTTGGAAGAAAGCGCGGCCGAGGAAGTAGACGTTTGGGCCAGCTTCGGAGGAGGAGGGCGGGGTGAAAGGGCGGCAGGGGAAGTAGGGGGTAGGGGTGACGACAAGCGGGGGAGTGAGAGTTAGGTTTAGGAGGGGGAGGGGGATGAGGATGGAGAGCGGTGGGGTGCTGGAGGGGCCGGGGGATTGGAAGGTGAAGTTTAGGTAGGTTTGGGTTGTGAGGATGGAGTGATAGGTTGAGGACGTGGTGTTCCAAAGGTAGAGGGCCAGGGAGGGGGAGTAGGTGAGGGGGAGGGCGGCGGCAATGGCAGTGCAGGTTGTTGGGGGGAGGAGGAGGTAAGGGATTATTGGGTTTAAGACTGTGGAAGCGCCCGGGGTAGTGGGTGACTGTTGTGTTTGAGGGAGTAGGTTGGTCGATAGGAGGGTTGTGTTTGGGAAGGGGGAGGGGCCGGAGGCGACGCCGAAGGAGATGGAGAGGAGGGTAGTGGACATGCTGTCGTTGAAGCCGGTGTCGAATGTACCGACGGGCCCGAGCACGCGGGATTGGTCGTACCCGCCAAAGACGAGGGACGCGGTTAGTGAGAGGGAGGCGGAGCCGTAGTGTAAGCCGAAGGAGTTGGACGGCGTGGCTCCAGTTTTGCGCAGCCAGCCGGGGATAGTCCAGCCTTGGGCTTCGGTATAGTTTTGCCAGAGTTGGGGAGCACCAAGGGAGAGGGAGCCGAGTTCAGTGGGGTAAGAGATACCGGAAGGGAGGGTGAAGTTGGATGCATCGACGACTGAGAGGGAAATGTTGTTCAATCGTACGCGGTCTTGGGCGTTGCTGAAAATTGAGACGGTGTCGTAGATGTCGAAGGCTTGGCCGGTGAGATTGAGAGCTGTATCGCTGCCCCATTGGCATTGGGTAAATGTCAGTATGAAGAAAAAATACGAAAGGTAATATATTCCTACCAAGGGAGCCGGCTTGAGCTGTGAAATTTTGCACCGCGGTTTCGGAGTCAGAGGGATCGTACAATCCAGCTTCTCCTGAGAGGCATACCCCCGGTCCATTGTTCGTTTTTGCACACATAGCAACCGAGTTGATAATGGACTGGAAGAATCCTCCTGGATATAGATTTACTTGGTTCCCATCACCATCGTTGCCTGTGCCAATCCATATTGAAGCAGCCTGCCAGGGCCCATCGGTCCCGAAAGTGGTGGTCGTGTTCCATGGTACTGCGAACGGAGCTGATACAGTATTTTGAGCATTCGAGAGTACTGGTGCAAGATTTAGGCCAAGAAGAATCTGGAAATACAGTGTACAGACAAGAGGTCGCATTACGACAGACGCAAAGTAGGGAATGCAGTAATAGATTGCCGAAGAAATTTCTGCGCACCGATCTTAGTTCTCAGTCTCTTTTGAACTTTCAATGGAATGAGACTGCAGATGAAGGATTTCAACGAAAGTACCTAGCGTCGATCTAACCACCTTCCCAAGATCCTTCGCGCCTACATGGGTACGTTAGAGTACGGCAATCCACGCGTGAATTGGTAGGCTGTGCACAAGGACCCAATATATGTAGGTCTGTCGAAAGACTAGCTGCTCATGGATAAGTTTTACCTTCAGCCGTACGGAAAGTGGGAGACTTTGAGGATTGAAAAGCTGAACAACATCGGTTGGATTGTACAATGTGACATTGGCTAAGATGCTGGTTGGCGGCAAAGTGAAACATAGAACAACTTAGGTCTTGAGATAACGCTGTTGCCTACCTGACCCTACCTAAAGCAGGTATTTTCAGCCCCCAGTTGCTGCCTGCTCGCTAAATTGTAGGCGCTTACAGCGAATGCGAGCTTTCAAGTCAAAAAGCTTTATGCAAGATTGACTGCATCTGTCGCAAGGCACAAGCACCGCCACTGCGTGTGCAAGCTGTTGGCTTCGAGTTTTATAGACTTATATCCCGAACTCTCCAGCTTCGTGGTCCCAGTTCCTGAGTAGTCTCATGAGACGAAGACCGTTGCCAAAAGGCAACTGACCCGCCTTGGCTTGCCAAGACCTTGCCAAGACATCCGCTCGGAAAAGCGGCCCAATCTCTGCGGCAGGAAGCATCACGCTGGCGCAATCAAGGCATAACGACCAGTCGTAGTAAAAGGTATCTGCTCCGAAGCCTTTGTAGAATGTCTTCCCAGTCAACTACCCTTGTTCGAATGATGCTTCCTGAACTTCAACTACATACAATCCAGTCACCTTCCCCCTTCGGCCCTCCATACCACCAGTCTGCCTCGAAGGCGGCACCCTGCTAATGCATATTCCCCAAGCAATCAGGCCTTTCCGCCTCCTCCGTCAAGATCTTTATAATCTTCGTAGACGCTATGTGTCTGACTGGACTGTCTTCAACCAGCTAATCGTAGCATCTGCCGTCTACGTCTTCTTTACCAATCTATTGCCTGGCATCACTTTTGCAAGTGATTTGTATGTTCTGACCGGGAGGTCCTGGGGTACCATTGAGGTAGTGTTCAGTACCGGCCTTTGTGGAGTAATTTTCAGCTTGTAAGTCGAGTATAGTCGTTATTGTCTGCCAGATGAACATGTAACAGTCATCTTCCACTATCACCAGTTTGATAGCCTGTGGCTTTGTCCAAGTATGATGAGAAATACACTTTGCTCATCCTGCCGCGATAGGTTCTCCATTCAGCCTCTCACGATCCTGGGAGTGACCGGACCTTTTTCAGTCCTTGCCGAGAACATATACTCGCTATGCGTCAGCTCCTTCGATGCAAGTTGGCCTAGTCCCCTGGACAGCATAAAGCTGATACCTGATTCGTAGATACCCTTTCTTCCGTTTATGGCCTGGTCTCTCATACATGCTGGATGGATGCACTACATCCTTGCCATCATTAACGCACATGACTGGACGATGCGCTATGTGACGAAGTTCTCCACGGAGATCTTCTCACTACTGAACAGTATCATTTATTTCCACAAGGCAGTCCAAGAATTGCAAAGGGCTCATGCTGCGCTTTCTTTTGCAGCATTTCTTTATGCCATCATCGGCGCCATTGGGACCATGCTCGTTGCAATCTTCCTATCAACTGCCGAAAGCTGGGAACCATTGTTCCACCGCTATATCAGAATGGGTCTCACAGAGTATGCTGCCGCAATCAGCATAATCATCTTTATTGGTATGCCGCACGCTGGTGAATTGGCTTCGCTGGACAGGCAAACCTTGCAAGTCAGCAGCCACTCTTTCACCCCTAGCGATCCGGACCGTTCTGTCTTCTTTGTTCAATTTTGGCATTTGCCAATAAAATGGATCTTTGCTGCTATTATACCAGGCTTCATAATTACCGTGCTTTTCTTCTTTGACCACGAAGTTAGTAGTATCATCTGCACTATCGACCGGTATGGCACTCGGAAGCCTGGCGGCTTCGCTTGGGATATCATCTTACTCGGGACCACAACAGCACTCTGTGGTATACTGGGTCTTCCGCCTGCGAATGGGCTCCTTCCCCAAGCACCGCTGCATTCAGAAAGTCTTCTGCATACCGAGGAAGAAGAAGTCCAGGTGGTAGTGGCTGGTGAGAACAAGGTTGAGGTGCGCAGGATTGAAAGAGTGTACGAGCAGAGATGGAGCGCCTTTCTGCACGCTGGAGTCATATTAGTGTTCATAAGTCCGCCATTCCAGCTTGTATTGGGACTTACCCCCACGAGTGTTTTGGCAGGATTATTCATGTTCATGGGCGAGCAAAGTCTTGCAGTGAAGTATAGCTCTCCATGACATATGCATATACCATAGTCGGTTGCTGATTGTATGCGAAGTCCGATTCTCTATCGATTCTTCTACCTCCTCACGCCTCCATCAGAATTGCCAGAACTGCCAAGAACAGTCCAGAGCTATTCGGGCGTCCACATTTATACTATAACACAAATTGTGGTGACGGTCGTGATCTTCATCGTAACCTTGACCAAGGGTGCTCCTGCATTTCCCATTATCATAATCGCCCTTGTCCCGATAAGACTGTTGGTAATGAATCGAATGTGGCACAAGGAAACCCTGAGGTTTGTCGATGCGTGGGCCTGTAGAGACGGTACTCCAGAAGATGATGAGGATAGGCGCGCCGCGGCAGCGAAGGCTTCGGAAGATGCTGAAGGTACTGAGATGCAAGAAAATATCAGTAGCGTGTGAGAAATTCCAGAGTGAAATTCACGGGCGCAAAATATACAAACATTTGCCGGCTAAGCGAGGAAATCCTCTACGCCTCCACCTTTTTGGTTGCTCAACACCCATTTCTCAGCGGACTTTCCTACAGAGAGCAAAAATGAGCAAAAAAACATGAAAGGGTCAAGGAGGTTGAACTTGGTAGAAATGATGCTTTTGAAAAAGTTTGCAAGAAATGGGTGCCAGAAATCTGAAATGGCAAAAGACTCACCATGCTACTCGATCTTCGGGGATCGAGGAGCATGGTTACAGAAAATCCGAGGATTTTACTTTCAATACGGTCGGGGAGCGGTCGGGGGGTTGTCGACTGTCGGATCCAGTTTGACCTGCACCACCCGAAGTGGCTGCCTCTGGACCTGGACAGGTGTGGTAAATATTCGGTGTGGGGCCCAGTTTCGAACCGTCGGTCCAAGCGTTGACCTGCACTACCCGGTGTAGCTGCCAGCAAGGACGGGACGGTTTTACCACTGGGCCATAGGACCTAGATTTGTTAATACTTGAGTAAAGCTTATTTGATTATATAACTCATAACACTTCCGCTAATTCACCAAACTAGCGACATTTCCACAATGCATTCATTCCTCTATTCTTGGTCACAGTATCCTGATTCAATGCTCCATCGAATCTTAAAGATCAGGGAATAATCAAACTATGATCCCAAAAGCTCGTGCACAGTCACCATATTGCCACTCGTAACCCAAATTTCACAAACACAGATGATATAGTCAATACCTTCCTGGAAACTGCGATTAACATCATTACTCAGAACACATGGGCTTAAGGATATTGGCGCTCAAGAAGACTCGCTGAGCGGAGGGTTTATTGGATCTTTGAGGGAAGAAAAGACATCTACATGGAGAGATCCTCTATTAAATCTGCTTTTAGGTGCACGGAAATCAACCGCACATTGCAAGCACCAATCACACAAAAATTTCGATTCAAGACGTCACATCCTAAATACACCATATCTACTCCTCTCCTTCTGCCCTCTTATGCTCTCTTCAGAACCCATAGCAGCCTTCAAACCCAGTCCCAGCACCCTCCTCGTATGCGCCGGCGGAATAATACCATCATCCCATAGCCGCGCCGATGAAAAGACCGCATCACTTTCTCGCTCAATACGATCTTTCAGTTCTGGGTCTACCGTTTTGCCGACTGCTTCCATGACTGATGATAGTTGCTGTGAGCCCATGACGCCAATCTTGGCGTTGGGCCACATCCAGAGGAACCGGGGGGAGTAGGCTCGTCCACTACATGATGTTGGCATTTGACTTTTTATACAGTGGTGATGTTGGGGATCTCTCGCAACTTACCACATTCCATAATTTCCTGCACCTGCACTTGCACCTACAACGACTGTAAATTTCGGAACGTCGGCACACGCTACTGCGGTTACGAGCTTTGCACCGTTCTTAGCTATGCCGCCCTTTTCGGCATCGGCGCCAACCATGAAGCCGCTTATGTTTTGGAGGAAGACAAGGGGAATGTTGCGTTGGCTGCAGAGCTGGATGAAGTGTGCGCCTTTGAGTGATGATTCGGAGAAGAGGATGCCGTTGTTGGCGAGGATGCCGACTTGATGACCATAGATGCGTGCAAAACCTATTTAACGGGTTAGAAGTTCGCTGTGAAAGCTGTCGCACGAAGATAGGGCGTACCCGTGACAAGTGTGGTGCCGTAGTCTTTCTTGAACTCTGCGAACTCACTACCGTCCACTATGCGAGCAATGATCTCGTGGGCTGGTATTGGTTTTCTCAAATTAGTCCCAACAATACCTGCTAGCTCCTCTGGATCATACAACGGCTCTCTGAAAGCGGCCTCTGGCTTTTCTGCACGCGGCCAATTCAAGTTGCTGATTGATCTGCGAGCAAGGACCAAAGCATGCGCGTCGTCGACCGCTAAGTAATCAGTCACGCCAGAGATCGAACTGTGCAACTTGCCTCCTCCGAGGTCTTCGGGTGAAACGATTTCACCTGTAGCTGCCTTTACAAGGGGTGGTCCAGCTAGGAAAATTGTTCCTTGGTTTTCAACAATAATCGATTCGTCTGACATGGCGGGTACGTATGCTCCGCCTGCGGTGCAGGGACCCATTACGACAGATATTTGGGGAATGCCCAAAGAGCTCACTACTTGCGTTAGTCGAAGGGCTCAGCACGGCACGCGGTATGTCTACTTCTTGCTTGGTTGTAAAAGATGCGTCCGAAGTGATCTCGATCCGGGAATACATCTGCCTGGTGTGGCAGGTTGGCACCGCCAGAGTCCACAAGATAAATGCATGGTAATCCTGAATCGGTCAGATTTGGTCTACCATACCGTCAATCCTCCGCTGGTGGACCTACTATTCTCTTGAGCTATAGCTTGTGCTCGCAGATGCTTCTTGACGGTAATTGGGTAATAGGTACCTCCTTTGACCCTATAAAAATGTAAGGAAAAATCTAGAGCAGGGGAAGAATTGCATGTACGTGCTATCGTTGGCGACAATCATGCAAGAGACGCCTTGAACCGTCCCAACGCCTGTTATGATGCCGCCAGCAGGGACTTCATCGCCTCCATACATCTCATGTCCCGCAAGAGAGGACAACTCAAGAAACGGGCTACCAGCGTCTGTAAGAGCTGTCACTCGGCTGTGCTCCGTATATCATCAGCCAGGCACAGCAGTAAGTCCTCTTCCAGAGCCATACTCTCTTGCTAACATCTTCCCCCGAGCCAGATGCTTTTCCTTTGCTTTTGCAGGACCTCCTCCTTCAATCTTGTGATGTAGCCTCTCCATCCTTGCCATGACCTCGCCCATCTGCCTCGCATTTTCTGTGAAGTCATTTGACGACTTGTCGACATTAGAGGGTAGAATTGACAGCGCGGATGCATGGTGATCGTATGTATGGGTTGCTACTGCGCGCGATTGGCCTGGGGCATATATTGATGGTGTGGTGCGGAGCCATGGTCTGTATAATGAAGAATAGAAGCGAATTGACAGCCTCATCTTGCGCACATTTTGGGTCTTGCTCTCTGGGAGCCTTCAAGTCTTTCAGATCACGAACTTTGCATGTTTAGTAGGCTTGCCTCGTCGGACAATGAATAGCTCATCGAGGTAGAGCTTTCTCGGGTGGTCCCAGCTGCGGAATCAATGCCGCACCCGATGATGCCCGTTTCTAACCCCAACCTGGCGCCACGCCTCTTCCTTGAGCGGTTACTTTTATGTTGGTCTATATATGTTGAGTTATATCCAAAATTTAGGGACAATTCTATGTTCATCAATGCCTTAGAGCCTTCTGTCTTCTGGACCACCTAGCAATTAGAAAGCAATTTGAACATAATTCATTCACATGATTCGCTCCATGTTCAAATACTTTGGTAATGTGTATTAACGTCAAATTTTGTGCTTGGAGTGTTAAGTCGGCAGTCCCAATTCTTATTCCACGTTACTATACGTTGCTTCCACACGATCCAAAAGTACGCTACAGTGATAGACGGAATCGTTCGAATTGGGAATCGACTACAATGTTAGCAAGCCGAGAGATGTTGAATCAATGTTGCCTTTCTAGTTTTACATTGAGTAGCTTATGCGTCGGGAATGAGATCTACAATGCTAAGAAAAGTCCTGCAAATGAAAGCCATCGAGCAGATCGTGTACTGGGACATGGTCTCGTCCCCTCCAATCAAAGCATACTACCGATTGAACCGCCATTTCACAATTGCCTCCCCATCTCTGTCCCTCTTTGTCCAACACTATGTGTTAACCTTCTCTTCTTCGGAGTCATGTCCGCGTATTGATCGCCGAATATCACCTGAGCGTCTAGGAGGTCGGTAGAATGAATCACAGGATCTGGAAATGGACTCGCCAGCGGTGCAACGCTGGAGATTATAGTTGGACGTGGAAAGCGAGCTGCAATTGCAGCCTATCTGTATTCAGCAATCGTTGTCCGCGCGAAACATGGGTGCTATTTCGTACCTCTGGAACGCCTCGAGCACGTAGGGCATTGATTTCCTCCAGCTTTCCATTTGGATAGGCTAAGGGAGAGGTCGAGCTACCAACAACAAAAATGAGAGCTAAAATGAGAGCTGTGAGGAGGCTGGACACAGAATGTGGGCGCATAGCCGGGATCACTCGAAGGCCACCGAAGTTCTAAAGAAGCTTGTGTTTTCTGAAGTCTGGAAATATCAGAGAGGGTTCCATCTCCCTCTTAAACCCCGAGAACAACGAGTCGAAGGAGAGTCACATCGATACTGCAAGGTGAAACTGGTATTCGGCGGTTGTTGCAAGGACATTCCTCATGCATGACAGCGCCGGGGCTTATTTATGCAAGGGAATTCCAGAGCCGTCACCACCACGGCATAGACCGGATATAGGAAAGGTTGGATAACTTCTATATACCCACCTCGGCTAGGAGTGGTCACTGCAGGAGGAGGTACGGCGGTATGGAATGACGGTCCCCTGACATAAACGGGGCTTGCTAGACTGATGTGGCAATTTGTCAGGCACCGGCATCTAGAAACTCTCTACACACATTTCGAAGGATTGTTAGCTGAACTGGAGACGAGCAAGACCACCGACTGGGTACTTTTGCATTGATCGAGTATGTCCTGTGTTGCAGCTGAACTCATCATGAGACCCACCGTTCCCTTATTTTTAGTGAGTATGTGGGATCCCACTAGTAGCACTAGCTATGATAATGCACACATTAGATTCTATGCTACGGCAAAGTTCACCTGTCCCTCAGCTGTAACGCATAACGCATGCGGTCAAGCCATCTAGATTCGCAGATGTCATAGGGGCTTCAACTCTAGTATCACATTGCGGATAGAACACCGTCCTTGCCCCAGGGTGAGACATCAGTACGTTAGCGTCAAATAGACAGCACGCAAAGTCGTGGCCAAGTGGTAGGTATTGTAGAAAGTACTGCGTGGAAAAAGAGATATATATTGCTGAGTCAGCAACATCATTTTGACGAAACCATATCTTGGAAGTTACGTTAGCTCCACCACTCAGTGCCTAGACTATGATACACCGACACTCTCCTGCATGATGGCATTCCGCGTAGGATCTAGTAATGTCTTTATTCGTCCCCCGGAAGGTCTTTCCCACCCTCGAGTCCCTCCCTCGGTCCTACTTCCTCGGACATCACCGCGCAGGCTTGGACAAGATGAAGACAATGCTAACCCATATTGATCTTGTGATCGAATGCCGAGACTACCGAATTCCCATCACCTCTCGCAATCCTCTCTTTGAAGAGAGTTTAGCTGGCCGCGAGAGATTGATTGTTTATACAAAGCAAGACTTAGGCAGTGAAGGGAAACGGGAGGATAAAAGTGTATGTTTCTCGCAGGTCGCCGTCCCTACGCACGAACACCTTACCTGTGTGCATTCGCTGATCATGGGCGCTGAGACAGCGAGAAGCGATCATGCAGCAATGGCACCAGCAGACCTCGGTACTTTTCTCAGACCACAGGGACAAGAGCTCTGTACGTAAAGTGCTCAACTTTGCCCGAGACCACGCTCATGCCAAAGACACCCTTACTGGTTCAAGGATGATGGTAGTTGGAATGCCCAACGTGGGCAAGTCATCTCTCCTCAATGCACTTCGGCAACTTGGTGTACACAAGGGGAAGGTCGCATTTACGGGCGCGCAACCTGGCATCACCAGAAAGATTGGAACTACAGTTAAGATCATTGAAGCCGGTGACAATAGTGAGGCTGTCTACTTGTTGGACACTCCGGGAGTCTTTATGCCCTACGTGCCCAATGCAGAGTCAATGCTTAAACTGGCTCTCTGTGGAAGTGTCAAGGATACAGTCATTGCTCCAACTACATTAGCAGACTACCTGCTCTATCACCTGAATCTTTACAACCCAAGGGTATATGCCGAGTACGCGTCTCCCACAAATGATATCAAGGGATTCTTGAGCGCGCTGGCGCGCAAGACTGGCCGGCTACAGAAGGGAGGTATACCGGACGAGGAGGCTTCAGCATTATGGATGATCCAAAGATGGCGGAACGGTCAGCTTGGTAGGTTCGTCCTGGACGATATCACGGCCGAATGCTTTGAGATGGAGCGCAGAAACAGCGAAGGGCTCGGTAGCAGCTTCAACCAAGCCGTTCGCGCGGATAAAGAGGCGCGGAAGCAGAGGTCGAAGCAACGACACCTTGAAGCTGGGTGATATTAATTTATGCAAGTATTAAATGCAAAGGGAATCGCACAAATAAGCCATCAAGTCTGGGGTATAGACAGCTCCAGTCAAACGGACATTTGTGCAAAAACGGGTTCGCTGCCTCACAATTGGACGGCTCCCATGGTTGAAGTCCCAGCAAAATGCCCGGGCATATTGAGCACCATGTCTCTTATTATGGAAAGGACAATGTTGCGATGGATCATTATGATATCTGCCAGCCTACAATACGTACACAGTCTACCCAAGACGGACCTTTTTCCAATGTTCCACACATTCGCGTATGTCCAGGGCAACCGCGCTTTCCTCCTTGGTACTTACTTCTTTTATCAAGCCCATGATACAGGCTGCATTA
Source organism: Cladonia squamosa (assembly GCA_947623385.2). NCBI lineage: Eukaryota > Fungi > Ascomycota > Lecanoromycetes > Lecanorales > Cladoniaceae > Cladonia > Cladonia squamosa. The sequence continues at coordinate 1,541,781 of OX392378.1, read as the reverse complement.
CAGAATGCGAGCTTTTTCTTCTCTAAAGTCTCCAAATCTGCTACGGTCATTCCGCCTCGATCGGTCCAGGCCCTCCACTTCTCAAGGATGGTACAAATATCTATCGATGGTTCTTCCTGATTCATGATGCCGATCAAAAAAGTCTCAACAGCAACTTCGAATCCATCACCGTCATCAATACTCTTCTCGGCTTTCAAATGCTTCAAAGCTGCATTCGACACGACCAGGGTATCAAGTCGCGGAGAGCTTATAGCCTCGCGCTGCCTGGTGGCTCTCCGCTCTCTATCCCGCTGCATATCCATGCGAGACCGATCCATCCTCTGCTGCATCTCTGCGGCTAATCGTTTCGTTCTTGCTATATTTGCTTGGTCTGGGCTCAATTTATTCTCGGCATTCATTTCCCGGTTTCGAGTAAGAAAATCTGAATGAGATCGCTGCGCGTTCTCGAATCGGTCATACTTCGTCTCCCATGGAGGGGCTTCGCTTTCATCAAGCAAGCCAAGAGTCACAAGAACGCCGCAAGGAATAGATTCGCGGCTGGCCAGGCTGGTAAGTGATGGATCCAGGTGATGGTTGTATAGAGGAAATGATTTGGAAAGACCAAGGGCAAGCGCAATTGGAGGAGCCCATATGGAGGCGGGCCCAGAGCGAAGGTGATCAAGGGACAGTGACTCAGCAAGCGGCATGTTCTCATGCTCCCAGATCGCATTAGAAATGGTAATGGAATCGCCACGGTTCCCAAGACGGAAGCGTATGGACATTGGCCTAAGCTGAGGCGGTGGTTTTTCTGGTCGAGTTGCATCCAAGGCTTTTTCCAGCGGAAATGGCCCAGGACTCATGTCCTGTGTTGGCCTTGTCTTATCATTTTCCGCTAACTTTGCATCTTCTGGCTGGGGAAGCTGAAGCCGCATCCATCCAGGCGGCAGGAAATTATGCTCACGATCATCCCAGACGGGGTCCCAGTGTAGCGCCAACGAGAGGATACCATCGGAATCGCTAGGCAGAGCCACTTTCAAAACGCTCTTCGTAGTATCGGGACTCAACATTAAACCAGTCCCTGTAGGCGTCCAAAGCCCAGCCAGCCTTAGCATATGCAATCCTTTCACGTCAGGCACCGCTCCTCGATCTAATAGAAATGACAACAACTCCTCAAAATCAATGTCTGCCTGCGGGATCTGTAACTCATCACTGTACTGCAGCCTATACAATCTAGACCCAGTTATTAGGCAATTCCAATTGAAAATCGTCCATGACCCTCCCTTCAATGTAGACGCGTTAGGATTTAGCTTCCAATACCCTGGATCTTCATCTCGTTCTAATGGTGTGATACTAAAGCGCGGTAATGATACCTCAACAATGCCTGACATGAGACTGCTGCGAGTACTGGCTTCTGATAATCCATTCCGGCGAAGTGCTTGCTGAACCTTGCGAATTGTGATTACGGAATTTATTGTTGTGTAGATGATAGGAAGGACGCCGAGCACGGCAAGCGGAATACCAATATATGTTATGATGTCTGAGGCATTAGGCATGATCGTAGTGTAAATTTTGATCTATAGATATATGGCTGAGCACAATTTTGCTCATAGTATGTACACTGTTACATGCAATAATTGGAAGACTCGTACGTCTTTTGATGCCCCTGAAGCCCGCATGGGAGCCCGCATGGGGGGCTGCGCCACAAGACGGGACGGGACGGCTGCCGCCGCTACGCATTGGTGTCTCGCGGCACGACTTCTTCGATTTCCTTCACAATATAGAATCCACCATTCATCTAGGGTAAATGCGAATTGTTAGGGTGTCAAGACCCCTATCACCATCTCTCTCGGGTCTTCTATTCAACAAGGCGAGTTGTGGGTTCAGTACTTCTTCGCTCACCAGAACAGCAAAAGATGCCGTCAGCGATGTCTCGAAAACGAGGAACATTGGCATTATCGCCCACATCGATGCGGTAGGTTAAGAGACTAATGGCTCTATTTACATGTAGCTGATTCGGTCCAAAGGGCAAAACAACGACCACAGAGCGAATGCTCTATTACAGCGGCCATACACGTCGGATAGGAAGTATGCAGACCCTCAAATTAATTCATTATGCTTAGTGGCCACGAACTTCTTTTCTAAGGCACAGCATTTTTCCTTAGTAATGGAATTAACATCTTCACTCCAGATCTAATGTTCTTGCAGATGTAGATGAAGGCTCCACAGTCACCGATTTCCTCCCAGCCGAGAGGGCGAGAGGTGTTACCATTCAATCTGCTACCATATCTCTTCACTGGCCCCCGTTGCGGGCAAACGATCAGACTATCCAATCCACAAAGACGTCGGATCTAGTCCCTCACAACATTAACCTCATAGATACACCAGGACACGCTGACTTCACTTTCGAAGTCCTTCGCTCGCTGCGCATCTTAGATGGTGCTGTCTGCATTCTAGACGGTGTCGCTGGCGTTGAAGCACAGACTGAGAAGGTATGGTATCAAGCTGCAAAGTACAACATCCCTAAGATCATCTATATCAATAAGCTTGATCGTGATGGCGCTACATTTGGGGCAACTGTTAAGCAGATTGCCTCTCGCCTCCACACCTGGCCTGCAGTGTGCCAGGTCCCTTGGTGGGAAGGAGGCAGGGGGCAGTTCATTGGCGTGGGAGATGTAATTGGCCTTCGAGCCATAAGGTGGGCTGGCGGAGGAGATGGGAAATTGTTTGAGATCACTCAAATCGATAGGCTCCCAAGTTCAGAGGCAGCTTTTGTTGACGAGATCAAGAATGCTCGTAGAACTCTTGTGGAAATATTGAGCGAAAATGACGATCAACTGGTGGAGAAATACTTGGAAGCCGAAGAAGATCATCTAGCGATCCGAAGTGAAGATGTGGTAGCCAGTTTGCGAAGATGCGTGCTTAATCCGGTTACGAACATTGTACCCATCTTTGCTGGAGCTAGCTTCCGGAATATAGGTGTTCAGCTTCTGCTGGATGCTGTCGTTCAGTTACTGCCCAACCCAGCTGAAGCTCCAGATCCAGAACTCAATCTGGGCGGCGTTGAAGGCACTCTGTCCCGGTTAATGAATGGTGGCATGCTCTCCACCATGAGCAGCCACAAGTCGAAGGTGGTTAAACACAAAAGGCAGACTAATGCCTTGATACAGAATCTAGAGACCTGCGCTCTGGCTTTCAAAGTGGTCCATGACCCTCGCCGAGGTGCACTTGTCTACGTTCGGGTCTACTCTGGCGTTATCACTCCTCGATCGCTGCTGTTCAACACCAATCTACAGATCTCAGAGCGCGCACCTCAACTGCTCAAGATGTATGCTTCCGACTCCGTACAGATTGATGCCATTCCAGCTGGCCAGATCGGCGTCATACCTGGTCTAAAACATACGAGGACCGGAGACACTCTGATTTCGTACACAGGCGCAAATCCGAAATCTGGCCCACCAGCACCACTCAACGCCTTGCAGCTGCGACCTATAGAAGTCCCTCCTGCAGTCTTTTTCTCGAGTGTGGAGCCTCACAGTCTAGGCGAGGAGAAGGATGTTAGGACTGCATTAGACCTTTTGATCCGAGAAGATCCAAGCTTGCAAGTTGTGGAAGATGAAGAATCTGGACAAACGCTGTTGAGTGGCATGGGCGAATTCCATCTTGAGATTGCCATAGATAGGCTTGTCAACGACCTCAAAGCCAAGGCCTCCATGGGAAAGATAGAGATCGCTTACAGAGAGTCTATCCTTCAAGCTTCTCAGCCCGAGACGAATGCGTTCGATCGAGAGCAAGGCGGGAAGCAAGGTAGAGCCTCGTGCATCGCAACTGTCGAGCCATTGTTCGAAGGCTTCTTGCCAGAACTAGATGAACATGGTTACTCAGCCTACGAAGATGGAAACAGAGTCACCATCACACTCTCATCGCCTCTAGACCCTGCCTCGGGACTCGAGGCATGGGACGGCGAACTTCCCTCCCACCTCTCCGTTCCCGTAATTCACAATGCCGTCAAAAATGGGGCCCTCGCCGCATTGAGTCGCGGTATCAACTACGCCTTCCAACTCCACAATACTCACGTCCTTATTACTCTCGATCCCAGAAAACACCTCTTCGGTACCGAAACCACGCCTCAAGCCCTGTCTTCTGCAGCACGCCTTGCTACGAAGGCAGCATTGAAAGCAACAGCACTGAAACACGGCTCTGCACTCATGGAACTGGTAATGAACGTCACCGTCAGTGTCGACGAAGCCAGTCTCGGAGCAGTGGTCAATGATCTCTCCTCCTCGCGAGGCGGCCATATAATGTCCCTCGATGACGCGGACGTTACCTCCGGTCCTACAGTCAACTCAACCACCGAGGACCTTCCCCGCATCGATATCAGCAAAGTCTACGCACCTCCTGATCCTTTTGGCTCTTCATCCCAAATTCAGCAATTGGGGATAGCGACTGATAGCAGTCGGCAGAGGAACATTACGGCTAGAGTGCCATTGAAGGAGATGGTAGGGTATCTAAAGCATCTGAGGAGTTTAACCGGGGGAAGAGGGACGTTTGTTATGAGTGCTGATAAGTTTGAGCGGGTGGTCGGTCAGAGGGAGAAGGTGCTGCTGAAGGAACTCAGGGGCTATTGAACATTGAATACTACTCATACATATCCTGCATTGTTACCTAAACCTTCTCTATCCCAAATATCATAACGTAAGACCCCACAACGCACCAAAACTCGCAATGCATGTACCCCTTCACCAATTATTCTATTCCATCCATCTCCCATCACCAATTATCCCATCCATCTCCCTTCCCCTCTCCACCACCACCACCACCACCACCACCACTCTTCCTCATCGCCGCCGTCCCTATCGAACTCCCCTTACTCTTATCCGCACCCGCATCTCCAAAAGAATCCCAAAAATCCCTTCGCTCAGGCTCAACAGCCGCTTTCGACCGCGCCGTGCTCCCCTCCCCTGTATTTTCCACAAAAGTATTAAACCGTTCCGCCGCGCCCTTGGTGCCTGTTTGGATCGTCTTCGCGGCTTGCGCGGCTGTGAGGCGGGCTTGTGCTGTGAGGTCTGATTCTACGATCTGCATTTCGAAAAATATCTCGTCAGTATTTCTTAATTCTGAGAGAAAATAGGTATGGGGTAGGTGGATGGAAGTACCTTCTGTGCGGTAGGTTGTATATACCCATCATTCAAGGTCTTCGCCCCTTTCCCCACTGTGCTCGTAAACCACCCAAACCCCTTCGTCAGAGCCGCCACCGGATCTGCCTGAAATTCATCCGCACTCGGTAGCGCTCCTCCTCCTCCACCACCAGCCTTGGATGGAGGGAGGGGCTCGCTGCCAAAGCCCCCGTATTTCCCTCCCTGACTAGGTGCCACGCCATCGGGACGGTACTTGTTTTCGTTCCCTTTCCGCGCAAAGAAATCCTCGTTCATTTCTTTCTGGCTTTTGGAACCCATGCCGCCGGATGCGTTGAGGGGGGATGCAGTACGTGCGGTAGCGCTATCGGTACCAATGCTTTCCATCTTCTTGCGCTCTTTAATTGGCATGCCAGTGAACTCCTTCCCCTCGACTTTACAGCCCAGTCTTTCTTTATACTCCTCGCCTATATTCCCTCCATATCGCTCCTCCAGAGTCCGCTGAGCAGGAGCATCAGCCCCTTGCCCTGGCTCTCCCCAGCTTTGCCCTGTTTTTGACTCCCAGAACTCTTTCCACGCATTGTTGCCGCCGAGATCCATACGTGCGAGCTCTAGGGGCTTAAAGCTATCCATTTGGATTGAGCGGACGAAGGAGATATGGACGCCTAGCCCGCGGTGTAGGCCGGCGCACGTGAGACAGATGAAGGTGCCGAATTTGGGGGAGGCCCATTGCGGGGAAGGGGCAGAGCAGTCGACGCAAGTCGCGTTTCCAGGGCTCTTCTGGAGAAGTGCGAGCTATAGAGAAGGGTTAGTATATGTTGTTTGTGAGGCACCGCTACAGTCTGAGGAGCACATACCTTGCTTTTGGTTTCAGGGTCGACCTCCCACATCTTGGCTGTCTCGAGCAGCGGTCAACTTGGAGACGAAGGTACTATAATCCACTCATCCTCCTCCTAAATCACTGGTGACTGGACCGAGCCTCGGCAATTGGAGAATGTTTGAAAAATGTCGCGTGCAATTGGGTTTCGAGGGTACTCCTCTATCGATATCTACGCGCTAAGTGAACCCTTTAACTCCTTACAGCAACACTTCTGCAATGCCAAGGTAGGGATTTGTTGGCATAGTAAGTATATAGATGTCCTACTTGCGAAGTGAAAGTTGACTTTTCCTTTCCATCCTCACCATAACTATGAATCTAGAATACAGGGGCCACAGTGACCAAAACACGCACGGAGCGAGAAGAGCAATTCTTGGTGATGGTACAAGCAACAATATCTTCGTTCCTGCGGAAACATCGAACTTCTAGGTAACCCGAGAGGAAGGAAATCAGTCGCTCTAAATGTATGCAAGAGAATCCATGTGCCGACTGCCACCAAAATTCCCACCACATCTGCTTGCGAGCATCTGAATCTCATACCGACCTAAGTCATTGGTATGGCCATCATAGCATCACATTGATTTACCGATTTGCCTAGGCGGTAGACTCGGTCGCGGGAGGGTCATTGGCCTGGACCACTCCATTCTCAGTAAGAGGCGCGGTCCCAGCAGCCTCGGGGTCAATGTCCTCTTTGCCTGGGCTATCAATGGCAACTTTGACGGCGATCTGGCGACCTTCAATCTCCTTCCCATCCATTTCGCTGACGGCTTTCTGTTGTAGCTCCTCTGATCCAAGGGAAACGAAGCCGAAGCCACGTCCCTTACGAGGCTCGTTGCGGGCTTGTAGTTTTTTGACCATGTAACGAGCGATGGGGCGAAGGGCAATCTTTGCAGCGGTAGGATTGTAAGCAGCGAAGAGTTCCTTGAGCTGTAGAATGTCAGTAATGCCTCAACACATATGTCGGATGCCTGTAGGGCGTACCTTTTCCTCGCTGAGGTCATACGGAAGATTGGCGACCATAACCTTGTTCTTCGACGGGATACCATCTTCAGGAGGTCCACGTTGCCTGGGTTGACGGGGTTGACGCGGCTTTGATTCGGCTCCATTAGTGGCAGCCTCGCCAGTAGCTTCGTTCGATGTCTCGGTCAATGGTGCGACTTGCCCGGGCACGTTGGTAGGCTCTCCTTCAGCCTTAGCCTGAGGTAAGGACGTTAGCTCCGGCCTACGAATTTTTATACAGAACATGGACGTACACCGCGACCAGGACGTGCTTGACGGCCACCACGGCCACGACCGCGTCCGCGGCCGCGACCAGAGCCCCGTCGACGATTGCCCTCACCACCACTGCCCTCTGCGCCGCTGGCGGCGGCAGCTTGCTTCTCTGCTGCGGTTTCCGGCTTGCGCGCCAGCTGTACTGAAACCTTACGCTCTAGAATGAACTTTCCGGCGAGCTCGTTGATGGCTTTCTGGGCCTCTTCCGCAGTGGAGAGATCGACAAAGGCGTAACCCACTGGTCGAGTGGTACGAGGGTTAGTGGGGATGGATGTGGTCTCGCTTGGAGCCGCTATCAGCACGTTGATGCATTGAAACGTTAGACTGAATAACTTACACAGAGTACCCGGTGAAGAAAGACTTGAGCTCCCCCTCAGAGGTCGCATATGCGAGGTTTCCGATGTATAGACGACGGCCTTCTGCGGCAGCTGCAATAACTGCCTCGTTCTCGGCAGCGTTGATCGGCTCACCGCCAGTTGCTGTATTAGCTCCTTCAGATGCGATAGGGGCGATCTGAGTGGCGGCCATGTTCTCAGTGACTTGATCGACAGACATGGTATTGAAGTTGTTGAGATGAGCTTGAGCTTGAGCTTGGCTGTACTTGTGGCTTGCTGGAAGGCGAAGTTGAGAATGCCTTGGAGGAAATGAACTTGACGAGGGGGTTGTAGGGTAGCTACGTGCCCTAGATCAAGGAATTTGAAAGTTGAAAGAAGTGTTGTTGACAGTGAACAGTGTCCTGGTATGTTGAGGAAGGAGCTTTAGAAGGAGCAAGAGTTTCCAAAATTTTGAGTGACCGCAGACGGCGCTAATTTCGGCTAATCCTTGAAAGAGAAAGTGCCCGCCCCTCCCGCTGCCAGGGTCTCTTGTCTTTTTCACCAATTTTCAGAGTGGCAGAGTGGCGCTCATTGAGGCAGTAACGAGGGAATGACCATATTCACAAAAGCCTTCACGAGACATAATCATCTTTAAGAATGTCAAAAACCAGCTGTTGATATTCATCTTACCTTGCAAGTGTCCACAACCTTTTCTCATATCTATTATACTGCCTTAAAGCAGTGACAGACATTGGACAATCCGTTCTCTCGTATGGTCTTTTTCTACAACCTTTGTAGAAAACGCCCCGATTCTGCAAATATACTGTGAGAGATCATTACTGTGAATATAATTTAGAGATGTAGATATTTGTTTTAACAGTCATCTTTTTTTCTTTTCGTTGTCAATCTTGTCTATGATGGACAAGAACCATCAGCTTCAGGATAGATCAGCCCTAATTGCATATGGCTCGGAGACAGGCAATGCCAACGATTATGCCGAAGAACTTGGGCGTGTTCTAGAACGTATTCGTTTCCGCACACATGTATCTGAGCTTGATGCAATTGATTCGGCAAGCGCTTTGTCATCATGGACCCATGTTGTACAGGCTAATGCATGCCTAGTCGTCATTGAACGAGTATTCTATTACAATAATAATCACATCCACCACTGGCCAGGGTGATTTTCCAGTAAACGCTAGACTCTTCTGGAAACGCCTTCTCCGAAAGAGACTGCCACCTGATCATCTCAAGGCTGCTCGATTTACAACCTTCGGTCTCGGGGACAGTTCGTATCCCAAGTAAGTATAAGAGCATGTTCCTAATCGGCAGTTTCAGTGTTGATCAGGGTCAGGTTCAATTGGGCTGCTCGAAAACTGCACAAGAGACTTTTACAGCTAGGCGCCAATGAGATTTACGCACGGGGTGAAGCTGACGAGCAGCATGAAGAAGGGTATTACCATAGTACAAGCCTATCTCGAAGACGGAGCTAATGAAGTCGTAGACTTGATGCTACCTTCGTGCCATGGTCACTTGACCTACGCCGTCAGCTTTTGACTATGTTACCGTTGCCTTATGGTATTGAGCCAATCCCAGGAGAAGTGCTCTTAGAGCCAAAATGGACACTTGCGTTGCAGCCCAGCTCCTCCCCGGCTCCTTCTCCCCATGGCGAAGAAAAGGCATTGCCTCACCTCAACGGAGCAGCCGAGCCAATTTCCATGAGCAATTCGGCTCCAGCTATGGACCCAAAGATGAGACTTGATCCTATGGCTTCACACCTAACCGTCACACTTGATGAAAATCGACGCATGACCCCCAACGCTCATTGGCAAGACGTACGCCATCTGTCCTTCACAAGTCATGCACCTGCAGCCTATGGACCCGGTGATGTCCTGACCATCTACCCAAAAAACTCCACGGAAGATGTTGATCAGTTATTACAACGTATGGGCTGGATGGACATGGCAGACATGACGATTCGCTCTACTGCGACAAATTCTGTAGACGGAGGCGGCTTTTACCCTTTGCCAACAATCTTAGTACCTGGAGAGTCGACCACGCTAAGGATGCTTTTGACTGAACGTCTAGATCTGACGGCTATACCCCGCCGGTCATTCTTTTCCTTGATTGCACACTTCACTGAAGACCAATTTCACAAAGAAAGATTGCTGGAGTTTACTAAGCCAGAGTACATTGACGAATTGTATGATTACACTACAAGGCCAAGACGCAGTATACTGGAAGTCCTCCAAGAGTTCGAGTCAGTGAAGATCCCGTGGCAGTGGGCAGCAAATATCTTGCCAAAGCTGCGGGGTCGTCAATTTAGTATCGCAAGTGGAGGTCAGCTTAAGGTGACCCCCGAAGGGAACGCAAGATTCGATCTTCTGGTAGCTATTGTCAAATACAAGACAGTAATCAAGAAGATCCGAGAGGGTGTATGCACACGGTACCTTGCGACATTGCCTGTCGGGACTGAGGTTCGAGTTGGATTGCAAAAGGGTGGTCTGGTCGTCAATGAGAGTGAGGCTCGCCGCCCAGTCCTCATGATCGGTCCTGGTACAGGTGTCGCTCCAATGAGAGCTTTGATAAAAGAACGGCAACATTGGTTGCAACAGACCGAAGCTTTGACTCACGGCGAAAAGACAAGAAATTGCAGCAGAGCCCAAAGCACTGAGAAGGATGTTCTTATCTTTGGTTGCAGGAATCAGAGCGCTGACTATTTCTATCGAGACGAGTGGGACTCCCTAATGCAACAGATACCGTTGGAGGTTTTTACGGCATTCTCTAGAGATCAAGACTACAAGTTTTATGTTCAGGATGTCATTCGACGACAAGCTAGCTCTGTTCATCGCTTGCTTGTTGAACTTGGTGGTGTCGTCTACGTGTGCGGGTCCTCTGGGAAGATGCCTAAAGCCGTACGGGCTGCGCTGGCTGATGTCTTCAGAGAAGAGGGCAATATAGATGAGAGAGCCGCTGAGAAATACCTTGAAAGCATGGAGAAAGAAGGCAGATACCAACAAGAAACCTGGTGATTTGAGATTCTCAACCTCACAGTGAGGCTCCTTTTCAGTACATATCCATCTGGACCTTGTGGGACTTGAACGCGCCTCTATCCCCGCATGTTCGAAGTGCGCTCACCCTCTCAAAAGCCCTGTAACGCTGAGAATCGAACCTGAAAGCTTCCGGGATCTCTGAAAAAGGACCTTTGGATGTCGAATCAAGGTCGCTATTCCACCATCTGTACATACTAAAGGGATGCAAAGAACTTAGGGTGCCTCCGCATGCGGAAAATAGGCACCTTAAGTGACGGTTGAACTCCGAACCGCATAAAAAGGCGTCTTCTGGACATTCTGGCGAATGTGCTTGCGGACTTCACAGTGAATTAGAATCTCGAATAATTGACACATCACATAAATCTCTTTAGTTCACTATATCATTTGTCATGCTCTAGGCCTTTTTGTACTTTCTTTGTCAGCTGAAAAACTGTTGGGTCTTCTGACCAGATCAAGCACTTGATGATGATAGATCCAGAAGAACCCATTTAATTATTCAAAGGCCTAGCTTCAACCCTGGAACTCACACCACCAGACCAGGGCGGCTGTTTGATCCGCTTGCTTAGATGCCAAAGCGAGTGGACCTGTGTCAAAACACCGGAGATGTTAAGCATACGCAACGCGAAGAATGGGGAAGTGAAGCCGTGTTCTATGAAGGAAACGAACAGTGGACTCCATGGTCTATCCACAATCGGAGGCGAAGTGACAAGTCGGCCAATGATGAAGTGTTAAGGGTTTCCTTCATCGTTTCGATCTCTGGTGCATCCAAAGATCCATGGCTGCGGAATGCTATTCATTACGTTTTCTATGCCTATTTAAATCTCCGCTGTTCATCCACCTCTTTATCTTTTTACACAATGGTATGGCCTCGTTCTACTCCTCCAGCTCGACTCGAACATAGAACCCTCCGATCCATGGCATCACCACTGTTCTAGGCAAAGTTCATGAACACCTATCACGCAGGGTGACTGGCCTTATCCGAGTACGTGCGGCCACAGTGATCCCCTCGAATGCACTGTACATTGGTGCTGTTAACCCGAAATCGAATCATGTGCGGCTCGACTTAGATGCAGCGCCGACTGGCGAAGAAGCGGTGTTCGATGTCTCCAATCTCTGGATCTATTCTATTTCGCAGCCTCACCTGGATATTCTGCGTCCGCCCGGAAAGCAATCTAATCATTCAGCGCCTGCTCTCTCTGCACTGAACAGCTCATCGTTTAGATCCTGAAACAAACATCAAGACGCACACTATACGTCCACAAGAGTCTTAGTCGTCGATCGGCTACATCACGAAACCATCGTGGAGCCTCTCAAAACGAAGCCTAAGTTCACATTAACTTCCTTATTTTAACGCTGCTAGACTCTCAGATAGCTTTACTCCTTTGCCTCCGCTGGTACAGACCAGACGTCTCCCACCTCGTCACCAGAAGGACATCATGCCGTTATTTCAAAACTTACGGATCTGGGTAACGGCCCTGGGCGACCCTGCGGACATTTCTAACACCAGTACCACAAATCACTTCGCTCATAGTGTTCGATGTTTGATTGATCAGGCGTCCGAACGTACTCACTCTCCTCTCGGCGAAAGTTGAATCATTTTAGAGATGAGCTGGTCTTTGCAAATTGGGGGATGACAGACTGCAAAGCTGGGGAGCAAGCCAATAAGCTTGAGTTTTCCTCGAGTGTTTGGCCATGGATTACTGTCCTTGAGTCGGATGCTTGTCGTCTCTTTGTGGTGTTAAGAAAATGATGACTGGTCACCTTGAGCATTGGATCAATCTCGAATCATCAAACCCAAGCACGACCTTGTCTTCTACCGGCAAACTAGGCACCACTTCGATCAAACAGGATCGGCTTCCTACTCGCTGGAGTTGGCGCAATAACCTAGGCATCATTAAATCACCCACATTCCATCTTTGAAACCTCGAACACCAGCACATGACGTTAATGGAACTCAACGGATGGCACAGCTCTAATTGGATTGCAAGAATCCATGCGCAAAAGGTTTCCAGACTCTGATTCGCTTGTAACGGCTCCAAGTATAGGCAAATTTGAGTCGACCATCGTGATGCTATACTACATACGATGCTCTCGGAAAACCAGCTGCCACATCATTCGATATCGACCTCACAAGCTGTTTGCATAGTCATTTTGAAATCTGCAGATGCATGCTTCTGAGAGTCTCCAGCAACGACAATTGGTAATGGATTATGGAAGATGGATCCCCCAGCACAGCAAGCGAACTTGCGGCAACATTCTGGGTGGATTCTTGTATGGTGTGTACCGGCTCAAGAACACTGAGCTTTCCATGGCAGATATCGAGAACCATACTAGGCAAAATAGGCTCTCACCCATGACCTCGTGAAGTTATATCGAAGGCCGGATCAACGCGACCTTGCGCCTCTGGTAGTGAAGAAGACTGGAAATACGATGCGCCATAATACAGTTAAAGAACATTGACACGAGTGATTTGATCCTATATATACCACACAATTACGAAGACGAGGTAGATCAGGATATCCATCCTTCTGCTGAAGCCATATTCTATACCATCGCAGAGGAACAGCAACGACTGGCAGACAATGTGCGGCCTCTTATCAAAGAGCCAGAGACCATATTCGCAGTTGGGTAGAATAAGTAAGATCTCGCAGCGAGCTGCTTCAAAGCCTTCGTTGAAACCCCCTGAGTTGAGTTTGTGCTACAGTCAAAACATGGCGAATACGAGGCCGGGGAATTTAAGATTGATGATTCATGCATTAATCAGGTACCTGATGGCGCGGAGGTTCTTTACGAAGGGGAACCTCTGGGTACCCAGGCCAAGGGGGTCAGGAAGTCTTAGTACTTCATACTCGAGTCGATATCTCTGACGACGCTGGCCGGCGACAGTGGACAAATTGACTAGATTTGGTCCAGTTCGCTGGCTTGTCGATGGCAAATTGCAAGCAATATATCGGGTCGGAAAACACTGCCCGAATATGGTTAAGCAAGCAAAGCGGGCTGTCCAACCACTTTTGAAGGGTTACGAGTTTAAGGACCCCGGAGTAGAAATTGGGGATCCTACTCGGTGCTACGAGCCAATTCTGTTGCACATACATCCGAACAATCCGCCGAGCTGGACCTTTCCGCGGAAGAATAGGATGCGGAAGCAGAAGTTGCACGATGGTACCAAGCTCTACACAATATGAAAAAAGTCGTCAGAAAGCAAGTCAAGTCCCGCCAAGGGATGATGTTGCATTATATGAATCGGTGTGGCAGGCAATTGTCCTGCATGTGAACAAGGAATTAGGTCAGTCTTGGAACTCAACCTGCTCTCAATAACTGCATCAAACTTCCGCATTTGTTAAGAAAAAAGGGTACCTGCACTAAGCAAACCTCTTTCTTTCTTTAATTCTTTAAGCACTTCTTAGTGAAAAGGGTACCTGCACAAAGCATACCCCTCTTGTTACTTTAAGCCTTAGCCTTCTACTATGTCGTCTCTAGATCGAATCAGAGTGAACCGTGCCAATCTATAGTATAAGACGGCAGGTCAGAATCAGTGGATGAAGCTAGATAGCATTCTCCCTACAGATAGATTCAATATCTTTACAATGGCTACCTCGACGTCTATGCCACCGAGATGGAGACACTGGCGTATGTTACCGTACTCCGGTGGTACTAGGATTTGTTCTTTAGTCTTAGAACCGACTAACTATTCCGAGCCAAAAATCGACACAGCTGTTGATAGCTTACCGGACGAGCCAGATTTTCTCCTTTCAGTGATGTGTAACAACATCCCTGACTGCATCTTTTCTACGACTACGACTGGGCAATCAAGCAAGATACTAGCAGGTTTCCCTTTATCTCGGCTATCAAAAAGCTTTACCGCTATACATCTAAGGTTGACTTTTTGCCTCAATATCAAGATGGAGGACCCGTGGTTATCAAAGATGAAGAAAATTGGCACGGCATCCGTAGCAGTCGGGCTGAGCTGGACTATCAATGGGATCCTAAGAGCCAATGGCAGAGCTTGGCCGATTCGTCCGTTTAATGTGGCAAGGGCGACATGATTGATCGCTAGCTCCAACTACGGCGAGACTGTCACTATTCTGGCAATGGGTAAAGATGCTTTCGGCGTCAACCTAACACAATTCTCAAAGCTTAAGGCTTGGGAGGTGGAGCAAGTCGAGATCAGCGGCGAGGAATGAATTTACAGTCAGCCAATTCGGATCGGCAGATATTCGCAAGAATGAGCTCTGCAAAAAAAAGGGCCTTTGGCGTGTCCATGTGTTGACGGGCACCCCACCTCGCAGCTCAGACAAGCGCTTGGGATCACTATTGTACATCTGCGCCCGCGGCTGATCCTAAACTGGACTGGCGAGCTCAAAAACTTTAAAGGCGACTCTCATAATACGCATTTGGGTCTTCGGCTTCGTGTAGTACATGGTACAGCTCCTGAAGTATACTGACTCGAACCTACTAAAGCGAGGTCGTTATGGAGCCCAACTTTCGATCCTCGCGATGAATCCACCGCCACCTCCTCCTCCACCCGCCCCAATGGTGGACGGAATGTGGCAGTCAGGTCACTTTGGCGAGGGAATATACCCACCTATCAGCCCAGCTAACGTATGCCCATACCATTCATCGAGGCACAGATGCTGTTACCCCTACCAATCACGGTACACGCACGACTCCTACAAGCTGTGTCATCTGGAGGAGGTTTGCACTAATAAGGTATGTGCTTGTTGTACTTTTCATTGACGGCTTCACTAACTTTAGTTTAGGATTTTCTCAACCCAGCAAACACTATGTGCGACGCTCCCCACCACGCGAGACCGACGTGCTGCACTATCAAACAGCTTGGCACGACCTGCGATGGCATCGGCGCCTGTGCCTTCGGGCACGGAGAATGGCGACCGGATCAGCGAGCGGCATGATCAGTCACATCATAGACAGAGGGTGGGGCGCATTTGTTATTGGTAGAGATAGGCACCAACGCACCGCTGCATCGCACCCCACTTCTTCTTTGTCATTGACACATTCCCGAGCTGGAGCCAAGTTGAAACTTTCAGGAATCTCATTTTGTAGTATTCCTTTCTCTGTGTCTCAAAGAATTTTCTACTACATATCTACACTTCACTTGCAAAACTGGGTGATTGAGCTTTGCCCATGGCTAGAACTCTTTTAAGAAATACTTCGTCGTAGGGTATCTCGATGTATACTGGTTCAATGTATTGATATGCATATAGCCAGGCTTTTCAGATGAGTATGACCCAGATGGCGAATTCGAGACATTGTCAGCTTTTGAGACCCATCTATACGCCAGTCAATCCATAATCTAATATACTGGGAGAAAGAATGCAAAAGCTGTGCAAACTCGGCGAATGCTACAGCCGGGAGCCTCATCATGAAGGCAATGCTTTCTGAGGGTATATTGATATCTGAGATCATGGTCATCTTCTATTAGGCTGCCCAGGTGAGGCTCATTAGGCGTTGGCTATGGGATTGTTTCAGAGAAAATACCAACGCCTCTACTATTGATGGATCCCAAGGCAAAGAAGCCAAGTATGTAATCGTCGATGTTGTCACACCTTTATTATTTTATTCGTGCTCTGGAAAGACAGATCAGAACATCTGGATTGAGTGCCCATTCTATTTCGCCGGTTGGGACCTTCTATACGGATTTCGATACTTTGGCTGGGTTTATGTGGAGGGGATCATCTTCCATTCTAGCTTTTGTTTTATTTGATACAACCAAGAAGCTATGGCCAAGATCGTTTCTTAAAGATTACGTCGATAAAGGTGTTCCAACAACGCGGCTGGTAATTCAATATCATATTCACAAACAACTATGCGCTGCTGCCAATACTATAGTATACAAGGGTAAAGTAGCTTTGGCTTATCAAACTTCTAATCTAAGCTCTTTTCTTAGCTACTTACTTAATAACTTACCTGAATTTACCGCTGGCGATTAGAAATACAAGGTGAATTCATTCTCGAATTTTATCGATGTCGACGGCAAGCACCAGACAATTTACGTTGAGAAAGGCGTTCCTACAAAGCAGTCGAGAGCCCAATACCGGATGCAAGAGATACGCAGGATGGCCTGGACTACCGCGAAAGACTATGTCTCCCTGAGTCCATGGAACAGAAGATCTTTGACCATGCCCCCAATCGAAATGGCCATGGGGGCTTCCACCGGATATACGAAAGGATCGTCCAGTATTACTATTGAGACACATAAGTCGGCGTCTTAAACAACACATACTCCACTGTCCCTCCCGTCGGCTTGACCAGACAAGGAGACATATATAGCACGACGTTATTCAGAACGTATGATGTGAGTAACAACTTGAGAGACTGTGCTATCCCGGACATTGCTCCTGCAACTTCAGCGGATTTTGGCGGCGAATTCTGGACATGCGAAATCCATTCGATTACTTCAACCTGAGCAAACATACCAACATCAAGTTCGGCGGAGACACGGTGCCGCGGCTAGAGCCTCCAACCAGATTCCAGATGATGCAGAAATATTCGAAATCGACGCATGTATGGACTTCTTCGACCGCTTTTGATCCCACCATATATGTTGCACATTATCACGATAGACTTCATCCTTGCCCTGCCGACTCGCTTCTTCTCCCAAGAAAATTGAGCCCGAGATGGACCTTAAGACTCAAAGGTATTTGCGGAAGGCCAATGAGCTTACGTCATTATGAATGATCTGAAGCAATCCTTTTTCAGGCCTTCCAACAAAGTTTCAAGTTCACTGATACCATCTATCACTATTAAGAAAATCTACTAAGACCATTTATGCTCATGACGATATTTGTCTATATTCAATTATGAAAAGATATATATATATTGACAGATGAAAAGGCTCTATAATCAAAAGCAATAGCTACGAGTTAATTGTTTACTTGTCTGTTTTAGTCTTCTCCGTCTTTGTCATGTCTGCTACGGCTCTATTTCGAAGCGTGCCCAGGCACCAGCTCAAAGTTTCAACGTCCATTAATCATCTCTATTCCTATTAACCTCTTCTTTACTCCTTTCTTTCATCTCGCTCGTTCCCACTATAAAAATGAGCGAGGTCGAGTCTCAGGGCAACTTCAAATATGACGCGAAACCACCAAATGACAGCTGGTCGATGCTCGGATCGCAAAGAGCGCCGAAGAGAGTACATTCTCAAACACTCACTGACAGGCATTCTGTGTTCAAAGCGAGATATGCTTTTTAAAGTAAGGAAGGGAGCGCAAAAGTCTGGAATTAGTGATCAGGGCTCATTACTGCTGTATCTCAGCTGAACTGGTGACGAGAATTGACCCAACAATTTTTCGATTTCGAAGTCCAGGAGCAATCCTGAGCGCATTTCCAGGTTGGCGTCCAAGTGGATGGGCCAAACGCAAGGAAACCGGCTGCACAGAGTACAAGGCAAGAGAATGAACTGCACCCCAACAGACACTGTCGTAACAGCTCGGCCAAAAGTGTCTTGCGTGACTGGGCAATCAAGACGACACCAGCAGGCTTCCCATTATCCAGGCTATCAAAAAGCTTTACCGCCGTACAATTAAGATTGGCAATAGACTCATTCAGGCCTAAGCTGAAGCTTTAAGATATTAGAGTTGGATAGATGGACCTAACAACAGGAAGAAATCTAGTCGAAAGCGCTGAATCTATTTATATCAAAAAGATGATGGATAGCCATCTAGCAGAAACCATTGCTCAAAAAAAATTAATAACCACTCAAGATAGATGCCGGAAGAAGGTTAGACAAGTAAGAAGAAAGCTTTATATGGAAATCTGGCCTGAATCCTTAGCGCATCAAACAGATATGGATATTGACAAGGGATCACTTATCCAACGATACAATATCAAGAAGTCTAAACTCCGGTTTCCAGAGGTGTTGCTATAGATTTTCCCATCTGCTATTCATCAAGAGAACCTAGTCCAGTATCAACCATCGCTCGAATTTCCAAGCGACTATCTACGACGCAGCGTTCCGGAGCACAAGTCAGAACAATGCTGGAAATGAATGTTGGAGCATCCCGCCCCCCTGGCCATGTCGTCGACCAAAGCATTGGACCGACAGGTCTCCATGAGGGTAAAAACAAGGCAAATTTGAACAAGCAAAAGCAGCTGGAACATAAAAAGAAAAAGGCTGCACCAGAACAGGAGTACAGAGCAGAGTTAACTACTTCAAGCACCTAGAAAATCAGGGGGATGAGGTACGAAATCACGAACAATCACAACGACATGCTTTGCGTTCTTCACTTTCTGCTCGCTTGATGGCAAACCCAAGACGGTGCTTCGACGGCTCGAGTCAATGAATGGCTAAAAATTACTGAAAGTCAATATTGTACCAACATCAGCCAGAGCGAGTTGCATCTTGGTGATTCGGGGATCAAAATCAACTACCCCCGACCCATCCAGAAGTCTTCGAGTCAGAATGTACCAAAATCACGTTCTTCGAGAGGCTAATTAGCGTTGGACATGAAGTCCACTTACTCCGCCGCCAGTCCGCCTAGACTAAGTACTCACGCTCCCGCAGCCAGACATACTGAAGATGAGGATGTGGTAGAAGGGCGCTCTTGGAAGACAAGGTACACATCATACGCCCAAGTTCCAAATAAAGACTGCTTACGCAATTCAACGCGACCGGCCTGCCAACATAAGAACAAAGCAACATGGCTTACTTTGGGAGGCCTATATGGTGTCTTTATACAACAAGGTTCGATTTTGAACACACTGGTGGAGTTACGGTTGCGAATTTTGAAAGGGAACGACACGGGAGCGAACCTGGCCTAAGGGGAGGACCAATTATCAAAGATCTGGACATAGAAATCTGGAAGGGTAAAGAAAATACCTGTATGATGAGGAAGACTCATAATCCTAAGACTCTTACTGGACCATCTCGCATAGCATGGCATTGGGCGCAAGCTATTTGGATAAACCATGGAACAATTTCTCCGCCGACGAACCAAAGGATGGACTACTTCACGAGAGACAGTTTTTCCGGCCTCGATAAGGAAAGTCACTGTCAGATGAAGAGCCTGCTTGCTAGGCTTCCAACACTCCACTCCAACATTACTCAAAGGATCGCTTGTGCCCTTATTGCTAAGTACAGTTCTGTTCTTGACTCCAAAAACCCATTGGCCGAGAATGAACACTGCTTGTGAGGAGTTTAAAGGGTTTCTGTGTGAGGAAGGTATATTTTGTTAAGTGCTCCTCATCGTCACCATCATATTATTTCACTCGATCTTCGTGGCATCTTGCGGAAGGAATGCCTACTTAACTTCTACCTCGCGTTATCTTCCTTTTCATAAAATATGCCTGATTTCTAAAAAGTGGAGAAGTCGCTTTTGTTTTGTTTACTGACCTCCACCATCAAGCCCACTTGTTTCTGTTCTTCTGCTGATCCACCATCTCCCAACAATGGTTCGTATCCAAGGTACGCCAGTCACCAGTTGCTGGGCGTGGTTGAATGCATCTCTCAACGAGACAAGAAAAAGCTGAGTTCTGACGCACACAATTACTCTTCTACTAACCCGCGACAAATCAGAAAAGATCATCGTCTATGCTCCGACTCATATTGCGGTGACTAATCTGTTAAGGCGTGCGGCCGATATATTGTTTAAGGAATCTTTATTAAATGAGCCAAATAAAGGCTTTATCCGTCTGTTCTCAGGAACCGAGATCGAGACTGAATACTTAAAGCGTCAAACTAAGATTTATGAGAATCTTTTGAATCCTCGACAACCAGAGGCACCATTGTGACTGTCGTCGTTGGACCTTCTGGCGTTGCGTAGACGCCGTTCAATTGGCACAAAATCCAACTGCCCCTGCAGGCAGGGAGATCTGAATTGTCTTACCAAACGACCACTCGATAGACGGGACGAAAAGAGGAGCTCAAAGAAAAGCACCTATCTGATCACCATGAACCAAGAATACCTGTCCCTTGACTGGCGTTGGGGCTCCGTCCGCGTCAAAAACAAGGGGACGTAGCCACTACAGGGACATAGGGTATATAGCTCGGACAGAAGCAGAGATACCAAAGGCCTGACATAACAAATTCTGCAGGTTCCGAAGTTCCTGTGGCAGCAGACTTTTCGAAGAGTCTGGAGAAGGATCAATATGATACCAGAAGAGTACAAGCCCATTTATGAAGAGGTAAAAGTCTAAGTCTGGCAGACTTAGCTTGTCTTCGCTGCGGGCTACCTTTGTGGCTTCGTCGCCTCCTATACCTCGTCCACAACTAGAAGATGTCATGCCGTGGAAGCTGAAGAAAACGAAACCAAAGCAGGCTACGAAAGCACCAGACAAGCCTACTCAGGCTATGAATGCACAAGATAAGCCTACTCAGGCTATGAATGCACAAGATAAGCCTACTCAGGCTATGAATGCACAAGAGAAGCCTACGCAAGCTACGCCCCGCAAGTCGGTAGGAGAGAAAACGGTCCCCTCAAAAACGACTCCATCTCACCCGATTGATTCTGAATCGGACTCCTGTGATCGGTGCCGGTCTCCTGCCTGCCTATGTCATCGGCTCGGCTCAGGTTGGGTTGGATGTTTGCTACAGCTCCGTCCGCGTCAGAGTCAAGACCTCACTCATTGAATTGTTTGTTCTTTGGCAACGATAAGTCTGTGAATCGCTTACTCCGTTCATATTCGGGCATTGTTGTTGTTTGACCGGTCAAATTAGGGGCCTCTACAAACGTCTGTCTTTGGCTGTGGTGTAGGTGGTGGGCGAACTTCAGATGGTGTTGTGTGGTGTTGATGTTGTCCTGAGTCAATACCAATTTCTCAGTATGGGACATGGGGCCGGAGCTATGAGACTTCGAGACTGGAAATGCTGCAAAGGCAGCGGGCAGTTCTAGATGATTTTTACGACACAATGAGACAAGGGATACATATGGCGCAAGAGGAATTGGTCATCTTAGAGGGATATTGAAGAGAGAAGAGAGAGGAGAGAAATTGAGGAGAGAAGGGAGAGGAGAGAGAACGACGAGAGAGAGAGGAAGGAAAAGAGGGACATGGTATAGAACGCTTCGGAATGCATTACTGCATGCTTCGAAAGGGATGGTTACAGCTTGGACAGAGATGCATGAAACAACGATGCCTGAATCTACCTTGAGCCGGTGGTTAGTCATGACGAAGCATTGAAGGGCTGTATTCGACGAATTCTGTGAAGGAGGTAGCCTGTGCCATGGACATCTGTGTTAGGATGAGTTATAGGAGATACCAATTCCCAGCATAAACTAAATTTGCAGTTCTGAACTGGTCTGGCAGACCTATCTGGCCTTCGTGGGCGCCTCGCGCTTTATCCGCGGTGTCGGATTTCGCCCTTGCCCTGGTCGTCCGCTCTTTCTCTACCCCAATCAGGCTGGATTGCGTGCTTGCATTGTGTGTTTACTACGGCTCCGGCTGCGTCAGAAGCAAGTAAATGCGTCAGAAGGGACATCGGATATCCATAGCTTACGCAGATATAGAAATACTAACTCCCCGCATAACCACACTCTGGAGCTTCGAAGTTATCTGGTATGATGTGCAAAATTGAGAACAACAGGAGGGCTGGTACGGGTCTAGGTCTAGTACCTAGCCCCTATGCGAGGCTGGGGAAGGCCGTATGGCCGAAATGGAAGAACGCATATAAGCTCGTCTGTTAGATCCTTTAACATGATCGCATTCATAAAAAGAACTGGACACTTACACTTTTCCACCTGAAGAAACCATAAGGATGACTCCCCGTTTGGCATCCCCAGTTGTAAGATATTGGAACCACCTCCATTCGATTGCAACATATTTGTTCCGTGTTGTGACGGAAGCTGACTCGATATTTTGAATTGTATATAGCCCGATGATTTTGACCCAGAGGGTCATTTTGAAACGATATCCGCGTTTAAGGAACCAAGTTCAGGATATTAGGTTTAGGGATTCTATGTTATGATTCCTTGCCTGAACTGCCTCCGTTCAATCCTGACGAAGCGATCCGTAAGTTCTACTCTGTCTCAATTGCTAGACCACGTTACTAACCTTGTTCTAGCTACGGATACCAACGGACCCTATTTGCAGTTTCTTAATGCCGTGCTTGACATAACCACGCTCCCATAGGTCAGAAAAAAAGTTGTTTCCTTTACAATTTTTCTTATGTTATATATCTCGAGAGAGAGATCCATAATCACAGACAGCGAAGGAAGGGGAAAACCCCCTAGATGAACATAACTTGACTAGGTTAATTCTGCGGTGGAAACCAAATGACCTATACCGACGGCTTTGCGGACAACACAGCGCACGGCACGACTGGATTGATGTGCAGTATCCCTTTGTCAAGTATTTCAACATTAATGTCGAACGGGAGTGGTCGCTAAATGATCGGTGGCCTTGTAGGTATTATCACCGCAACTGGTACGAAGAGTATGTGAATATGCTTCCTGTAAGATGATACCATGGGAGGCGCTTTATCTGCATAATGGTGGCAACGACGCACGTTGAGAGACATGGGAGACCTTGAAAGTCATCGAGCAGGACTTAGCAAACCAGAATGTCGCAGGTCAGGGATGTCGAAGGCAAGCACCAGACTATTCCCAGTGGCAGTAGCTGTAAAGTTGAGGAGGTGGAGGTTGTCGAAAGTCTCGTAAAGCAGCTGTAAGCGAACGGGAAGCCTGCGAGCAGCATCGCGATATTGATAGGATATCTATGGCAATTGGAGAATTTCACAAAGGCTGCCAACATATTAACAGGATGTTGAGGCTTTTACATAGTCCAACTGTATTCTCGGCGATGTGTGGAAAGTCGCGCCTTTAACAACATTCCCAACATTGACCTCCTCCGCACCGCAAGTGCATGCATGGATTGATATTCTTTTATTCCATTGTGCCAACGTCGTTTCGAGATCTTTCCCGGCAAACCTTCATTGTGGACGGAGCAGCAACGCTTCGATTCTTTATGTGCAGAGGGGCGGTTTCGAACAAAATTTAAAGCATCAATGGCTACAGCCTGTCTAGGGCATAACCCCCCTTTTGACGGAGCCGCATGGCTCAATGGCACGGCAGTGACCGCCGTAAAGGATATTTTAGGGGCCATGCTGGGCCCAAAACAGAATCGATACGCTGTGCGTGCCAGAAATGGCACGTTGGATGGATTTGTCCACCGACTGGCAGAGCTAGAGTCTCGCCGCTGAGTACACTTTTGCTTTTATTGCTACCATTTGATTAATACGTATATTTCATCTAATACGAAGACTAGCCAGTGGCTTATAACTCTGAAAATTCTCGTCGCCATGCGTTGTTTGTTTGTAGATCTAATATCAAACTTCGATGTCATTGTGCTTACATTGTTTCGAGATGTTTCCCGGCAAGCCATCGACATGGTCAGAGCAACAAATTTTTGGCTCTTTATGCGTCGAGGGGCCCCCCCACGTCGCCGCCGTAACGCCCACGAACACCGCCGGACAGTCCCCTAGCCCCCCCCCCGGGGGTAGGCTCCATACAAGATTTCGTAATCCGCCCTTAAATGGAGCCCAATGGCTCAATAGTACAGCTGTAACAGCCGTCAAGGACATACCAAGCACAATGCCTGGGCCAAAGCAGAAATACGGTCATGTGCAAGGTAGAAGATGAAACCAGTGCTGTTGCGGGCTGGGTGATCTGTAAACGTTACTTCTAATAATCCAGAAGCAGACACTTAGGTCAACAGCGGGTCTAAGTGCAACATTTTGTTGTTACTAACGAAGTAATAGTAACTGTCAATTTTTACTGAAGCACATGATCATAGAGGGGGCACCATGTATTATCCAGAATAATTGATACACGCAAGATCCCAGGTACAAGTCATGGCGACCTACTATTCAAAGTAGCAGATATTCGATGGTACCTTTGTTTGATGGGCTAAAACCCGCATCCAAGGCCCCTACCACCACAGCATCTACGACTAAACGCAAACGCGAACCTACTCCCAATGTCGATGACTGTGTTACCTTCGAAGATGACGAGGGTGAGATGAGGGTCTATCATGGGTATGGTGCAGCCATGTGCGCACCTTGTTTCGACTTCTATGCGCCTGTCCATAGACGACGAACAGGGAAGGGGTGAGAAGCGCGAAGATAAGATGGAACAACTTAAGGAAATGCTTCCTGATATACTTAAGCATTAATAGCAGTGGTGAGGAGATTGATATGGGAAACTGGAAGTAGCTGAGAGGTGCCGGGACGAGATGCGCCAGGTTTACTAAAGGCTGATGAGGAACATCTCTGAGGTCTAATGGTAGTACTGTCAGTCGTGTGTAGCTATAGACATAAAATGCGTTATCAAAACCGTGAAAACCAATCACAAATGAAACCAGATTACCGTCCCGATGTCCCCTTCGCCCATGTATGGTACATAGGTATTGCCTGAGTCCCAGCTTCCCCCTTTTCCTCATTATCATTGTTTCAAAATTGTCATGACTCTGCGACGCTCATGTGTCTTAGAACCCTTGCTGCCTGTGCCATTTATCTTTCCAACCCGGGAACCAGGGACTCTCCTTCAGAGTCCCGACATCCCAGTCCCGCTGAACCATCCCGTTCTCTTCTTGTTCCTCAGCCCACTTCTCCAAAGCTGGCAGCGTTACATGCTCCACATGCCATGTATTCTTGTACTCCATGATGCTCCTTTTCCCCTCCTTCAGCACCTTTGCGACGAGGGCAGGTATGTATGGCTCATCTCTGAACTCTTCGATTGGGGTGAATAAGGCTTTGAAGTTGAAGATGATAGCGCCTGAGAGAGGCAGGCGGCGCAGAGTTTGCCAGTCGACGCGGAGATGAATGCGCGAGAGAGGAAGTTCGGGGTGCTGTACTTCGCGGTGCTTTTCGTGAGGATCGCCAGGAGGCATGAAGAGGGGCTTATCAATTTCAAGACCCCAGGAGCCGCGCTGTATGGGGCGATCAGTGGAGAGGCGGGAGAACCAGCTGCATGCGGGCAAGGATTAGCTTGAAACACCAGAGCTCGGAGGGAGGAGAAGTACCGATCCATTGATAATTGAATGTTCGAGTAGTCAGGTATTGGGGAGTGTATATCCTTCAGCTGCAAGCCCAGTTTCGTGTCCACATTCCAGCCCAAAGAGGAGCAGAGGAGGCCGGCACGGAAGTAGTACTTGCCATCTGCAGGATTGCGAAGCATGACTGCAAAGTCTTCTGGTACATTCTCCAAGAGCACATGTAATGGGTGCATGTCCTTAATGACAGTCTCATTCTTCAGGATGCGGTTGTGAAAGACATAACCTTTTGACTTTGAATGCGTGAGAGAGAAGTACTGAGGGTAACGAGCACAGAGAAATTGTAAGGCAATCTCCATTATCTCTTTGCAGCCCAGTTCGCTACCGGGGAGATAGTTGAGTACTAATTTGCCGTACTTGTCAAAAAGACCCTTCCGCTCTGCGATACGTTCCGTGTAGCTGTTCTCTAATTCAAGCCACCACTCGGGCTCCATTTGACTTAAAGCTGAGGGATCGTTAGCTTCTGCTCAGGATAGTGGAAATTGAAACCCTACACATGGTCTGATGATATGCCCATCGGAAAGGTCGATAAGGCCTAGGGATCGCCTTTTCAATCTTGAATTCCTTGTATGCTTCTGGCAACGGAACACCGGTAAGCTTGGAGTAGTCGGGAAAGTCGCCAAGCGCTTTCACTTCGCCGATAGAGATTTCCATGGGTGTATATGTCGATGGATCGCATTTCCTATAGTCGGCTTCCCATGGGATGAGGTTCTTTTGGAAGTATTCTTGATAGCCCCCATCAACATCAAGCCTTTTTAGGCTAGCCCACATAGATTTCCATGACTTTGTCCATATGGGCAGATTTCCACGCGGGGAGGGTGGGAAGGTGTCTTTGTAATTCTGGATAGGAGGTTTATCTTCGGAAACTTTCTTTTCCGGAGTCACAGACCTAGGCGGTGTCTTCGAACTTGAAGTGCGTCTCCTACGTGTAATCTCGGGTACCCATGTTGAAAGATTTTGACGAAGAGCCTTCTTTTGGCTCTCCGTTTGGACGAGATAGTAGATAAAACTCAGTAGGAAAGCAATAGTGACCAGAATTAGGGATTCGGCGGAGGGAAGCAGCTTCTCGAACATCATGTCGCTGTCAGCCGGGGTTTCCATGTGCAATATATGTGTAAGAATTGTTTAACTGCTGACCCAAGACGAAGCACGGAATATTGAAGAGCCTGGCACTATCGGACAGTATATTTCAGGGCCTTGCAAAATCCGGAAAGGTATACTGTGTATTTGATCTCTGGCCTAGCGAATTCTTTAAATTTACGGAATGTATGTCAGGTGGGTCTGGATCCTTCGGTCCTTGTGCTGTACGAACTTTGTAATGAATACCGGAACGCCATGTAGGGGAAAGTCAGGTGGTTCTCCAGCTTCACGTAATCTTCAAGCCTCAGGAACGTGGTTCAAGAGGGACATAATGCATGAACCCGAGGTCAGAGAAAGCAGGTCCCCGCTCGCTATATATCAGGACATATTGCTACCTTACGTATTTCAACTCATCCGTTTCATCTCGTGCATCCTTTCAACCCTATCGCGGCCCCTGAGGACTCAAATCTTCGCATTGGCAGAGGGGATACGTCGGAGATGAGGATCTCTTCACCATTTGGAGGCAAAAGGCGATCGAGCGAGTGATGGATTGCGCTAACCGTAACAGGCAATGACTTCCAGGTGGTCCAGTACCCCACACGAGTCTGAAGATTGGATGTCGGTAGAGAATATTATGTGCTTTACCAGACCTGGTACTCCTGTCATGGTCACAGGTAGGCGGTAGTAAGCATAGTACACGTGCTGGCAGTGGTAGGAACCCGGAAGCCTCGTTTTTATGACGAACCTATACATGACAAGCTCCCCTACTAGCTGATATCGCGAGGCATTCTAATACGCATTTCAAGACCCTGATAGAAGCCCACAGCGACCACGCGGATTATGATTCCGTCAGTCCGTACCTGGAAGACTTGGGAATACGATCGGATGCTGCCACACTCGGGACAGTGGTCAAAGCGAAGCAGCTCCTCCGAGCAGAACACCACCTCCAGCAAACGTTAGTCTGTTAATATACCTTTGCGGACATGCTCTCTATTTCTTCGCTTATATGTATCTGTATCTACATTCAGGACACCGTGCCCTTCCCTGTCAAAACCCCTACTCTGCTTTTCCATAATTTTCCCCAGGCCGTAAGAACCATAAGAGTGGGCCTTCAACCCAAGATCGTGTACGAGAACTCATCCGAGAACGTACAAAGTACCCATAGTGCGCCAGTGATCCGCTAGTGTACATCTGATTAAAACATAAAACCTATCAAGGCCGGACCGAAATTGTACGGTCAGCCGAACCAACGCCATCGGTGCCCTCGACGAGGAGACACTCATGCAAGAAGCATTCGGATAAAGAAATGATGAAACGGCTTCAGGCAGACAGCTAGTCGAGCGATTGCCCGAAATTGTCAACCTGGCCGTAGATGTGGAGGGAGCAATTAGCGGAAATGTTTGTCTTCGGTAAGGTAAAGAAGATGCAGTATTGATGAAACAACCGCCCATTGGTGCAATAAATATGCGAACGCGATATGCGCGCAAGTGCCGGATGCTAACCAATATTACTCGTCATCGGGGTTCGCAATCTACCAGGAAATTGACTCAGCATTTGTATGTAAATTTTCGTTGACTGGGATTGTACTTACACGTAACATCCGCCGGGAGTAGTCCTGGTCGTCTCGGAAACTTTGAACGCTGACATGACTTCCGTTATCATGCAGCGGATTCCATAGAGCTGTAGGCTCCAGTCTCTGGTCCACAACCCGAGGCAAGCTGCTCCTCCGATCCGCTGACAGCGTATCCGCTGGGCTCTTTTCTGCGCTGTTACCGGGGCCCCAGCCACTGGTCTGAAGCCTTGGAATATTCTTCTCGCCTTCTGAGGCCCCTCCTATCAGACCCATCTGACTCAACCGGCTTGGCCGCCGTTGTGGAGTGTGCTGCGGAGTGTTACCTCCGATAGTCGATGGTATAGTAGCAGCGTCCGCATGTCGCCTTCGGCGGAGAAAGAACCATACTAGGGCTGCTGCGATCACAGATATTATGATCCCGACAGCGACAAATGTACCCGCGACCTTGCCTGTATTCGAGAAGAAACCCCCATCATTTTCATTTGCAGCTACAACTGTAGTGGCGGCAGCAGCGGGAGGAGCAGTGGGTGTAACAGTCAACGTTTTGACTTGCCCGGTTATGGTCATTACCGATGTGTATGGTGTTGCTGTCCATGTACTGCTAGTGGAAGGCGTAGTTGGTAACGTAGTTGGATTGATAATTGGTGTGATAATTGGTGTGATAGTTGGTGTGGTAGTTGGTGTGGTAGTCGTTGTGTCGAGTGATATTGAGACAGGTATTATCGTGGGTTGTAGCGTGATGCTCGTAGACGTCGTAGGCGGCATCTGAGAACTTGTCAGTAGCTACCCTGAAGAGCGAACATGTAGACATGATGCATGTGAAAGCCCTGCTATCAGTGGGATAGGGTAGGAAGAGGCATACTATAGATACATAAGAAACTTTGACCGATGGCTCATCCGTGACTGTAGCCAGTACAGTCACAGAGCTCGGGTCTGGCGAAGAGTTCTGTACAGATATGGTCAAAACATGTGTCTCAAATGAGATAGGAGCCGAGAGGATAACAGTAAAGGGTCCATTAAGAGATGTGGAAGGTAGCAGTAATGAAGATGTACTGCTGGTAAAGGAAAAGTTCGGAGCCGAAGGTAAATTGGCACCAGAAAAGACCACTGGCAAAAATTGAGCACTAACCGATTGAACCGTAGGCTGAGTGGCCTGAGTAGGGGAGGACTTATATGCAGCAGACGCCGAACCCTGTGTGCCAGAAGGGGCGGGACCGAGAGCGACATAGCCGAACAGACCTGCAGATTCGTCCCCACAATTTTCATATGGATATCCAGGACAGGCGACGCTACAAGAACTTGTTGAAGTGGTCTCGGCGGGAACGTAATTCGAGCACCAACAGCTTTGGTATTGAACGACTGCGAATGCGTAGCCTGCGCAGGTCGTTTGGCATGCCCCATTGGACTGGAAATTGTTCTGCACTATTGATAAAATGTTAGCTTTGTTCATTCCGAAAAGGCGCAATATTATACCTGGTGAAGAGTCGGCGCCAGTATTTTGAGAAGAACAATACTGTTGTGTGAGAGCAGAGACGCTGGGTATAATCAATGCTAGCAGTGTTGTAGCCGCCGCGACACCCGGTCCCCTGCCATGCCCCCAAATCGTTATGGCCATTGTCATGTCGTGTCAAATCCGATAGACGAGTATCGAAAGGCCAATCGCACTGGTTCTATAGAGACTGGCGCGAGGTGGTAACCGGTGAAGATGGTGGAGTTTGTGGGTACGCCAACAAGGTATACTGAGAGGTGAGCGATTTGTTGCGCAAGCGATAATGACTTGGAACTATACCAGAGTGTTCAAGCCTTGTGGCGCCCCGAGTTCATGCGTGCTGAAATCAATCCTCGAGTCCGTCCTGTCGTTGAGTGCCTCTTTCCGCTCAGCTCAACAAAATTCCACCAAGCTATCCCCTTTCCCGTCACCTGGACTGATGAAATAGATACATTCGAGACCTGCTGCCTCCAGCTATGTGGACTCAGCAGGCAAGGGCTGCTGTCATTGAAAAGAATGGATGAAGTACAAGAAGAACCAAAACGATTGTGGTAGGGTAGAAACAAGACAATTGATGATGGTGGAGGTGGTGGAAAGAAATTGGTTCGTCTTTGCCTTTCGGCTTCTGGACAGGAGACGCACCGCTAATCTCAATTTGAAATCTTAGCGCGAGAAAGTGACTTCATCAAACCTTATCGATCAGTCCGAATGCACTGAATGATAATCAAGCAACGAATCGCTCGACGAGACGAATACGCATCCGCGAGGCTCAGATTACTGCTATATCTCTACGAAGCAATCTTAGACGCGATTGAGCGACTCATTGACTGGAGATGATGAGCAAAACTTGTCATCATGGAGTACCTCTACACCCAGCCCTGAGCGGCTTCCCGCCGTTAGATGGCGGCGTGTCGGAGAACCGGCAACAACAACAACAACACTGATTGTACTCTACGGCAACTCCATTACGATGCTTACTCAACTGAAACAACTGACAGCTCATAGGTCATAAGGCGTGCCAATGTCAAGGCGTGCTGTCTCTAATTTCTCACAGGGGCCACATTTGAATACCTTCATAGGAGTCCAATTTTTATTATAAAACATCCACGTTCCCGAATGGGCTGTTATCCAGAAATAGAAATTCGCTATCGCACGTACGTGGCCAGTAGTCATTTCGCTTCGCGCGTACTCTTTCCGTTGGATAACAACTCTCCCTTTCCTACCGCTCTCCCCTATGGTGTATTTTGATATGATCCAGTGCTAAAGCAATAATGGGCTTCCCTCGTAAGGCAGTTTCTGTCCACCTGTTTGCGAAGATCCTTACGGATTCAAAACACGGATGGACGTCATTGAGCGGCAGTGCGGAGAGCTGTAGGCGTTTCAATTGGCATCCCCGCTTCCACCGCTTGTACAAACTAAGTTAAGCCGACCGCAAGCTTCCGTGGGTCCAAACGTTTGCATTGTTCGGCTGGACCTGCCTGCGCTGTTCGCAGTAATAATTCCCTGCTATCAAACTCTTCACGGCTATGCAGCTTCAACATTCAATGATCTTTCTTTCGAGAGGTTCCCACCTCCCGATGACTACAACTTACTACAATGCTCCCAACGACGGATTGCATTCGATCTAGTTCTAGAGGGTCGAAGTCCTCGGATCATATCATGACACAAACGTGAGGGGATTAAATCTCCAACATGTTTGTGCCAACGAGTTAAAACGTCACATTGAAACATTCGCTGCCCAGAAAAGCTAATGACATTCTCAGTTCACCTAAGATGTTGCGAGTTTGCCAACAGATTCTGTTGAGTGAGATTTCCAAACTTTTTCATCTGGAAAAATTGCATTATTCAATAATGTGACAATGTGAGATGTTAGGCAGATGAAAAGGATCGTGAAACCGGGAATTTCAAATACAGGGATTCGTTTTCAGCAGCTAGATAACATCCCCAGTCGGATATTGTGGCGCATGCCTTACCGTTAATCCCGGAATCATCTGCTCAGCTCCTCAAGGTTCCCCGATAGCCATAGCGAGCACAACACTTCGATTTTAACCAGCAGCATCTGAAGACGTTGAACGGCTTCACACCGATGGTCTCAATCCCTGGACTCGCTTCAGATTGTCTTCGGTGCAGAAGCAGTGGCGTCATGTATCAGCTGATACTCACTGTCGTACTCGAACCTACGACAGAGGCATCCTTAAAGCTTCGGGGCTGGGCACCACTTTCCTTACTATGCCTCAATGCACCTTACCTTCGATCGGCCTTGATGGCGCAAGGGACGATCTCCGCTTGCTTGCATCAATAACCTGCAGTAGAGGTCCAGACGTGTTCATGAGAGCAGTGCCGTTAACATGTTTCGTTTCCGTGATGATTTAGTGTGACCAAGCTGCTTGAGGTGCTCGTTATCGTAGGCATTCCTTCACTTTTTTTCTATTGACAGTTGAAATTCTTCGCTAGAAGTCGCATCCATAAATGGCACTACCAATTGGAGGACATCGCGTTCAAAATAGCCTTAATGTTCCTTACGTCCTTGTCCATGATGACGGTTTAGAAATTGATGATACTCGACCTTTACAGGGTCTTCAAATCACTCCGGCTGAGCTTCATCTACACGTCCCACTAGAAGCTCTTCCTGGCCCTGAAAAAGAAGCCTGTGAAAGCAGGGCAACTAACCCGTGTTCCAACAAGACGCCAGTACTTAAGAGCACCACTGTCCCTAAGAAGAGGAAAGCTGGAAGCTCTGGCTTTCGATTATAGCTGGGGCGGGGCTAATCGTTGCCATTGCCATCGCTGTACCTTTAGGACTGCATTACTCGAGAGATAGCAGGTATAAGGAAATCTGAAACGATCTCAGTACAAGATGTTTACACTTACAATGGCAATAGTAGACCCCCTGCAAAACCCGACGAGCTCGCTTCCAATACTTCGGCGACTCCAATCCCTCCAACTTCTGGGACACCTAATGTCTCCAACTTGACGCCTCAAACCCTTCCTACCTCTGGGGCATTCAATGGCACCAGCTTGGCAACTTTCAACGTCGCCCTAAACCAGGAGCTTGTCACTCATCTCTTTTACCAAGATTACCAGGGTCAGCTCCGCCGTGTTGAAAAGGATGGGTCACAGTGGTCTGGAGGCTCCGCTATTGCGGCCGTCGTATCCTCGAATGCGAAAAATGCGACGCCTATAGCATGTGCCAATTACACAGATACCACTACCAACGCCCCAAAAGTAAGGCTGCCGGCACTGTTGAGACTTGACCGAAGTACTGACGTGCCCATACAGGCAAATCTATTCTACGTTGATCCGACCAATGTGTTGCAGGAAGTGATCAGTACGGATAACTTTCAAACTTGGCAGACC
The DNA here is from genome assembly GCA_947623385.2 of Cladonia squamosa. NCBI lineage: Eukaryota > Fungi > Ascomycota > Lecanoromycetes > Lecanorales > Cladoniaceae > Cladonia > Cladonia squamosa. Next base: position 1,508,655 of record OX392378.1, on the reverse strand, counting down.
GGCACCCTTGGCTTAGTTTATAGTAATTCTATAATAAAGTATATTAACTATATAAAAAAAGTCTTAGATAAGCTACTAAAGGTAGATCTATTTCTTAATATTAATAAATATAACTTTTATATAAGGGAAGTAAAATATCTAAGTCTAATTATAACTATAAATAGATTAAAGATAGAGTTAAAAAAATTAAAATAATTAAGAAATAGAAAATACTATACTATATAAAAAGTATCTAGTTATTTCTAGGATTTATAAATTTTTATAGAAGATTTATTAAGAGCTACTTAAGAATTATAACTTTATTAATAAATTTAATTAAGACTAGTAATTTAAAGCTTATTAAAATAAAGCTAGTAGTATTATTTCTACTAGTATTAAATAAATCTAAAATAAAAGTATTTAAGGTACTTAAGAAGATATTTACTATAGTACTAATACTAGCTTATTTTAATTCTAATTAAGAGATATAGATAGAAACTAATATATTAAATTATATTATAGCGGGTATATTATTATAGAAGAATAAAAATAATATATTAAAATTAATTATCTTTATATTCTATAAGATAATACTATAGGAGTATAACTATAAGATATATAATAAGAAGTTATTAGTAATAATTTAAGTATTTAAAGAATAGTACTTAGATATAACGGGAGGGTTTAACTCCTTTAGGGTATAATTAAATATAAGTAAGATTAAATAAATTAAGTATCTATTAACTATAGACTCCTCTCTATTATATAAATTAAATATAAAGAAGAAAATCTTAATAATAGGAAAACTATCCCTTATATATTCTACTAAGTTATACTAAGTTTAGATATAATTCTCTAGGATTAAATACTAATTCTATTTAATTCTAGAAAGGTTTAATTATAATTAAGTATTAAATATACTTAATTTTAAAGTTATACCCTAGATTATATTTAGCTTATATAGTTTTTATTCTTAATTTTAACTTATTATAGATTAGCCTATAATACTATTCTCTTATTTAAAATATAATTATCTTAATATAATTTAATAATCTAAGTATCCTTTTATACTACGCCCTTAAAAACTTCTTTCTAAAGTTTATTATATAAAGTTAATTTTATATCTAGATATAGCTAAGCTATTAAAATAATAATATAAATACTATTATAATAAGTTACTTTCTTACTAAGTTATAAAGAATTTAGATTATTATTATAAGTATATATAAATAAGAGCTAAATATAATTTTATTCCTCTAAATATTTTTAAGTAGAAATATTTACTAGAACGTAAAAACCTTTTTAAATATAAAAAGAGTAAACTTCTAATAAGAATAATTTAAGTCTTAACTAAAATTAACTCTATTAAGTTTAAAAGGGATAAGATAGTTAAATAGGAGCTAGAAAATATTATAACTTAAGAAAAAAAAAAGAGAAGAAAGTAGTAGTACTTTTTTAAACTAGTACTAAATCTTTATTACCTATTAAAAATAATAAGCTTTTTAGTTTTAGTAAGATAGATTAGAACTCTCTAATATAGTAAATAGAATAATATCTAGGATTTAGATATTAATTACTAGAAAGTAGATAATAATACTAGTATTAAGTAGTAGTAGAATAATAATATATTAAGGAAAGAACTATAGTATATAAACTTAATTATCTAGTATTAAGTTAACTAAGTAGATAACTAATACCCGGCTTAGTAATAACTATTAAAAGTAGATTATATAGATAAAAGATCTATATTAATACCCTTAAAAAAGCGAAAAAAGTAACGCCCGCGTTATTATAATATAATACTTTATATAATCTATTATATATTCTATCCTCTATATCGTATCGACTAATTAGATATACTATAACTTATATCGCGTTACTATAGTAGGCTAGCGGTGGTTATTACTATAGAATACTAAGTATTACTAAGTTTTTCTTCTCTAGAAGTCGTTTTTTAAGCAACGACGATATAGTAATAATAATATAGAAAATTACTTATAAATATAAGCTTTAGTGCGTTTAATAGGCTATAGATAATAATAATAGATATTTAAATAATAGAAAAGTAAGATATTAGTAATTAGTAGTATACCTTAGTATATAGAATTAAAAAGTTAAAAAAGTTAAAAAAGTTAAAAATATTATAAGATTTTAAGTATATAGAATAATAGAATTTAATAAATAAAAATAGTAGTATCTACTAGTAGTTACTATATTAATATTAATATTTAGAAACTAAGTAGTTATAACTATATCTAGTATTAGTATACTAGATATCTAGATTATTAGTATCCTTATTATCCTTACTACTAGATAGAGGTAGGAGCGGTACTAATAAGATAGTATAGTAAACTCTTAAGCTAATATTATCTAGATTAGATAACGGCTATTAGAAATAATTTCTAGAATAATTATTCTAATAACTCTACTTCTTATTTTATTAATAACTCTACTATTTATTACTATTACTAGCTATAGACTATTAACTATTTAATTAGTTAAATAGCTTATTATTATAGGAATAGTTTATTTATCTAGCTTTAGATTACTATACAGCTTTTTTTATATTAAGTTACTTTATAAAATCCTTAATAATAGTAGAACTAGTAGATACTACTAAGTTAAGTTATTATATACTATTAATTCTTATATATACCTTATATAAAGATTCAGTAGTTAAGTAATTCTAGGTAAGTTTTATAACTATATATAAATACTTAATAGGGTTTTTATTAACTATAGTATCTACTCTAGTATAGCGCTACTTATTAAGCTTAGTAAGAATTTCTACTAGATTTATTTTAAAGTAGTAGGTAAGCGCTATAATTTATAACTCTATATCTAGAGTATTTAATAACTTATTCTTTTATATTTTAGTAAGCTTATAATAATACTAATTCTCTACTTTTTCCTATAATAATAGTAATAAATTAATCTATATAATTAAAGAACTCTTAAGAGTTACTAGCTCCCTAATTTAATCTATTTATATATAAATATTATCTTTTTACTTATAGAAATATCCTAAATCTTCTAGTTACTACTAAACGGTGTTATTATTAAAATTTAGTAGTAAAGTATTTAAGTATTATAGAAAAACAGATCAGGCCCCTAGGGCATGCCCTAGGGCCCTCTGAGGCCCTCTATAGCCTAGAATATAGCGCTAAATAGAGGATCTTCAGGCAATAGCCCTGAAGATCCGACCTAATGCTTTTGCCCCGGGGGGGTGTTTATCGCAGTAGTTAAGCGGCCTGATTCTATTCATAATAGTAAGTATAAGGTAATAGAGAACGTTGAAAATTATTATAATATTAGTTTTACTAAAATAGATATTTAGAAATCTATAGATATAGATTCTACTTTATAGAAAGTATTTCCTACGTAGTAATATTAATAGAAATAGAAGAATATTAATTTATAGATAAAAAGAATTAATCCTAGTTATTACTAGTACTAGTAGCTAGAGATCTATTTATAGTAGATTAGATTTAAATTTTCTTATTTTCTTATTTTCTTAATCCTTAATATTCTTCTTTACTAGTATATTTATAATAGTATTAATATTATCTTATAATTAAGTTATCTACTTATTATACTTATCTAGGCGTTAATTAATTCTATAGATCTAATTATTTAAATTATTACTTATATCTTATCTTATTAATATAGTAGCGATATTAATAGAATTTCTAATATACTATATCTACTAAGTAGAGAAAGTAGCCTAAGGATTTATAGGTGTTTTTACTTTTATATTATTTTTAGAATCTATATTACTATTATCTATATCTACTACTAATTCTTTTATTTTACTTTTTTAAGTGGAGATATTAGAAGCAGCTAGTTACTTATTATATTAAGATAATTAATTAAATATAATAAGATATAGATAAGTCGATCTGCCTAGTAAAAGGATCGACTAGAGTTAGTAAGGAATATATTAAGTAGATCTCTAAGATAGTAGAATAAGTAGTAGAGTAGTTTAGAGGGTGGAGTAAAAGTAATAGAAGAAGAATATCTAATTAGGATTTATATAATAGCTATTACTACTACTAATATAGTAAATAAGATAGTATCTAGAATCTAGATATTAATTACTAGAAAGTAGATAATAATACTAGTATTAAGTAGTAGTAGAATAATAATATATTAAGGAAAGAGTTATAGTATATAAGTTTAATTATCTAGCGCTAAGCTAACTAAGTAAATAACTAATACCTAGCTTAGTAATAACTACTAAAAGTAGAATATATAGATAAAAGATCTATATTACTCTTTAGTTATAGATTTTAAATTTAAAACCTAGCTAATTTTTTAGGGTAGTTAAATATTAAAGATAGCTCTTATATATTCTCTAAATTATTATAATCTAACTACTTAACTAGATATTTTTATTTTTTATTAATCTTTTAATAATCTAGAATTTCCTTAATATTATATTCCTTATTATCTTAGTTTAGGAGAAGAGATATTATCTATAGTAATATCTTAGAATTTACTTTCTCTTATTATAGTTTTTAAAAAGACTTTCCTTTTAAACTTTTTAAGTTCTTTTTACTCTAACTACCTAGCTTTACTATAATTACTTAGTATTTACTTTAGTTATCTAGCGCTTACTAAGAGTACTTAAATATCTTTTTTTCTTTTTCTTTTTCTTTCTTTTTTATATTTATCTTATATATTAGATCTATATTTTAAGTAGAATCTTATAAACCTTATTTAAATCTTATAATTATAATATTATAAATACTACTTATATAATCTAATATTAACGTAACCTTATTATTACTAGATTTTCTTTAATACTTTTTCTTAAATACTTATTTTAAGAATTCTAATATTATAAATAAGTTTACTTATATTATCTTAGATATTAATTAATTTTAAAGCTTTATTTTAGGGTCTATTAATTTACTTCTTAAATAAATTATTAATAAAGTCCTTAAGATTTTTAATAAGTTAAGAGTAGATAAGCTTTCCTTTAATAAAGTAAATACTACTTTTCTTCTTACTACCTTAAGACTCTACTAAAAATAAGTTACTATACTTTATATAGAGTATAATTAAATAATAAAAAAATAGTAGGACTTAGAGGCCTTAGAAGCTAGTAATTAAGACCTTTAAGTAAAGCTTTATATAGCTTAGAACTAGTAATTAATCTCTCTAACTCTATTAACTCCTATTAAGCCCCGCTGCTCTACTAAGTATCTTAATTTACTTAAATTTAATAAAAATTAAGATATACTTAAGGGATTTAAGTTTAAACTCTAGTAAAAACTTTTTATAAATACTAACTAGTTCCTTTCTAAGTTAGTAAAAATTATCTATATTTTCTCCTAATTAATTAATAAAGTTATATTTTATATTTTATTTTAAATTATTAAATTTAAGAGTTCTATTACTATTCTTACTATCTTCTAGTTTTTAGAGGCTCTTAAGATTAATTTTAATAATCTAAACTAAAAGAATATAGTATAAATAAAGATTACTTCTTTAAAGTAAGTAAATTAAGTATTTCTAAAATATCTTATTAATTTTTAATATTAAATTAATAATATTAGCTATAATAAGATAAATTAGTATTTCTATTTTTAGAAAGAGTTAAGTTAAAAGCTTTAAAATTATCTAGTCTTTATTAATATAAATAATCTTATTTTTAATATCTTAATTAATAAATACTAGCTTCTAGACTCTTATTATTATTAAATTAAAATAATCTCTACTTCTTTCTATATCTTAGTTACTATTACTTATCTTAGAAGTATATTTATAGTTTATACCTTTAGTACTAACTCTAATATAGTTATAAATCTCTTAGTAGTAAACTCTTATCTTTATTTAAATTTTAAAGACCCTTTTACTCTTAAAAATTATTAATTTTATATTAAAAAGGCCTCTATCTATACTATAATAAGTCGAGTTATATTATTAAAGAGTATAAGAAAAAAAAATATACTTAAGCTAGTTATAATATTTATATTAATATTACTAACCTTACTTCTACCCCTAAAGCTTTTTTTAAATAGAGAAAAGTCTAGTCCTAGTACTTAGTTATATACTAAGATACCTCTCTTATATTTAAATTTTAGTTTATTCTTTTATAACTAGTAAAAAGCTCCTTTTTAGAAGAATTTCTAATAATTATCTTATCTCTAAATATATTTTTAGATATAAAAACTATAAAATTCTAGTAACCTAGCTTTTAGATACTAATACTACTATTAATTTTTTTAATATAATTTATATAAAAGCTAATTCCTTCTCTTATTTTAATCTTAAAACTCTCTAGTAGCTAGCTAGCTTTAATAGTTAACTAGCTACTACTAGTCTTATAACTTAATATACCTAAGCTTAGACTATTCTTTTTAAATATTTTATTATTTTAATAATCTTCTTTCTAACCTATCTATTTAATAAACTTATTATTTTAAGTTTTTCTTAATTAGAAAAATATTAAATTACTATTTATCTTTACTTAAAGGGAAATTTAATTATCTTAAGGTTACTACTATTATTTAAAATATCTCCCTTTAAGGATTTTAAGCTAGTAGTAGCCTCTAGAGCTTTTAAATTCTCTAGGCTACTTTTTATACCTAAGATACTCTATCTATCTATTAAAATCTAACTTATTAATATTACTCCCTTTACCCTTATTATTAAATAGCTTAGAATAGAGCTCTTTTTAACTATTATATAAGATATTAAGAAGGTTTTAGCTTTAAAGAATTATACTAACTTAGTAATAATCCTCCTCTCTAAATATTATAATTTCTTAAATATTTTTTTTTAAAGTAAAGTTAATAAACTACCCCCTTACTATCTAAGTAATTATAAGATTAAGTATTAATTAAGTAAAAAATCTAATTATAAGCCTCTCTATAATATATCTTAAAATAAATTTAAGGTTCTTAAGAAATTCCTTAATAAAAATCTTATTAAAAAGTTTATTAAGTCTAGCTTCTTTTCTACTACCTTATTTATTTTCTTTACTTATAAATTAAATAGTAGACTATATCTCTATATTAATTACTAAGCCCTAAATATTATTATTATAAAGAACTACTACTTATTATTTTTAATTTAAGAAATTTTTATCTAGATCTACTATACTAAAATTTATTCTAAACTTAATATTATTACTATCTTTAATAAGTTATAAATAGTAATAAGAGAAGAGTAAAAAATAGTATTCTAAACCTATTATAATCTCTATAAATTTTTTATTATATTATTTAGATTAGTTAATACTCTCTTAATCTTTTAATAATATATTAATAATATATTTTATAAGTATCTTAATAATTTTTATACTACCTATATTAATAATATCCTAATTTATAATAACTCTAAGGCTAAGTATAAAGGGTATATATAAAGAATCTTAGAATAACTCTATAAGATAGGCTTTTAAGTAAATATTAATAAATATATCTTTTCTATTACTAAAATTAAATATCTTAAGCTAATTATTACTATTAAAGAGATTTAAATAGACTTAAAAAAGCTCTTAGTAATTTTAAAATAAACTCCTTTAAAAAATATTAAGGATATTTAAAGTTTCCTAGAGTTTACTAACTTTTATTAATAATTTATTTAAGAATTCTTTATAATAGCTAGTCTACTAACCTAATTTATTAGAAAGGATTATATTTTTAATTAAAATTCTAAATACTAAGCTACTTTTAATAATTTTAAGTAAGTTTTTATTTCTATTTTAATTCTGTTATACTTTAATCTTTAGAAGGAGATTATTATTAAAACTAATATCTTTAACTATATTATTATTAGAGTAATATTTTAATATAATAAAAAGGAATAGTTCTAGTCTATAACTTACTTCTTAATAAAGATACTCTTAATAGAATATAATTATAAAATTTATAATAAAGAGCTCTTTATTATTATTTAAGTTTTTAAAATATAGTATTTAAAATTAAAAGGTACTAAAAAACTAATTATAATACTATTAGATTATAAGAATTTAGAGTATTTTATAACTATAAAGCTTTTAAATTATTATTAAGTATATTAGTTAGAGTTTCTTTTTTAATTTAACTTTAAGATTATCTACTACTTAGGAGAGTTTAATAAATAAACTAATATTTTAATCTATTAATTAGAAGATCTCCCTAAAAGGGAGAGGAATAGATATTATAAATATTAATAATAGATTATTTTAAAGCTAGAAAACCTTTTTAATAACTTATCTTAAACTATACTAGCTCTTATAGTTATTAAAGAAGCTTTATTAAAGGAGTTTTTTATTTCTATAACTAGCTTAAAGCCTAATAAGTTAACTCTTAATATAAATAATACTATTAGCGCGGTGTATACTTAAAGTAAATAAACTTAAAGAATCCTTATTACGCTAATCTCTAAGAATTATAAGATAAAAAACTTTCTCTTAGCTAAATATAAGGTTTATAAGGGTTATATTTTTTTCTAAAATTAACTCTTTATCCTAGATAGTAATAAGCTATAACTTTACTTAATTTAAAAAGTTTATAATACCTTTAATACTAGCTATCCTAGACGGGTAAAGATATATAAGATTTTAATTTATTATTACTATTAGCTAGACCTCCTCGCTAATATAAAATAATTTATATATAACTACTACCCGTACTCCTATATAAAGGTTTTTAAGGAACGCTACTATAATACTTTTAAATTTTTAAAGATACTAGATTACTACTAGTTATATATTTTAATATATTTTATTATTACCCTATTTAAAAGCTTAAATTATTATAACTAGAAATATTTTAATATCTTAGTAATTACTAATCACCTTATTAAATAAGTTAAATATATTATTATAAATATTATTATTATTAAAAACACTACTCTAACTTATTATATTTTTATTTAAAAAGATTATAAGCTTCTATTTTTTATTATTATTAACTAAGATACCTAATTTAAAAGCTACTTTTAGTATAAGCTCTACTTCTAACTAGATATTAAGATAAATCTTTTAATAACTTTTTACCTCTAAATTAATAGCTAAATAGAGAATATTAATACTATTATAAAATAATATCTTTAAATCTTTATTAACTTCCTTTAAAATAACTAGGCTAAGTAGTTATCTTTAACTAAGTTTATAACTAATAACTACTTTTTAGAAATAATTTAATACACCCCCTTTTTTACTAATTTTAAATAGTATCTTTAAATAGATTTTAAACTAAAGTCTTATTAAACTAACTTAATAAATAGAAAAGAAATTTAAGATTAACTCTAAACTAATCTCTTTATTAAGAAAATAGATTAAATTAATAAAGTTTTATAAAAATAAATAAAGCTCGCTTAAGCTAGCTAAAAAGATTTTATTAATAAATATTACTAGTATATTTCTAAGTATATTATTAGAGATCTAGTTTAGTTTAATACTTAGAATCTTTAAATATAGTATTACGGGCTAACCCGTAATAGATTAAGATAGGAATAGAGACTATATAAGCTAGATATAGCCTAAAGTATAACCTTTAAGATTAAATATAATTAATACTTAATTATAGTTAAACCTTTTTAAAATTAAATAGGATTAGTACTTAATTATAAGAAATTATACCTAGCCTTAGTATAATTTAAATAAATATATAAAGGATAACCTTTCTACTATTAAGAGTTTCCTTCTTTATATTTAACTTATATAATAGAGAGGAGTTTATAGTTAATAAATACTTAACTTATTTAATTTACTTATATCTAATTATACCTCCTAAGGAGTTAAACTCCCCTATTATATTTTAAATACTATACTCTATTCTATTTAGAATAAGTATTTCTAGTTTTATTATAGAAGATTATTAGCACCCCTTTATAAAAACTATAAAGGTAGTTTAGTAAGATAACTTAGGTATTTAAATAGTCCCTAAAAAAGAATTTAAGGTCCCTACCCCTACTAAGTTCTTTAATAAAAGAGAGACTCTTAATAGCTATATATAATAAGTGGAATTATATATAATATTCTACTCCTTATTATTTACTATATTAGAAGAATAGAACTTATTCTATCTTTTTTATTTAAAGGGAGATATAGTATTAGCTCTCTCCCTCTAACTTAATAAATATATTAAACTTTAGGACCCTTAATATATATTAAATAATATTATTAAGTTTTCTAATAAATATAACTATATTAAGGAGATTCTTAAGGCTTTATTTAAAAATAATACTAAGGAATAAAAGATAAAGAGAAAGATAATCTATCTCTATTAAAAAGGGTCTATAACTAAATATATAGCTAAGTTTTAAGCCTTATTAATAAAGATTTAGTAAAATACTACTACTAAGATAACAGCGTATTATAATAGGTTAAGTAAAAAAGTTAAGGATAAGTTAGTAAGAATACTATAGCCTTAAAATATATCTACGCTTATCTAAGTAACCTATACTATTAATAATAAATTATATAAAAGGAAGATAGAATAGAAGACTTCTAGCCTAAAAAATAAGCCTAATAGGTAAAAGAATATTTTAGTAGTAAACTAGAAACCTCTCTATAAGGCTAAAAAGGGAAAGAAGACTAGGGACTTATTATAAATAAAATATTATAACTACTATAAGAAGGAATACTATAAGAATAAGTACCTATAATAAGAATAGATAACTATTATAAAAAGGAGAAATAACCCCTCTTAAGAAGCTATTTAGGTTATAAATATTTTAAAACTAATTATAGTAAATTCCTAAATAAGAGATACTCTTAAATAGGTTAAAAAAAAAATAGAGTATAATAATTTATTCTAAATTATATATTATAATAACTAGTACTAAACCTACTAAAATAAGAAGAAAGAAAGTAGTTACTTCCCTAAAAAACTAAGAAAGTATTTAAAAGATAAGTTTTAGATAATAATTATAAATAAGGAGGTATATAACTCCTTAAATTAAAAATAGGCTAAATAATTATCTTTAGATAAAGCTTTAGGTAGTAAAGTTTTATTCTTTAAAAAATTAAATAATAATTTAGAGGAGTTATAAGTATAATACTAGATTATAATCTAAATTTAAAAGGAGATAGCTAATATTTAGAAGTAATAAATATATTATATAGAAAAACAAGTAATAAATCTCTACTATAAGTTAGAAAAGATAGAAAATTAGGTAATTAAAGTATTAATAAAATAATCTATAAATATATTACTTAAGTTATTAAATATATATAAAATAACCCTACTATTAAATAATATGTAGAAGCTAGTACTAATAGAAAAATTTAAAAAATTTTTTAAGATAATAACTAGGGAGATTACTTATAATAAAATAAATAGACTAATAACTATTAAAATACTAATTATTATAGAAATCTAATAGATATTAAGAGGGAATAGCTATATAGACTTATTAAATATAGTTTATATATACACCCTTAGAGGATTTAGGTTTTTAAAGAATAGATTAATTTTATTATTAGATAAATACCTTATATCTTAGCATATATAGAATAAGGCTTAAGTACTTATAAATAATATTAAGGCCTTATTACTATAGGAAAAACTAATCTCTAATACTAAGTTTTTAAATAGATTATTCGCTATTTTAGAGTTAAATAAAAAGGAGGATTTAAAAAACTAAGAGGTCCCTTAATAAGTAGGTTAATTAGTAGGACCTATTTAAAGACTAAATAAATTACTATAATTAAATTATAAGGGGATATTTAATTTAGATTTTAAATAAAGATTATAGGATATTAGGTCTAGGTAATTATTAATAGTAAATTTAATAAAGATTTAATTAATTCTAACTTTATATAGAAGTATAGAATCCTAACTATATAATATATACTATATATATTAACAAACTTTAACTACTCTATAATTAGGAAGGTAGATTAAATAATTAAGCTTATTAATTTATAAATAGGAAGATAATATAAGAAGTATAACTTCTACTTAGTATTAAGGGAAAGAGTAGATAAGATTACTCTTAAAGTTTTTTAATTATAAAAGGTTAACCTATTAATAAGATAAAGTTCTAGTATATTAATATTTAAGAATAATATTTTAAATTAAGTTTTTTAGGTATAGAAGTATTTATATTCTAGTATTATTACTTAGATAATAGAGGAAATAAAGGATAATTTTTAAAAAGGAAATATAATAGTACTATAGAGTTAAGTTACTACTATTAATAGTACTACTTATATAAAATTACCTAATAAATATATAAAATATAGAAACTTATTTTAAAAAGAGAACCCTAATAAGGCTTTTCCTAAGTACTAATTATAGGACTATAAGATTAAGCTAATCCTAGGTAAAAAACCTATAAAGAAGCTAATATATCTACTATTAAGAAATAAAGTAGTCGCCCTTATAAAATATATTAAAGAAAATAAAATTAAAAGTTTTATTTAAAAATTCTAGTTACTAGTAGGATACCCTATCTTATTTATACTAAAGATAGATAAAGGATTAAGGTTATATATAGATTATAAAATACTTAATAATATTATAATTAAGAATAGCTATCCTCTACTTTTAATTAAGAAACTTTAGGATAAGCTTTAAGAGAAGAAATAGTTTACTAAATTTAATATTTTAAGAGTATTTAACTAAATAAGGATAAAGAAAGGAGATAAATAAAAGATAGTATTTTATATTAGATAAGGCTTATATAAGTATCTAGTTATATTATTTAGTCTAACTAATACCTCTATTATATTTTAGGTATATATTAATAATATCTTAAAAAAGTATTTAGATAAGTTTATATTAATCTATATAAATAATATTCTTATTTACTCTAATACTTTTAAAGAATATATTAAGTATATATAAAAAGTACTAAAAAAGCTTAAAAAAGCTAGCTTATAATTAAAGATAATAAAATATAAATTCTACTAGAAAAGGGTAAAATTCCTAGACTTTATTATTTTAAATAAAAGGATTAAGATAGATTCTAATAAAGTTAAGAATATAATTAAATAGTTTATATTAACTAATAAAAAAGAAGTCTAGTCTTTTCTTAAGTTTATAAACTTCTATTAAAGATTTATTAAAGATTATAGTAAGATTATAGAACCTTTAATAAGCTTAATATATAATAAAGTATTATTTATATAGGGAAAGAAAGTAGAAGCTTCTTTTTAAATTTTAAAAAAGTAGTTTACTTTAGGTTCTATACTTTATTAGTTTAATTTAGAACTTCTTATTAAAGTTTATACTAATACCTTAGATAATATGTTAAGAGTAGTAATAAGTTAACTTATATAAACTAATACTAATATTATTAAAAAGAGGAGGGAATATTAATACCCTATTATATTTTATAATAAGAAGTTATAAGATGCTAAGTCTAGATATCTAATATATAATAAGAAATTACTTACTATAGTAAATATATTTTATATATAGAAAGTCTATTTAAAAGAAACTAAGTACTAGGTTTAAGTCTTATTAGATTATAAAAACTTAATATACTTCCTATTAATAAAGAAGCTAAATAGATATCTAGCTTATTAATATAAGAAGTTAATAATATTTAATTTTAGAATTAAATATATTAAGGGTAGTAAGAATAATACTATAAATATACTTAATAGAAGAGCTAATTATATAGAGAATATCTAGTAGAGCTCTAAAGCTATATTAGTATAAGATAAAGATAGATTATTATAACTAAATAGAGTAGAGCTCTATATTATAATAACTATAATAATAGAAACTAAAGAACTTATCTAGTAAGTATTAATAAATCTATAAAAAAATAAAATAGTAATTAAAATCTTTAAAGATATTAATAGCTATAATAAGTTTAGTAAAATAAATTTAGAACTTTTTTTATTTTTAAGAAGAATTTATATTCTAATATCTATATATATAGAGATTTTTAGAATCTACTATAAGATAAAATCCTCAGGAGGTTATTAAGAAATTAAGAAAATTTTTAAGAAGTTATTATAAAACTTCTACTTCCTATAAATAAGGAAATATATTAAGGATAGAGTTATCTAATATAATATATATATTAAAATAAAGCATACTTAATATAAACTATATAGAGAAATAAAATTAACTAGCTTTTTAGAATAAGCCTAAAAAAGTATTATATAGAACTTTATTATTAAACTCTTAAAGTTAAAAGAATAACTAATAAAGGTAGAATATAATATAATATTAATAATTAATAATAAGTTAACTAAATTAGTATATTTCTTACTATATAGGGAAGCTTTAAATATAGAGGATTTAGCTTATATATTTCTTAAAATAATAGTAACTAATTATAAGCTTCTAAATAAAATTATCTTAAATTAGGATAAACTCTTTATCTCTAAATTTTAGAGATTATTAATAGATATAATAGGGATTAAGATAAAAATAAATATAGTATTCTACCTATAAATAAATAATTAGATAGAATAAACTAATTAAATACTTAAGTAATATCTATAATATTATATAAATTATTAGTAGAATAATTAAGTTTAGTATTTACCTAATATATAAATAGTATATAATAGATCCTTATTAGACCCTATTAGAATAATATTATATTAAGTTAATTATAAGTTTAAACCCTATATAATACTATTATTAAAAGATTATATACCTAAAGTATAGTAAGCTACTATAATAACTTAAAAAATAGGCCACCTCTATTAAAAATTATAGAAGGACTTATAGTTTCTAAATAAATACTTAGTAATATATTATAATTAAAAATATTTAAAAAGTCTAAATATTTTTAAAGAGGATAAGATATATCTTTTTTATAAGAACTTTAAAATTAATAGGCTTAGTAATAAACTTAATTATATAAAGCTTAATCCTTTCCTAGTTAAGAAATATAAAGGGGATATAAATTATATATTAGATCTACTAGAATTAATAAAAAAATATAATATATTTTATATATTATTATTAGAGAAAGTAAATCCCTAAATATTATTATAAATAATACCCTTTCTCCTAAATAAAGATAATAAGGAGTATAATATTAAAGAAATCCTAAATTATTAAAAGATTAATAGAAAATAGAGGTATTTAGTTAAGTAATTAAACTATAATAATTTAGAAAATATATAGGAGCTACCTTTAATACTTAACTACCTTAAGAAACTAGCTAGATTTTAAGTTTAAAATTTATAGCTAGGGAATTCTAGTCTATCTTACTAAAAATAGAAAGATTATTACTCTTAATAGATAATAAAGACTTAGTATTAGCTTAAGAAAGTATCTTTATTTTTTTCTCTTTCTTTTTTTCCTAAGTTATAATATTCTCTAACTCTTACTTTACTATCTTATCCTTTTTAAATTTAATAGAGTTAATTTCTAATAAGACTCTAACTATTCTTACTAAAAATTTACTCCTTTTATATTTAAGGAGATTCTTATATTCTAGTAAATATTTCTATTTAGAAATATTTAAGAGAATAAAATTATATTTAGCCCCTATTTATATATACTTATAATAATAGTCTAAGTCCTTTATAATCTAGTAGAGAAGTGACTTATCTTAATAGTATCTATAAACTATATTATTATTTTAATAGCTTAGCTATATCTAGGTAAGAAATTAATTTTACTTAATAATCTTTAAAAGAAAGTTTTTAAGGGCGTAGTATAAGAAAAATATTTTAGGTTATTAAGTTATATTAAGATAATTATACCTTAAAGAGGTGTCAAGTAACATAGGAGGTTGATGGTATTTTATTAGTATAGTAAAGGTTATTAATTCTAAGCTACTTATTATATATAGTTATATGGGTGCTAAGGCTAATTCTATACTAATACTAGTTAAGAAGGCACGCTAGGTGCCTTTATAATAGAATATTATAATAATCTTCCTATAGTTGTAAAAAATGCCGCCTTTTATAGCGTGTTTAATATTAGCTAGAAATATAGAGGTATAAGGCCTAAGATATAAGCTAAAAAAACTTAGGATAATACTGTTTAGGCGTAAAGCCCTTAAATATTATTATTCTTTCTAGGGCGCCCGCGCTTTCTTATAAATAGAGGCGAAGGTGGAGGTGTAGTAGCTTTTATAGATTAACCTATATATTATATTTTAGCCTTATATTCCTCTATAAGCTTTAAGGCATCTTATAAGTTTTTAATATTATACTATTTATTAAACTCTAGCCTATAACCTTTCTATCTTAATAAGTACTCTATAGCGAGGCCTCTCCCTTTTTATATAATCCTCTTATTTAGTAGTTATTCTATATTATATTCTTACCTATCTGCGGAGACTGCCTATAAATAAATAGATCTTAGGCGGCTATATAGATTTTTAGATAGCGCTAGTATAAGTTCTAGTTATATAATTATAAATACAAGATAAACTTTCTAATCCTTAGATACTTCTAGATAATATACTAGTTGTCCTACTCTTTCTATAACCTTAAATAAGTTGATATATTACTACGCTAATTTTATAGTAACCCTAAATATAGATAAGATAGAATAGCCCTTATATAGGCGTAGTAGCGTCTAGTCTCCTATCTTTAAAAACATAGACTAATGCTTTCTATTATAATAGAACTTATTTAATATTTATATAAAAGTAATTATATTAGCCGTTGTTATCCTAGCTAGAAAGTAGTTACTAGGGGATAATATTATAAGGAGATTTAATAGTTTATTTAGCGTAAACCTATATATAACTTTATTCAAGGTAGGCCTATTTATAGAGAAGTTATTAAGGAAAGCCTATATATAAGATAGTATCTTAGGCTACTTAAATAGCTTATTAAGTCTATATATATAAAATCTTAAAGTAATCTCTACTATTTAATTAGTTCTTTTAGATATACTATCTGTCTAAGGATGATATGTTGTAGAGTATAAGAGTAAAATACTAAGCTTATAGAATATTATTATTTAGAATTTAGAAAGGAATTTTCTATCTTTATTTAAGATTATAACCTTTAGTAGACTCTAGTTTATAATATTAAGTCTATCTAGTAGAGTTCCTGCCTAATCCTTTATAGACTAAGTTATCTTCCTAGAAGTAAAAGTAATATATTTTATAAACTTATCTATTATAGATATAGCCGCGTTAAAGTCTTTATTAGATAGAGGGAGGGCGAGAATAAAATTAATTATTATTATATAAAAGGGTACTAGCGGGGATAAGATTAGATTTAAACTTCTATAAGGTATATAGTATTATATTTACAGGATTAAGCATTCTAAATAATATTAGATAAAATTACGGAGATGCTTAATAAGACCGTGTATATATTAAGATAAAATAACTATTTAGTAGTATCTCTAAAAGCTAGGGTATCTATTCCTATATATAAGAGTTAGGATATCTTTAACTAAGATTATTAGTATATATAGATATTATAGGCTTATTAATTAATTAATATAAAAAAGTAATCTAGGCCTTATATATAGATTAGGGATTAGTAAGTTAGGCTTTTAATTATCCTCTAATATTCTAATATTAATACTTATTAATTAATTTCTATATATAAATAATTAAGCTAATATATATAAAGATATAGGCTTTAAGTTATACTCCTATATACTACTTAATACTTTATTTTTAAGATTTATTAATGGAATGCTGTATATAGAGAATTAAGCTAATATATATAAAGTTATAGTTTTTAATTCTTACTCTTATATACTACTTAGTACTTACTAGTATAGACTCCCTAATACTTTATTTTTTAAACATTTTGATTAATATAGATTTATAGTTATTAACTCCTACTCCTATATACTTCCTAATACTCTGTTATTAGCCTTTAATATCTTAGTATACTCCCTATTATATATATTAACTTCTTATTACTACTCCTAATTTTCTACTACTTTTTATTCCTCCCTATTATACTACTTATAATCTTCCTCCTCTTCTTAACTTTCTTTAGCGTGAGGCCTGAAATATAAATCTATTTTATATGCTGGGAGATGTTCTCCTCTTATAAAAGGTAAGGGTACAGCGTTCTTATTAAGGGTATAGTTTTTATTAATTTACGCGATAATATACTTCTAGAAATTATCCTCTTAATAACCCTTTAGTAGTTTACTATAGAATTCTTTATTTATATTAATAAGGGTTGTGGTAAAGAGGGCGTCTAGTTTAGAATAGTTATTAGGGAATACTAATAGATAGTAGCTAGTAAGTTTAGAGAGTATATTAAGTAGAATATATTCTTTCCTAAGCTTATATATAACCTTAAGCCGAAACTATCTTAGGAATTATAACGCGTATATAAGATATATATTTATTTATATTAATAAAGTTGTTAACATAATATAGCTTTACTTAAAGATATTTAGAATTATAAAATAGTTAGTCTAAACCCTAGTTAGATTTTTTAATAATTCTATTATATACCTAACTTTCTTAATAACCTAGATAAAGCTAGTAATTTTGAGCTTAGTTAGCTAGTAATTTTATTTAGCTAAGATAAGAAGATAGGATAAGAAGAGTATTAGCTATATTATACTTTATGTTGGCTATTTACCTTCCTAGTATTTATTATCTTTTATATAGAAGACTACTATATTGAATTTAAACTTTTTTAAAGTATCTAGATTGATCTATAGTGTTTTGGTAGTATTAAAGTATACTAGTATTAATAATTATAATATTACCTTTTAGAGTTCCTTAAATAATATTAATTCCGCTGGGGTTGGTGGGGGAAGAAGTTTTATTAATAAATACTTCTTTCTTAGTCTACTAGCAACGCTTAGAGATTTTTTTAAGAGTGTTGTTTTTAACTCTTATAGGGGTTTTACTAACTAGGTATAGAAATAGACATATTATTATAGGTAACTAGTTAGATTAAGGTAGTATTTTAGAGTACCTAGTATCTTAAGGTATTAAAGTCAACTTATTACCTAAAACTTCTCTTTAGAGGAAGTTAGACCTAAAGAATTAACACGCTATCTTAGAAGGTTAATATTAAGATAGCCTAGGTAGGTCTTCATAGACAAGATAGAAATATTATAATTTATAAAGAGTTAAAAAAGTTTATGAAGGTTTTTTAAGTACTGTTAAAAAGATATAGCTCTTATAATAATATTATTAATATATACTTATACATACTTTATTGAGTAAAGGATTTTATTAATTTATTTCTATATATAGATAATACTATTTATGTATCCTATAACTAAGATGTTAAATATTTCCTAGCTGTAATAGATTATAATAGTAAGTATATACTAATCTTTTAGATAAATCCTTTATTAGTAGAAGAATAATAACGCGTTAAGGATAGAGATATAGGAATATTTTATAAGACTACTAATAATCTCTGTCTATAAAGGTATAGGGTACGCGTTAGGTATAATTAAATTATTAAGGCCTTAAATATTAACTACTATATAACCCTTTCTACTATTATTTACTAGAGTTTTTTAAATAATAAAGATAGGATATAAAAAGGGAGTTTACTTCTTTATCTAATTAAGTCTACCCTACTAGTATATTTTATTAAATATCTTATTAACTACCTTGCGGTCTTATATACTAAGTGAGTAAATCTTAGCTTTCCCTAAGACTTTTATCTACTAATTATATTATAGAGAAATCTTTATTTACTCTTTCTCTAGTATATACATAAAACTATTATTAACTTAGAGTGTAGGGAAAGCGTTAATAAGATCCTATAATATTTAAATAGTATAATTATCGCTAAAGAGTATAATATTATTAGAATAATATACTTCCCTAGGTTCGTTTATATAAATAGTGTTGGTATTATAAATGTATAAGCTTACAGCTCCGCCAGCTGTAGCCGAAGCTGCAGAGTGGGCAGCTAGCGGAGCTGCTGGGGCAGCGTATATTACTAGAGGTATTGCCGTAAATACATTGCTATTATTATTATATACACGAACATTATCGCTATGTACACGAATAGTGCTGTGTCCTCTAAATCTATATACGCGAAGTCGCGAAGCCGGAATAATATTAGGGATTGAGGGGGCTGGCGCTCTTATTAAGAGTTATAATAGGATGGCTATAAAGTTAGCTTTAATATTAGCTTAAAAGTAGTTATTATAATCTAGTTCTATAATGTTCCTAAGATAGGTCTTACTTAGGATTTATATAGATAAGTTTAAATTATTTCTTATAAGGATGTTAGATATTCTATAGTCTATAAGATAGATGTATATTATAAGTTTCCCTTATATAAAGGGTTTAAATAAGAAGTCTCTATCTTTAGGTAAAACTAACCGCCTTATAGGTACTATTATCTCGCTATAAAGTATAATAATAATAGCTTTCTATATGTATATATACTTTTAAAAGAATAATCTATACTAATAAGTTATAATAAGGGAGTAAGTATTATAGCTACTAATATATACTTTCTATCCTAAAATATTAATAACTATTTTCTTTAGATTTAGAATATTATTATTAATAAACATCTTAGCTCTTAAGTTATTTATAATATAGAATTCTCTATAAATATATATAAGGACCTTCCTAACTATATCTTTCTTAGTTATTAGAAGGTATAAGGGACTTATAATATACTCTAAAGTCTTATGCTTTAATATACCTAAGTCTTAAACCTTAAGTAGGGAAGCCATCTTTAGAATTTTAACTTCTAGGAGAAGTAAAAGTAACTAAGTTCTATTTATAAGTAAGACTCCATAACCTAAGTTAATATAGACTTTAATATCTTTAGAATTAAAAAGAAATCTTACTAGGATCTTAGTATAAGTTTAACTTTAAAAGGCGAAGCTATTACTAAGATCCTTTATAGAGGATAAGGACTTGATAATGTCTAGCGATAACGTAGAATAGGTAGCAAAAGAATTACTGCTTAAGTTTAAAAGGATAGTAGAAGTCAGGGTCGCCGGATATATAAATACATTAGATGTCTTTATATTAATTATCTTAATATTACGCTTTTCTTTCTAAGGTTTGCTGTAGTCCCCGCCTAGAAGCTTATTATATATATATAAAGTATTAGTAGTAGAATTTTAATTAACTACTAAAGCATTGCTTAAGCTAGCCTCTAGGTACTTTTCTAATAGTTTATTCTATACTCTTAAAGTAATCACCATATAATTGTGATTAACTACTAAATATTTACTTAACTTTTTTTAAGGATACTCCTCGCCCTATGCTTTTAAAGTATTTATTATATAATTATAATTAATTACTAAATATTTACTTAACCTTTCTTAAGGATACTCCTTATTCTATGCTTTTAAAGTATTTATAATATGATTACTATTAATTACTAAACCTTTACTTAATATTTCTTAAGGTTACTTCTTAGTACTTATAATAGAACCTATTCTATGTACTAGACCTTTGCTTAATATATCTTAAGGGTACTCCTTATCTTATAATTTCAGCGCGTTTATATTAGGATTAATTTTATATTATATGCCCTTACTATAACTTTCTTTAAAATACTTATATAATTTATTTCTTAATATAAATAACTTACTATAATTATAATAGGATATATTAATACTAATAAATCCTATAAATTACTCCTTTAGAATTTTATCTTACCCTAAGTAGAAGAACTTATTTCTATAATTATCTTATCTATTATACGCGTATTCCTCCTTTTATATATAGTAGGCGGTACCTTTCTCTTTTAGAGGCTATAGTTCCTCCTTATTCTTAACTATAGTCTAGTATACTAGCGCCTTTTAGTAAAAATTACTATTCTACTACCATCTATTTCTATTTTCTAGAAACTTTTAATTATTTCTTTGAAAGCGATTTTAGTTCCTCGTATAGGGTAAACGTAGAGTTAAACTAAATATATTTAGCAGAGCTGCGATTTATAGGGATTAATAAGAAGTAGGTAGTATAGGAGCTTGTTAGAGTTCTAATTATTAGCTATATTAGCTATATTGGCCGTATACCTATAACTAATTAGAGTAAGTATTTAGGGTATAAGACTAATGCTAAAAAGTAGGAGTATAGCTAGCACTACTAAATTAGGATTGCTAGTTATAGCTAAATAATTAATAGCCTTAACTATATCCCTAATTATAGCAGGGCTGAAATTAGTTATAGTTACCTCTATTATCTTATAGTTAACCTTGCTAACTAGCCTAAAATGCTCTACTAAAGGTATTAGTATTTAAAGATATATTTTTAGGACGCCTTACCGCGTACTCCTACTACTTATACTTATAAGAGTTGATGCTCTTAAGGAAAGAGTTAATTATTATAATATTATTAGGCTTGCTAATATCTTTTTATAGCTCTAAGTTAATACCGTTATATATTATATTAATAAGATTTTAAATATTTATTAAGCTAGTATCCTTTACTAACCTAAGAATTCTTTAAGTATATTCTCTTAGCTCTTATTATATAGCGGTGTCTTAAAAGGTATAGTATTTCTTTAATATAGTATTAATAACTATATTTAGTGGTATACTAAAATAATCTAGGAGGAGTCGCGACTACTTACTTAAATTAGACTTAGAAGCCCTATACTTAATAAGGCGCTTCTTTATAGTAGATAGCTTACTAAGCTACTAGTCTATTATACTACCTAAGAGTGATATTTTAAAATTCTCCCTAATAATAGCACTTCTTATAGTAGTAAGGTCTTTTGCTCGTTCTAAGAAAAAATGAATATTTTAAAAAATAGCCCTACTATTAGTATATTTAATTATAACATCTCTAGTATATATAGTCTTGCTATTATAATTTTTATTAAAGAATCCTAACTTTTTTATATTCTATAGCTGAGTGTAATTTTCTAAAATATTATTATTAACCCCTACGGAGGTAGGACTTAGAGGGATAGAATCTTAACCCCTAAGTAGCCTACTAAACAGGCGTTATAGAAACGTAAATTATTTTTTATTAAAATTAGAGTCTCGCTAGCTATTATTATTTAAGTTATTTATATTAGGCTTAGGCTTTAAATTAGGCCTACTACTTCCTAAAGCTATATTACTATTATTTACTAGATTAATAGAATAACTAAAGATTACTTTATTTACTAAAGTAGCTCTAATAGAGATTTTTTTAGATATAGGAGGTATGTTACTAGTAGATATAAGATTTAAAAGTATTAATAATAGTATACTACTAGATAGTATACTAGAAGTAGAAGTTATAGCTTTAAGCCTTATAGGTTATATAGCGGCTTTAAAGTTACTTAAAGTAGATTATAGGATTGACCGATTAATAGCCTAGTTTTATAGAAAGGGTAGAGGCTTAATTAAAGTAGATCTACTTAAATAAGTGTTAAATCTTAAAGTATTACTTTCTTTAGATAAGCCTCTACTTATTAATAATGGTCTAAAGTTTGTTAAGGTGATCTAGCGAATCACCTATTAAGTATTATTACTAATATTATCCGCGTATATATGTCTAGATTAAATGAATTCGCTGAGGTAGAACATAAGGACTACGGTTTTATAGCTTACTAGGTTTAGAGCTAGGATAATAGTAGTGGGATAAGTGATTAGTAAAAGGGTATAGAGCTTGAATTAATAATACCTAAAGACGGTACTTTAAAGGAGTGTAGGTTTTGATAGAAGAATTTAAGCCACCGTAGCAAGATTTACGAAAGGTAGAGGTAGTAGTAAAGAGTTAAGGTGATTTTTCTTCTAAAAAGTAGGAGGTAACTTCTAAGTTTAGTTCCTTCCTTAGCGAAATTAGCGATGTGTTACTAGTGAGAAGTAGGGTAAGAATAGGCCTATACAGATCCTACTGAAGTATAGGTTCATCCTCTTATAAAATTATAGATCCTAGCTTATTAACCTAGATATTAGAGCTCTGTAGGGTGCGGGCCATAGGTTATTAAATTATAATAAGGTATAAGTAGAATTAGTAGAGGACTTAGTAGTACTATAAAGTAGCTAGTACTTACATATAAGCTAGTAACTAATAGTATTTATAGGATAAGGAATAGTGCCTGTAAGAACTATATAGCTATTACTACTATATTATTAAGTAATATAGAAGGTTGATAGTATTTTATTAGTATAGTAAAGGTTATTAATTCTAAGCTATTTATTATATATAGTTATATAGATGCTAAGGCTAATCCTGCACTAATACTAGCTAAGAAGGCACGCTAGGTGCCTTTATAATAGAATACTATAATAAGAGGGGATAGTATTACAAGCTAACTTATAATAAATTAAGATAGGAATAGAGACTATATAGGCTAGATATAGCCTAGAGTATAACTTTTAAGATTAAATATAATTAGTACTTAATTATAGTTAAACCTTCTTAAGATTAAATAGGATTAGTACTTAATTATAGAGAATTATATCTAGTCTTAGTATAGTTTAGATAAATATATAAGGGATAGTCTTTCTACTATTAGGAGTTTTCTTCTTTATATTTAACTTATATAATAGAGAGGAGTCTATAGCTAATAGATACTTAACTTACTTAACTTACTTATATCTAATTATACCCTCTAAGGAGTTAAACCCCTCTATTATATATAGTAGCTAGTAAAAAAGCTTTTAAATAAATTTAAAGACCCTTTCTCTATTACTAAGATTATTAGCTCTTATATATACTACTTAAAACTCTCTAATAGCTAGTCTTATTATAATATTTTTTATACTAATCTTTTATAATCTACTATTAATAACTCTTTCTCTAAGTAACTACTCTTTATATTATACTCTACTATTAATACCTAGAGGTATAAGATCTAGCTTATAGTAGTTATATTTAACTTCTAAGTTAATTACTCTAATCTAGAATTCCTAATCCGTTAGAAAGGATTTAATAAAATATTATAAAAGTTATTTAAAGATATCTTAGAGATCGTTATTATCTTAAACGTCTATTTTTCTAGATACTTTAATTATTTAAGATATTAGTCTTAGACCGCTTTTAAAGAATATTCTAAGAATTTTTAGTAGTTAAGCGGCTTTAAAACTAACTCTATTAATAATAATAATAACTTATTTAAGTTAGAGGAATAAGAATAGTAGAGCTAAATATCTATTTAAAAGTATAAATAATAGAGAGGGGGTACTATTATAGTTTTTAAAGACTTTTCTTTTAAACTTTCTTTTAAACTTTCTAAGTCCTTTTTACTTTAATTATCTAGCTTTACTATAACTATCTAGCGTTTACTTTAGCTACTTAATACTTACTAAGAATATTTAAATATCTTCTTTTCTTCTTCTTTTCTTTTCTTCTTTATATTTATCTTATATACTAGATCTATATCTTAGATAAAATCTTATAAATTCTATTTAAATAATATAATTATAATAATACTACTTTATTTATAATAAAATAGATCTTATTACTATTTAATAATAACTAGCTTTATATCTATAGAGTTTTATTTAAAATTAATAATAAGGCTACTAGTATTATTAGAAATATAAATAATATCTATAAAAATTAAAATACTATATTATTAACGCTATTATACTCCGCTATCGCCTTATTAAATTAATATTATTTTTTACTTTATTTTATAGTAATACAACGCTAAGTCTTTAAAAAGAGAAGTTACTCTTAGTAGCTTAGCGCTTCTTCTAAAAGAATACTAGAAATTACTTCTAATAGGAATTACTTACTTTAAAATCTCTAATTCCTCTACTTCTATCTTTTTATTTCCTTACTATTATACTATAATACTGAATAGATTTATTTAAAAGGTTATTTCTATCTTACTCTTATATTTCTATCTTATAAAAAGAAATCTATTATCCTAGCTTTAGTAAATCTTATTATTTATAAAATAGTAGTCTAAGCCTTCTATCTTAATAAATTCCTAAAGTCTAATTATTAATATATTAATAATATTAATAATTCTACTTAATAAATTATCTTAGAAATTATTAGAAATAACTTTAAGCTATCTTAAATTAGTAGAGATAAATTAACTATTAAAGCTAGTTTTAATAACTTTTATTTAAGAATAAGTTCTTAGTCTATTAAGCCTCTATTATTCTCTTAGAACTAAGTTATTAATTATATCTCTCTTAAGATAGCTCTAGTTAAATTCTAAACTACTACTTAGATCTTATAAACTACTAGTAGCTTATTTAATAAAATCTCTATAAACTCTCCTTTAACTAGAAATACCCCTTTTAAGAAGTCTTTAACTTCTTTTATAACTACTAGAGTAACTTCTATAGAAGAAGGAATTTAAAAAAAGCCTTTTAATCTAATAAATAGTAATATTATAGATAATAAAATATTAAGCTATTAATAGTAAGATAGTACTAACTCTAGCGATAAAAATAATTAATAAAATACTAAATTTACTTAATAGTAACTAGCTACCCTATAATACTTTATATAGTTTATTATTATACTACTTTCTAGATCTTCTAGCCCTTCTAGTTCTTTAAGCTCTATTAACCCTCTAGAGACTAATAAACTTTTATCTTTAAGTAGTAATCTAAACTAGAATATAAAAAATATTAGTTTTTTTAACCCTTATCTTAATAAATTCTACGGTAAAGGTGATATTATTATATAGAGTAGTAACGTTTATTACTATAATATAATACTCTTTATTAAAAGAGTAAAAGATTTAGTAGTAATTAAGGGTACTACTATTATTAAAATAAATCTTAATACTTATCTTTAAGGAGATATCTAGATATAGTATATTAAAACCCTTTTAAATCTTAAATATATTAGTTTATAGGCTAGGGAAAATAGTATTAATAAATAATACTTTACTCTAGTATCCTAATAGAAAAATCCTATTAAGATAGCTTTAAAAAAATTAATAAGTAAAAAATATACCCTATAAGATATATATAATTAAAGAGAATTTATCTAGTATATATATATAGTTATTAAGTATACTAAGGGGGTGAATATTAATAGTATTATTAATTAACTTACTTTTATTTATTAAGATATAGAATTAGAGTTATATATTTTTATTAACCTCTCTATCTCTATAATTATAGTATTAGAGTACATTAAGGTCTTAGAGACTAAGAAAGATATTTAGTTTAAATAGTATTAACTACTTCTTATATTAAAATCTACTATTTAAAATTAGTAATATAATACTAATAGGTACTATAATCTAATTAATTCTTCTTTTTACTAGTACTAGGGTTTACTAGCTTATAGCTAGTAATTATATAATTAATAAACTTTTCTTTCTTAATTCTATAATAATAATTAATATATTTATAATCCTTAGTAGCTATCTTATAGTTAGTATCTTTAATATTTAAATCTGTAATACTAGTAGCGTTTAACTTTAACGTTATTAACTAATTAATTACCTCTACTATAATTATAATTATAGCTCGGCGCTTCCCTAAACGAGTATACTTTAATATTAAGGAGTTAGTAATAAAACCCTAGTTAAAGCTACTAGCTAAATTAAAATTAAGACTAAGATTACTAGTAAAACTAGTATAGTTATACTAATAGTTAACTGCTATAATAATAATTATATAGATTAAAGATATTAGTTTATTAAACCTTTATATAAGATCTAGAAGGTATAGAAAATAAAAATATTATATACTATATTAAAAGTATATAGTTAGATATTCTAAGTCCTTTAAAAGAAAATAATTTAGATATTTATTAGTTTACTATATAAGATAATATTAGAAATAAACTCTACTATAATAATTTTATAGAATCTTAAGAGGAGCCTTTTATTAACTTTATAAGTATTAAAACCTTTTATTATTACTATAATAAGGTATTTCTATTTAAGATACGTCTCTATAAATATCTTAAAACTAGTTATACTAGTATAGATAAAAATAAAGATTCTATACCTCTTATTTCTATTTCTTTAAAGAGAGATACTATACTACTTATTAAGTCTTTTAAGATCTATCTAGTTATTATCGATAATCCTCTACTAAGCGTTATTAAGTTTAATATCTTAAGGGCTAATATAGAGTCTAATATTATCTTTAATAATTAGATATACGCCTAGATTACTATATATCTTAATTCTATAAATAAAAACTTTAATATTTACTTAGATATTAGAGCTAGTATAATATTAATTAATAGAGTATAACTTCTATCTAAACTTTTTAATATTAAAATTTTAAAAATAGCTTTCCCTATTAGTATTTAAGGACTAGATATCTCTTAGTACTAAATAGATAAATATATCTTTATTTCTTTTTACTATTCTAACGTTAATAAAAATAGCTAAAAGGCTCTTATATATATCTACTAAGAACTATATATTATTAATAACTTATAAGCTAAAATACTAATTAGAAATAATATTATTAGCGTTAAATATTTTATTATAGATATTATTAATAATAAAGTATTTATTAAAAGCTATAAGATAGAAGTATCTATTAAAGCTTAATAATATAGTTAGTTTATTAGAAGAAATATATATATAAAACTAGTTATTATTATCCCTTCTTAAAGTAAACTAATTATTTTAGTCTCTATAAAATCTCTTCTAAATAATAGAGACTTTCTCTTTAAGTTTATTAAAACTACTAATCTATATCTATTTACTTATATAGTTAACTATAAAATAATTAGCGTACTAACTAGAAATAAATTAGAATACTTTATTTAAATATTTAAATAGTTTTATCTCGGCTTTATTATAGAAATAGAGTATAAAAACTACTTTTAAGTTAAACTCTCTACTAAAATAGCTATAATATCTCTAAGATATATTATAAGCTAGATTAAGAAGGTAGCGCGTCTTACTATTATTAATATTATAGTATTTAGTATTATTATAGTCTCCTCTAACTTTATTTCTCTAGATAATACTATTAGTCTTTATAAAACTTAACTCCTAAATAGCGTTATAGTTTATAGTAATATAGAAGAATATTAAGTACTTTTAAACCTTATTAATAAGTTCTTAATACTATAGATAGATTAAGGTTTTATTAAGATATCTAAAAAGAAATAGATAAAAATCCCTTTATAAGAAAATTAGTAATTAAAGATTTTAAGTAAAATAAAAGTCTACCTACTTAGTATTAAAGATAAGGAGGTAGTTAATAAGATATTTAATAAACTATATTATTAGAGCTACTTAAACTAGACTACTTAAATAACTTTTTTTAATTACTTTATATTTATTATCTAGAAGAATCTACTGAATAGTAAAAGAAAGGGCTATATAGTAGTTAATATTAGAGGTCTAAATAATCTTATTCTATCTAATATATACCCCCTACTACTTTAAAGTAATATTATTAATAGTCTAGTAGGATATATATATTACTATTCTAGATATATTATCTTTCTTCTATTAATAACGTATATACTTTAATTATTAATATATACTTACTATAGTTAGTTATTAAGGCTAGAAGATCTTTAAGATCTTTATTATAGATTATATAAATTTTATAACTTATATATAGCGGTAAATTAATAGGATCTTAAAGTCTATTAAATATACTAAGGCCTATATTAATAATATTATTTTAAATATATATTCTTTTATTTAGTATATTAACGATCTTTAAGAACTCTTTAGAGTTTTTATTATAATTAATATCTTTATTAGCTCTACTAAGACCTTCTTAAACTACCTAGATATTAATTTATTAAGATAATATATTAATTCCCTTAGTTTTTTTCTAACTTCGGAGAATTTAAAGGCTATTAACTCTTTAAAATATTTCTCTATTATTAGGGACCTAAAATATTACTTAGACTTTATAGAGTATTTATATAATTATATCTATATATATACTTAAAAGGCTTAGGCTTTATAAGAGTTTAAAACTCTAATACTAAAGGCTATCTCTATATACAGGAACTCCTAGTATACTTATATCTCTTATACTAAACTACTAAAATCTATATCTTTAAAGAAAGCCTTTTTTAATTCTCTTTAATTAGTTTTTATATAATTTACTCTACTAGCTTATTTCAATCCTAGTTAAAAATTATAGATAAACTTAAATATATCTAAAGAGTTTAATTTTAGAGCGATTATATTCTATATTAAGAAAGATATTAAGCTTAATAGAAAATAGCTAGTAAAAATAGCTATTAAACTAATAATATTTCTTTTAAGACTCTTAATACTAGTAGAAAAGAATTACTAGTTAATAGAACTAGAGATTACTAGATTTATTTAAATTATTAAAAAGGTCTATTATATAATAGAGTTATCATAATATCTAGTAATTATTTAAATAGATTACTTTATTATTATTAATATTATTAAATAATCCTCTATTATATTAATAAACTTAACTACTTATATAAATATTTATCTTATAAAAGTATTATAATTTCTAAGATAGTTTTATTTAAATATAAGATATAAGTTAAATAAAGAGTATATTATCCTAAACACCCTCTTATATCTTACTAGTACTAATTATAACGCTATCTCTATAAAGAAAGATAATTATTTAGAATTAAATATATTATTTATTACTACCCTTATAAAGATAAGTCCTAAATTTAAAGCTCGCCTTATTAAAGGCTACTAGGATAATCTATAGTAGTTTAAAACTCTAAAACTAATTAATAAAAACAATTCCTATAATAATAACGTTATAATACTTTCTTTTATATATAGTAATAATCTAAACTCTATAGATACTAATCTCTATTTTAGTTTATAATTAGAAGCTTAAGATAATATTTATTTAAAGATCTCTAAAATTACTACTACTTTCTCGCTAATAAATCTACTAATCTTCTTTCTAAGCGAAGACTATAATCTAATTTATTATATTAATTATCTTATAAGTCTCTAACGCCTCTATATATTATAACTATTTATTAGAGAAATATTAATATTAGTATATAATAATAGGTATCTAGACTTTTAGAGATACTATAAAATAATTACTAAATTATAATATATTTATAGCTTAATTAAAGCTTTAAGGGACTATATTATATATTACTCTAAATATCTTATTCTCTAAATAAGATATTATAAACTTTATAATACTCTATAACTAATCTCCTTCTTATTAATACTATTTTATACTATAATACTAGATTTTATACTAGCTCTACTTATTTTAGAAAAGCTAAATTAATATAATATAATTCTATTAATAATATATAAGTTTTTAAGTAGAATAATATTTATTTTAGGTAAGTTAATATACTCTACTATATAATAAATCTTAAAGCTTATTAATTATCTAGATATAACTAATTAGGGATTACCTAAAGTAATTATTTTAAATTAAGACTAAAAATTTCTTTTAGAGCTATAAACTTCTATATTTAAAAAGCTTAGTATTAATCTATTATATTTAATAGTATACTATTTATAAATAGATAATACTAGTAAAAAAAATAATTAAATAACTAAAATTATTCTTTAATATTATATCTATAGTCTTAAAAAGCTTTTTTTATAGTCTATTATTCTATTATATTTATAAGCTTAGCTTAATAATATTATATCTACTAGGATATTATTCTCTTTAAATATTATTATCTATAGTTTTTAATTAAATAGATCTCTAAACCTACTCCTCTCTATAATAAAAGTAGATAAATTTATTACTAGGATTACTATAAGAAATATTATTTTATTTATATAGATAAATAATAAATATTACTATAATTACTACTACTAATTTATATTCCTCTAAGTCGATAAATAGGTAATAGTATAACTTTATAGAGATTATAAAATTCTCTTAATACTAGGCGTTATAAAGAAGTTAATAGACTAGTATATAGAGCCCTTTAAGATTTTAAAGAAGATTAGTAATCTAGTCTACTATTTAGAGATACTAGACTATTAGAAAATCTATCTAATATTTATAATTATATAGCTTAAGCTAGTACTAGATCCTAATATAGATTTATATAATAAACTAAGACTTAACTACCCTAATTTAGTATTTATTAAAGATAATATAAATATTATAAAGTCTTATCTTATTAAGCGTCTTCTAGATAAGTAAATTATATAAAAAGGTTATAAGTATACTATAGAATATCTAGTATAATAGAAGAGATATAGATCTACTTTTAATAACTAGTATAATATTAAAGATCTTAATAATACTAATAAACTAGTTACTATCTATAATATTATTATAGTAGTATCTTAATAATCTATATCTATACCTTCTACGCTCTTTTTTATAGCTTTATTAAATCTATCTCTAATATATTATTATAATAGATCTTAAAAAGATATAGTAAGCTACTCTAGAAAATCTTAAAGATCTTAATAGTAACTCTACTAGCTATTTATCTATAGCTTAATTATAATTAATAGAGCTATAAAGTTCTTTAGGGCTATAAGACCCTTTAAGCTAAGGCTCTTTTAACCTCCTTAACGCTAGAATAGTATCTTTTCTTTTTATTTAATAGGAGATTATTATAATATAAATTTAATAGTATAGAATAACTTAGTATTACTTCGATTTAGAGAAAGAAATAATTAGTATAGATTTAACTTAGTAGTATATAGAAAGCTATATATAGATAAATAAGAAGAAGATAACTTTATTATTTACTAGAAGAATATATTTAATAAACCTACTACCGTTATAATTTAAGATAATAAATTCTAAGAATTTTACTCTTTTTTAATAAAACTTATATTTTAATATCTTAAGTTATAAGCTAGCTTCTTTAAGTTTTTATAGTATCTTATATATATACTTAATATATTTTTTAAAAGCATTTAAGTAGATAAGAATATTATTTATATAAATTAATATAAACTTATCTAAATACTTTTTTATAATATTATTAATATATATTTAAAATATAATAGAGGCGTTAGTTAAATTAAATAGTATAATAAAATATTTATATAATTCTTATTTTATATAGAATACTATTTTCTATTTATTTCTCTTTTTTATTCTTATTTAGTTAAATACTTTTAAAATATTAAATTTAATAAATTATTTTTTCCTTTAAAGCTTATTCTAAAGCTTTTTAATTAAGGGTAGAGGATAGTTATTTTTAATTATTATATTATTAAGTATTCTATAATCTATATATAATCTTAATCCTCTATTTACCTTTAGTATAAATAGAATAGAGTATTTTACTAGTAATTAAGATTTCTAAATAAAATCTTTAGCTTTATTTTCTTTAATATATTTTATAAGAGTAACTACTTTATTTTTTAATAGTAGATATATTAGCTTTTTTATAAGTTTTTTATTTAGAATTAGTTTAATCTTATAGTCCTATAATTAATACTTAGAAAGAGTTTTATTAAGGCTCTTTTCTTAAAATAAGTTTCTATATTTTATATATTTATTAGATAATTTTATTTAAGTAGTACTACTAATAGTAATAATTTAATTCTATAATATTATTATATTTTCTTTTTAAAAATTATCCTTTATTTTCTTAATTATTTATATAATAATACTAGGATATAAATATTTCTATATTTAAAAAACTTAGTTTAAAATACTATCCTTAAATATTAGTATATTAGAACTCTATTTTATTAATAGATTAATTTTTTATAATTAGAGAACTTTAAGAATAATTTAATCTACTTTTTTTCTTAGTATTAAATAGAAGTTATACTTTTTATATTATCTTTCTATTCTTAAATTAATAAGCTTAGTTATTTAATCTATCTTCCTAATTATAAAGTAGTTAAAGTTTATTAGTATATATAGTATATACTATATAGTTAGGATTCTATACTTTAATATAAAGTTAGAATTAATTAAATCTTTATTTAATCTATTATTAATAATTATCTAAACTTAATATTCTATAATCTTTACTTAAAATCTAAATTAAATATTTTTTTTATAATTTAATTATAATAATTTACTTAGTCTTTAAGTAAATCCTATTAATTAAACTATTTATTAAGAGATCTTTTAGGTTTTTAATTAAGTCTTTTAAGCTTCTAGCTCTAGGATATTAAAATCCTTAAATATAAAGAATAAGATAATTCTTTTATATAGAGGAATATTATTAATTAACTTTACTAATTTTTTAATCTTATTTCTTATTTTCTATAGAATTAATCTCTTATTAAAGAGTAATAATTTTTTATCTTTTAAGAACTTAGATCCCCTTAGGATATATATATAAAATATATTTAATAAGTTTATATATCTATCCCCTTATAATATTTTTTAAACTTTATTAGTTACTAGTTTAATAATAATAACTAGTTTATCTATCTCTAAGTAAGATATCTCTTTGTTAATTAATTTAAATAAGTCTTTAAATTTATTTATTAGCGCTAGCTTCTAGATATTATTAACTAATAAAGCTATCTTATACTTATTAAGTAATTTTATTAATATATTTATAGATTATTTTATTAATATTTTTATTATAAAAACTTCTATTTTCTTATAGTAATAAGTTAATACTATTAGCTTCTTTTATTAGAGATAGTAATATTACTTTTATTATTTAATTATTTTCTTATATATCTTTACTATAAAATAATATAAATTATTTAAGTAAGTAAATAATTTTTTATTACTTAATAATAGTTCCTTAATCTATTCCTAATCTAAGAAGTTATATACTTTTTTATTTATTATTAATATCTAGAACTTATCTTCTAAATATATTCTTATTTTTTTAAAAAAGTAACTACTTATTTTCTTTTTATTATAGTAGGTTTAGTACTAGTAATATAGATCTTTTATCTACGTATTCTACTTTTAATAATTATTACTAAGCTAGGTATTAGTTATTTACTTAATTAGCCTAGTATTAGATAATTAAGCTCGCGTACTATAGCTCTTTCCTTTATATATTATTCTACTACTACTTAATACTAGTATTATTATCTACTTTCTAGTAACTAATATCTAGATTCTAGATACTATCCTATTTACTATATTAAATAGATAATTATAGATTACTCTATATAATATAATAAATAATAATATTAGATAGTTTAAGAGGAAGGATAAAAATTAAATAAGATAAAAAATAAAGAGTAATTTTTCTAAGATTTTAGTAAGAGCCCCGCGCTAATCTTTTTAAAGAAGATATATTAATATTCTATAGAAATAATTTTATTAGTTAGAAAATATAGCTTTAAGTATTAATAAATATTTAAAAACTAGATAAATAGCTATATAATTAAAAGTTATAAATATAAATAGAAGTAAATATAATTATAAATAACTTTATAGTATTTAATATTAAGATATTATTATAAGATATTACTAAATTAGTATAGGTAAAAAAAGAAGATAGTTAATTTAATATTAGTTTAGTAAATACTTTTAATTAACTTCTAAATAATAGTTTAAATAGTATTTAGAAGTTAAAACTAGTTATTACTACTATTAAAATAGTAGGATTTATAGATTCTAATAAGAGGATATAAGATAGTTTATTTCTACTACTTTAAAGAGTATTATCTAGCTACTACTTACTACTTAGTAGTATTTACTTATTTATAAGTATATTATCTATAAGATATATCTACTTTCTTATAGATAACGTACTATATTAATAATACCTCTAGTACTAACTACTCTAGATAGATAAAAATATATAAGATCTTAACTTATTATTATTATTAGCTAGGTCTTCTTACTAATATAAAATAATTTATATATAACTACCGCTTATACTTCTATATAAAGATTTTTAAAGAATATTATTATAATATTTATTACGGATCTAGCGCTAGCGCTCCTAGATAGATCTTATAGACTAGACTTAATTAGACCTAGCAGCTATAGCCGTCTACTATTATATAGTTATAAGTATAGATAGTTTACTCCTATATAGTAGTATTCTATTATATTTATAACCCTACTACTATTTAGGTATCTTATTAAGTTATTAATATAATACTACTATTCTTCTTATAACTAGTAAGCTAGTAAGTTATAGCTTTTTTTAAGAATTTTTTTACACTAGCGTTCCTACTTATAAAAAATTTAATACTTTTTTCTTTTTTAAAAAAGATAAAGATAGTATTTCTATATAGAAGCTTAGCTTATAGCTAGTATCTTTATAGAAGCTCTAATACTAAACTAGTATTCCTATATAATAACCCTTAATAGTATCCCTAATAAGGATAATTTAATATAACTAACTTAATTAATAATATTTCTAAAGGCTATCTCAATAGTATTCCTATATAAGGTAGAAGTTTAGATATTATTACTATAACTAACCCTATAAAGAAAGTTTTACTACTATAGAGTTTTTACTTAGAAAATTTTAATTTAATATCTAATAGTATTCTTAGATAGTTAACCTTTATAGTATCTCTATAAAGTTATAATCTATAGAGAAAAAATAAAGTATAGATAGAATAGCCTTAATATAATATATATACTACTAAACTAGTAAAGAATAATCTTAACTTTAAAAAGTAATAAGCTAAGGATTAGGTAATAATATTTAGTTAAGAAAAGTACTTCTTAAGATATAGTATTTACTAAGATTAATATAAGATAAACTTTATAAATAAGAATAAGAGTGACCTAAAAGAGACTTAGGATAATATTATTAGAGTAAATACTTAAAATTAGATAGATAATATATATAACTCTAATAAAGACTAAGTAGGAGGAGTTTTAGCTAACTTAAAATAAACTTCTAGTAATTAAATATATCTATTAAAAATCTTTAGTATATTAAACACCTTAAGGTCTAATAGATAGGATAGATAATATACTCTTAAGCTAAATAATAATAATATAATTTACCTAATAGATAGTATAGATCTATATAGAAAGGTTATTAAATAAATAATAAATAGAACTAAATTTATAGAAGTAGTTAATATAAAACTATATATATAGTAAAACATATTTCTAATAAATATTAATAAAATTATTATACTAAGATAGAAATATTCTATACTAAAGAGTTATATTATATATAATAAGAAATAAGAAGCTAATATAAATAATCTAGCTAAAGAGTTATAGAAGGAGATTAACCACCTAAGAATATAAAGAAATTATTATTAATAATTAAATAATAAACTTAATAGTAAAAATAATATAATAGTAAGGGAGCTAGAGATATTAAGAGAGTAAGTAAATTAATAATACTAAGATAACTATAACTCTAATAATAACTATATTTCCTATACCTCTTATAGGTAATTAAAAGATTATAAGTTACTAAATAATTATAGTAAACGCTATATACTTACTATACTACTTAGATAAGGACTATATATAGAGACTAAAGCTATAGAAAGGAGCTATAGTATTAAGTAATAAAAAATCCTATTATTCTATAGTAATAAGGATTAGAATAAATATAAGAATTAGTATATAGTAATTTTAATAAGATTTAGAAATTACCTTCTCTACTTCTCTATAGAGGCTATTAAGCTAGATTTTATTAAGGAATCTCTAAGAGGTATAGTTTTTAGAATTATAGAAGCTTAGATTAATTTAAAAGATAGCTATCTATACCTAATCTACTATAAAGCTATTTAAGATCTTAATAGCTTCTTTAAAGTCTATAATATATATACTAAAATAATAAGCGAGTTAAATAGTTCTTTAATATAAATAGGTTATAAGAATTCTAATAAGATATTTAATAAATTCTATATATAGTTTCTAATAGTTATTAGCTCTCTAAATCTAAATAACTATATTAAGATAGAATTCTTAAAGATAAACCTATTAATAAGACTAATAAATTATATAATAAATATAATAGTAATAAATCTATCCTTTAAAAACTATATATAAATTCTCTAATTAACTAATATAGATATAAGTATTATAGATATTAAAAGACTAAATTAAAATAGAAGATTAAGGAATAAGTTAATCTCTACTAGTATATTAATAGCTTAATAATTTAAATAAGCTAAAGTATTAACTACTATTACTAATCCTTAATAAGGATCTAAGATATCTATAAAAATATTTTAATAACTCTAAAAGAAGGGCTAGTATTATAAGTATTTAAAACCTAATTATATCTTTATAGATATTAACGCTCTATATAAGAACTCACTATTCCTAATAATAAGGGAAATAGAAATATAACTAGTAGAGGTTAATATATTTTAAGATAGCTAAGAAATAAGTAATAAATATATAAAGGAAGAACTTAGTAATAATAAGTTAAAAAACTAGGAATTCCTAGTAAAGACGCTACTAGGAATATCTTAGTATATAGTAGAATTAAATAGTTAGAGAGTACTATAAAACTAGTAATAATAACCTACTCCCTTACTTATACTAATATTAAGAAAGTAGACTTAAAGTTAAGATAAGAGAGATAGTTAGACTTCTAAATAAAGATATAAATAAGAAAGAAGAGTATTTAAATATATATAATAATAAATTCAGGCGCTATAGCTTCTTTATTTATTAGTAGTATCTTTATAAAATAATATAACCTAGTATTAATAGCCTTAATAAAGCCTTATTAACTAAAGCTAGCTAATAGAGAGTCTATTTTAAATATAACCTATATAATATAGCTAGACTTTAGGCTAAAAAACTATATTAAATAGTTACTAGGACTAGTTATAAACCTTAGAAAATTTAATATTATTTTAGGAATATTATAGTTAAAATAATATAATCTAGATATTAGCTAGGTAGATTATATTATAATAATAAACTTAGACTTTTATATATCTAACTATCTATTATATAGTAAGTTAATTACTACTATAAGCTACTTCTAACTAAAGAGATAAAAGCTAGTATAGGACTAGAAATATAATATTATTAAGATTAATACCTATATATTTATAAAAATAATAAAAAGAGAAGATAATAAAGTAATTATAATATAGCCCTAGGACTTTAAGAGTTTTAAATATAAAAATAAATCTCACGCTTATATTATAACTAATATTATAATAATATTAGTTAAAGATTATAATAAGTTCTTCTATAAATTTTAGAAGAAATATCCCTCTATAAAAACTCTAAAGGGGATAATACTTAAAGATTATTATAACTAGGTAGATATATAGAACCTAGTAAAAATAAATAAGCTACTACTATATAGATAGATAGACTATATAATTAAACTAAAAGATAAAGCTAAACTACTAGTAAAGAGGGTATATAGTATATTATATAACTAAGCCTAGGTAATTAAAGAATATATTTAGAATATACTAAGTAAAGATTATATTTAATTAAGTAGTTTATCTTATACTATCTCTATCCTAATAATAAAAAAATTAGATAGAGGACTTAGAATATATATTAATTATAGAGCTCTAAATATATTAATAATTAAAAATCAAAATACTTCTCTACTTATATATAATATACTAGTAAAGCTTTATACTATAAAGATATATAGCAAGTTTAATATTATTACTATATTTAATAAGATTTATATAAGAAAGGGTTATAAAGAAAAGATAGTATTCCTTATAAAGTATAGCCTTTTTAAATATATAGTAATATCTTTTAACTTATATAATATCCTAAGTACCTTCTAAGCTTTTATTAACTATATACTATAAGATTACCTTAATATATTCTATACTACTTACTTAAATAATATACTTATTTATAGTATAAATATAGCTAAGTATAAAGAGTATATAAAATAGATACTATAATAGCTCTAAAAAGCAAGATTATTCCTTAATATCTATAAATATAAGTTTAATATTACTATAATTAAATATCTAGACATTATTATTACTACTAAGAGATTAAAGATAAACTCTAATAAAATAAAGATAATTAAAGAATAAAAGTAGCTAAGGTACCTTAAAGATATATAAGTATTCCTAGAATTTATAAACTTCTATTATAAATTTATTAAGGGGTACTTCTATTAGGCTATACTACTAACTATATTAACTAAAATAGACGCTAAAGGGTTTATCTATCTATAGATACTAAATAAACTAGAGGATATAATATTTATTAAATTAAAAAAAGTATTTCTTAAAGCCTTAATACTAGTCTATTTTAATCTAGAGCTAGAAATATAGGTAGAAATTAATATATTAAACTATATTATTATAGTAATCTTATTATAAAAAAATAAATAAGAGATACTCTACCTAGTAGTTTACTTCTTTAAGAAGATAACACCCTAGGAGTATAATTATAAGATATATAATAAAGAATTACTAGCTATTATTAAGGCCTTTAAGGAATAGTATCTAGAATTTATAAAGATACTAATTAAAAACCCTATAAGTATACTAACTAATTATAGGAATCTTAAATACTTTATAATAATAAAATAACTAAATAGAAGATAAGTAAGATAGTTAGAATTCTTATTTAAATTTAATTTTAAGATAACTTATTAACTAGGTAAATAAGAAACTAAACTAGATAGCTTAATAAGATAATTATAAAATATACTAAGTAATATTAAAAATATAAGAAATTAATTTTAATACTAGATTCTACTTAAGAAGAAAAGCTTAAATAAAGATATATATAATACTACTAGTATAGTGATGTTACTACTTAATAAATTAACTTATAATATTACTTAGTTAGTAGTAATAATATATAATATAAATAAATAGAAACCCTTTAATAAGGAGTTTAATAAAGAATTATTAAGGGACCTAGGGCGAGCTATAAATAGGGAGTTAAATAATAAACCGCTTATAGTAGATCTAGTGTTAAAAGCTAATAAGTCTAATAAAGATTTAGTTAAAGACGTGTTTATTAATAATAATAAAGTTATATAGCTACTATAAGGAGTATATATTAATAATAAAATAGTATAAGTAATACTAATTATAAAGGAGATAGGTAATAGGAAGCTATCCCTACTTTATAAAAGCGTTAAGATTAAGCTAGATAACTATAAAGTTCTTAATAACCTTTTTTATATAGTAAAGCAACTATATATCCCTAATAACTTAGAGTTTTAAATAAAGATTATAGATAAGCTATATAGGTCTAGACTAAAAAGATATAGAAAAAAAGTAGTTATATATACTAAAATTAGTAAATACTATTACTAGCTAGGAATAATAGATATAATATAATACTTTATTTATAACTACTATATATATAAATAAATTAAAGCCTATTATAATATAAAGTATAGGCTACTAAAGCTATTACTAATACTAGATTAATATTAGTAAGATATTAATATTAACTTTATAATACTCTTATTTATATGCTAAAGGTTTAAACATAATTACTAATATATTATAATTATAGTTAATAGACTTTTAAAAAAAAGATATTTTATTAATCTAGATTTATTAAATATTAAAATAGTTATTTAA
This sequence comes from Cladonia squamosa, assembly GCA_947623385.2. NCBI lineage: Eukaryota > Fungi > Ascomycota > Lecanoromycetes > Lecanorales > Cladoniaceae > Cladonia > Cladonia squamosa. Next base: position 1,467,644 of record OX392378.1, on the reverse strand, counting down.
GTCTTTATTAAATAGATTTAGCGTAAGAAAGAATACTCTATATTAATTATATTAGATAGAGGAATATAATTTATATCTTACTTTTAAAAGCGACTCTATAATAGGATAGGGACTAGATTTAAGTTATTAATAATATTTTATCCTAAAATAAATAGATAAATAGAGGCTGTAAATATAACTTTAAAATAATACTTATATATATATATAAACTACTAGTAAGATAATTAGATAGATCTCTTACTAATAATTAAATTTAAATTAAACTTAGTAATAAATATATCTATAGGAATAAAGCTATTCCTAGCTATAAAAGAATATATACTATAATTAGGATTAAAACTACTAATACTATAATTAAAATAAGCTTTAGTAAAAAAAATAAGAGATATTAAGATAGCTAATAGTTTTATATATAAAATTAATAATTTTAAGATATATTTAAAAGATAAGCTAGTCTAAACCTAGATAAAGTAAAAGGAGTATATAAACTAATATTATAGCCCTATACCTAAATTTAAAATAAAGGATCTAGTTATACTTAATATAAAAAATATTAAAATAAAGCAGCTAAATAAGGGACTAGACTAAAAAAACTTAAGACTATTTAAGATAATATAAATTATTAATAATATAGCTTATAAACTTAAGCTCTTAATTATAATAGTATCTATATTTCCTATCTTCTATCTATAGCTATTATATTAAGTAGATAATAATCCCTTACTAGGGTAGTATATACTTATATTACCTCTAATTAAAATTAATAAAGAAAGTAAAAAGTAGAAGATAAAAAAGGTATTAAACTCTAGAATAGATTAAAGAAGGCTAGACCCTACTATAAAAAGATATAGATATCTAATATATAAACTAAGATACCTAGGGTATAAGAATTAGGATTAATAAATATATACTAATATAATAAAATACTCTAAGCTAGTAGTTAATTATTATTATAAATATCTAGATAAGCTAAGCCTCTACACTATATTTATAATATCTAAAGGATAGGAAGTATTATTATTAATACTATTAATTAGATATACTATTAATTAACTATTAAAGATAGCCTTAAAGAGCTAAATTATAGGTAGTAGGATTACTAAAAGTACTACTACTACTAGATAACTAAGGAAGCTTTTTAAATAGTCTTAAAATATAGAATCTAAAGGAGGGTTATATTAATAACTAAATATAGTAGATATCTATCCTATAGGTATAAAAATATATAATAGAATTATATATTATATAATAGAATTATATATTATATAATAGATATAGATAATATTAAGTTATATTAACTTATAGATAATAAAGACGTTACTATACTAGAGAGGGGGGTAGTATTATAAATCCAGTACTAGCGCTCCTAGGTAGATCTTATAAACTAGATTTAATCAAGCCTAGTAACTATAGCTATCTACTATTATATAGTTATAGGCATAGATAGTTCACTCCTATATAGTAGTATTCTATTATACTTATAGCCCTACTACTATTTAGATGCCTTGCTAAGTCACTAATAATATCTTAAAATTCTTAGAGATACTAAATTATTACTAGTTATATATCTTAATAAATTTTATTATTACTCTATTTAAAAGCTTAAATTATTATAACTAGAAGTACTTTAATATCTTAGTAATTATTAATTATCTTATTAAATAGGTTAAATATATCTTTATAGACTTTATTATTACTAAAAATACTACTTTAACTTATTATATCTTTATTTAGAAGGATTATTAGCTTCTATTCTTTATTATTACTAATTAAGATACTTAATTTAAGAGTTACTTCTAATATAAGCTTTATTTATAACTAGGTATTAAAGTAAACTTCTTAATAACTTTCTACTCTTAAATTAATAATTAAATAAAGAATACTAATACTATTATAAGATAATATTTTTAAATCTTTACTAACTTTCTTTAAGATAACTAGATTAAGTAGTTACTTTTAATTAAATTTATAGCTAATAATTACTTTTTAAAGATAATTTAATATATCTCTTTTTTTACTAATTTAGAGTAATATCTCTAAATAGATTTTAAATTAAAATCTTATTAAACTAACCTAATTAATAGAAAAGAGATTAAAGATTAATTTTAAATTAACCTTTTTATTAAAAAAAATAGATTAAATTAATAAAGTTTTATAAAAATAAATAAAGCTTATCTAAGTTAATTAAAAGGAATTTATTAATAAATATTATTAATCTATACTAAAATATATTATTAGAGATTTAGTTTAGCTTAATATTTAAAATCTTTAAATATAATAATCTATAAAGAAGTTCTTAAATAAATTTAAGAGCTCTTTCCCTATTATAAAGGTTATTAGTTTTTATATATACTACTTAAAGCTCTTTAATAGCTAGTCTTATTATAATATTTTCTATACTAACTATTATAGGACTTCGGTTTAGAGAAAAAGAAGTAGATATTACTTTTATAGTAAGTATAACTTAGTAAGGGATTTATATAGTATCTTATATATAATAGCTAGCTAAGTAGAACTAACTTATACTCTTATTAAATTTAGGTTATAATAATAGTAGTAACGACTTTTATAGTTAAACTAATATAGTAAGGCACTAATTAATTACCTTATATATATTAAAAACTATTTTTATAGTACTAATCCTACTATCCTCTAACTAGTTTTTTATTAGAAGATCTTATAAATTTATTTCTATATTAATCTTTTTATCTATTTATCTACTAAAGTCTTTGTAGTAAAGTTATTAAAGATTTTTATAATATCTTACCTTTATTTTCTAGGTCTACTAGGCTTATAATACTATTATAATTTTATTCTATAATTTTATCTACTTTATTTTCCTTATTACTATAGTATAATAATAATTATTTACCTAACTCATAGAGCCCTAATATTAGATAAAGGGTAGTAGGCTATAAAATTATATTTAATAGAAAGATAATAATTATATCTATATCTTTATACTATATTTACTAGACTAATTAGCTATACTAGGCCTTTAAGACCTTAGTTTCTTACCTTACTATATAAGTTAATAAATTAGGAAAGAACGCTTAGTATTTCTTAATTATATTATAGATAATAAGTACTTTCTATCTTTTTTTAGTAAATTCCTACCTTTTATAAGAAAATCTCTTTATCTTATTATTTATTTTTTATAATCTATTAATTATATTCTAGTAGCCTTATATATTACTTTATTTATTATTTTAGTAAAAAGAATAGTTACTAGTTAAGCTAGCTTCTTCTTTATTTTTAATACTACTATAGAATCTACTCTATAGTACTATTATTAAGGTATACTAGCTTAAATTATTTCTAGAGAATAGTTATTTATTTTATAATATTATTCTAAAGTATTTTTAAGATATTATTAGGGATATTATTACTATCTATTTTTAGTTAGCTAGAATTTCTTTATAAGAGCCTTCTATAAGGACTATCTACAACGACTTAATATCTTAAGAAATCTTAGTAGATAAAGAAGCTTCTCCCTTACTAGTAGCCTAGCTAGTATATTAGGCTATTAATAAATCTTTACTATATATAAATATTAAGAACTTTAAAGATATACTTAATACTTTACTATTATACTACTTATTAGCTCTTATAATACTACTTAGTATAATTCTAGTATTATTAAAGATATCTCTAGATTTTCTAATTAATTAGAAAGTATAATATTAGGAAATTAAGATAATATTCCTAATACTCTTATAGATATAGATGTAATTATTAGTAATATTATAACTTATTATCTATAGGAAAATTAATCTCTAATAGGCCCTTTAGGGCCTTAAGGCTCCTCTAGAGAACTAGGACCTCTTAGAGAGATTAATAACTCTTATAACCCTTAATTTAACTCTAGAGATATTAGTTTCTTCAACCCCTTCTATAATAATAAGTTAGTTAATACTAGTACTAGTATAGAATATACTAGTAAGAAGACTTTCTTCTATAATATCCTAGTATTTATTAATTAAATTAAGGATATTAGCTATATTAAGGGAATAAATTTAGTTTATTTAAATCTATAACTATATCTATAAGAAGAAGCTTTAAAATAGTATATCTCTTAGTTTATTAATACTAAAAAGTATCTTCTTACCTATAATTAAGAGCTAAAAGAGTAGGTCTCTTTCTTAATAAAATAATTTAAGCCTTTAAAGAATATTAATATAGTATAACTATTAAAGAAAAGATATATAATTAATAATATAATATAGTATAAAGAACCTAGGGAATATACTATAGCTATTATTTATACTATATATATAGTAAAACTTAATACTATCTATTACTAGCTTAATATTATTTAGAATAATCTTAATATAGAATTTTAGTTTAATATTAAGGCCTCTAATACTAATATTATCCTTAACTAGTTCTTTATAAATATAGATCGTCGTAAGTACTAATAATAATAAAAGGTTTTAAGGATATATCTTAGTAGCGATACTATAATAACTCCTAGTAGTTAAAGTCTTCTATAAGACTTCTTATAAGCCTAGCGTAGTAGTAATACTAATTAATATAATAATCTAAGGGGTTTATTATCTAAGTCTTTTAGTTCTAGTAATTAAAACTATAAATTATAATAATAATCTTTTATATCCTCCTACTATTAGAATAATACTTATAATCTTTAGTATTAGTAATATTACTAAGGAAATTAGTCTTATAATAATCTATTAATATAGAGTTATTAAAACTATTAAAGCTACTAAATCTATTAGTCTCGCCTTTAATAGTAGTAGCTACTTTAACTCTCTACTTCTTTATAATCTTACTAAATTATAGTAGGTCCTACTCTAAGCTAATAAAATAAGTTAGATTCTCGCTAGTATAGTAATAATCTACCTTATAATAATAATAACTATTATAGTAATCTCTTTTAATAGCCTTAAAGGGCTTATTATATTATAATAATAGAAGATACTAAAGAGTATAATTAATATAAGGAAAATTAAGACTACTACTATAATAAGATTAAAGGCTTTAATACTAGCCTCTTAGAAAATAAATAATATACCTTTTATTTAAAAGTATCTAATAAATATACTAGCTGTAAAGATATTAATATTAACTTTATCTCTATTTTTATTAAGATATATTATTATTATAATTACTACTAGGAGTCTTTTAAATCTTATAATATCTTATTTTTATATCTTTATAAGGACTATTAAAAGACTACTAAGACTAAGTAATTTATATTTATTATATTAGTTAGTCTAAAATCTATAGCTTTTATTTACTTAAAATCTACTTTAAAATCTACTATATTCTACTTATAAACTATAGTTATCTTTTTAGAAGTTACTTCTATTACTCTAAAATCTATTATAAAATTTACTACCTCGTATATTATTAAGTTAATAGCCTTATTATCTTAGGAGTACCCTTTAAGCTATATCTTTTATAGCTTAGAATATATAACTTTTAATATTAACTTTAATTCTAATAATTTAAAGCTTAGTATTTATCTTAACTCTAATTATTTTATTATTCTAAGGAATCGCGATTTCCTTTACTAGTATATATTAAACTTTTAATTAAAGATTAAGTAAATAGCTTCTTATATTCTAGTATATAACTTTAGAAATAAGGTCTTACTAGTATTAGAATTCCTTAATATTAATCTATATATTAAAGGTATTAATAATTAAGATTCTACTATAGTAAAGCTCTCTATAAAGATATATATTATAAATAATCTAAAAGCTAATATACTTATAGATACTAGTATATTAAAAATATATAAAATTCTACTAGATCTAGGTATATAGAGTACTATTATTATATAATATAATAGTATTAAAATTCCTATCTACTATATAGTAAAATTATACTCTTAATTATAATATATTATTAAGATATACTATATATATATAATAGTACTTAATTTTATTATAGATATCCTTATCTTCTATTATAGTATTATACTTAGTAATTATAACTTTCTTTTTAAGTCTTAATTTTATTATAAACTAGACTATAAGGGAGGCGTCTATACTTATATTATAAACTCTATAATATTATATATTAAGATTAAGAATACTACTTTATATTTTATTAAACTATCTAAATATTCTAGACTTAGAATAATTATAGAATATAATATCTATAATTATTATATAGTCTTATTAAAAGTAGAATATTTAGTTATTTATAGATAGTATATTCTAAGATAATTTAATTTAATTTTAATAAATTTTTCTTCTTATTTAACTTCTTCTACTCTATAGATAAACTCTTTTAAAAAATATTTACTACTTAATAACATTATTATCTATAATAACTAGAATACTATTATAACTCTAGTAAGTCTTATCTTAAATTTTAAAAATATATTTATAGATCTAGATAAAACTATTAATATATCTAAAAAATAATAGATATCTATTAGGCTAAAGGTAAAGACTTAATTAAAGACTTTAAAGATCTATCCCCTTAGCTAGAAAGATAGATAAGTAATAGATAAAACTTTTAATAAGTTATATAACTAAGAAAAGCTCTATTTTATAGAATAATCTACTTCTTTTAATTAGCCCTATTTTATTATCTAGTAAGAAATACTATAGGGAAGAAAGAAATATATAGTAATAAATATCTAAGAGTTAAATATTATTACTAAAGATAATAGCTACTCTCTATCTCTATAATTTAATATTATCTCCCTTATTACGGGTTATAAATTTATATCTACTATTAATATAGTAGGCTATTTTTATTAATTTTACGTTAGAATTAAAGATTAGTATAAGTTTACTATTATAAATTATAAAGGTTAAGAGGAATCTACTATAGTATTAATAAACTATAAGGGGTTACCCCCTTATATATAATAGTAGATAGACTCTATACTATATCCTCTTTATATTTTTATAAAAGCCTTTATTAATAATAATATTATTTTTAACTATATTCTTATAAAATACCTTTAATACCTATAATAGCTTTTTCTACTACTTTAATTTAAAAGAATATTTCTAATACTCTTAAAATTATATCTAGACTATCTCTCTATTATACTACTAAGATAAAGAGTTAATAATTTAGAAATATTAATAATAGATAAAAAGATATATATTATCTTAATATTATACTTCCCTAGAAGTCTTTAATAACTAGAAATCTTTTTAGGTCTAACTAGCTAGCTCTACTTATCTATACTCTACTATACTTAATAAGCTTAATTACTTTAAGATTATAAAATATACTTAACTTAAAATATACTAGCTAACTCTAGTAGCTTTTTAAGCTCTACTAAATCTTCTAGTCTTACTAATACTACTAGCTTTAATAACTCTTTAGCTTTACTAAAGCCTTCTAATAAATAATTATTAGGACTAGCTTATAAGCGCTTATCTAGTTATCTATATTATAACTCTACTTTAAAAGAGTTTAAAGCCTTTTATAACTTTTAAGACGCTTTTAAGTCTCCTATCTTTCTTATATACTATAATAGAAACTAATAGCTTTATATTAATCTAAATATATTTAAAGTCTAGAGCTTTATAACTATAGTATATTATAGATTTAATAATAATAATAAAAGAATTATAGTATAACCTATTATATTCCTTAATAGGAATATTAATATTATTAAATATAATTACTAGTCTATTAAATTAGAGATAGCTAGAATTATATAGATTATTAAGAAAATTAAATATATAATAAATTCTAGTAATAAATTATCTACTATTATTTATATTAATTATTCTACTACTATCCTAATATTAAGATAAACTTTTTTATCTATATTATTAATAAATAAGCTTAACCTTCGCCTAGTTTAGATATCTTAATATCTCTCTTTATTTAACTTATTTATTAGGTATAAATTAGAAGCCTTTAATATAGTACTAGATACTCTCTTATATCTAGAGATATAAATTAACTTATTAGTAGCTAGAAAGGCTAATATCTTAGATTATCTTTATAATATTATTATTTTACTTAATAATATTAAATATAATATCTTACTTCTTAAAGTCTTTAATTATTACGCTACCTTAATAGAAATAAATAATAACTTTAAATAATATCTAGTAGAGGCTTATATAAAGGATAAATAATAAAAAAAGGCCCTTAATATCTTAAAAGATAATAACTTACTTAAAGGCTTCTACTTCTATAAAAAGAAAGATCTAATATATCTTATAAACTAAGAAGGTCGTAAGCGCCTTTATATTTCTAAAGTATTATAGTATAAAGTATTTAAGCTAGTATATAATAATAATTTCTATACTAGATACTATAGAACTTATAACTATATTACGCCTTTAATATTTATTAGAAACTTCTTAAAGTATCTTTATATCTATATTATATATTATCCTAGCTACTAACTTAATTAGACTAAATAATATTTAGTTTATAATAAATTATATTTAATTATTAGTCTTATTATTCCCTTCTATATAATAGCTATTAATTTTATTATAGCGTTACTAAGTTACTATAATTATAATATATTTATAATAGTTATATATAAGTCTATTAAGAGGAATCTATTAATCTCTAATAGTAAGATATAAAGTATTAGTAACTAGATAAATATCTTCCTTACTAGTTTAATAGAGTATAATTAGAATATTCTCTCTATTATTATTTCTAATAAGGATATAAAATTTAGGAGATCCTTTTAAAAAGGGGTATTCTTAAAGATAAATATTAAGTTATTAATATCTACTATATAGTATCTATAAACCGACGAGTAATCTAAATATATAAATTAAATTATAAAGATCGTCCTTTACTTCTTTCTTAATACTAATAAGAATAACTAAGTTTCTATTTTTTTATATTTATAAGGTTTACTAAATAATACTATTTATACTACTAGATTTACTCTAATTAACCTTATTTATAACTTTTATATAAGAGAAGATCTTAATCTTCTAGTAAAGATAGAACCTAAGCTAGATATTAAAGATCTTAAATATCTTTAAGATATTAAATAGTAGGAAGCTAATAACGCTATAATATTTACTAATATTACTATTAAGTTATATTATAATTAAATATATAAGGCCCTCTATCTTAGTAAAAACTCTCTTATATATCTTTAACTCTACTACGGCTATAAGATTCCTAGTATATATTATAAATATTTAAATTAGTATATTAGTCCCTTTAAAATCTTAAAAAAGGTAGATAAGCTAGTTTATTATCTTAAGCTACTATCTAATATATATATCTACCCTATCGTCTCTATAGTTTAGATAGAGCTAGTCGTAGATCTCTTTAAGAATCCTTATTATTATCTTTTATTATTACTTAGTTTAGTAAAGGAAGAGAACTAAAATCCTATTAATCCCTTTTATAAAATTAAGTATTTCCTTAATAAAGAACTTAGAAAGAACTATTATTTAATTAAATAAAAGAGCTATAATAATAAATATAATACTTAATACCCTCTTAGAGCTCTTAGTAATATATAGGAATTTATTAATAAGTTTAAATTATATTATTTTATCTATTAATATATAGTAGCTCTAGTATAAGTTACTTTTATACTAATAATTATTATATCTCTATAAGAGGCTTTAATACCTTTTACTACTCCTCTAGTAGTACTCTCTACTACCTTATAGGTCTTTATAGTCTTACTAGCTACCTCTATAACCTTATCTATAACTAGTAGGGCTATAACTCTACTAGATAGAGCTACTACTCTACTACTATAAAAACAAGGCCGTCTTTATAAATAACTCTTTTAGTTATCTATAAAAGACTTTTAAGTCTTTAAAGTTACTTTTTATAAAAAGTATCTAAGCTTATAATATCTCCTTAAAGGTATACTAGTAATTATTATATATAGTTAAAGACTTATTTATAGTAAATTATATATATAGTTAAACTAGTATAGTATTAATAAAAGGCTTCCTTAAATATAGTAGTAAGAGTACTACCTTTTATCTTTTTAATAATACTATTATAAGACTTTAATTTAGAGAAAAGAAGGTAGATACTACTTCTATAATAAGTATAACTTAGTAAGGGATTTATATAGTATCTTATATATAATAGCTAGCTAAGTAGAACTAACTTATACTCTTATTAAATTTAGGCTATAATACTAACCTTCTATAACTTATTATTAATAACTTTCTTTCTAAATAACTACCCTTTATATTATATTTTATTATTAATACTTAGAGATATAAGATCTAGCTTATAATAGCTATTTTTAACTTCTAAGTTAAATATTTAAAACTAGAATTTTATATTCTATAAGAAGATTTTAATAGAATAATATAAAAATCTTTTAAAAATATCTTAAGAGTTATTATTATTTTAGATATTTATTTTTTTTAAATATTCTAACTACTTAAACTATTAAACTTAGACTATTTTTAAAAAAGATCTTAAAAATTTTTAATATTTAAATAATTTTAAAGCTAACTCTACTAATAATAATAATAACTTATTTAAGTTAGAGAAGTAGGAATAATAGAGCTAGATATTTATTTAAAAGTATAGATAATAAAAAAGAGGGTATTATTATAGTTTTTAAAAGACTTTCTTTTTAAATCTTCTAAGTCTTTTTTATTTTAATTATTTAGTATTTACTTTAATTACCTAGTACTTACTAAGAGTATTTAATATCTTTTTTTCTTCTTCTTCTTTTCTTTTCTTCTTTATATTTATCTTATATATTAGATCTATATCTTAAATAGAATCTTATAAATCTTATTTAAATATTATAATTATAATATCTTTTAATATTAATTATTACTTATCGCTAATTATACTTTATTTAATATACTAGAGCTACTACAATTCGGCCGTCCAAATCTCGCCATCAGCCTTCGCGTTGAGCTCATTCTATCTTCCAGAATCAGGGCTTAGATTGTACTATGGAGGCGTCGATGGCCTGGTACATGAACTTGTCTACATTTCCGGCGATGGGATATGGTCTGAGCAGTTTCAATTCGAAAGCTCCAATGGTAATGGCGGCATCTGCCATTCTACATCTGTTGGAAACGCAGGGCTTGCACTACTTTACATGTTCGAGACACAAAATAACATCAGAGTCTGGAATCTCACCATCACCCCAACCGTAATCAGCAACTGGACTCTTAGTAATTACCTCCAACCACCGTTGATGATATATTTTCTAACCAGATGTTACAGATCCGTCGCCCACTAACGTGACTTCAGTAGCTGTTAACTCCAGCTTAGCCTCTGCTGTAGGGTGGGTTTGCTTCCAGGAAGAGTCCGGAGGAATCCGTGCTGTATTGACAGACCTGTCTGTGAGTCAGGATGTTTGGAAAGAAACCTTGAATGTTACATGTGGAGACCCTGGAATTGCCCTTCCAAGATCTGCTATCGCTGCAGCTGCGGTTTTTACAGGGGGCTACCTCCCTGAGTCGTTGGATATCTGGTATCAACCAAAGGGAAACGAGATCATGGAAAGTCTTAACCTTGCTTGCATATATAATCTCACTCTGTTACCGGTTTAAAACTACCGCATGGGTACGCTGCAATAGATACAGAGCCGTCCCACGACAGGAGCGGTAATCAATTGCACAGCTGTTGCTTCTGTCAAGGGGGCGCAAGCGAGACCTAAGTTTTGGGTATCATTTTGTGTGGATCTATACGCCTATCTGCTGGGCGCTTTCGGATGTCAGAGTCATGGTTGCATCACTGAAACCGGCGCTCCACCCACGCTGGTTTCACAGAATATCCTCTTCCACCAACTGCAAATCAATACCGTACTCTATATTCTTTCTCAGCAATGTCTAAACTTGACGGCTCGTACAATATCATTAGGCTCTTACAGAAGCTGAATAAGATTTTCCAGATCAAGAATCTCTCACTGGATCCCGTCCGAAAGCATGTTCGATGGACACCTGCCTCGATAACAACGCTCTTGGTACTCAATACCTTCTCAACATGCTCATGTTATTACTACATTCTGCACTCTAACTTCGCCGTTAGTGAGCATAATTGGCGGCAAGAATTTACAAAGAGGGAAGACACCGATGATCACCTTCCGCAATTATTCTTTCACAAAGCCATTATATGTGCATGGCCAGCTGAATACACCTGGACCACCGGGCACCTTCATCAGGTTCACGCAGTCAGCTACCCCACAAATGACACTCGCAACTCTTACGGTCCAACGAGCATACCTGGGGAGACATTTCCCACTTATGTTTTCGGAAGGACACAGTGCATATCACAACTATATCACAAGATTCCAGCTGAGCTTTACATCGTCATTCAGCCAGCGTGACAGCTTTAATGAGGAGACGCATCGCAATTCTCGTCGTCAGCAACGCGAGCAAGGTTTATCACAGGCGAGGCACTGACTTCCACCCGCAGGGCATTGCAGTATGATAGATTGCACGCAATATAAGCCGGGTACTTCGTCTTCCGTATCATTTAATCGCAAAAGTGATATACCATTCCTGCGAAGATTGCACTGCTTATTATTCCAAGTTTTGTCGTTACAAATTATGAATTATCTCATCGACGATGTTGTTGTTCAAGTATACTTATCTCTTTCTGTATGTTTGGTCGTCATCGTCATTGTCGTCGTCAACCCCCCGGGCATCGAGATCGTTTTTCGAAGCTGCCTGCCTTCGCAATCACCAACAAGTCATAAAACAAGAACAACGTCCTTTACATCATTCTAATTTTCCATAGTAGGCTCAAAACAATCCCATTCATGGTTCTCATGTAGATGACGCAAGAAAGGCTCGCACATAAAACAATAATCAAAATCTGAACACGTGCGGCAGTGGAAGCGTGGTCCGTAGATATCCTAGATAGTGTGAGTCGTGTTTAGGGTTTGTCAAGCTATCCACTCACATGAAAGCAGCCATCGCACGAAAAACCTTCGGAGAATTTACCGTGGAGTCGCACAGTATCTTCGCCTATGTCTAGTAGAGACATGGAATGCTCGGAAAGCTCGTTAAACATCTTCTCTTTTCCATGGAATATGGCAATGGAAACAGGGCTCCATTGGCCTTCTGGGTTGGGGACGGTGACGCTGTAACAGTTGATTCCTTCCTTGATCAATCTCTCAACGAGATGGGGGTTTCCCACTCTGCAGGCCCAGTGAATGGGGCTCCAATGTTCGCTCTGTGTATGGGGGACAGACTTAATATCTAGTACTGCGTTGAGAATCTCCAAGGAACCTCCAGACGAAGCATAATGTAACAAATTTTCTCCTTTTTCGTCGGTCGTTGCAGTGTCAAAGCCTAGACTGAGTAGATACTGGAAGGCGTTGATATGCCCGCCTCTGGCGGTAAGCTGAAGAGGCGTTGGACAGTGGGATTCAAATAGAAGTGGAGTTCCATAGTATTGATCGTAGACTAAGCGCAACAAGTCCGTTTGACCGTTGAAGGCAAGGAGATGCAAGAGGGAACCGGAGGGATAATGATTAGATTTAGGATTAGACCCGGCCTCCAGAAGCAGCTTGAAGACTTCGACACGGCCACTGCGACCGGCCGCCCCAAGTGCGTCACCAAAATCCCCATCCCGCGCGTTAATGTCGGCGCCGTTGTCGAGTAGCAGTCGCACAATTTGGCCGTGGCCTTTATCAGAAGCTCTCTGAAGTGCGTTACCTCCATGTCTACTCGGTGCATTAACATCTGCGCCGTTGCTGAGCAGTAGCTGCACAATCTGCTCATAGCCTTCCTCAGAAGCTTTTTGAAGTGCATTACCACAGCACATATCTTGTGCATTAGCATCAGCGCCGTTATCAAGCAACAGCTGTACAATTTGGTCGTAGCCTCTATGAGAAGCTCTCTGAAGTGCATTATGCCCGTATTCATCCCGTGCATCAGCGTCCGCGCCGTTGCCGAGCAGTAGTCGTACAATTTGGTCGTGGCCTGCCTCAGAAGCTCTCTGAAGTGCGCTAGTACTGTGTCCACCCAGTGTATTCACGTCGGCACCGTTGCCGAGCAGCAGTCGTACAATTTGGTCGTGGCCTGCCTCAGAAGCTCTCTGAAGTGCGCTAGTACTGTTTTCACCCAGTGTATTCACGTCGGCACCGTTGTCAAGCAGCAGCCTCACAATCTGCTCATAGCCTTCCTCGGAAGCTCTTTGAAGTGCATTACCATCATATCCACCCTCTGTATTAAGGTCGGCGCCGTTATCGAGCAGTAGCTGCACAATCTGCTCGTGGCCTTCCTCAGAAGCTACCTTAAGTGCGTTGCCAATACATCCACACTGCGCATTGACATCAGCGCCGTTGTCAAGCAGCAGCCGTACAATTTTCTCATGGCCTTCATAAGAAGCTGCTATAAGCGCGTTATAGAAGTGTGAACCTTGCGCGTTAATGTCGGCGTCGTTGTCGCCTTCTTCAAAAGCTTTCTGGACTGCGTTGCAGCCCCATCCTCCTGCACCCTGCGCATTAACGTCGGCGCCTTTGTTGATTAGCAGCTTTGCGATTTGTTCGTGGCCTTCACGGGACGCTGCTTGGAGTGCGGTCCAATTGTATCCACCTTGCGCATTGACGTCGGCTCCCATATCGAGTAGCCACTTTGCCATCTCAAAATGCCCATGTTCCGCCGCAAGGTAGAGAGGAGTCCGATCATAGCTATCCTTACCAGTAATTGCGATTGCTTCCTCATGAGGTTGGTATGGCAGCATTTTCTCTGATATAAGTGGCAACCCAAATCGTGCAGTCAGATGCAAACCTGTTGTTTTTTTAGGGTACCGTTGGCTATAGCCCTCATGATTGTAAGCTGTAGCCGACATTACCTGTGCAGCACATGAAATCAATCCTTCATGGAGGAGAAATGAACAAGCTTGCTCACACGCCTCGCCTTCGACTGTTATCGCATGCTCTCCCCAGTGTTCGGCCGCATAGTCTAGGAAGTTGTTTTGCTCAAGCCTTTCGTCAAACTCTTCATCGGTGGCAACACTACCAGATTTGAAAGCGTCAAAGCATAGGTAGGTAAGACATATTGACGTGATTTCCAGCAGAGCACTAGGTCTCCATTGTTCCCTAATGCGCTCGAAGTATTCCTGTGCAGTATAGTGCACGAGACGGATTATGGCGCTCTCCGGGTCGACCACGACAAGACCGGCACATACTGATACCAAGTCTTCAATGTCAGGTATATTCTCTGGGTCAAGCTCCACTTCCTCTGGCTCTACTGCCAAAGCGCAGCATATCTCAGCCGTGTCCAGCGGCCTTTTCGCGTATACGATCCAGTACAGGACCTTTTTTGCTCGTTCCAAGTCCCCACTTAGTTGGCCTTCTATTCTTTGAACAGCGCCTCTATATGCGTCATCGAGTCTGTTCGAGCCTTTGGAGAGTCTGATTAAAGTTGACTTAACCTCTTTTGGGGTCCTCTTATCTAGGAGCGAATCTAGATACAGGCGAGCGAGAAGGAACCTAGGAGCCAGTAAGCCTATTTTAACTCTAAAAAGCCGAGAGTAAAGCTTACATGCCGCTTACTGCCTCTACTATTTTGTCTTGCACCATCTTCTGTAGAATAGCGTCACGTCGAATGCATTTTGGCAACTGGTGAACTTGACCAGCAACAAACCGCTTCACATCCTCGTCGTCTGCCTGGACTTTCAGTCTTAGCGCTGTTTTGAACTCGTTAATAATGTCCGGAATGAAACGCGAGGTGACCATTATGCGTAAATCTGTCTTGGCTTGCAGGTCTTGAAGTTTGGCGAGAAAAAGACCGCGAGTGCCATCGCTGTCTCGACACTCATCTAGAGCATCGATCACGACGTGTACGGTAGTGAACTTTGCAAGCACATATTTTAGAGCCGCAAGGATCTCGTCAATCGCCGGTCTCGTCCCCTGATCGACATGCTGCACGTACAACCGTTCCACAGGCGCCATCAGTGACGATCGGGCCTGTACTAGCTGCTTGAGAATAGCCGCAAGCAAATTGGTAGTACTCTGCTCTTCCTGAGCCTTATAGTTGCAGTATATATAAGCCACTCCAATAGAGCCACTCTGTACTGTCTTTAATAAGTGGTCAACGGCGATGGCTGCGATTATAGTCTTGCCAGCCCCAGGAATACCAGGACAGAAAAGTGTACCTTTCGGCTGTCTAAGCCACTGCGCAAACTCGGGGGCGTCGAGAAACCACTGGCCAGTCCCTTGCTCTCTGAGGCCAATGAAATCAGATTGCTGTGCAGGAAAGTCCGCGGGTGATATCCATGCTATGAGCTTTTTATATTGCGCATGGTCGGCTCCATGCCGTATAAAGCTAGTATCGTCCCTTATAAGCTCCGTGTTAGTTCGGGTTGCATCTCCGCACTCTTTTATTGCTTTAGATAGTTCACTTGATGCGTCAGCGGCCTCACTATGATTACTGATGTAGGACTGACAAGTGATCCATCTGCAATACGACCTCCACTAATGTTTTCAGGCGTTCCATACGGCCTAAGATACTGGCAATCTCTTCTTTCTTGAACCTCCATACTAACGCGTTGCCTACCATCCCTATCTTGCCTCTGCCGGTTATCTTTTCCTGTAACTCCTCTAGCGCTTGCTTGAACTGATCAAGCGGGCCATTGTCAGTTGTAAGGACCCGGACTGCAGTGTACCACGGAGTATTAGAGTTTTCCTCCTCTAGGCGGAACCTGAGGGCTGTGAGAAGACTATTAAGGTTGGCAGCCTCTATAGCGCACTTTGCGCGGTCTTTCGAGGCATCTTTAACATCGTTTAGATACCCAAGAACCTGACTCGAAAGCTGGAGGATAGCAATAATACTTGCTGCTGTACTGGTTGGGTCCATGCGGAAGGTGGGCAGAGTTTGCTGAGACGTAAGGGAAGAGGTTTGAGGAATTTAACGCACCGTAAAAGTCGGAAATTTGAGGGGCGGACGAGCTAAAAAGAACAGGTGCGGCCGCAGCGAGGCTGCCCAGGTGTTCAGCTACTACGCCACATAGCGCCGCTTACACCAATAGTCGCTAGGCAGATGGAACTCGGGGCCAATGAAGAGCCTTGAATTGCCTGGACTGAACATGGGAACAATCATGGCTTGCAACTTACCAATCAGAGCCAGCAGCTTCGTTTATAGTACGTTCACCTGTTGTTGTGGCTGAATATTGTATGCACTGCACTTAATCAGGCATGGCGCTGTACTCACTATCAAAGCAGAACATCCATAAAAAGCCTCCGGCTGCCGAAAATGCTGATTTCTTTGTTCGACTGGAAGGGCCAGTTTCCCACTCTGTAGCCTCCCGAGTCGCCGTTCTGTTGCATTGCCGTTATACAAATGGCATTCAAAAACATCGGAATCTGCTGCCACTGTGGCGAGAACCATGTTCCGCCATTCCCATACATCTTACGAGCTCAGCATGGGTCGAAACCAAACCCAGGAAGCAAATATAATTGCCCTAGAGAGATGCAAGTGCCGCAGTCCCGTGAATAAATCCGTGGCCAATGCCACAGCCCCCTCCACGACGCCAAGGGGAAGAAGCGTTCCATGGTATCTTCCATCTCTAAAGGCCTCAATGTTGGCACCAAAGCCATCAACACAGCAACGGGGAATGGCGGAAAGGGCTATGGCGGCGGAGGTTGTGGAGATGGCGGAGACTACAGTGGCGGCGGAGGAGGCGGTGGAGATTCCAGCGGCGAGAATGGGACGGCAGACAACACGTACTGATTTTGGGCGAGTGATCTTAGAAGCTGGTGCATAGTGATCGCACCACTAACAACGTTTGATAAGTAGAAGCAGCGATCAAATGAGCATCAAAGCTACATTAATGGTTGGTCGACAGGGGGAGGATTTATTTAACCTTGGACAGCAGTGGTATGTGCGACTGGGCAGGATCAGATGCTGTACCGCCTCGTAGATTACACGATATAAGGACAAACCTTTTCTATAACGATTCCACCAATAAAAACGGCCCGTTGGGCAGCGTTTACTAACCCTGCTCCGCCTCCTCCTCCGCCTCCGCCTCCCTACACATCTCGTCCATCTCGCCCATCTCGCCGTCTTCAGCCATAGCACTTGCGGATTCGTAAGCTTCCTCTGCCAGAACAAGAGTAGCTTTGATGGATCTGTCCATCGTCCTGATTTCAACTGCTTCTGTAGCATGCTTTTCATACAACTGTTGACACGCATCTAACCCCAGCTCGGTCTTATATTGTTCATATTTAACCTGTCTTTTGAGGGTTTTCTTGCAGAATATTCAGTGATCATACCGAAGTTTAAGGGTCTCGAATACTTACAATTTTGATTGGAGTCTTCTTATCTCTTCTTTACGCGGGATTAGTGAGGGCCCTGGTTGATATCCCGATGAAAGATTCGAGGGCCTACCTGACACTCCTTTCGGGGGTGCTTCTGGCGGCCTTTCTAGCGGCCTCTGCGCTTCCGCTGATTCATATTATTTCCCCATGAGTATAACCGTGCTCACAAAAAGGTTGAGACTGCATGTAGATGTATTAAGAGAGGACCGGTAAAGGTCAGCCTTGGTCTTTGTCTGAAGCCACTTGAAACGTGCATAAGACTTTTGGACTATATTGGCATTTTCAGAACCTCGAAGCGGCTTGAGCGCGAGCAAAAGCTCCTTGAAGTTCTCCACAAGCTTCCACGCCCCATCTAAATGGTATTGGTCAATGTTCCGTTTTGACACCGATTGTTGCAGGTTCTCTGGTAGGCCCTCTAGCGTTTCTTGCAGGACTATAAGTCGCAGGGAAAACCCTGATACTTGGTCTGCGAGAGTCGCGATCTCATTGACTGCGTGCACAAGTGTCTTTATGTATTTCCCTAGTTTCTTCAATAACTTTTGCAGAGCGCTAGCAACAGAGATGAAGGACGAAATGGCGGCCACGGCACTAATCGGATCCATTGCAAGTAGCAGATTCGCAGGTCTTTTCGATTAAAGCTTATACTTCATATAGCATAAGCTCATAGGTAGACAAATACCATGGTAAGCTTTGGAGGTTGCAAGCGTCTTTGGGAGGAGGTCGTTCAGTGCCCTCTCTTTATTCCGATATAAAAACTAATATAAAGAACTTACGAACTGGAGAGGTAATGTCTCCTTTTGAACTTCTCCTGTAAGGGAGTGTTGCAGTACGGGCAAGTTTTCACAAAGTCCTCACAGCTCCTAAACAACGCCTCAGGCTTTAGGCTATGCAGTACCATTTGTCCTCATTCTGCGTTGGCCAAGGTGCGAGATCATCAGCGCTAGCAAGAGAAGGGTTCACCTATCAACCACACAGCCCTATAAGGCTAACATCTAGAGACCCCTAAAGCTAGCCCCCTAGGAAACAGCTAAGGTAAATGCCCCGGCTTCGGGGTATCGCTTACCTTAGGTGACCAGCTTTTAGGGTATGTCTCGGGGGATACGGTTGAGGGGGGCCTGCCGAGGCTTGTATAAGGAATAAATAGACGGTACCTGCGTCATTTAATTCCACCATGGCCCCAGAGCCTGATGTATCTTCCTTATCGAATCCTCTAGCAACAGTAGAACAGCTCTCCACATCAAGTTCCCAACTCGATGGAGTGCCCTCGGAGCTTGAAAGTTCCCTGCGCTTCGCAGGCGCACAGCTCACGCAAGCTGCTGGTATACTGCTTCGCTTGCCTCAAGAGATCATAGCACAGGCTATTGTGATATTTTACCGGTTCTATGTTGGTTCAGATGGAGGCAGCTTCAGGATCAATGCTTTGAAGGTACCGTGGAATTCTGCCCTTCTTGTGTTTTGGTTAACCGGCGTGTTTAGGATGTCTCTGCAGCATCACTCTACATGACAGCGAAGATCTCCTTTGTACCTCAATCTACACGGTCTATTCTGAAAGTCTACGCCTACCTCACGTCGTCTACATCCCCACTCAGAAAGCCACCTGAAACATCCGCAAAGCCTGACCCTGAATCCTATTACCTCTCTGAAGGCTCTTATCACTCTGCTCGCGCCGCTCTGCTCCAGACGGAATCCATTCTCTTGCGCGCAATCTCCTTCATCACCCAGGTAACTCTACCGCATCATCTCGCTCTTACGTATCTTCAGACTCTCGGAGTCCTGCCCCCTACACCGACGGTGACATCCACCGCGCTAGCAGCACGTACTCTAGCATATCTCAACACCGGTCTCTTTTCCCCACAACTCTTGTACCTGACACACCAGCCATCTGCGCTGGCGGTCGCGGCTGTATATCTCGCAGCGAGGGAGGTGGGGGTGAAGTTGACAAGTACCGAATGGTGGGAGGTATTTGATGTGGATAGGGAAGAATTAGGATTCCTGGTTGTCGGATTGGGTAGCTGTGAGGGTTGGATTAAGGCTGAAAAGGAGAGGTGGCTAGGAAAGAGTTGTCCCCTGACTCTTGAGGAGTTGGAGACGGAGTTATGAATGAGAAGGAGCTAGCAAGAGCGCCGCCATTATTGGACCTGTCTAGACTCATCACATCAAGCCATCCAGTTAGCGCACCCTCACTTTAACATAGTACACCGTCGAAATCGACAAAAGCGACGTATCGCAGTAGTAGGTCCGGTGCATACGGTGTCTAAGTCGCTGTAAGTGGAGGTTGGACGAGAAGGCCAAGGTTTAAGGACTGGAGATGAGGGAATTGTCATCCAGTGGCGCTGTGGCATATATTTGCGTGTCGCAAGTGCTGAGGAGTGGAGCCTGAAGGTTCACCGTACAAATCCGTAGAGGCCCAAACATCGCAGAATCCTACTTTTTTATAGGCTGGAGTTGCCCAACAGTCGGTAATAGTGGATCTCATTGTACACATAAGCCTTCGATGCCACGTCTGTTCCTGAGCTAAACACGGAGCAACGGGCCGAATGACGTCCAATTGGCGGAGAAATATTTATTTCGACCGTCGCTGCCTATCAACATCTGCACCTTCTTCGTGAGATATAGGACCACTCCATGTTTCTTTCTGTCTCCTTCGAAAATGCCCATAAGGTGCAACCGTATGTCCCCTCCAGTGTAGGGGGACAGCTCGCAATGATGACCAAGTGACACCAAGTTTCCACCGATATTCATTTGCCACCCATTTCAGGAGACCAGCATCAAGGACCTTTGCATTACCCCTTTTCGCGGTCACAACAAGCTCCTCCTCATCAATATGAATGCATCGTTGTCGTCTTCGAATTCGCCAACTAGTCGCCGTCGCGATTTGACACAGTCAGAGAATGGCACAGCTTCCAGTCACGTGCCTCATCCACAATCGGTCTCTTCTGCTAGCCGAATCACCAATTCGTCCTACTCTCAGCTAGCATCGCCCCAATATGTCACACAATTTCGAGCGCTCATGGAGCGTCAGCGAAAGGTACACAGCGAAGAGAGGGATCTGTGGCACATTGAGCGTAAAGAGCTGGAGGAAAAGATCGTGAAACTAGAGGGTTCCTTGCAACGGTACCAGGCCATTTCGTCCAGTCAGGCAACTTCTCCGATTGAGAAGAGTGGCCCAGCCGTCAACAGCAGTTTCTGGAGCCTGTTAAGTACAAAGGGATCTAGAGATTCAAGTACTAGCGGGACTGGAGACGAAGTATGGCGTGGCCCGAAAACGGATGTCCAACCGACCCGTACATTTTCAGGGAACTCAAGTCAACCGCATAAACCTGGAGATAGATTACCTAGCATTGCTGAGAACGCTCGCACTAGGAATCGCAAGGAATCCTCGGAACATTCCACGGCCAAGCAAGGTTTAGCACACAAGCCCAGCATAGACGGTGCAATAATTGACAAGAATCTTGATGGAATCACTTTCAAGGCCAGTGGACTAGCTCCAGGAGTTGTAAAGAACATCATGACGCCACAATCGCCCTCCCCAGGACCTTCTTCCCCTTCAAAAGTCTCACCTGGGACTATTCCGCTGCCATCGAACACACTGCAGGCACCAGAGGACATCCTCACCAGAGATGCCGGACATACCCCCCTTGCACGTCGTTCCTACTTCAACAACGACGGCCCCTCTAGCACCGGCTCTTTGGATGCAGACACGCCCACACAACCAGAGATAGAGCGTCCACCTCTCGAACCCCACACAACAGCTGTCAAATTACCCTCTGAACGATCAGACAGCTACTTTCCTACCGTCCCAGACAGATCGGAGCCAATTGGCAATGAAGACCCAGAGCTAAAAGGCCCATTGGGATTAACAAACGATACCTCCCAAGACAGCAAATTTCTAAGCGCTTTAGACTCCAAGCTTGAACAAGCCGCAAAATCATCAAACAGTCCTCGATCTCCATCTCCAGCTGTAGCCGGCGCCTCAAACACAAGCCGCGAGCAAGGTAGCGGTGGGGATGACGTCCCAGAATTCGAGCAACCGGATCATGAGCCCAGACTTAAAATCAAAACAAGCATGAATTTTGGGAGTGTATTCGGGTCTAAGAGTTGCGGGAGGGGTATATAGTTAGAATGGGAAAGGGACATAGGATAAGAAGAAGGCAATAAAAGAATAGGGACCGCATTGGGCGGAGCGTGATACCAATTTGTGCCTATTTACCATAGCAATTGCTAATGCAAGGGCAAGACGAAAAGAGTTTTCTTTTTTATAAGTAATGGTAGCTTGAGACTACAGAATCAAGCTTATTTAATTTGTTCGCTGCAAAGGGATCTTGATGCTGCGAAAAATCTCCAGGTATTCGTATCAATGATTTCTCGTACAGCCGTACAGAATCTATGATGGCCGACCATCGATTCCATGGAGACCATTCATTCCCTTCCATTTTCTCACCCACCCACCCACACCACCTTCCTAAGCCTTGATGTTACCCCGGTATGAAATTTTTTTTGTGGCTTTCGCTCTTCCATGCTTTAAAACAGAGAGGAAGATCCGACTACACAGATACACAGCCAACAAGAATGCCTCTAAGCTTGCATGTAGAACAAGCAGTAAAGCGTATCAGATCTTCCCAAGTATCACCAACCATCGCCAAATATCACCGCCCGTTGCCCCAAACATCATCAACCATCTCCCCAAACCTCATCAACCATTGCCCCAAACCTCACCAGCCGTCACCCCAAACCTCACCAGCCGTCACAGCTTCGCCTTCTTCCCCCCTTTAACCCCCGTAACGACCTCGTCCTTCAGCAAGAAATCCGGATACGGAAACCCCGCTCCCGGATTCGCGGACTGGGTACGCCATGCCCCTCCATCAACTGTTTATTGCTCAATCAGCTTCTCTATCCCAAGAACGAGAAAAAAAAAAGCCCCCTTGTTTAGGGGTCCCCAAACTAGGAAAGGCGGAAGTTAGAACTCACCAACAAGCGTCTGACCGCTCACAAAATTCCCCGTATCCCCAAAAAGAAACACAGTCGCATCCGCAATCTCCTTCACAGTCCCATACCTCCCCAGCGGCACCCTCTTCCTCACCTGCTGATTCCCCTCCTTCCTTGCTAACCTCTCCATCCCTTCCGTCCCCGCTATCGGGCCCGGAGCAATAACATTACTCGTCACCCCCCTCGGCCCGAATTCAATCGCCGTGCTATGAGAAAGCGCGTCGACGCCTGCTTTTGCGACAGAGACGTGTGTTTGCAAGGGAAGGGTTGTGTAGTGGATTGTAGCGGAGATGAAAATGATGCGGCCGCCGGTGCCAGCGCGGGGATGGGTGTGCGGGGTTTTGTGTTGGGAGGCGGATGCGATGAGGTGGGGGAGAGTGGCTTTGAGGGTGTTGTAGGAGCCGAGAACGTCGATGTCCATGACGGATTTGAAGGCGTTGGGGCTGAGTTGAGAGATTGGTGCGAGGAAGTTGCCGGCTGCGCCGGCGCTGTGGAGGGGGTTCTGTCAATGGTAGGTTTTTGGGGGTTGGATTGGGGGGGAGGTACATTACATAGTCTATCCCGCCAAGCTGTTGGACGCATTGCTCTACGGCTTTTTGCAGGCTCTCCACGTTCCGGACATCAATTGCTCCGATGCCCAGCACTTTTGCGCCTTTTCTGGCGGTAGTTATATCGTTGGCCATGCTTTCTGTTTTCTCGACATTGCGGCCCACGATGCAGGCGTTGGCGCCGAGATGGACGAGTGCTCTGACTTGAGCACTGCAGATAGAGCCTGCGCCGCCTGTGCAGAAGACTACTTTGTTTTCTGAAAGGAGCGAATGAGCCTGGAAGCTTTATGAAGGCGGAAAAGGTAGATCACCGAAAATGCCATCTTTCCAGATGTCGCTCACGTAGTCTTGTTTGGGGAGAGGCATGTTGTCCGTATTTGGAAATCGCACAAATTGGGGAAACACAATACAAGAGATACAAGTAAAGAGAGGGTTTAGTATCTCGTTTAGAGAGCTCCCAGGCGAGAGCGAGATAATTATTGTTCTATCCCCGCTGCCGCTGCATATTGAGCCGCACGGCCGTTCAGTAATATACAGCCAACCGAGGTCCGAAGTCAAAGACTGGTAATTCACCCGCTGTGCTTGAAGAACGTGTCACTGCCAAAGGAAGCTGTAATAGTAAGTAGAGGGAGTCATATAAAGCATCGAAATATCCCTAACTTGTACATCAAGAAGATCATTGTCGCCATTGGTGGGGTCATTACTTCCGCCACCGGACGTACCGCCGAGCCGCAGACGCTAGCAAGACCGGCTTCATACTTCTAAGAGTGCTCTTCATAGAAACAAAAAGACTACCTCCACTTCTTCCAAGCTCCACCATCTCTATATGCATCCACAATCCAACACCTGACTCGCCACAAATCATCATCAACACCCAGCATGCCGCTAGCAAGCGCAACAGTCACCCTCTCGAAATTCGTCGGCACCATCTCCTTGGGTCTATTAACAGTAAGCTCCACGCCACCAACTCCCCCCTTCCCCTCAGCAGACATCAAAGACTTACCCACTCCCTCCCTCCCTTTAGGGCCTCTCCTACAACCTCACAACCACCACCCTCCCTCCCCTCCTCTCCCTCCCCGCCGCCCAAC
This sequence comes from Cladonia squamosa, assembly GCA_947623385.2. Lineage (NCBI taxonomy): Eukaryota > Fungi > Ascomycota > Lecanoromycetes > Lecanorales > Cladoniaceae > Cladonia > Cladonia squamosa. The sequence goes on along the minus strand of OX392378.1, from coordinate 1,442,826 downwards.
CCGCCCACACAACATTCCTCCACCTCCGCGCCCTAACATCCAAACACCAACTCCTCCTCTCCACCCTCTCTTCCACCTCCCTAGTGCTAGCCTACATCCTCTCCCCCCCGCGCCGTCGCCATCCGTTCCTGCTCTGGGCACCATTATGTATCGCTATTACATACTCTAAGGACATTTACGCGAATCTGAAAATGAGGGTTGGAGGAAGGAATGGGAATGGGAAGGGGGGTAGTGAGGAGGGGAATGGGAACGGTAGCGAGTCCGGAGAGGAGGAGTGGGAGGTGGAAATGGAGAATGCGGCTAGTACGGGGAGTTTGAATGGGGAGGTGGTGAGGGAGGGGATGGAGAGGTGGAGGGGGAGGCAGGTGTTGAGGGGGGTGGGGTTTGCGGTTGCGTGGGGGGTTAGTGTTGTGGGGTTGTGGGGGGATGGGGCGGTGTTTGATTGAATGGTTATGGGTAGAGGGAGTTTTTGGTTGAAGCGGTTTGGGTTTTTGGGGGAGTAGAGACGGTATGAGACTGAACGATATGAATAGGTGGGGGCCGTTGAGACGGGATGGAAGCATCTCTACTCGGAGACTGGGCAGGAAGAAATACATCTCCTATCTATCAGTAAAATTATTGAAGCCATGCCAATCACTCTACATAATACTGATTTGCTAGTCTCAGATCCGCTATTGGAAGTGTCTGAGTATTCATCTAACTCATCACATCATTTCACTACACTCATTTCACGCATGTCCATTTCTGCGCTCTTCCCTGTCTCGCCTATCTTTGCTGCTCTCATCTTCTTCTTCTCGGCTCTTATAGCCCAAGAACATCTTCAACATTGCTAAATCATAACTCGCTTTCATTGCCCCTGCTATCAAGAATGCAATCCAAAATTTGCCGATCCCAGCTAACCATCCAGTCGCTATTGGTCCACCACTCTGGCTCAGAGTTTTCACCACATTGACTGCGCCCATGACGGCTGTCCTTTCGCTAGGCAGCACCGCAGCTGCGAGGAACGCCTGGCGGGGAGCTTGATCCATGTTCTGCATACAAGAGCGGAGAATGAGGAATGTCATTGCCATCCAAGCGTAGCTTGGTAATGGGATGAGAGCGAGGAAAATAGCTGAAGGTAGATGGGTAAAGACCATGGTCTTGATAAGCCCTATCCGTTTCGCGAGCGATGAAGCGGCGAGATTGGATATCGATGATATAATGTTTGTGACGAAGAAGAGCGTCCCTAATTGGCCCTCTGGCAGCTTAAATTTGCGGTTGAAGAAGTACGTAACCCAAGATAAAGGAACGAGACCGGAAGCAAGAGAGTCGATCGCAAACAAAAGGCAGAGCTTGATGACCACGGTGCGAGTTTGTGCAGAGAAAGCTGGCCAAATAGACTTTCTTTTCATTTCGGGAAGAGGTGCGCGTTGGATGATCTTTGGGTTCTGGCGTTCCTCCTCACTTTCCTCTTCATCCGATAGAAGCCCCTCAGCTTCTACCGAATCCATTTGGTGGGCTTCCTGATAGCTTGGCTTTGGCGGTTCGGGCTCGCACTTGTCGCTAAGCATCAAGGACAAGACGAGCTTGACGGCTCCCAGGAATGCATAGATACCGAAAATCACTCGATATGCGCCTATCTCTGTAAATCCACCCGGGGAGAAGAGCAATTGCACTATCCAACCACAGATGATTGTCCCAAATGCTGTACCAGCATTGCCGAGAAGAGTATACCATGCAAATATGTCGCTACGAATCTCTGTAGGCGTGAGCTGAGCCAGAGTGGATTCCTCGATAGCACGAAAGGGGCCAATTTCGTTCCCACTGGTCTACTATCAGCCTTGTGACTGTGTGTAACCGAGAGAAGTATTCACCTTGGACTGATAACGCCAAATATGCTTGCTGCCACCAGGATCCAGTAATTCCCACTTATAGCGAATATCACACCGCTCGCACTCATAAGTGCTGCCCCCAGCACCAGTATCCGCCGCCTTCCTAAGCCATCTGCAACCAGCGTGAGGAGGAAACTGATAACCACATCCCCGAGTAAGGTCAAGGTCATGAACAGGCCAATGCGAGCATCTGAAGAGCCAAGACTAGATAGGTAGAGGGCAAGTATCAAGGTTGAAGCTCCATATGCGAACAATCGCGTGAATCGCTGGAGGCATAGGAGTTTGGTGTCTCGTGAGGAATGCAGTATAGAGTAAACGCCCAACTCTTCCCCTAACTTGGAGAGCAGATTTCTTGCTCTGGAAACCATGTTGACGATGTATTCAGCATATTATCCGTCGAGTCCTCATCGTCAATGTCTTCTCAGGCTGTGCTTTTGCAGAGGTGCATAATTATTCTGTTACTCATGGATGACGAAGGCGTTCGGATATCTCGGATCTCCGATATCGCCGGCCGAGCACCAATCCCCGCAACAAACTCGAGGATCCTCACTTTTAATCAGGGCATCTTCGAATTGGGGTGTAAAACGCGTCGCAGCTTCATGCGCAATTAATTGAATTAGCATCAGCTACCACCTATACTCATGGATTTGAGCTGTAACCGATCGCACTGTGAGGTTTTCAATCACATGCGGTCGACCAACGGCTAGACGCTTTATGCTACCGTGGCAATTATATGCCTACTGTTCAGCACAGATCAGCATAGAGCGCCCAGCATCACAACACTAATGTAGCTTCTGGTTGGTGCAACGCTCCTGAACAAGGCTGGCGGTCAGACCGCAGAGGCACTCGCGCTTTGATTTTACGAGCTACCGTTTGGGAACACACCATGGCGAGCTTAAGCGAAGCTGGTGACAAAGAAGGAAGAATTGGGCTCAGCATCAGAGCTCCCTGAGGAGTAGCAACTCTCATTCCAATATCAGCCAGGGTCAATCCAGGAAGCAGGTGATGTCTTGGCATGCCTCTTGCGCCGCTATCTGGAAATGGTTAGCCGAATTGACCGCCATGCGCCATGTATCTACTTTTGATAGCCTTAGGACATCTACTATCGAATTACACGTAGTATCAAATAAAGGGACGCGTGGAACCCATCTTCTACGCCACACCATCCTATCTCTTACTAAAGTACGAGTTTTACTTGTCCAAATCCTTGTTGGACTGCTTTACCAGTGCGTTTTCAATGCAGAGAGATATGCATGAGTTTGTGAGGACTTTGCTATCAGGCTTTAAAGTTTCGTGCTGCTTGGACTTTTAGAGGCTAGTTGGCAGCAGACAGCGTCTGTCGCTGCTGCCCAGATTGGATTATGTGGTACAGTGAACGCAAGGGAGTTCAAATCGGTGACCGGCATGTGTTTGTTTGAATGCGAGTTTCACTTTAGAGGCTGGACGAGGTAATAGACTGATCACCCAACATTGGCAAGCGATGAGTGTGAATCCGAGATACTGATGTATAAAGGGAGCGGGTTGGTAATTTGGTGCTTGGTAATTTGGTGCAGGAAAGAGTTGGTGTTCACCATAGCTGGTGGCATTGCTCCACATGAAGATGATTGGAAACGCGGGCGATTTGTTTCTGCATGTGAACAAGTCGGTATTACCGTAGTCAGTTTCGCAGCTGAATTATCTGCAAAACGTTTGCTCCACTCGTCTAGCTGTGTACAATTCCAGTGGCTCGCATCAAATGTATCATAAGAAGCGTCCAAGATGGCAGAAGTCTAGGCACACCACATTTCTAGAAGTAGGCAACGTAGGCAACTGCGACACATGCAGAACTCTGCCGCTCTCCAACGTCTTTCGATGTGGTTCAGAGAGTATGTGGTTGAGAGCTCAGCTCGGTTCGGCGCGGAGATCCGCGTGAGATTCATCATTCGTGCAGCAGCGGCTCTCATCTTTAACTACCATCTTTTATGTCCTTGAGGCTGAGCGCTCATCTAACCTAAGCATTTTCGAGCTCTTGGTTCCATGATGACCATGTAATGCGATTGAGGCGACATCTTCTTTATCCATAGCTAAATCAAGCCAAGCAGATAAACATGCCCTTGGGTCTTCCCGCGCTTCCTAGCTGGTCTCAGACCAAAACCACCTCCAAGCAAGGATTCGATAAAGTCTATAAGGTCGTTGATAAACTCGGCGCCCCAGTCAACAGACTGTCCAACAAACTGGGGAGTGAGGCATTTTGGCCAACAACTCTCGACAAAGAGTCGGACAAGGCTGCGCGCATCTTGAGAAGCTTCTGCAAGGATGGATTTTACGTTGAAGATGAGGACCACATACCTTTGGGTGACAAACCCAAGGGGAAACAGAAGGTCATCAAGAAGATACCTACGCAAGTGATTAGGAATGCGAAAGGCCTTGCTATATTCACCACCATGAGGTCTGGACTGTGGATAAGCGGTGCGGGAGGGAGTGGCATCTTGGTTGCAAGAAAAGCTGACGGAGAATGGTCATCTCCTTCTGGCATACTACTACACACCGCAGGGTTAGGTTTCTTGGTTGGCATTGATATCTATGACTGCGTGGTGGTTATAAACTCAGAAAAAGCTTTGGAGGCATTTACAAAAGTCCGGTGTACATTGGGCGGGGAGATCAGTGCTGTTGCAGGGCCAGTTGGCATGGGTGGTGTCTTGGAGACGGAGTTACACAAGAGACAAGCACCGATATTCAATTATCTTAAGAGTCGGGGCTTCTACGCAGGGGTACAGATAGACGGTACTGTCATCATTGAAAGAGGGGATGAAAACGAGAGATTCTATGGACAGAAGCTGAAGGTTGCGGATATATTGGCCGGCAATGTCAGACATGTACCTTACGAAACAAGGACTCTCATGGCCACAATCAAAGCTGCTCAGGGTGACACCGTTGATGAAAGCGCACTGCCCTCACCTGCGCCCACACCAGGAGACTTTGAGGTGGCAGAGGATCAAAGCTCAGGCTTCGGCCTGCCACCGTCCGAGGACGATCCAGACCCGTTTGGCGTCAAAGCTCTAGAGGAGCAAGGCATGGAGATCAAGGAGATAACCGACACAGGCGCTGTGCACCGACCCAGTGATGACGCCTTTGAGTACAGGCCATCACCTTCAAGCCCCATCTTTGCAAATTTCAACAACAGGCTATCTAAGCGAAGCAGTGGCCGGCTTAGCATTGCTAACAGCATTGCTAGTACTGACCGAGGTACGCAAACGGCTGAAATCGACTCGCCAGGATTATCAGATTCACCCAAAGAAGAGAGGAACCATAGCCCAATCAAAAAGACAACCGAGAACCTGGCAGACGAAGTCGATGATGATGAATCCGGGCACGAGCACAGTAATCCTGTTGAGACTATGGAAGAAAAACCGGTGATCTCAAAGGCAAAGCTTGTCACCATCCCTAAGAGAATTCCACCAGCCTTGCCACCAAGAAACCCTTACCGAGCCTCAGGATCCAGGTCCCACATTGAAGCTCCACAGAGTCCTCTTTCTAATGAATATCCTGTTGATGGATTGGGGATCAACCTGACCAGACCTTCCCAGGATCAAGATCGAGAAGAGCCAGAATCTTTCAATCCCTACCCATCCCAATCCGCCTTAGAGGAAAAGCTTAATGAAGTTCATCTAGCGCCTCGTCAAGATGTAGACCTGCTATCACCGAAAAAGGATGGCTTTGATGAGGTGTCTCTTAGTGGTTCTGAGTACTCATCACGAGAAACGCCAGCAGAGACTGTAATGCCTGACGAGACGCCGATCCAGATGGAGGATAAAGAGTCTGACGAAAAGCCCGCTATCGACATGGCAAAGAAGACTGAGGAGCCTGCAAAGGAGGATAATGAGTCAAGTGGTGGTCTCGCTATCGACACGACAAAGGAGATTGAGGAACCTGCAAAAGCAGCTATCCACGATCATGATGAGTTTCACTCAGTCCCTAGCACCCCACTTGATGTGATGCCGTCGCATGGGGAGCATCTAAAGGTAGTTCACGGAGAAGAAAAAGATGAATTCGCATAGATACATGATATAGCTATATATTGACATTAGAGCGTTGCAATGAGCGAATGAAAGCGTATTATTTCTGCCCAAGAAGTATGGCCACGGGAGCCTGTGAATTTTAATGCGTGCTATCACCCTCTGGCTGTAGAAATGATCGAGACAAGCTAAGGTGCGAGAAAAGCATCCCAACAACTCTTTGTACTAAATTGAGGAGAGAAGAGGTAACACCCCCAGAATAGAGTACGGAGAGGAAGGTCAGTGTATCGATCGTGTGAGTGGCAGATCACCCATCGAATGCCTGAACTGGACTACAATCATCTGGCCGAAGAAACATGTTCGCCTCGGGTTTATAAATCACTTCCCATGACTCTGGGATATTTCTTAGGTGGGATAGTACGAGGATGAAGTGTTCATTGAGGCTGGATGTGTGTATCAATGCAGGGGCCTAGGTAGGCTGTATTGGTGGGGCTGGACTAGATAAGCCGAACCGTTTCAGTTTTGGGAGCTGACTACGGTAGCCGCCAGGATGCTGGATGGAGGCTTGGTACCAGGGTGCTGGCGTCTGTCATCCCCCCAAAACCATCTACATCTATTACAAGTCGCCTGCCTAGCCAGTCCTTGGGTACTCTGGAGAATGATAGCCGTGTAAAAGTAGTCTGTTGGTGCCCAAGACAGACTGCGGAAAGAGCGATGCAAAAGATTTTCTGCCTGCTCCAACACAAGGCACAAGATCCTTCCCCACGAGATCTCCCGCAGGGAATGACCGATTGAGCTAAGGTAGGTCCCATGCACTGTGCATGACCCCGTTCAGCTGTCAGCAGGTTACTGCAGCCTACCGCTGCGCCAGATAGTTCCCAGTAATGGACCGTGAATAAGCGGCACTGGGCCTCATTCACACATATGTTACACATTACACCAGACCAATCAATGAACGTGTTTAAATTAGACCCCTCCAGGTTCCCGTAAACACGAAAAAGAGGTGAGGCTGAGTCCGTTGCCACGTGACGAGCATCATGAAAGTAGCATGTGAAAATCAACACTTCCTGTATAAACACTCTCATTTTCTCTTTTCTTTTGCCTGTATCTTTCCTAGTCTTTCCAAGCTTTGCTATTGCAGATATCATCATACGTATTCCACAATGCATTCCCTTTCCGTATTGATCACCAGCCTTGGGTTCTTTGGCTCTTCATTCGCTCAATTTCCGCCTGCGCCTCAAGGTGTTACTACGCTCAAATCGAAATACAACAGCGACATTACCATTTCCTACAAAGAGGTAAGTCAAATGGAATTACCTCCAGATTGCCTTCCGTCACTGACAACTCACATGAAAGCCCGGAATATGTGAAACGACTCCAGGAGTTAAGTCATATGCTGGTTACGTCCATCTGCCACCCGGTACGCTTTCAGACGTGGGCGGATACAACAATTATTCCATCAATACTTTCTTTTGGTTCTTCGAGTCGAGGAAAGATCCAGCCAATGCTCCGCTCTCGATATGGTTCAATGGTGGCCCAGGTGCATCTTCCCTAATGGGAGCGTTACAGGAGAATGGACCCTGCCTGATTAATGATGACTCCAACTCAACTTCTCTCAACCCGTGGTCTTTCAACAACGAGGTCAATATGCTTTACATTGACCAACCTAATCAAGTTGGCTTTTCATGGGATATCTTGACTAACGGCACTTTGGATGTGACGAAGAGCATCATCAACCCGCAAGACTTCTCTCATGGTACACCAGAGCAAAACAACACCTTTTATGTTGGGACCTTTCCGAGCCAGAATCCTGGAAACACAGCAAATGACACTCAAAACGCAGCTCGGGCGCTCTGGCACTTCGCACAGACGTGGTTTCAAGAGTTTCCAGATTACAAACCAAACAATGACGCAATATCAATCTTCACTGAGTCGTATGGTGGACACTATGGACCCGTTTTTACCACCTTCTTCGAAGAGCAAAACCTGGCCATTGCCAACGGATCGTTCAAGGAGACCGGAGACGCGTACATCATCCATCTCGACACCCTTGGCATCTTTAATGGCTGCATCGACCTGCTAAGCCAGGAACAGTCATACCCAACAATAGCCTATAATAACACCTACGGCATCCAAGCCATTGACAAAGCAACCTACCAGACTGCCCTCGACGATTGGAGCAAGCCAGAAAGCGGCTGCCTCGCCCGAATCCTCGAATGTCAAGCCTTAGAAGCCCAAGGTGACCCTAACAACTACGGCAACAACTCTACTGTCTCCGACGCCTGCTATCAAGCCATCTACATCTGCTCAAATTACGTCGACGAGGTTTACGACCAAGTCTCTGGTCGTAACGTCTACGATTTCGCTGCCATAAACTCCGACCCATTCCCTCCAAACTACTTCCTCGGCTACCTCAATCAAGCATATGTCCAAGCTGCCCTCGGTGTACCGGTAAACTTCACCAGTGAATCTAACCCTCCGTATTTCGCCTTCACTGACACGGGGGACTTTGCCCGCTCTACCGTCAACGGGGGGTATCTCCAAGATTTAGCATTCATCCTCAACTCAGGCATCAAACTCGCACTAATCTACGGCGATCGAGACTATATCTGTAACTGGCTCGGCGGCGAAAACGTGTCTCTAAACGTGCCATACAGCCAAAGCGAAAAATTCCATGACGCGGGATACGCCAACATCTCCACCAACGCCTCCTACATAGGCGGCCAAGTCCGTCAATATGGCAATTTCTCCTTCTCGCGCGTCTTCCAATCCGGCCACGAAGTCCCAGCCTACCAACCCGAAACCGCCTATCAAATCTTCTCCCGCGCCATCTTCGGAAACGACATAGCAACCGGCACCGTTTCCACAAACAATAACTCTGACTATGCCACGCAGGGTTCCAGCACGACTTTCCAAGTCAAGAACCAAGATCTAGGAAGTCCCAGTCCCCAATGCTATGTCCGTGCTTTTGAGACTACGTGTACAGATGATCAGCAAGCGAGTGTGCTTAATGGAACGGCGTTGGTGCATGATTATATCTTGATAGATAAGAATCAAACGGATCTTTTCCCGGGGGTGGGGAATACTGAAAGCCCCTCGGGGACGCCAACATCCTCTGTAGTCCCGACGGGGTCGCCAACCGGGGCAGCTAAACCAGGGAAGCCGGGGACAGGAGGCGTCGCGCGGTTAGGAGAGGAGATGGTATTGGGAGAATTGATTATGGCTGTGAGTCTGGTTGTGCTGTGGAGCTTGTAATGCGTGCGACGTCCTTATCATCCTGCTATTTATTGTAATGGATTAAGAGGACTTGTGGGGCAATGGGATTGGAAGAGTTGATTTTGGCTGTGAATATGGTGTGTTGTTGGGCTTATAATGCGCGCGACGCGTCGTTTGCTCTTATTGTATTGTATTGTATTATGTCGTATCAAGAGGAGTGGTTGGATTTGGAATTGGGTGGAGAAAACTATGGCTGTAGACCCGGTTTATCCTATTATATTGGATTTACAGGAGTGCTTAGGCATGGCATTAGTGGAGTTGATATGGCTGTGAATATGGTTGTGTTATCATGTAGAATTATAGTGCGCGCAAACGTCTTCTTTGCTGTCCTAGTATTAGATCTGGAAGGCTAGAGACTAATAACTTTTTCTTTTGTGCTAGGGTTTCCAGGGACTTGGGTGAAAGGGAGGGATCCAGTCCCATGGTGCGGTGGTTGTATTAAGGTATGTGGTATAGGATTATTAATGCATGAAAGACAGTCAAAAGTTCATGTTTTTGTCTCATAGGGGCGTTAATTCGGTATTGATTTGTGATTCCATGCTATGCCAATGCTAAAATGTCCTTCCTCTATGTAGGCCCCCTCCTGGGTATTCGAGCTCTACCGGCAATAGAGCTTAATATAGATCATTTCATACCCGCAAGCTCAAAGCCATCCCTCCTCCCAGGCATTCATCAAAACCCAAGCCCCACCTTCCCACAATCAAAACATCCCCATCCCCTCCCCCTCCACCACCTCCTCCACCTCCATCCCCCCCATCCCCATCCCCATAACCCCAAACGCCCCCTTCCCTTTGGCCCCCCTCGCCGTCTCCACAACACTAAACTTCCTCCCCATCTCCCTCGCCTCTTTGACACTACGTCCTAATGTCCCCAGCAGAGATATCACCTGCACGTCTGTTTTCTCAGCGAGGGTTTCGGAAGCGAAGAGCTGGTGTTGGGAAGGGGGAAGGAGGAGAGGGAGCCGGGAGAGGAGGGAGAGGATGGAGCGGAGGAGGGGGTGGTTGAGGGGGGGGGTGGATGTTGAAGTGTCGGTGTGAGGAGGTGGAGAGGTGTTGGAATCGGGGGGGGTGGAGGGGTCGGGGTTGGGGTTGGGATTGGGATTGGGCGTGGTTAGGTAGCAGAGGGGGATGGAGTTGAGGTAGGCGGTTAGGAGGCGGATGCGGGTGTGTAGCATTTTTACGGCGTTGGCGCGGGCGTTGAGGGAAGAGATTACTGGGGAGGAGATGTTAGCTTGGGGTTATGAGGGAGGGAGGAGGGGGAACTTGCGCTCTTCGTCTTCGGGGGAGAGGAAGGAGGAGTCGTCTAAGGTTTTTGAGTCTTTGGATAGAGCTTTGTCTTTCTCGTCTACCTGCCCCACGGACTTCTGTGGGGCTTTCCCTTTCCCTTTATTATCTTGACTCTTGACGTCGGCTTTCTTCACCGTAACATCTTCAGCAGTAGCATTTCCTCCAGCCCGGGCTACCGCATCCACACTGATCATTTCGGCTTCGCCTGTCTCAACACTGTAGGGCAGCTCTCTGAACCTGATGTCCAGCTGTGATTCTTGCCCATCGATCTCCATGCTCCTATCCCCCGCCTCCCCAGTCTCATATAAGCTCTCGTATATTGTCAAGGGAAGCTTGCCCCCAACTGAGGCGCCTTCTAGCACACTTGAAGGATGGAACGCGAGTAGTACGGCTGTCTCATTGAGCTTTAGTATCTGCTCATGAATTGGCACATGGAGAGCCTCCGGCCCAGACGGTGGTGTCAGAGTGAACCAGCCCATTAGATCTAATGGTGGGTCCTGATGTACATGTTTGTATTGCTGTAATCGCTCGTTGAACCATTCTTGGTGCAGTATGGTTTCCCCACTATCTTGAATCATTTGACACTCAAAGGCGTGTTCGAGGGTGATATCTCGTCCATTCTGTTGACCAAGTAATGCGCCTACTATGGGACTCTTCAGATTACGGAGAGTATGTCGTGCGATGTAATCTGAGATTGTGAGGAGGATAAGAGGATGTAGGTGGATGTTGAGGCTGGAGTCGGAGGATTTGTGGGTAGATATGAGTGGATTCAGGTCCATGGATGCCATTTCTGGTGTTACAGAGGTATGAAGGTGTGATGATCACGTTCATGAACGTTTTGGGTGGTGTTTTGAAGCTTGATTCTTTGGCCTACAAGGCTACACTAGCGCATGATTCGCTACTACCTTCCTTACTACTTCCTCCTCTCAGGGATTTCACCAGTTACTATCTACGCACCGATTGCATTTGCTTACTTTGTTACAACTCAAAGTTTCACCTGGCGAGGTTGATTCCCCGTGCTACGGATCATCGCCTGTTTTACCCTATTAGGCCTCAGAGCTCAATAGCTGAAGAGCTGAAAATTGGGAGGATTTCCGAAGTAGGGTTACACCGCTATAATATTACTTGACGCATATTTGAGCAGCCAATGACATGCAGACGGATAAGGACTTGTAGGACCTCAGGATCTTGTGAGACCAGACGAGAGAAGTCGCGGATGAGGCGTGGACGATCTGTTTTTGCTAGAGACCGAGGTTTAAGTGTGTGAAATGTAATGTGAACCATCCATTGCTGATACCTGTCAGCGGACGGTAAGCGAGCTGTCTCAACTCCCTGATATAAGATGGTAAAGCGCGTCTTCCGTTTCTTATACGTGGTCATCTGACCTTGCAGCTCTATATACTTACCCTTCGTGCTGCTTATCGCTCAGCGTCTTTTCGCTTCTGGATTCTTTTTACTTAGAAATAGTCATGTATACCCTAGCAATCTACGCCGCCTTTTTGGCACTGTATATCCACATATGGTCTGCGAGTGCTGAGACTCTTTGCTATAATCCTGACGGAACTGTACCCTCACCACCTTATACGCCTTGCAATTCGACCGCCGAAGGTGTTCACAGTGCATGCTGTATGTTTCAACCTGCGAAAGCATCAGCATAATCACTTGTTCTTCTAGGCGCTCCGGGTGACCCTTACTCAAAGACTGGCTACTGTTTTGGCAGCGATGGGTTCTTATATCGTGGTGGCTGCACTGACCAGAGTTGGACCTCCGAGCAATGCTGTCCGCAATGCAGAGATTGTATGTGACGGCAGCCTGTGTATTGAGGTTTCTAGTTCGCTGACTCGGGAAGCGGCCATCCACAGTTTCAGCAACGTGTTCCACTGCGGTTGGAAGAACGGCTCGGCACAAGGACTCTGGTGCTGTGGCGCCCAAGAAACCCCTGATGACGCTGGCTGCTGCAATACTACATTGTTCGATCCCATGTCCACAGGGGGGTTTCAGAATTTCTTTGCTCCCGCTGCCGAGTTAAATACCTCAGCAACAAACACTTCTGCGTCAAACGCAACGCAAAGTATCTCGACTCCAGGATCCTCAAGTTCGTTGACTTGCTCGCCGGGAGAAAATCTCACAGCGAGCCAAAATGCACCTACATCTAAACCTCAGCAACAGTCACATGAGCGTGTAACAATTGGTGTTGGAGTAGGCATTCCGTTAGACGTGATAGCATTCGGGAGTATTCTCCTGCTCTTTCGAGAACACAAATTGCGCCTTCGTGCCGAGAGCACGGCTGGCATAATCAACGACAAGCCATTCCCCGGGGAGCAAAGATTGGGACGAGCACTTCATGAAGCGGAGGCTCGTAACGCACCGCAAGAGCTTGGACATGAGCGGAAATATCCAGATGAATTGAATTCGCAAAACGTATATGAGGTTGCTGCGCATGGAGCATGCTGACACGCTGGGTGGTGTGAAAGAATCGTGAGTTTTGTGATAAATTAACTTTATCTGTGTAATTGCTTTCTCTGTCATGCATAGAATCTTAGGTACCCTCAGAGCTGTAGTTGATATTCAGAATCCAATCATACCAGTAGTCCCTCTCAACTGAATTAATATAAAGGCCAACCAAGGTCGACTAAATTCTCACCGGGGTATGTGTACAAGAGCAAGGGTCCTAATTCCCGATGTAAGGTCAATCAGCTTGTGCTTTGCTTCTCGTAGGCAAAGTCTGTACTGCAGAGAGGGTGACATCAAACCAGGAAGACGATATAACGTCGAAATATTACGAACATTCATGAATATCCCTTTGCATTGTACGCGAGTCCCCAGTCTAATAGCCCTTGTTCCATTCACGTCATAACCTCGTAGCTGACGAAGCCGATACCCTTTGCAATTGTCCCGAGGCTAGAAACATCGGGAGCTAATATGACCAGAGCCATGAGGTGTCATAAGTGATTTGATCTAAGCATTTCAGCATGTCTATGAAGTCAACTGCTCGTTAGAATTCAGGTTTAATCTGCCCTTGCAACCTCCCTATGCTCCTCTTCCGGGTATCATGCTTGATGTTGATTCATCCTCGTTCCTCATCTATCCACTTGCATCTGATTGGCTCTTGAGATCGTAATTCGTGCAGCACAAGAGGAACGTGCGTCCAAAAAGGCTCACATTTCCATAGTGCCAACCCTCCCACCAACCTCACTGGTCCCGCCCATTGGTCCTTGAGCAACCCGTCTACCCACTGTAGCAAGCATCTCTTGGGCCTCAGAATGATTCCCCACCCAAATCGCCAACTTCACGTGCAGCTGTTTGAGTGTTTCGTGCTTAGCAACAGCAACCTTATACGCAGCACTCTCAACATCTCCTCTTCCTCCGCCAACTAAGTTGCTGAAGGTCTGAGCGGGCTTAAGAAGATAGGGTATTACAGTACCGATAGCAGGCTCTGTCATGATTGCCTCGATGCCGGTTGCTGGTAGAGATGAAGCATGACATTTGTTGGCCAAAGCATCTTCCGTAGGGAGTGCGAAGGGTGTATCCGAGGATGATGTAGTAGTAGAGGGTAAACGTTCCCAATGAGCGGTGATTACAGCTGTCATGAGCGACAATGATGCTAAAGCGACCTCTTTGAGCGCAACAGTTTCTGCCGCAGCGACTACTTGGCGCCAAAAGTCCGGATGTTGCTCTATGTACAGATAGTACAATGCTCTGGCAACTGAATTCTCCGTATTCCTGGTTTCCGAGGCCGAATCCTGGCTGCCATTGAAAATATAAGCGAGCGTTAGGAAGGCATCTGGGTTTGCGGGCTTTGACGGAATCAAGAACAAGGGAGATGGACTTTGGCGCCTAGGGATTAGCACAACACGGGGCAGAGATGCTACCACATGAAGGTCATCTTTAGGAGCCCTGCCTTGTGCCCATTCGCCAGCGGACATGTTTCGAAATACATTCAAAAGACGACCTAGTGTAGCTTCAACTACTCTGGGCTCGAGAAAGTCATTGGGGTACATGGAAGCCCATGTAGAGAGGTAATTTCCGGACCGGCCATAGAGAAAAGAGACGTCGACTGGATCATGGGCGTCAGGGTCGAGGTAGTATGCTAAAGATCGCTGGTGTATGTTATGTTGGCGTAAGAAATCAAGCGGAAAGGTCGAGGGTTGGGTGGATGGGCTTGTGACCTGCTCTGAACGCTGTGATAATATCTTCTGTTTTCCACTTAGGTACATTGCATAGAAGTCGAGCAAGTTCACATGCATCAGAACATCGTTTCGGTAATCGACCATATGTATGGCTGCGAAATGGAGTAGACCTCCTTCGTTCACACCGTACTGCTTCTCGATCTCTGGTATTTGAGACTGCCGTACCACATCGCCGTCGATCCTCAAGATCATGTCTAGTAGCCTTGCCTGCGCTACTGTTTTGTCACGCTTAGATGGTTGGCCATCTTGTCCCGCCGTAGTGAGGCTGCACATTGAAAATATGGAGCCATATATGTCTCGGTCCCTAAACAACCTTCTCCACATCCATTTTCCTCCAGTGGATAGAGTATCCTCCTGACTTTCTGCTTCAGCCTGTAGAAGCCCTGATATCACATCATGTGCCAGTCTTGCCACTGCAGTGTCTTGGGAACAAAGCCATAGTCGCACCAAAGCGCCGACCACATCCGCCTTCCCTGCTACGATACCAATATCACCGATCTTGTGCTGAGCTTTTTGTAAGAGGTTGAGTGTGGTTGTATTGACAGGCGGCGAAGGCGCAGCCAGGCCTGCTACGAAGTCTACCGGAGGGTCAATGGAGAGCACACGCGAGAAGTCATATCTTATAGGTGATATGAGCCGGTTGATAAGGTTGGTTATTGGAGTAGGATCTTGTTGTAGAAGAGGAAGGAGCCTTGAAAGCTCATTGAGGAGGGCATCTCGGTCAGATTCGTCGATGGCCTCTGGTAAGAGATTAGCTATGCTATAGATAGAAGGGGCTCATAACAGACCTGTAATTTGCCCATCAATACTCTCAAGAAGCCTCTCGTTCAGAGCTTTGCTTGGGTCGTCATGGACGTCTTGTAAACGAGCCAGCACTTCCTTGGTCAGCACTGAGAAGGTCATCGTTGAGTGATGAGGACAGAAGTCGTGATATGGCGCCTAGGAAAGCACATGGCTCTCTCTTAGACTCAAAGTAATTAAGCTGTTCTTGACCTCATCCTGTTATACCTCAGCCGTTTTTTATTTTTCAGAACAGGAGCTAAAACCTTTTTAAACCTCATTCGGTGCTAATTCTGCGGGATCTCCTTAGTAAATAAAACGCGCGTGTACACACCATTGAGTAATAACATTCAATCCTACTACCTTTATCTAATTACTATTATATCTACGTGATCTATTATATGATATAGAGCTCTTCCTAAGTATCCGCGAGCGTTTTGATAATAGTGGTAGTAAGGTAAAGTGATCGAGGGCCAGTTTTAGTGTGTGGACGGCGGAGATTGGTTCCGCGAAGCTTAATATTAGCTCCTGTTAGGAAAATTACAAAACGGCTGAGGTATAACAGCATCCGCCGATGGTGCTTTGCTTGGAATCTGTGACCCACCTTACTAACGCTCCGCACTCAGCATTGCTGACAACCATTCGAGACAGAAACTCATATGATATACTCGCCAAATTCACAACCAAGATGCCACCAAGTGCAAAGGCTAGGCAAGATCCTCGCGTCAAGAAAGAAGGCAAAGGAGACCTCTACAGAATTGGCGGGGTAGACATCCCTTACGATCCAGAACTAGAGCTCGACAATAAGCTCAAGCCCCAACCTCTGTTTCCCGAATACAAAGTCCCTACGGCAAGACCTCTAACGGCAAGGGAAAAGGATCAATTTGCGAAGTTTCGAAGTCTACGGGATAGCATACACAATGGACCTTTATATACTGTGCTGGGAGACAATGCGAGAGTGGGGAAGTCTGGCAACAAGCCAGCTGCTTCGTTTAACCCGTTTGAGGGCATGCCAAAATACAGCCAGAGATATACGAAGAAGCGACGGACGATACCTAAGCTAGATACAAGACCATATGGTATGTTCAACTTCCATGCACTGAAGGACGTCTTCAACTAAGTCAATTAGTACTAAAATTTTTTCCTCGAGAGCTCTGGTCCGCCCTTGACCCTACAGCCACGGAGTCTAACGGCGTCATAGAGGGTAGCACCAAGGGCAAGAGTCTACAGATCCCTGGCTACGAGAAATTTAATGACATTGATGCGGACATGTCTGGTGATGAAGGCGAGGAAAAGGGACCGAAAGATCCGGATGAAGATGATCCACTGGAGGGTGAGGAGGTGGATGATGAATTTGATGATGATGACGATGGTGGGGATTATAATGCGGAACAGTACTTCGATGATGGGGGAGATGATGCTGGTGATGATTATGATGGGGGTGGGGATGATGGTGGAGGGGATTACTTCTGATGGATATGAAGAGTTTATTGGGGTGGTGGCTATTCGACGATTCATGAGCGAGGAGTTTGGGGGCTGGAAATGGAACCATGATACCCTTGCTGCTACTATTTTTACGGAGGAAGTCTATGAGATCCCTGAAAGGTATCGCCTTCGAGGAGTCTTTCTGGTGTCTGCTCCGCAGTTCGCTTGCCTGGCCTGGCCTGTTTGGAGATTCCTCTCGCTGTGTCCCATCCGCAACCTATCTCCTCTGTACTGACTAGGGCAGTCTTCGTGATGGCTCACTTGGGACTTTTATAGACCTTTTCTTGGAACCTCGCCGTTGATGGGGTCATACCGGTGTCAGCTTCTACAGGCATTCTGGATTCTTCGCTTGTTTGACCCTTAGAAATCAGATCATGATTGGATGGTCTTTCGATGTATGATGGACAACTGCAGGCACCGTGTCGCTCGTTTCCTTGACTGACGTCCTCCCAGCGATGATCTTGTTTGCCGGCTTTTCTGTATAATTACCAGCCTCCTGTCTTCGTGTCAGCACGCTATTTCTTGGTTTCATACCCTCTCTCATGTTATGAGTTCCTCTGAGTGTACCTCTTGCCATCTCGTGTCTCTGCTTTCTGTATCTCACACTATTATGTCATGTAGACTATGGCTCCAGGTCGTCGGGTGTATGCATCATTGTTCTTAAAACTACCTGGCTTCCTTACAGGGGAAACGCCGGGATCAAAGTCATTGGCGAGCATTGCCGGAGCATACAGTTGGGAAAATCCTTGAAAGGCCCTATTTACTGCTTCTCACTGGGGTCGTCTTGCTCGTTTTAGAGCCATCGCCGAGTGCACAGGCTGGGAATCTTTGAGACCGGGCAAAAACTCTGACTGGGGAAATCTTGTTCTCAGTGACCATGGTGTAGTTCGGAATTGTTCTCTCAGTGAGGTGGGGATCCCAAACATAGCAGATTAGTTTGTCGAGGCCTTTAATGTCAATAAAAGAGAATGGAAGACGCAGATTGGACGGAAATGGTCAAATTTGATACTGTGGATAATTGTGTTTGGTTCGCGGCTACATATCTCTTCTTCCTGAAGAGTCTCGTCTGCACAACGCCCAAAATGCTAATCTGGAACGAAAGTAGGAGCTGCACAGGCGCCGTGACAACTTCCAGCAACTCTTCGTCCACACCCATTGCAGAAATTATCTACCCTTGGGGCCAAATGTGTGGCATTCTATGAGTCCACGTTTGCGCTTGTAGGGTCTCTGGTTATTTCGCCCCATCTTTCCCTGGTTGCATATACTAGCAGCTGCGGACCCGTAGGTACGCGTCCATGTCCCTTCATAGCGTACATGCGTAATGGCCACACGATGAGCTAGGTCCGGGGATATGATCAGAGCTTAGCAATCAAAAGCATATCCGGCTCTGTTTTGGCCACAGGATGATGAATCAATTCTATATGTAGAACGGTTCATATAACATCCGACGTCCGACGCGTGGCAGGTTCCGTGAATTATCAACTTTATATTTAGCCTAGATAGTTGTCATCTGTGTGAGGCACTGTTCCGAGATCATGATCACGCCACTGTCGATGCTGTCTAAACTTTTGAATCTAACGGTAGGCTCATAGCAAGATGTAGCCTTCCCAAGAGGATCTTGACCCACGGCCACTCCGGAAAAAAAAATGCCGTGGGGCATTGGGCCAAAAGCCGGCACTGAAACTTCCTATTTGCGCGATGTTAGCTTCCGGGTTCAGTGGCTGGGAAGGGATGTAAAGTGGCGGTGCGTCGTGGTTCTTTTAGTTTCCATGACTTATAAATCAACCTCAGTATGTTAAAACATAATTGTGCATGAAATATTAACAGATTGTTATCTTGAGCTCCTAGACGTCATGCTCATGCTCCTTGGAACGTGGCGATAAACCTCTAGCCCAATCGAGCCCAATGCAGCTCGTTACGAGTAGCCACCTAGCTCCCCAAACTTCCACTTCCACGATGTTCACTTTGCTTTTGATAAGTGGCAATAAGGATAGCAATGCAAGAAATGAGAAGGTAGAACATAAAACAGAGAGGTATCCGACAACTTTTGAACAACGATGGAGACTGCTGTTCCACTCCTCACGGAGTATGCTGTTGGTGAACTTTCCGAGGGGCGCTTTCCGATATCCGCAAGTATATTGTCATTCGGTTACGGCGACGGCAAGAGACCCTCAACTTCTGTAGGTGAGGGTCTATAGCCGTGTGAGCAGGACCTGAATTAGGGGGCGAAAACTCTTTAGATTGGTAATCCAAAAATTGACAGGGTAATCCCATCATTGCCCCAGAAATGTGTAGTCCGTAAGATCACACCATCAGCAACTTTGGCCACATCAGCTCATGGTCCTTCCCCCATCTTCCAGAAGGTTCATCCAGCTTCTTTCCTATCCGTGCTTTTTGACAGCGACATATCACCACGGCTCTGGGTGTATCTGTGCTCCACTTTCCACTTCATGCTACCGGCTTACTGGCACTGACTGGATATTGGGGATCGGTAATGGCTATGATGGAAGCCTGACTCCCTGTGCAGGGCGTTCCTAAACTTTGTTGTCTAAATCTTGCCTCTGCGGTATTGTGCTTGTGGCCGTCAATCAGACAATGTAGTACCTCTTTGAGAATTCCAGTTTCGACATTTCGAATGATCCGGCGGGCGCGAAAGGCGACTGAGGTGATGCACTGGACTGAGAAGAAGCGAGTAGTAGTGTCGAGAACGGTAGTTGAGGTTAGCAAAAACTTCCACACATCAGCTTCCAACTCAATGAATCCTAGAAGGCGCGCAAGACATGCTGAGACCCTATTGATGGTGGTTGTGGCTCACTTCATTTTCTGCTGCTTTCATGAAACAATCGCTCCTTCAGCACGGAGCGAATTTTGCAAGGAGATATCTGTTATGCAATGTTGAAAACCCTTCCTCGGCTTCCCGAAGAACATACACAAAGTTCGCCCGGTCTCTGTGCTGTAGTTGTATGTCGTGAATGAACAATAAAATCTTCCAACAGTATTTCCATAGAAGGCTCTAGCAGGAGTCGATTCTGGTCCGAATCAGCAATCTGCTCAGGACAGTCACAGAATCCTCAATGTGCCAGTGGCGCTCCATATCGGAGGTTATGGCCGTGTTCGGTGAACCAGAAAAGCCTCGCACATTCGGCTGCCGTCGTAGCCCCGGAAATCGTAGGCTGCAAATCTCCATTTTGGCCAGGTGTCTGCCTTTCAGGCAAACTGCCACTACTTCGTATTTTCACAAATTCTTGAGGGCGCTTCTGTACTCAAAGTTAGAACTATTGGGAAGGGCAAGACGGAAAGGCGAACTCAATCGATGACTCACACGTACATGTACGAAGTAGTGGACCCAGCGTACAATAATCTTTTCATTTGCCTGGGGGCGGGATGTCAAAACGGCTATCGAACATACCATTTGTCGATCCAACACAGAAGCTCACTTACATCCTTGCAACCTGCAGGGATTGGTCTTGGAATCTTCTAGGCTTACGGCACGTCCTCTTGTCACCGAGGCGGAGCTTGAAAAAGTGATGCTGTTAGCGGTGCGTAAGCAGAAGCTTCGAAGACACCGTTAGCTCGCTATGGACGCGCAGGCATCCACTTTTCCCTAATTCCACTAAGAGGAGACTGCCACCTTCGCCCGACTAAGCCTTGGTAATCATGTGAAAGACGTTGCAGAATCGTCCTGCCCAACGACTGACCAGAGATTGGGATGATAAGAGAAGATCAAGGCAAACGAGTCATTCCGGCGTCTGTTACTTCACCGATGGCTGAAGATCAGGAGACTGGATTTTACTCATGATTGGCTTTAGTTGCTATCGTAAGTTGTGTGTCGTGGCAAGAGGTGAGTGATAGAGGCCGTGTAGGCCCGAGCTGAGTACCCCTGCTGACACCTTGATCGGCTGATCCAGTGACAACACGCAGATTGAGACTTTTTGCAGGGCCAGGGCCAATTCGCTGTACCGTGCTTGGTTGCTGCTGTAAGACTGCTGGCTGCTGGAAGACTAAGCTTCGAGCCCCTGTCTTTTTGAGGCCATTCGCTTATAGATATCTATCAACCCCGTGTACTTTGGGACCGTAGAGAATGTGCGTGTATGAGCACAGAGTACCGACAGCCACTATCCGACATTTGTTGAAGTAGCTGGTCGAAATTCCCTCAGGGGGGCGAGAGGGATATGATGGAGAAGCGTCGTGTGGATTAGTTGCGCCCGACGCCGTTTCAGACAACATCGGCGAATCTCAGTCTAGTGATACATCGAGACTGTGCCAAATAAAGGTACAGTTCTAGACGCGTAATTATATTCGGTCATGTTTTTCCAGGGCCTGTTAAATCTTTACTAGGCAAATGACTCGTCCTCGGCAAATTCTGTTAGCGCTAACTTCATTACTGGTAGATATCAGCCCATATTGTAGCGCGGGATATCATCTAAATATACACGATAATTTACTCAAAATTATCCGTGACTGTCTATTCCACGACACACGAGCATAACCAAATGGTTCATGCAATAACTGTGAGGACCGCCAAGACTTTCGCACTGCCTATAGTGGGGTGGATGACGTTAATTAGCTCATGCAGACTTTGAAGATAGACAAATTACTACTCAAGTAACTTGAGTCATCCGAATGAATAAGTGTGAAGAGACATCATAATCGATGAGACTTCGCCCGACGACAGAGTTTTAGACACCCGAATGCCCTACGAAGTATTTGCTCTGGTTTTCATGGGGCTTGTAATTTCGACCTGAAATCGCCTCAAGGTCATGGAAGTCTCAACCCCCTCGGAGGACAAAAGTGCGCGTACACCTTTAAGAGCAAAGAACTCATGGCCAATAGCAAATGAAGGATGTCACTCTGTAACAGTTGTAAGCCTTAGGCCGCAGTACAGATGGTTCAATCCAACCTGAGGTCTCAAGGACCTTTTACCTGTTCCTTGTTGCCCCTTCAGGAATGGCATCCTACTAAAAAGACATTGCGTGTCGCGCTGAGAGGAGGGGGATTAGCCGGTGATTGTCACCGATGTAGTCGTCTGTCCAGTAAACTTATCCCCTTAGCCGATTATACGCAATGGTAGCAATACCTGGAATCCACAAGCTGGGGCATGTTCTCTAGCTGAGTCTTCAATAGCAGCAGATGACATCATCAGTCATCACAAGATGTCCTACAGGGATTTGCCTGCCAGGACAAACCCTGTATCAAGAAATATAGTGAGAGCAACTATAGCGGTAAGGACTAACCCCTTAAGTTGGCTATGTGTTTCTTCTTTCCCAAAATAAAGTGCGCTTCCAAAACAAGCCTGTAGCCAGATATGCGTCCAAGAAAGCACTCTTAACATGATGGGATGCGAGATATCTCAAAGAAAGCAGGGCCTGCTATCCACAGGACAAAGCTACAAATTCCCTGCGACCTAGTGGAGGGCCGCTTCTAAACCACTGCTCTGGAGACACGCATCGCGATGTCAGCAATCTGATGCCGACTAGCTGCTTCTGGGAAGGCAGACTTCATCGTTGCAACCAGCTTCCAGCCTCGGGAGAGTCTGGAGCATGAAAAGCCTGCGCCGATGCATTCGAGCACCGAGCATGACCTTCTGTAAGCGTATGGCTTTCCGAGATGGCCGGAATATCGGCTATGACCGGCCAAGTGGGGCCAGTGCCGCGCAATTCGGAACAGACGCCATCCTATACTAGATCTCAGTGTAATGGAGAGTATGCAGGGCACCTGCAACTCCTTCTGACAGAGGGGGAGGACCATAAAGAGGAGACGAGAGCCATTCCCGATCCTATGATGTTGTCTACGTAGTCACGGGTTAGTTTCTCAAGGAAGGTCAGCACTGGGGCTGTGTAGATGACCGAACCTCGGTAGTATTACCCCCGAAAACTGTGATACGAAACCCTTCAGCTGGATTTTTCCTCTAGCCGTCAGTTGAGGTCACGGAGCTCAAGGCGAAAGGTGCCGGAGGGCGCCGACTGCAGTCAGCTGATTTCGAGTATATTTGAATGATTATATGAGAAATAATTGTAAAATAAGACCTCATCGCTTGCGCTTACCGCTTTCCGATTAATAATACTAGAGAGGTTGTATATCTTGAAGAAAATATCAAGTGCGATGCACTTCGTTGCCACACAAGTTTGCTGACCAACCAAACAGAGACCGACATAAGAAGTCCTGAAGTTGCGCTAACGGACTTGGCTTGCCGATATTCAGCCCTACGTGGCCACCCCTAAGAGAAACGCCTACCTCGGTTAGAAAACTACCGCTCGGGCGCGGAGGATAATACTCCCTCGAGCCAAAAATGAGTCGCCTATAAGGCCTATAGGCTTGGATCTTCTCTGTAAGACGGCCGCTGAGACGTCTATGTTTGCCGCCTGTAGGGCCCTAATTCTACGGCAGGCTCTAAGGGAACTGATTTCTAGTTGCGGCACGGCCCGCTGTGATGGCTACCTGTAACTTGGCATCGGCTAACACCACACGCGACGAGTAAAACTAGGGATAGCTCTCAAAATGATTTTCATGCCAATGATATTGGAGAACATGGGTCTCGGGGCGGCTATGGACGACAATATATGCGTCAAGTATCACTACACTATTTTACACGTATTACCAGCTCTCGTGCATCCCGGGAATATGGAGACATGTTCCCCCATTCGATATTTACTCCAGTGATTCAGCTTTGCTGAAAATCCTCGATGTCTTTATTCGTCCCCGGCAACTGTGTTTTCTGAAATGTGGAAAAATGATTTTCTCTCTTTCCTGCCCGACCTGCATGTCTCCAAATGTCGGGATTGCAGGTCCGTGCTGTCATGTGATCATATGCACACAATATTTGCTTCTTCCTTTCGGACAATGACGAGAACAGGGTCACCTGCTCCTGCAAGTTCAACACGGTATTGTGCAAAGGCATATTCGGGTTGAACTCTATGCCACTTGGCAGTCTTGTCATTTACCATTTCCAGACCATGTATCACGGTTTTTGTAACCGTGACCGTCGTGCTATCTCATTTCCTTCAAAGTTCTCTCACTATGATGAGTACCTCGGGTTTCTGGGGGTTGGTTGAGATACGTTGCTAAGCACCGCCTGTGAATGTGAGGGCCGTGAGATAAACACAGAGCGAGGGGTGAGGATTGCGCTTGGAGTTACACAACGTATAAGGTTTGCATTGAAATGGTTGTGTGAAGGGCTCGAATGCAAGGCATCTCTGCGGGCGCGATGAAAGGTTCTTGGCTGTATTTTTGAGTCAACTTTTGCTTCAACAAGTATGTGAGGTTTCTGCTTCCTTGGCCCATCTAATACCAAGTCCATCGGAACGAATAATTCCCTGAGTCCCCAACCATGAGCTCTCTTCAGGTTCCCAGTAATTCTGGTCCACGACACAGGGTAGCTTCAAATGGTGGCTTTTTGATTTCGCATATTTTCAATTGCAGGCTTGTAGCCAATGTAATTGTATCGTTCCTGACCTGGCCGTGTATATAACAAGGCGCGGCATTTGGTAGCTCTGGACACTCAAGGTTGCGAAGGTTGCGCATCCACCTCCGGTCTTTGTAGGATAGTTCAGGTGAGCCTGCGAACCTTAGAAAGCAATATGTGCCTGAGTAGCAGCTATACAAGGCTCTCTGCAACCTAGGTACCACTTAGACGATGCAGAAAGAATCTACGGTCGTAGATGGGCAGAGGCTCCTTCTCAGGTGATGGATCATGGCCTTGGCCAAGACATTGCCTCTAAATGTGCAAGGGGAAGCTGCTAACGGATTAAGGGTGAGTAAGGGAGTAGGTATCTTCAATCCCGTCGATTGTGTCCATGGTCTCACCGCCTGCGCTCGAGCATCAAACGCTCCTATCATATTGCACGAATACGTCCAGCAATACGCGGCGTGTGACAATCCACGTAATGGACGGAAAACCAGATGCCGTCTTCTAGACTTTCATTCGCTGAGGTTGTGACTGGCCCCTGCTGACTGGAATTGAGCCTTAAATCGCCCATTTGGCGGTGTAGACACGATAGCATCATGTAAACGGAAGGCCAGCTTCGTCCATGCAGGCACATTACCTCCGGACCAATAACCCCGTGAATTGCGGACTGTTATTTCGCGCCACTGCGCCCGTTCTCAGCTGCGATAGGCTTCCAGGCAACACCAATTGGACCCGATGAAGCAGAACTGAGATGTCAGCTAAGACTGCGTAGGGAGCCAGTCAGGACCCTCTCAGCGAAGCCACGAGGCCGCGACGTCTCCACCATTAAGGAAGTGGGGAGTCATCATGAAAGAGCATTCGCGCTGACTCTGAACAGCCACAACTCTGGCTGGTTTAATGGAAGCTATTTTCTAGCGTGGTTGACTCTGATTCCAACGGCCCCGTATTCGAGTGCGACGGACACTCGCCGTCCATGACAAGCGTTTCGGTCGACGTATTAATGAGAAAATATACCTCATATTGAACTATCAGCATCAGCATGCCATTGCCACTAGCGTCTCCATTCTAGGGTCTTCTGCCTCTATTGATTGCCACCCCAGGTATTGAAGCCATTATGTAAAATAGAGCCTCAGTCCAGAGATTCTAGCTCCTTAGGCTATGCAGGACTCATTCATCCATCTTCTATATCAACACCTTTGCTATACTCACCTTGCAACAACTTACGGTACGTAAGTTGATTAAATAATTCATGGGCATATGTTATCTGAGCGTGACAGAAGAGTAGACCGGCTAAGTACAATAGCCTAAGCCAAAGCTCAGATGAAATCATAAGGAATTTGAACATCAGGGACCAATTATAAGGGTATGCGATGGGTCGTCTCGTGGGAATTGAGCAGAATGGCTACAAAAGGCACGGCATATTGGTCGCATGAGCAACATAAAAAACTAGCGGAAGTGTCAAACTCGTCGGCCATGAGAGCCTTTTAAGTAATGAATGAATATGCGAATCCAGTGCGTGAAAGCAACTTTAATCTCCGAGTGACTTACTTGTACAATTCTGCAAATAAGAGAATATTGCACGATTTTACGAGCCGTATCGCCCCACCCCACTATTATGCCGAGGCTTTTATGCTTCTAATGTCGCAGACATGCATTGAGTGGGTCGCGCCACTAGAAATGATTCATCTAATGTAAGTCAATACGGAGGAATCTTGAGAGCCGAGAGGTCGTCTCAATTAGAGAAAGAAGTCTTTGGGTTTTCGGCGGTGTTGTCATGCTTGCATTGCCAGCCATCCTGCTGCCTGAACTGGAAGCGCTGAATGTACAGAGATTCTAGACCATTCAGCCGTATTGTCGTAAGCAAAGTCAACCTAGAGAGCTGAAAATGAAGTCCTTGCCACTGCCTTGGAAACGAGATATTGCCACCAAATGATGAGGGAGATTTGCCACTAGCGGGTTTTTAGCCATTGCTTTCAAAAGCCATCATTTGCTTATAGACTACGATTTGCCATTCCAAATCGCATATGTCCGCTGTAGAAGCCATATCCTGAATTGACCCAGTATGCAGGATACCATAAGAATCTGCAGACCGCAAAAATCTTACGCCTCACATAGCTACTCATTCCCTTGGCATAGTCATTTAGGCGGCGATCGCAATTGAAAACAGACTCTCTCGCCTTCAGCAGTGGGCGTATATGTGTAGTCATTGTTGTTAAGGCCGATTCTTTTCACATATCGCTAGATTGGAGGACCGCTTTGTAAGGATCTAAGCGTGCTTGGCAACCGATTGCAATAGCAGTTCGCTTCCTCTCCAGGAACGTACAAGTAGAGCATGAGAATGGTGGAAGACCAAGAAAGGGAATACCGCTGTCGTAGATGTAAAGGACAAGAGAAGTCGGCCTCCTCCAAGTCGCAAATTCAGATGCTTCCGTTCGCATACAAAGTCGGCGCTACCCAGAGCCAATGTACGGCTGAGGCAAATTGCAGGCTTTTCCTTCAAGTGGAGTTCACCATTAACAGGCGATATGCGCCCGTTTTCTCAACCTCATTGATCTGACCTTTGGCGTCAGGATTATGCTGTACTGACGCATCTGATGCCCAAATATCCTGATGGGCTTACGAAAGCAATTAAAGCTGCTACAGCATGAACCGATCAGATTTTGTAAAGCCATGGCCGCAATACCTTTTTCATGAATCATTGCATCAATGGACAAAGGCTTGATTAAAGCCTTACTTCTGTCCCATAGCAAAGTTCCCAAGGTAAGGTGATGGTAGCCTGGCTAATGCCAGAGCGTTCCATGCTGTTGTTTGCGAATGGGAGTGAGGACAATGTAGAATAGACCCAAGCTTCAGGCGCCATGTCTGTAAGTGAGCCCAAATACAATTGAACTATGAGCATGCCAAGTATCCACAGTTTTGGGAGGCTGTAGGGCAAACACCTGCAGACTTACGATAACATTTAAGGCAATTATTCGATAGATAACTTATTGCATATACGTGGTTGAGCATGATCATATGCGGGAGTCTCGTTTGTCTTAGCGTTTGCCTCGTTTTGCCCTCAGTTCGCGGACGGTGAGGCACCCAGCAGAGCCGCAGGATCCCCCTCTTTCTTTCCCATTCAGCAGTTCAAATGTGGCCGTCCCGCCATTATCAACATACATCATTCAGCACCATATTTGCCATTGAATGACTGTGAGTTGCAACTCTTGACCTTCGGGATTTGCATTTGTTCGCCAAGCGCAGACGCTAAGAACACCTTGGCAAAGGTGGCCATGACGGTTTGCAATCGAACTCAACATTCGAGCGAGGTCAGATATAGACTCACAAATGTGGTATCGGCCAGATATGGCGCTAATATCACTCCAGCAGACGCAATTATCATATTTTTCAATCTTCCAGACCTGGTACCTGGGTCCGGGATGAGTTCAGGCGACAAACCGCATCCTCTTGCTCGGAATTTCCTAGAGCTGCAACGGCGCTCTGCAAAAGGCTATGCGTGTCCGTTATGTACGGAGGTACATCATCAAGAACAGACACTGTGGGACCATGCCTTGAGAAATCACCAGAATTCACTTGGGGAGCTGGGGTCTACTGAGGTTGCTAGACGAAGACAGTTCCGTCAGCAGGCTCTAGATAAGGCGTACGCGAACTCCTGCACTACTTCTGCGTCTCGATGACCTACAGATCTTCTTTCCCGTTCAGATCAGCTTGCTGACGTTTGTGACAGGCAAAACAAGGCAAAGCCTGAAAAGCTCGCACCTGATCCTCCTAAAGTGGAGCCCTCCTCCGATTGGAAAAATAATGAACTGCTTACAGGGAACGAAGCAAGGCTACCCAATGATACGCTTTCGGCCTCAGCTTTAGGCACTATTCCTGGTAGGGGGATGAAATATGTGGGGGGCCTTCCCAATAAGCCAGGCAAGACCGCGGAGCAGCAAGAGGAGCCCGAGGACATAAATAATGTTGGGGACCATCCATCGCAGAGTATGTTTACCTCGCAAGGAAGGCTTCCTGAGGGTTATATTACGACGCCGATGATCACTGATACCGGTCAAGGGACCCGCCTTGATGACTTGGACTACAGACGTCCAGCGTCTGCTATTAAACCATCGTTATATCACCCAGGCAATGACAGAGAGTCGCCGAGAAATCAACATGGCCAATTCAATCAACGCCCATATGGATACTCAAATGAGAGGCTTTCTCCACCACGAGGACGTCAACCACCAGAGCCGGGCGGTTGGGATACAAGGCCTGAAGATGATAGAGCCCATTCTGATACACAACACGATGATCCGTGTAGTGAGCGACCGGAGCAGCAATTTAGACTTGGCAAGGACCAGAAGAATACAAGTAGCCTACCTTCCTCCGTAGACGACGGTCCAGAAGCCTCGGACGTCCAACCGGAAATGCTATTACAGCCCGAGACGCGACCTATCTCTCACGATCAACTCGTTATCGAAGTAAAGGGAATCTACGCCGGCTTAGTCATGGTTGAGGCTAAATGTATTGATATTGATGAAAAACAGTCTGCTGCTGCCCAGGAAAAGGATCCCTCTAAGAAAGCCATGCTAAAGAACGATCAATATCAGTCATTAATTGCTTTACACAAACAGCTACTCCATGAACACCACGACTTTTTCCTCGCATCTCAACATCCAGCTGCTAGCCCAGCTTTAAGTAGGCTCGCCGCTAAGTACTCTATGCCTGCGCGGATGTGGCGTCATGGAATCCATGCATTTCTTGAGGTTTTAAGACATCGGCTGCCTGAATCTTTGGAACATATGCTGGCCTTTATCTACATTGCCTATTCGATGATGGCGCTCTTGTACGAAACAGTACCAGCGTTTGAGGACACCTGGATTGAGTGTCTAGGTATGTTGGCGACTCAATTTAAAATCTAAAACGTTAACTTTTCTGTCGCTAGGGGACCTAGGGAGATACCGAATGGCGATTGAAGACGACGATCCTAAAGACCGCGAAGTCTGGAGTAATGTCGCCCGTTTTTGGTATAATAAAGCCGCTGATAATAGTCCGAGGGTCGGTAGATTGTACCATCACCTTGCCATACTTGCCAGACCTTACTCGCTGGAACAGCTTTCCCTTTACATTAGAGCATTGACGTGTCCTATTCCATTCGAAAGCGCACGTGGCAGTGTAATGACACTGTTTAGCCCCATCTTGAATGGAAAAGAAACCTTTGCCCGCCGACCTACATCGTTGGAGACAATTCTTATCAAAGCCCATGGCGTTCTTTTCACGAGTGAACCATTGCAGTCCCCCGAGCGATTTGATGCTGTCCTAGAGGTCCTAAGCAAGGAGGACTTCTTAGAGAATCATATCCGTAAGGCTAACACCAAGTTCAAAGAAAACGGTGTATACGCTGCAATTGCAAACATTGGGGCTCTGTTCGAGTATGGGATGTCGAAGCTCGAGGGGTCCAAGCCTGTTTTGCAAATGGCCTTCGATCGTGAAAGAGCAAAGAAAGAGGCAGACAAAGAAGCAGAAAATATCACCATGGTCAGTAAGGAAGACACTACGAGGCCATCGAAAGCGGACGGATCTCCTGAGGCGGGGCTAATTCCTACGCTAAACACACCAGAGGCTTCCCTTCTAGTCATTAGCCAGGCCTCAAGCCTCACGTTCTTCACACTCTCAGTCTGCCTGAGACGACCGAAAGACCGAAATGTGTACCCTCTAGTTCATGTCAATCTTGTGTTTCTTCGGAGTGTTGTCCGCCTGGAGGAGGCCGGAGCTCTCCTTGAGAAAGACCTCCCAAGGATAGAGCTTTGCTCCTTTTTGAATACTTTGTCAGTGGAATATGACGCCATGAATGGCAAGGATCCAGCACGCGCACAATCACGCCTCGAATCTACGGAATTTCCCAAACCGGAACAAGGGATCGGCCGCCCACTGTTTGAGGACTATGTTCTGCGTGATCATCGATTCACTGAGTCGTACTATCCTGAGAAATGGTTCAGCGATGCCATGGTCGACCACGATGAACGATCAGTAGAGATGCCATCCGCGAACGAGTCTCGCGTGGAGAGAATCTTATGGCTTTCGTATGAAATAGCTTCTGTTGGTTTCCCAGTGAGGCTGCTAAATTTGAGCCTCATGCTAACAAAGCCAGGCGAATCGTTGGATATACTACGATAAGACAGCCAAGGCTTTCGTACCTACTGAAATCACGAAGCCCGTTCGTGCGACTCAAGTTCAATGTGACTCTGGTCCACTTGATGAAGATAGTATCATGCTCGACAGCGTGGCGATGTTCAACACGCCTGGAACAATGAGTGTTGCGGCCTCAGATTCATACGATAGCAACATTGAATTCACTCCTGGATCCACGAGCCTTGCTGAATCAGAGTCTTACGACGAATCAATTGTATCTACCAGCGCCCCTACTCCAATGGACTTCCAAGCTTCTGTCGCGCCCCAGGCATCAAGCGTCCCCATGTCGCCTGATGCGGAAGGGTACATGGAGGATACTGCAATGGAGGAGCTTAAAGCTGGCAGAGTGCATCAGTCCATGTCTAAACCAAACAAAGTCGCCGAGTCAGAAGATCCACCTTGGCCGCCAGATAGAATTGTCGGTCCATCTTTATCTCCGCACCTCCGAAAACCTCGCGATAACTTCACTTTCGGCACCCGAAAGTTCCACGATCTCGGAGATTATGAACACGAAGACGCCGAGACGTATAAACCGTGAAAATTCTACTGCTACTCGTTACAACCAACGAGCTGTGGTTGCCATTGCCGTGATAGCCGGCCCTGAGTTCGCATCCTGTCCCCCTTTGCAAGCTAAGCGGACCCAAGAAATGGTGAGCTTTAGGCAACTAACCTGAAAGAGACTATCCAAGAAATGGAAATGTGCTAACGAGAGTTTCTGAGGCTTTTGTATTGGGAGCGTACACCTGGTCTCCTCTGATCACTGCTCTTTTGGCATCACTTCTCGTCATTACCATTTGAAGGGTAACATACAAAACACTGGTACTCTTTCAGGGCACAGGACAAACTTTCTTCAAGCTTCACCTGGTCGGAAGATGTTCTACACAACGAAGCCTACATCTCGCGAGGAGGCTAATCACAGCACTGTGCCCCAAAATAATCAAGATATAATAGCATAAGAAGACTGAAAATGGAGGGCAGTCAAGGGTGGAATACAATGGATAATAGACATTCTGGCTACTGTACATAACCTCAAATTGAAACCTCCTACGCCAATACCGGGGGTCGGCTATTGCACCACCTTACTCTCAATGGCCCGGCCCGGACCATCTGCTCTAGAGACAGCCCGTCATTGGTCGGCTGGCAACCCCGCCTAGGTAGGGGCATTTCCTACCAAATCATCGCTCTGGAAAGATGGTTTGCATCTGGACGAAAGGTCTATAGAAAGATGATGAAGGAAAGTTGATCTGCAACCTGGAGCCCGATAATTGTATCTAGTCCAAACCGCGGGTTTGGCATGAGCCCGAGACTCTGATCCTGGTCCGCAAAAGTACACATACATGTAATGAATGTAGCTGCCCTATTGAGTGACTTATGCTTTCTCGATCGGGCGAAGGGCTAAGTTATGTCCGACCTTTACGCCAGTGTTAACGACGAATCAAGCGCAAACGCGAACCAAATTGATCGAGCATGCAACTAGGATGCATGCGTTGTCTGATTTCACAATATGCAGGGACTCCGCAGTTGTGGACCATTGGAGTCTACCACGATTCAGATGCGGGGTGCTAGTTATTCACTTGGCGCACAAGGCTGAGCCATTCGGACATATTCAAGGGATCACAATGGAAGATCTGGCAGCAAATTCTGGGGCGGAACAATACTAGTTCCGCCGTTCGAGTTAGTATTTACTGCTTACACTCGACAATATTCTCTATTTGGATAGCTCTCGCCGAAATGGGCAGGTCTCGGTTACGGTTTTGTCGATGGGCGGGGTTACGGGAACCAACCGAAGCTGAGTTGGACGAAATTGTCGAATAGTGGCCGTCCCGAGCGCAGCCGGGTAACATGACGCCAGGCGATAAATTGCAGAGGCGGGCCTCTGCACGTGTGACGCGAGCTTCAACAGCATTATTGGAGGCTAAAATTGTGGGACCTTTAGCAACCATATTTAAGTGTCTGTGACCAAAGTAGGAACTGCAGCAGATCCGGGCGTCGAGCTGGGCCGACGAGCTGTGGTGCTATTGCCTGCTTTTTTCCATGTGTGGGGGCGAAAGTGCCGAGCCCAATTGTAAGTATCAAGCCGGTTTAAAGGAGTGGCATGGAAAAAGATTTCTACTTCTGTGCCTATGCTCTCTACTAGGACAAGAGCGCAGCGCATAAGCCTTGGGGGAAAAGATCTTTCCCCAATGGGAACCTTGCAGGCTGGTTCAGATACTGTAGGACATCAACATTGTCATAAAAGAAGCTAATACTATATCCAAGAGAAAAGAACTACAAAAAACATCAACCTACATTTCACACAACCTGCCGCCACCGATATCTGCGCCTTATCCCCAGCAAGTGCTCCAGGCTTTCTTATGCTGGTATAATGCTTATGCCGGTTCTCTTCCAACTTTCCGCCGGCTTTCTATCTCCTTGTTCTTTCTGTGCTCTGTTTGATTACACTTATTTCAAAATTAAAATAGCCTTTGATCAATATTGAGGCAACCGGATATTTCTCTTACGTCTAAATTCTGAGTCTTGTTTTGAAAGACAGTAATAAAGACTCTTACATCGCACGTATCTAAAACAACCTAACAGTGTTGGCCAAGATCCAGAACGGCGGAGGATGCCCAAGATGTGGAATCTCATTACCGGCGAACATCTGGAAATCAGCGTTTATTTCGGCTATCTTTACATCGCCATTGCATGACGTTATCTCCCATTTTACCCAGCAATATCAATTCTACTTCTTGCGCCACGAGACGTATCGGCGACTGAGCCAGACAGCTAATCTCTAGACTACTCTTTGGCTGTGATCAGAGATACAGATCATCCCTCGGCTAGCTTGACTTGTCACCGCCATTCGAACGCGTTCGCTTGAGTATCTGTCGATTTCCGTCAACCGTGGCAAGATGAAAGGCAAAACATCATCCCCCTACGGCCGTAGCAAACGGTTCTAGGTGAAATCGAGGCGCATTTGAGCGAGTTATGATGTCAATGGAACGGACGGGGTGTATTCTTCCAATCGCATCCTACATCGGCAGCGGAGCACCCTCACGCCAGCTACTCCCAAATCGTGTGGTGAGACCTTTAAAAGCTAGCCGATCCTACGTCACACCGCTTCACTGTAAGACTATTATTGGAAGACTGTGCTTACGCGAGTAATCAGAGCCTTCGGCGCCTTTGTATGAGACTCGAGAAACCAGCAGCTAAAACTATCAGCCCTGAGCGAGACATAGGTGCACATTTGACCCTCATGGTGAACAGCATGAGTACTACTGGATCGCATCCATCTAAGTGTTACAAAAGTTAATCCTTTCTATTCCATTGGCTAATGTCTACTTCATGCTATGCTAAGCCATAGAACATGTGGTGTCACATCATTGGACAAGCCGCATTCCGCGGCAATCGTCTATAAGCTCTAATCACAGCCAAGGGCTAGGTCATCTGCTTAGGCGATTATGTCTTTGTGGTTGGTACACGAGTAATACGGGAGCTGAGACGGTGGTCATGCTCCAGGAGGACGAAGTCAGTTACGCATCACACGATCATCAGTGGGAATGAACGTACGACGATAACAAGCCATTCCCGAGCCGGCGATTCTTCACTAAAGCTGAGACACAGAGATCCTGGAAGGTGTGATCGGACCCGACAATTCGAAGTGCGGCTATGCTGATTGTCGTGACAATCGAATCCTATTAATATCGCAAGATTATGCTGTTCCGCAGCCTATGCATAAAGCCGGCTTCGTATGGAGGATCGCAGTCTGGGTCGTCAATGGCTTGACTCCTCGGGTTGAAGGAGGTAGAAATCTACTCGTCATACATTAGCTACGTTTTCGTCATCGAGTGTCATACTGCTTGGCCGAATTGGACGAGGCTGGAGACACGGCATGGATTGTACGTCTGGGCTTGTTCAGTTCGGTAATAGTTCCATTCTATCACTCTGCATCATCATGATAGCCAACTCACGAAGGTCAGATTGCCTGAACTGGGATCACCAGATGGTTCGCATGACTACGGCGCCTTCAAATGCAACATGCTTTAAGGATTCGACGCCAAGAACAGTATGGTCTCGGGTTAGCCCTAAAGTCTAAGCCACCCCCACGCTTCTCACTAAATACAAGAGTTCAGTGGAATTAGCATGCGCACCAATTGTTTGTAATGAATGGCCTATCAAGGATAGGCATCCGAAGACTACCTCTCGGAGGTTGTACTAGGATGTTCTCTACTAAAGAATCGCTATCAGAATAATCGCTAGCGGATCCGTTGAGGACTACCATATTGGTTCAGTGTGCTCAGAGAGGTCATCTTAGGTCTGCATGCATCCCTGGTTTACAATCAAGGCAAAGAGGGTTTCAGCCTTGTCATTTGTTCATTCAAGTCTGGCTCATTGTGCTCAGAGACCCAAGCCATTGATGGCCGTATGCGCGAAGCAGCATGAGGATTCCAGGCACATGCATACAGGTTATCTGTCTTTCGAGAATATTTCGGATTTTTCAAAATGATTCGCGGTCACTATACCCTCTCAAAGCATGTTTGCCTATGTTAAACAGCTAGTTCGCCATCACGGTATCTACTGATCCGTCTTTGGCTTGCAGGAGTCAAAACTAGCCGATGACTATCTGTTTAGTGCTTTTGGAAGTTCCCACAGCTGCTTTATTCAGGCTGCATTAATTGGTCGATGAAAGAATAGTGTAGGGTCATAATTGCTCTGCAGGCAATCATTTGTTATTCCTCGCTCCCAGGCATATCCGCGAGCATGCATGTGTGTCTAATCATCACGTGATCAGAGTCGTGTGGCACCAGATGGTGCTCGGCCAAGGTGTGTAAAAAAAGCACTTTCAAGGATTCTTTTATCATAGTGCACATGAACATTGGGGGGCATCATCTAGAAAGCTCGAGCAAAAAGCGGGTAGCTGTATCATCTGTGCATTATGGCGCAGTCCTCTCTACCCTGAAAGCTGCTCATGGCCAACCATGCACGCTTAGACATTGTTTGCGGGATTTCTAAGTGGTTAACCTTGAGCCCGCCACTTTCAATACCACTGTCCAGCCGTGCGTTCGTCATGCAAGACTCGGGGATGTCATGGGAACGATAGGCTATGTACAGATCATGACTACATTTCGATCACGTCACCACTAGTGCTCCCACCCTCCAGTGCGGGCATCGGAACCTACTTCTTGAAGACTCTACTGATAAAACTGTCTATCAAGGTAGCTGGTGAGGTCCAGACATTGAAAATTGAGCACTCCCGTGTGCTCAAGGTAGCTGCATTTAGGATCGTGCTAGATAAGGCTGAACGGAGCGCCTAAACGGCACATGCATTCCTCTGCATTCTAGATTCCTCGTCAATAACTACCCTTTGCAAATAAAGCCTTATGTGAGATTATATCGCCTGATTGGAGGTCGCAGAGTCGTTCCACATAATCCTGCGCCTACAAATTCCGAGGTAACATCCATATTTCCCAACAATGCTTAGGCGCATGTATACCCCGCAATGCGACTGCACAGACACTAAGCAAGTATGGCTTGCGAAGTTGTCTTTGCCTGCATAAACCTTCGTAGGACAAAGATGACGAAAAGCACTACGGTAAGACCCCACCTATTCCTGTCGTTTGCTAGAAAATTTAAATTGCCCCGCTGTTAGAAAGTCCCATAGCTTAGTCCTAGCAGGTTTTTATCGGGTCATAGCATGATACAGACTTGTTTTGGTCCATGAATGATAGGCGAACTCATCGCAGCCTTGTCGACGACGAAAATCCAGGCCCAAAGCCATAGACGCCCATGGCGTAAGGCTAGGCCCCAACGGGATGTTTACCAGTGGGATTCGCCAAGGACAAAAAGAAGCTTGTAAGCCTTGCGCTAGCTCACCGAGATTCAGATTTGAGGCGAACCCTCATCTTCTTCTTGTACTCCTTCCAGCTGGAGGCTCCTGCGTGGCGTATGCTAGGTCAACTTTTCTGTTGGCATTGTACAGCATCACCAGACCTTGCGTGCTATGAACTCACCTTGCATGGGTGAGCATTGTCCCAATACGCTGTTCAATAGTAGCTGCGGGGTACTGCTGCACGCATCAAAAGCTTGGTAAGGGATAGGCTAAAAGTGGCCCCATGATTTGTGCCGTCTCCCATGCATTGGCGTGTGAGTGCATACCGGCAAGGTAAATAAATGCCTACGACTGCATATAAGCGGCTGCTATTAAGGGCCTTTGCCGGACCCCAAGGGTACCTTAGCGGGTAGCTATTGAGCGTCAAAACAGTGAAACTCAACTAACCGATAGCCCTGTAAGGCCGATATGGACCCCCTAGAGATGCCGGGACTACTCCTAGTGCACGGTCCTTTCAGGTCCCTCTAGGCTTCAGCCCATTAGGGCTATCCTGCCTGGGGTGTCTACGTTTAGTAAATGATTCTTCTATTCTTTGCAGAAAATCCACGGCCGGTCCAGGTTGCCAATAGTATAAATCATTGGAACGGACTATTCATATCGTGAAAAGAAGTGCTCGGTAGTGCTTGCTACTGCCAGGACTCAACGAGGTAGTATAGTGGACTCAATCATCTGTATAAATTCTGCGTCTAGACTTACAGTCCAAGTGGAGATACGTGCCGTCCGTCATCGTATAAATCGGCATAAGTTTATTGTTTAGAGTGACCAACACTAGTCTTGTCTTGGGCTAACCGGAACAGAGCCTCTGGGTACTACGGGGCTCAAGCTTTTCTTTCATGTCGTGCTGGGAGAGTGAAGGCCCAATTAGAAGGGCTCACCATCAACCGCATACCGTAGAGCCTTATAAGGTCGCCCTAAAGTTGGTCGCCTAGGCGACAGGTCCAGTCCCCAGAGCCGGGCACTTTAGCCTACTCCTTGCTTCCTACGGGAACCCTATTAGGCTCAACGGTTAAGCGGCGTACGGTTGTTCTAGGGTCCAATAGCCCCTCCCAGCGGATACTCAGGCACCTCTCCAGGGATCGGCTGGGTAGATGTTTCACTACACCGGAGCACGAGTCGCGACTTTTGGATTGTTTCTCCGTACATACACATAGAATGTTTTGTCCTACTTAAAAGGCCCATAGAAAGGTTAAAAACCCCAACGGCATACACCTCCAATCGTACAACACTATGGCTCATGCCTGGAGGGAGCGAAAGATCCTTGAAGCTGGTCGCCTAGAGGGCTAAGGCGGCTGCTAGAGGGTCTGTATCAGCCTTACAGCGCGATGAAACCGAGCAGGGCTGAAAGGGGATCGGCTAAACCGCGGCTTAGCTTCGATGTGGACAGATTCCGCGTGTCCACGATGCCCCATTCACGCCGAAGCTCCTTGCCAAGATGAAAATGAAACGGGAGAACTGGTCATGATTCATCGTCATTCGTTCCAATCTATAAATTTCTGCTCATGGCCCAGAATTGACACTGGACAGCCATGGAGTATATAAAGCCTGTGCTAGCTGCTAGCCAAGGTGTTCCTCTGCTTCTGGTAGTAATTCTGGCTTCCTCTACGCTCATTGGCTTTGCTCTGCTGGTATGTAGATTGATGATTAGCTTGGTAGATAGAAATTGACTGTGATAGTTCTATCTTGGCCTCTTTATTGTTGCGCCTGTACCACGGCCTCCGTTACCATCCGAGAAAACCTATCGCGTCATCGAACCCAACGGACAGACCGGCGCTGAGAAGCAGCTGCCTTGTTGGCAAGAAAAATTTGACGCGCAAAGGGAGGCAGCGCGGGCTAAAAGGAACCCCTCAGAAAATGACACCAAGGTTGAGGATCCGGAAGTTTTCATGAGTCTTGTGGTCCCGGCATTTAATGAGGAGGAGAGACTGGGTGTCATGTTGGCTGAGGCTACAGAATTTCTGCAAAGAGAGTATGGAAGTCAAACACCTAGTTTTCAAGCCAATGGCAACCGTGCGAAACGGAAAAGCGGAAAGCATGAAATGTCAAATGGTCACGCATCACCGAGAATCACATCGTGTCGAGGATGGGAGGTTCTAGTTGTCTCAGACGGGTCTACAGATAAAACCATCGATACGGCACTGGACTTTGCACGAAACTTGGGAGGGGGTGCAGCGTCATGCATAAGGGTTATACAACTACATGAGAACAGGGGGAAGGGTGGAGCTGTCACACATGGTATGAGGCACGTCAGAGGTCAATACGCTATCTTTGCCGACGCAGATGGTGCAAGCAGATTTGAAGACCTGGGTAAGCTGGTAGAGGCGTCGAAGAAAATTGAGGATGCGCAAGGTCGGGCGGTGGCCGTTGGATCGAGAGCACATCTCGTAGGGAGTGAGGCCGTGGTCAAGGCATGCTCTCTGTCATATCGACGCTCGTCATTTGCTAACAGCTGGTCAGCGCTCTTTTCTCCGGAACCTTCTTATGCATTCCTTTCATCTTCTCCTTCGCATTCTCACACCTCCCGCTACAGCCGCCATTGGAGATACTCAATGTGGCTTTAAATTGTTTTCTCGGCCATCGCTACCTTACATAATACCATATATGCACTCGGAAGGCTGGATATTCGACGTGGAAATGCTAATGCTTGCCGAGTTAGCAGGCATACCAGTGGCTGAAGTCCCAATCGGATGGCACGAGGTTAAAGGAAGCAAGCTGAACGTGCTATGGGACAGCCTAGGTATGGCTTGGGGCTTAGCTGTACTGCGAGCAGCATGGGGTTTGGGAGTTTATCGGCGTTCTTGAAGGCGTACAAGTCCAGGACGTATCTGCACTGGGTCACCAAGTGTTCAGCCGTTCACATAGCGGCATCCATATAGAGGAATCTGGTTGGCAGTTCATACAAAATCACTCGTCTTGGGTATGCAATCTGGACCGCTGCAATGTCTGGTGATGGGCATGTATATGGAAATCTCGATCCGCTGACCAGGATTATCACTCGAAAAGCCTCGTGACTTGACTTGAATAATCTTGGCTTCATTGGCACATGATTATTTGCGATTAGCGAGCTGAAGATACGCTGGTCCAGGACAATATTTTGTATGGTTGTGTATTGACGAGCAGAGAAGAGCCATATCACGCAAGACGCAGAGGAAGAGGGCTGCAACTGCGATATATACCCTCTCTGAGAATAAACAGGCAGAAGCGTTAAAGCTTCAACGATCAGCGTCCAGCTCAGTCTCAGCTAATCAAGACTTGTGGCGGTAAATGGTGTTCACGAATCTGCAGACTACCGCGTCCTGACCTTGTCCACCAGATCCAGGGTCTCATTAACTACAATAACCGGGCCATCGCGTTGGATGAAATGGCCGCACCCTTTGGCCTGCGCTGGCCCCTTGCTCAGCTTCTCATCCGTCAGAAGTGCAAGACCTTGATTGTACTTGTGCCAGATCGGGTTAGAATACTTCATTGACAAACCTATTGGAGTACCCATGGTTCGCAGACTTTCCTCTGCGAACGCCTCGAAGTCATGCCCAAGTACAGTCAAGAACGGACGTTTGCCCTCCTTCCCTAGCATAGGACGGTCACTGTATGGAAGCAGCTTCGCTAAACTTCTCCTGCTAAGACCTTCTTTGTTGATTGTGTTTGGATTGAAGATTACAGCGAACTTAGCTCGTTGTTCACGGAGCACCTCGACGGAGACATCGCTAGGCAATTCATCTTTGTCGAAATTAGGGTCGTCTGGATCTGGCCAGAAGTCGAAGTCGGAATTTGCCATGATTGAATCAAGGAACAGTAATGCAGCTACAGGATGCGAATGAGTATAGAGCCGCGCAATTGCGCACCCGATCGAGTTGGCCACCAGCACGAGATGAAGCTTTCCTACTTCGACACCCATCTGGTCTCTCGCAACTTTTTCGAGAAGGAAGTGCAGGTCGTCTGCAGCATCTTTGCAATCATGTCCATGCCCTTGTTCCTTTCCATGGTCGGCTGGATCTCGATCGGACAGGCCTTGTCCGTAGCGGTCGTACGCTAACATCGATGGAAACCCAGTAGCGGTACCAATACGTCGTCGAATGATACCTGCCATGACGGGTATCCAGGTTACTTTATCTGTCATTAAACCATTCAGAAAGACCACGAGGATATGATCTTTGCCTCGTCCACATGCGAAAGAGTAGTGGATTGAAGCTGTTGGTTTATGAACGAGGGTAATATCGTGGCTGATGATCTCTTTGGGTATAGCAATGGCTGGCTGAGGCTCTGCGGTGTTCGACTGGATTGGTAGATCCAGTTCGTCCATTTTGTTACAACTATGTATGAATACTGCTGCTGAGAGACGCCTTCGTCAATTAGGTCGTAGGTCAATCGCTCCAAGCTCACGTGCCCAATCCAAGCAATTTGTAGGTATTAACAGAGGATCCAACCAGGGATGAAGACTAGATAGAGACGGACTACATATATCGTATGAATTATCTCCTAAAAGACTCTCTATAACGTGTTAACAGCAATTGCACTTGTAAGAAGAACCGCTGTAAGCAGCCAATAAGTCAGCTGGCCACCCGATTAGGCATCTGTTGGCGCTAGACCTACTATTACTTACCATTCTTATCTCCGCTCTCAGAACGTCAACGCAGGCAACACAGCATCAGTGTACAACCACTGAATCATGAATCTCATACACTCGACTCTGGACACTCTTAGAGATCGCTGGGCTCCCATCTCCCATACCTCCACCTTCCGCTCCACTGGTCAAGTAACTCCGGAAGAATTTGTCCTTGCGGGCGACTACCTCGTATATAAGTTCCCCACCTGGTCCTGGTCTGATGCCTCGCACCCTTCGAAACGTGCTTCTCACCTCCCAGCTGGGAAACAGTTCCTGGTAACTCGTGGTGTCCCATGCCATCGAAGGTTAGACGAGAACTTTGCAGGCGATGCGGGGCAGGATGAAGCTATGGTACAAGATGGTTTTGCTAGCGGTAGTGGAGGAGAGGCTGGAGGGGAGGATGATGGATGGCTGAGGACTGGGGGCTTAGCGGCAAGTCAAGAAGCGCGGATGAGAGATGTGAGGACTGTGGATGAGAGCGGGAACGTGGGGGAGAGGGAGGAGGAGGAAGAGATACCAGATATGGAAGATGAGGAAGATGACGAGGAAGCTATCATTAGAGATCCCAAAGGTAGTGGGACTACTGCGTATGTCCCTCATCTCATACTGTCCTTCGTCGAGTACTGAAGATGGAGTTCGTGACTTTTGACACCCTCTACTTGATAGGCCCTTACGGACATACACGCTCTACATAACCTACACACCATACTACAGAACGCCTCGCCTTTACCTCTCCGGTTACCTCTCACCCTCCGAACCTCTTCCCCCACACCTAATGATGGAAGATATAGTCGGCGATTACGCAGACAAGACCGTTACTCTAGAAGACTTCCCCTACTTTGATACGGGAGTCAAGATGGCCTCTATACATCCTTGCAAACATGCCAGCGTTATGAAAGTCCTACTTGATCGCGCCGATGCTGCGCTAAAGATCAGACTGGAAAAGATGAGAAAAGGTGAGAAAAGCCAGGGAGTGGAGAGCGGAATGGAGGGCCTGGTGGATGAGATGGACAAAGCTCATATAGCAGAAAGGAAAGGGCATGCTAGTGGTGTGGGTGCCGCCGGGGGCGCAGGTGGTGATGAGTGGGAGGTGCTGCAACATGAGGGTGGTGGGTCTGAAGAAGATGAAGTGGCGATTCGGGTTGACCAATATCTGGTAGTCTTTTTGAAGGTGAGACATATCGATTCTACTGAGACGCTCTTTGCTAATTGGGTCCTCCAGTTTATGGCTTCAGTCACGCCTGGCATAGAACATGACTTTACGATGGGCGTCTGAGGATAGCACGAAATGGCGTTAGAAGCAGGTCAGGAGCTACGTCAATTTCCTGCGTATGCAAGCGGGAGTTTTTTCCACTATAATCGCATGCGGTGGGAGTCTGTAATAGGTAGGCACTTCATTCAGATTTTGTCCCGCGTGGTCGTCACTTTGAACTATGCATGTGCACCTGCCCAACTGCTCAAAGCACTCTCCGCAAGAATTATCTATGCAGCGCAATAGGTTGATCCACTTGATTAACCTCTTGTCAAGCCCATTAGCCGTATACTGGCCGAGATCTGTCTCAAGCCCTACAAGGCAGTTGTTCGAAAAGATTCCTGTGTTCGAGCCTTGAACCTCGCTCTTTGGCTTCGGCATCGCATTTCTTTCACACCATCAAAGATTGCCTGCATCGTCTCAAGTCATGCATCTCTCCATCTCCATCTGTCCTCGTGCTTTTACAGACGAGGCGTGCTGCTCCGGCTTGTAAGATACATCGACTAGGCATCTGCTATGGTCATGCATGTACAGAGGCTTCCCAGCCGCCGATGTTGGGACTCCTTCTCGGTGTGTTGGACAGAGATTGCCACTCTAGAATAATGGGCCAGTCGTTAATGTTCCTACGGCCTGGGCTGAAATTTCGGGTCTGTGCTGGGCGACGGCTGGTGCGATATAATCCTTCTGAATTGGCCGACACGCCACTTTCTTAGACCACCCCTGGCTATTTTGCATAAGAGCTGAATGCTCCAGACGGTGTGGATGGCGTCACTGGGAAGGATGCGCCTTAAGATGTAACGTCAAGTCCGTGATGGGAGACTATTGGTATGATTGTTCCTGGCTGTCAGACACGATCCTTGCTACAGTCATGCTTTGCATAACGCCCAGTATGCCGCGTATCATATCACACGAGGTCTACGCCGATCTATAGGCGTTGAGCTGCAGGGGCACTACCTGGATGGCCTTCCTTCCGTTTTCAATGTTCAGCTCCGTCTGCATAAGGTTTCATGGATGCAATGCTCCGTTCATTTTATTAGCCCGGCTATTGATAACCAATAGGTGTCTATACATGTCTATCGGTCCTCTTAGATGCATGTCAGCATGTCTTGGTTCAGCTGATGATGAGCTGAATGCGTAGCCTTGTTCTGCCTGCCTAGTGAGATCTTCTGACCCTGTCAGCTGTAGCCTTGTTTGCCTGCTTTTTGTCCGACGTCAGTGCATGGAGCTGAGTAGAAGCGCTCAATTATGAACGGCGGAATCGCAGGCAAAGATGTTACATTCATTATCGCTGGACCTCTTATGCATACGGTGAAGGTTAGGTGCCGCAATGTTTCAGTGGGATTTTGTGCTCTCCCACGTGATTGCAACTCCTCGTGGATGTGATCTACTTCCCGAGGGCATGTACAGCGAAGTGATGGACAGATGAAGCTGGACTTTTGGAGTCTATACACATGTTGAGGCCGATGCTACCTTGTACTTCCTCCGACATCAACATCCATTACTTCGCAATAAGACAGACTCATATTTTGACAGCTCACCATGCTGTTTGGCTTCCCTTCCTGATGAACAACGCTCATCGCGGATCCGCTAAGCACAGCAACGCCGAACGCTCTTCCCTGCGATCTAATTTGCACCTGCCGGTCTCAAGGACATCCAGGGCTCGTCTCGGGAGGTTCTAGGTACGGCAGAATCTGCCCTTGAGCGCTCAGTCTACTGACACTGTCAGCTTCAAGTACCTACCGCGCAATATCCCTTACCTTTGCACGATCTGGCTCATTTTCTCGGACCATCGCCTGTACTCTCGCCGCGCCTCCAGCTCCCAATATGTCGCATTGTTGGCGACAGCTGCAAATATGTCTGGTCGGGATCTCTCTATCTCTCGAACCAGAGCGTGACAAGGGATAGAGGGGGCTCCTGGACCTCCTAGATGGGCGCCCAGGATGTTGCTTCTGGTTTCATCCGAAAAGTCTTGACAGAGGTTGAGAGCACAGGCAAGTCGTGCTTGATGCATGGAAAATCCTTTGCCATTGAAAGAGATTGTTACAATATCAGACGGCATGATGATA
The DNA here is from genome assembly GCA_947623385.2 of Cladonia squamosa. Taxonomy (NCBI): domain Eukaryota; kingdom Fungi; phylum Ascomycota; class Lecanoromycetes; order Lecanorales; family Cladoniaceae; genus Cladonia; species Cladonia squamosa. The sequence continues at coordinate 1,398,577 of OX392378.1, read as the reverse complement.
GAAGAGGGATGATGATATATAGGCAATGAAGGGTTGGGCGTTGGCTGGTGGACAGCTAGTGAACAGTATATCTTGGGGATCTGAGTAAAGTCACTGCGAGTGGGAAATTGAACGATCTGATGGCATTCGAGCAGATGAAAGGAAAGACGACAGGCGCGATATGGCTAGTTTTATGAATGCAAGGACGAAGCCTGCAAAGTCCTAGGCCGCTGTTATGTGACATGGAGAGCGATTGGAGAACGGTTTTGCAAGCGAAAGACAACTCAGAGCCTTTAGAGGCAAGAAAGAGATTGCGCTCAGCGATGGCCCACTTACCATGTTCCGTGTCTCGCCTTCGGCGGCTCTGATAGTCTGCTAAGCGTGGCAAAAGGTGGGGTATGGCCTGGTTCCCTTGTATTAAACGCTAACAATGATAAGATCGACTTCGTATTTGCTTACCGATAGCTGCGAATTGAAGAATTGAAACAAAGAACGCCTTTATTTTCTGGTACCGAGTCTAGTCGGCAGGTCTGCTGTAGTATATGCGGGTTGCATTGGATCTGCTTTGCGTACGGACCATGTAGTGCTACATATGTACGATGGGCGAGGAGTTAGATGGACGTTCTCGCACAGATCGAATACTACTTCGCCCGATCATCTGGTTTCCTCCGGAGATAACTTCATCGGATTACAACACGGTAAGAAACTTTATAGTTGATGGGGACATATAGATTGGATGTGTCAAACCCTGGTCGTGATAGAACGCCGAGAACTCAAGGAGATTTGGCTGACCCAATTGAAGATGTGAGAGTCTAGAATCTGCATCGTGCAACAGTGTCGGAAAAACTTATGATAAAGGACATTGGTTGACAGAGACTACTGTGGGAATAAGAGGGCAATTCTCGATCATGGGAGGACCATGGCTGACAGGCACGCTCATAACCATATGGTACTTGTACTGTAGATGCCTGACTTGACACCAGTATGCTTATCTCATGAAACACACGGGGTCGCCGGATCGCTTCTACAGAGGTTGACCTGTGACGGAGTGATTCCAGTGATTTGAGGAGTGGAATATTGGGGTGCGTGACCTGCAACATAGTTGAGCAATTCCAGACATCTTTGAGCCGTGATAAGGAGAAAGAAAGTTCATCACAACGTAGAGGAGCCGCACTTGCTTGCTACCCTCGTAGCATTAAGTGGTAGCATCCGGGTGTTTTAGGCGCCACGGTAGCCAAACACTGACAGGTCCACCGCCGACGAGCAATGCAACGCCGTTCACGAAGCTTCCAATCCCATGCATTGGATTAGGACCCGCAGAATGAGTGTTCCAATGAGTCCGGCATATGTCCAGATCTTCTGAGGATGATCGACCGAGCCCTACATACGACGAGAGACGGTGTCAAAATCCGAAAAGCGTCAATCTCGGACCGTCCTTGCTACCTGATTAGCCAACTTGCATGCCAATTGCCAAGCTAACCCCCTACAGCCCATCTCCGGCAACCCTGGATCTTACTGCACGCGCGAGCTCCGAGCGTTAAAGTAAAGGTATTATGTTTTCCATTTCCTGCGTATTACAGGCTTTTCGTAACAATAACATCCTTGGTGAGCTCATTTTGCTAGGGCATATACGGAGATAGCACAAATGCACGTCATGGCGCATATGACAAGCCTCTAATCCTCAAGGGTAACGCTTTCATATGAGCGATATGATTAGCCATAACGTAAGGAGTACGTTAGGTGGCCTGGAGCTTATGAAAGCTTCCTAATAAGAACACGCCTTTTGACAAGGCGGTCTTTCCGCTTTCAGAAAGGAACCCAAGAATATGAGACATGACTTTTGGTGGTTGACATAAAACTTTGGTCTCGACAGTTGTTAGATTCAGGCTCTATGATATTATTCATCTGAAACAGAATCCCGACCAAGCTCTTCTCAAGTCTGAACTTCCTCTAGGCTTTCGCATCGAGAGCTGCTAAGGTATCCCCGTGGAGATGGACGCGGCACGAGCAGAAGATGATGGCAGATGGGATTTTGTCGTGTAGTGCAGCTTCCCAGTGCTACAAATAGCCACCATCTACAGAAAAAGCCACTCTTGTGACCCAAGCCGCATTTTTCACATGCCGGGATTGACGCACCTTTTGCTACATCGTGAGCTTCTCCTGCCGTGCCCCAGGCGTATGCGTTATGAGCACGTTGCTCTTCCGCTCATGCTCGACAGGGCTTTTTGACAGGACCTTCCCGGCGACTACGCATCGCGGCTATCTGTGAGTCTTATATCAATATGTTGCAGGGTCAACAATTCGCTTACAGCCAGGAAACAGAGCACTGTAGTGGATTCGATACCGAGACAGACGTAACGCGGGTCAAACGGGTCACTGTACGGACTTTTCAGTTCTTGTACATTCATCATATGTTTTATCCTAACACAATGGTTAGATACCACGGCCCGAGCCCTCGTGCGGTCCTTCAGGTCTCCATCCAGAGGTTTTACGAGCTGAATTCCTTTGAGTACTAAGTAACGTAGGATCTGACGTTGCCTCCACAGTTGCTACGACAGCTTGCAAACCCGTCCGTCTTCCGACAAATGCCGGCTCCTTGGTTCGATGTAGCCAAATCAGAGCCTGTCCAAGCGTCAAAGCTCTCTCTGGAAAATCGAGAGGGATTCTTGACAGGGTTGAAGAATGAAGATGGCGAAGAAAGGCTCAAGACTGATTGGCCAAAAGTTGTCTCCGAATTGAGGTGTCCATATGAAGGCTTTCAGCTCGGCGGATATACCTAATCAATGGCTTGACGTAATCAATTGGATGCTGACAGGCTTGTAGCGAGGCTTGTAATGGCTTTGTAGTAGTAAGAATACCGTTATAGTTGTCTATGAAGTAAGGTCGATGAGCAGTAACCAATGGGAGACCGGTCCTCTCCACAGACCTTGTTTTCACGACCATCACGCCATTCTGGAAGAGCAAAGATAAACTCTTTTGAATTGGATCCCAAACGAAGAATAAACTTACGCAGGATTTTTCACTGCATAACATATGGGGAACTACCTTCAAAATACAAGATGACAGCAGTATCGGCGGCGCCTTATAAGGAGCCCTTAAAGCAGCGACTCCGTCAGTGTCCCATCGACTACGCATTTCGAGTACATGCTAAATCCCGTAGAGAGAGCCTCCGGCCAGCCTGAGAACCCATTCGCATCTCTTATCCCAGATCAGCAAATATCCATTGTTCCCTCCTTTACTCTCGAATCTGGCGTCACTCTTCAGAATGTCCCAGTCGCCTACACCACTCGTGGGCGGCTCTCGGCCCAAAGGGACAATGCTCTGGTCATATGCCATGCATTATCTGGAAGTGCCGACGTGGCTGATTGGTGGGGTCCATTGATGGGTGGTTCTGGACGAGCGTTCGATATGACGAGATTCTTCATCGTTTGCTTGAACAGTTTGGGCAGCCCATACGGAACCGCTAGTCCGGTTACATGCGTGAACGGAAATCCAACTTGCGAGCGCTATGGTCCAGATTTTCCTCTTACCACTATCAGAGACGACGTAAAGTGAGTCACTCCTCGGTGGCTGTCTGTACTATGTCTGAATGTTTCCAGTCTTCACAAAATCGTACTTGACGACCTCGGTGTGCGGCAAATTGCATCTGTCGTGGGAGGGTCAATGGGTGGCATGCTGGTATTGGAGTACGCCTATTTTGGTCCCGAATACGTCCGCACAATAGTACCACTAGCAACATCAAGCAGGCACAGCGCATGGGGCATCAGCTGGGGTGAGGCTCAACGGCAGAGCATCTACTGTGACCCCAAATACGAAAATGGTTATTATTCTTTCGATGACCCACCATCGAACGGGTTGGGAGCTGCTCGCATGTCTGCGCTGTTAACATACAGGAGTAGGGACTCATTCGAGTCACGGTTTGGAAGAAACACGCCGGATCCCTCACGGAAGCAAGGCATAAACGGGGACCAATATCCGTTAGCTCTTTCCAATGAACACTGGGCAGTACATAATGATGGCCATAAGAGTGTCCGACCGCCTCCTCCGCCATCTCTAAGCGACCCCCCGGGTAATGCATCAGCACCCACAGACAGCGGCAATTCATTGCAATTCACTGATCCTCAATTCCACGGGGCTACCACCTTCTCACCGCATACACCACCTACCACTATTACTGACCATAAGCGAGCCGCCACTTACTTCTCTGCGCAGTCATATCTGCGCTACCAAGGTGAAAAGTTCGTCAAACGTTTCGACAGCAACTGCTACATAGCTATTACCAGGAAACTTGATACGCATGACGTCTCAAGGAACCGCGTGCCTCCAGAGACGCCCATTGCAAAGGCAGCGCAGTTGACGTTGGCTCAAATCAAGCAACCGGCGCTTGTCATCGGCATTGAGAGCGATGGTCTATTCACTTTTGCAGAGCAGCAGGAAATTGCAGCCGCCATACCAAACTCGCGGCTACGTACTATCGATAGCCCGGAAGGCCATGATGCCTTTTTGTTACAGTTTGAACAGGTCAATATTCATATTCTGGAATTTTTCAATGAGGTACTTCCTGAGATCATGCAATCCCCAGGCTTCAAACCTGAACAGCTCGAAATGGATGATAGCAGAGGTGTCGGCGAAATGGTAAAAAGCAGTGTATTTGGGGAGGCCGAAGTAGGAGATATTACTGCCTGGTAAGAGTATAATGTATTTGGTCATCTTCTTCATTGCAAGCAACCGCATGCCAGCGTGAGTTGCATGGTGTTGCTTGCACATATTAGTAGGCTGTACTTCTGTCATTCCAGCAGACAATCATGAAGCACGTCTCTTTGTCATGCATATTATGTTACTCTCAGTCTATATTAAGCTCCCTGCTATTGTTTTAACCTTTATGGAATTTCTGCTATGGAACCAGAAGGCACGATCAAACCCACGAGGTGCCTCGTAGCTTGGCTAAGAGCCATCATCGCTCGCAGGCCATACCGTCAACCATCGAGTCGCCTTTCATGGGCTTGTCTCCAGGTGCCAAGCTTCGTGCTGAACTTACGCTTGTGCCAAATCAGTAGAGTTGCTGCCAGCAGTGACTGTATCCAGAATTCGTGGTGCAGTATTCTTTACGAGACATATCTTCTCACCAATCGGACTTTAAGCTTTTTACGGAACCGTGATCTGTCCATAAAGCTTTCAGGAACGAGTTTGAGGAAAAGCCGATCGTACGTGGGGTCCAAGTATTGTCTTCCACGCGACTAATTTCGGAATCTGCTATCTCAGCTGAACCGACGGCGCTAGAGAAACTAAAAGAGGTTGGGAGAGGCAGGTCGACTGACCTATCCATTGTGCAGTTCTCTTGTTTCAATGCAAGACTTGTCCCAGTCGACGTCCTTCCTCGCAATGTCCGCGTCATCCCAAAAGTTCGAGACTCAGCCTCATGATGCAGGGTTACGTGGTAAGATCATTCATCGCAGACAACCCCCTAAACAGAGATCGCAACCTTCACTCAGGACAGGTAGCTGATCTGCGCATAAATAAAAAGGCTAAAGAATCTCTGCCTCCAACACATGGTCCGATGAAGCTTTCAGACTTTCGACATGGTACACTCATACTTCAATACCAGTGAACTTAACACTTACGCACCATTTTGGGTACAGGGGCCTAACGTCAGAGGTGCGTTATCTCCAAAATGCTCAATGTCTTGACAGAACTTCGGATCTGACGCTGTTCAGGGACATGGGATATTCTGTGTAGCTGTTGCTTCACGCTATCTCTTTGTGTCTTCACCGCCATACATCTCAATGTTGGACCTAGCGGGGAGAGGGCCTATGAATGGTGGTTGCGCAAGTCAAAATGGGTTGCGATTGCTATCGTTTCTCCAGAGGTTGTTTTATATACGGCTGGGAAGCAATGGTTTTCTGCGCAGAGGCTGTGCAAGAAATTGGGCAGATTGTCTACGCGAGCTTACACTAGGGTTCCGACGCGGAAAGTTCGGCGATTCTGGAGCAAGGCAGAAAGGGCTACCCAAGCAGTACGTGTTCTGTGATAGGCTTAAGACGGTGTGAGTATTGACTGTGTCATACAGGCACCACCAATTAACCCTCAACCAGACAGCTTCAGCTTGCTCTACGGCTTTTTTGTGGTCATGGGTGGCTTCGTCATCGATGTGAGTCATCTCCACAACAACTTATCTCGGCTCACAATCTCTCCCAAAGGTGTGGCTTTTCTGGCAAAGCATGGCCACGCCCTCAAAATTTCCGACTCCACCATTGGAGATAAGAGCAAAGCTGATATATTGGCGAAAACACTTGTATGCGTCCAAGTGGGTTGGACACTCGTGCAAACCATTGCTCGCAGGATCGTCGGATATCCCATAACCTTGCTGGAGGTCCACACTCTTGTCCATGTAGCTTGTGCCATTGGGATCTATGGTCTCTGGTTCCAGAAGCCCCTAGACTTACGTGATCCTGCGTGGGTCGACACTTCCCAGTTTGAGGACCTCTTAGCCCTGATGTTGGTCAGAAATTACGGCTTCGGTAATAGGGTCACTCCTCCTGGTCAAGAAGACCCCATTCCAGTCAAGGCTGTCCAGCATGTGTATGCGAACGGATCAGAGAGTGCATATCTTCATATGTATTCAAAGCCAACGGAGACACATCCAGCTATGGAACGGGTTACGAGTTCTGAGAAGCAGAACTCGCCTTCAGATCCTACTATGCAAGGATGTGACCCCAGCTTGTCGTCCTCGGATACACCCGCAGTAGTTGTACACCATCCGATCCGTGGCAGCGTTTACTCATTGGAGCCTTCCTTGCAAGGCCCAGCCGTGTGCACGGTGACATCTGGAGAAGCTCTTCCGTGTGGTCTTGGACCAGCAATGACCGTTCAAAGTATATGGAGCAAGCCAGATGTCCAGCGCCGGGAGGGCCACCTCTCAATCTCCTTAACAAGGAAAGACATCCGGAGGTGGAATCTGGCTGCGCAGGCGCTGAAAAGGACCGGCGAAGAACTGTATTACGACAAATCTAAGAGCTCGGTCAACTATTTCACCCACTACAACCATAGCATCTTCCTTGATAGGAAGGGGTTGCAAGCTGGATTTTACGCGTATTTTCGGGCTTGGGCATCTGGAGGTTTGATCGCAGCACTGACAGTGTGCATGTTCTATGGTGCTGCGCACACTACGGCATGGAAGTTCGTCTTTCCCACCGATGTTGAGCGGCTGCTCTGGAGGATAGCATGCGTCGATACGATTGTTGGAGTCATCTCACTATTGGCAATCTTCTCCATTGTCGTCTTTCTGCATGAACACGATACCAAGATGTTGCTGAGATCCTTTTTCGCTCGAGAGAAGGGTGCTATGCCGCTACTTTATCGGATGTTGGTGGTCGTTGGGATTATCAATGTTCCGTTCTTCATCTTGTCGAGACTTTATATCATTGTCGAGACGTTCATCAGCTTGAGACATGTCCAGTGGGGTGTCTACGCGACCGTGAATTGGACCGATTATATTCCTCACCTTTGAGCTGAATAACAATGAAGCACGACAGTCAAGGTCCTGTTCCTATAGTCATCTGGGGACGTGGTTCGGCTCGATCTTATTTGACAAGCAGCTGGAGAATGCAAAACCTGAGCCTCGTGTCGCTCGTTGAAGCTACTGTCTGGGTAGTACTTCTCTCATTAACCTTTGACGACCCATATTGTTTATAGAATGTAGCTATATTATGTACTTTCAATCCTAAAACCCAATTCATCCCCCAGCCACATAGACACCTAGGTTGAGGCTTGGAGCAGTAAAAGGAGCGACCCTAAAAGACAGCATGGGCCCCCCAGAGCTCCCCTAAATGTGTAGATTGAGGGGTCGCACTTGCAAGCAAAGACACCCAGTTCCGGGGATTGAACTTGTTGCATAGGCGATCGGCTCTAGGGCATCTCCTGGGGCATCTACAGCCTACGGGGAGGACTCTGCTACAGTAGTTATGTAGAGCTACTGCTCTTATAAAACAAATTATTATCGCCTGTCACTGCCGCCCTTTCTCATTCCTCTTGCTGTGCCACGAAGTCCAACGCCCCCACCAACTCCCATGCTACTATTTGGATCTCGATGCACAGGTGCCCCTGCCCTCTTCTCTTACCACTGCACCGCAAGCTCAGTGACACCATGGACCGGAAACTCAGAGCCTGGGAGCGAATGCCTACGATCCATCACCTCCTCCCTCTAGTGACTCTAATGCTACCTCCACGTTCAGATTCATACCCTATGTGCCGTCAATAATGATAGCCCACGCTACCTCCATCTACGAACAGCGAGGACGACGCTACCTCCGTTACCAAGCCTACATTTGGCGATTCCTCGCACGCATTGGCTTCTACGTCCACAGCTTTGCCCGCCCTCACCCACCATCTCCATCCTTCTATCACACTTTCACTACCACGGGCCTTGCCAGCGCTGCCTCTTCCCCCACCACGTTATGTCTCGCTGTGTACGTCCCCGCAGACTACAGTGTCCAGACGAAAATACATGGCAGGAAGTATCCGGTAGTGGTCCTGTTCCATGGAGGAGGGTTCACCATGGGCACCGTGACCGATGACGCTCGCTGGGCAGCTATCGTCGTTAATGAGGTCGACGCTGTTGTTGTGAGCGTATGCTATAGACTTGCACCTGAGCACCCGTTCCCCACAGCGGTAGAGGATGGTGTGGAGGCCGTACTATTCATTGCTGCTCATGCTGATGTATTCGGCATCGACATTAGCAAGATGGCTCTGAGTGGCTTCTCAGCCGGGGGGAACTTAGCCTTCACTGTTCCACTACGTCTACAAGAACATATAGAATCGATGCAGGCGGAGCATGGAGGACGAGAAATACTATCTGCCTTATTGCCACTGCCGCAACTCCTCTCGGTCGTTACATGGTACCCCAGCCTGGACAACCGCCTCACGCGTGCCCAGCGTAAAGCCAGCTGCCCACGGCCCGATAAAACCCTACCACCGATCCTCACAAACCTCTTTGATGAATCCTACTTCCCTGATCCAAGCTGCAAAGCCTCCGTCTACGCTTCGCCCGCCGCGGCCTCGGATGAGAAGCTCCGTCATGCTCTGCCGGATACTGTTGCAATATTTCTCTGCGAATGGGATATGTTTCTACAAGAGGGGAAGGAATTTGCTGAAAGGCTTGAAGTGATGGGGAAGCAGGTCTCCTGTACAGTAATTAAGGGCAGGAAGCATGGATTCGATAAGACGCCGAATCCGTTTAAGTTGGACCCGACGATTGATCTACACTACAGGCAGGGTTGTCGTACCTTAAGAGAGGCTTTTGCAACGCAGTAACGGTGTTCAAGGCTATGATCAGGGCCGATTCGTATTTGCTCATGTGAGCCAACGACGGACTGGGGATGGTTCAGCCACCTGCCACTGACGCCTGCATATATGGAAGCTTCAGACCCCTCACGAGGTTGGGTGCAACATGCTACAGCCTAGGCGCAGGACATGCCAAGATGGAGAAGCAGTTCATGTAGTATAAGCTTCCTGGGAAAGAAGATGCTATGTACGTTGACGATCCCTTATTTAGCCTAGACTTGATGGGGCTGAAGGCTTTGCACAGTCCTTATCAGTCATTGAGGATTGCCGAAAGTCTGAGTATGGGCGTTGACACTTCCATGAAATAATTCAACGGTATCTATAGGCTTTGGACTGATATTGTGTGTAGCGCCTCTAATGATATTGGGAGATCTACTACTGTTATGGATCTCTTTAGTGTACACCAAATGGCCCCTGCTCAGTGGGTTTCCACAAACGCGCGACTGGTACGTCCTTCCCTTAATACAAGAGGCGTTACGCTAAGCAGCAGGTGGCTTGTGTAGCGGTCAGATAAGAGAGTGTCAGTGCAGTCACGAATCTGTCAATCAATGCATATTTATGTGAGACGTTTTCCATTTTCAGCAACGAGCGAATGAAACAGGGAGGGTGTTTCCGGAAGCATAAGGCCAGAACGAATCAAATGGGGGAGTTTTGTTCGTGTTTCGTTCCTGATGCAGCACGCTTGGCAGGCACATGCCTTATCCGGACCCCGAGCGTACGTGTCTAGGCAGGCGCCTAAATTCCTAGATTCTGCACCGCCCTTCGGATTTCTGCATCTACAACCAACCAAATCTTCTGATACCTTTGCGAACGAGGCATCTTAGTGTGCTCAACACGCTCTATCTTGCCGTTCGTTAGCCCCTCTTTCCACAATCTCGCCATATGATACAGGGGCCTGCGAGGAATAGGTGTGAAGCAATGAAAAGCCTTCGGGGAAAGAACGGCTCGTCAGGCAAAAATCCTGTAGGACCGAGTCACCACTGATCAATGATGCGCCATTTCCATGCCCGACTGAGTCCCACTTTTATGTCCAGTCTCGAGTCCTCCTGACATTTCCTTACTTCACTGCCACGTCTTCAGCGTTTTATCGTCGTGTGTGTGTGTCTGCGTTTCCACCCAAGATTGTTTGAGGCCGACTTGGGATTATCGGCAGCAACCCCTCATTGTTCTTAACACAAGTCAATGCCCCCACCATAAGAATCACTCATTTTGAATTGCTCTTTTGTCTTCAGACAAGTCACTCCTTCCTGCACTGCCAGTCAGTCACCACCTTCCTTCTGCCACATTTTTGGACTCTCAAAGATTCCATTTCCACTCATCCTTTGTTCTGCTGGCCAAACTACTTCACACCTTCACTGAGTCAACAGTACACTCGCTCATTTCAGCTCACGAAAGCGCTCATCGCCACACGTTCACTCATTACGTACAAGTATCTATTGTCACATTGCTGCTAAGATGCAGTTCTGTCTTACAGCACTGGCCCTAGTGGCTTTGTCCTTAGACTGCGCACTTGCGCAACCAGCCAAATACCTTCACAAGCATCTGCACAAACGCAATCTAGCGGACGTGATCCACAAGAGACAGGACTGGAACGATCCAGCTCTATACGCAGGCGTGAATTGGGCCACTGTCAACTACAATGGAGGCCCTTCTCCTGATCCAGCACCAGTGCCAGCGCCTGCTCCTGCTCCATCTCCGGCTCCGGCTCCTGCTCCTGCTCCTGCTCCTGCTCCTGCTCCTGCACCTTCACCCTCACCGGCGCCGGTCGCCACACAAGAAGATGATGCTCCTTCGTCCAGCACTGGAGGCAAGCGCGGCCTTGCCTATAATCCCACGTCCCCAGATCTCAATATCTTTGATGGTTTCAGCCAAATTACATGGGGCTACAACTGGGACTCTGCGCCTGCCGGTCTTCCCTCACAGTTCCAATACGTCCCCACACTCTTCAGCACCTTATCCGATCATACCACACAATGGGCCGCCAACGTCAAAGCTGCCACCAGCGGCTCAGGAACGTCTTATCTCATGTCATTTAACGAACCTGACCAGCCTGCACCTCAAGCGGACATGCCTGTCAGCGTCGCTGTTGCTGCCTTTCAGCAATACATGTCACCCTACGCGAGCGATAACGTCAAGTTGGGCTCCCCAAGCGTGAGCAATGGCGTCGGCACAAATTCCGCGACTGGCCAACCTATGGGTCTTGATTGGCTAACGCCATTCTTGCAGCAATGTTCGGGCTGTCCTATCAGCTTTGTCCCGGTCCACTGGTATGGATGTGGCGGCGGTTGTAATGTGCAAGATGATATCTCGGCATTCAAGACGTATATTGGTAGTGTTATAGCGGCTGCTAACGGTATGCCGGTTTGGGTTACGGAGTTTGGGACCAACTCTGGGGATCCGACGACATTTATGAATGAGATTTTGCCCTTCCTTGATAATGAGTCGGGCGTTGAACGCTACGCGTATTTTATGGTGGAAGATGGAGTATTGACGAGCGGGAATAGTTTGAGTAGTTTGGGCTCACTATATGGGACGACTTCATGACCAGGTGGTGCATCTATGGAGGTGCATGCCTTTTACGTACTTACTTTCTTGTCGGTGATTTTGGGGAAAACTTTATTGTTACATAGACTTGATGAAGAAAAGTCATCTGCCACTCGCTTAGCACTTGGGCTATGAGCCTTGATGATCTACGAGATCAAATGAAAACTTTTAAACATACGATGATCGAGGATGTAAACTTTTCAATCGGGTAATTAGAATAAATACAAAGATTTAGCGGTCGTCAGCTCGTGCTGATGTGAGCTTAAGTTCCTGGAAACATGGCGATGATGGCGTTGGTTTCGTTTAGGTGATTTACATAAACGAACGAGGTGGTGAAACAACCCCCCACACACACGTGGCAATACAAAAAGCTCATTTACGTACGATCTCGGTCTTAATTCCAATGGGGGGGGTTTTGAGCATGAAAATGCTTTTTATGATATGTGGATGACGGGTGGAAATGGTGGGAATGGTGGAAATCATAGGGGAATGTTATGTGTAGCAAGCAGTTCTTGTTGTGCTCTTGTTTGTTCTTTCTTTGCATGCATTGAATACATGGTATGTAGGATAGGCAGGCTCCGCTCCTTGTAGGTAGGTATCTTAGTACAGTATAGTAAGTGGGCGACTGAGAGGGGGGCAGTGGGAGTGAACTTTTAAAGAGTATTTTTATTATTATATGTAGAGGATACGATTTTTGCCAATTTCGGTCGGTTGGATGGGGTGGGGTGGTTAGTATGCTAGGGGCTGAGAGAGCTTGTTCTGTGTGATAGAAGGAGCCCTTGGTGACAGCACTTAGTGCTTAAAGGATGGTTGAACGGGGGTTTATTCTAGGGGCTAATCGTTAATTCGTGTCTTTTTTAGCTGAGTGTTTAAAGCATATCGACCGAAACTCCCCCACATAACAGACATCCGATAAAGCCCTGAGTAGAAAATTATCAATCAATCTAAGACGACTATCCAGAGACAAGACATCTTCACGAGAACTGCCGCCACTCTGCAATCACGATGATGCCGTGTGGGCTAACGTTTCACGACGTGATGTGCTCAGGGAAAGGCCTATCACCGTCGCCATCGAGCTCCACATCCGTATACTCCCGATGACCTTCCCATTTTCCCTTCTTTTTCATGCCAATCAATTTTGGAAGCTCCGCTCTCCACACTGTGTCCGTTTTAAGAAGCAAGTGGCGACTATTAAGTTGGCATATGGTCTCCAACCGTTGTTGCGAGCGCATATAGAACTTTTCCCCAGCCCTGATGTCCGAGACATTCCATACCCGTCGCCATCTTCCGTCATAATCTCGTGGCATCTTGGAATACTTATCGTGAATGTCTCGGGATCTGTGTAGTTTCTCCCTTGGGGTGATATTCGTATTAACGCAGATTGCCGTTTCGAGGATAGATGGGGACCTGAACCGCCTCATACTACGCCCAGTGCAAGGACCAGTACCCAGGCTATCTTCTGTGATGACTGCTGCTGTTACGGAATAGGTGGTATCCTTCAAAAGCTTGGTCCAGCGGTAATCACTTGGCTTGAGCGTCACCCGTCTCACACCACGACAGCCTCGAGGGTACCACAACATGTGAAACTCATCCAGGTGCTCCTCGTATCCAGTTTTAAACAAGATCTGAAGACAGAGGTAAATAGCATTACCAAGTTTTTTTCGCCACCTTGGATAGTCTTCCCACAAATCGCCAAGGGCAAAAGGTCCACCACTGCGGATTGCATCGAGGAACTTTCTTCTCTGATAGCTTTCCGACCATCGAAAATGCTTTAACATTCTTAGCACACTTGGCTCTGCGAATAGCTCGACGAGCCGCACGCGTTTGGCGTTCATCGTGCAAAGGGAGACGAAGATTCCCCATAGGTCCTCGAACTCCCTCGGATCACACAAATGCGGCTTGTTCTGCCATTGCTCAAGCAAGCCTACCTTGAGAGACTTTGCCTCCCTGTACTTGACCGTCCGTCCGACACCTAATTGAGCACCATGACCGCCAACAAATGCTAAATCCTGCCGGCTCTCGATATATTGATAACCGTCTTCTGCTAAGATACGCTCCATGTTGCCGATGTTCTCTAGATGCCGTCTGATTGCGTCGAGCGAACAGTTGCAATCATGCCATTTAAGAGGAGCATCCTGGCCGGCGCCTATAACGAGAATCTCGTTCCCGATAAAACCTGGCGCCTGAAATGAATCTTCCTTAGTCTGCTTGGTCTCCTCTGAGTCACTGCTACTAGATGATGAATCTAATGCATGTCAGCCTGCAAGTTTTGCATTCTCTGGGAATGCTTGACATACCAACATTGGCTGAAATGTCGTCCCGTTGGAAGAAATATTCATCGTTGGACTTCCAATGACACAAGCGCTCATTCGAACGCAATTTAGGATGAATGTCAGGATTAGACGGCCACGGGACAATAGAACCTCCATTTACGTTGTATTTGGCAATCAATTCTGGTCGAGATTGATCTACAGCCTTCCAGACTGGACCCCATGCATCGGCAAAGGTCTCGATGTCCGCGGCTAAGTATAAGTCATTACTGACTTCCCCCACTGCTAAGACCCAGACAGGATGTCTTTCAAAGAAAACATCAAGACAGTTCAATCCCCGACTCACATACCGTAAGGACTTTGAATGTCTAGGTCCTTGATGAGTCTCTTGCAGCTTAAAGGCTCCAAGTTGAGGAAGCTTAGAGGCAAGATCGATGCTGAATGTCTGTTTGGAATTTGATACGTGGCTCCTCTCGTAGGCTACAACCCCAACATCTAAGGCTCGCGTAGCGCGCCACCACTGAGCAAGCATATCCACGAAGTATGGAGATCCTCCTAATGAGCGGCTACTCAATCGTGTTTCGAGCTCTGTGCCCAAATCATGCCCGTGCCGATGATCAGAAAAGAGGTCCTCTAGTCCTAGTCTCTCAAATATCTTGCGGTAGAGTAGGTTCACCTCATCGCTCAGACGTGTCAAGGTGGAGACTGAATGGGGGACAGTGCGCTCTGAAATGTGATCTTGTAGAACGGTGACGAAAGAACCAAGCCGATCTACCACTTCGCGAACGTCATCTATCTTGATACGGATGAGGTTGACGACTCTAGTCCGACTATCTGAGCCTGGTTTCTGAACCAGAATACTGAACCAAGCGCCAGCAAGTTGCGCATTTTGTAACTTTCTGCAATTGTGATACACCATTAGGATTGCATTCCGAAGGAGATAAGACTGGTAAAAAAGCCAGGAGCTGAATGTCAGAGTCTTTTTATCCACGGAGGTCAATGTGTGGCTTAGGAGATCTTGCAGTCCTTTTCGATCTCCGATGGGGATCTGATATTGTTTACAAAGAGTGTCAACGTCTCTCACATCGGCGCTTCTACGCTGGAGGATAGGATTTCTTGCCATCCCCGGGTCTGTGTCCTGCTCGAAAGCAAGTAGACTAGTCTGGTATAATTCCTCTTGAAATTTGTGGCGCTCTTCCTCCAGAGCTCGAAGATTGACTCGAGGTCGGCGGGTGCGAACTCTCCGCACGTCACTCATGGGCGCGTCTTCGTGCCTCTGAGACTCTCTTCGGGTCTCATTGCGTGCGATGGTAGATCTGAATTTGTCAATGTCCTCTGCCTCGTCACTAGTATTACTTGGGTGCCTTCGTAAGTGAGTCTGACGGCTTGTAATCCCGCTCGATTCTCTGGGAGTCTCGGACTGGGTATATGCTCGTGGCGGATTTCTAGCGGTGTCTAGAAAGTCCTTAGCACGCCTGAAGTTCTTTTTGGGTACTGTGATGACCTACCTGACAGGACGTCGAGCATCAAGCCTCTAATTTCTCTCATGCGAGCTTCCTTCTTTGCGACATATTTCTGAGCCCTCTCGATTTCGTCCTCTAGACGTTGGACACCTGGTAGATGGGATTCAAGTCGGCTTCTGTCCTTCCCAGCATGTGGAGGCTCTGCGGTACGATAATCTGGTAATTTGATGGCCGTTCAGTAGGTACCATTGCTTTTTCGACACTGGGCAAACTTACTTTCCTTTGGCTGCATTTGCGCACCACGAGCTCTGAGCTTCGAATTAAGTTCATCAATGACGGCAGCTTTTTTCATTCTGTCCATCTCGAGGCGGCGAAACAGCGAGGCGTTCACGTCCCACTTCTGCCGCACCAAACGTTCGAACCCGGCTCGGAGCTGCTTTCTCCCGTCCTCTGGTCCTGGCTCCCGCGATAATTCCTGGATGTCCTTCAAAAGCTGATGGCCAGCTTCGGTCTCGTCTAAGGTTTTCATATTCTCAACAAGCTCGCGTTGTATCTGTAGAACCTGTCCCTCTCTTTCTCCACCAGGGAGCAGAACGTCCAAGATATGAAAAGCTGCCTCTTTACCACCATGAAGCCTGCAGACTTTGCTACCTCCTTCTATGAAGGGTTTCCATAGTCCTTCACGGAGCTGTTTCTCCCCGGCTTCGGCTTTACCACGGCCCAAACCCCAGTTCCATCCCAGTGCTGAAAAGATGTCCCATCTGCTTGTTTTCTTGTTCCATCCACTTGTTGCAAGCACTACATTGGATAAAGCGTCATGTCCGATCATTTTAAAAAGTAGGTGCAGGTGCTTTACAGCAGCACTAGACATCCTGCGTTCCGTGATGGGGAATATATAGATGATCCCGTCCATCTTTATGTTAAGCTGGTATGTTGCTGCGAAGTAGGACGCAACGCATTTCAGAATGTCCGTATCCGAGCGTGTCGTATCGTCAAAACCAGGAACGTTTATCAAGTGAACTTTGAGGCCGTTGTACTCGAATATCACTGTAGTAGCCATTTAGCTTCCTGATAGTCGGTTGTGTCTGTGCAAGGGGTAGCAGCCCGATATACCTTTCATGAGACCGTGCCCAATCCCTACCGCATCCTTGCCGCTACAGGTTTTCATGAAGGTTAATGTTGCGGATTCACTCGCTCCTATGACGGTAATGAATGCGTCGGTATCCCTACATATCGACTTAATTAGATGAACTCGAGCTCAAATTGACCGGAATTTACCCGGGGAGTCCCTTTGCTTTGTCCTCATTAACCCTGGTTCTTTCTTCTTTAAGTGCCTTCGTGGCCTTCGATGTATCCATTCTGACTGCAACTGGATAGAACCTGACTTGAGGCAGACCTGTTCAGAGCCGAACAACTAAAGACGTAGCTGATTGTAGCGTCAACGATAGCCTTGTTGCGCGATGTCAGAAAATGACAATCCGGTAGAGAATTAGTTTGGTCACCACGTCAGCTATACTCTTGGTATGGTAATACTACCAGCGAGTACGACTGTACTCTATGCGACTTCAGCTTGTTTTCATGTATGTAATGCACTTTTGATGGCTGATATTGTATGGTGTAGGACAAATGATGCTGGTTGGTTGCATCTATTAGGCTGCAAGGTGCTAGCCTCGCTTAGCTGTTTGGGGTGCAGCAGCCTGAAACCAAGCACGAAAAACATCAAACAAAACTTAAGCAACAGCCTATTTCTCACTTTACCATCCAGAAAATAGAAAAAATGAGGCAAGAATGAAACTTTGAAGAGCACCTTTGTTAGATTAGCACCTCACGATATTGGCGGCGTTACGGTAAATCCGCTCAAACAGCAGTAACACAAAAGTCCGTTTCAGAGGAAATCGTCCAGATATAGAACTCAAACCACATGAGGCTCCCTCAACAGAGCAACCCACCTCACTGTCCCATAACCAAATTGCGGTGCATATTCATCTATATTGATCTTCATCTCTCCCACTTCCTGCTCAAAGCCACACGTCTTGTACAATCCGTACCCTATCGGACTTGCATCGACATAACATCTCTTCCCGTCCTTATCCGCTTGAGCGAACGGCCATCTGATAAGCAATCTGCCGGCCCCTCGACGTTCGTGTTGAGGATGGGTGCCTAGCAGTGAAAGCACTTTATGCATGCAGAGTCGTCAGAACATTCGTGAAACCAAGGATAAACTTAGTTCCAGTTTCCTGACATGCTGTGCTTGACTTACACCAATGAGCCTCATGTCTGCCAGGGTGCTTGCTCCTTAGCTTCCCAGTCGTACCGTAGACACGACTCAGTAACGGCACATCGGTGCCCTCAGGTTGTTCGTTAACCTGGATGTCACTGTCCTCTTCGGCCCGGTAGCCATGCGGTAAGTATTTCCAGATGGCGAACGCAATTATCTCACTCGTACTAGGATCATTGACTTTAAGAAGATGTACCTCTTGGGTTGCATTTGGCCGATTCTGAGATCCTATCTCTTTCTTGAAGTCCTTTTCGAATTTTTTGAGCAACGTCTCATCTGGGATAAGATGATATGTAGCGTGGAAGCGAGGCGATGGACGGAATGATGCCAGGTATGCTTCTGCTAGGCCACGAGCATCTTCCGGGACGCAATGGTTAACATTGAGAGACATGTTGCTAGAATAGGTGTGTGGTAAATCAAAGGGATTCCCTCAGAACAGAGAAGCTGAAGCAAATATGAACGCGTCTATAATATATCATATCGTGAAAAAACGAGCCAATTCTTACTCAATGCCGCTGATGGAATGACTCACGACACATACGCTGCTTAGCGTGCAGTGTAGTGGGGACATGACTGTAGATCAGGGTTAATATACTATCGAGTTGCCTTGGTATTGAATAATGGGACGCCTGAGGACGCCAGAGAACGGATTTCTACGCCATCCCGCATCCCACTATTCAATACTAGGCCAATAGTATACTAGCTGTTCGACACACTCGAACGTGTGCGTCGAAAAGCGGGATTGTGTAAACGAAGGAGCGATTGGACAAAAGGCGAGAGATTCTTCGCCGCCCCCATCAACACCACCATCATGTAACCACCTACTTCCCACCCCGCCCCACAATCAACAATGTCCACCCTCCCCTCCCCTCCCTTCATCCCCGTCCCCGCCATCCACAACTTCCGCGCCCTCCACCTCCCCCACTCCCCCCACCCAATCCTCTACCGCTCCGCCGCCCTCTCCACCCTCACCCCCACCGGCATCTCCACCCTCCAATCCCTGCACATAACAAAAATCTACGACCTCCGCTCCCACACCGAAGCTCAGAAACATGCAACCCCCGCAATCGAAGGCGTACAGCTCATCCACGCGCCTGTTTTTTCAGAGCAGGATTATTCCCCAGAGGCGGTTGCAATCCGGTACAGGAATTACACCAGCGAGGCTGGGGTAGAGGGATTCGTGGCTGCGTATACTGATATATTGGAATCTGGGGTGCGGACGTTTACGGAGATATTTACGTTTCTGAGGGATGCGGGGCCGGGGGAGAAATGTCTTGTGCATTGTTCTGCGGGGAAGGATCGAACGGGTGTTTTGTGTGCTTTGGTTCTGATGTTGGCGGGGTGTACAGATGAGGAAATAGCGGATGAGTATGCGCTTTCGGACATGGGATTGAGTGAGCTGAAGCCTGTGATGGTGGAGAGGCTGATGGCTGTGGAGGGGTTGAATGCGAGTAGGGAGGGAGTGGAGAGGATGGTTGGGAGTAGGAGGGAGAATATGCTTGCTACGATTGGGATGATTGGGGAGAAGTTTGGGGGCGTGGAGGGGTACTTGAGGGGGAGGTGTGGCTTCGGGGAGGGGGATTTGGAGAAGATACGGAGTAATATCTTTGGTGGGAATGAGGAGAAGCCTGGTACAAGGTGCTGAATCAAGAATAGATGAGGAAATGCATGCAAGAATGATAGGAAAAGTGTGCCATGATATAGATCGGGCTGGAAAGCATATATGATCTTCAATCGATGAAGATGGGATATTGGGAAAATCGGAACCTCTGGGGACATAGAAAAGGATTGCATGTAGATGACAATTTGGGAATGAATGTCTCCTGTCTCATCAAAGGCCTCGATGGCACGGCAGGAGCAGGAGACGGTTTGAAAATCCCCAGAGGCAAGATGTCCCGCAATGGCATAACCGTTAATTGAAGTGCAACAATGATCCTGCGCCCAACACCTTGCCCAGATCAACGCCTACAGGCATGCTGATTCCACCGTTTGGACGCCAATTTCTCAAGCTGATTATAATTTCTCAGCTTCTTCTCTTCGCTTTTAAGCTTGTTTCCAGCGACCCCGATTTCTTTCTTTTCAAATCCTCCGTCTGTGTTCTCCCCAGCAAAAGCTAGGTATGCACCGCGGCACTGGCCAGAGGACCCAATGATAGGTAGGTCAATCGCTTGAGCTCGACAGCGAATCGACGTTTTTAGTTGAATATTGCCTAAGCTGTCAGAGCCTTGAGACGTTCTGATGAAATTATCATCTTCGTCCGATGGGGTTTCGACCATCATTCTGGCAGATATTGCTGGTTGATTGCCGCGACGGAGGTGGTCCAAAGCGCGATAAGGCATATGTTGAACACAGCTGGATATGTTATCAGTCTTAGCAAGATACACAGAAACATTAGATAGACTACTCTTAGAATTTTTGACTGCGAGAAAGAAAATCGAGAACGCTGAGATCTCTAGCATGAGGGATGGTCGGGGATCTATACATGATAGCCGATATTAATATACTGAGAAGCGGTCGTGAATAAAACAGACAGCATGTTCGCCACACATACACAGTACAGTGCGGCTTTGTTCGGGTACAATCATGAGAAAGTTGTATGTCGCCATAGAAGTAGTCAAACACGTAAATGTGTGGTTCTCCGGCCAGTCTCTACAGAAACTTACATAATCCTTAATTATACATGTCTTGGTTTCAGGCGTGTATGCCCGGAGGTGGGCTTCCTTTAATTTTGCTTTCAGTGAAGCATACCGTTCATTTTGACGGCACTTCCAACAGGAGAAGTCATTAGCCCGCAATGATATGACCAACTTTCTCTGCTTGGGTAACATGGAAGGTCGAGCTTTTGGCTTACTCAACCCTCGTAGGAATTTTTATTTGCCCCTTCTTGCGGTCTTGATGCGGCACTCCGTATCGCGCGCCCACTCCTTCCCTCCCTCTCCCCTTCTCGCCAACTCTCTCATCAACTTTTACTTCCTGGAACTTGAATATACTTCTTCCGTTGTCCACTTTAATAGTTTCCCTTGCCTCCCTTTCCCTTCTCCTTGCCTCCCTGTCCCTCTTCGCCTGCGCTTCCTTCTCGTTCTTTTCCCTCATCATAGCAATCCTCTGATCTTGTTGGATACCCTCAAATCGCCACTTCTCTAGCTGAACAAGCTCCGTATGTGGAACACGGTCGTCAGCTGGGAGGAGGTCTGGCTGAAAAACTTTGGCAGCGTCAGACCGTGTAAAATGCCGAGATTCCGAGACTGGATGGAATATCTGGTTCAGAGTGGCACGGTGCACAGGAAGGTCATTAATCGATTCGTGGGGCATCGGATCGTTTTCGATGTAAGGTGTTTGAGGTAGCATGGAGAGGACAGCTTTAGAGTATGGTGTTGCAAGACGTTTGCCCTAGTAGATAGATGTCAGATGGGATGTGGTAGAACGCGACGGACCACAAGCGGAATAGGAGTTAATCATTATCAGAGAGTTGTAATTATTTTGGTAACCATAGTGGAAGTCTTCAAGACTAATCGAATTTTGTGTTCTCATCATTTGCGCGGGCAACGACAGAATCTGCAACAGAAAGAAACAGCGAGCATACCTGTTCTTCCCATTCCTTCTCCACTGCTTTTAACCTTACGACCGCAGCCACCCTTCTCATCTCCACACCTAACGTTGCACTAACGTCTCTCACACTCTTGCCTTGCTCTGTTACCTTCTTATAGATGGCGTCTTTAAGTTGCTCGCTCAGGACCGATTGACTTCGAAATTCCCGGTTCATAGGAAATGGCATCAAATCTTCTCTTGTCTCTTTGGGCAGTGGTGCCCCTTTCATTCTGGCTTCGGGGCTGGGTCTTTGCGCACTCTTTTTCTTGATCGAGCTTGTTTCGAGGTCTATTTCGGTATCCTCGCCTTCATCCTTCTTCTTCTCATCATCTCCACTTTTTCTGCTTTGTGCTACATTGGAATTGTCGACGCGAAGAAGATTGCCGCTCCGATCGTAGGCATTAAGATAGTTGGTGGAGCCAGGAAGAGGCTGTCTGAAGACATTCCCTGGGCCATTCAGCCACCGGAACATCTCAGCACGTTGTCGCGTGGCATTGCATGGTGTAGAAGAAAATTGCCTCGAACGCGTCTCGCAGAGACATTGGCAGGCTTGGGAGCGAATGATTGATCGTGAAGGGGATTGCAGTCTCGGTTGCCGTAATCGAGGTGGCATGCTCAAGACGTATAGTCGCTTAACACTCTGTTAGAGTCCTTGGGTGAAGATCTATCGAAAGAACATGGAGCAGACTGAGGAAATTTGCTTGCAGAAAAATTCGTAGTATGCTCTTGCATCAGCTACAATAGGTGCATTCGAATCTCTTCAAATACTTGGCCGGCGAAAAGTGAAGGCCAAGGCCGATATGCGCTAGCGATTGGCAGCAGATAGAGGTTTCTATACTACATGAAACGAATGACTACTTCATCCAGATACAAGTCTTTTGTTATCTTTCATTCAACTTGGATTGGGCTTATAGGGTTGATATTACTTATACAGGATTTCCTGAAACATACAGTCGTCCAAGTGTACGAACCCCAGGCGCCTAAACTATTCTCCATCCACACAGCAAAACCCAGCCTTGCGCCTCATTTTCAGACTCTGCTTTCCCTCTTCCTCCATATACTGGTGCAACAAGCGTGATTCATTCTAGCATGGACGTGTTCAGTTATTTGACTGACTGTTGAGGATTCTAAGGATGGCCAGGAAAAGGTTGATGATGTCGAGATAGAGCGAAATTGCCGCAGCAATCTCCTCTTCAACGTGATAATGGCGCATCACAAGCTGTGTGTCCACCAAAATGTACCCACTGAATATGAGGGCAGCAGCACCGCCATATACCAGTTCCATGGTGCTGTTGTACGGGAAGAAAGCCGCCACGAACCCAAACAGGATCAGGATCCACAAACCCCCAAACAGATATGGCATCCAGGAGGTGAAATCGTACTTGGTCTGGCAAGCGAACAGAGTTAAGGCAACAAAGATGCCAGCCGTCAATACCAGAGCCAGGAGTACGATTTTGGTGTCATAGAAAGTAACGATGACGGAAATGGAGTAAGCTTCCAGAGCGGTGAAGCCACTAAGGAAGAGCAGGTTCGTTGGATAGGATTTGCGCTTCCAGAAAGTAAGGAGCATGAAGCCGATGGCTCCAAAGAGTGAAATATACATCATCCATACGTTGCTCTGGATCCAGTTCTTGTAGCTGGCGCTGAAGTAGGAAATGGAGCTGACAGCCATAGTAGCGAGAATCTGTGCGGTTCTAGATGCAACTATCAGTACGCAGTCTGACATACTACAGGATCATTTAGTGGCGACTTACAGGATTGAGTACACCTTGCGAATGAACTGCATCCGGATGGGCAGAGTGGCCTCAGCGACCGAGCCGCCAAACTATAAGAGATCAGCATCTTCATCATACCAAGCATCCTGATGTGAGTTGTTACCTTAAAGTCATCAGGTATATTATCATCTTCGCCCCGTGGTCCGCCAAGCATAGGATCGCTCGCTTCCGCCTGATATGAGGGTGGCGCCTGAGAGTAAGATGGTTCGTCAAAAGAATCGCGCTGAGGAGCAGCTTGGTATTTGGTATTTCCAGCCATGGTTGCGGAAGTACTGTAGGAGTTGCAATGTCGACAGGAGTTTAAAGAAAGATGGTGGACGTGGTCGGAAAGAGGCGTAGTTGTCTCATGATTAGGTCAAGAGCCGAGCTCAGCAAGACTAACCTCACTCGGTCTACCGAAATTCAGCCGTGACGCGTTGCATCTTTAACCCTCTTAGTTTCAGCAGTATTTGTGGTCAGAGAAGTAGGTTGTATCATGGAAACACATATTCGTGCATATATTTATTACTCGCTCCCAGATATGCACGCTTTCAATAAAAAGCTATAAAGTCTCTCTGAGAATCTTCTGGATACACGCTGAAGAAGAGCAGAAAAGAGATATTATGAACCTGAAATGTCACGGTCCAAGCACATTAGGGAACGCTCAAATAACACTTGGCTGAATTTGAGCCCAAGCCCGAACCATGTCATATCACCCGAACACGCCATCCAGTAACGCCTAAGCCATTCCACCATTGGTGTCGTCGATGGCCTGGCTCTGTTCTCTCGTCATGCGACCCTCGGCTTCCCTCAATTGACTCTCACGCGCCAACAACTCCTGTCTCTTTTCATTGATCTCGCGCTGCACCTTGATCTCAATCTCACGAAGCTTTTCCTCCTCGCGGCGCAGTTGTTCCTCCTTTAGACGGACAGACTGGGATGCTAAGTCTTCGGGATTCATCGACGAGTCGCTGTCTCTCCGTTAGCAATGGCAACATTATGAAACACAGCAAAACATTAGCTTACACAGAGGCACCTCCCTCCACGCTCTTGCTAAGCTTCTCCGTTCGGTAGTTCTCATAGAGGAAGTCGTGGGTTATTTCCTTAAGATCTGCAAGATGGCTATGGAGCAGAGCGCTTCGAATAGCGAGGAAGTCGGAATGACGTGGGTTGTCAATTTCAACAACACCCCATGGATATTGTCGTGCTCGTACTCGTCTACCACCAATCTCAACCACCTCTTCGGAACCAACGATAGCGAACGGCATTAAGCCCCGCAGCTCTGCATTTTCCTCCACGGTGTCCTCATCATCCTCTTCGATGTCGTAGGGAAAATTGTAGACAGGTATGCGGTAATGCTCAATATCCTCCATGACCAACTTTTTCGACTCTGCCAGTTCGGCAGGGGTTAGTGAGTCTGCTTTGCCGATGACGGGGATGACATTGACACGAGGCGATAGGCGCTTCATCAGTTCAATATCCAATTCGCGTAGACTTTCGAGCTGTCAGCATGACTATGATATGTACTGGGCCCGAGTGACCTACCCGTGACCAGTAGGTGTGATAAAGTAGAGCAAGGCATGGACACGATTGTCCCTGAATCTTGGGTTACGCTTGATACGCGATTCTTCCGCAAGGATGTCATCATATTGACGCTCAAGATGTCCAACGATCTCAGAAAAGCTATGCTGTGTTAGCAAAAGCGTCCAGGCTCTGTTTAACAGTTATATTGCGTACCTCGCTTCATTGTCGATTTGGTCTCCAAATCCTGGAGTATCGACAATGGTTAAGGAAATGCGAGTTCCCTCCTCATCGAGTTCAAGCTCTAATGAAAGATTATATATTAGTTTTGATAGATCCAGAGAAATTTTTACTAACCAACGGTAATTGGTTTAATCCTTACGCCCTCTTCGAGGTGCGCACTCTCTGGATCATCAGAGTCTTTCGGTTGTAGCACCCGCTTTCCACAAAGAGTGTTGACGAAGGTAGTACGGCCTGTTCCTGAAGCACCGCACACCATCAAGCAGAATTGAATACCCTTCTTCACATTTTTCTTTCGACGCATCTTGATCTGTAAAGGCCATGCGAGTCAGGAACCGACTTGTTGTGAAGGAGAGGGCTTGGGCCTGGTAGCTCTGGGATCAAGACTTACGGCGCTGAGGTTGGAAGACATGATGGCAACTGAAGGTTAGGGCGTAGATTGGCTGTCGTCTAAAGCAAGGAGTGTGCCGCAATGATGCTTGAAAATCCACTGGAATGTGTAAGGGTTGCCGTTTCAGTGTCGGGTAACTGTCAAAAAATGCTATAGGGGTTGTCTTGGCGAAATCTCCAGGAACGTTCCATTTTGGCGCTAGTGCTCAGCCCTACAACACACGGATATCATCTGTTTGTTTGTGCGCTGGGATGCTTTCCTCACATGCGACGGCACAATATGCATTCTTCTTTCACCTTAGTCCATGAACTACTGTCTCTACCACCCTTTGACTATTTACAACCACCGTAGCCGCATATTGTCACAAACGTTCTCCAATTAGAGCTATGAACACCCGGCCAGCCATCGATGAGTCGGCTGGGCCCGTATCGCTTTCTGTTGCCTTTAATCAAGATAGCAGCTGCTTCTCTGTGGGGCTGGATACTGGATTTTGTGGTGAGCTCGGTCTCTACTAAGGATCTTTCGAAGCTATCGGTACTAAGTACACGCTTAGTCTTCAACTCAGAACCATGCAAGCTTCAAGTCTCTCGAGGTAACACAGCCCAGTACCTGGTCGCTCCAGATTCTGTAGTCTCAGAGATCTAGGCTGACTGTCAGATATACAGATTTCAATGCTGGTATTGGGATAGCAGCAATGCTAGGGCGAAGCAATTTCGTAGCCCTGGTAGGAGGCGGGCGGCAACCGAAATTTCCCCAGAACAAGGTCGGTACGAGTCGAACTATGGACGAGATACAGCAGAGCCAACAAGCTTACCATGCCAATTCTAGGTGATGATATGGGATAATGCGAAGCAGAATGTGGTTATCACAATCGAATTTCGCTCTCCAGTCCACCGCGTCTGCCTCTCTAAAACACGCATAGTTGTGGCCCTCCAGAATAGTGTACACCTTTATGCATTCTCATCGCCGCCGGAGAGAATCTCCATCTTCGAGACTGCGGACAATCCAACCGGTCTGTGCTGCCTTGGATCTAAAGTAGTCGCATTTCCAGGGCGAACACCTGGGCAGGTTCAGATGGTGGCACTTGATAAGGGCAATGTTAGCATCATACCAGCACATGGGACACCGCTCAGAGCTATGGAGCTGAGCCCGGATGGAGAGATTCTGGCCACAGCAAGCGAGACCGGAACACTGATACGAGTATTCTCTACTAGTAACTGCGCTCGGATCGGAGAGTTGCGCAGAGGCGTAGATCCTGCTATCATCTACGCGATCGCTATTTCACCGAATAGCGCATTACTGGCTGTCACCTCAGACAAATCGACGTTACATATATTCGACCTACCCAGCATAACAGCCCCCTCCCGAACTGGTTCCATGACATCCATGAGACAGCACCGCAATTCCAACAGCTCCTCTGCCAATGGCTTCCCCGAAGAAGGGAATAATCAAAAGTGGGGCATACTAGGAAAGATACCACTATTGCCACGGGTTTTCTCAGACATCTATTCGTTTGCATCTGCGCATTTTGAGACTGATGATGATCCGAAGACTGATCTTGGGAAGCGTGCGACCATGCCAATACCAGGTATACCGGGCGGTAAACCAAGGAAAGGAGTCATTGGGTGGAAAGATGATTACACCATTCTCGTCATTGGTGCTGGAAGAGATGGACGGTGGGAGAAATTCTTGCTGCTTGACGGCGATGACGGGAAGAGACACTTGGTGAGGAACGGGTGGAAGAGATACTTGGGAAGTTGATTGCATGGCGTGACGGCGCGAGGATACTATGACTTTACGAGATACGCAATGAATTGTGTTCGGGGCCATGGTACAGCAAGGCTTACTAGTTATTTTTTGTACGATAGATTCCACCCAAGCCATCATTGATGGCTGTGTATATAACCGAAAACAGCTGTCTCGTCATTCCCTTATCGGTCCTCTCTTAACTCGCTTTTCCGTATTCCAGGGCCATTTCGGACGCTCTATTGCGTATCTGCCACCATTGATAGCCTCGTATGTTGAACCAGATTTGCCTGGCCTAGGGCGGATGGACCTGATGCAGCTCGGTCTGTCCTCATATCACTTCTTCTTCCACCAGCCGCTACTCCGCCGGGCAGCTGGAAAACGCTGCAAGGCGGTATAGTGATGAGTCTTCACAGAAGCTGTGGGTGACGTATGTCGCGCGTTTTCGTCGTTGCGTAGACTTTGCCAGCCATCAAGGGCTCCCTGACCGTCTCCGATGATGATGCCTGTGACCATGCCGTCGCTCCTCCCTGTCATTCCTCTTATCCCCCACATCCCTCCTCCTACTATCCTCACGCCCGTCCTGCCGATTATGTCGCCTGTGATGGTGATGATGCCTCCTCTTCTCCCCCTCCTTCCCTGTCTTCAACTTCGCCAACGCCTTTCTAACCTCCTCCCTCTTCTCCTCCATCAAGAACTCTTTCATTGGATCATCCTCATCATGTTCCCTCTCCAACTTCATCAATTCCACTTCCTCCTTAATTAACTCCCTCTTATCCTCCTCTTCCCCACCAGAACCACTACCCTCGGCTTCCAGTCCAAGATCCCCCTGCAGACTTCTCACCCACTCCTCCTCCTCCTCACCCTCCTTGCGCTTATACCTCGTATGATCGACCTTAAGCACCCTACCCATCACCGTCGCGCCACCAAGATTATCGACTGCAAGATCAGTAGAGCGTTGGTCCTCGTATTTGAGGAAGCAGAAGCCTTTAGACTTGCCGGATTCGCGGTCGCGGATTAAGTTTATATAAGTGGGTTCGCCGTATTGGGAGAAGATTGTTAGGACGTCGCCTTCGGAGAGGTCGAAGGGGAGGCCGCCTATGTAGATGAAAGCAGTGTCTTGGGGGCCGGTCAGTATCGGGTGTCAGAGATAATATTATGATATTACTGACCTCTATAATCGGCATGCCAGGAGGCTTCTGGTGAGCTGTTGGAGATGTGTCAGTATTGTACGACTGCATGCTGAGAGTCTGTGATATTCTTACACTCCATTTTCAAGCTCGCGCTTGTTCAAACTCTGAATTGCACGTATGGAGTTCATCCTGAGATGCCAGAGGTAGGCAATCCAGGATTTCGGGGTGGAGGATGCCCAGTATCCCAAGGTTCCTTCTATTGCGCATGGAGAGACCCTTCAGGACGCACATAATGGAGAAATCTGCGGAGCAGGCTATTTGGGCTGCGGCTCTTAGGCTTTTAGCCCCCGAACGCGGGAGCTAGCGGGTGCGCATGGGTGGTAGAGATAATTCTAGCGGGTGCAGCCGTGGCGGTATAGGCCTAGGATCGATGGGTAGTAGAACGGTTATGGTAGAGGTATTATGGACGTAAAGACCTTATAGTTAATTAGTTGATTCTATTTTCTAATTTAGAAGCGGATTTGTAAGAAAACTCTACTAATTATAATTTCGCGCTAAAGTCTACTAGGCCTATAATTCCTCTCTCTCTCTTAAAAGTCTTAATAATAAAAGCCGTCTTAAAAGCCTTAATAATAAAAGCCGCCTTAAAAGCCTTAGAAATAAAGTCTGCCTCTAACTGTATTAATAGTAAATCTTATCTATAAATATACTTTCTACTATAGCTCTACTACTTCTTAAAGATCTATACCTCCTTAAAATTAGAAACCCTACTTATCAGAATTATTTAAAGACTTATAAGTACTTATATAAAAAGAAAAACTTAAAATCTTAAGGCTATATTATTAGAATTACTAAGCCTTTCTTATAAGCCCTTTATTATAATAATATCTAAGTCTTTTAATACTTAATAGGTTAGGGGGAGAGAGTAGTTATTAATTAAAAAATATTTATAGAAGTTACTATTTCTCTAGTAGAGAATATTAAAGTTATAGAGAGATTTATAAAAAAATCTATTTTAATACTAGTTCTAAAATAGTATAGGCTTAGACTATTATATAGATAATTCTTTTAAATATCCTTATACCCCTCTACTATAGTATTAGATATAATTAAAGATATTAGTTTATCCTTAATAATAAGTATATTACTTAAGGATCTTAGTATCCTATTAAAAAAAATAAAGGTCTCTTTTTTAATTAGAGGATTAGATATAATTATATAATATATATTTATTTATATAGCTATTTAACTATTTAAAGACAAGGTTAGTAATAAGTCTTTTAATAAAAATATTAATAAAAATTAATTAGTAAAAAATATAATTAAAAGAAATAGTCTTTATATTTTTTATTTCTAAAATTATTTTTTAAATTTATAGTTTTATTCTTTAAGCTTAATAATTTACTTAACTATTACCTCTTTAAATTATAATAACTCTTTATTTATTTTATACTATACTTTAGATATTTCTCTACTCTATTTTTATATTTTAATATTATTTATAAAAGCTTTCTTAATTATAGCTTTAATTTATTTTTAGGTATTTTTTATATACTTTATATTTATACCTCCTAGCTTTATAAGCTTCTTATAAATTAGCTAGTATTTAATAATCTCTAAAATTTATTAGCCTTTTAAGATATTTTTAGTATAAATAAACTTTCTATTTAAAGTTCTTACTAAAATTACTTATTTCTTTATTCTTTATCTTAATTCTCTCTTTATAGTAAAGAACTCTAAATTTTTTTAAATATTTTTCTATACTTTTCTTATTATCTCTAGGAATACTTTAACTATTTTTTTAAGTTATAAATAATCTCCTTTATTATCTTTAATCTCTATTAGGTATTTATACTAATTATAAAATAAACTTTTCTTATTCTAAATATAAGGGGCCTTAGCCTATCTTATTTTTAAAATATAAATATTATTAAGATTAATATTAATAAGCTTCTTATCTACTAGTTCTTTATCCTCTAATACCTCTAATAAAAGATTTAAATACTTATAGTTCTAATCTACTATTCTTTATCTCTTCCTTTTCTTATATAAGCAATTTATTATTAACCCTATATTATTAAGACTAATAAGTAATTTCTCCTCCCTATTTATAACTATTCTAGCTTTTCTCTTAAATATATTTATAGATTTAAATATTTTTATATCTTTTAATTTTATCTCTATTTTAATTAAATTATCCTTTTAATTACTCTATAACTTTAAGACCTTTATCTTTTAAAATACTTTTATTTATATCTTTATCTTTTATTTCTTACTTTTTAATTTCTTTTTATTTATATCCTTAATATTATTCTCTTCTAAATTAAAGTTATCTCTAAATTCTTCTTTTTCTTTATTTTTTTTACTCTTTTCTCCTCTCTTTCTTATCTTTTAGGAGGGTAGAGGAGTATATAAGTAACTTAATAAATTAGTATTACTTACTATATTAGAAGAGATTATTTTAATTATCTTTATATTAAGTAAGGCCTTAGACTACTTATATAGAGCTTAAGCTATTAATATAACTTTTTAGTATTTATATAAGGGATTTAGAATTATTAAGAGAGGAGGTATTATTATCTTAATAAGACTTAAACTTACTATTATCTATATAATAGGAGCTTAATTTATAGCTTAGTAGTCTTAAGATATATCTAAGAAGGGTTAGGTAGTAGTCTTATTCTATATACCTTATTAAAAAGTATTAATTCTCTTATTAAATATCTTTATAAGTTCTAAATTCTTAAGGTTATTTACTAAGTTATTAGAATAATAGATACTAGTAGCTATTAATAAACTTAGCCTAGATAATATTATTATTATAAGATAAGAATATAATAATAATAAATATAGAATATTAAAGATAAAAAAGAATAAAAATAAGAATATTATAATATTTATCTTTAGGTTAATCTATATATTTATAAGTAAATAATTAAAAAGTAAATAATATTATTAATCTAAGATATATCTTAAAGTTTAAGAGATATTAATTAAATAGGACCTCTATTATAAGATTACTTTCTTTAAATCTTACTTAACTAGTTATTATATAGGATAGTATAAGATATAATATTCTAAAATACTTCTAATTTTATATAAAAAGGTCCCTTACTATAGGAAGGGTATTAATCTTTTAACTTCTTATTTATAATAGAGATATTCTAGTACTCTATTTAAAATCCTTTATTTATATCTTAATATAGAGAAGGCTTAAATATAATTAGTCTTCTACTATAATTAATTATTAATTAAGGGGCTAGAATATACTTTATAGTTTAAAGATTTAAAAGTATAGAATTAATTATTATTAATATAGTATATATAAGCCTTTAGTTATATTTCTACTATATTTAATACCTAGCTTAGCGATCTTTTTAATATTAATTTAGCTTATTTTTAGAGATTTATTAATAATATTATCTAAGATAATTTAGATATTAGAGATTTTAAATAATAATTTAAATATATTAATAACTTTTCCTCTCTACTTTTATTAATTCTACTTATATTAATCTTTATATCTATTAAGTCCTTTATACTTTTAGTCCTATTATTATAGGTTTAGCTAGTTATTATTAGGATTAAATACTTCTTTATAATTATCTAAACCCTTTTTATAGTTCTTAGCTTTTTTTACTACTATATAGTAATATATCTAGTCCTTAACTTTTACCCTAATAGTCTTATTAATCTTATTTATAAACCTTTATATTTTATTATTAACTCTAAATTCCTTCCTCTTAATATAGATTTATATATTATTTATATAATATTATCCTTTTATAGTATTAGATATAATATCTTTTAACTAAAATAATCTCCTATATACTAATACTCTATTAATTAAGTATAGTCCTTTTTATTAGAGTTTTAATTTATATAACTTTTAATAATTCTAATCTAGCCTCCTTAACTTTACTAAGTTATCTTTTTTAAAAGATAAATTCCCTTTATCTATCTTCTCTACTAATTTAGATACTTTTTTAAGTCTTTATTTAATAGTATTTTATCTTTACTTATCTAAATATATTAGTCTACTCTTATATACTACTTCCTCTATACTTATACTATCTTTAAGACCTTTTTAGATTCTTTTTTTAATTATCTTTACCTAAACTATATCTTTAAAATTATTAGCTTTAAGAATATATTTTAGTTTAAAACTAAATAATATCTAAGCTAGATTAAAGCTATAAATATAAATTATTCTAGTATTTATTATATTTATAATCCCTTTTAAGTAAGTATCCTATTTTATAATTCTTTTAAGATAGTATTAGAGTATAGCTCTATAATAATTAAGTATAATTTAAATATATCTTTCTACTAAGCTAACTAATAAAGGGTATATAATTAGTATAGTTATTTACTTTACCTCTATATTAATTAACTTAGTTGTGAAGTACTTCTTAAAATAGGACTTATTATTATAATAGATAGCTTTTAACTACTTAAATTTATTAGTAATTTCCTATTAAAAGAAAGATACTATATTTATAGATATTACTTTAAAAACTATATAAGTAACTAAAAACCTAGATATATAATTTACTTTAATTATAATAAACTAGACTCTACTTTCTACTACTAGTATAATTAACTCTATATAGTTAGTACTAAAATAATCCTAAGGCTAGAGTTATATAATTAGTAATAATTCTTAACTAGGCTTTAATAGGCCTAGTATTTAATATTAAGAATAAATTTAATAGAAGTATTTAATATTCTTATTTCTAAATAGCTAGTAAAACTTCCCTATATATTATCTTATAGTAATTTAATTAGAGAAATATTTATAGATATTATATAAAAGTCTTAATACCTAAGATACTTCTAATTTATAAATATATCTTAACTATTATCTATTCCTCTCTATATATATAAGTTTATTTTTTTTAGGGTAGTTATCTATTATAATAAATCTTTTTACTTTTTTTTTTATAATAGTCTTTTTAACCTTTATTAAAATTTTCTTTACTCTTACTTATAAACCTTATACTTTAATTATATCTATATACTATAGATTATCTAACTATTCCTCTTAATATACTTTTTATTTATTTATCTTTATACTTTATCCTCCTTCTATAAGTATAGTATTATTATCTACTATAAAGGCTATATTATTAACTTTATATAAAGTAGTAGAGATTAATAAGTATTTCTTTAACTTTAAAAGTTTATCCACGATTATTATATCCTTCCTAGGAATATAAAAAATATTAAGATTATACTTAGATAATATTAACTACTATTATACTAATTATCTAATATTATTCTTACTTTTTAGATATTTTAATAGGGCTTAATAATTAGTATAGAGTATAATTAAATATTTTAAATCCTTAACTAACTACTAATACTCTATAAAGTATTTAATTATAATAAAAGTCTTTTATTTAGTTATATAATATCTTCTTTAAATCTCTATAAACTAGAATAATAAGAAGGATATAATTTTTAATTTATTAATATAGTTCTTAGTTATTATTATCCTAATAGGCTTTATAGATAATTAGAATAATACTTTACCTACTCCTATTTTTAAAGTATTAATATAAAGATAATATTAAATATTATTCTATCTATCTAAATAAGTATTCTTAAGGACTATCTTCTTAATCTTATTAAAAGTCTTTTAATAAACTTTTATCTATTTAAAGCCTATTATAATATAGATTATTTTTATTTTTCTATCTACTTTAACCTTCTTAACCTTTTTAATAATTATAGTTTTAAGGATAGTTATTAAATTAGCTCTCCTAAAAATATAGTTTCTAAGAAATAAGAGTATATAAGTAAATTTAAAAAGCTTTTCTTTTATTATTAGTATTAGCTATTCTTAAAATATTTTTAATTTATCCTTAAAGAGTCTTATTCTCTTCTTATCTCTTTAATACCCTAAAATATAGACTTTAGAGATAAAGAATTAATATTTAAAAGAGTTAAAAATTAAGTATACCTATAGTAGTTAAGGGAAGTAGTAATTATAAAGAAATTTAATAAAGTTATTAAATAAGTCTACTCCTCTATAATTATTATTTATAAAGTGGTTAAAATAAATATATTTATTTATAACTTTACTAAGTAAAGATTTTAAATTAAATTTAGGTATTAATCTAATAATAATATCTTTTAATTATAAGTATATTATTAGTCTTCTTATATATTTTTAACTTATTTATAAATAATATATCTAG
This sequence comes from Cladonia squamosa, assembly GCA_947623385.2. Classification (NCBI taxonomy): domain Eukaryota; kingdom Fungi; phylum Ascomycota; class Lecanoromycetes; order Lecanorales; family Cladoniaceae; genus Cladonia; species Cladonia squamosa. Next base: position 1,364,128 of record OX392378.1, on the reverse strand, counting down.
TCTTCTAATAATAAAAAGATAAGTTTATAAGAGTAGAATAACTATACCTTAATAGCCTAGTAGCTATTTACTATATTTATATAAAAGTTATATTTAATCTAAGGTTATACTATATCTTTTAGTATTAACTTAATTTATCTTATAGAGTAGTTTAACTTTATTATTATATTATTAAGTTTAGTAAAAACGTATACTATTCTTAATTTTTTATTTAATTTTTAAGAAAATCTAGTTTTTATACTCTATAATAACTTATATCTTATAATAATTTCTATATTAATTAATTTTAGGATTATCTACTTCTAAAATCTAAGCTCCTTTATAATATATAGGCTAGGTTTTACTACTCTAGAGATAGTATTTTTATATATTAGAATTTAGTACTAGATTAAATCTATTTTTAGTATCTATAAAATATATTTATAGAATAAGTCTCTTTAAGTATTAATAAGTAATTTAGCTTTATAAAGTCTCTTTAAAGTATCTACTTAGAGATTAATTAAGTTTATATAAAGATTTATCTAGGCTTTAAAGTCTAAAGAGAGATTATTCTTAATTTTTTATTTATATATAGTTAATCTCCTTTCTATAGAAAATTTAAGTCTATTAATATTAAATCTATTCTCCTTATTACTTTTAGTAAATAGTACTACTATTATTACTTTTAGGAAATAGCTAGCTACTCTTATTTATTTAATTTATATTAGATCTTTATTTAAATTATATTATTTAAGATAACTAATACTACTCTTTAACTCTATTAGCTTTACTTTTTTTAGACTTTTCTTATTATCTACTCTCTAATAATATAGAAGTATACTTATAGGCGAGGGTTATTTTAATAGTTTTTTATTATTTTTTTACTCTATTTTATCTATTAAGCTCTAAAAGCCTCTCTAGTTATATTATAAAGACTCTTATATAATTCCTCTTTACTTATATACCCTTTTTATAGAAGGGGGAACTAAACTTTTTATTATATATACTTTATAGTATTTATTATATTAATTATTTATTTATATCTTAATACTTACTATTTCCCTAATTACTTTTTATATAGATTTTTTTAATACTTTATCTTATAGCTATACTAGGATACTAGCGTTATTCTTTATTTAATTCTTATCTTTTCCCTTTTATTCTTTTAGATAGTTATTATAATTAACTACTATTCCTATTATTATAATAGTTAACTACTATTTTCTAGCTTTTTTAACTCCTTATTATCTAAACTAATCTTATTTAACTTATCCTATTTTTTATTATATTAATTATAATTATTCTACTTCTCTATAATAGCTAGCTACTACTAGAGCTACTTAATATATTAGATAGTACTACTAAAATATAATATTAGGATTATATATACGCGATATATATATTAGATAGTTCTATCTTACTTTATAAAAGTATAAGGGTTAGAGGCTCTAGTAGTTTTAGGATCCTTAGTAATTAGTTCTACTAATATATTAGATACTTATTATTACTACTTTATATTTTTAAGTAATTCTTAGTATTCTACTACATAGCGCTAGCAGTATATAGATAGTATATATTATAGTTTTAATTATTTTAACCTTTAAGGTTAAAGACCTAGAGTGGAATTAATAATATTATAAAAATCTACTTATTTAGGTATATAAAAACGCATAACTAATCTATAAATAGAAGGGTTAGATTTAACTATTATCTCTTAAAATATATAATAGTAATAGATTTAGTAATTAGAAGCCTAAGTATAAAAGCTTTAAGCTACTATTATAAAATCTATAATTAAATTACTATAAAGATCTCCTACTATAGAGAATTATTAGCTTAATAATATAGAATTAATAGAGTCTACTATAAGACCTAAATAATTTCTATCTAATAATATAGGGAGTAACTTTAGTAGTTTTAATAATTTATTAATAATAAAGATAATATACTCTAATAAAATACAAACCTATATAGAGGAATTAGAAGGGGAATATATTTATTAATTTATTAATATTAAAATAAAATTTCTTCTAAGCCCTAAATACTTTACTATTAATTAAGTAAAGATCTTATATTATATATAATTCTTAAGTAAGAATATAGTAAACTAATAATAATATTACTTTAAAAAAGAGGAGATTAATATATATACTTTTAATTATTTTTATATTTTTCTACTAGACCTTATAGTAGACCTAATAAATTACTATATAGTAGCTTATAAGTACTAGAATAGTATATAGTAAGTTAAGAACTAAAAAATAACTATCTTTAAAGCCTATTTAAAGGAGTTAGAGGATTATCTAAAATTTATAATAAAATATTTTAAGGCGAGTATCTTTTTTAATAAGCTTTATTTAAATTTAAAAAATAAAATTATTAGTACTAGTAATATATTATAGATATAAGAGAAAATCCTAGCTCTTACTATTATATAAGAAAGAGTTCTTAAATATTACTATCTAAATTAACTAAAGTTAAATAATAAAGAGAGGCCTTTAAAGAAATATATCTCTAAAGCTCTAATTTATAGTAGTAATAATAAGCTGCTAGTAAAGCGTTATAAAAAGAATAAAAATTAAAATAAGGATAAAGATTACTTAAAGTTTAAGTTTAATTTAACTATACCTACTAAATTAGAGTATAAGAATAACTTATCTTATTTCCTTTATAATAATAAGGGTTATTAGAAGAATAAGTACCTATAAAAAAATAATCTAAACTTTATTCTAGTAAATTTAGTATAGTTAAAAAATAAGGGCGTTTTATTTATAGAAAAGAAATAAAGTAAAAAAAATAAATTAAAGCCTTAGATCCTCTTTATTTTAAGGGTTAAATAATTATTTAAGGGGGGTTATATCCTTTTAAGGAACTAGTTAACTTTAAAGTAAAGATTAATCTAATTACTTAATAATTTATAGTATAATATAACTTATAACTAGAATATATTATCTTACTAATATTAATTTAGCTAAGTAAGTAAGGTACTTATTACTATAAAATATATAAGTTAATTTATAAAGCTACTAATAATTAAGGCTAAAAAAAGGAGTATATCTTCTTATTCTATACTATTAACTAAGAGGGTTTTAATTTAATAATTAAAATACCTATACTTTATAAGTTAGATATTATAATTAATATACTAATATATTAATAGTAATACTAAATTAATTCTAAGTAGCTATAGATTAATAGATTAACCTAATTTATATAAGTTCTATAATAGGAATAAGAGATATTTACTATTATATATACTAGTACTAATATAGTGAAGTATATATAAGCTAATAAATCTAATATAGATAATATTCCTCCTTAACTAAAGAAGTTTAAGGATATTTTTTTAAATAAAAAAGCTAATATTCTACCTAAATAGAAGTAGAGGGACTATACTATTAAGCTAAATAAAGAGAAGCTACTATATAATCCTCTATATAACTTATTAAGGGCTAAGCTAGCGGAGTTATAGTACTACCTTAATAATACCTTAGTAAAAGGGTAGATATACTATTTTATTTTATTAGTAGGAGTACCTATCCTCTTTATATTAAAGAAAGATAGGGGACTATATCTCTATATTAATTACTATAAATTAAACTTAATAACTATAAAAAATAGATACCTATTACCTCTTATTATAAAGATATTAGACTACTTATATAATATTAAAAATTTTTTAAAACTAGACCTAAAAGATACTTACTATTAAATTTATATTAAATATAATAATAAATAGAAGATAGTATTCTATATATACTATAATTATTTTAAATATCTTATTATACTATTTAAGCTTATAAATATATTTATTATATTTTAAGTATATATTAATTAGGCCCTTATAGGGCTAGTTAATATAATATATATAATTTATTTAGATAATATACTAGTTTTTTTAGAAGAGCTAGTAAACTACTAGTAATATATTAAGAAAGTATTATAACAGCTCTAATAATACTAATTATATATAAACTTAAAGAAGTATATATTTAATACTATATAAGTTAAATTCTTAGGTTTTATTATTTTAATTATAAGTATAAAGATAGACCCCTATAAAATTACTATAATTAAGGAGTAGTTATAGCTAAAAACCTATTAAGAGGTTTAAGTCTTTTTAGGGTTTATAAACTTTTATTATTACTTTATCTATTATTATTCTACTATTACTATACCCCTTACTAGCCTACTTAAAGGTAGTAAAGAGAGTAAAAAGACTAGACTTTTTAAGTAGCCTAATAATATAGAATAGATATTCTAGAAATTATATTAAAAATTTACTAAAGCTTTACTATTATAATATTTTAATCTATCTTAAAAGATTAGAGTTAAGATTAATATATTAGCTTTTACTATTACTAGTATCTTATCTTATTTAATAATATAGATAATTAGCGGCTTATTATATTCTAGTTCTATAAAATAATTCCTATAAAATAAAATTATAAGATATATAATTAGGAGCTCCTAGCTATAGTTATTATATTTAAGTAATAATACTACTATTTAGAAAGGAGCTTATATCTAATTAAAGTTCTTATAGATTATTATAATTTATAAGGATTTATAAAGTTAAAGGAGCTAGTTCTATAGTAGGCGTATTAAATATTAAAGCTTATAGCTTATAATTTTAAGATTATTTATTAAGTAGATAAAACTAATCCTATAGATCTATTATTAAAATAGCTAGATTATAAAGAGATATTTCTCTTTAATATAACCCTTTTATCAATACTATAAAATAAATTAGTATTATAGTTAGAAGAGAAAGTAAAACCCTAATAATAACCTATTAATAAGATTTTAGAACTAAGATATTTAATTATAAATATCTAAATTATAATACTAAGAAAGACTATAAAAGAGCTAGTAGAAGGGCCCTATAAGAAGCCTTAAAAGTTAATAAAATAAGTTATTTATAAGCTTTAAATATTAGATAATTAGGCTATAAAGTTTAAAATAATTAATAGCGTAATATTAAGCTATTAATAAAATACTTATATAGGTTAATTACTTAATAAAGATAATCTACTCTAATATAAAGGGCTGATATATATCCCTAATAATATTACTCTATAATAAGAGCTTATTAATAGATATTATAATAATCCTCTAGTAAGATACTTTAAGGTAGTAAAAATACTAGAATTATTATAATAAAAATATTATTAGTAAGATATTAAGGAATAGATATATAAATATATAAGTACTTATAATATCTATTAAAGGATAAAGATACCTAGGTACTATTCTTATAATAAACTTTAGTTCTTACCCCTTTTAAAGGAACTATAGTAAGAATTAACTATAGATTTTATAATAGGCTTATTACTAAGTAAGTAGGTTAATATTATATATAATACTATCTTAGTAGTAGTAGATAGATTTACTAAAATAATTTACTATCTACTTATAACTAAGATTATAATAATTAAAGAACTTAGTAAGCTATTCTTCTTTAAAATTATATACTACTTTAATATATTTATAGGAATAATAAGTAATAAAGGATCTATATTTATAAGTATATTTTAGTTAATACTTTATTATTATATAAAGATAAAGTATTACTTAAATATTATTTTCTATCTATAGATAGATAGTTAAATAGAAAAATAAAATTAAACTTTAAAATACTTCCTATAAATATTTTATAATACTAAGTAAATAAATTAGGTAAAGCTACTATCTATTACTAAGTTTATATATATAAATAGCTATTATAGTAGCCTTAACTATTCTCTATTCTATATTATATATAGCTATAACCCCTAAATCTATTAGAAAGCTAAGGACGGCTTCTTAAAAAGGAAGATACTAGTAATAAAAAAATAAGTTAAGTAATTATAGAATTATTAAAAAAAGATAAAAGTATATTAATAATAAGCTATTACTATATAAATAAAGTATTATAATAAGTACTATAAGGTAAAGGAATATAAAGTAGATAAATTAGTAATATTTTTAACTAAAAATTTAAAATAAAGGTAACTTAATAAGAAATTATCTTATTACTTTATTAGTCTATTTAGAATTAAGGATAAAATAGGGGTATAAGTATACTACTTAATATTATCTACTAATTATTAAATTTATAATATCTTCTATATATTACTATTAGAGCTATATAAGCTTTATAATAATATAAAGTTAGTAGAATTTATATAACCTCCTAAACTTATTAATAATAAAGAATAGTAGGAGGTTAAAGAAATTATAGATAAAATTAAAAATAAAGAGAATATTTAATATAAGGTTAAGTAGATAGGATAGGATAATATTTATAATTAATAAATTTTAAAAGTAGAACTAAATATAATACTAATATTAAAATATATTTATAATAAATAAATAGCTTAGTAATAGAAATAGAAGAAGAAAATATCTTAAATTATAGCTATAGAAACTAATTATAATAGTTATATCTCCTATAACTAGATTATTAGCTACCGTTATAATACTATTAGTAAAGAATATTATATAATTAAAAGGTAGGATAAGGTAGATATATTAAGTATAAGTACTTATACCTATTTATTAAAGGTTATTAGGTAATAAAAAAGTTAAAGGGTTAAAAGACTATTTAAAGATTTCTAATTATAATATAAATAGCGCGCTAGTAGATAGTTAATAAACTTATTAAATAATTTATAAGATAATATAATTAAAAAACCTATACTATTAATAATAGCTTTTAAGTATAAGCGCTTAATAAATATTAAACTCTAAATATTAATAAAAAAGAAAAAAGAAAAAATATAATTTAAAAAAAGACTAGTTTTTACTAGTTAATATATAAAGTATTAATATAATAAATAACTTACTCTCTATAAATTTACTATATTAGCTATACGCCTCTACCTCCTCTACTACTTTATAGCCTATCTCTTCTTTTTTATTAACTTCTTTCTTACCTCTTATCTTTACCTCTCTAACTCTACTACTTCCTCTAATAAGAAGTCCCGTTATTAGAATAATTAGCTATTAGTATAGTATATATAAAATAATAACTTATATCTTCTTTCTTCTCCTCTTCCTCCTTCTTATTTTTAATCCCTCTCTACTTCTCTTCTTTTCTCTACTCTCCCTCCGCTAGTATCTTCTAGCAGGGGTTAGTAGTAAATAATATATATACTTAGAATATATATTTAAATTAATATAAAGGAATATACCTTCTATAGTATATTAACTTAGTTCTTTAAAAAATAGGATTTATTTATTAAAATTATTACTCTTTTCTTTAATTTTATTAGATAAATAAGTAGCTAATATTTTTATATTACTAGTATTAATCTATTAGCTTTCTAATATTAAATAATCTATATATATAGATCTCTTTTATAGTCTATTAATAATATTAACCCTAATATAGTAAGGATATCTACCCTTTTTAATAAAAAATCTTATATATTAATTATAAAAGTGGCGAGGATCTAGACCTTTAATAATATAATATAGAAATAAAGAAATAACTTATAATAATATATAATTCTAAGAACTTATACTCTCTCTTATATTACTAGTAAGATAGTGCCTTACTATAGATATAAATATAATAATACTAAAAATAAGTTAAATAAGGAAGTATACTTACTATATATCTTAATACTTATATATAGACTATATATAAAATAGGAGATAAACTTACTAATAGATAATAATAATAATAATAATATTACTATCTAAATAAATTAATATACTATTAAATAAAGTTATAGATATATTTACTAAATAATATAAATTATTAAAGAAAGGAAAATAGAAAATAAAATAAATTTATAATATATATCTATTATAATAATATATTATTACCGCTATATAGTAACCTATCTTTATTATAGTTATAAATTATAGTATATAAATAAAATAGGAATTATTATTATTAAAATTAATATATAATATTAATAAGTAATAATAATATTATAAAGCATCGCTATATCAGCCTATATATAAATAGATAGAGACTCTTTTCCTTCCTTTTCTTATAGGGTTTTAAAGGTTTTTAATAAGCTTTATTTAAAGTAGTCTCCCTCCTTATATAACCTAATATTATAAAGAAGTTAGATTAATACTATTTAGTATTAAAGGACTAGTATTTAGAAGAGGAGATAATTATAATAACTAGCTACTACTAGAGCTACTTAATATATTAAATAATACTACTAAAATATAATATTAGGGTTATATATATACGGTGTATATATTAGATAGTTCTACCCTACTTTATAAAAATATAAGGGCTAGAAACCCTAGTAATTTTAGGATCCTTAGTAATTAGTTCTACTAATATATTAAATACCTATTATTACTACTTTATATCTTTAAGTAATTCTTAGTATTTTACTACGTAGCGCTAGTGGTATATAGACGGTATATATTATATCCTCCTTATATAAATCTTTAATAATTTTATAAAGAATATTATTTATCTATTTCTTCTTATCTTCTAACTCTAGAATATTAATAATAGTTTTATTTAAAATATTAATATTCTTTATAATAAAGACTTTTAGTATCTTTATATTAAATAGCTCTATATACTAAACTTTTTAATATATATTATATTAGTCCTTTATCTAGTACTTATCTATAGTATATAATCTAATTATTAAAGTTATTTATAGCTATAGTCTCCCTAGAATTATATTATAAATTACTTTTTCTAGGATAATATATAAGCGAAAAATCTTTAAAATAAATATTATTATAATTTTTAGATTTATATATCTAGGTAATTTATCTATAATACTATTTACTAAATAAATAATAATTAATATATCTTTATAAAAGATATAATTAATCTTTTATATAATTTTCTTTAAAATTAGATTAATTATTATTCTAGGGTTAATTAAATAGTTATTAATTTTCTACTCTTTATTTACTAACCTCCTAGTATTAACTATAGCTATAATATAGAAATTTCCTTTAATTTATAGCTAAAGTAAGATATAGGGCGGTATTAAGAAATACTTTATTATACTATTAATATTATAATAAGCTTATTTATAAGTTAAGTATTTCTTTCTCTAATTAGGTAATAGTAGTCTAAATAGTTTAATTACTCTAATATAATTATTATTTTAAGTTATTAGAAATATATCTTTTATTATAAAAATTTCTTTATTTATATTTAATAGCTTTAGAGGGTCTATAAATCTTATAGTCTTTAATTATATTTACTTAAGATTTAGCTCTAATTAAATAACTTTAATTAAAATAGCTCTTACTTTTAATAAAAAGTATAGAAATTATATTAAAGATAAATTAAATTTTATAATTCTTAAAAAACTTTTAATATCTTAGAGATTCTAATTTTATATATTATATAGCTTTAATTTTAAAGAGAAGCCTTTTTTTACTATAGCTCTTATCTTAGTCTTTTATATAAAGAGTTATAATATTTAAAGAGCTTTATATAATTAGAGGTTTATTTATAGTTAATTAGATATTAATAAGGATTTAGATATAAATATAATTTTATTATTTAAAATCTAGCGGACCTTTCTTAGACTATTTTAATTAATATTATATATTACTTTAATATTATCCTCTTTATATTTTATTATAAATTTTTTATCCTTTAAAGCTATTACTTTTTCCTCTTCTTTATAATTCTTATACTAGAATATTTCTTTAATTATAGTATACTAATTACTAGTATTCTAGTCCTAAAGAGTAAGATAGTAAAAGAGACTTCTAAACTTAAATAACTCTACTTAATATATATCTTAGGGTTAAGTTAGTTTAATATTATTATTTTTAAAATTTTTTACTTAGTATATTCTAATTACTAATATTTTCCCTAATAGGATTAAGTTATTATTAGAGACTAAGATTATATCTTTCTCCTTTAATACCTACCTTATAAAAAATTTACTTCTTATATAATCTTACTCTACTATTAGAAGTAGCGGATTTATATACCCCTAGCTTATATAGCCTTTCTATCTATAATTCTAATATATAATTAAATTCTTAGAACTACTAAAATAGTTACTCTTTAATCTCTCTTTTATAGTAAAGTCTCCTCTTTTTTATTAATTAATTAAAGTTATTTATCTATTCCTTTATTTTTTATTCCTACTATTATTTCTTCTAGGATTTTTATACTATTCTTAATTAGCCTAGTAGGGTAAGTTATAGTAAAGAGCTTACCCTCCTTACTAACTTATATTTAAGTTTATATTAGTAAAGCTTTATATAAAGTTCTCTATAAGTATAGAATTTTATTATAATATATCTAGTAGGACTCTATCTATACTATTTAATCTAAAAAAATATTTATTTTCTTTTTTTATTAATAGATCCTCTCTCTTCTCTTTTTATTTAATAATTTTATAAATTATACTTAAGACCCTTTTAAAGTCTATTATTATTTTTCTAAGAATTTTTTTAATAATTCTTCTAACGTTTTTATTATCTAGACTATTAATAATTTATTCTACTATATCTTTTACTAACTTTTTTAGGAGATTATTATAAATCTCTTTTATTTTATTAAAGTACTTATCTAAATCCTACTTCTTTTACTTTAGAGTATATAATACTAAAAGTATATCTAGCTTCCTACTCTTTTTCTAACTCTTTAAGAATCTCTTTATAAATATTTTCTTTAGTATACTCTAATCTTTTATTATTTTATCTTTTTACTTATTAATCTATTTCCTTACTACCCCTTAGATTTTATTTAATAGAATATAATATTTAATTTTATCCTTACTTATTCTTATCTCTTTTATATATTATCTCCTTACTAGTATAAAAGTATACTCTAGAAGTTAGTAATATCTTATAAAGTCCTTATTAAGCGTATTAAAGAATTTAAGAATATTAATTTATATTATTTCTACTATATCTACTATAGACTAAGTTATAAACTATAGATAAGTTTTAATTAATTTTAAACTTAATTATAACTTAAAGGTCTACTTTATAGTAGTTATAAGCTAGGAGGTATTTTATTATACTAAATATAATAAACTTATTAGAGATAATAATAATAATTTTAATAGAGATCTATTCTATTTCCTCTAACTATATTAATAATAAATTAGTATAGGTATTATAGAATAGAGCCTTCTCTCTAATTTATTATTTATAAGAGAGGGTTTCTTCTCTAATAATAAATATCCTATAAAGATATATCTAAAATCTAGAGTTTTAGATTTTAGGGTTTTTAAATTTAGAGTTAATAACTTTAGATCTAAAGATAATAAAAATAAGTTTTACTCTTCTTTCTAATTACCTTATATATCTAGTAAAAATAACTTATTAGATAATAATAATAAAGCTGTTTAAAATAGTTATAAATATTAAATTACTTATATAAGTATTTAACCTTCTATATTAATAACTTCTAGGGATAATTCTTTTTAACTAGTAATACTTTTCTTCTTACTAACTTCTAAAAAATATTAATTAAAACTAGTCTCTTAATTCTATATTAACTAGGACTTTATAGTTTTTATTATAAAAAGAGACCTTCTCTTTAATTTATTATTAGAAATTTTTCTTATTATAACCTAATTACTTCTTCTAGATTTAGAATATAATAATTTTCCTTTTAAATACTTAGTATTAATATTTACTAAGTTTCTTAAAATAATAAGGCTAGTTAATAGCTAGTATTAAAGTATAATATAGTAAGTATATATAATATAATAACTATAAGTATTAGTAGAGAATATAATAATAGTAGAATTTTATCTATTATTTTAAAGTATTATTTAAGTATCTAGTTTATTTTCTTACTTTAAGCTTATAATCTATTTTATATATCTTAAATAAAAACTAGTCTTATCTTCAGCTCTAGAATATAGGCCTAGGATTAATAGATAGTAGAATAATTATAATAGAGATATTATAGATATAAAGATCTTATAGTTAATTAATTAATTCTATTTTCTAATCTAGGAGCGGATTTGTAAGAAAACCCTGCTAATTATGATTTCGCGCTAAAGCCTACTAGGCCCACAGCGGGCTCCGCGTTAACGCTAGACGCGTGCTTTCACGTCCGCAATCCGACGATTGTACCTGCCTCATCTGCAGTCTCAAGAAGGAATTTGGAAGCTCCATAGCATAGCAATGAGCCGGCAATCTAACGTTCGAGGTCCAATACCAGCGAATGCAAGCAGCAATGAAAGGCCCCAGAGCAAAGCCGAGGAGAAAGGCATGTGGTCGTCCATGCTGGACAGCGTTGCAAGTGGAAAGAAACTGCCAGAGAAAAACATAATAGTATTGGGAGGGACCCCAGAAACTCAAAAGGAGTTCCTGGAAATACTTGCCTCTGATGCCCCTAGGAGACCTCAGGATCGGCACAGGAAAAAGCCTGTTGTTGCGAATGACTTTGCGCTGGGATATACATATCAGGATGTTCTTGATGCTGATCATGAAGGTAAATATCCTGGCGAAGCCTGGTTATAATAAGAAGCTGAGCATCTATAGACATCCTAGCCCGCCTATCAATCTACCTCCTCTCCGAGCCCGAACCCTCCTTCGCACCTCTGCTCAAACCTCTGTTCACGCCTCAATCGATACCAGAAACCCTTTTGGTCATGCTACTAGACTGGAATGAACCTTGGGTATGGGTCCGGCAATTACGGGATTGGATCACACTTCTTAGAGACATCAGGTCGTTGTTAGACAATTCTTCAACTGAGATCACGGACGAGGTGATGAAGGAATGGCAACAAAGAAAAAGGGGAGTCTCGACTTATGACACTGGAGGCTCAGGCGTTGGGGGTGAAGGCAACGTTACGCTGCCACTAAGTCAAGGGGAGTGGGACGAGCCATTGGGGTTGCCCCTTTGTGTCGTCTGTCATAATGTACGTGTCAGCCCGTGCGGTAGCATCGTCAGTGGTAGTATACTAATTTTGATCCTCAACAGGCCGATAAGATAGACTCACTTGAGGTAGAGCAAAGCTGGAAGGAGGAAGAGTTTGACTTCGTGTTGCAGTTCCTCCGCACCATTCTAATGAAGCGTGAGCACGTCCTAATAACCCTGTCTCATAGCCCTGCTGACAGGTCTAGACGGCGCATCGCTAATATATACGTCTAATTCTGTGCCCAATTCGCTTCCCACACTCTTACATTCAACCCTTGGTATACATTCGCTGCTGAGAAAGCAAGCGCTCAAACACAATGTCATCGATAGAGACAAAGTCCTGGTCCCGCCAAACTGGGACTCATGGGGTAAGATTAGAGTCCTGAGAGAAGGTTTTGATGTCGAGGGCACAAGCAGTGGATGGAGTAAAGACATCCAAGAACGTTCAGCAACGAATGGCACGGACCAAACCCCATCACCAGACGGTGCTGTCCTCCCCTTGTACGAGTCCACCATCTCCAATCCTCGAAAATCCAAGTCCACCAACCCCTTAGACACTGAGCCCAAAATTGAGATTCCAACCCGCCCGACACAAGACTTTCTCGCCTCACAACTCGAGACCATAACCCGTCTCCAAGCTGAAGATGACCGTGCGGCTGCCGCCTCCAAAAACCCTGGTACCAACAAACAGCATGACGAGCGCGTGAACGAGCACATCGGGCCCGTGCAGGTGAATATGGGCGGCATACAGGTCGATGCAGATGACATCGTCAGGAAGCTGAAGAATAGGGAGAAGGAAGTTCTTACCCGAACGCCGGAGGCCGATCCTCCTAACGTGGCAGCGGCGAAAAGCCCCGAGGACACAAAGGCGCAGAATGAAGCTTTGAATTCTTTCTTCGCTGGGTTGATGAAGAGGGGGGCGAGTGGGAGTCCGAGGGGAACGCCAGGGAGGGAAGGCAAGAGTGCGAGTGGGAAGGATTCACCGAGTAAGAAGGGATGAGATCGATGCCTGTCCCGTGACTGTACTTGTACAGACGTCCCGTTTCGGGTTGGACGACTTCTACTGGTCTTAGTTCCCCTGGCCCTAAACCTCCTATTAGGAGAATACAGACCAGATAGAAGACTGGTGGATCATATACTACCAACGACTTATAGCATAGCGTTCACCATTGCACGCAAGAATCTCCAGAACAGATTTCAGGCGGCTGAGGGGCATGTGAATGATACTTGATATCAGTACAACTGCCCATGACTGGCTCTTCGATGGCTGACCTTCGTCCACCCAAGCGGCAGAATTACTCCTGATAATACTCAGAGGCGATGCACCATATATGAGAGAATGGAGCATAAGTCGTGTATATAGAGCTAATACTTAACGAATTGATAACAATAATACCCCTAGATATTATAGCTATAGGGGTTTTTAACCCTTTATCATACCTTTTTCGTACTTAATAAGTATATGACAAAGATATTTACTGCTCTACAGGAGCTTATCGGTTTTAAACTTGACTGAAATACCCACATTATATACATGACTTATCCTTCATTCTCTTCCATGTAACCCAGCCGCGGCCTCCTAAACAACTGTTTGAACAAAGTCAACGCCCTTCTCGCAATTGAAACCTATATCATATTGGCCTATTCATGAAAGTATGGCAAGATAACATCGTTACCCGCCTTCTCATTACTAAGTCAGACTCTATATCCCCTCCAACTGAGAAATCTTTTTACCCAATTCGACAACATGTCCGGCAAAAACTCATACTTTGCCTTTTCCCTCTCATCAAGCTCAGTCTTGGCATACTCCCACATCCGGAAATCCAACGGCATCTCCCCCTACCCACGCTCCTCAACAGCAGGCTCAAGCCGCTCCACCACTTGCCGAATGATTTCCTTATGCTTCTCACACTGTCGCCTTGCTTTCTTCGCCTTGGACCGTCGCTTCAATCGGCATGGCAGACATAATAGCTTCGCAAGTGGGAAGCCAAGCTCTACCACGAGGAATACTATCAGTGAGGTGACTTTGCGTTCGCAGCGGACGGCGAAGCGGAGGAAGCTGTTTTCGGGGAGGGGTGATTGCGTTGACGAGGAGTCAGTGTCGGTGGTTGGTGGATGGTCGGGAGGTTCGATGATAGCTCTGTTCTTCGCTTGGGAGGCGTCGTCGAAACTCCATCTTCGATGCCAGGATCGGGATTGGTGGGTGTTTCGGCCTGTTTCAGGGTCAAGGAATATTAGTTTGGATCCGTTGCGTAGGAGGTGTTCGGTTTGAATTGGTGGAGTGGTGGGCACGGTCTCAAGATTCTGATCTGGATGGTTCTTTTGGCTTTGTATAAGTTTGCTTATATAGGTTTTGAACGACTTTACGATATGGTAGAAAGATCCGAATATTTCCCCATCCTTCGCATTTTCAAGCGACACTGTATAGTCGTTCGTTACAAAAGGCAGTATTGTCCTCCTGCCGGATCTTCCGTCGTAGCTCCAACGTCGAGGCCAGCAGCCAGCGCTGAAGTGTTGAACACGTCCATCACCGAGGGGGTATTGCCATGATGCTGTGTCGAAAAGTACGAGTGGCTTTCGCAAAGACCTTTTCAATTGTTCTGAGGTCCTGAAAGTTTCCTTGAACAACGACATCGCAGACCAGTCCTTGAAGACAGGCAAAACTGGGACAAGATGGTCGTTCTTCTCTGTTTTCATAGGATGCCCGAGTTGCGGAAGAGTACCATGCGCTGTATCATGTCCGTTGAAACTGCATCTCCGTTTGGGAATACTGTTGGCATTGAAGGCGACGTATCTGCCGTCGCGAAGATAATATTTCCAGACAGCAGAGCTCTTATCAACCTCAATAGTATTCTTGCTGTTAGGCTTGTCATTGGTCCTCTATAATCCAGACGCGGTTAGTGACCCGAGCGGAATCACCCTGAGATGGTTCGCTTACCTCTTCATGTGTACATCCAATGGTGATATGTATGACTCTCAGTAGACTGAGTAGTGCGATGATGAAGGGAAACAACTGACCGGTAGAGCCTATAACGTAAATACCTATTACGGAATTCCAGCGCAAGGTTAACTCGACGGCCAAAATGAACCACGAAACGAGCAACAAGCTGGTCATGATACTGAGCACTCTCGAGTAGAAAATTCCTCTCGCTAAAAGGACTCGACGCCAGGATTGACTTGCATCATTAGTCCAGAAACCAGAACTGTCGAATTTACTTACTTCTTATTGCGCTTATCGACTTTCTGCAGTGTAAGGATATGCTCAGGCTCTTCGTGATCTAGTTGACTAGCGGAGAGATAGAGCTTCCAAATGTTGGCAAAAGAAATCGGCTTCGCTTTCGGAGGATGATATAGTAAGATTGCGGCAATGAACAGATATTTGATTGCTTGGCTTATAAGATAAAGGATTGCAAACGCCCGATAGAAGTCTGGACCTCCTGAAGCCCCCGAAACCCTAGCGAACTAGTTAATGTACGCCTCGCAACCGCCTGAAGGCTTAAACCGAAACCAGAACCATACATTGTAGGATGCAACAGCAGCCGCTAATGCTTGACGCCATTGATTACCAAGAATCGACAAGCCAAGATTGGCTTTGAGAAGTTCCCTGTCTTTCTGCGAAAAGCCCAATACAACACCACGAACAGTCGATCTCGTCAGGGAACCGATCCCTTTGGGAAAAGCACAGATGAGAAAGGCGAACATCAATTGCAACATAACGTACGCCTCGACATATTGTATAGTCCCACTGACGGTCGACTTGGATACTGCGGCAAAGACGTCCAGAAGGAATATACTGCTGGTATGCCATATGCTCAATGTCTCTTCGGGTAACAGTCTACTGGTAAGTGAGGTAGAAGTTAATTGGAAGTATATCCCAAGTCTGATACCCAGCCCGTAGAGGTCGGGATTGCCATTAATTGAGCATAGATCTTGACGAGTAAAAGCCATCTTTCACTTCTCATACAAAGAGAACGTTAACAAGATTCATAAGTACCGATTCCGATCCACGTAGACTCGGGCGGTGTATGAGCACCTTCGCTCCACTTCATAGAGTGGATACTGAATGGTTGATATTGAAGACTTGTTTAATCTTAGCGTCTCTCATATCTCCGAGAAGCTTAGTATCTCCGGCGGCAGGGACTTCCCCACACTCTTGGCGAGCATCTCCGATCGTCCACGGTTTCATACCTCTTTGAACAGTCCCATGTATCAATAAGGAGCAAGGATGCGGCGAGCTCTGAGGCCATTAGTGAAAATTGCTCATACAAGGCCCCGGACATGTCGTCGCTGTCTATTGACAGAATCTTTCGCTCGAGGTCCTCTCGAGGCAAGCAGGGGTTCTCCAACCATTGCTATCCCGCTGACTGTGCATAGCCTCCTCTACTAGAGCAGACAGTCGGCGACCATTTTGCTTCCATAGTATCCAAATTCGGAGACCATTTAGCGTAAGCAGCAATGCTTGAAAGCGCACGGAGCATTGCTTGACGAGTCGTACAGCGTCATCTCGCGACATCAGGGCGCACGGTTGACCTATGGGGCATTGGACAAAAAGAGCAGGGCATTCGCACAAGGATTATTAGCATTGGGAGTCAAGAAGGGTGATAGGGTGGCTGTTATGCTAGGTAACAACATCGAGTATGCGATTGTATGCGGCCCAGAGATTAGATGGAGAATGCATTGCTTATATAGTTCAAGGCTACCTACGGTTTATTCAAGCTCGGAGCAATACTCGTGCGTTTTTACTTTTTCCCTGGGCCTAGGCTTGATAACATACAGGTGATCAAGTTATCGAGTCTAATTTGCAAGTCTAGGTTCCTCTCAATCCTGGCTTCAATGCCCAGCAAGTCATCGCTGCTCTTTCTCATCTAGAAGCCTCGTATCTGATCATTGGGGCTGAGACCAATCTACCGAGAAGAGAGCCTCGATCGAATCTTCCTCTTCTTCAGCAGCTCATACCAAACCTCCAAGCTGCAAAGCTCGAGTCTGAAGTCGTACCATCTCTACGCGAAGTTATTCTTGTTCAGAACTCGGAAGGACGTATTGATTCATCTAACTTGTTACCCCTCTATAACTTTGAAACCATCGTATTTGATGGAAGAGATAGGTATAGCCCGTTTCCTCTTGAGACATCTCTTCATCCCGATGAGATAATCAATATCCAATTCACCTCCGGAACAACGTCTCTTCCCAAAGCTGCCTGCCTGTCCCATCGCTCAATCTTGAACAATGGCAAGAGCATCGGCGATAGAATGCTCCTCACAGAAAATGATGTGGTATGTTGCCCTCCACCACTATTCCATTGCTTCGGATGCATTCTGGGGTACATGGCCACTGCAACTCACGGCTCCGCTATTGTCTTTCCAACCGAAGCCTTTGACCCTGGAGCCACACTTAAAAGTGTTCAGGAAGAGAAGTGCACAGCACTTTATGGTGTGCCAACGATGTTTGTTGCAGAACTAGAGCTTCTACAGAACGGGACTATACCCCACACTGGCTTCGAGCATTTGCGAACTGGAATAGCCGCTGGCTCCAGTATTCCAGCCGAACTGATGCGAAAATTGCACAAAACTCTAAACTTGACGGAGTTGACAATCTGCTACGGTATGACAGAGACAAGCCCTGTCTCAGCAATGACGACAACGGATGACCCTCTTGAGAAGCGCATTGACAGTGTGGGGAGGCTACTGCCGCATGTCAAAGCGAAAGTCGTAAATCCCGCGGACCGCACCAAGATCATTCCTGCAGGGGAACGAGGCGAATTAGCTGTAAACGGCTATCTCGTCATGAAAGGATATTGGGGGGACGCTGAACGGACAGCTGAAGTGATGGTACCAGACGATAATGGACAAGTTTGGATGCATACCGGTGATGAGGCCGAGATGGATGCAGAGGGTTATGTCAAGATTACAGGTCGGATCAAGGACATCATAATTAGAGGGGGAGAGAATATTCATCCTCTCGAAGTCGAGAATTGCCTTTTTGCTCACCCAGCCGTACAGGAGGTTAGTGTGGTAGGGCTGCCAGATGAAAGATACGGAGAGGTCGTTGCTGCTTTCATTATTCCCCACCAGGGGGCCAACGTGACGGCCGAGGAGGCCAGAGCCTGGGTAAGGGAAAAGTTGAGCAACCATCTGGGTAGGTCTCTAAATTATCTTGGCCTGCTCTCACGCAAAGTTTAAATCGCTTACAAACATTGTATAGTACCAAAATATGTTTTCTGGGTTGGAAACTACCCTAAAACGGCCAGTGGAAAAATTCAAAAATTTAAGCTCAAAGAAGATGGTCTGAAGCTTGTGAGAGAAGGCCATGGCTCGCAATAAAGCGAGTATCTTTCTGCGCACGTTCAGAGATGATTCAATAACACATCCAATATGATACCTTAAACGTGCCAACTGGATGGTCGTGCTAGGCCTAGCGAATGTGCCTCGATCGAAAGCGCTAGTGGTCGTCACAATCACATACAGACTATTCGCACGCCCGGTTTGTTGGTTGCTCGTTATGAGGGTACAGATATCCCAATCAGGAGCACCCACTTATCAGTCGGATGAGCTTCGACAAACGCAGCTCTCCGACCAGCGTACAAAGCTCGCTAAGGCTTCGAAAGGAGTCAGAATACCCCACTTCTAACATCGGGCTACGCTTTATCATCGCCTTCGAGCCGCGCTCTGAGCTTCAGTCGATCATCAACGCATTGTGGTATATATCTCATCTCAACAATATGTCCCTCGGTATGTCCGACGATTTCTTCGATTTCCGGTGTTCGCCCGCCACATTACAATTTTAGAACAACAACTGATTCAATGAACGTGATCTGCTCGCTGACACCTCATGATTACTCTGTACGCCTGTCGGATTGGATTGACATGCCGACGCTTCCCACTGGAAGCTGTTGTTAAGGATGGATCATCGTGTCGTCGGTGACGACGGTATATAATTAGGCCATGATTGGCGGTACAGTAGAGGCAACGACTATCGATGGTCCAACCTTTTGCGCCCAGACCGAGGGCCGAGGATGTCCGTCTCTGAACTAGAAGTTAGGACTTTATACACCATAGGCGCGGATATTTGACCAGGTCTCTTCGCCACATGTGGCAATCGAGTGTTTTCCCTAAATACGCGATGTGCGACGTGATCTCGCAAGAAGGCAGCAAAGAGGATGAAGTTCTTTATCATTGCCCATGCAGCTATCGCTGCTGCCCCTGTATCTGCTTCCGTTACATGCTTAAAAGTGGGTGCAACAGCAACAGCAGGATGGACCAACGAAGCCGGAGAGGCATGCACATGGAAAGGCTTCGTCGGCAGCAACTTTGGCACGAATGTTGTCAATGATGGAGAGTAAGGGCAAACACTATAGGGTAGAAGTAGTCGATTTACCAGGACAATTGCTAATATTTGGTCTTTGCTGGATAGTTACAGTTGCAATGGACGGTGGGTGGTCCCGCCTAATTCTACTTTCTTTGACTTACTCCCAACAGCTGCGGCGCTGGATGCACTGGCCTACCTCCCGGGAATGCCTAGTAAGACGCTAGTCTATCACGTAGAGAACCGAATACTAAATTCCCAGTACCCACGATTGCTTCTCCCATGACATCTGTTCCTATTTCAACAATGCGACAGGTGGAGCGAGGTAGGTGCGCAAGTCATCATGTTAATCCTCGGGTATACTGAACCGTTGCTGGTGCTAGTGATCCGAATTGTGGCGCGGCGTACGAGGCTGCGGAAGATGATACGGTGTTTGGCCTTTTTGATGGGTGTGGACAGCCAAATCCATCGATCGCACCCATGGCTCCTACTGTGCTGCCTGTGTGCAGTGCTTGATGGAGGAGAGATGGAAGGGGAGATGGTTCGGAAGCTATGCCGTATAGTCTGAATGGGTAAGGGACCACGAGACGAGGAAATGCGAGGTCGGGGCTTAATGCTGTACTTTCAGTGTCCATTGCGTTCAACCGGGGCAGCAAATCTAGACCCTAGCCCACCAAAAAAGATCATCAAACCCTCACATCCACATTCATCAACTCAAAATCCAGATACATATACCGAATCATGCAACCAGATACCCATGCAGCCTTCTCATCTCCAACCCAGATGAAAGAAACTTGAATACGATAACATACATACCCCACACAGCTATTTTTCGTTCCTTCGTTCCTGCGTTCGTTCGATGATATATCTACGCATGTAAACACCCCATCATCCTAAAGTGGTTGAAAGTGTTAGGTAGACATCAAAAAACCCGAACAGTACCTTATTGTCAATTACATCCACCAAGAACCTCTTCCTCCATTCACATACGACAGGTCTATACAAGCCCTCCCCCAATAACAATACCACCACACCCACAATAGCCCAGCATCCACCCCCCGCCCAAGCGTACGTAACCTGTCCATCATCTCGGCAGGCAGGCAGGTTCACAAACCCTCCCATTCATCAACTCCCCAAAGAAAAAACCCCTCCAATTATCGCAAGTACATAGTACATATATACCACCAAAATTGGGGGAAAAAGGTAAAATCGTTGGAGATTTATTGTAGCTATTGGCACTTTCTCAGATTTCGGGATTGAATTGTCGCGAAGTGGTAACAATGAGTGAAATATTGAATGTGAGTGAATAAATGGATGGGGTGGGGTGGGCAAATGTGAATCATGCGCAAGACCTAGGTAGGTAGGTAAAAACACCGAACAAATCATATTATTATGGATAACACCCCCCCCCCCCCCCCGCCAAAAACCATACCTCCAGATATTTCTAACCCCTCTTTTCAATTATCCACCACCCACAACCCTCACCCCTTCCCCAAAACCCAAAACTATATACACCACCTTACCTATCAAACCACAAAAAGCTTTCCTCCCAAATTTAAATACCCCCCTTTCCTCCCCCTCTCTTCCCCCCACCCCAACCAAAACCACTTCCCCAGAATATTTCAAAACACCACAACTCACAAATCCCAAACACTTCCTCAAGAGAGGGACGCTTCAGAGCGAATCGATGGAAGGATATTTATAAACAGGTGTAAATAGTTGTTGAGTGATTCGACACAGCCAAAAGTTCTTCATCAATGTAGTCACGTGATTGGAGTGCGTGGTTTGAGATTGAAGTTGATGGTGAGGGGTGATGGGATGGGATAGGATAGGATAGGATAGGATAGGATAGTAGGGGCTGCTGAGTGTTTGTTCTGGTAGAGAAGAATGGAGGGTTTCGGATGGCTGAGAGCGTTGAGCACTAAGCGAAAGATTTTGTAGGTATGCTTGCATAATGAAGAAGACCTATTATGGCCTTGGGGGATCGAATTGGAGAAATAGAAATTACGTTACGAGATCTGCAAGGTTCTTGCGGGTTGGGAGATAAGTAAGAGAAATATATTTATATATATATATATAATATAGGGACTGGATAATTTGCTGCAACTTCCAGCGGCTTTCCGCGCCGGTTATTCCTGCCTTTTTACCACCGTGTTCCGGGTAGCCCTTGGTGGCAGCCGCAACACGATCGCGAGGCACGAGCTACCCACAAGTCTGAGGCACTGAGGCAATGCAGAAGCAAACTCTTGGGCATTGGCTCGTTTTGCTCACCACGGACTTGAATGCAGTCTGTTTTTCGACTAAGGCAAACGAGGTAGAGATTGTTTGGGTCTCCCTTCTCGTCGTTAAACAAAATGCTTCCCCTTTGCTTATCACCACATCGTGCCAGAATGTCACACGGTGGAATCTATGAAGCCGTCACCAGCCTGTTATATCGCTTAGAAGATAGACAACGATAGGAGAGCTGTTGGAACTTGGTAACCGGCTTATTGTTGGAGTATCGATACTTTTGTCTAACCCGGTGCGTAGATGTCAACTGCCAAGGTGACAAAAATCTGTCCCGGGCGCACCCCCTTTCGGGCATATGGCGCTTAGCTACACTATCGTGCAACGCGGGTGCGGGTCGTAATGCTATTTGGGTATTGACGTCTTATAGGAGCGTGAGGGGCCTATTAGAAATATCAATCACATTCACCACCATTAGCCGGTTCGGCAAATATTGCCGTAGAAGAATAAAAAGAGAGGGGGAGGGGATTTAACAGAGTATATCTAAGTATATAATAGGCTAATAGCTTATATCCTAATTTTATAAGAGAAGTTCTATCTTAATTTCATTATTAAATATTATTATTTTAGATTAAGAACGTAATATTATAGTCTTATATTAAATTAAGATAAATAAAGTATAAAAGGTATAAGTTAATTTTTATAAAGTAAGTTAAAATTAAGGGTAAAACAAGGAAATTTAATAAATAACTATATATTACGATTTAGATCCTAACTATAAAGTAGATATTAAAGCTAGACTATATTAAGCCTAGCTTCTAGATATACTTATAGCTAGTAATTAATAGCTTAGCTAGCTTCTTCTTTATAACTTTTAATCTATTTATATAAGCTCTATTACTATTACGTATACTTACTTAGACTTTAATATATTAAAAGCTATTCTTCTTACTAAGTAAATTTTTTCCTACGGAATAAGTCGATTCTAGAGGAGGTAGATCTATAGCTTTAGCGTAGTAGTCTTACTTAATATAATTTAAAAAGCATATCCTTTAAAACGTAACTAGTAACTATATCTTTAAAGGAAGATACTTATTATCTATATTAATCTAGAAGATATTCTAGCTCGCCTAAATATTATACTAGTAATAAATCTATACTAGCGCCGCGGTGGTTCTAAAATAGCTAATATATATACTAAAAATTAAATAAACTAACTATTTCTTTAGAACTTAACTAGTAACTATTTATAAAACTTTAAATTAGGTAGAATTAAAGCTATATATATATTTATCTATTTACTTCTACTTTCTCTCTAATAATAGACCTTATTATTATTCTATAACTCTACTACTACTAAAATACCTACTTCTATAATTATATATATAGTACCCTACTACCTACTATCTATTTAACCCTAAATTAGGTAGGATTAAGGGTATATATATAGATATCCTTTTACCCTTATTTCTTTTCTAATAAGAGATCTTATTATCGCTCTATAATTCTACTACTACTATAGTATCTCTAGTACGTAGTAGATAGACCTATTTTAATAGTAAAAAGTACCTAAGTAGTACCTAGATTATTAATTAGTTATTAGAAATTATATAGGAAGTAAAGTAAGACTTATTAGATATATATTAAGTACTAGGGGTAGAGCAGAGGTATTTTAATAGTAGTAGGATTATAGAGCGACGACGAGATCTCTTACTAAGGTAAAAGTAGAGATAAATAGATAAATAAATATATAGCTTTAATCCTGCCTGGTTAAGAGTTAAATAGATAGTTAATAGTAGAGCTTTATAGAAATAGTTAATATGCGCATTTCAAAAAATCGGTGTTTTACCTCCCGAAGGCTATTTACGCTAGCATAGATTTATTGCCGGCACGATAACGAAAACATGTCGTCTTCGAGGACTGGACAGATACCTAAGAGTTGGAGACTCCCAGATCCACAAAATCCAACCAAACCCCCGGATGCAACCCAGTCCCAATCGCAGACGGTAGACTTCAACCTTCACGATTCCGACACTGAAGAGTTTTCAGCAGCACGCGGTTTACCCGACGACGTTGAAGATGAACATCTTAGACGTGTTAAAGACGCTAAGAAGGGCAAGATACCCGCTAATAGGAGACGCTTCACGGTCGACTTTAATAATCAAGATGACGCAGTACTTTACCGAGTTAGTAGGGCCGATGATGATGAAATTAAATAAATCGCGATGGCCGTAGGAAAAGCAGGCTTTGCCGAAGAAGTCGACTCAGCTACTAGTGAATGGTACGAAGGACTCCAAGACCTAGTAAAGAATACTCGCGTTATAATCCGCGACTTTACAACCCAGTTGAAGACTCTTACAAAGGAGAATAATATATTGCGGAGTAGCGCGGACTTAATAAAAGAGAAATACGCGTCCTTAAAGCTAAAGCTTAGAGAGATATAAGGGAAGCTAGTAGCCAGCGAGGCTAATACTATAAGAATACGCTAGTTACGAGATAGGTATTATAAGAGCGCTAGGATCCTAGAGGATCAGAATAAAATCTTAAAGAAGAACTTAGAGAAGGCTAAACGAAGCTAGCTAGTATACTTATACAACTCTAATAATAAGATATAAATAGGGTAAGATTAAATATAAATATATCCTAACTAAACTTTAATAGATATTTAAAACGTCGTCGTATCTAGTTATAATAAGAATTATCTAGATACTTCTACTTTTAATAGAAATCATATTAAATAGGAGTAATAGAAATATTATATCTAGTCTAAATTTAAATAAAGCGTCTTCTAGTTCTCTATAAAGAAGTATAAGATAAACTATATCTATGATAAATATATATTCTAAGCGTTTACTATTATCTAGTCGAGAATATTATTAATATCTAATAATTTATATACTAATTATTAATAAGTCTTAGATAATCTAGAAGAGAACTTTAATACTTATAATAAGAAAGCTTAGATTAAAGTTAATATATAGTTACTAAACTTCTCTATAAGATCTAAGGATAAGAATAAATTATTTAATATATTCTATATAAGGTTTATAGTAGCTATTACGCTACTAGGGTACTTAGAAGATTATAAGATAAAAGACTTAATATTATAGATCAAGGCGTACCCTAGAGTATACAGAGTAAAGGAATCTCTAAGAATAGTCTTATATAACTAATTATAGTAATTATACTAGTTACAGGTTATAACCATTACGCCTTAGTAGAGTAGAGGCTCTACTATTAAATATATAAGGGATAGTCTTCCTACTATTAGAAGTTTTCTTCTTTATATTTAACTTATATAATTAAGAGGAGTCTATAGTTAATAGATACTTAACTTACTTAACCTAACTTATATCTATTTATACCCTCTAAGGAGTTAAACCCCCTTATTATACTTTAAATACTATACTTTACTCTATTTAGAATAAGTACTTCTAGTTCTATTATAGGAGACTATTAACGCCTCTTTATAAAGGTTATAAAGATAGCCTAGTAAGATAACTTAGGCATCTAAATAGTTCTAGAAGGAGGACTTAAGATCCCTACCCCTACTAAGTTCTCTAATAAAAGAGGAACTCTTAATAGTTATATATAATAGATAGAGTTATATATAATATTCTACTCTTTATTATTTACTAAATTAGAGGAATAGAACTTATTCTACCTTTTTTACTTAAAGGGAGATATAGTAACAACTTTCTCTTCTTAGCTTAATAAATATATTAAGCTTTAAAACCCCTAATATATATTAGATAATATTATTAAATTCTTTAATAATTAAGACTATATTAAAGATATCCTTAAAGCCTTATTTAAAGATAATATTAAAGAGTATAAAATAAAGAGAAAAATATCTTATCTCTATTAAAAGGGGTTAGTAATTAAGTATATAGTGAAATTCCAGGCCTTATTAGTAAAGATTTATTAAAATACTACTATTAAGATAGCAGCGTACTAGACTAGACTAAGTAAAGAAGTTAAGAATAAATTAGTAAGGATACTATTATTTTAAGATATATCTTTATTTATCTAGATAACCTATGCTATTAATAATAGATTATATAAAAGAAAAATAGAATAAAAGGCTTCTAACCTAGAAAATAAGTTTAATAGGTGGGAGAATATCTTAATAGTAAGCTAGAAACCTCCTTATAGGGCAAAAAAGGAAAAGAAGACTAGGGACTTATTATAGGTAAAGTATTATAACTACTATAAAAAGAGATATTATAAGAATAAGTACCCGTGATAAGAATAAGTAGCTATTATAAAAGAAAGAGATAACCTTTCTTAAGAAATTATCTAGGCTATAAATACCTTAAAACTAATTATAGTAGACTCCTAAATAGGAGACACTTTTAAATAAGTTAAAAAGAAGATAGAGTATAATAGTTTATCCTAAACTATATACTATAATAACTAGTACCGAACCTACTAAAGTAAGAAAGAAGAAAGTAGTTACTTTCTTAGAAAACTAAGGGCGTATTTAGAAGATAAGTTTTAGATAGTAGTTATAAATAAGAAAATATATAACTCCCTAAACTAGGAGTAGGCTAAATAACTATCTTTAGATAAAACTTTAAATAGTAAAGTTTCACTTTTTAAAGAATTAGAAAATAATTTAAAGGAGTTATAAGTATAATACTAGATTATAGTCTAAGTTTAAAAAGAGATAGTAGATATTTAGAAGTAATAAATATATTATATAAAAGAGTAAGTAATAGATCTCTATTATAAATTAGAAAAAGTAAAGAATTAGATAATTAAGGTATTAATAAAGCAACCTATAAATATATTAATTAAGTTATTAAATATTTATAAAATAGCCCTCCTACTAAATAATATATAGAAGCTAGCACTAATAGAAAAGTTTAAAGGGATTTTTAAATTAGTAGCTAAGGAGATTACTTATAATAAGATAAATAAACTAGTAATTATTAAGATATTAGTTACTACTAAAGTTAGATAAACGCTATAAGGGGATAGCTATATAGACCTATTAAATATAGTTTATATATATACCCCTAAGAGATTAAGGTTTTTAAAGGATAGATTAATCCTTCTCCTAAATAAATATTTAGTACTATAGGAAATAAGAAACTAGGCTAAAGAGTTAGTTAACTCTATAGCTAAAATTCCCCTATAAATATATTAAATATTAGATTCTAAATTTCTTAATAAGCCCTCCTCTATCTTTAAACTAGATAGAAAAGGAGAAGATTTAAAAAACTAAAGGGTCCCCTAATAAATAAGCTAATTAATAGGACTTATTTAAAGACTAAATAAATTACTATAATTAGATTATAAGGGGATATCTAATTTAGGTTTTAAATAAAGATTATAGGATACTAAGTCTAGATAATTATTAATAGCGAATTTAATAAGGATTTAATTAGTTTTAACTTTATATAAAAGCATAGAATCCTAACTATATAATATATATTATATATATTAACAAACTTTAACTACTTTATAATTAGAAAGATAGATTAAATAACTAAGCCTATTAGTTTATAAATAGGGAGATAATATAAAAAGTATAGCTTCTACTTAATATTAAAAGGAGGAGTAGATAAGATTACTCTTAAAGCC
Organism: Cladonia squamosa; assembly: GCA_947623385.2. Classification (NCBI taxonomy): domain Eukaryota; kingdom Fungi; phylum Ascomycota; class Lecanoromycetes; order Lecanorales; family Cladoniaceae; genus Cladonia; species Cladonia squamosa. Next base: position 1,336,203 of record OX392378.1, on the reverse strand, counting down.
CCCTAATTATAAAAGGTTAACCTATTAATAGGATAAAATTCTAGTATATTAATATTTAAAGATAATACTCTAAACTAAGTTTCTTAAGTATAAAAGTATTTATATTCTAATATTATTATATAGATAATAGAGGAAATAAAGGATAATTTTTAAAAAAAAAACATAATAGTACTATAGAGTTAAGTCGCTACTATTAGTAGTACTACTTATATAAAATTACCTAATAAATATGTGAAGTATAGAAACTTATTTTAAAAAAAAAGCCTTAATAAGGCTCTTTCTAAGTACTAATTATAGGATTATAAGATTAAGTTAATTTTAGAAAAAGAACCTATAAAGAAGCTAATATATCTACTATTAAGAGATAAGGCAGTCGCCCTTATAAAATATATTAAAGAAAATAAAGTTAAAGGCTTTATCTAGAAATTCTAGTTACTAATAGGATATCCTATCCTATTTATACTAAAGGTAGATAGAGGATTAAGGTTATATATAAACTATAAAGTACTTAATAATATAATAATTAAGAATAGCTATCCTCTACCCTTAATTAGGGAGCTTTAAGATAAGTTTTAAGAGAAGAAGTAGTTTACTAAATTTAATATTCTAAGAATATTTAACTAAATAAGGATAAAGAAGGGAGATGAATAAAAGATAGTATTTTATATAAAATAAGGTCTATATAAGTACTTTATTATATTATTTAGTTTAACTAATACCTCTATTATATTTTAAGTATATATTAATAATATCCTAAAAGAGTATCTAGATAAGTTTATATTAATCTATATAGATAATATTCTTATTTACTCTAATACTTTTAAAGAACATATTAAGTATATATAAAAGGTACTAAAAAAACTTAAAAAAGCTAGTTTATAATTTAAGATAATAAAATATAAGTTCTACTAGAAAAGGGTAAAATTCTTAGACTTTATTATTTTAGATAAGGGGATTAAGATAGATCTTAATAAGGTTAAAAATATAGTTAAGTAACTTATATTAACTAATAAAAAAGAGGTCTAGTCTTTCCTTAAATTTATAAACTTCTATTAAAGGTTTATTAAGGATTATAGTAAGACTATAGAATCTCTAATAAGCTTAATATATAATAAAATATTATTCGTATAGGGAAAGAAAGTAAAAGCTTCTTTTTAAACCCTAAAAAAATAATTTACTTTAAGTCTTATACTCTATTAGTTTAACCTAGAACTTCCTATTAAAGTTTATACTAATACTTTAGATAATATATTAGGAGTAGTAATAAGTTAGCCTATATAAACTAACACTAATATTATTAAAAGGGGGAAGGAATATTAGTACTCTATTATATTCTATAATAGGAAATTATAAGATACTAAGTCTAGATATCTAATATATAATAAGGAATTACTTACTATAGTAGATATATTTTATATATAGAAAGTCTATCTAAAAGGAATTAAGTATTAGGTTTAGGTTCTATTAAATTATAAGAACTTAATATACTTCTTATTAATAAAGGAGCTAAATAGATATCTAGCTTATTAGTATAAGGAGTTAATAATATTTAATTTTAGAATTAAATATATTAAGGGTAGTAAAAATAATATTATAAATATACTTAGTAGAAGAGCTAATTATATAAAGAATATTTAGTAGAGTTCTAGAGCTATACTAGTATAAGATAAAAATAGATTACTATAATTAAATAGAGTAGGGCTCTATATTATAGCAACTATAATAGTAGAAATTAAAAAACTTACCTAGTAAGTATTAGCAGATCTATAGAAAGATAAAGTAATAGTTAAAATCCTTAAAGATATTAATAGCTATAATAGGTTTAGTAAAATAGATTTAAAACTTCTTTTATTTCTAAAAAGAATCTATATTCTAATAGCTATATATATAGAAATCTTCAGAATCTACTATAAGGTAGAAACCTTAGGAGGTTATTAGGGGATTAAGAAGACTCTTAAGAAGTTATTATAAAACTTCTATTTCCTAAGAATAAGAAAATATGTTAAGGATAGAGTTACTTATTATAATATATATATTAGAATAAAGCATACCTAATATAAACTATATAGAGAGATAAAATTAGCTAGCTTTCTAAACTAAGCCTAGAAGAGTATTATATAAGATTTTATTATTAAACTTTTAAACTTAAAGGAATAACTAATAAAGGTGGAGTATAATATAATATTAGTAATTAATAATAGATTAACTAAATTAATATACTTTCTACTATATAGGGAAGCCTTAAATATAGAAGATCTAGCTTATATATTTCTTAAAATAGTAGTAGCTAACTATAGGCTCTTAAATAAGATTATCTTAAATTAAGATAAACTCTTTACCTTTAAGTTTTAGAGATTATTAATAGATATAATAGGGATTAAGATAAAAATAAGTATAGTATTTTACCTATAGATAGATAATTAGATAGAATAAACTAACTAAATATTTAAATAATATCTTTAATATTATATAAATTATTAGTAGAATAATTAGGTTTAGTATTTACCTAATATATAAATAGTATATAATAAATCCTTATTAGACCCTATTAAAATAATATTATATTAAGCTAATTATAGGTTTAAACCCTATATAATATTATTACTAAAAGATTATACGCTTAAGATATAGTAAGCTACTATAATAACCTAGAAAATAGACCGCCTCTATTAAGAATTATAGAAGGACTTATAATTCCTAAGTAGATACTTAGTAATATATTATAATTAAAAATATTTAGAAGGTCTAAACATTTTTAAAGGGGATAAGATATATTTTTTTTATAGGAACTTTAAAACTAATAAGCCTAGTAATAAACTTAATTATATAAAGCTTAGCCCTTTTCTAATAAAGGAATATAGAGGGGATATAGATTATATATTAAATTTATTAAAACTAATAAAGAAATATAATATATTTTATATATTATTATTAGAGAAAGTAGACCCCTAGATACTATTATAAATAGTACCCCTCCTCCTAAATAAAGATAATAAGGAGTATAATATTAAAAAGATCCTAGATTATTAAAGAATAGATAGAAAAATAAAGTATCTAGTTAAGTAGTTAAACTATAACTATTTAAAGAATATATAGGAGTTACCTTTAGCGCTTAACTACTCTAAAAAGTTAATAAAGTTTTAGGGTCAAAATCCTAAAGCTATAAGAAAGTTAATAGAGACTAGTATACTAAGTTAGTTAGAGTATTAACTAAGATAATTTTTTAGGTAATCTACTCTATCTTCTAAATCTTCTTTAACTTTTCTAAATACTCTAAATCCTTAATATTAGAAAGCCCTTTATTAAAGAGTCTTTATTTCTAGTCCTTTAGAAAGCAGCGCTATATATATATCTACTTTAACTTCTACTTCTTTACAGAGAGAAGCTCTATAGTAATATTTATAGTAGCTTTAACCTCCTCCTCCTTCTTCTCTAGCTTAGCTATTACGCGATTAATATTATTAAACTATATCACTAATTTAGCAGGCTAGTAAGAGTGTTTTAACTAAATATACTTAGTATATTTAGTAGAAAGAAAAGAAAGGTAATATTCCTTTTAGGATTAAGTATACCTTAAGTATAAAACTATAGCTATTAATCTATTCTTTAAAATATAATTAGCAAGTTATTATTAATAATTAGATAGTATAGAGGAATATTAAGGATATAAGGTTTTTAGGATAAAAAGATTCCTTAATAAAGAGATAGTATTACAGGTTAAGGCGTGCCCTAGGGTATATAGAATAAAGGAACCTCTAAGAATAATCTTATATAACTAGTTATAGTAATTATACTAGTTATAGATTATAATTACTACACCTTAATAAAGTAAAGGCTCTATTACTAAATATATAAGAAATAGTCTTTCTACTATTAGAAGTTTCCTTTTTTATATTTAACTTATATAATTAAGAGAAGTCTATAGCTAATAGATACTTAACTTACTTAACCTAACTTATATCTATTTATACCCCCTAAGGAGTTAAACCCCCCTATTATACTTAAAAAGATATATATCTTCTAATCTTAGGTTGTAGATTATAAATAGAGTTAAGCTATTATCCTACTAAAACTTTATTATTAGACTTCGTATATATAATTTAGAAATAAGATAAAACTTAGTATTTAAAGTATAGACTAAGGTCTTATAGGGTAGTTAAGCTACCCTAAGTAGCCGCGGTGATAGAGATAGGAGTAGACGAGGTAATAATTCCTACTCTAAAGATAAAGTTAGAGATAGATATAGAGAAGAACCTAGTATACTATTTATAATAGACTAGAGTACTTAGCCTCTATATATCCTTATATAGATATAGAAGAAGAGGCTCTGCCTTAAGTATCTTAAACTAGACTACTAGTACGCTACGTAATAAGTTAAGTTTAACCTAATAAATTCCGGGTTAGGTCGGGTTTAGATTAGATTTTAGATTAAGTTTAAAGATTTTATTAAAAACCTAATCTAAATCTAACTTAATAATAGATTTTTAAGTTTAACTTAACTAATCTAATCATCTATTTTAGTACGCTAATTATTATAATAAACTATACTATATATAGCGTTAATATATCTATTATTATTTATTAGATTAATTATTAGCTTATACTTTCTTTATATCTCTATTTAACTAAGTCTTTAATATACTACTCCTCTTAATAAATATTATAAACTTATTCCTTTTATTTACTAATTATTACTTATTAGTTATAAATATAAATATTTATATTAAATAAGCTCTTTTAATTTAAGATAATTCTTTAATTAAGTTTTTCTTATTATTCTATAGCTCTAATATCTTAATAAAGTTTAATATAGTATATATCTATAATAATTAAAAAAGAATTATTTATTTTAGTTAAATTATCCTTATTCTTCTTAGCCTTATTAATATATTAATATAAAAATATATTATTTAAAGCTATCTTATATTATTTTAACTCTAATTTAAGTTCCTTCTTAATAATTATCTTATCTTAATATAGATTAATATAATAATATATATTAATATTCTTTATATAATTATATTAATTAATAACTATAATTACTAAAAAGGTTTTTAACTTAAAATACTAATTTAACTTATATATATCGCTAGTAATATTAAAGATTTATTTATAACTAACTCTTACTATTAATAAAGTAAGGATAGAACGCGTAATAAATACTATTTATAATAGTTTATTTATAAAATCTCTCTATACCTCTAATATATTACCTATAGCTTTATACTCTAAAGAGGGTTAAATAATAATTATTAAATTAATTATTAAAATATAATAATACTTATTAATTTTTTAATAGTATTTAAACTCATCTTTAATTTACTTTATAATTTTATAAAGAAGAGTATTTAAGTTATTTAAAATATTATATATAGTTTTTAGTATATCTATTAGTTATAAAGATAATATATTAGGATTAATTACTAAATAAATATTAAAGTCTTCTTATAATACCTTCTAATATATATTAGTTTATAGATACTTATTAGGCTTAACTACTTATAATAACTTTTAAAATATTAAATCCTTACTCTTAAAATTAAGTAATATAGTTTTACTATAAATATACCTAATAAATAATTAAGTTTATATATAATATTTTTTTAATTTAATAATAACTACTTAAAGCGCCTTAAATATCTATACTTTTTAAGATATTCTCTTATATTTAAGGCGTAATAAAGAGTTATCTAAATAATTAAAGAGCTTATTATAGATTTTAAATACTTAGTAAAGAATAGATTATTAAGTAGTATTAATAACTTAAATATATTTATAAAAGGGTTTTATAATATTAATTAGATATTTAATCTAGGACTACTCTTCTTAATTTAATCTTAAAAAATCTATCTTATACTTCTCCTAGTAAACCTTAAGATTTAGTTTTAACTTATAGATATAAATAAATATATATAATATAAAATCCTACTAGGTTTTAATATCTTAGATAAGCTTTAAGATTATTAGTATATTAAGGTAAGTCTTTATAAAGGAATTATATATTAAGGTAGTAGATTTAACCTTTTCTTTATTTACCTTTTTTATCTATAAAGTAGTAAATTATTTCTTATATAAAAAACTAGTATTAATATAGATTATAGTTCTATAAACCTATAATTAAAAAATATTAGCTTAATATAGTTATTAGATTAATTATTAAATTCTTAACCTTTATAAGTATTAATAGTATATTATTTATAATAACTATTAGATTAATATCTATCTACTTATCCTATATTACTTAAAGTTCTTTATTACTTAGTTTAATATAAATCTTATTAAGTAACTCGCTAATAATAAGCTAAATAATATATATAAGATATAGAAGATATTTAAAAGACTTAGAATTATTATTATTATCTAAGCTATACTCTTATTAAAAAGTCTTTTATATAGCCTATATTATAATTTAATTATTTACTATATTATTTATAATAAGAGCGCTGATAATATAAATAATTTTATAGAAATTAATTTTATTTTAAAGAATAGTTATAATCTTCTTACTAATATAATAGCCTGCGATATATTAAAATATAAGAAGAACTTTATAGTATTCTTAATCTATCTTAATAAAATATATATTAATAGCTAGATAGTTTTATCTATTTTTTAATAACTAAATATTATATAATAAAGAGATTTTAATACTATCTCTTAAAAATTTTACTAGGAGTAATAAACAAATTTTATTATATTAGTTTAAAATATTATATTTAATAGTATTTATATTTAATAGCTTAGTTATATTATCTAAATACTTAAAGACTCTTTAAAGCTTAATATTCTAAATACTTTAAAATAGTAGTTATAGAGAGATAATTATCTAAAATATCTAATTCTCCTAGTTATTATAGGATAGGGTTTAACTATAAAGCTTTTATTTCTAAATTTTATCCCTTATTATCTTATTACTTAAGTATTAATTAGATATAATATAACTAGAAAAATAATCTAATAATTAATCTAATAACTAAATAAGATTTAGTAATTTATAAACTTATAATATAATAGCTAGTATTTATTATTATTAAGATTATAATATCTTTCTATTTATATATAATTTCTACTATCTAGATATATAGTTATTTCTAAAAAGCTAATATTTTTATACGCTAGATATTTTATATTAGAGTTATATTTTTTATATATTACTATTAAGTTACCCTTAGAAATATAAGTACCTTTAAAGAAGTATAGTTATAAGATAGCTTTTTTTTCCCCCTCTAAATAATCTTAGTCTTAATTTTATCTTTCTAAATATTATTTATCTTAAACTATTCTATACCTTACTACTATTATAAGAAAAGATCTTTTTTTATATCCTTATATAAAAAGTAATCTTTATTTAATCCTATTTTCTTTAAATCTTCTTCTAAAATAGTAATTAAGATAATATCTATTACTAACTAATTTAAATTTATATTAAACTTACTTTCTAATATAATAGAAGTTATAATATTTATTTAAATTTAAGTAGAAGTATAATATATTATTAGAATTTCTATATATAGGTTAAGTATAAATATATCTAATACTCTAATTAACCTAATAACTATAATCTACTATAATAATAAGGTATTATATAGCTAATTTATTAGCTCTAAGCTTAATTAATAGTTAGACTTAATATTTTCTATCTTTAAAATTTTCTTCTAATCTAGATTCTAGCTTTTTATTACTATATCTTCTATAATTATAAATACTTAAAAGATTATAGATATTAATATAAATAATTAATAAAATATAAATATAGATATATATATAAAAAATTAATAAAAAGAAGATATAGATATTAATAATATTATTAACTTTATAACTAGTATCTTAAAATTAGAAGTAACTATAAGTATATCTTCTAAATTATTAGGGTAAAAAAAAGCTATTATTAAAAAGAATCTCCCTATATTAAAAAAAAGACCTTAGAAAGCTTTTAATTTATTAATATAGCTATTACCTAAAACTTATTATAAATAGAAGAAGAGAAGTAAGTTAATCTAATTTATTTTAATACCTCTTATATAATAATATTCTAATTAGATAGAATTAATTATATACTAACTATAACCCTTTAAGAGATTAAATAATATTAGAAATCTACTAATCTACTTATATTAAAAAGACTATTCTTTTATATTATTTATAAGATTATATATATATAGGTATTAACTAGTAGTATTTAAATATAAGTATCTACTTTAAAAGCTCTATAAGAGGTAGTAGAGATATATTTTATTAGGAAACTAAATAGTAAGCTTTTATAATATTTAAATTATAATTAATTATTAAAGGATTTAGTAAGTAACCTCTATATAAATAATATAAAAAATAATTACTAGAGTAAATAGGAGTAAAGATTAAAATAAATATTATTTAATTATACTAATTATCTAATAATTAATCTAATAATATTATAATAATTATAGCCTTATATAACTATATTTACTAAATAACCTTTTATTCTATAGTTAATTTAATAAAAATAAGCTTAAATTTTTTAAAATCTTATAAATACTTCTTATACTTAAATTTATTTATTATAAAAATATATATATATTCTATTTTCTAAGAGTCCTAATTAGAAATCTAACTATATTAATAATAATTATAATTATTAGGCTACTAATTACTAGGCTCTAGATATTTAATTTAGCTACTATTACTAAGTAATCTCTAAGCTACTAGATTTTACTATATAATATACTCTTTCTCTATAAAGTATTTATATAGAAGGAGCCTCTTTATATGGATAAATTTAGTCTAGTAATATTATCTATATATTAGTAAAAAGTCTTAATTATTAGATTAATTATTAAAATAAGTTTACTATTTTATTAAATATAATCTTTTTATAATTAATAAAGCGGTTAGTCTAGAAGAATATTAGTATATAAACTAAAAATATAGCTTTAATATAAGAGTAATATATCTACTTATTAAATTTTAGAACTATATATATTATTAAGAACTCTTAATACTAATAGGTATTAATATTATATTATAAAATTCCTTTTACTTAATAATAGCTAAAATATCTTATTTTATATAATAATAAGATAATTACTAGGTATTAATAGGCCTAGACTTTAAAAAAACTAGTTTATCTTAAATTATTTTATTATTCCTTAAACACGCTAATACCTAATTCTTCTATATATTTTAGAGTATTATTAATACTCCTAAACTTATCCTTATCTATATAGATTAAGTATACTTAGTATATAAAATTATTATCTAATTCTTCTTTAATAAAGTTAATTTATAGGTTATTTAGATTTAGTAATAACTTAATATTATATAATCTAAGCTTAATTATTAAATCGCTATTATAAGTTATTAAATAGTTTTATATAATTATATTAGTATACTATCTATTAAGTATTCTACTTATTAGATTAATTATTAGATTACTAGTTAAATTTAATTATTAAATAAATAATACTTATTTCTAATATATTATTAGTCTTTTACTATCTATAATTATCTTAGTCTTCTTTTTATTAAAGGTGTTTTAATAAGCTATAAAGTCTAATATCTTTCTTTTTATAACTAAGATTATACTAGTATTAATAGCTTTAGCTTTAAAAAGTATTAATATATTTTCTTATAAGCCCCTAGCTTAGTCTTTAACCCTCTTTATATAGTAATTATCTAAGAGCTTAGAAAAATTCTTTCTATATTTTCTACTTATTTCTAAATAAACTCCTAAAATATATAATTAATCTAGTAGAGTAGCTATATCTATTATAATCTTATTAAATTTTCTCTATTTATTATTATTTTTACTAGTAGCTATAATAAATAAATAATTTAATAATTAATCTAATACTTAACGTAAAAGAGTACTTATTTAAATATATATTAATTCCTACTATAGTAATATTATCCTCTATCTTTATCTTACTCTTACTTATATATATATTTTCTAATATAATATTATAGGTATAAGTAATAAAAATAACTAAGTAATAATTAAATAATTAGTAAAATTAACTTTAAATATATTAAAAAAAGACTTTATTAATAGTTTATATAAATACTAGAATTATCTTAAGACTAAAATATAAAAGATAAAAAATTAAAAGTAAAAAAATTTAAATAGTAGTAAACTAGTCCACTAGTATAGTACTAGTATTATTTAAATATATATAATTTACTTCTTATTTTATATCCTTATTTTAAATTTTAAATTTTTTTTCCTTTTATAATATATATATAAAACTTTAATCTTTACTAGTATATATATTTTCTTTTATTTCTATTAGTATTTTCTAAGTTCTATATTAATATTATTAATATATATATATTATAGCCTATTAAGATAAGAAATAAGTAAGTTTAAAGTAAAAGTTTTTAAAAAAGTTTATATTAACCTATTTTCTTAAAGCTTATTTAATAAAATATTAATATATACTCCTATAAGTAATTATTATATTAAGTATTAAATTATTATTATTATATTAAAAAATTAAATATCTATCTTTCTCTTATTTTATAAATATAGTATAAATTAAGTCTATTAATTAATACTAATATAGTATTATATTAATATAACTTTAAATATAAATTTATAGAATAATTTAGAGTCTATAATTAGATTTATAGATAATTTATAGTCTATTCTTATTTAATATAATCTTTTAATTATTAAATTAATATCTTTAAGGCTATATGAAAGGTATAAGTAAAAAGTTATAACTTAGCTTTTAACTATAAACTTAATTCTTCTATTATAATACTATATATTCCTTATAAATATAGACTTATAGAATTAGACTAAGTAAAATTAGAAATCTTTAAAAGTAGTATAACCTATTTTTTAGAGACTTTAATTATAAGATTAATAATAGAGTAGATTCTAATAATTATTTATTTTATTTAATAAATAAATAAGCTAATTAATCTTAAGTAATAATTTAATAATTAATTTAATAATTAAATCTTTCTAGGGTGAAATAATAAATCCTTATATTATTTTATAATACTATAGATTTTACTAGTAATAGGTATATAATAATATATAAATAATACTCTCTTAAATAATACTTAAAAATTAGACTATTAAACTAATTTATCTTTAATTTAGAGTTAAGAATTAAAAAGATAATAAACTCTTTCTTAAAGATATTAAGGAAAATAGATAAGTTACTATTTATATTAATTCTTTATATATAAATACTCCTTAATCTATATAATTATAGATGCGAATATAAATACCTTAAGAGTATAAAAACTTATATTAATAAGATTAATATTAATAATAAAAATAATATCTTTACTAACTAGCTACCTAAGAAAAAAAGTTACTATATTTATAAGGGAAGAAACTTTAGCCTTAGATTATTAATAATATTTAAGAATATACTTTAAGTTAGAAAGATTATAGATTATAAAACTAAAAAAGTAAAGTTTAAATAATTAAAATCTAAAGTATTAAAGGCTATTACTTATATTAGAGTTCTTAATAGGACTAAAAATATACCTTTTATAATAAAGATACCCTTAAATACTAGTAAAATACTAGTTTAAATCTCTAAAAAAATTATTAGAAAGTATTATAAAGGTAAAGAAACTTTATAAAAGATAGTAATATTTAAATCTACTCTTACTAGACCTAGCTTTATTAAAATAAAATAAAAATTTAGATAAAAACTATTAGTAGATAATTATAATAAGTTAATAAAATCTATAAATCTAATAATTAATTTAATAATTACTTTAGATATTACTCTATACTAAATTAGATATTATTAAAAGAAAGTTAAATCTTTAATCTTAAAATTATCTTTTTAAAGGCTAGTTAGAGAAATTACTAAAAATAAGGATAACTTTAAAAGATATTACTAGTAATTAAGTATTTTAAGTACTCTTTAAGAAGCTATTAAAAGTTTCTTAATTATAGAATTTAAAAGTATAATCTTCTCTAATCTTAATTTATAAGTATAGTTACTAAATAGTTATTAGTAATATAGTTACTAGTAATCTATATTAAATAGATTACTATTTAATCTAAGGATATATAAATAGCTAAAACTCTCTATAGAATAATAACTAGATATTATAAATAAATATAAAATATTTTAAACTTCTAAAGTTAATACCTTATATAATATATATTAAAGCGACCTCTAATATAACTACTTAGATCTTTAAGAGAAGGTATAAATAATCTTAAGTATTTATTCTATCTTTAGAATTTTAAGTATAACTTAATTATTATTATATATAAGCTATATTTCTAGATTTAAATATAATAGCTAACTAGACCCTTAATAGAAGAAAAAGTTATTAAAGATATATATCTTTATTAATCTATAAGGTAAATTAGATAAGATATATTAAGTATTATTTTAATAAGTTTAAATATAAGATATAGAAAGCTAGATAATCTAAGAATACTAAAAATAATCTTAAGTATCTTAAAAATACTAGTATACTAATTAAATATAGTATATTAAAGCACCCTTACTATAAATAAGAAAAAATTATTAGATATTAATAATATATCTAGTATAATAAAATTTAATTAAGTTTCTCTTCCCTTTAATTATTAAATTAATTATTAGATTAATTATTACCCTAATTATATAAAAATAATAGGCGCTAACTCTATTAAAATATTTAGTAGCTTAATTATTATAAACTTAAATACTATTAAGAATAATTTAATTTAATAACTTAATAAATAATCTTTATATATTTTATTATAAGAGAGTAACTCTTATATAGAAGGTTATAGGATATATAGAAATAATATAAAGAATTATTACTTTAATAGTTAGTAGTAAAGATTAAATTATATAATATTTAATTATATTATTCTAACTACTAATTACCCTAACTATTAATATAATAATTAATATAATAATTATATTTATAGATTATAGGGTATATACTCCTATTTTATAATTAACTCTATATAGATAAGCTTAAAAGACTTAAACTTTTTTAAGACCTTTTTAAATTTATCTATTATAAATAAATAAGTAAGTTATATTTTTACTAAGTCCTAATTAGTAATCTAGCTATATTAATAGTAATTATAATTATTAAGCTATTAATTATTAAGCCCTAGATATTTAATTTATCTACTACTACTACTTAATTTCTAGGTTATAAGATTCCTCTATACAACACATTCTATTATAGTAAAGTATATATATAGTAAGACTATTTTTATGTAGTAGATTCCTATCTAATTATATATTAATAGAGAACTTTAATTATTAAGTTAATTATTAGATTAGATTACTATCTTATTATAGATAATATTACTATAATTAATTAACTAGCTTATTTAAAAAGTTATAAATATAGAAAATATATTTAGATATAATAGTAATTTATCTTATAATTAATCTTTAGAACTATCTATATTATTAAGAATTTAGGGTATTTATAGGTTTCTAGATTATACTATAGTAGTCTTTATATATAGTATTAACTAAAGTAGCTTATTTTATATAGTAGTAAGATAATTATTAATTATTAATATTTTCTAACCTATAAGAATACTACTAGCTTAAGATTAGTTTTTTACTTTTTAAAAATCTTTACTAAATTATTTTTTATAGGTAAAGTAACTAGCCTAATAAATTAAAATTCCTCTTTATCTAGAAGAGCTTAATAGGCTTAATAGATTAAATCTTTTTTAAATTCTTTCTTATTAAGGTCTATTTAATATATAAAGGAATTAGATAGATTATCTTAACCTAGATTTATCTTAATAACTAGAAAACTATTACTAGTTAAGGATAAATTAAGTACTACTATATTTATATAGCGCCCTATAAGTATTCTACTTACTTATTAAATTAATTATTATATTAATTATTATATTAATTAATTAGATAGATAATATTTATCTATAATATATTATTATTATTTAACTATCTCTCTCTATTTTTATCTTTTTATAATTAGATACTTTCTAATAGGCTTCTAATTCTAATAGCTTTTTTTTTATTTAACTTATAATAATTATATTAACTATTTTAATAAAATATAGTTTTTTTTTATTATTTTATAAAGCCTTAACTTAAGTTCTAACTCTCTTTATATATTTATTATTAGATAGCTTAGATAGACTCTTTCTTTACTTTCCTACTATCCCTAGAATAATTCTTAAGATCTTTAAGTATAAGTATACTAATAGAGTAGTTATTAAAGTTATATTATCTATAGTTATATTATATATAATTTTATTAAATTTCTTTTATTTATTATACTTATTACTAATAGTTATAATAGATTAGTAAATTAATAATTAATCTAATAATCTAATATACTAGAGGACTTACTAGGAAATAAATTAATTTCTTTTATAATAATATCTTCTTCTATCTTTATCTTACTCTTACTTATATATATATTTTCTAATATAATAAAGAAGATATAATCCTTAAAAACAGGTTAATAATAATAAAATTATCAGTATAATAATTATTAAATATAGTAATAAAATACCTTTTTTAATAAGCTAGTTAAGACGTTTTAAATATTAATAATAAGAGAATACTAATTATAGAAGTTATAATAAAGTAAAGGAAAAATCTTAATTATAGTACTAATATATATTAGTATAATATTAATATAATACTAGTTTAATTTTAATAGATATTTATCTACTTCTTATCTTATTTATTTATATCTATTTTTTATTCTATTTTACTATTATAATAATTCTAGGAAAAATCTATATATTACTAGTATATACTACTATTCCTATTTCTATTAATAACCCTGATTTATTATCTTTATAATATTAATATATATAGACGCTATCTTAAGAATAAACTCTTAAGATAAGATTAAGATTATAATTTTATAATTTCTTAAATTATCTCTTTTATTCCTTAGAATATAAATTATAATTATTATATTAATTATTATATTCCTATTTTCTATATTCTAACTAGTTTTTTTAGTTCTAATTAAAATTTTATTTTTAAATACTAATTAATTATATAGGAAAATAGAACTCTCTATACTCCTTATTAAAAAGAAAGTTATTAATCTAAATAATTTTATTAATTTAAATAATTTAGTTATTAATCTAGATAATTCAGCTATTAATCTAGATAATTTAGCTATTAATCTAGATAATTTAATTATTAATAATACTAATTTTAAGTTTACTTTCTAATAAGTTAAAGATAAAATTATAAAGGATAATAGTATAGTAGCTAGATATTAATATATTTCTTATATAATATAGTATTTAAAGTATATTAATAGTATATTTATAGTTAAGTAAGAAAGAACTATAATTTTAAATATAATTTAGATAATAACTATCTACTAGAATTAGATATCTTAATATAATATATTTACTTTTAACCCCTAATAATTATAATCTATTATAACTAACTCTATACTATTAAATATATATAAAGACAATATAATCTAACTTATTTAATAAAGGATTATATTAACTTTAATAATATTCTATATCTTAGGTAAGCTAATCTAGTAATTAATCTAATAATTAATTTAATAATTATATTATTTTAATATTTAAGATTTAATTTAAAAAGAAGTTTATAACCTTATTAATTTTAAAGAGGATAGTTTTACTTTAATATACTAGTAAAAGCTCTTCTAATATTATTTATAAGTTAGTAGATAATAGTTATAATAGTATATATAATATTAGAAATATATTAGAGTCTCTAAAAATTACTCCTAACCCTTATAAGAAAACTTTTTAAATTATTTATAAAACTATAACTATTCCTAAATCTTTAACTACTTCTAAATCTTTAATTACTTCTAAATTTTTAACTACTCCTATTTTAAATACTTCTATAGCTTTAACTCTTAATATAGCTTAAAAGCTTTCTTTAAGAAGTAGTTCTTCTAATTCTAAAAAGAATAGTAATAATAATAATAAATTAGATAACCCTAATTTCTATATTTATTTATTTTACTAACTATTTATAGAGCTCCTAAATAGTAAGCTAGTCTTATAAATAGGATTAAATAACTAGTTAGTAAAATTAACTCTAATAATAATAATATCTTATTTAATAATTAACAACTTAAAATAAGGGGTAATTATATTTATAAAGGTAGAAACTAGGGTTTAAAGATTAATCCTAAATTCTTATATATACTTTAAGTAGGGAGGATTAAAGATTATATATAAATAAAAAAAGCTTTAACTATAGCTAAATTACTATATAAGGCGCCTAGATTATAATTATATAAGATATTTATAAAGATTAAGATAATATAATCTAAATAAGAAACTAGAGAGATAGATAAAAGAAAATATAAATATAAATCTAGTAGTAAGTATCTAATAATTAATTTAATAATTAATATAATAATTAAACTAATTATTACTATAGCGCGTATATTAATAGAAATTAAGTATTATTAAAAGACTTTTAATTTTTTAATTTTAAAGACGTCTTTCTAGTATTTAGTTTATAAAATCTAATAATAAATAAATAATAGGCTTATATATCGCTAGTAAAAATTAATAATATTAATATTTTAAAAAGCCTCTAAAACTTTTTTAATTAAAGAATTTAAGTATATTAACTCTCTTTATCTATATAAAGCTTATAAATAACTAATAAATTAATAGTAACTAATATATTAGCTATTTATACTAAATATATAACTATTTAAAAGAAGAATATATAATTAATAGAAAGTCTATATAAAGTATTTATAGATTAAAATAAGAAAGACTTAAACTTTATTAAATAATAAAATTAATATATATACTAGACTTTTTTAAAGGGCTTTAACCCTAAGACTATAGATAATAAGTAGTAGCTTAGTATTAATAATATCTTAAATAGAAATCTAATTAAAAGCTCTCTTCTTCTAATTATTATATTAATTATTATATTATCTAATAACTATATTATAAAGCTTAGTATATTAGTTAGATTAGTTAGATTTAACTTAAAAACTTATTAAGAAAAACCTAACTTAACCTAAATTTAATATATTAAGTTAGGTTTAGGTCGGGTTTTAGATTAGATTAAAAAAACCCTAATCTAATCTAACCTATTATACGGCGTAACTACTAGACTAGAAAAGACGACGCGTCTTATAAAAAGGTAAAGACGTTAATAATAGAAGAAGTTAAGTTATAACTATTAGTTATAAATATTAAGTTTACTAAGCTTAAAGCTAAAACTAATAATATAAGTAATAAGTTAGAAAATTAATAGTCCCTAATAAAGACGCCGCTAGGGACTTATTAAAAAAAGTATATAAAAAGATAACTAATCTTAAAGAGAATTAAATAGAGTTTCTAGCTATTATTATATTATTATCTTATAAGAAAACATTATAATAAGGTTGATAATTTAACTTTATTAACTATATATATACTAATAGAGGCTTGATAAAGATTATTTATTTAATAAATATAGAAGCGTTAACTATAGAGTTTATTAACTTAGAGTTTACTAAGATTTATAAGATACTACTTTTAAAGTTAATAAAGCTAGTAATCTTAAGACTAGCTAATAATAAACGAGCTCCTAATATTACTTATATTATATTAATAAAGTTCTCCTTAAAAAGGTATATTAATAAGATTTATTATCTAGTTACTATACTAGAAAAGTTTAATATTACGTTAGAAATACTATAGCTTAAACGCTATAACCTAAATATATCCTCTAGATCTAGAAAGATAACTTTTAACTTAGATTACTATATATCTAAGTACCTAGAAGAATATAAACTAGTAATAGTATACAGCTATAGTAGTAAGGATGTTAAATAGAGAGTTAAGAGAATATTAATTAATATTATAGAAATTTCAGCCTACGCCTTTACTAGAATAATAGAAAGACTAAATAATAAAGTAATAATAATATAGCTAAATGATTTTAAGTATTTATCTAAGAATAAAGATAATAAATTATATAAGCTTATTATAGATATTACTACTATTAGTCTAAATAATTATAAGAAGTTTTTTATAAAAATAAGAAAGAAGTTTATATTAGAAGAATAGTTAAAATAAAGAGTCTCTAAGTATTACTATAAGTAGTTAAAGATATAAAGTCTAATAGAAGCTAATAAGATGTCGTTTAATTAATTAGTTAACTATTTAATTAATTTAATAGCGAGGAGTAAACCGCTAGCTAAAAGAGTATATAGAATATCTTATAAGTAAGCGCTAGTAATAAAAGAATATATTAATAAGATGCTAGGTAAAGGCTTTATAAAACTAAGTATATTACTATATATAACTTTAATACTTATTATTAAGAAACTAGATAGAGATATAAGGATCTATATTAACTACTATATACTAAATATACTTACTATTTGTAATTAAAACGCGTTACTATTAATTAAGGATACTCTAGCAAGACTCTATACTACTAAGATATATAGTAAGTTTAATATTATTACGACGTTTAATAAGATAAGGATTAAAAAGAGTTATAAAAAAAAGATCGCGTTCCTAACAAGATATAAGCTATATAAGTATATCGTTATATCTTTTAAACTATATAATACTTTAGTAATATTTTAAGTATTTATAAATAAGACGCTTTAGAAGTACCTAGACGTCTTCTATATAATATATCTTAGTAATATCCTAATATATAGTAACTCTATAGTAAAATATATAAGATATATCTAGTAAGTCCTAGATAAGCTACTTAAGGTAGGCTTATTTCTAGATATTAATAAATATAACTTTTATATAAAAGAGATAAGGTATTTAAGTCTTATTATTATTATAAAGGGTCTAAAGATAGACCTAAGAAAGGTTAATATTATTATAAATTAGAAGACGTTATAATATATTAAAGATATTTAATTATTCCTTAGCTTTAGAAACTTTTATAGAAGATTTATAAAAGAGTATTCTAAGATTATAGCGCTATTAATAAATCTAATAAAGATAAAATCCTTTAAGGCTAGAGGTTTTAAGATAAATATAGTATTTCCTCTAGCCTTAAAGGGTCCTAAGGAAAAGACCTTTATAACACTTAAAGAAGTATTTATAAAAGCTTCTATACTCGCTTATTTCAATCTAGACTATAAAATATAGGTTAAGATAGACACGTCTAACTACGTTATAGTAGGAGTATTATTATAAAAGAATAATAATAATATCCTTAGACTAGTCGCGTTTATATTATATAAGATATTACTATAAGAATATAACTATAAGATATATAATAAGAAACTACTAGTTATAATAAGAGTCTTTAAGGAATAATACTTTAAATTAGTAGAAACCCTAGTAGGTAATCTAGTAAAAGTTTTAACTAACTATAAGAATTTAGAATATTTTATAACTATAAAATAACTTAATAGATATTAAGCTAGGTAGGTAGAGTTCCTATTAAAATTTAACTTTAAGATTAGATATTAGTCTAGGAAGTAAGATATTAAGCTAGATAGTTTAATAAGATAATCTAGTAATCTATTTAATAATAACTCTAATCTATAACGTCTATTTCAGAATTAGATAATCTTAAAGAAAGAATATCTAAGTATAGATATCTAAAGAGTAGTAGGCCTAGTAGTACTACTACTAAATAAATATAAGATGGGAATATAAGTAATATACTTTATAACTTATAATCTAAGTAAATAAGATATTTCCGACAACGAGGAGTTGATAGAGGAATTACTATTAAACGTCTTAGAGGACCTATTAGTTAAGGAGTTTATAGAAGAATTAGCTAATAATAACCTTATAGAAGGATTAATTATAGAAGAGCTTATTAATAAGTTAATAGAAGATTTAACGAGATCTCTATCTATAAATAAAGTTATAGATTATATAAGATATATATACCTAATAGATAATATAATCTAAAGGATTATAACTAGTAAGATAGCTAGTAATTAAAAAATACTATTAAATCTAATAAAGCAGAGATTATATATTAAGTTAGGAGATTATAAAATATATAATATAATACTATATATTAATAAAAGGCTTTATATACTAGATATTAATAATACTAGAACGAGAGTTCTCTAAATAATATATAATACTCTACTAATAAGTTATACTAAATATATTAATACCTATCTTAAAATAAGTAAGTACTATTACTAGCTAAAGATAATTAAGTTAGTCTTAAAGTATATTAAAAGCTACTATATCTATAAACGAGTAAAGAGCTTTAGGAGTAGAAAGTATAAGCTTTTTAAACTATTACTAATTCTAGAGAAGTACTAGATAGATATATTAATTAACTTTATAACCTCGTTATTAATCTATAAGTAGTTTAGTAGAAGTTTTAAATATATTATAGTAGTTATTAATAGACTGTCTAAGAAAAGACGTTTTATAATACTTAATTCGCTTAATATTAAGATAGTTATCTAAGTCTTTATAAAATAAGTCTAATATAAAGAAGAGTATTTATTAATAATAGTTTTAGATAGAGACACCTAATTTATTATATACTTCTAGTCTCGACTATATAAGTAGTTAGGGACTAAGTCTAAGTTCTTAATAGCTTTTTATTCTAAAACTAATAATTAAATCAAGAACGCTAATACAGCGCTTAAGTAGTATCTTTAAATATTTATTAACTATAATTAAAGTAATTAAGTAAGTCTTTTATCTATTACAGAGTTTAAAGTAAATATAGATAAGAATACAAGCGGCTTATTATCGTTTCTAACGACTAAAGACTATATACTAAGGTTAGGTATAGAGCCTTCTACGCTATAGGATAGTAACGCGACTTAAAGAGTAAAAAATAAGATTAAAGCTACAGATACTTTTATAGTAAAGATTAAAAAGCTAAGGATATATCTAAGAAAGTAACTCTAATAAATATAAGCTCTATAATTAGAATAGGTAAATAGAAGAAGATACTTTATATTAGAGTTTAGAGTTAATAATATAATTATATTAGATATAAGGAATATTAAGATAATACGTTTAAATAAATCACTTAACTATAAGAACCTAGGACCGTTTAAGATTATAAGAGTTATTAATAATTTAGCTTATAAGTTAAAGCTTCTATTAACTATAGAAGGTATTTTTCTAGTTTTCTATCTATAACTATTATACTTAGATAATAGTAAGTTATTATAAGAATAAAGAATCCTACCTTCGCCGCCGATTATAATAGATTAGAAAGAGGAGGAATATTAAGATATCTAAAAGATATTAGATTTATAGATTAATAAGAGACAAAATAATCTATTAATAGAAAAGAGAGAGTACCTAATATATAAGATTAAATATACTAGTTATAATAAGGATAGACCTAATTAAGAACTATACTAAAATATAGTAGAGTACCTAGCGCTAGTAGTAGACTACTACTATTTATACCTTAATAAACTAGGCTCTTATTAGTCGTTTAGAATACTATAAGATTAGGAGCTACTATTAGCTATAATATTATAAAGCTCTTATATATAGAACTAATAGATCTAGACTCTATACTAGAAGGCCGTAAATCAAGATAATACTCTTTAGTTAATAAATTATTATTAGTTAACTAAGGAGGGTATCTAAGTATAAGTAAATACGCTAGAGATCCTTATAGAGACTCTGTTTATATATAGTTAATATCGACTTCGATTTAAAGTATAAAGCGAGTACTATTTAATAGATTACGTTATTATAGCTTAGTAATAGTTATAGAAGCTTCTATCTTAAAGAGGGGGGTAATATTATAGTTTAGACTCTAACTATAAAGTAGATATTAAAGCTAGACTATATTAAGCCTAGCTTTTAGATATATATATAGCTAGTAATTAATAACTTAGCTAGCTCCTCCTTTATAACTTTTAATCTAATTATATAAGTTCTATTATTATTATATATACCTACTTAGACTCTAATACTATAAGTTAAATTAATAACTATTATTAAATATAAAAAGGAAATTATATAAAATTTATTTATTAAGCTACTTATATATTAAGGGTTTTTTTAGTAATTTAATAAATTTAATAGTTTTTAAAACTTAATCCTTTAAACTTATTAATTAATTTATATTTAATAAAAAAAGGCTTTAATTCTATTATAATACTTAGTATTAAGGGCTAGCCTAGAGCGAATCAGAATAGAGATATAGTATAACTAGGATAATAAATCTAAGAAAGGAATCTATAG
The DNA here is from genome assembly GCA_947623385.2 of Cladonia squamosa. NCBI lineage: Eukaryota > Fungi > Ascomycota > Lecanoromycetes > Lecanorales > Cladoniaceae > Cladonia > Cladonia squamosa. The sequence goes on along the minus strand of OX392378.1, from coordinate 1,314,110 downwards.
AGCGCGCAAAGGGTCTATATAGGTATGCGGTAGCGGCAACCCCTAAGCTAGGCCCGATAGGGCAATGCAAGTGAGCAAAGCCTAGCCCGTAACACTCAGCATGTTCCGATCGACGGGCCCGGGCCGACTACATTCCGGCGCTAGTAGCTTACTTATTCAGCTTCGGGCGCACTGTAGAATGATCATTCTTATTATATCAACCAAAATCCATTGCTTTATAGCATTACACCCCATCATCCATCCTACTACTAGTAGATGCATGTTCTCACGTGACAAATTCTATCTTTATATTTCGTTCTATTATTATTTCCTACCCATATTTCTATTCTAATAGGACCGCGGGTAGTTGCTGTGAGCTGGGGCGTAACAATTAGCTGGAAGCCCGAAGAATTCTATCATTTCACCAGGCTGGTCAACCCCACCATTGCGGCAATGCGAGACCCGCAGCTCAAAATAAGGCTGAGCTTTCTACAATATATTCTTATTTGATCTTTCGCTTCTTTGTTTGCGAAAGCTCGACCGCTTCGTGTGCGATACGAGTGCGCTGGTGCCTTTCTCTGTTCATGGAGCCACTCTCGAGCTTGGCCAGCGTAGTCACTCTGGTGGAATTAGTCGGCAAATCCTCAAAGCTGCTCAACAAGGCAATCAGGCTCAAACACGCTCCCGATGTGCTATTGGCACTGAACAATGAAATTTCGGACCTGCATTTGGTGTTGGACGACGTCAATGACCTTCTCCTCGCTTCCACATCATTCGTTCCGCCAGAGAGTTTGGACAGTGCTCTAGAGCGCGTCAAGACAACCCTGTTGCAACTGGAGCAGTTTGTGGCTTATGAACTGACCACTTATGATTCGGACGGTAGCGCTCGTGTCGACAAATCCACGCTTTTTCGAAAAGAGCAACGCCTCCACCAGCTCAAAGATGATGTGCGAGCTAATAGAATCATCTTGGGCTCCGCCCTGAACATACTTGCCTTGTCCATATCGGTTCATAATGGCCATCACCTGAGAGAAACTTATTGTTCGATAGAAAGATTACATAACCGATTGGACAATCTCCGAATAGCTCGAGACAGTAGACCTGCTGCAAGCGATTCTGATTCTCAGCAGATTGTCTTGCGCAAGGACGACAATGAACATGGATCTAATCCTCCTACCTCGATTCAAGTCTTCAGAGCGGCTTGTGACGCTGGATGTCTTTGCACATGCCATCGTTATAATCGGATAAGGAGCCCTGCATTCTTGAGCAAAATTCTCGGAACACTTTTTATTGGCTATCGGGCGAATGTGTCATTAAGGCAGACTTGCAATGATGCAGCCTGTCGAGTACGTGCCGGGGGTACTGTCTGTACCTATACATTTCCTGCATGGTTTCTGAAATATGCTATTTCCGTGTCCCAATCAAGGTGTGTAGTTTCAAGTAGACCCTTTGGCTTCTATACTTGCTAAATAGTCGGTGATTTCGGATGTGGGAGGCTTCCTGTTCGCCCTCTTTTACATACTCTACAAGGCTAATGTCCTTATTTTTCTTTCAGTACTCTATCAAAAGGTCCCGAATTGCTGTTGAGGCTCATACGAGTGAGAGATTTTGGATCAATTCTGCGAATAATGGAAAACAGTTCCAAATCCTGGTCGCTGAATGAAATGAAAAGGATGCTCGACATCGGCCTGGTCTCGGTTTTTGATGTGGACAACGAAGGAAGGAACGGTCTTCACCACGCACTTCTCTGGCAGCATTGGCCCATTGTGCGTTTATTTATCTCTTATGGCGCTGATGTTAACAATGAGAACAATAACTCCATATCACCTTTCATTGACGCTTGGACTAGGCGCTTCCGCTGTGAGGAGATTCCTGGGGACATCTTGGAGGACTGGGATAAGCTATTCTTGCAAGACCGTTCCCAAATGGACGTTTTTGGATTCTCTAACTTGCATAAAGCTTATCTAGGACTGAGCGGATTGACTTTCGGGCAGGTCCTCGCAGACACTGATCGCTCATGTGTCGACAATATAGACTCTCTGGGAAGAACGGTACTGTATTGGGCTGCCAACCGAGGAGATTCTCACACTGTGGTACAGCTCCTTGCTATGGGTGCGGATCCAAACAAGCAGAACAAGCTTGGCCATACCCCTTTACATATCGCAGTCTACGTCGACGTTAAAACCTCCGAAATTCTACTAGATGCGAAAGCAGACCCGAAAATCCAGGATATTCTTGGCCAATCTGCTTTACATTGCATTGGACAGAATAGTAAATCCTTGATCAAACGTATAGTTGAACTTGGAGCAGATATTGACAAGGTCAATAAGTACAACGTGACGGCCCTCCATTATGCCTGCCTTGAAGAACGACTTGATGTTATGCGAGAGCTGCTAGCGTGTGGGGCAGATATCAACGTCTGTGATTATCAGGGCCACAATCCGGTCTTTACGGTCGTCTGGCTCAACTGCCACCAGATTTTATCAACTCTTCTCTCAACGCCTTCTGTTGAACTTGGTGTAATTGATAGCTCCGGCTACGACATCTTCATGTTCGCCGCTGCATATGGTGATATCCAGACTCTAAAGATTCTCAGCGATGAATGGCCGGCTTGGATCGATCTCGAGGGAAGAAATGTGGAAGAGGCTTTGAGACTTGCGCAATGCAGGCGAGACGAAAACGCAGACTGGCGCCAGAAATTCTCTATGCCTCCAGACAATGATCCGGTGGCTTGGTTCAATGCATTTGAAGAGATGGTCAAGACGCTTGTAAAGAGACAAGTGATTACACACGAACCCGAACATTCAGCTCATCGCGATGAAGGTTGAGAGGACCAAGGGAGCAATTTGACAATTCAGAGCTATTATCATCTAGCCAGTTCAACAGAATCTTCCATTACCGTCTACCTTCAAGACCAATGGGTTACTTCGCAGACGAAGTTCTAAGGCGCCTGTCGCAGACTCTCCCCCCCTCCCAGCTGAAATAAGCCTGAATAACAGACATAGCTTGTCGTACTCCATCCTGGTTCAAGATACCTATTTCATCGTACAGTCTCTACCTCTATATCTCGTCGACAACCAGTGAGCATGAGGCATTAATAAGACCGACAAGGAGATCTGCCACGCTTACGCCGTACGGAAGTGACAGGGACATGGACAAACGACTTCCGACAACAATGGTCGAAGAAGTGTCATTCTTAAGATAAGGAAGAGGGTCTAGAGCATGTAGTTAAAGAAGAAAAGTCCGTTTGGCAACGAGCCGAATTTCCAACATGACATCCCTCAGGCCTAGATCTGAGTAGGGTAGAAAGAATAAGTTAACGTATCCAGCCGGCCAAGCTAGCTCCTCTTATCTTCTCTGTTATCGTTCGGAATCGAAGAAAAATCTCTTATCTGGCTCCACGAGCCGTGAAGGAAGGGGAAAGGCAAAGATGTAACGTCATTCATTCGTTTGGTGTTAGTACGCTTGTCCTATGTCAGGTATCTACCTACTTAAACCTCAACACCAGCTTCTTCCCCACCGGTCCCGCAACAAACGTATCCTCCTGCTCGATGCCTGTGTCATCTACAATGTCCGTTTCGAAATTCGTGTAAATCGCGGTCAACACGAGTTTGATATCTGCACAAGAAGCGAAGATGTTTAGTCACTATTCGTTATGCTTTAAGAAGAAGCAAGGAGAACAAGAAAGCAAGGGTGGTAAAAATCGATAAGGAGAAGAGGTAGGGAGGGAGAATAAGAAGCCCTACTCTTTATAGCAAAATGACTGCCCAAACACATCCTACCTCCGTTCCCAAACGCCCAGAACCATCGGTTCATCTCCTTCCTTTCCCCTCTTTTCGCCTTCTTCCCGTCATTATTACCAACATCATTATCGTTATGATTATTAAGAAGTTACCGCTCCGGCATCCACGTATCCGGCTCCGGAAATACTTCGACGTTCCGATGCAGCGAACACGCATTACAATTGACCCTCACTCCGCCCGGGATTTTGTATCCCTCGATCCTCACCGGCTGCTGCGACGAAGGACGATAAGGTATAACGCGGGGTTGCGGGGCGGGGACAGCTAGATGCAAACGGAGGGTTTCGTAGAGGATAGCGTTGAGGAGGGGGAGGGAGTCGATAGCGGAGGGGTGCGGTAAGTCCGTCGGAGTGTTACGCCCCAGCTCATATCAACTACCCGCGGTCCTATTAGAATAAAAGTACGGGTAGGAAGTAATAATAGGATAGAATATAGGAGTAGGACTAAGGCCCTTCCTTGTTAGGTATAAACTAATTAATAAGTTTAAGGAATTAAATTTCAAAAACTATTAAATTTATTAAACTACCAAAAAAACCCCTAATATTGTTACGATTGCAAGGTATGGAGGTATTAGATTAGGATTCCAAAGTCCTATCTAAAGCTAGAGTCTATTTTACAAGACGAACACAAGGAGAGAAAGAAGAAAAGGAAAGTCACTGGTACTTAAATACATGATACATAGTGTTGAAAAGAAGTGTTAGAGTGTTTAATGAGCGCCGGGTAACTGGGGTGAAATAGACATAAGGAAATGTCGAAAAGAAGTATTGAAGTGTTTTAAGAACCGTGACAAATATATAAGCAGCTTAATAAATAAATTCTATAAAATTTCCTTTTTGTATTTAATAATAGTTATTAATTTAACTTATAATTATCTATTGAATATTAGTATTGTTGATTGAACTCCCTTGCCTTGCCTTTGATCCTAACTTACTTTGCGAAAACCAACTTGCACCCCTTATATTTCATCTACCCTGATCTAGTGTAAGACCGCAACACAATGAGGGCAGCTCAAGCCGAGACAAAAGAAGTCCATTTCAGGCTGCCACCCGCTGCGCCCCTGCACTACCTCATGCTCCCTCTCAGCTCCCCCAATGCTCCCTCTTGCTCCCCCGATGCTCCCTCGTGCTCCCTCGATGCTCCCCCGTGCTCTCTCGATGCTCCCCCGTGCTCCCTCGATGCTCCCCCGTGCTCCCTCGATGCTCCCCCGTGCTCGCTCACTGCTCCCTCGCTGCGCCTCCTTGCTCCCTCGATGCTCCCCCTAAAGCGGCCCTGCTCCCTTCCCCGTCCCGGAAGGGCAATTCGAGATCCTAAGTTCGGGGTGTATATAATATATATATATACATCAACGAAGTTCGTATACGAATATAAAAGGAGGTTGTAAGTTGTTGAGCAGATATGTATGTCGAATCGACAGACTAGAGATTCATAATACGTACATTTAACGTAATCTCATATAGTATCTTCATCATTATCTCGTACAGTATATATATACTATGTGTGAACCCATGCCCGTACCACACGCCGGTGCAGTAACTGATCCTGTTCCTACCCAATCCCATCCGATGCCGATTCCCATTATTTCCCATCGAAACGCCACATTAAACCTAACTCACACCCTACTTATTCATCAAGGCCCTTCTTCCCCCAAACCGGGTCTTTAAACAGACTCTCACTCGTAGCCTGTCTGACGTACCCAGGTCTCTTCATTCCTGCCCTCTTTGTCTCCCCTTTGGTAGCCATAGTACCGTAATCAGTTTCCTCGACCCCCTGTCCATTCAGGGTCAGTGAGACTTCCTGCAAACTGACGTTGATGCTATCGCTACTTTTACCAATCGACTCGGTTTCTTCCAGTATGATATTCTTAGTAACCGAGCCCCTCCCCATCCCCATCGACCTTCTTCCCGCCTCCAGATCCCGTTCTCTAGCGAGAGCCATGCTACCTCTTCGCTCTATCTCAACGTGCTCGACATCACGTGAGGCCGCTATACTTCCTTTACGTGGTACATCGACGTGATAGGTTTCTGATTCTGGTAAATCGTCGAATGTGCAGCCGGCTGCTTTGGCTTTGGCGCGAAGTTTGCGTGTACGGATGAGCCAGATGCTGTGGGAGACGAAGATGCCGCCTTCGATTACGATACTAGGTTTTGATGTTAGATAGGGAGGAGGAGGGGGTAGTTGGGGGTGTAGGGAAGGGCCACGATGCGTACCACACGATGAAGAGACATCCGCCTAAGGGGTCGAACGTATTCTGCGCAATGACGCCCATGAGCGAGAAGAACGCGCCCAGCCAATCAATCGTCAGGAACCCCCAATGGATCCCTACAACTCGACCGCCTCGTTTCCAGAGTTCGGCGTAGGGCGGTAGCAGGCCTGCTGCTAGGAGAATCGCGGCTATGATGCCTACCATCATAAGGGGCCAGGCGATACCACGGAAGTATAAAGGCCGTAAGGTCAGGATTAGGACCAATTCTACGCCGCCAAATGTTGCTGCCGTGGCCGCAGATATGAGAGTTGCTTTCCAGGCTGGCCAGCCGCCGTTATAGTGGAGTATCTGACCCCAGGTGACTAGGGAGAGCAGGCAGAAAATTTGTGGCTGAATTTGGATTGGCATGTTGAAGTTTTGGATGATGGCGTAAACGCCGAAGGGGACGGCCGCTGATTTATGTGAGCATGCAGGTATGATATCAGATATATGAGAGCGTACATATCGCCCATAAAAACATCATTAGGGCTGGTAAGCCGTCGGTCTTTTTCTGTTTCCAGTTGTACCATATCTGTGGTACCAACTGTATACACCAGAAGACGGTACCAATTGTACCGAGTACATTGGCTGCCGGTGGTATGGAGGTTTGAGGTGCCATTAGTGAGATTGGTCGGGTGGTGACGAGCAGGAGGTCAAGTCATTGGAAAAGTGGTACTGAGCAGAGTCTTAGTCTGGTTATTCGAATCGTCGGAGATTTTTCGTTTTGAAACAATGAGGGCATGCAATCAAGTGAGTGGAGGGCATAGATAGAAGCAAATATGTACAGAACAGGACAGGAGCTGCAGGAGACGCATAATGTATAGGCATCGCTTCGATGGAGGGACACTTCCACGTGCGCAATCCTTCTAGCCGCAGTGTTCTATGTCGGCAGTCCAGAACCGCCTGTTGGAATTGTTGTCAGCATAGGAGAAATTGGAAAGACCGCCATCTCGGCATGGAAGATGTAGGCGCCCCACTGGATGTTTGATATTGAGCCCCGATCTCAATATTTCCCGCTCATCGTGATTATATTTTTCTTCTAGCTGGCGCTGATCTATCTGGCTGGATCACTTATTGACGCAAGACTAGGATGGCTGAAAACATCTTCGTCAACTTGCAGTACTAAACTGGCGTGCATGAAACCGTGGTGAGATCGTTCCTCGCGGAGGGTTTCATTGTCTATTGTCATTGGACCATTCGGGGTTTAGTGTCAAGACGTTGGGGTTTAGTGAGGCTGTAGTGTGGTCTAGAGGACGGATACTCCACCTTCTGCCTACAAAAGCATTTTGATCTGAAGGTCAAAGCGGACATCTACCATCTAGAGAAGTCCAAATCGAGCAAACATTGTCCAATGACAGAGCTGACATGCTGTACCAGGGAACGGGAGGGTTTCTGCTGGATATGCCGTATCCGAATCGGTCGCCTTTGGAGAATCCATTGGTTGCATCGCCGTTGATGCACGCAGATATGCATAATAAAATCTCCGATGATCTGATCTCTCTTCCCTCTTCCCTCTTCCGCTTACGACTGTGGCTTGTCGCGGACAAGATCCGGCTTAAACCTATTTGGTATAAGCGAATGAAGATCTCGATCATTTCGGCCTTTCTGACCCGCAATGCGGGGAGGAGCTTGGCCCCGGACCTTAGACCGCTAACCAAAAGAAGCCTACCATGGTCTACTGGAAAAGCCGAGTGGCCTAATAAAGCTGTCAAAGTGTCACTCTCTTGCCATCTTTTCACCCTTGTTAAGGCAGAAAGCAAAGATAGCCAAGGCATCCCAAGGTAAGAAGGAGCAAAGAAGACATTGCTCGCCGATGACCTTGCTCGATCGGCACAGACATCGATTCGTAGCGATGCGCTCCTCAGCTGCACACATCTCAAAGTATCCAGCGCCTTGATAGCATATATGTTCGTTATCTTGGACGGATATTGGTCCGGAGATAGCATACTGAGGGTGCAACAGTCCCGGTCCTGCTGCGATAGCCTGCACGTTGCGTGATCGGGAGCTTGGATCCCCTCGGATCGGTAGCGCCAGACACTTGACATCTGCCGGGTCATGGCTTGCGAAACCCCGTTTCCGAATCTAACTATCGTCCATCTATTCGATTAGATCCAAGCCAAGATCATGCACAGTCTGGTGGACCCAAGATGCCTCGCTAGGTACCAACTCGACCTGTAGAGGAGATATTGCAGGTGATAGACGACCATTCGTCAAAGTGTAAAAGCCTTGTTGTTTGATTGCCCACATGGTTGAGGGAGGTGCACTTAAGACGAAAGTCTAAAGTAGGACAGTCTCAGATGTCGGGCGCTTCGGGCGAAGGTCCACCCTGCAGATGAAACATGGACAGTACTTACCTGGTTTCTCTCTGCATGAAGGATTTATCCGCCGATCCTTCATCATTCTTACCACAGCTACTATTTTGCGGCCTCATCGTTGCTACATAAGGTACTTCAGCTAGTCACTCCTGCCATGGCTAAGGTCAATCCCGTGAAACGACCCTATTGATGACAATTGACAACCATACCGTGGGGACGAGCATCGGCCATAGACAGACCAGCACTCTCACTGCCAGCCATTCTCCTCCTTGGCTTCTTCCACTTCCTCTTCGAGGTCTTCATCGTCAATAGTAGTGTCAATCACATCGTTTGCCTTGTCTGAGCGAGCAAATTAAGGAGCCTCAATCTTTTTAACGGGCTCTTTGCTGACCTGGCTCCATACTGGGAAAACGCCTATAAAGTAGCGGAGGCGTGTCCCATACAACTGGTAATTGAGGGTCCAAGTGTATAGGCGGCCTTCGAAAAGGTATCGATCACAGCCTACCGCTCTAGGTGTTGAGAATAGACATGTACAGTCTTTGGTGGTCTTAGCGTTCCTATCACGTATAGGTCGCGATAACTAACAGTCCCAGTCAGCCTAGCCTTATTGAGGGAGGTGGTCTACTTACTAATAGACACGTATCGCAATACTTGCGAGAATAGAAGCCGATAACATGCGGAGGCCTGGTTGGTGTGTTATTTAAACCCTAGGCTTCGAGTTCCTCCTTGGTCTCACGGAGACTTAGCCTCCTAGGCTCAGCCATCAGGGTACATTCAAGCCGCTCTTTGACCTGCAATGTTTGCTCGAGATGGTTCCGCTAGACAAATGCGACTTGGAAAGGTCGGGTTGATTCCTTTATATAGCAGGGGTTGTGTAAACAATTCCTTTGAGTACAGTAAGCATAGCGAATATATCCATAGACGACATAGGGGCTCCGAGGTACTTCTCTGTTGTCTCGATCCTCTGGAGGTAGGTTAAGTGCTATCCTGAAGGGGTCTGCCACTCCATCCTGACTGCTAGACGGCGGCAATCTTTCCAATCCTGCATTGCACGGTGATAGTTGGAGATTGATTTAGCTGGTGGTTGTTGGAACGAAGGGGAAGAGTACCCAGCAGCGGCAAATTGTATAGGTGAATATTTCTTAATCACTGATATTTGTAGCTTATTGTTGTGTTATAATGTCACTTTCAGTGGAAGGCGAGAGTATGAAAAACCCTCATGGTAGGTTACAAGATATTGGCGGCCTCTTTTCGGAGATGGACTAGTCCGACAGGCTAGCCAAAAGTGGTTGACGAGAGTCTCTAGTGGGATTCCGAGGATCTATGGACGTACTCATACGACAGAAACACATGACATACGATGGACTTGATCTTGGCCATATAGGTCGTCCATTAAAGTACCCAACCGTTATACAAAGACCCCCTCCTTTCCTACATTATGAACAGCGAGGCAGATTGAGACTAATAAGCCACGGTGCATTCTCCGGCTTATACTCACCCGTCATAATAGAAGCATTAACAGCAAGCGTTCTGTCTCCACGACCATGGTCCCATACGAAAGGTTTAGGGTATGGGTTTTCAATCGGATCGTCTTCGAAATATCTATGTACAGCTTCGTTTTTCCGCGGAGGTCTTTCAGCGACAGGCTGTTGTTTCTTTCTCCAGTCCACAGCATCAACGCCATGTCCTTCGTGAATGTGCCCAAAACAATGCATTAGAGGCTTTACCCTGCATACTGCGCGGAGGAGGTTCGGGCATCCGACATTGCCTTGCGGACACCAGTCTAGAATACCCTTTGGTGGTCCATGCGTCATGACGATGTCGATATCGTTAGGGATTGGGTTTGTGGCAATGGAGTTGACGTTGTTTGCGGTGTGCTGGGGCAAGTTGAAACGGTCTTCGCTGTGCGCGTAGGCGAAAGCCCAGTTGCCAAATGCCGGCGTGTAAGGAGATACGTAAATTGAGAATTTTGCTCCGGTGGTTAAGGCGAAGGAGTGGATTCCTTCGGTCAGAAAGGTGACCCCTGCCTCGGCTGCGAGAGGTCCTGTCATGGCTTCGATAGCTAGGTCATGGTCTTCCGCGCCTTCTGCAATGCCTTCCCCGCCACGTTGGGCTGCCCAGAAGGCTTTGTCCAGCTCGAGGTCGTGATTTCCGGGAATGACAAGCTTCAATTCTGCCTCAATGCTGCCGATCATCTTCAGGGCCTTTTTGAAGGAAGAAATACCACCAGCTTCGGTCAGATCGCCACAGTGGAGGAGTACATCGGTTTGGGGGGTAGGTGTTTGCAATGGCTTGGAGGTGTCTGAAGTGAATTCGAAGTTGTGGGTGTCGGAGAGGATGAGAAATTTCGTTGCAGTGGTCGGGTTCCGTGGCATGGTGATTGGCATATGAGTAGCTGACGGCTTCAGAGTTGTTACTGTGTTGTATATGCAGGTGGTATCAGTGGTTTCTATGTTTTCTAGTGTGTGATGTGTGAAAGGAAAGCTCGATCCTGCATCAAGACCCTTCCATAAGAGGTACAGTCACTAGCCAAACTAACCCAACTCGCATGTGAAATAGAAATAGCAATATCAAATTGATGCGTTCTTGCCTGCATGCAGTCGAAATTGGCGGTATAAGCCGTATAATGGAGGCTTAACTTTCGCACTTCTCTAAGTAATGGAGACTTAACACGCGCACGTTCTCATAGGACCGTCCCTTGCGGGTGACAAAAATATTGGCAACCCTTGCAAAACGCTAGTCCATTCAGCATAGGGTAGACCTGTAATAAGTGATTCTATAACTAGGTTTCCCTTAAAACACTTTCAAAGTTATTGAATTTTTATAAGTTTAAGCCGTTTGAAGAGTATATCTTTGTTGTGAAGGAGAAGTTAAGGGGTTATAAAGATTGGTTTAAGCTGTAGGGGTGCCAAGCGTCCTTGCAAAAGCTAACCGAAACCGGCAGCAGCCGCTTAAGGTTAGGTGCTTTGACGCGATTTGACGCGCTACCAGTTTCCCGAACGTCAAGATCTTTGCTCAATTCCCATTTCAAAGTCGTCATTAATTTCAATCAAACTAAATGGAAAAGCTGCCACTGGAACTGCTCCAGCAAGTCCTGCAGTATCTTCCAAGGTCAGACCTCCCTAGTGTACGTCTCTCTACCCGAACACTGGGGGCCGCAGCAGAGCCTTTTCTATTCCACACAATCCCTCTATGGATCGAGCGCCAAAGCCTAGAAGCACTCATCGGCATCTCAGAGCATCCTCGACTGTCGCAATGTGTCAAGGAGATCGTGTTCTCGCCGTTAAGGTTTATCGAGCATAAAGATCGATCATTATACCAAGCGGAGGTGCGCGAGGCTCTGGAACACCAGTCTGTTTCTCTAAGTTCCCAAATACTCTACCTGGAACATTATCTAAGCTCCCCAAACCTCCAACTGGAACATCATATGGCAGCTTATGACAGCTTCAGAGCTGGACAGTCATATCTAGCAGCAAATTCCTTAGATGTCAAGGTTCTATCCCATGCTTTCGGCAAACTTCCGCATTTTAAATCTCTCGTTGTGGATTATTTCAGCAATATGGCAGCTATCCGACTGTACAAGATCTTTGGAGAATTTGAATGGCCTCACGTTGTAGCATACGACAGCGAATATGGCTTACCAGTACTTCTGAAAGCTCTTGCCAATTCCGGGGTCGCGATCTCGACCTTCAGGATGGGCCCTTCACAAGCTCTTGATCCTACATGGTCTGATCCTGACACAATGCTGGACCGCTTTATATGGACACGACCTTTTCCGGTCTTGGATCCCGAAGAACTTGCGTTACAGAAGACTTTTGGACGCCGCAACAAGAACGCCTGCAGCGAGGCACTTCGTGAGTTGCGAGTTCTTGAAGTGTCCGAGACAAGGCTTGGAACCCCGGAACTTGAACAAGTCAAATCGATTATTAATGGCGTAGCCACGATAATTAGCTGGGGTTCTCACATCGAATCCATCGCCGTTCGCCAATTTGGCATCTATAATAAATTTGAAGATTCCGAAACGCCGTTGATAAGTTGTTTGTTTCAAACAGATCACCTTAAGAAGCTACAGAAACTGAAATTGGAAAGCCTCAACACCACGCTACAATATTTAACACTCTTCTTCCGTCGCCATGGGAAGCAGTTGAAGGAGATCGAATTAGAAGGTGTCAATATCAATGATGGCGAAGTTTTCGAAGATGACAAATGGTCCACTGCCCTTTATCATCTAAGAACTATAGAATTCCCTGATTTGGTGACGTTCGAAGTCGACGAGGTCGACGTCTATGACTACATCACAGGTCTGACTGATATAAATCCTATCGATGATTTCGAAGATTAGTCGAAGGTATCAGATGCCACACAATGCACTTCAGCAAAAGAGGCTGTACTTTAGCACCCAGAGTGCTCTTCAGCTTGCGGAGGTTGTGCCATCTACGGATCCCGCTCGTACTGCCTGATGCCATCCACTAAGAGGACGACGGTTTACCCACACCTTAGGACCAATACACCAGCGACGAGTGTGTTGCTACTTTGATCAACTGCTGGCGCTCACATCCTACCATTCAACAACCATATCTATATCCATATATGCCATATATACTCCATCTATACTCATTTCAGCCATCACGAGCTTCAATTACCCGTCAGATAAATAATAATAATTCAACCCCCACCAATCATATCTACATTGACACCACGGACTCAAACACATTTTCTTCACAGCGAACCACCAAGGCAAATCCCAAACCAATGGCGAAAATCCAGGTCATCAAAAAAAAGGGCCTGATTAACATTTCGCTCAAAACCCCACGAATCTCATATGTTCACGCTCATACGATCTCACGGCCTATATATATAACGAACTTAAAATGCCCAACCACCCCATGACCATCATGCTCACAGTGACATGCAATGCATCCCTCTCCCCTCCCCTTACACTCTCCTCACAGCGAACAATCAAGGCAAGTCTCAAACCCCTTCAATCTCATGCATTCACACTCTCTACTCTCTCACATCCTATACACTCTCTACTCACTCACATCCTATACACTCTCTATCTCTCACATCCTATATATAACCTATACCCCACTCAAACCGCCCACCCCACCAATTTCATACCCCTCATCCTCACGCACAATAACCATCATCCCTCCAATGCCATGCCATACAACGCATCCATCCATCTCTCTCCCCTCTCCTATCCCCCCCTCTCAAAAAGTATGCAAATCGCTATGCGTATCAAACCCCAAAACGCCCCCGCTACGCAATCAGAAACACAAATCCCATCTGTAGCATGTATGCTCGAAGAAACAGAACTAGACAGGGAGAAAGACCCAAACAAACGGCCGTCTTCGCCACGAAATGATAAAGTCGATGCTCGAGGTAGCTGTACAAGAGACCTCTCCACCCCACTAGCCGGGTGGCTAATCAATTGGTATGCATTACGAAGACTCCTCCCCATTTTACTTCCCCTCCTCATCACCATTCGTATCCGTCCCCGTCCCCGTCGTCTCGTCGCTCCCCTCCCTTTCCCTCCCCCTTTCCCCCTCCTCCACACCAACACCAACACCCCCCACCTTCTCCTTCCCCACCAATCCCAAATGCATCCCCTCCCTCTCCTCTTTCTTTTTCTTCCCCCCTCCTCCTCCCCCGGGCGGAACGACCTTCCCATTCGCATTCGCATTCGCCAAGCCCGACGAGGATTTAGGAGATTTTCCCGTTCCTGTGGTGCCAAGGAGAGGGGTAGAGGTAGATTGAGGAGAGGGTTTATTACTTTGATTACTTTGGGAGGAGAAATCCTTCCATTTGCGCCAGCCGTCGAAGTCGATGAGGGCTTGCATGCAACCCCATTCCATTACTTTGCGGGTGAGCCATTCGAAGTTGACGGGCTGGAGGGAGGAAGAAGGGGGTTAAATTAGCTTTTTTCGAGGGTATTGATTATGAATGGGAGTGATAAAGGTGTTTGGCGTACCTTTGTCAAAAAGTCATTACAGCCCGCCGCCAATGCTTCGTGCCGGTCACTTTGTAATGAGCTGGCTGTTAAAGCGACGATGATGACGGGACTTTTGAAAAGCGCTGTGTTCATTAGACTATCCTCCTCCTCAGGCACCTGGTCTATTTCATCACCATTCGCAAATGTGGGGGTTGTTGAGGCGCTGTTTGAGAAGACGCCGATGCTGTTAACGCGTTCTAATCGTCTGATTTCCTTGGTCGCATCTAGACCATTCATTACGGGTAACTGGATATCCATGAGGACTAAGTGGAAGCCACCTTCTCGCCACTTGGTGACGGCGTCTTTTCCATTCATGGCGGTGCTCCAGCGGACTTTTAAGCGTTTCATGAAGGCTTCTAGCAGGCGGAGGTTGATGATATTGTCTTCGACGATGAGGACGTTGATAGGTGGAACGGCTCCATCGCGGACAGAGGCGGCGTCTGTTGATGTTTGTACCACTTGCTTTTTAGAGCGCTTGGTGTTGGGGGCTTTGGGACGGGGGCCGGGGGAGGAGACGCGGGGTATTGGAGGTGTGGCGGCTTTGGATGGAGATTCTTCAGGTATTGGGGGGGTAGGCATCGGGGCTGGATTTGAATATTTGAGGTTTTCTATTAGGCGGTCAGTACTGCTTGTTGAAGAGCTGAGGGGCGGTAACGCCAACCATGATTTTGAGCATTGGCAGCTCCTTGTAAGATTGTGGGTGATGAAGTATGCTGTCGACCGTACTTGGGCCTATGTTGTGAGTTCCTTGCCACGCGGGCGCCTGGTGATGGGAGGTTGGGGAGCTGTCCAGTGGTTACAACAGCCATTGCGTGAGCAGGATGTGAGATTCCTTGTGCACTCGAGACGGAGAGACTGGATGGGAGATGAGGTGAATGAGTTCCTTGGACTGGCATGGGTGGAAAGTAGTCCGTGCCGTTTTCACGAGGCCGCAGATCGTCATGTAGGTAATATGGCAATGGCAGATGTGGAGAGTGTTTCGGTGTTCGTCTTTGTGGCACATCGATAACCAGAGCCTCTTCCACCGATTGGCCGCCTGGATAGTGTACCTCAAGTATCTTTGACACAGGCTCTTCGGGGCCAAGTGTACGCTCAGTTTGCGAGTGTCTACCAGAAGGATGTCGATATACTATGCGTAGAGTAACGTCTGGCGCATCAAAGCTTCGTCCTAGCGAGTTGGCGTACTTTTTCAATATCATATCCCTCACATCGTCTACCAGGTCGTCCTCGTGTATCGTTACTTGTGTGGCTGATGACCCTGGCCTCTTTACCCATATCTTTTTATGCTGTAGCATTTTAGGGCGGGGTAGAACTTCGCCGAAGTAGTCCGTACTTGTGGGTTTTAATTGTGGACTTTCCGATTGTAGGAGCTCATTTATGAGACTCGACTGACTGCTGGGTGCAAGGGATTGTCTCCTGTGTGCTATACCTGGCCGCTGAGAGGCAACAGTATTCCGAGCATCTGGTTCGGCTAAAAGCCCCGGATCCTTTGTAGCAATTACTGCCTCCTCGACTTCAGCCGCAGCCTTTGGTGTTGGCTCCTCAACAGTCAATGTAGGGTTGCCTTTCTCCAATATCGGTGACTGTGGTGCTTCAATGCTGGTATCTGGGGTGTGTTCTGAACCCTCCCTTCCTAAGCTTTCTGTCTCAATGTGTTCGAGGGGAGGCAGTTGCGGCGGAGATTCTTTTATTTCGTCGACTGGTAGAACATTTGAGGGTTTTCGGTTCTTTGCAAGACGAAGGGATGTCTTGCTCCAGTTGCGGCCGTCGCCCAGAGGGTGGCCGGCAGCAGTTTCGGCCAAAGAAGGTTTGGGAGATTTGGGGGACGAGGGAGTCGAACTTCGGCGGAATAGCGGCTTTAGACGCGCTCTCAAGTCGCCCATAACCCCTTGTTCATCGTCTTGTAACCTTTACTCTTCTTCACTTTCGTATTATCATCATCACCAGCTTGCTGTCATTTCCCAAGATCCGGCGAAGTTGCAAGCCGCCTGTAACGGTGCAGGCAATTAATTGCTTTGCTGGCTGATCCCTGTCATTCGCGGTCCGCAGGCGCCACAATTCTTCTAGAACTAGACCGAGTCGTCCAAACCGTTCCGTGCAGCTTCTCTCCAGCAATAAGCTATAACTCAGAAAGAGCAGAGTGACAAGTACACCAGCGGTTGTCATCGTATATATGGGGATCTTGTCTTGATCAAATTCTACGTGTTCGACTACGGTGTACATTTTATATGAATCACGCGATTTGCAAGGAAGTGACCATGATTCTGCAGCCCGTGCCCCATCCTTGCGCAGATCTCCGTTTTCAAGCAGGCCTTCGGGCGGTTCAGTGCCCGCAAACCCCGGGGATGACACCCTGTTATCGCGCCTGATTGGCGACCCCCCAATGTCCTGTGAGTGCCCAACCACATGGCCAAAGCCTGCCATTCACGGCCGGGCTCGCCCTGGAATATGATTCGAAACTTGATAGATAAGACCCTCATGAACACCCAATTACATCTCCACCATCCACTTTGCTTACCAATTCTCCCAAACAAAACCTGGCAACACACTTCTCATAACATACCAATGCCCAATAGCACTACGTATTTGAGACGATTCGTGCTCCTTAGCCTCACTACGCCATATGACACTGCCTATCCAGCCCGAGATTCTTTCGTGGAATCTTTCATCGACCTCATGTTGTGGCATTAGGTGCTGTCGCCGTGCAGGACTTGCAAGGAAATCCGACTCCACTGGTTGTCGGAAGGTAATTGGTCTTGTTGACTTTACGCAAAAGATCACGAGATTTGTAAAGTCTTCTGCCCCGAGAGGTGTAGACGCCGGCGTTTCGCGAAAGAGACGACAATTGGGAAAGACGTGCAATATGGTCTTGACTGCTGAGAGTGCGGAATGGAGCAAAAGATCTCCAGCGTAATTCTGTCGGTCTGTTAGCCTAGACTGGAGTTAGTAACCGTGATAGTATATCCTACTATTGCAATGACACCATCCGTCTTAAGCAAGTTGCTCAGACCCTTCAAGAATTCATGTGTGAAGAGAGCGATGGGCTCCGCCCCGCCAGTGAACACATCGTGCAAAATGTAATCATATAGGTTGTCGTTCCCCACTTGAGACTGCATGTCATTGACAATCTCAACCGCATCACCTATGATGGAAGTGTGGTTCTGCGGGAGGTCAAAATATCTCGTGGCAAAATCGTGCACCACTGGATCAATCTCGATGATGGTTGTTGGGATACCGTGAGTAATGAGCGCAGCTGGCGCTGTACCAACGCCTAATCCTCTGCAATCATTACGCTGTCAGTGCACAATTGACTCTAGACCAAGTATTTGTACTCACACTATGAGAGCATTTTTGTCATTGTCCGTCGTATTTCTCGCAGACACAGTTTCTACGAGCCTTACCGCTTCGAGCATGAGGAAGATAGCATATATCGGCTCGTTCAAGATTGCGGGATGGCCTTCAGGTTTGTTGATCCACTCTCCACCAAGCAGACTGTGATCACAACGCATTACGCGAAACCCATCTTTGACATTATCCAATACTGAAATATAGCCTGTCAGAGATTCTTGGCGAGCGACTAAAGAGAAACCTCCAGCTTGCAGCGTAGCATTCAAAGCAGCAGTATTGTACTTTAAGGGAATATGAGGGTTGATGGAGATAAGATGGAGCAGTGGAATGATGCCGAACAATGCTAGTCTTTTGTACGAGCACTCAAGTATTGCGTAAGATAGTGATACAACAGCTTGTAATCCAAAACGACTAAAGAGGGCACTTGTACCCGACCATGAGCTGACGAGCCAAGCTATCCCGGGGCTGAATATATCCTGGATCATCTCGATGATCGAGTAGCAAGCAATAACGAACGCCAACTGCGCGTAGCCCGCAGTCAACGTCATGCCCTGTTGCAAGGAACCTGCCTCTTTAGGAGCCCTGTAACCGATATATAACTCCTCAGCTATGCTCAGAACACGCAGCACAGACAGATAGAATAGCGGCGAAGAGGTGCAACAAATGGTGACTATTGGACCCCATACCGGCCCGATACTACTGAGTCTGAAAAGATATGACTGCAGAGCAGGAATGCAGATACCAAAGATTGGTAATAGATCTGTCATCGTTGCTAACAGACTTTTGCTGAGATAGAGTCGCGAAAGCCATGCGGTAGGCAATACCCACAGTTTTGGTAACGATAACTGCATCCTTATCGTGGAATTGGATATAGTGAACAAGGGTGTCTCCCACAGGTTGGCGCTTGACGCTGCTATTGAGCCGTAGACGGGTGAAAGACATAGCTTTGATACCTCCGCAGATAGGGCAGCAAGCACCATAATGGTAAGTATTTTGTAAATGTATCGTGAACGCCATCTTGTCGGTCCCTGGTGTTGAGGTTCTCCCTTCGGTACGTGGACCCGCGAATCTTTCTTTTGAGGAGCCATGTTGCTACTTGACTACTTCACAAATGGAACTCAATCAGTAAGGTATTTTTCGAGGTAGGACTTGCTTTTCGCGTGGTACCTAGTCCAATGCATATTCCCTGCGTTTGGAGGATAACTGCCCGTAAATAGCTTGTCAATAGTGACATGCTAAGCCACGCGTAAAGAGGAAGCAACTTTGGTACCTGGGTTGTTCACCGCAGTCAATGCGCTACTCCCCTTACGGCCAAAACTACCCGGAACTAGCAATCATCTCTCGGCACGACTGCCGACGAGCAAGCCACAATAAATCAGAAACATGGCTGAGCATCTTATCACTCCGCTGCTTGAAAGCGAGATACTGTCGCATTCGTTGGAATATCTTTCAGCGTCAGAAGCCTCTCCAACTTGAAAGAGTGTATCATTGAGCTTGCTAGGCATGCAACATTGCCATTATGGCTCCTACGGAGATGGATCTGAGTGGCCATGAACAAGCAGCTACTGTGCCACCATCTATTAGAGCTTCCAGACGCCTGTCTCGATCACCTGCTTCTAAAGCACGCATCACAACGAAAAACCGCCGAAAACGGTACCTAGATACGAACCCAGAGTACTTCTCTTCGCCTTCGCTTGAGCTTGCAGGTCTGCCGTTCAAAGGAACGTGAACGGCTAGATGACTGATGGTGCCAAGATCCTCTCGCGTATGACCGTCTGGTCCGTCGCTTTCAAACTACATCTGAACGCGAAGCCGAGGGTCGGAAAAAGGGATACTCTGGCGTTCTTGAAGCAGATCTGTGGCGCTCCGAGGCTAAGATCGAGGCGCTAGCTAATCCTGATCATGCAGCGTCTATGAGGTACATGCGGGATTCTACGGGTGAAATTGTGGCAGAGGAGAAAGACGAAATACCTATGAGCAAGGAAGAAGGGATGCAGAGATGGCGGAAAGAGATGGAAGTGAGGTTTCTCAAGGGTGAGGATGCAGAATTCGACTATAAGCTGGTGGATGAGAGCGAGGAGTATGATGATAGGGGCATCCAGGAAAGGGAAGAGGAGGAAAAGTGGTTCGAAGAGGAAGAGCCGGCGTGGATGACAGAATCATTGCTCGGTCATGACACCTGTGCAGAGAAGGCTCTGACTGGCGAGACTGGCGTGCAAGACTACTGATTTGTTGATCAGCCACAGGGCTATGTGTCACAGTCTGCTTTCAGATGCCAACTTGCGGAACTCTGGGGCTCGCGTGCCTTTGCAATGCTGACCACAGTAAACTCGTGATCGGACTATCGTTACCAGGCCTAGGTGTAGTCTCAGCCGCAAAGCCAATGACGGTAGTGCTTCACGGCTACTCACGGTCGCCATTTGAGCCTCTACGAGTATGATATATCCAAGTGGCATGTCGATTGGTCAAGCATCAAGCGCCAGCACGGGTGATACTCGAGCAAACGGGTGGTCCGTGCCCTAAAATATCCTCTCCACGCTGATTCGGCGCTTTTCTATGAAGATGACGCGATTCAAGCTTTTATTCTTCACGGCGACCTTATTTCGATCGAATCAGAAGCCGGATGTCTTACGCAAGGCAGATTACCCCGGATTTTGCCACGGTAGGGAGAAATACGAGTGATGGTTGGTTGTGACATCCTTCACACACTGGACGAATCAGAAGCCAAGGTTCAGGCGCAATCGCTGAAACCTCGAGTGAGACTATCGAAAAGCTGAAAGTTGCCTTGATTCTTTTTTGTGGCGATAGCCCACGCACAGATCCAGGCTACAAGGGGTAGGATCCAATCAGGCGAAGCACCTCTTGCCCCGTGACCGTTGATCGTCACGGCGCTCCCACACGCTTCCCAAGATGTCGGGACAGACCAAAATCTGCGGGCGTGCTCTGCCGTAGAGTACGATTCGTGGGTCAGGGCCGGAAGTAATGGCGCTGGGACTATGCCGGCGTGGCATGTTTGGCGTGATTAGGCGCAGGCCTGATGGACGAGTGAGGAGGCACAGCGAGGTTGGTGGGAGCAATAAGACGAACATGGATGCACTGCCTGGGTACCGAAGGGCTTAGCGGCTCGCAGCTACACCGCTACAGGCGAATCTATTCGTAGCGCAGCCACGCGGCCCTAGTGAAATATTCGTATATTTACATGTTTCTAGAATTTTCTAAATTACCATCCTGTATGCATACCATTAGCTCGAATAACTGCCTCACAGCGCTCCCCCATCATTGCAATTTGCTCATCTAAAAAGCTGTCTGGCACCGCGTCCCATGCCTCCCTCACTGCTGCGCACAGCTGATCATAGCTGAGCTTGTCTATATCGCCATACCGCAGATCTATATGTTTCTTCATCCAGTCCCAGACCTTTTCAATGGGATTCAGATCAGGGGAGTATGGTGGCCATTCGACAAGACGTATACCGCGCTCCTGCAGCTCCTCCTTCGTATACCGCGCAGAATAGCCAGGAGCTCCATCTTGCATGAGATAGAGCTCCGGATGTAGACGGGTCCACCCATGGATTAGAGGTACGGTATGTTCGCAGTAGGATTCTTTATTAATAGATCCCTAGTAAAAGCAGAGAATTAGCTTATATTCAGATCTATTTCCTAGCAAAATCGCATAGAAAATAGCCTATATACCCATTCCTTCTCCTAAAACAAGCAGGGACCTTTACCCAATCCGCCCGAAAAACACCCCCAGAACATCCATCCTTTCCTGCGGGCCTCCCTTGTATCTAAACAGTCGGGGTTGTTTTCTTCGCCAGCGCGTCTTGTAACATAGATCTTTGTATGTATTCCATCCATTACCCACGTCTCATCAGTCCATAATATGGTATCCCATTGCTGCCTGGTCCAATATCTATGCTCTTCAGCCCATTTCAATCGAGCTTGGCGGGTTTCTTCAGTGATAATAGGGCGTCTGCGAGCAACTCTCCGGTGATACCCTAGGGATTTGTTAGTAGAAATTAGAGAGATACTCGTAGATAGCTGGCTCACCTTCTTTTGCTAATGCTCGTCGGATCGCGCTTTCAGATACATCCCACCTAAGCTCAAATGCTACGTCGATAAATCGCATACGACGTGTACGTTTAGAAGACGTCACAAATTCAACTAAACGAGCTCGGTGCGGTGTATTGATAATAGATTTCCGTCCAGTACGTTGCTTTTGGGGGGTCAGTCGGTGATGAAAGCTGTAATAAATCTGATGTAGCGATAGATTGAGCTTTTTTGCAATACGTCTAGGGGTCCATCCAGCATGGTTTGATAGAGTATAGATTTCAAGACGTTGATCGCGCGTTATATCAGGGTGTTTTTTGCGCTTGGGGGTAGATGGTGGTGTATGCAGCGCTGCTAATGGAGCTGTTTGGAGGGTGCGAGGATCCATTGCGGTGCTAGGAAACAGCTGCGGGATGTAATCTATTCAAATATAACATGGAAATAGGGGTAGAATCTTCTAGACTAGCATTATTTACATGAAAGCTTGGCTGTTTTATTAGCGCGACGCTACGAATTGTTTCGCTGGATACTAGTGTAATGGTGGGGTCGAGCGATAACGAATCTCGATTGACGTACTAAAGTATCATCCCTACCAACCTTACCGAAGTACTGCCCTACCTAGTAAGGTACTGCCTACCATAGGTGGTTCCCTAGAAGTACCTTGATTACCTTGTAGATTGTGTGCGCACGCAAGCGCAATCACAGCGATAAAACTCTTTGTAAGACCCGCTGACAATGAGGATCGTTGCCTTGTAGAGGATCTGAGTGTGGCAACAATGTGACAAAGGAAAACGCGTACCTGCCGTAGTGCAAGTTAGAAGCTGAAACAACACACCACCAGCTTACGGTATACAAAGGCGTTTGGTAACTACCATCGGCTGTTGTATGTACTTCGTACACACTGCGAACTGGCATTGGGAACTGGAAATGGAAATGGACCTCGAACATCCCACACATCCCACACAACGGGGAATCCAGTGATAGGGACGCTGGAAAGATGGAAGCAGGATTCCGAGATCCGTCTATAGCAAATGACAGTGATATCCCACTTATCTTGTTTTTATCAAAGCATTCCATATGGGTACATATTGTATGCATGAAGGGAAGCTTGAAGGTTGTTTGCATGCCTACTATTCTTCATCCTTCGATCGTACAGCGCTTTTGAGTTCTTTTGCCTCCATAATGGCCGCCAATTCTTTTAGCTCGCTGTGGAAAATTCCTGGGGGTTTTTTTGGGTGGTTCCCGCGTGTCACCAAGAAGCCACCATTTCTTTCCCTCGACAATAATTCTCCCCCTCGTCTTTTCCCTGCTTTATACTTATTTCCACACACATCCTCATCTCTTACTTTCCATTTCAATCAGACCTGTTACGCAAAGAATCCTTCTCGCATCGCTCAGCATCTATACTTTTACCAGCCATCATCGAATCTGTCCATCCGCCAAGCTATCGACTTTACTTTATCTATCGGTACCTCTACCTATCGTCGACCCTAGCCAGCCTAGACCCTGAGATCGACCGACCCGAACTTCACAGGAGT
The DNA here is from genome assembly GCA_947623385.2 of Cladonia squamosa. Lineage (NCBI taxonomy): Eukaryota > Fungi > Ascomycota > Lecanoromycetes > Lecanorales > Cladoniaceae > Cladonia > Cladonia squamosa. Next base: position 1,290,846 of record OX392378.1, on the reverse strand, counting down.
CACCCACACACCAACCGCAAAAGCTCCCACCCCCCGCCCCCGTCCCCCAAAAAAAGCTGCGCCCCAGCTTGGATCACTTTTTGCCCTCTACCCCCCTTACACTCTCCGCTTAGACCCCAACCTACGAGGAGCTTGCGGAGCCTCATCCAATTGGTGGTCTTAAATCTTTATCAGGTACACACTCCCACATCCAACGACTATTCGGCCCTCCAAAACTTTTTTCATTCTCTCACGGACAAGGCGCACAGAGCACCGCCAAAGACAAAAAAGGAGCTACTTCCTCTGCGCGAATCACCTTGCACCCGTTATCGAAATCATTTCTCAATCCCTGTCTCGCAGCACCTATACCTTACCCACCCCTCAGGCGGTCCACCTCTTCCCCGCCCGGTCGCATTTCGGGTTCTTCCCTATCTCGAAGCGCACCTGTCCCTTACCTCACCAACTGCTGCCAACCAACTTCTTCTGCATTACGCTCGTTCGATAATCGCGATTCCACAATTGTCCCTGCCTCCAATTAACCGTATCGTCGCTTCAAGCCTCTGCGACTGCCTACCTATCGGTCATAGGAACCACCTACATTTCCCCTAGCTTTAGTAACTGACAACGCGAAAGCTACACAGCCTGTTCGCGAAGGAGCCTGCATAGTCTTTATGCTTGGACGTTGTTGAAACAGGGTTTATAAGAAGCACGCAGACAGCGGCACTCCACAGGTGCAGAAACTCTATCCCAGACCTCCTTGCTCCTTTGTGAGCTCCCAACGAGACGTGAGGCAACAACCGGAGGACACGGCTGTTACACCGGGGCGCGTACACGACCTTTCATATGTTACGCAGCTCACAGCAATCCGCCGAAACACCCAAAGAGCCTCCGGCACGACCGCGAGCTACCTGCGCTCAGCAGCTACTTGACTAACAACTGGCAGTGCTCAATGGCTACAGAAGGCTACATGATGGCCAATGGGCCGACTCAATTGCCTTATCGGATACCATCCTCCCACACCCAGACAATCTCTCCGTTAGGTCAAGGGAACAACCCTTTTGACTCGGATTTGGGGCTTTCTAGTCTTGCGATAGGGTCTGACAGAGCTGTTGGCGTGGAGAATGCTGCGGCTATCCTCTTGCGCAAGCTCCCACGGGACACCACCACTGAGACACTACGGGCGTTGCTTATATTCGCGAAAGATCTCTTGCGCGCAGACTTCGTGGCTTCAGATTCTCCACAAGACCAAGGATTTCGTTCCGCGATTGTGCGCTTCCGGACTTCCGCTGCCGCTGAGGAAGCCAAGTCGCACCTGGATGGGAAGCAAATTGTTCCTAACGAGGCCCCAATACATGTGGAGATTCTCCGTCTTTCGCCAGGCGGTCTGGGACCGAGAAGGAATACAATGGAAATATCGAACAGAGCCAACTCAAGCTCTTCTACAACTTCGTCGAGCGGGCAAGCACGTCAATCTTCACGATTTAATGGTACATTCCAAGCAATGGACCGCATTTCTCCCCCGAATGGCATTGCCGGCTTTACGAACGGTTCTTTTTCCTCGGCCGAGGGTCCCGACGTTGTTTCACCACTTCCAAATTTCTTCAACCCACAGTCGCCATTAGGACAATCCATGAATGATAGGCAGAGAGTCTCAGGGAAGGCAGTGATCGGAGAGGATGGCGTTGACGATGAACCTGGAGACCTTTTGAAGGATCCCGTCGCTTATGCCAAAAACGACATGTCTGGTCAGCTTTCAAGACACCCAACAAATCCTCAGCTACCTGCTACTCGATTCTCGGGCCTATCGCTGAGCACAACCACTGCGACTTCACCTCCAATGTCTGGCTATACCTCCCCACGAAGTGGTGCGCCATTGCAGAGCCCTACTAGTGCTATGTCACCGACGAGTCTCACCAACATGGGCCCGAACGTGCCATATCAGATGGCCAATCAGCATTATCAGCGACATAACTATCCTCCTGTCAACCCCGCCGATCAAAACCCTCCGTGCAATACGCTTTATGTTGGGAATCTGCCCATTGACACTTCGGAGGACGAATTGAAGGCGATGTTCTCGAAACAAAGGGGATACAAGAGGTTATGTTTTAGGACGAAGCAGAATGGTCCCATGTGCTTCGTGGAGTTTGAGGACATCTCTTTTGCGACGAAGGCACTTAATGAGCTATACGGGCATCCGCTACACAATAGCGTTAAGGGTGGCATAAGGTTGAGCTTCTCTAAGAACCCACTAGGAGTGCGTACAGGTCAGCCCGGCGGTATGGGTCCGACGACGCCCCTTTCTCCGTCAGGACCAATGCCTGGCATGAACGGTCTCGGAATTACACCATTCTCCACGGCTAATGGACCACCACCTGGTTTGGCTGCTCCACCAGGGCTCAGCAACTCGAACAGCATGAACGGTATGATTAGTCCAACGTCCATGGGTGGAGGATTTGGGATGGACATCGGGATGGGTATAGGTGGAATGCGCAACCCAGGCATGACTACTGGATGGGGCTCGCAGGGACAGTATTCGGACTACATGTTCGGCCGTTGACGGACTCTACGACACATCCACGACCGAAAAGCACTTGACGACATCATTGACATCTTGACTTGAGCATGGCGCATCGGCGCTATCTTGTTCTTCTATGGGCAAAGACATTCATTACTTGCCCTTCTACATATCACGGTACGGAAAAGCAGGCACGTGGCACGGGTCAGTGCTTGTATGAGAAAAACACGGAACACGGGCTTGGGAGGAAACATTGGTATTTGGAATTGGGCAGGATGGCTTATGGCATTTCGCGTGCGATGATTCCCCCTTTGCATACATCATGCTGGTTGCGCTTGCTTTATTTTTTTCCGAATTTTCCTTTTCTCATAACCATAAGGCGGTCTTGGGCTGTCCTGATTTACAGAGGGGGATTGATCGATTGATTGATTGACGTGGGCATAACTCTCGTTTTGATTGGGGCAATGAGAAGCATCTACAGCTGGGCTACACGGTGCATATACATAGCGGTTAACTATCTATCATATATGGCGCTGCTTTGTGTTGTAATGGGTGCATGGTGGTCTATGGGATGAAGCAGAATATCATTGTATTAGGCATTAGATTCAATGATATCTCCCGTACCATCATATTAAAGCTTATTTCTTCTTTCTTAATCCATCTAGCTTTTATTTTAATGAGTTAGATTATTTAAAGTAGGGGTATGAGGGAGTCGGCGGCTGTGCGGCAGTGGAATGTGTGCGGAGGACGTTGTGTTGATGATGTAGGATTGTCATGAACCAGGCTCTTTTAACAGGTCTTATCTCTGCTAAAGGATAGATAGAGGAGTAACGAAGAGCGCGTCGATTGATTTTTGTTGCTAGAATATTGAAGCATAGTACCGAAATAACTCAAGTAGTTAAACCAACGTGGATCATTAGACCGTTGAATCTAGCAATATATATTTATATAAGCCCTTTCCCTCATTCAAAACCACAGCTTCCGTGGTCCAATGGTTAGGATTCCACCCTTCCAAGGTGGAGGTCCGTGTTCGGTTCGTAACCCCCCCGGTTTATTACACTGAAATACCATAAATTAACATCAGCGCGCGTAAGATTCACGGCGGTTGCACAACAATCGTTCTCATCCTCTATATCTTTTTTTCGTCTTCTTTTTATCTCTTTTGATTGCTGTGCAGTTGGGGAACGCAAAAGAAGGGATTTTTGGTTGGGTTTGGTAGGGGCTCGGGTAAGTTGCTCAAGGGAGCGGGGATATCTCGGTGGAGTTTAGCGGGGGGGTAGTGGCTAGCGTGTAGCTTCAATTACTATCGAGAGTTCTGCAGCTGTGATATACTATTAAGGTGGGTATAGATTGAAAATCGCGCAGGTTCAAAGTATTATTGTGTATCTTTAACATACTTCCAAGGAATATTGAGATTTTTGAACTGTAGCCCCAAGCTCCTCAGCACATGGAATACATAACACTACGAAGCTGTGCTTTCTATGCACAAAGGACTACAAGATCTCAGTCATCAAACTTGCAATGGTGGTTGCATTCACGCTTTTAGGATTCATTACCGCCGCAGTACTTGGCGGATGCTGGATGATCTTAAGTTGAAGATAGGGATTTTCATGCGCGAGACTTGTACTGAAAGCGATGGTATGAGATGATGATAAGCTAGGAATGTGTTGCAATCTAGGAAGACGGTAATGATTGTATTGCCCTGAAGATCTAGGATCTATGGAAGGGCGCCTCTATATACATGATGCTGAGCAGTTAAAATGGGCAGCAATAGGGGTAGAAGACGCTAGAACAGCAGAAATCGTGGAAATGAGCATGCATCAGTACAGGCTTCTAAGCGAGGATCTGAGCAAGGATTAGAATTAGGCAAATCTTGTAACAGAATGGTAGGTGGGAAGGTATGTTTACCTACAGGTTTTGATGTCGCTGGGTACTGGTACCTTCCTTTCGGGCAAGAAGCTCTTAGATCGTGATTGATCTTATGTTAAGAACGGATGTCCTGATGCATTCACTATCTATAAAAGCACGGTGAATGGACAAGGCTGACACTCTGCCCCACGGTGGTACTTGACCGGAGTATGCGAAGCACTTGTGCTCTGGGCACCTATTGGTTGACGAGCTGGCCTCTATACCTTAGTGACCGATTGAGCCCTGATAAAGGCAAGCGTTGCCGCTTCGTATGCAGGAGACTTGTGCTTAGCCAATCAGGTATATCACCACGGGTAAGGCAGGATGCACGTAACGTGGGCTGTGCGCATTGTGCGTGAAAGAAAATCTATATCAATAAGCACTTGTGTCTTGTCTCATCCGATCTCAACGTTCGAACAGCTGTCTCTGTACGCAGAATTTGTCCTCACCCATAGATTTTGTGACTGTCAGTAGACTTTTAAACTCAGTCGCCCCCACCCATCTTACCATTTTCAGAATGGAGCAGCGCTCCCAGTGGTCTCGGCCCCAGTGTGCCCAGGATTGGGAGGACCGAAAAGCCGTCATCATGGGGCTTTACGAGTCCAAAACACTGAAGGAAACAATGAAGATTATGGAAGAGGAGCACTCGTTCAAGGCTACGTACGTGACAAATCACTGTCTCCATCCTATCTACTGACATCGTACAGCGAGAAACAGTACAAGAAACAACTGCAGAAGTGGGATATGGACCACAAGCGAATTAAATCAACGGAATACATAGCCATGATCAGAAAGAAGCGACAGCGAGAGGAAGATGATCAAAAGGAATCCAAATTCCAGCTGCGAGGTGTCGAAATTGACGATGCGAAGATTGTCAGATTTCAAAAACGGCATCGGATTAGCGAGCCAGTGCAGGTATCTGATTGTCGTAAGTGAGCAAGGCTGCATTCAAGCTTTCTTCAACTCTAATGATTGCGTTCAGCAACACCACCAGGCTTAACTTGCACCACACCCGCGCCGATTTCACCCAGTCCCGGTCTGAGATTCTTTCCTTGGTACGATATGTATGAGCAATTTCTAGATTTATCCATGGCTGGATCCTCGACAATACAGACCAACGACGTGCAAAGCATTCTCCGCTCATTGGTCATCCCATTCTCCAACTACGAAGATGAATGCCGATCCCTATACGATTCTGCAATAAAAAAGCCGTATCAAATCGTAAGAATGTGTTTGCGAGAGTGGAACAGTGTTTCAAATTTTAGGGCTCTCTCACTGGTTGACTTGGGCCTCGGACGTGCAATGAGAGTTCCCAATAGACATGATAGAGCCATCGAGATTTATCATCCCCAGAAGCTTTTTGGGTCCATTATTAGGAAAACCCTCGCCTCTATGAAGAATCACAGTTATATTTTGTCATCATTAGATGTAATGGAACAGGTTCTTGTCTTATGGATGGTCGGAACAGCCGGCACCATACACAGTTTAAGTGGTCGACGTGGCGAAGCTATCAGCCTGTTGGAGACAGTTATACAGATAGTCGAACAAGACCTAGATTTGGAGGTTGCCATCATCCGGTCCTTCCATAACGAAATGGTGATAGAGCTAGCTCAATACTACAACGAAGAGGGCCACCGCGATGAAGCAAGAGATCCGTTCACCTACAAGCTAGAAATAGGGCCAAGATTTCGAAGCGAGGGCAAGTATATGCGTTGTAATGGAGTCTTTCGAGGATTTTGTAGCATCTTCTTATTACGCAGGCTGCGAAAAATCAGTGAAAAGGCACTACAACTTATTGAGGGATTGGAGAATGGTCGCATTAATACACAAGAGCATCATACGCGAAATCAAGAAGGTTCTTGCCAGCCGGGGACACGAGAATGGGGCCCTTTCTTGACCGACTGCATGGAGTGGGATACGATCTGAATACACTTCGACAGACTTTGATGATCTAACCCCCATTAGTTCCTTCGTCATTCGGTAGTATACGGGAGAATGTTTACGAGGGATGGTTGGTCGCTATGAACGCTGCGTTGGTTTTCGGGCGGTTTTCAAGATCGCCGATAATGATTTCCTGATACACCGCTTAGAAAAGAAGATCGATTTAGACTGCTTGTGTTTCCGCCATGAGGTATACTATCACTAGAAGAGTCTTTATCATATTCCTAAAATGGTCGATGTTGACGCAAAGTGGAGTTGAGGCTGGTTAGTTGTTTACTTGATACAGGGATGTGGGTTAGGGTGTATATTTGCGGGTAGTATCACTGGATACTGTAGTGGCTTGGTGTGATGTTTATTAAGAAGAGACCTATAACGATAATTAGGACCGTCTACTTTGATTACCTTCAATATTCAGTATCTGATATGCGTATGAAAGAGAGCACTGTGAACTCTGCGCGTGCAGGATTTGACAAAATCTACGCCTCCGGCTTGAGAGCATCACCCAAAGATGCACTTAGAGAGCCAAACAAAAACATCTATATGTAAATCTGGGATTGCAAGCCTTCTTGTCCAGGTTGGTAGTTCAGAGGTTGTTCGACAGCCTTTGGCTTTACGTAAGCCCAGCCCTTAGTATCATAAAGGCAGTAAGAGCTTTCATCGACTCAGACTTACATCCATGAGCTCCAAATATCAGCTCGAAAGAAGACTGTTGGAGTACAAGGCCCAGGCCTAAAGGTTGCTCTCTGGAAATAGATGGGCAGCTAGTGCCTGTTAGATGGGACAATTCTGCTAAGACACCATGATTTACACCAAACGACTTAGTCTGGCGCAAGGTATCATCAAATATCTAAACTCTTTGCGCATCTCCGCAGATGAGACGTTGAGTTGATCAAGTCGCCCCGGGGAACCATCTCTGAAGGCTTGGCTCCAGGAGGCGCCACGCGATATGACGAAGCTTTAGGACTGGCCTGACTACGCACAGAAGCTGATGTAATGGAGCATTTAGTAAGGACTATAGGATAGAAAGAATTTTCGTGAATAACTAGGATAGCTTTACATGTTAATGCCCTGAATATCTATCCTAGCTTCAGTGTCACCGCCTTTTATCCAGGAGATCGCAATCCCTCTGTCGCCGCCCATCATCTCGTAGACCGCGATGCTGCCTCTTGCTTCCTCGGTATCTCATTGGTGATAAGCCTTCTCCAATGAAGCTGGGGTGACAAACGGAGCAGCATGTGGAGTAGGATGTTGAGACTGTAACAGGATATAAGTATTGGAGTTGGGTAGTGGAAATCCCTTCCATGATGGTGTTGTTCATGGATGGCACGCGCCATTGGTGGCAAACCCCAGCGAAGAGATGTATGGAAGGATATCATAGGAAGTTCCTACCGTCCATGGAAATTACTTCCGTGCATGGATGAAAGATATCCGGGAATGCGACAAAATGCAGCGCAATGTGGTGGAGTTCCAGGGGGTTGTAGTGTGGTGGTATTTTTGGTAGGGTGGACAACCTAGGGCCGTACCTTAGGTAGCTAGCCCTGGATAGCGCCGGGAAAGGCGCGAGCGGTCCGGTTTTAAATACTCACACTTCCCCTCGACATCAACAACCTGATATTTAAGCCTCATATAAATATTCGGGGACGATATACTCGTGTTGTACAATACGTGAAGTCATCGAATCAGTACATCCAGAGATAGCACATGAACACGAAAGGCGGGTCTCCAGCTTGTTGATGGCTTTCAATAGTAAATCATAGCTCAAGCAAGCTTTCCCATGCAAGACTTACTAAGTCGCTGATATGGCCAATAGGACTACCTAGACGCACAATCACGAATGTGGGCACCTACTGGACCCATTGTTCACCTTGCTTAATGTACCCCGCAGCGGTTTGCCATGGCCGAACATCCCGATTCACGATGCGGCACCTGGGTCGCAGTAAGAAAGAGAATTGATGCAGGGAATCATCCAATGGAAAGCAGCGTGGACCAGTCTCTCGGAAACGTGACCTTCCCGCGCTAATCAGATTGCTCTCTCGCCAACGACGCCACGCTCGAGTCGCCGAGCAAACATTTGGAGTGTCTTCCTCGGGGCAAGGAATTGCATGTTCCGGTCCAGCTCGAGATAAATTATTTGCACGGCTAAACTTGTGGCCAGGATTGAGTTAGACAAGCAATGGAGTACTCCCATCATATAAAGACAAAGTCCGTTGTCTTTGAAGCTGCTCTTCAACTCTCCGCTTCTTCAATTCCTCTGCGGTTTCATAGGCGTTACCCAAATCATGCAATCAATACTTGGGACCTCCTTCCTTTCCGCAACTCTGCTTACGGATCTGAGCACCATCTCTCAATACTGGGGTCAGCTCACGCCGTATTCGGACAACCCTGAAAGCTACTTTGGCGTAGAAGATGTCGGGCTGCCATCGGATTGCCAGGTCGAGCAGGCGCATGTACTGCAACGACATGCGAATCGATTTCCTGGTTATGGCTTAGATGATGAGACCACTGACGAACTCTTCGCGTCTAAACTCCTCAACTACACAAGGATTGGCCAGGGCTCGTTTACCGGTCCATTGGCTTTTCTTAACAACTACCATTATGATTTGAAAGAAAGCTACTTAACGGGCCTCGGAGCTTCGACGGAATTCACGGCTGGAGTGACATTCTGGAACCGGTACGGCAGGATCTTGTATAATGCGTCTGTCGGACAACTTGCATACAGTTCCAGCTACCCCAATGGGACAGCTAGACCCAAACCCGTGCTCCGAACAACTTCACAATCTCGAATACAAAACAGTGAAATTAATTGGGCTCTCGGATTCTTCGGGCCAAGCTTCCAGAGTGTGCCAAATCCAAACATCACCGATGCCTCTACTCCATTCAACGTAGTAGTCATTCCAGAAGGTGGCACTGAAAACAACACTCTCGCTCCATATGATAGCTGTACCAATGACAACGACGATGTAATTGGATATCTCGGAGAAGCTGATCTCTTTACATATGTACCCAAATATTTGGCAAATGCCACAGCCCGAATGCAGCAATATGCCGGCAAAGACTTCACATTCACAGCCAATGACACATTTGCTATGCAGAGCATCTGTGCCTACGAACAAGGCTACTTCGGTATGTCTGACTTTTGCTATCTGTTCACCGAAACAGAATGGAAAGGCTTCGAAAACGCCCTTGACATGGCGTATTTCTACGACTTCTCCTACGGCAGTCCAACCGGTCGTGCTCAGGGCCTTGGCTATGTACAAGAACTCCTCGCTCGCTTACAGCACGAGTACATAACCTCCTCCAACTCCTCCGTCAACACCACCTACGACAGCAATCCCGCCGAATTCCCTCTCAACCAAGCCTTCTACGCCGACTTCAGCCACGACAATGTCATCATCTCCGTTCTCACTGCCCTCTCAATGGACTACTTCCGCGACCCACCAAGTCTAACAGATGTTCCCCCAAACTCAAACCGCACATTCGTCCTCTCACACATGACTCCCTTCGCCGCCCGCCTCATCACCGAAGTCATCGGTTGTTCATCCAGTAACCCTACGCCTGTACCCGCTCCTAGAACGCAATACTACCCTACCCAATATGGCTATGATCCCGCAAACGCTACTAACAAATTCATCCGCATGCGCTTGAATAATGGCATCCTCCCTCTCAATACCATCCGTGGAGGCGCTTGTGCGAATGGGAGACCGGATGGTATGTGTGCGATGAGTGATTTTGTGGCGAGTCAGGCGGATAGTTATGAATTGAGTAATTATGACTTCGCCTGTTTCGGGAATTATACGATTGCGAATCCGACTAGTGGTGAGGATTACGATGGGGCTATGTCCTCTTGATTCTTGAGGGTCTGGGCCAGGGGTGTGAATACCATCTCAACATGGATTAATGATCTGATTTCATCGACTTGCAGGCGCGATGCTCAGTATCAAGCACCGTGCCCAAAGTAATTTGCTTTTTTGTCGCAAACGTAAAAGCTTTGACTTAACTCTATATTACCTCTCTTAAGATAGCAAGGCATGTTAAATATAGGATGGATAATACTTCCTTTCACTTGAGCTAACGTATCCTTACACTATCTATGTACCATGCCCTTTCTCACCGTTGTAAACGATTTCTATCGCGCTCTGCGATTTTTCCAGCTTAAGATTGTAGGGTTCTGCTGTGGGTAAGAGTTAGAGGATATATATAATAGAAAGAAAGATAATATGAAAGTGGAGGAAGTGTATAAACTAAAACTTAATATTTAGTAGGTATAACTAGATATTCTATACTTTAAGTATCCTTTATGCATAAAGAAATATAATTTAAGTATTCTTTATATTTAAAACTATATACTTTAAGTATCTTTTATATATAATAGAATACCCCTTAAGTTTAGTAAGTATAATCTTAAACATCCGTTAAGCACACACACACTAAAATCTGGCTTCGGTGGTGGGATATTTCCATCATTTATTTCACCCCTTAAGTTCGTTAAGTATAATGATTGGGTGTAAATGAGTAGAGTACCTATCAATTCTCCTATAACTTTCTTAAGCAAAGTGTCAATCTCGGCTTAAAGCACACGGTTGTCCTACAACAGGTGCTTATTCACCCACTCTTCTCGTCTCCTTTGCGCACGGTTTCGAATGTGACCGAAATGTATTAGGTATTACTAAGTGTCGTAAGTCAGATTTAAATGACACATGCATATGCTTTGAGCATCCTTCACGCTTAAAATCATTACCGCAAGAGCTTTCCCGTGCTTATTATGAGGTAGAAAACTTCATCATGGATATCATTTAAGTATCCGGTGACCCTGAGCCTGTGGAGGTTAAGTGTACTCCTGCTCTTTCAGGTGGTATCGTTATGCTCAGTTCTTCCGGAGGCAACTTATTGTCCTTGTGGTTTCGTAAGTCATTTGACTTAATGTAGAGAACAAGAGCACCTACCATTTTGTCGTAGATCCCCTGCACGTAGTCGTCAAACTTCGTCAATTCCACAATTTCCTCATACGACAGCTGCTCATTAAGCCACACGTCGACTTTACCGTCGTATGGTACGCCTTGAGAGAACATCGCATGGGTAAAGGAGTGAAGCTTCTGATCGAAATCAGGGTCAGGTGTCACACCAACTCGCTCTCGGATGATGTGATCTGCTGCGCTGGGACCGAACCCTCGAGTAGAGAAATGTACGGCCACCACCAGTTGCCGGGTATCCCCACAAGGCATAATGGGATCGGTGGTAGAAGCCTCAGGCTCGGAGGACATGGTGTTGGATGCAGTGCGTGCGTCTCGGCGCTTCTTTTTGGAGACTTTTGCCTTGTGTGCGTTTACGTTGTCTTCGTGTGCCCACCAAGTCAAGCCATTCCGCGATATCCGTACCATTTTTGAGACTGCTGGTAGATACTTGGCAAGAAGCTAGTTTGAGGTTGTCTGGGATGACTTGCACACAAATATGCGGATGATGATAGAAAGTGGGAGATGAGAAAGAGAAGACAAAGCTGCTGATGCTGGTTTTGATGGAGATGATGAAGGTGATGGCGATCGAGAGATGGATGATGAGGGCTGACACGCTGCTTTTCGGAACACAAAATAGGCAGCAAGCGCTTAGCGGAGGCAGAAAAGTAGCACAGGAAATGTAGGAAAGGTTTGGTTGAAACATTGTCGTTAGTAATCATCGCCATCTATCTGTGTAACACAGGGTTTCAAGTGAGTTGAAATAAAAACCCTAGCGACCTGCGTAGTAGAATGTCCAATACTTACTTACGTCGCTACGCCCACATCATGGAACGACGACAGCGTAGCCTCGTGCAGCTCTTCTGCCATCGGAGGCACCGATTATGCTGCACCAATTCGTCTACAAGCAACCCATTCGTGTTCGATGATTCTCGGAAAGTGGCGCGTATATAAGTCTAAAATGCCGCCGTCGAAGGACTTCTCGTCTCAGAAGAGTCACTCATGAATGGCTATTTAAGCTCTCTGGGTCAAGAAACAGCGGTTCGATACCAGAAGATATGGGGCGAAGGGACGTACATTAAGTAGCAAGCGTCTTACGACATGGGAACTTTTCCGCTAAACCTGTCATTGCTCCGCAGAATATCTGTCGATTATGTAAATCTTCTGGATGATGGACCCTAGACCAACAGTATTCCCAACTCAATTGATGGGCCATGCGTATCATCTACTCCTCGAAAATACCCTAATGGTCAGCTTTCTAAAAGGAAATCGAAGGGCAGGTTTTCCGTCATGTCCGAATCAATATGTGTGCCTTGGCGTCAGCTTCGCGTGAGCACAGCCTTGGTCAGACAATCCATGTGGATGAGGGCACGTTCCAGCAATGACGACTGTACGAGACAGTGGCTGTCCATGTCACGAGGTTTGTAAAGCTACGTTGAGTTGAACACGCGGGGCCCGTATGCTTCGAACCTGTCAGAAGCAACCATGAGATGGTCGCTCCGGTTGATCCTTAGCGCGGTTTTTCTCCTCAGCATTCCACTCTACCTTGTTACGAGACACTTCGCAGATATCTGGGACCAGTACAGCATCTCCAGCTATATCGCAGCATCATGGCAAAATACCTTTCGCTACGGCAAGGTGGAGAACATCCCTGCCTTCGACGGCAAGCCAGGCGACAAGGTCATCATCATGGCGAAGCTCGAGAAAGAGAACACAGAATGGGTAATCGAAGAGCTCCCTGAGTATGTTTCGTCGTCACTCTGCATGGGGATCCCAGCTAATACCCTCCCTCAGCTGGCAAGCAGCAATCTACACCGTCAACCCCACCTCCAACACCCTCACCACCAACCTCACCACCCCCCTAAACAAAGGCCACGAAGCCATGGCCTACCTCACCTACATAATAGACAACTACTCCCACCTCCCCTCCACTCTCGCCTTCCTACACTCCCACCGCTCCGGCTTCCTCCCCGCCTGGCACACCGACACCCCTCTCCACTCCAACGTCGACTCCCTACGTACCCTCCAACTCCCCTTCGTCCAAAAATCCGGCTACGTGAATCTCCGCTGTAACTGGAACCCCGGGTGTTTGGAAGCGCATAGAACGAATAAACATGTGAGGAAGGAGGTGTGGGAGGATGTGTGGAGGGGGACGAGCACGGAGGGGAAGGGGTGGAGGGGGGATGGGAAGGTCGGGCAGGCGTGTTGTGCGCAGTTTGCGGTTAGCAGGGAACAGGTGTTGAAGAGGCCGAGGGGGGATTATGAGAGGTTGAGGGGGTGGATTGTGGAAACGGAGAAGAGTGATGCGTTGAGTGGGAGGGTTATGGAGTTTTTGTGGCATGTAGTTTTTGGGAAGGAGGCTGTTTAGTAAGTATTTACTACTATGTTGGGCTTCTGTGGTGTACTGGGTCGGATGGTTTACTAACGTGGATTCGTCACAGTTGTCCTCCTGAAGACCAATGCTACTGCAACGTCTATGGACGTTGCTAGTGTGACGCAGCGGATCAAACTTTCTATGTTTCCGGATAGATACCCCACTTTTATGGTTTGCAAACTTGGAATATTAGCCAACATAGTGCTTCTTGATAAGAGAGTGAGGCATAAGTCATGCATATAGGTTATTAGACTTGGATATAACCCCTTTTAAGGCCCTTAAGGTATTTATCATTTATATAAAAAAAAGTAAAGGCTATGATTAGAGGTTAGAATCTCTTAAATTCAGAACTTCTTAGGTGCTTATCCAAGATGGCTTAGAAGATTTTTGCTCTATGTGCATGAATTTTGCCATATTCTTTGCAGTTCCAGCGTATCGCCCACTATGAATGCTCTTCATCACATCGGATTTCCTATCTTCACATAACATTCATGGGTACCATACAGCTCGTCATAATCCCCTCTCAGCTACGCATGTACAAAGTTTTAATCCGGCATCATGTTCCTGCATCGATATCGCAGCAAATGTTCAGACATCAACCCTCTCATTTTTGCTCGAAATACTCCTTTATCCTCTCAACCAAGTCAGCTTTCTTCCCACCGACAGGCATACCCTTCGTCTGCAGCCACGACTTCAACTGCGGCATAGCCATCTATCAGACAGTCAGCATGTTCAGGCCCACAACAAGAATCTCCCCCACACTCACCTTCCCCAGGCTGCCCTCCACAAAAGCCTTCTTCATCTCCCCATCTTCCACCCCCACGTCCCCCTCCCCAACCTTCACCTTCTTGGCCCCCCGAACCGCCAACTCATCCTTCGCTCCCCTCTTCGCCGGCACAGCACTCCCCTCATTCTCCGCTCTCCATTCTTCATACTGCCTATGCAACTCATGGCCCCAATCGATCGTCAAAGGTCCCGCCCTCTTGTCAATCTGCTTATACTTCGGCACGGTCTTATCCTCTGCTTTCTCTGGAATATCCTCTTCAAGCGCCAGAGCCTGTAGGATACGGTAATGCCACTGTAGAGCTGGGTTGGGGTACTTCTTCGGATCATAGACTGCTTTGGGCAGTTGGAGCTGCTGGATCACGTCGCGCATACGATCGATGAGGGGTTCAGGGGCGCGGATGAGAGTGGTTTCAGGGTTCTGTCGGATGTCATCTGCGAAGGGGAGGGGGCAGAGCCACATTCCTGGGGGCATTACTTGGTTGCCATTTTCGTCGAGTTTTTCTGCTCCTGGAAAGATGGCAGCGATAACAGGAGAGGCGTTCTTGCGAGCGATGAACCATGCGAGGGCCATCTTATCGTCCTTAAGGAGCTTTTGGTGGAGGGCGGCGAAGACACGAGTGGAGCCTACGAAGTCGTCTTCGGAAGGGTAGATGAAGGTTGAAGGTCTGTAATTGGCCCAGAATGGGAGCATAGTTAGAGGTTTGAAGCCTATGATACGGATGCCTGGATCGCCGAAGTTGCGGAGAGATGAGACCTCTTCGGGAGTGAAAGTGATTTGCTCGCCACCGAACTTATAGGCCTTCTTAATCTCTACTTTTTCTACGGATCTGGCAGTGTCTTCAGCCAGTTGGGTGGTTACTCCCGTTGCAATTTGAGGTTTCTCGCCCTCTAGCCAAATGTAACAGCTGCGTTTGGGCTCTTGGCGCTTGAAGATGATGTATCCTTTGACAGAGATTCTAAAGCCTGGTCCGATCTCGAATGGAACGGAAGAGAAAAGAGCTCTTCTTGCAACAGCTTTTGAATTGATAGAGGAGAGGAGAGAGTGAAGCAGAGAGAATCCATCACTGGTGGGACTTGGTGCTGTTGCTCCAGATATCGGTGCGGGAGCTTCTGGATCTAAAGGCCTCGCGCTATATATTATATCCTGCTTCTGTAAGCCATGACGGGATACTAAAGTGCATGAAGGCGTACATCGTAGAATTTCGATCGATCAAACTCATGATCTGGCCGTGAAATTGGAAACAGTTCGATGATTACCCCCAAATCATATAAATCTTTAGCTCGGACTGCAGCACTTGACTTCAGTGCTTTGTCATTGGCATGTGGATCATCATCGTCGGTGACAAGGAACAAACGCCTCGAATTGAAGTTCGGGGCTCTTGTCGTGAAAATCTGATTTGCACAGAAGAGTACATTTGCCATTGAGACACGCTCGGCAGATGGCACTAACAGCTTCTTTGATTCTTCCTCATCTTCAACTAAAGACCTAAGAGCTTTGACATCATCGGCAGCAGGAATGTCGAGATCAGTCAGAAGATAGGAATGCGGGTAGGCAAGTCCTCCGCGGGATTGTTCTTCATCCTGGAACTTTGTCTGCTGCGTCCCATACAATAAGACGCCCATCATATCATTTGGGTTAGAGATGATTCGCTGTTGCATTAGAGCGTATGCACATTTCAGCGCCGCTGAAGTAGGAGTATCTCGCTCCTGCTTCTTTGCGTCTGTTGGAGGTGGTGCAGTGAGCATGGACTCGCTGACTTCAATAACGAATAGAACGGCATCTTTTGCCGTTTTGTAAGCCTACAGGTTGTAAGGTATTGACTCAACAACACAGCATCCCTGACATTCCACTCACCGTCTCATCAAGCTCTTCCTCCTCTTCGTCCTCCTCACCTTGTGGCTTCCACTTGTTATCTTCAGCCATTATACAATGACGTTAGCCTGAAATCATTTCTTCACACAACTCCAATCCACGTCCGTACTATTTTACAACGGTAGATCTTTTGTAGGTGTGAGCTTAGAGCGCCAAGTGGTGTCGTCGCGTTGGAGGCACAGGCAGACGCGACTAGCGTCGCGCCATCTCACGTGATTAAATGCCAAGACAAACCTGCTTGCTGTGCAATCAAAGGACATGGCGGGTGCAGTATATTACACAACAAGGTACCATTGCCCCTGTAACTATAGTCTTGTCACTTGAAATGACTTTCTTGTCCTTGTTATGCTTCCTCCTTGTACTGGACATTTGCTGCTCCTCAAGCGATGATCTCTATGTCCTTACGGTCTCCTAGGCATTGAGATCGCAGATCACAGTGTCTTATTTACGATTGGACACCTTCAATTCCCTATGTATGTAGGTGAAAAGTCACCATTGCCAGTTCCCGATAAGGCGAAGGTGGAATTATCAAAAGCCGTTTCCGGTCATGGAAAAACACCACATTAGGCGAGAAGATTGGCAATGAATGAACCACACGTGAAAATGAGTATTGCATGAGCAAGCAGCGGTTGGTACATACCAATGGCTATTTGAGTATAGGCATTCCGCTTACCGTCAAGGGTGCTCGCATCTTGCATCGTGCTGCCGACTCAAGGCGAAAGTGATTACTTTGGAGGACCGACGCTTCGCCTAATGGCTTCCACAGCATCTGTCAGGTCTATTAATAACATTGCGGAGCAGTTGTTGCTGTCCTTGTCGCTGCTATATCAACTCGTCTAAAAGTTCAGCTCCGGCCGTTGAGGAGTGTTTAATTTGTCCATTGACATCGAGTATCCACTCCCTGTCGCGTACCAATCACTAGCTGACTTTCGACCGAGGCAAGCCGTATTACGGATCTTGGCAGACCAGGATCAAAAAAACATATCAAAAAATCAGTGCCCAAGAATGCGCAAGGTGGCACTGCGCCCGCGTAGGATATCCTAGAGATTGTGCCATGGGATGATATCCTAGCAAAAGTGGAGTAAATCCACATCAGCGAATGGGCGCAGGTTCTGAGGTATTTGCGCAGCTCTATTTATGATACATAAATCTACATGCTCTTATACCAACTTCAATAAGAGAAAGCATTTCCCACAGCTGAGGTGTAACTGTCAGAGCTGAATATCTTCATACTTCTATGTCAAAGACTCGTTCTTTGAAATCCTGAGTTGACACAGATCGAAAATCTCTGTACGAGATGGCTCCGTTTCTACTTCTTTCGCACTTGTTCGCAACCTTGACGTTGGCTCTTCTCATCAGCGGTAGGAAACTTTCTATTAGTGTCTGGGTTAGAATATGCATCAATGGCTCTGCAGCAACGTTCTAATCTGCGTTCTTTTCCGAATATCTTTCATTGTGTGGCGATGACATTGTTCTCTCATGTTAATCATCTGCCTTTCCAACAGGAATTTCTGTGGTCGTCGGGTCCACAGGGAAGTTTCCACAGATCAACGGTTCATCCTGGCATAATACCATCCGCATGTCTTCCAATGTGACTTCCCCATCCTCACGCTCAAGGTTTATGAGTAGCAATTCATCCTACTCCGCTACAGACGACGTTGATAACGGTATGCAATGTTATGGACCAAAACCTCCATCAGGGCTTACTTTTCCAATTGAGACGGTCGTGGAAAAGCTCTTCGAAGCGGATGGGCCTACTACTGAGATGCTGTTCCTTAGCGGTGCTTCCTCCTGGTACTGGACCACGACGACCTTTACTGCAGCTATGACTGCATATTCCACCTGGACTAGGCAGCAAATACCTCAAACCAATCCTTATGACCCAGATTCTCCTTGTTGTGGAATGTGTACGGTCTATGTATCATTAGTAGACGTGTATTATTGGCCGGTCTCAGGGGCCAATACAGCGTGTTTGGGGAGTACAGCACTAGCAATCAGGGATGGACCCCAATTGTCGAGCCTCACCCAAGGTCACAATGACACGGCAGTGATGGCCTTTGGTCCAGATGGGTTCACTTAGTACGTGCAATTCTCCCTAGAAAGGAAATAAGCTTACCGTAATGCAGCACGTCACCCTCAATCTACGTCGCCTACCACGATATGAGTGCATCAAACCTATGTGGCCAAGTTGGAGTGAGTGCTTGTAACAAGTCTTGTATTACCACCTACTAAGTCAACTCCAGCCCAAGCATACATCTATCACGCTTTCATTTGCACCTGGAGAGCTTTCCACGTTAGATTACTTTTCAAACATATTTGCGGGCCCTTTCTATGAAAATCCCAAGCCTTTCAATATCAGCAATCTCCCATGCCCTCCGCAGTCTCTGTTGGACGCTCAAAACGGTGCCAACGAGATAGATTTTATGCTTCCTGCTCGTCCGGGATATGCTCCTATAATCGCACCGCCACCGGCGATCCAGAACCTGGAACCCGCATGGAAATGGTGTTACACTCAAATGGCATTTGACCCCCCAAGAAGTCTGGTTCCAGCAGCGATTCTAGTCCCTTCACCCACCCCTGCTGATCAAGCTGGGCCGCAGAAGACGCCAGCCGCGCCCAGTCCGACATTAGACTCAATCCCAGTACAAACCCAACTTAGCAATCAGCCCGCATCAGTATATCCATTGAGCAAGCCTAATGACCCAGCTGATCCAAGAGTTCCACCTAATGACGGCCCGCAATCACCGAGTGGCAATCCAAATGATCCGCCCGAACCCTCTGCGCCCGACCCGGCTACTGGATCCCAAAATGGCGTGGATCAAGGTAATCCATCAACCCAGCCAGACCCCTATCTCGCAGATCCAGAGCTATCATCGAATCCTTTCCTGGACGGTAAGACTGAATCACAGCCACTCTTAGCCGCTCCTGTGATAACAATCGGCGATCAAATTCTCACCGCGCTAGACGCAGGTGGCTACTCGATAGCGGATACCACTATCCAGCCAGATGCCCCAGCTATTACCGTTCACGGTACGCCTATCTCACTTGGGAGCTCGGTGCTGGTAGTAGGCCAATCGACTCTATCCCTTGAAACAGGGATTGCAAATGGAGTTCACGTAGCTGCGGGTATCGAATATACACAGCTTGATCCCGGAAGGATCCTCTTAAATGGCAATACACTTTCAGTCAATGGACCTGCAACCATAGTGTCTGGAAGCACGGTCTCATTAGGGTCGTCTGGCATAGTCATAGCAGGACAGACATTTGCTTTCTCAACTCCCGCTCCGGAAGTCGTGGCCCCGAGTACCCTCACTATTGCAGGACAGGCGATAATCCAGCTTGGTAGTTCCACTGTACTCGTCGATGGCCTCGCGCTCTCCGTCAATGGCGCGGGCCAGACAGTGCATGGCACGGTGCTCTCACTAGCATCAAGTGGCATCGTCATAAACGGTCAGACGTACACTTTACCGACTCCAGCGCCAGATATCGTACCCGGCCCGGACGAGGTTTACACCACTTCGGGCCAAACAGTCAGGCTATTGGGAAGTTCCTCTGCAATCATTGATGGGATGTTGATTTCTGTTAACGGACCAGCTGAGACGGTATCAGGCAAGACTATATCTCTTGCTCTGTCCGGCATCATAGTAGATGGTCAATCATACCCTTTCCCGACTCTTCCGTTGGGACCTACATCTAATGCTATTGTGATCGATGGAACGACTCTAGTCGCTGGAGGACCCGCGATGGCGATTTCAGGGACTACACTGAGTCTAGCGTCGGGGAATGCTGGGCTCTATCTTACGGAAATTGGGCCAGCATCATCTGCATTTTCTGTACCTGTCAAAGCCGAAGCATCGATGACTATGGATGCGGCAGGGAAGCTCGTTGGAGTTGGGAGTAGCGATACCTTGGGAGGGGGAGTCAACGGTGATGGCTTAGGCTCACTGATAATGCTTGGGTTTGGTCAAAGTGGCGCAACTTCTGCATCGAATGTTGGAGGGGACGCCACGGCCAGTAACACGGCTGGTAATGCTACCTCCACGGCTGGCCTTCTTGCGTTTACGGGGGCTGCAAACAAAGGTCATGATTTGCCTGTTCTGGTTTCCTTTAGTGTTATTCTATGTGTATGGTTTTTGGCGGCATGGTAATATCATTGAGGTGATCAGGCTCTGTAAGCACAACAATAACTTTCTTGAGATAGTTGTTTGCCCTTTCTTAGAATCTTGACAGGAGAATCAACCGGCAAATACGGCTTTCATTCTCGCGCCTAAATAGAGGCACCTGATGACAGAATTACGCCGCTCAGCTTCCCCCGGACCTAATCGTCATAGAGCTTCACCATTCATGATACCTTTACAATGATATTCACCTAAAACCACGTACATATGGTTTAATAGTCTCAGAACGAAAGGCACTTACGAGCTGACCAGAATGCGCATGACATCTCCAGACTGTTATCCCGTGAACCTAGGCTCCTATGGCCTTCTTGCATAATGAGGACCCTCCTATTAGTATTAGCTCACTGAAATGTAGCAGTAAACTCCATCCACTAATGCTGGGCGCTCGAAACGAGTGAAAGCTGTGGCTCGAAAGCCGAATATTTGGTTTCCCTCATCCAAAACTGGAACTGTGATCCTTCTTTGTCTGGCATGGCCATTTGGCGAGATAAGACCGTATCGGCGAAGATTGTACGCTACAATGCTTTTGAATCCATCGTTACTCCTTCCACGCAATTTTGGTAGCAGATAAGGTGCTCAAGGAGTAAGCCTGCGGGTCCATCGTCCGGAACCTTTGAGTATCCGCGGAATGAACGACGATCGAAGTGGCAGTCTCATAGACAACATTTAGATTATCTCCCTTATACGTGCACGTTTCCAGCCAGCAAAGACTCCCATTTTGAGCCTTCTCTGGTATCCAAAGCACAATGTATGGACGATGGTCGATGTGTAGGGTTCAGGCGGGAGTTGCTTACGCTAGTTACGCTAGAAGGGTTCACCCTCTTACTGTACAGCCCTGTACATAAAGCTGGCAAAAAGCGCCCTAGAGGACTCCCTAAAATAATGAACTCCCGGGGCTTGATTCTGTTGCTTAGGCGACCAGTTTTAGGGCTTTATAGGTCGATCCCTCAAAGGCTGTACAGTAAGAGGGTGAACCCTTCTAGGATTTATGCCTAGAGGCCCCCAAGGCTACTTCCCTAGGAAACAAGATTTGCGCTGAAATATATCTGGCTCCGGGGGCAAATTTTTTCCGGGCTCAGTTCTAAGGTGTCTTCTCTCGGCTCTCTTCTCTAGCCTTAGGTGCAGCCCTACAGGGCTACACAGTAAAGGGGGTTCCTTTTTACGTCCAAATTTGAAACTCGCATAGAGCTCTATCCTGCCTGACCATTTACATCCCCAAGTAAGCTTGTCTTATTATGATATCATCGATAATGATAGACCTTACCCTTTATTGTTCGAATACTCCGCACTTCTATGACAAATCTACTTGGCAGCTTTACTGATGGTGGTGGGGATGCAGTAGTCGAACAATCTGATTGTTAGCAGTGGGGTCATCGATCATTTCTACGATGTCCGCATCCCACAGTTGTTTAGCAGAACTGCCCTGAATTGGCGCGCTAGGCTAGGCGGTAACGGTTGCCTAAATACCTAGTCCTTGGACCGCTCTGATATCGCTTTTGGCTCGATGTGCCATTCGACGTAGCGGTATATCAGGCGGTCGACCTCCCTATCCATCTCAAATGAGAGAGAGCACAGGCTTGAGAAGTGTTAGATATCTTCTGTACAGTCTCGCATCTTTTGGGCAATTTGGTCATGGTGTTCATTGTGAAGCTTAGAATTACAACCCCCCCTCGAAGCCCGAATCCTGGCTCTGGAGGACCTCATCAGTAAAGCTTGGGATTATTGCTTAGCTAATTGTCACTTATAACACAGAACAAATGGGACACTTCGAACGCAATTTCGCCAGGCGCAGTCGCGGACGAACAGATAGGAAGATTGTGCTAGCTGAGCCATGAATTGACAGACAAATCTGTTCGATGATACCCCCGAATGTTAATCAAGTCGGTCTTCTATGCTCGTGTCTAGGATGTCAGATGGGGGTTTATACGGATCATTTTTATCGCTGCGAGGACGGTCGAGGAAGATAGAATCGCACTTTGAAGATCGTCTGTTCATTGTTATTATGTTGCTGCAAACACTGTCATTCCTTGGATGGCGTCATTACTGCACGTTGGTATTAGCCAAAGCAATCAAATTTGGATGTTTTCATGTGGTTTATAGACGCCTCCAAACTCATTTGGCCTACTTGTTGACGCATGCTCTGATTCGTCGATATCTGTAGGGCTGCATTACGTGCCGTCACTAATCTAGACTGCGGTTTGGAAAAGGCTGGCAGTGCTCCATTCTTGGAATGCTGCCTTACATTTACCTGGTCAGACTCTTGCTCATCCGCTCCACTGAAAAACGGCTTGATACTCACGACACTTGAATACTGTGGCCATGGTTGTACCTCCCTTTGGTGTAGGAGACATTGTGGCAGTTGGCACCTTGGCTTGGAATGTCTACAAATCATGCAAAGGTGCACCCGGTAGCTTCAACGACATTAGTAACGAGGTCCTATCTCTACATGCGGTCCTTAAAGAGACAGATGAAACGATCCTCAAAACTCCACTACCGCCTCAGAGCCAAGCGAGATTAAAGACAATTTGCGATGGATGTCAAAGCGTGTTGAGCGATCTACAAGCTCTGGTGGACAAATATGAGAATTTGGGAACACAGAGCAAGTGGACTTGGGACCGTATGAAGTGGGGAACCGAGAATGTTGTCGAGATTAGGTCTCGTTTAGTCTCAAATACCACGTTCTTAACAGCGTACATTAGGTGGGGATATTCTCTATTCAAGTACCTAGAATCTCAGCTGATGGAATCACTGTACAGCACGTCTCAAACGAGGGTTGAGCAGAAGCTTGACAAATTTATAAACGATATCCAACAAGGCAATCGAGCGCCGTCGGTCATTTCTCTACAAACGGCAGACGAACTGAATCTTGATGACGAGGAGACTTGGAGGACTATCCGTAAAGAATTGGAAGATATCGGCATTTCTGTTGCAGCTTTCAACGCTAACAAAGATTTTATCTTCCAGTGGATCTCTAGCGCACTAGACACGGGAGCGTTCCAGGAAAAGGCAGGGTCAAGTCGTCCAGGATCTGTGCTTTCATTAGACCCGCAATCCTCAACCTCTTCCTTGTCGAGGTGGGTTAGAGAGTCAAACAAGAAAACCGTCATGAGCGACACGGAGCCACCAAAAGCTAGTAAAGCTAAGACAAAACCCACCGGAGAATATACCACTATGCTAGCGGAGCAAGCGAGCAACGGAATTGGTACGGCTGGAGGACCATATGCCCCAGCTATACCTACAAAAGTCCCCCGGTTCGCGGCCTTTCTCGCTGCTCTATCGCAGCCCAGGAGAGGACTGGAGGTTGCCCTGTTAGCAAGCGACCTGGACAGAGCTAGAAAGATTCTAAAGGACCCCGCAACTTCTCGCTTGATCGACAAGCAGATGCTTAATAATCTTCTAAATTGGGCAATTCGGCAGACCTCAACTGAAGCATGTGCTCTACTGATTGATGCTGGCGCTGATATAAGTGATGGTCGTCTTTATCACCAAAAATTGACAATGGCTGTGACTAAAGGAGAAAGAGATATCGTCGCCTTTCTCCTTGACAGAGGCGCGGACGTGAATTACCGAAGTGCGGAAGGAACCGTATTGGCAACAGCTCTGCGTCAGGGAAACAGAGACCTTGCAGCCTTTCTTCTTGACAGAGGCGCGGATGTGAATTGTGTGGATTACCAAAGTGCGGAAGGAACCGTATTGGCAATAGCTGTGCGTCAGGGAAACAAAGACCTTGCAGCCTTTCTTCTTGACAGAGGTGCTGATGTGAATTATGTGAATTACCACAGTGGGAACGGGAAATCCCTATTGACAATGGCTGTGTGTCAAGGAAACGGAGACCTTACAGCCTATCTTCTTGACAGGGGTGCGGATGTGAATTATGTGATTTACCAAAGTAGGGATGGGAAAGAATATTCCAGTGCTTTGCGAGCAGCCATAACAGAAGCTAATGAGGCTATGATCACTCTTCTCTCTCAAAGGGGAGCTGACCTCAACGCTGTCCAAAGCAACGGTTACCCCACGGGAATACATCAAGCCTCAGCACGAAATGACCTGGACATTGTTGATTTACTCATCAATCTTGGCGCCGACTTCAATTTGCCTCAAAGACATTATGGGACCCCTTTAATGCTTTCCATCTACAACGGATGCTTCTCGACCGCTGAGCTCTTAATTAAAAGAGGGGCAAATATCAACGAGGTTTACTTGCCACTGAAACACCCTGGAAGACTGTTCCACTCTGCTATCTACATTGCGATATACGTATCTTCTCCTTACCTGGTGGCACTTCTTTTACATAATGGTGTAGGAACTGATTTGCATGAAGCGTATGAATTTGCCGCACAGCACTATGCCTACCGATCGAGGCAGTTAGGGCTAGGCGAGGCTATGTTCCACTTTAATAGACCCCCGTTGGATAAAATGATAGGGATCTTCGATTGGGAAACAAGAAAAGCCCCAGAGTTCTTAAGCGATGCTGGACAGGTTCTTGAGCTACTCAGAAAACAAAAAGAGAGATCAGCGGTATAAGTGTGACTGTTCTGCACAACTAAACGTAGTCGAGTAGTGTTTCGGGATGAGAATTCGCTTGTTAAGGCTGCTATGACAGTGAAAGACACCATATGCTGGACAACAGGGAGAGTGAGAGGAAGAATAGCGCGTTATTTTTGGTATTCAGACATTTTCATTCCGCAATCCAATTGGGGTTTTTGTAGGAACGTGCACAATTTCAATCGCTTAGAGGGAGCAAATGATCCGACTGGTAGATGAAGCCGGCATGTTATGGTATACTGGGGTACAAATTGTCAGAAATCAATGCTGTATTCGGTCTTTGGGCAAATGGTATGTCGGACGGAAGCCTTGGTTGGAAGGATCCAATCTTTTGTTGTAACACGGATATCATGCCTTGGAGCACAACGATCGTTGGGGCGTCAGGAGTAGCATTATCTGTTCTTATCTGATTCTGCAATTGACTTGTCTTTTGCTACAATGCCTGTAATGAGTTACGACATGTTCGCTTTCCCAAGCCGTCGATACCTTATTGAATATATCTTCCACAAAGAACCAGCGCAATGACTCTATAGAAATTACTGTCGTCTGTTAACTTGGTGAGCCACCTCTGCGATGCCGACGAGCATACCACTTGATGGTTCACACTAACGAATATAATCACAACACTGTTCAAACCAATTGCTCAAAGATGGCATCTACAGGCCTCCTGGATCGAACTCCTCCCCTGCGGCCGATACATAGACTGATACTGCTAGTGCCTTAAACCAGAGCACTCTCCTCCCTAAGTGCATCACATGGAGCGTAAGCTAACGGCATGACGTTCTCACCAGCTACCACCCCATACCCGGACGTCACAAGAAACTGACCCCTATACGAGCACTGCTTCAATGCTCCTGCACCCTTCCTGCCACCATCACCCTCCTCCCATGCATCCGCACACCCACTACACCACGTATACTATCACCGCTGTCTTCCTTTTAGCTCTAAGAAAGTGAGCGCTGCAACGGTAAAAAAAACTACCTTAGTCTTAAGAATTAGTTGTAGAATCGATGCGGGACAGACCAGGAGAATTGCAATTTTTTCTTCAGAGGGATGGAGATGAAAGATTTAAAACCACTCATGACATCTCCAATACACCCCACCCCGCCAAATGACCGCCCAATCCATCCATTCACAACCCCTTCTCTTTTCCCACCTCCTCTCCACCCTCTCCCTCCTCCCCATTCCTTATCCCCCTTCCCAAACCAGCAACCACGCCACAAACCCCCACCACATCACAGAAAATGCATCCAACAATGTCGAATCTCAAGCGATCAATGGGATACCATCTGCAGAAAAAGGGCGAAAAAAAGGGGGGGTTTAAGATGGAGTATATACGGCTTCCGATAATTGTAGGAGGATGGAAAAGATGGTATGATGGTGCGGAAGGGGGCAGAGCAGGCAAATAGGGGGTAGGGAGGGGTCTGTTGAGGGAGGGAAGATAAAGAAGGTATGTAGGAGGGGAAAGGGGAGATGGGGTTTTAGAATGTTGGATGGATCGGTAGGGGGGGGCAAAGTGGTGATTGTAACGTCGAGCTCGCCAGGAAGGAAGGTAGGATATAGCGTATCTAATGTAGAGGTGAGGATGATATTCATAGACAAATTGATGATAATTTGTGTTTTCTATATTGTTTATTGTATAGCTAGTTGAAAAGGCTATATTCACAGTATCGCAAATTGCCGTAATCCTATCTAGCACAGTCCGTCCAGCGCTATGCGGTCTAAGTGTATGTGATTGCTCGTAAGCGTTCGTTACCTCTGACATCTTACAATTTATCTCTCCAAGGTCTAAGCCTCGTGCTCATCGGTTTCTTCGTCGGCGCTATCACGCGAACCGGGAACTTTATGAGGTTCGTCCCAATAGACTATAATTCAAAGTTAGTTTGCTTCTTTTCCCTTTCATAGATGCGCAATGAACAGAAGACATACCATGTGGTTTAATAAACCAACTCAAAACCAAAGCCACCCCAAACGTCGCCGCCAAACACACAAAAACCGTCTGTCTGAATTTATCCACCGTCTTCGCATATATCAAACTAAATACCGTAGGCGCCACCACTCTCGCCGAGGCATGCAGCAGCCCCACCGCGCCGAGGACCTGCCCCGTTCGATCATGCGGTACATGTTTCGTCAAAGCAGCCTGGAGGGTAGGAGACCCTATACCGCCTATAGACGCGGCAGCGCCGCATAGGATAAATAACTCGCCTCTGCGGACTAGTGTATAACCTACATAGCCTAACACATCGAAGAGTATCGCTGCGCGAATAATGCCGAGATCGATGTTATCAGACCCAGAACTCCGCCTTATGCTCTTGCTTTGTGGTCCGCGCAGTAACCGGATAGCGATGGGTAAGAGGACGATGAGGGTAAAGGAACGGCAGGTGTTCACTATTGAGACGAATATGCTCGTTTCGTAAGTACCCCAGCCGAATTCGAGTTCGACGTAAAGGAGGACGACGGTTAGAGAGCCCATAGCGACGCCAAACATGGTGGTGTCCACGGCAGCAATGAGGACCAGGTTCCATCGCACTGCAGGGTTGGTGCCTTCACCTGTAGGCCAGAGAATGGAAAGTGGTTCGAGAAGATTAGCGTTTTGGATGAGTTTCGCGACGTAGGAGAAGTTGGTCTGTGACGAGCCCTCGACAGGATCAATGATATCTTTGACATCTTTCTTCTTCTGACGTGCTGCAAGTTGACGCTCTTTGCTGAGGGACTCGGGAACAACCAGAAAAAGGAACAGGACGAAGGCAGTGTGGAGCCCAAGTGCGGTATAAAATACATTCAGTATCTTCCCCGTGAGTTTAACGATGTAGCCACCCAGTATGGGCCCTAGTGCAATGCCGCCGAACAGGGCGCTTTGGTACCAAGCAAAAACAACGCTGCGTGTTTGGGGACTCGTGCAATCACTGGCGTAGGCGTAGCTGATAGCCATGGCAGCAATGAAAGACCCACCCAACCCGTCGAACATGAAGCCAAGCAGGACCCAGTCCACTGAGAGCTTATCTGGCCAAGTCGCAACGCAGATTACGACGATTTCCTGGAGGACTATGCCTAAGGTTCCCAAACACAACAACCGAAGTCGACCGTATTGATCCGATAGAGCGCCAAATTTTGGACTGACAACGGCGGCGAGTATTCCTGATATGAGGGTTCCGTAGAGTAGGAATTTGGTCGTACGTGCTGATACCTCAGGAATTTTGCACTGCGGGTTGTCATCGCCTAGGATGACGGGCATCATGTGAAAAGTTGGATCATGTGTGGATCTTTCTGCAAAGTAATCTCGACATATTAGGTCCATGATGAGATTGACCCGTGGTACAACAGTGCCGCCGAAGGCTATGGTAAAGAATCCGAAGGCAGGGAGGAGCCAGTAGACCTAGTAAAGCCAATCAATCAGTTATTGTTCAAATCTCAAAAACATTATCTCACTGAAGGCTTTTTCCACCAGGGCCGTCCTTCGAAGTCTCTTTCTCCTTCCCATGAAGGTGGTGCCCTTTCATTGTCTCCCTCATACTCTGCATTTGCACTGGCCCCGACCTCTTCATCACCGTCGCGTTGAAGCAAGGGTGTCTCTTCGTGATCCCTCTCTTTGTGCGACCCGGATGGTCCAGAGGCAGCCTCCAATGCCTCTTGCCCCTTATATGAGGACCGTTGTCGCGAGTGCGAGGTCAATCGACTGAGGGGGCCAAATTCAGCATCGAGCTCAAATGGCTGATCATTTTCCATGTTGACGATATTGGTTCCTGGCTTGAGAGGGAAGCAGCGCGCCGCTCAAGGTACCAATTGCTGGTGCCTAGCTGGTTTGGATACCGAATGGCGATCCTGGAATGTTGGTTAATGCGGTCTGGGCATGTTGGTCGGACAAGATCAAAAGAATGTAGCCATGCTCATGCTACATGGAGAGATGAATATGCATGAGTACCGTCAGGCCTTGCCAGAACATGGTATGTGCTGGCAATCCAGTTTGGTCTACCTGCTTACACTATCATACACTATCAAGCAGTAAGCGCAATCTAAAGCCAAATGGTCAACGTCACTCCCTTCGGCGCTCGGATATATTTAGAGTTACATCCGGCTAGAAATCAACGGCAGAGTATTATTCGTGTAGGACGGATCATACACGTAGGAATCTACCGTCCCCTCATCGCCTTTCTTACTCTGTACTTACTCCACCAGCCTCAGCTGCCTTCAATGATCTGTTCTATGGACCCTAGTGGCCGTAGGTAGTATATGCGACTGCTGCTGGGTATGTCGGGATTATACGTAAGGCCATCAATCCTCATTATCGAACCAGGTACCGCGCATTACCAATCATTAAAAATTTCCGAAGCTCACTCTCGGACGGTTTTTTGCGTGTTTGACGCGTGGTAGGGAACGCTATCATTCCAGCGTCGGACGAAGCTACATCCGATGCCTTCCTAGTCGTGGATATTGATTCGATCACTCCTATATTTAATACCTACCATTTGGTCCTACGGTAAATTCCGTCCGTGCTCGCGGACCGCCTTGGTCCATGGTAGCAGGACGTTGAGGCCGTTGGGGCGTTGGAACCTACCAAGAGTCCGAACGCGGTATGGTATCATATCTTTGAGCTACTGACAGCCTCCTAATGCTAGGCATCTGTGAATTCTATATCTATTCGAATAATTTGACACAATGATCTGAAAGCTACCTTTCAGCTATCTGCTCGACTATTCGTTCCACCAGAATATTGAGTCTTCCGTCGACCCCGTCCTATCACTTCTTACGATCAGTAGAATGCATTGATCATGCAATCATCCTCTTTTTCCCGAAGCGCTCGCACCAGTCTCCACTTCGGAACGATGAGTCAACACCCGCCTGTGCTTTCTGACATAGGCGAAGTGGGAAGGCAGAGTATGGGGGGTAGGGACAGACATAGTGCTGAGATTGAGATTACTAGTGGAACTGCTCGAGACTCTGCCAACAAAAGCAGGATTGATGCCCACGCAATACCAATACTTTGCCCAATAGTTGGCATCACAACTCTGTCCCTTGGGTCCCAGTATACCATTCCATGTGTAGAATTGCTGTTTGCTGATCCCACTGTCCTTTGCAATATTAAGAGTCGCACACGTGTCGCGCTGTGGAGCCTGGCTATACTGTGTGCAAGAAGGCGAGATGCCTTTTTGCGTAGGCTCTGGAGCCGCTGAGACGCTACCATTGGTGACGACCTTAACCACAGCAAGATTAGTGACTTTACTCGTGGTGCCGACACAATCGTAGTGTTTTGCCAAGAAATGCGTCTCGCAACCTTCACCGGTGGGGCCTAAGACTGTGTTCCAGCTGTAGAGGTTATCAGCAGTGATGCCGCTCGCGTTCGCAAAATATCCACATTGTATTCCCTCGTGCGCTTGGCTATATCTGTTGCAAGATGGCGAGATGCCGGTCTGGGTTGGAGATGGAGCTGCTTGTCCGACTAACGTGCTAATGGTTGCGGATGATGAGCTTGTTGAATTGCGGAAGAGGCCTTTTCCAGGGACGTTGAGATTGTATAGATGATTCGGACTTATTCCCTCTTCTCGCAGAATCGACGTACAGGCGGCATTGGCTTGGGTTCGGCTGCTGTTGGTACAAGGTAGGGAGATGCCGGTCTTTCTTTGTGTGTGGGCTGTAGACGAAGTATTGTTCATCTCGGTGGTCGAGTTGTCGCATGAATTCTGGTTGGCGATCGGTATACCATACGTTCCACAACCCTTGTCGGAGCCTGGGAGATCTCGATTGACGAGGAGGCTAGTGTTAGGACTAGGGTAAAGACTAGAAGCTGCTGCAAAGACCACGGACAAGGACGAGCCGACGTATCGCATGCGGAGGAGCATTATGTATGCTGTAGTTTTTCGACACTTGTTTATGGCGGTGGAAGTTAGGTCACTCAGAAAAGATGTAAAGCTTATGATATTGCACAGCAAATGGAAGTGAACTTAACGGTTGTAAAGATTGAGGCAGATGGTGTGAAAATAGACATATGGAAACACAAGATGGACAAGATCAGATCAACTGAAGTGCACTGTTATGGTAAACCTTACTTTGCTCAAGGCTCCATGGACAAATACGGTGATACATAGTAACTTAGCAGAGTCAATCATGTACCCTCCTAGTTTTCGCACACTTTTACTTTACTTTGTGTCACCGTTTATTTCGCACGCAACGCTATTGGAAACACACTCTGTGTTTTGTCTCTAACATGGCTGTTCGCTTCGGATTATTGATCGCGAAACTCGGATCTCGAGGGTCTTGGCTGAGGGCACAAAGAGTTGAGGTTCGCAGAGGGCCTGACACTCGGCTGAAACAATGACACCCATTTCCTGAAACATACGACAGATATGCAAACGTCACACGTTATACATAGACGTGGCAAGTGGGGTTGAGTAACCTTAGAATCATGTGCACGAGTCAGATGGGTCGTAAGTAACCCTCTGCGGCTATGGGGCCCTGCAACTTTAGGGTTGCGGCCGTACCGATTGTAACATGCCTGGGGCTAATGAAGATTGCATCG
Source organism: Cladonia squamosa (assembly GCA_947623385.2). Taxonomy (NCBI): domain Eukaryota; kingdom Fungi; phylum Ascomycota; class Lecanoromycetes; order Lecanorales; family Cladoniaceae; genus Cladonia; species Cladonia squamosa. The sequence goes on along the minus strand of OX392378.1, from coordinate 1,259,284 downwards.
TGGGCCATATCCCTTGGCAACAGGTATGATGCCCTGTGTACAAAATAGCTAGCTTAAGGGGCCCTCAATGGTAGCCAATCCTGTGTTGGAGTTCCCGAGCTTGCAGCAGGTTGTTAGTGTCTCTACAGAGCGAAAGCAACTCCAGGTTGCTTCGATTGCCGAGACCTTCTTAGATGAACCTAAGAAAAGATTTGCATAGCCTTGGTAGGCAATGATAGTACGATAGTAAAATCATAAGAGTAAATATCGAAAGGCCGAAGTGGCCTGCTGGAAATATGTTATTAGTTCCAATGCAACGTAAGCCAAGTCTCTCGACGCTCTCCTTCGATTTTGCTTCGTTCGCGCCTTATTGTATTGACCTTGACCCAAGCCGATAATTCCCGACTTTCTGTATGTGCATGCTGATACCAAAGCCGCTATTGCTCGCTGCCCTGTTATTAGCGGCACCGACATTGACATACAGGCTTTCACTGGCGCTTTCACCGCTCCACTTATCGCCACCATGCGTTGCGGCCACTAACAATGAGGTCGCAATGCCGATGTTGAAGTCCATGGGCGTTCCCCTAAGAGTCAGTCCCGCCAATTGCGAACAACCTTTTCACTATTCAATTAATGGAGTTAATGCCTGTGAAATAGCGATTTACGCTTGCAACATAGGATTTCAAGCCAACATTCAAGCTCTAACAGCATGTGAGCACGGGCCTGATAGCCTGGAGGATCAGAATAGCGGTGGCACAGATCCTGATTGCCTCACAGTGTAGGCATGTTAGCGCCATGAGCGATTCGTGGAGCACCATACCCCGGGTGTCTCATCCCATTGCCTCTTGTAAGCAGAAGATTATAGGTACTCTTTTGCAAACGCTAGTGCGACAATGAACACGGTAGTGCAGACCGGGCCGAGTAGGTCCTTGAGTGGGATTTGAGCCTACGATGCCCATGATGGCGCAGCATGGCGGATTTGCCTCGTGGTATGGGATTGTTGTAGCATGTGGTACTCTAGCCTTGGGGAACCGGCCGCGTGGAACGGAATCTGCCCTGATATCACTGGTACCGCGTGGGTTAGGATGAGCCAAGGCTGTTCAATTATTTGTCGTCAAGGGCTGAAGTCTTATATAATTGGCCCAAAGTTGCTCCAGATGTAGCAGGCAGGCGGTTCCTCCTACAATCCAGGGGCTAGAAGCTCTCGGGGGCACAGGTAGGCTGCGCCTCCGTTCCCGATCCTCTTTCGATTGCTGGCCAACAGATGACGCGGAGGTTAGGACTGCAGGATTCCCTGCCACTGAGAGATATGCGTAAGGTTACAGGTGACGAAGCTCGCATATGATCCTCCTTACGATTTCTATTCAGCTTGAAAAGACTCCAAGCTGACATCCTCCCCACGGCCAGCTCAATTTCCAGATAAGTTCGATCGCTCGACCAAGAATACAAATTGAAGAAGCTCTAGCATGAAGTAAGGATATTAGATTATGGGATGCATAATGTAGTACGGAGTAAACAAATAGATGACCGTTGGGGTGGAAGAGATTTGCGCGGATATCCTTATTTCGACCTAGATCCCCTGTAATCTAGGCTTGCCACCTCGGGTCTAGGGGCCATTAGGGCCCGTTAGGGCCCCCTAGCGATATGCTGGGGAAATCCGCGCAGTTACAACATCCCTGTCTGATCCACCTTGTGAGCCTTCAGTCATCCTATTCTCAGTCATCCTATTCTAAGGCATCCAACCAATACCTTAAGCCCAAGGTAATCCCTTCTGATCCTTCGTGTCATCATGAATGATACTATTGGATCAGAGTGACTACTTTAGTATTACTTTTCGTGGTTAAGGCGAAATCTCACCGCCGCCCGCCTACCGGCTCACAGCCACCCGCGCCCCAACATTGTTTCAAGGTGATGCTAAGAATACGATATTACGCACTCTCAGACCGCGCAATCGCAGTGATTGTCTACACAGCAAAGAGCCGACCTCAGCCCCAACTGTGTGATAGTCGCGATCATGAGTTCAGTTGATAAGGCGGTGGATTGCCTGTTGTGCTTTTCTCCTGCATTGAACAATTTTATCGCCTTCTCAATTCCTGTATTACTATCATAGTGCCGCTCGACTTTGATTACGAGCAATCTCATTCTCATTCTCGTTGTGATTCCTGCGTTATAGAATTCGGAGTCTTGTGTTTTAATTGTTAGTCAAGAAGATATCTGCTGCCACACGGCGTTTTCGTGCCTCAGACGAATAGCCTACCAATCTCATCATCATGCACTCCATATTCCTTTTCAGCGCTGTCCTCTTCTTCGCCATAACCTTTGCGCAGGTCAACGACTACAATATTAACGAGGCAGAGGTAAGCACTTTGGCGTTTGCTCGCCTGAACAACGCATGACACCTTGTGGCTTTATTACTAATCCCCGTTCCCTAGGTATCAAAAGTTATTACAGACGCTCAAAATTTCATTACAACACTCGAGTCCAACCCTGCCTTCCAAAGTGATGTAGCCGTCCTCCAACAAGATACCCCTACCTCCGTTCTCCAGGAATCAGAGAATGCTCCCGATGCTCTTCTCGACCTCTTCGTTACAGGATCCACAGCCCCAGCTTGGGTCTCCGCCATTCCCACCGCCGTCATAGGAACTATAGAGACTCTTGAATCCGACCCTCTCCAAGCGTCCGCTGATGTAGATGAATATGTGTCATCTATAATCGAGGAACCTGAAGCCTCATCCGTCATCTCAGTTCTCATGACAAACGTACCCACCAGCGTCCAAAACGCCTTCGAATCTGATCCGGGATCCTTTTTGGACAACCTCATCACCGCCTCAGTGCTACCACCCTGGGCAAGCAACATCCCGCCGCCACTGCAAAGTGATCTCGGGTCCGTCATCAACGAAGCTTTGAGTATCATTGATTCTGACTACAATAAACCCTCACCAACCGCGACAGTCCCGCCGAGCCCTTTATCCACAGGCGGTTACTATCCTCCAGGCGGGTATTATCCTTCAGGTGGGTATAATCCTTCAGGTGGGTATTATCCTTCAGGTGGATATTATCCATCAAGTGGTTTCTACCCTACAGTGGTCATTGTGCAACCTACAAGCACAGGCAGCGTGTTGCCTTTCAATGGGCAAGCCACAGGTAGTCCGATAGCCTTCGAGGGTGCCGCAGCACCGATGAAGACCGCCGCCGTGGGCGCTGCTGCATTGCTTGTTGGGGTGGGAATATTCGCTAATTTGTAATGAATGAAGACATTGTATTTAGCGTCATAGACTTGGGAATCTTGACATTGGACATGGAGTGATACGCTTACTGAGTGTTACAATTATAATATTCATTCATACACCCCCATGAAGTAAATAAGTGTGCTGAACAGAGCCTGATGTTATCTAATCCTAGCCTCATGCTATCTAAAGTACAGCATTGGTAATTGTAATCCTATAATATTGATTGAGTATGTTTTCGTTTGCAAAGTGTGACGGCAATCTGAACGAGCATGCAGCCCCCTGAAGTAGGCACCCGCAGACAAACAGTAAACAGTAAGTAAACATAGATGGTGGGGGCCAAAGTCCAACATTATATAATAATCATAATCTTCTCTGCTGCTAAACGTATATTGCAGGAACCTGCATCAGTGTTCTAGATGCCTACCACCAGTTTCAGGCTAGGAGACTCCCAACACTCGACGCTAGAGACCATTCCCACCTCATTGCAGCGCTTTCTCAACGCGCTGGTCCACCGTGACATCACCCATAAGATAATTGGGCTTGTCGAATGATTTCAGCATGGATATCCATGATTTCTGGAGCATTCATTTCTTCGCCAATCAGCACACTTGAGATGGACAAGTCATCCTAGGTCTATACCTTAGGGAGTGGGTAAGGTTGTCAAAATTGTTACATATGTGGAGTGGTCCAGACCATCAAGCTGGTAGGGACTTTGACATTATATTAATTCTAATATATGTAGATATCGTACCGACTTACCTCTAGATCATCCTTAATTCTATGTAACAGAAAGTCCGAACATCTCCATACACCGAGCGCCTGAGGAAGGAAAAGAGGAGAGCAAATCCTAACGCCAGGGGATAACGATGGTCGAGATAGATTATTTCTTCACTCCCCTTCATACATCCGAATAATGCCAGTGGGCGCTGCTCAGTCCGCCTGAACCTGCACCTGCTCCATATGATCAAAAGTTGGCAGCGCATCCGCATCAACAAAGGGTCCAATCCTCCTATCCAAAGAAATAGCCTTGAATCCATGCATCATATAATTCTTGCGTGCATAAGCCAGCAAGCCTTCCGCTCCAGTTCAATCTTCTTCAAGCGCGCTCGTTGACTTTCTTTTAACAGCCATGGTCGTGAGCGACTTCAGGCAGATCTTGGCAAGATATAAATGGCCAAGGTCGCTGTCGAGGTGTTGACTTAAGAATTCCATGACAGTGGGGTGCTGGGGTAGAAGTTGGTCTGGCTCTTGAAAAGACACTAGGCCGTTGCAGAATTTTGCGAGTTTGGAACCATCAATAGGCTTCACTGCCTTCATATCCTTTTCGCTCAGGCCCAGAGCGATGGCAAATGCTATGTCCTTAGCTCCTAGCGGTTCGAGTGCGAAGGCTATCCAATAGAACGTCTTCTCAGCTATGGAAGCGATAACTGGGTTTTCTGTGGCAATGAATTGCATGTATGTGTCGTACAAGTGGGTCAGCGAGGGCACAGCTTGTGGCAACTGAACTTTAGAATCCTGATCGCTGGTGCTGGTGCTGGTGTTGGCACTCGTGTACCACTGATCGATCGCTGTACGCACCCAAAGAAAGCTGAATCTCAGAATTAGTAGGAAGAGCGCATATATCTGGGTATGTCTGACCTTCCATTAGAACGCTGCATAAGCATTGACTTCGCGGCACTGAACAAGTTTGGTCCAGTGTTCTGCCATATCTCCCATTGTTTGGACACCTCCTCGATTCGACCGTCAATGAAGCGGTCAATATCCGTGGTCTGACCGTGGCTAAGGTCAACACTTAACTGAGTACCCCACGGATATATCTGCAACTTTCTATTGATGGCGGACTCAATGTCGGAAGTTTTGCGGCTAGAGATGAAAAGCTTCACAATTTTCCTCGACCGCTTAGATACGTAGCTCCACGCCGTAAATAGGTTTTCCAGGCCGTCATATGTACATTCGTCCGCCCCATCGATGACTATATAGGTACGTGGTGTTGATAGCGATTGCAGGAAGAGATCAAAGTATGCTCTGAGCTCCGTTTCGTTCCCATCGCAAACAATGTCTTTTCCATGGCTGAGGAAGTAAGTCTCCACAATGTTCTTCGAGGTCGTCTGCAGGTAGAGTTGCTTCAATAATGAACGAAGGACTTGGACATGCCCACCAAAATGCTGGTAGCTGCAGTAAAAATAGAGGACGGTAACATCGTTGTTTGCAGACAGAGCGTCGACAACAAATGATCTAAGCATGTTCAGTGAGTCATTCATAATTGTTCTCCTACGTGGTTAACTTACGATAAAAGTGTCTTTCCAGCTCCCGCTGTCAAAAAGTCAGCCAGCTTTACAAGATCTTGTACACCCCGCGAAGAATCTTACGTGACCCGTGAAGCCAGAATATGTCTGACCGCGAAGTGTCTCGCCATGATCGGAATTCACTTGTGTCTGAAAGCCAGATGCCGGTTTTTTTGTATCTTTTAGAGCCATGAAAATCGTGCATCTTCCGATGGTCTATCGTTGACAGCCACTTTGCGACTACCATTATACGTTCAGTCGTGTTGCCTTCTGGATGGTTTACGTGCGGAGATAGTGATTCTTGTTTTTCCACTATTTGACGGACCTTGTCATCGAGCGAGTTGATCCTCTGCAGGTTGCGCTCAGAGTTGGCGAATTCAGAAGTAAGTGGTGGCTTGGTCACTGCACGCTTCAATCTTTTTGATGCAAAGCTGTGAGAAGGCTCGGCCTTGCCAACATCCCATAAAGCAGTTGCAGTTGCTGTGAGATGGATGGTCTCCTTGTTACGAGGGAAAAGTTGGAATGAGTCGGCAGCCTCGGCGCCAGTCGGGCTATTTGGCTCTAAAGACAGAGGCCTCTTGCGTAAATTTTTGGCGACCGACGTACCCACAGGTAAAGCGACAGGAACCTTAAGGACCTTTGCATGCTCAGTCATCACCCAGATACATTCCATAACGTCTATGTACGCTTGATCGAGGCGTCCATTGTAATATCCGAACTTGGTCATATTCCGGTGATCAGCATGGATGCTGCTATATGGATAGCCATCCAATATGGCACTATCGGTAGTCACAATCTGATATGCTGTGAGCGCAAGAAAGTCCTCACAAAGATTTGCGTTACCTTGCCGGTAAGTGTCATACCCAGTTCCTCAAAATAGCAGTGTACCTTCAATGCATGTGTATTCTCCCTCGCCCTTCGTATCACCAGTTTAACAAAAGAGTCTCTAAGCTGGAAGAGCACTTCCGACTCCGGCATCAGTAATTTGACGATAGCCTGATTGACATCTTTGACGCCGTGAGCAAGATCCGTGCATAAGCTTCCCCAATTCGCAAAAGTTGAGCCTCGATGAGGAGTACCAAGAAAGATGACGCCAGCTGTCGAGTCAACGATGTCATGATAGCGCACATCTGAACTTTCGTCCGAATGCAGAAGAGCTTTTTGTACTACCAAGCCACCTAAAGAATGGCCGATGAAGACAAGTGGACGTTGTTGCTAGGGGCCATTAATACTCATTGTAATCAGCTACTATGACCAAGCTTACTGTGACTGTCCTATAGCGATGATTGGCGAGTCTCTCGCAAAGGTTAGACCCATGAGCGGCCAAATTATTTTGGCTCACGTGGTGGGAGACCCATATGCTGAAGATATTTGCATCGTACTCCCATATGAATATACGAGCAAAGGGGATATCTTTTGGTAGAAGATCAACAGGCCAGCAAGTCTTACTTTTCGGGTCATACCATGTTTTTGCACTACCAGTCAATCCATGTACAAAGACAAGGCTTGCAAATCTGTTAGATCTTTTACCTCCGATGAAGGATCTCTACGATGGTACCTACTCAACTTTAGCATCATCGGCCTCCCATATCTTGTGAAGGCCGGGACCCTTAGCAAGGGCATTTGATTGGGCCGTGCCGGTGCTATCACCATGTCTGGAACGGGAGAAACTTGAAAGCCACCCTTGAGATTGCGCCCATTCCATACTAGAGTATATTATAACACGTACTTAGCGTGCAATAACCAAGCGTGCAAGCGAAATGAGGTTGTTACTGCTTGACGCGTGTTTTGGTAGAAGCTGAACATCCTCGAAGGCGGCCCGCCGAGCCTCAATCGAACTTCATCGAATATAAAAGTGTAAGTTAAACCAAATGCGGCTAGTGTCTGTTTGTCAATTGAGGGTTATTCCTTGGGCTGTTATGGCCTTTCCATCAATCCTAACCGTGTGATAAATTATATACACGCAAAAGAGCTGCACTGTACGGTTGATTGATTTTGAGTGCTAAATAAAGGGAAGGAGCAATCCCTGAGGGCAGATCTTAGACCAATCTTACCGGCTAACTCAGGCATCTAATTGAGACCTTGAATCTATCAGACCCACTCCCCTACAAGCGCAATGAGCGGGAAAACTACATATATGCTGTCATATCGTGACAGGGAAGCAGAAGAGGAATCCAGACGTCTTGATGTCCAACACGACCTTATGATGGACATATTGTCTGGCCAGTTACTCCATCAGTGTATACCTCCCCTTCAAGGACACTCTGCCATTGCAGACGTTGGAACAGGAACAGGGTCTTGGCTCATCGATGTCGCGCGAAGTTTTGGTGAAGTCTCCGATAAAAAGATCAGGTTCGTGGGCTTCGACATTTCCTCTGCTAAATTCCGGATATCAGACGAGCCTGGGGTTGAGTTCGTCACTCACGATATGACTACGCCTTTCCCTCCGGAATACCATGGGAAATTCGATGTAGTGCATCTGCGCCTGCTTGTTGTTGCAATACGGGAGGATGATGTTAGCAGTGTGGTCGAGAATGTTATGCAGCTTCTAAGTTAGGAATACCCTCATGTTCCATCTGAAGCTGGTCATGATTGTATTGTATTCTGCCGAAGCTCATACATGTGATCTCCATGTGCAATGAGACTAATCGCACTTGACTTGACATGAGTTAGAACCAGGAGGGTATCTCCAGTGGCAAGAGTCAGATCTCTCTGACATCCAGGCCTCCCCGCCTTCTTCTATTATCAGTCAAACACTCTCAGTGGTCAACCTGGAAAGACATGAACGACAGCTTTCCTTATTGTGAATGATTCCTGTCCTCTAGCCTTCGGCTTCATACACTCGCACTCACCACCCGACGAAGTCCCTGTTGACTCTAGTAATGTGTACCACTAATAGCTTCCGTAAGCGTTTAGCATGCCCAGCACCATCATCAAATCAATCCTCGCACTATCACTGCCGACTAAAACCCCCCTCTCCACGGTTCCATATGGTGGCAAGGATGTTCTGCGTCTTCTAACTGTCCAAACCTCTTCAACAGAAGTGGTTACATCACCAGATCTCGCCGATACTCAACAAGACTTATTTCTCGATGGACTATCCGTATTACTTCGATCAAGAGCCGTCCGTATGCAAGGTCTGGGAATGCCATCTGCAACTACTGCTGAATTGCGGGACCCAAGCCAGCCCCCTCACATTGTAGAGGGAGCCGAGGGACACGATTGTGTCAGAATGGAGGAAGAGTTAAAGCAGCTGAGGGCTGCAGGTTCTTGTCGACTCAGTTCCAAGTTAACGTGGATAGTTGCACAGAAGACTAGGATCATCTTGTAGTTATCGTTAGGTAAATTGCTGATGAGAGATGGTAGGTGGCGAAGTCGTGGAATTTTGACGTATATCCTGACATACCTGAAGACTGTAACTAGTATAATGACAATGCCCTGAGGTCATGATTCGAGAGGTCGAATCGCTCCCACTCTTTGATAAACTCGATAAAGTCCTTTCTAAAGATTTCGAAACGAATTGGAAACGACTTTGGGTCTGGTAATGTACAATGCTCTAGGTCGAGCGGCGTGTGCCTATTTCTATTAAGTCTATATGTTCTACTGAAGAGTACAGCTTTATGTGTATGATGTATCCCGCGTATATATATGCCAAATTACAGACCTTTGATCCTCCTATAATATTAATTGCACTCCCAAGCCACAGCATTTCCTGCAGGCGGTACTTACTCAACCAATTCCCTTATGTCCACATACCCAATTGCCTACCTATCCCTCCATCCCATCACGGCTTCATCAACTGCTCCTTCCTAAACCACCTAAAAAAGCCCGCACAAATCGCCACCTGCATTAGTACCGCCACCCAAAAAACCGGGCTCTTCAACCCCTCTCTACTCAGCGCCAGATTCGGGAAAACCGCTCCAGGTCCATTCCCATCCGGAGCCGTCGCTCTGGCAACAATAGTAGCAACACTGCCCAGTACCTGTGCACACACAAGTGCAAACACAACATGGAACCTCGTCAAGGTTTGCAGTAGAATCATTCCGAAACCTACACCTTGTATAGCATCCAGCACTCCCAACCAGAGCCATAGTATGCGGCCCACGAGCGCACCAGCGAGAGGAGAGCCCGCCCAGGGAACCCAACTGCCCATGCCGGACGTACCCCAGAGCATTTGACACCAGCGGGGGGCGCCGAGACCGACGGCGAACATAGGTAGGATCCAGGAATGGCGTTTTGAGAGGTCGGAGAAGAGCCATAGTAGCGCTGACCATAGAAAGACAAAGAAGGCGAGTACGAGGAGCCAGATAGCCCACGCAGGTGCATGTTGCGAGTCGAACAGGTAGCGCCAATTACGACCGTAAGGGGCGGAGAGCCAGTAATTTTGGATCAAGACGGTGACGAAGAACCAGAGGACGATTTTGCGGCGCATTATGGAGTGGTAGAAGGAGGGGATCTGGCCGGGGGTTTGGCGATAGTAGTCCGGAAGGCCGAGGAAGAGAATGAGACCTATGGCCCAGAGAATGAGAGCGATAGGGAGGGTAATGCCAGTCAAGGCGGGGCCGTAGGCGACAAGGTGAGAGGTGACGACGCCGTTGAGGGTGAGGTTTGTTAGTTGAGAACCCCAGAACCAGAGCATGACGACATAGATTTGTTGCGACCCTTGGATGATGCAGGCACGGAAGCCCCAGGTTTCTGTGGGTACGCTGCCTAGAACGGTGTTAGTGGGAGTGGTATGGGAAGACTTGGGAGGCTGGGGTGGGGATTTGGGAGCTGACCTTCGCTGCCGAAGTTTAGGGCGAAGAAGAATGCGCCGCTGGAGGATGCCATGGCGTAGAACGCTGTGGCTACATTTTGTGTCCACCCTTGGGCGAACTGGGTCCGCCCATAGGGTGCCAGGCCAAGAAAAAAGAATGCGAGGCCGTAGAGGGCAAATGGGACCGAGAGAACGTAGACAGACTTCCAGATGCGGAATACCGTCCACCAGATGACTGAAGAGATGAGGTATATTGTAGCAATGATATACAGTTTCTCCGCGGCTTGGCCAACTGCGCCAGTGAGTAAAGTAATCTGATACGAGTTTGCGGCTATGATTTGTCCCTGAACACACGATTAGCCCTGAGTATCGTCCACTAAGCAGGCACTTACGAAGGCGAGGAGGAACGAGTATAGCGGCCACTGTCCTATGCGTCTCAGAAGGACTTTCTTGATGCCTGTGGGCGGTTGGTAGTCCTCCTGTAAAAGATATTGTTCGCCTCGATTATACTCAGCGTCGCGAGTCTCGTCAATAGTGGCAACTGACCCAGTGGAGTTCTGCCTGGTAAGTGGTAGTCGAAAGACAGACGAAGCTGGCGTTGACTCTGGAGACTTGCCCATCTTCACATCGCGGAATCGGTTGAACCAATCTTTCTCACTAGCAGTGAGGTATTCCTCTACGCAAAGTGACCCCTCCGAGGACTTGGCATTCAATTTTGTAAGCTTCTTCTCGAAGGCTTTGTAATAAAGGCCGGTTGGATCAGTGAAGAATGGCTCAACGCTCTGCAGCTTGTAATCTTTCTTACCCTGCAGTACAGTCCCAAGACTTAAGAAAGCCGCGGTAGGCGTGGTCATCGAGTTCTGTGGCCCCGGAGCGCTACCACTGCCTGACGTAACCAGTCGTTCATACGCCATAGGTGTGCCAGGTTTTGAGCCTAAAGACTCTGACGATACCGATCGGCCTAAAGCAGAACTTGAAGGCCCACTACCTGCACTGCCACGCTCGTTAGATGACAGCGACATGCGGAGAGCAGCCGCTCTACGTTGCCGTTTGCTTGCTTCCTGCTCTTCAGGGCTGAGGATGTACTCATCCACAACAGCTTCGATCGCATCATCTTCGAGATCGGTCCGCTCGTCTGCGCTGGCACTTCCGTTCTGACCATGCTCATCAGTGAAACTTCCGTTCTGAAATCCCATTCTACGCATGTCACCCTGGCTGGTTGTACTAGCCTCAATATCAATTTGGCCTGCACTCTCCGTAATCCGCGAGGCGTTGCCGCCACGAAATTGCTCGGGTAAGGGAGGAATAGAAGGCAAAAGGCCATTCAGCTGCTCAGGCAGAGGGGGCATAGCCGGGACATCCTCAGAGGTGGTGTCCATAGCACTGTCACGGACATGACTCTTACTCTTCCGTCTGAAGCGCCGTGCCGGGCTGGCTGCCCGACTACCTGGTGCACTCGAGGGGCCAGCCGAGCTATTTCTTGAAGCAGGGTTTGATCTTGTAAGCCGCTTACGGAGTCGACTTTCACGTTTTGGAGGAGCATGACCAGGTCCAACCCTTAGGCCAAGAGAGAGTTGAGCCCTTCGGGTGCTGTCTTCTCCGGATGGGCTAGGCGCACGAGTGGATTGCCCACTGGGAAGTGCGCTTGGCAGCGCACTTGAAGGAACCGTATTTGGCAGACTAGACTGTCCGCTCCAGAAACGGCGCGGAGTGGTTACGCCAGAAGCTGAGCTCGAGAACATCGAATTCCTGGGCCTTTGTTTGAAGGCTTGTTTCTGACTAATCTTAATCGCAGTATCTTGCATTACACTGAGATCTTCCACCCATTGTGCAATGGGGAATCGCTGAAGCGCGGCTCTCGCTCTCATTTCAGCTCGAACTTTTGTCTTCGAGGCAATCGCGGTCTGTATCGTCTTTTTGAATTGAGTAATGAGATGCTTAGTCGTTGTGGACTCAATGGTGAACCACCATCTACAGAATTGAGCAAATTAGCAATATGTCTAAAGGAGTTTGATAGATATTGCTTACCCAGGCATGTTGCCCAACCCCCCCACTCGGGCGCCGACACCAAGAGCGCCCTTTCGGCCGAATTCAACAGCTACTAGTCCGAAAGGCTCATCTCGCGAAGGTATGAGCGCAAATTCGGCACCACTGAAGATGAAGGGAGGGAGAGCAGTAAATTCAGGCTTGGAATAAACGCGATCGGGGTACATCTGCATCAGCCTCCCTAACTTGAGAGCAGCAAATCTACCATAGAGATCAATGACCGGACCTATACATATAAGCTGCACATTTTCGTGTTCTTCGAGAATAGCAGGGAAGACGTCAGCTATGAGGTCTATTCCTTTCTGCATAGACCAGCGCCCGACAAAGACGAACAGTTCTGCGGTAGGGTCTTGTGTAAGATTTGCCCACTCCTGAGCTTGGCGCTTCAAAGTGCCTCTGCTAGCTTCGAAGGTCTCATCCACGGTAACGTCTTTCAACTTGGGGATCTGCCTATCCCATCCTTCCGTGTCCGAAGGATCAGGGTTGGGTAGGCCTGCGACCTTGTTCAGGCCCCATAAAATGGGATACCTAGCGAAGGACCGCTTCCCGTATTTGGTGGAGACACCTGCAGCACCATATCCCTTCTGCCAAACACGAAGATAACTCGCGCCTGCATGTAGAAGGTTGAAAACCTCTCCGAATTGAACGTAATCGCTGACTACTTCAGGCTTCAGGTTGTACACTCGGCAGACCTCACTGAACTCCGAAGGGGTCCGTATAGGCCAGAGGCCTTGGAATTCTGCGTTATGGAGCGACAGGCAACACGGTATGACTCGCGGGAGTAAGTGTAAAGGAGCTACGGCTCCGTGGTAGTCGTTGATGTGGTACAGATCAATTGGAAAACGTCTGATTATTTCCGCTATACATTGATTCCAGGCAGAGTAGTAAACAGCACTATCAATGTCATCCATTCGAGCTGGGTAAGGGTCTTCTTTGGTCTGCTGACGGAAAACTGGTGCGTCTAGCAGTACATAGGTGATGTTCCTTAGGTGGTGATATTGGACCTGGATAGTGTATTCGGCATCAAGGATCTTGACGTTGATCGGCCTCGCACGTTGGTCAATGGGATAATCTATGCCTCTTACACATGGGACAACCCAGATCAGATCTTGATGTTCAAGATGTCTACTCATAGTTTGCGCCATAACCCCCAATCCACCGATTTTGATTTTGATCTCCCAATCAGTAATATCGTATTCCATCGTGGCGATTAGGATCTTCTTGCGATTTGCGTTCACCAAAACATTGGAATGGGTACGTTCCATCTTCTCCAGAAGTGCCGATGACTTGTTGGGTAACCATCGTTCAAGATGTAGCTTCTCTTTAAAACCATCAAGATGCAGTTTTTCTTTTACCACCACTGGAATGATGTCACGTTGGGGCCGCCTCCCAAGTTTGTTGAACTTGACATCATAGAAGACATGTAGATACAACCACACACCCAGGCTTCCGGTAAGTATTGGAATGGTAGCGAGAAGTGCGTAGACGAGGCTTTGAGCGAAACGTGAGCCTGTGGGAGTGACGTAGTACCGCAGATCCGCATCGTTCACCGTAATATGGTAGGCCACATACGGGGAGAGCGGAAAGCCGGTGATATTGACGACGTTCTTCAACAATGACACAGGAGACAGTAAGTCAAGCACACCGTCACTGTCAACATCTCCGAATGCACGTGTAAGATCAGGCTGGCCGCTTGGATCGGAACCCCATACATTGCATTGAAATTGCGAAGGCCATTCGGTCATGAAATCGTACTGCCAAAGGCCACCAGCATCCTGCTCCATCGTTTCTGTAAGTCCAGAGTCATAGCCATATTGATTGAATGCACCATGCATCTGTCCAATCCTTAGCAAAATTCGATTTGGAGATGGAGCTGACCGCTACTTACGAAAATATGTGGATACCGTCGGGCTGCTGAAATGCTGCCAGCAAGATCGCCTTGCTGGGCATGGTTAGAGCTTCCAGTCTTTTGGCTCCAGTATTCAATTTGCACGTGCTGTCCTGAGTATCTCTGTACTTTGGTACCGGTCCAAGCTAACAGTTGCAGCGTTGTGTTTCCCCCACTGTATGTCTCCCAATCACTCCAGCTAGATCCCCAATTCGTAGAATAGCGAAATTTGTCTGCTCCGGCTGCTTTATGCGATACATACAATGACTTATCGGTGTCTTCATAGAGAAGCGAATTTGAGTAGTTAGCGGAGCGTGGGAAGACCATGGGATTATCTAGTTGGCCAACGCGTAGTAAGAAGTGATTGACAGCATTGGTGGAGGCGTTTCCAACCTGATTTGTGACATTGACAATATTCACAGAGTGAATACCATCTGACACGTTCACAAGATTGCCAGAAATCTTCCACGTGGCTGGGATTTGGTTTGTGACGGGACCAGTGTATTCGGAAACGCGGGCAGTAGTGTCATTAACGTTCTCACAAGTTGCATCTTGGAATAGTGGTATTGTGCCGTCTTCGGTCGTAGAAGTCACAGAAATGGCATTCTGCACGTTTTCGCAGTTCATTTCGTCAGAAAAATAAAGTTCAATGGAGATATTCTGTTTCTCGCCCGGACCATTCGCCGAAATTACTCGAGAGTCGTGGCCAGGATTAAATTTGGTAATGACAGGAGAAGGCCTTAGCCATTTGTCCCTGGGAACAAAAGCTTTGAATCCGAAAGCGGGTAAAGTCATAGTTTCGAGGCAGCCATTGACCTCGGTGGAATTATCCAGCTCTACAAATTCGCATTAGTCCTGGGCGTGCAAGCACGAATGCTAGTAGGTCTTACCTAGTTTTTGAGGCACTGAGGCTAGCGTAATTTCGTCGTAAGGGTAGAAAAGATTCTTAACCGTGGTATCGGCTTCGAAGGGGGCCAACAGCCCGGTGAGATTACCAGAGCAGTCAAAATCATATGTTACCTCCGTGTTGTTGTTATGGTATACCAGCCATACATCTTGGACCTGCTGGCCTTCTGTCGTGAAGTTTTGAATGTCTGCGAATAATTAGCTGGTGAGAGGGTCGGGAAGGTGAAAGAACTAACTGGGCCACCCAGAACGTCGAACAGACCACAACCCTGTTTCGGTAGCAGTGCCCATTGATCCGGGTAGATATATTGGATGGGTTTGCTTGGCGATGGTTTCAACAAAGAAACCGTCATTCAGCACTGGATATCGATTCCGCATCTCGAACATGCTGAGGATAAGATTCCGTATCGGATGTGATGGATCACGATGGTCGAGACTATTCCAGTCGTCATTGCAACCCTCTGCCCAGCTGCCGTTCGGCCAGCTAGCAAACTTCGCATTGCCCACCTTATAACATCCATGATCCTGCCACGCAGTAGCAGATGACATAGGTTGACGACCAAACACATAATTGTTTGCAGTGTTGTCAAGAACATAATAGGCTTGTTCCTCACCCCATTCGAGTAGTGGTATGCCTGGTAGAAGTAAAGTGGTAATGTAATTGCCAAGAAGCTGCTTTTGAGTACCTTGGAAAATTGTAGGCCACCTGAAATTGTCTCTAATATCAACGTCAGCCAGAATTGCAACTTGGAGAGGGAGTTTTGAAGGGCTCTTACTGGTTCTGCGCCCCATACATATGCCGTGGGTCGAAAACTCCGGTGTTGGGGTTTATAAAATCATTTGTTTGAATGAAAGTATTCCAGGCCACGATCTGTCGGAGATTGCATCAGCTTGCCAACATCCAAAGAATCTCTTGGCTATCCTCTTTTTCTCGGTGCTTTAGGCAAAATCGCTAGGGACAAGAATTCGGACGACAACCCTTCCAATCTACAACCCAAAATTTCAGCGCACAATAAAGTCCAACAAAACGGAACTCGTCAAGTTCCGGATGACAGCATTCCGCCTCAATAATAGTCAATTATAGATCAGGTGGTGCTTCTTGCCAGATATTTTAGAAGGCCAATTCAGGGGAGTGTCGGGATAATTTTGATCTCAACTGGTCACAGAAGCAACTTACAAAGTCTGTAGGGGTCTCGCCCGTAGCACCTAAATCGCCATCCATGCTACCCTTGATGTCAGCCAACACCAGGGTTACCAAGGGAGAGAAGCGTACCCAAGGAATCTCATCAAGGAACGGTAAGTGCTATAGTGGAAACACGCAGCATCGAAGGCGTTCTTTCCCTTCGCGCGAATGAATAGAGAGTCGTCAGCGGTATTTGTCGTCAATTGGACAGCTTGTTTAGTATCATTGACTGCCTAAGAATTATCAGTGTTAAGAATCCAACTCCAAGTTCGGCGCCGTTGCTAGTTACCATGGATGGCTCCTTTCCACGACCGAGGTAGACAGCCCCAAAAGCATTGCCAGAAACGATTTCGCCCGGTATGAAGAAGTTTTTCTTTCCTAGGGAAAGGGCGCATTGGCGTATATAGTCTGCAAATTCGCCTTGAGCATCGACGGTGATTTGCTGGCCTTTGTCCATGCGGAAGCCATCGAAGTCCAACATCTGGATTTGAACGCACGATAGGTGCTGAATTTTTTCTCGAACAGAAGGATTCCATTCTCGCAGGCGATCCTGGACTGATGCGAATTTGGAGATCTGACGTTGCCATTCCGGGTATATATTGAAGGCAGCGATATCTCCGTACTGGTCGAATTCGCTGTCTCGGCAGCCAACGAGGTACTCGCTACCGTTGCCTGTGACCTGTTCGCCATCTACAATTTTTAGGATCAAAAGAGTCGATGGTACATATGAGCACACTTACAATCGTCCCAAAATCTAGGGTACTCAATAGGACATTTCTCAAACTCGGTATTGTTGAAAGTGAAGTCATGGTATCGCCGTGAAGTTTTCCACAAAGCATTGTACTCATGGTAGTTCAAAGGTGTGGAGACATTCAAGAACCCTTCAAACCCTATCAAGTCCCCCAACGTAGCCATCGTGTTATCCAATACCACATACATGCCTCTTGAGTGCATTTCATTTATGGCATTGCGCCAAACATCGATGGTGGCAAAGTGAGGCTCGAGGAGAGTCAAGTCCAGAGGGCTGAAGCCGTCGGATCCCCACGGGAAATTGATCATAGGGCTTCCAGCCAGGTAGATCCCTTTGATACCCATCCCTGTCAGGTAATCTAATGTATCTATGAGGCCCTGAATGTCGCCTCCATGTCTTAACTGGGTTCCTGTCAGATCATGTTCCCAAGCAGTGCCGTTGATATTATCATTGGTGGGGTCGCCGTTAACAAAGCGGTCGAGCATTAACGTATAGAATGGGAAGCGCCAATTTGCCGGCGATGGATTGTAGGCTGAGGACAGTCAATTCCTGCACGACTTGCTTTAGACTGAGCTCACTATGATTCTCCCACATTCCCCAGTAGTCCATCACATCTGTGGCGGTCTCGTTCTGATTGAGATTCCATAGCACTTGATCGGGCTCGTATCGTATGCAAGAAGAGTAGATAGTAAGAAATGCTAATAGTATTATAGCCCATTGTGAGAATGCAGGACGGAGCATAGTAACAAGAGCTTAAAGATAGCTGCAAGAAGCTTGCAATGCAACAAAGCGTAGAATAGAATGGCGCTGCCAAAGTGAAAACAACAGACATATGCTGGGAACGATAGTGGATGAAGGGGAAAGGAAAAGCGTAGCAAGGCTGACATATGTAGGCGGGCCTTTTGGGAAAACCGCGATAGCGGGCGGATACTGATAACATAACACAGCGCAGAGGCGTGGAGAGATCCATGTGCACTTGGCCTGCGTCACAACGAAGAGAGTAACTTTAGGAGCTATCTTCAGGGCTACTGCAGTCGCCACATTTCACATCACAAAGGCTATGCGGGCCTTTAAACAAACTAAACCGGACTTCGTAATCATACCCTGATTTCAGTCCCAGCAGCACGCAGCGAAACGTGTCCATGCGACCTCGCAGATGCAGGGAAGACCGGTTGGGCGTCAATGTGGAGAAGATGTGACGGGTACCTGGTTCTAAATCTGGAGCGCCAGGGCTACACACAGAGATATATCCTGGTACCTGACAGACGTTAGCCGACACGCATTAGCTGTTTCTTTGATGACATGTCAGTCGTTATGTCATTCCTATTGCCCAATTCGCACGTTAGCCGCATGATTTGACTGGGATAAAAATTTCATATGCAAGAACGGCGATCCATGGACTTGTCATAGTACCGGTCGATCACATTAGCCGGGCAAGAGAAGGTATGGTCGCTACATAATTGGCTAGTAGCTTTCAAGATCGGGTTGGCCGCTCGTGTGGTATTGTACGTAGAGATTATAAGGGGTTTTGCGGCTTCCACGCGAAACGAGCTCCATTGTCAAAAACAGGCAGATTGGTTGCCACTCATAACGCGATAGGCTCCAGTATTATTACTGTGGATTCCAAAGGCTCGTAAGGTCAAATTCTCTCCACACACACTCACGCATCGATGAAACAAGGAGGCTAGGAGTGGCTTACCTCGTAAAGGGTTACACCAGTAGGTAGATGATAATGGAATGGCGTGAAGATCTGTAATCGATATGATCTCACCAGCAACCAGTCCAGGGTATTAGGAGTGTCGGTAACCAGGGCGCTAGGCGCAACGGCACCAAGTTTTCCAGCCTATGGGAGCCCTCATCGTGTAGGTATCCCGATAGCTAAATCTACACCAAGAAGTCTTGTTTCGGATAAGGTTCGGCGCATCCTTAGCTACCCTTAGGTAGTCTCTTACCTACCTTAGCACAACGTTGAAGAGCCTTGAGCGTTGAGCGTTGAGCTTCGACCGCCGCGCTATTGCTGCCATCAAGATATTTGTCGGCTATCGAGGAAGAGTCCCAGGATACCGATGCCAACTGGGTGAGGGACTCGGACCTATCCGTGGCCGTGTACCTGGAGATCCACCCTGGCGGCACCAGGAGGAGGGCAACGAGTAACTGCATGCGGGTGTCCGCATAAACTCTCGCCCAATCCAGCAGACCACCGCAAGTTGACTAAGCCTACTGAGGGTGCAGCAGATGGCTACCTGAGTGTCAGCACTGGTTATCATCACTTGCGAATCAGACTGGGAAGTTGGAAAATTGAAGAAGCTCCACTCTTCATACGAAGTGGTCTAATTTAATAAACCGAAGATATACCTGTTTCGACGAGGGTCTTCAATCGATCAAGGCGCTGCTGGTAAGTAATAGAAGTCCGATAAGGGAAAGCCTATATCCGAGGGGTTGAAAATATCAAAGTGCCATCTCGAAGTGGTGAAACAACCGACGTGGCTGTTCTGATGCGAGCTGACAGTTGATAAGGCCAGCTTGGAAAGTGATTTCCGAGAAGTTTCAATGGAAAGCACCTGGAATAATAACCTTTTGCCACGCTCTAAGTCTTCATTGGAGTAAATTCACCAGGAGGGTGTTAGTACGGAGACTATCGATGGCTTGGGATGTAAAACACTTATGGGAAAACGATGCTGCGAAATCGAGACAAGCCTATCTGAGCCTTCAAGAGCATTCTGCATATCGCTAAGGCGTTGGTATTGAATAGGCTTTGTGCTGTTGTTCGACGTAGAATTATGGTGAGAGCAATTGTCTTCTGATGAGCATCTACCATCATGACCCCAGGCCAAAGTTATGATGGGCAGAAGGCCTGAAGCTTGGAGATGCCTCGGGCACCAGACTTTTTGCCCCTAAAGCGGGATCACTTTTGACAGCGCTTGTTGCTTGTTCTAGGGCTTAGCCCTTCCCGCCCATACAGTTATTCTAGGGCTCAATACAATAAGGGGCTCGAGAGGATGTACTCTTCTGAAGTCAATTTGGGACAACGCACAAATTTGAGCGTAGACGAGCAATATATGTTTATACATTGCTAGATTAAATCGATGACCTGACTGTGGCATTGTTGGGACGTAAAAGGAAGGCTTCGAAGGCGTTTAAAGGATTCTGATGGGACTTCGGCCGACCCGAGGATCTCGATCTTCCGAAGCTGACCTCCCAAAATACTAACGAGCTGTTAGCGACACCTCACACAATGAGCCGCTTGCTGGCGTTGCACACCAGCATCAATGGCCTGATAAATTAATAGAGACTCAGATCTGTCTGGTCGTCTTACCAAACTTGAGATTAGAAAGATGCAGTCTGTGCAGCGACGTTTTGGCAAGTTCCTGCCTCGGACAGCCGATGAAGCTCAGGTGGGGGTTCTGCTCAAAGACTTTGACGATGCCGACAAGATGCTCGCCAAAGTATGTCATAGCTTAGCCTCCCTTAACACAAATGGCTGTTAATACGCAATTGTTAGATCATCGACGCCTCGAAAGCATGGCGGGATGCGTGGAGGGACATATTTGGAACTCAGCAACGCCTGGTCCACGGCTTTATGACTATGTACTCCCCCATCATTGGGGCTAACGAGGAATACTCTGGTCATGAGCCCGTTATTACGCCACGGCACATAATGCAGAGGACGACCAAACTTCAGACCGCTTACGATGACCTTCGAAACGATCTGTTGGAGGAGGTCAGCCTCGTGGACAGCAGGATCATAAAACCAGCCCAGGATGCCAAAGATTGCATACATCCTATGAAAAAGGTTATAAAGAAGCGAGGGGACAAAAAGGTCCGCCACCATATCCATCATGTGTACGGGAAATCAAGGCTGATTTTGCCAGCTTGACTTTGAGAAATATCAAAAGAGGGTCGATAATGGGAGGCAGAAGACGAAGAGGTCAGAAAAGGACAATGCGTCGCTGGAGAAGGCTGAGGTGGAATTAGCGAGGGCCAAAGAGGTATGTGGCTTGGTCTCGTACATCTCCGATGGTGTGCAGGTGAACAAGGACGCAATCACCTCTTGTGGAGGCTTCAAGCAATCTCTGTTCAAAATCACCATGTGTTGAGATGCAATGACTCATTCGCGTGTAGGAGTACGAAAGTGCCGACGACCACCTCAAATCCAGCCTTCCGCCCGTCATCAACGCTGCGTTCTCACTCCTTCCTCATCTCCTTGCAACCCAGATAATGACGCAAAATACCCTCCTTGCCCAATACTATACATTGCTTCACGATTATTGTGACGAAGAGGGCTTTCCAGATCCACCTCCCTCCGCAGGTAATATTATATCCACGTGGGAGCAAAGCTTTCGGCCGGTGAAACAAGAAATTGAGACTGGACTGGCTTGCGTTTCTGGTGGGAAGGTGGTGCGACAACCTATGCGTCTTGAGGAGAAGCCACACGGGTCGGTAACAGGCCTCAATATTCGCAATGGGATTTCCTCGCACACGCAACGCCGACCAAGCAATCAGCCGAGTACATTGAAGCCGCCACCTTCGCCGGCTATAAGCGCGTCGTCGGACCCGCCTTCACCAGACTACAGAGAGGGCCGACTTAGAATATCATCCGTTCCTTCACAAACAGCACTGGGCTTAGCGACCCCCAATTACAATTCGTCCGCTGTCACGAGTCCATCGTCGGGAGATCCAGCGACCCATGCACCGGCTGGCCCTCGTGCCGACTACTTCTCCCGAGACAGGCTAGCTTCAGGTTCATCCATGGCCTCTATTGCAGCAGGAAAGAAGAAGCCCCCTCCTCCTCCACCTAAGAGGATACCCTCGACGCAAGGAGATTGGGTAACCGCTTTGTATGAGTTCGCTGGCGAGGGCCAAGGCGATTTATCATTCAGGGAAGGGGATAAAATAAGAGTTGTAAAGAAGACTGAGAGCAGGGATGACTGGTGGGAAGGAGAGCTGAAAGGGGTTCAAGGAAGCTTCCCAGCAAATTACTGTCAGCCTCTATAAATATCGGCCATCGGAATTCCATGGTTGCATTGCTGTCTACTTAGCGATTAGCGATAACAATACCTACTAATGGGCAATGAGAACAATGATAGTATCATTATGAATTACGTCCGTCTTTCACCGTTAGATATCCTTTAACTAGAATGGCTTTGCAAGCACTAGCCGTAGAATAGCCGAATAGGTACAAACTCCGTCATAGTTGTCGGCATTTCAACAATATAAGAACAATGATCACCTAAGCTACAGCCTGATAACAATAGAATGTACGATGGCCGACAAGATAGATGACTTGCTGAAGAAGCCGTTATATGGTAAGTCGTGCTTTTCCTCCTTGCACAATCGCTCTTCTGATAAATCGGCCAGTCTTCGATCTCCCAAACGACCTTCTTGTCACTCTCCACCAGAAAGACCCCACACTCCTACAAGATTCAATCGAGTCTTCCCGAGAGCACGAGGGGCTTAGCTCGAAGTCAGAGAGGGAAGCTGCAGATGGAGAGGCGAAGGTCTCGACAAGTTGTCAGCTGTGTGGGGCTTCCTTTGAGAATGTACAGGAGCAGCGCCTACATGTGAAGTCAGACTGGCACAACTACAACTTAAAGCAGAAAATCAGGGGGGCTCAGAGCGCTACTGAAATTGAATTCGAGAAGTTAATTGAAGAGCTGGAAGAGAGCATATCTGGGTCCGGCTCCGAGGAGTCAGAAAGCGAAGCGGACGGCGAAGGGGCGAAAGAGAGCACATTGAGTGCATTGCTGAAAAAGCAGGCTAAGCTTAGCCATCCTAAAGCAGAAGAAGAAGGCGATTTCGTCCCAAAAAGAAAGAAAAGAGACTCCGGCAAACCTCCACTTGTATGGTTCACAACGCCACTACTTCCCGAAAATACGTCTTTGGGAATTTACAGGGCTATATTTACAAACGCGGAACAAGAAGAGTCGAACATGGTCGAGGTCATCCGCAAAAAGCAGATCGATCCTATACCTACAAAGCCCCTCCCGAACGACGACTCGAACGGCGTACCACTCCCCTCTACCATGACTAGCCCTTCGATCTTCATGTGCATGATTGGTGGTGGGCACTTCGCAGGAATGATAGTCTCACTCGCTCCCAAGTTGGCGAAACAAACTACAGGCACTGAGCAGCGGCAAGCAATCGTCATCGCTCATAAGACGTTCCACCGCTACACTACGCGCCGTAAACAAGGGGGTGCTCAGTCTGCGAACGACGCTGCTAAAGGAGCCGCACATTCCGCTGGATCTTCGCTACGAAGGTACAATGAAGTAGCACTCGAGCAAGAGATTCGCGCCTTACTTGCAGAATGGGGGGATCTGATTGGCAATGCTCAATTGATTTTCGTCCGAGCTACAGGCAGCTCCAATCGTCGAATACTTTACGGCCCTTACGATGGCCAAGTCCTGCGCCATAACGACCCTCGAAATCGCACATTCCCTTTCAGCACACGCCGCGCTACGCAGGCAGAGCTTATGCGGGCATACGTGGAACTCACCCGCGTCAAAATCAGTCGAGTAGACCAAGCAGGCCTTGCAGCTGCAGCGGCTCAGTCCGAAAACGCTCAGTCAACCAAAACCTTAACTCCACCCCAAGACCACCAGCCAAACAAAGTAGAAGAAGAAGCCATCCTAAACACTTCCCAACTACAATCCCTAATCCGCCGATCCAAAGCTCCTGCCATTGTCTCCTACCTCTCTTCCCACTCCCTGTCCCCTAATTACCTCTTCCACCCTCCTTCCGCGCAAATTAATCATCATGCACCCATGCCCCTGCATCTGGCCTCTTCCGTTAATTCTGCTGCTGTAGTTCTTGCTTTACTTACGAAAGCCAGCGCTGATCCAACGCTTGTCAATGGTGAAGGCAAACCTGCCTTTGACCTGGCAGGCCATCGTGCAACTCGAGACGCCTTTCGAGTTGCGCGATCTGAGCTGGGTGAGAACGCATGGGATTGGAGTGCTGCTCACGTACCTCCACCACTCTCTAAAGCTGAAGCTGAAAAGCGTGGTACTCGTGAGAGAGCTGAGGCAGATAGAGCGGAGACAGAAAGGCGAAAGGCTGAAGAGGAGAGGTTGAGAAAGGAAAAGCCTGCTTTCGATCAGACCACCAACAACGGCGGTAAAACGCTTGGTGTGGTGCCTAAAACGGCTGAAGAAAGGAGGGAAGAAGATGCAAGAGGAATGACACCTGAGACGCGTATAAGAATCGAGCGGGAACGAAGAGCTAGGGCTGCTGAGGAGAGAATGAAAAGGATGGCAGGTGGATCATGAAGGGATTATGATTGTTTGAGACTAATAAAATGTCAAAACGCTACCTGTTGATCCATAAATAATACTTGGTCATACTCTGTTAACCGTTATCCCTCGGCGAGATTACGGGAGAATGTCTGGTGGTAGCGGGCCTCCGGAAACACTCGACCAATACAGTCAAGGGTTGGTATTTTACTACGTTTGCTCTCAATGCGAATCAAGCGGTAACGCTTTCAAGAAACCGAAAACTCGTATCGGACCTGCAAAAAGCTTAGATCACAATCTCCGTTACTCATTTGCCGCTATATCAGTTATGAGCCCTACTAAAACGCCAATTATGGGTATTCTCAATCTACACAGGCCGCGAAAAGTATGCGCCTGTATCAAATTCACATTGATTGACATTATCTTTACTAATTGTGAAGCAAGACTTTCAGCAACCACAATCACACCATGAGTCGAACAACCAGAGTGACAAAAAGCCCAGGCTAGAGAACTCGATTCGCTATGAGACCGAGGGCCTCGACATTCAAAAGGCATCAACTAAGGTATTCTTTCGGTGTATGTGATTTAAGGAGATGTTCACTCCAACATGTATCCACTCTCCTTAGTATCGTACAAGGACAGTCTCCGCAGAGACGTCCTCGAAGGAATGAAGTGAATATGCTTATTTTACTCGGATGCAAACCCAAAGCATTATCGTCCATGGAACGAGCCTGTGGCGGAGAGGCTGCAGAAGCAAATCATATATAGCATCAATCAAATCAAGAAAGACCAAAAAAAAAAAAATTTCAAAATCTTTGGCCAGATTCGAACCGAGGACCTTCTCCCTGCTTTGTTCGATGAATTTGTAATAGCAAAAAGCTCGGGCCACGCTTAGTGACAGGTGTCGACAACCTGTCACTAAGCGTGAGTCCCTACGAAAACACCAGTTAAGGCATTTTTCAGTGTTAAAGCAGGCGAACCTGCGAACAATGTCCCCGGACGGACGATGAGATGGGCTTATTATGATATATATACACTTTAATGCCTGGATAAAGCAACAGATCATATATTAAAGCTCCGAAAGTCCCTTCCATTCATATGTCACAGTGTACACCCCGGATTACTTCAATGAAGTAATGAGATACTATTAGATACAAACGAAAGCCAAATGCAAAAGCAAAAACACACAAAATTGCTACAACTTTCCTCCCATGCCAGATCCGAACCCCGAACGTCTGCGTGCCTTTTTTCGAAGTGCTTAGATGGCAAAAAGCTCGGCTAAGCGACAGGGATTACTTCTGTCGCTGACCCCTACGAAAAATTTAGTACTGGGGGCGATGGGATTCACATATTGCAATTTTAATACACTTTATTGCCTGAATACAGAAAGTGGGTCAGTGTTGAAGATCTACATTGAATCCAGAAGAATGGCATAATTAGCGCACCTTTGGCAAGAGACCTGAAGAAGAAAAATCCCTCGTGGACAGCCTTGTTGACAACATCGCTGATGCAGTCGAGAAAGGCATCATCGATATTTCACAACCGGCACTCCAACAGATTACCAATGTTATACAGGCATTACCTACGCCAGATATACCAAATCCCGTGGATTTTGCCTTGAGCTTGGTGCCGGCAGCCATCCCTGCGGCGAAGTTATTTGAAGGGATTTCTCCCCAGGCGATCATGGAGGCGCCGACTATGGGAAATCCGCTGAAGAATGTTATAACTGTAGCGATGAACCCCATTGGCCCACCGGTGTTAGCCCCTGTCATTTCGTCGATAGGAAAGGCATGGGATTCGATCTGGAGTTAGAGAGGAACTGTAGAGTGCGGCCGAAGGGACGTGAGAAAGAGAGTCGAATTGCGGCGAACACGAATTCCTATCAAATTATTTTCGTTTAATGGCAGGATGCTCTAATATAAAATCTGATGACGAACGGTCAAACTACTGTTTTCAATCTACCAAAACCAAATGCCGCATAAAGCTTCCAGATCAGTATCCAACTCCTACTATTCCCTTCCCCTGCCCGGAAATCGTACTTTAGAACCAGATCCCAGCCTTATTTAGACACCCCGCCAGAAAGAAAACCTGCTTCTTATTATAGACATAGTTACTTAACTCATCAGACCTTCCATCCACAATCAATTACAGCGAGTACATATGGTATCTCCAGATTTGCTAAAGTTTATTCTCATACCTCTAGATCCGCTTACATCTTTTCCCGCAAGCTAGTCCTCAGAGTGTTTGTTTGGCACTATGGTTTCGAGGAAGTGCAGAGCGCTACATATACCACCATCCAGCTGGGCCAAGTATCGAGATGCATGTATCGGAAATGTGGCTAATCTGGGGTTTTGTGGATATGGGTATCCTGCTTGTGGCATACATAGGGACTCGTTAGGCAAGCAAGACGCTCACGTCAAGGCGCGCTGATAAGTTTCGATCATTTGCTATCAGGACCGAGCACCAGAAACGATGTTATACAGGCAGGGCCGAGCTTGCAGTGTTCCACAATATAACGTACTCAGACAATGCAGAAAGACATATTTATCATATATGCCCTTGCTTGACACACCCACGTTGAGGCACAAGTAGACAAAATTTCAACAGACAAAAGAGGTTTGCTTTCATACTCCGCTTTACATGCACTCAAACTCCTAAGTATGCCAATGATTTGCCCAAACATTCCTCAACCCAACCCACTCAAAATCACTACACCATCCCCAAGCCCTTCACCAAGTCCCATGCCCTAACCTCTCGCCAAATCCCATCATCCCCAAGCTACATGCCAACCCGTACCGCTTGCCTCCCCAACCATGCCGCTTGCCCCTAGCCCCAACAGGAGAAGCGCCAGACTCCCTCTATTCACTCGGTAGCCAATAGTGGGACAGGAAAGAGCCACCTCTAATTCCATTCCATGAGACATGCCGAACCCAAGCGGTATGAGACGCCGATATCCCTCCCCTGGAAAGCATACACAACTTGCGAAGCGCTAAAATTGGTTGAAAGTAGGTAAGTAGGTTGCTTGTCAAAAGGATTATTATTATTATTGCGGTGGAGGTTTGCTCCAGAAGTCTAAGCTCGCGACAACATCTTCGCCTCCATCATCTTCATAAGCGTACAGGATCTGAAGCGAGGCTCGTCAGTTTCTAAATTAGTATGATATAGAGGGCTGCAGACTCCACTTACCTCTCTGGTCGAAGAATGTAACATGCGAATGTTCTTCGCGGTGATGATGTGCACGAGCTGACTTGTCTCTAGGTGGCGGATCTCTATAAAATTTGGCTCAAAGGCAAGGAGATATGGATGCGAAAGCGCGAAGTTTGAGGGTTTGCCTTCCCAATTGATCAACCAATCTGGCCGAGCTCGCCAGCCATTCCGATTTACAAAAAATGAGAAGTCGGTATAATGTAAGAGAAATTCGCCGTTGAGCCTCTCGATTGAGACAGGGATGATGTCTTTGCGGGTGACGAAGTCGAGTGATGTGTCGGCATGGTCGAGAAGTGGTTGGGTCTCTAAGGTTTCAAGGCTCACTACCTCAAACCCACGAGAGCATGCAACGCAGAGCTTGGATCGCAGGAAGTCAATAGATGTGGATTCGGCAGGCACATAGAATTCCTAGGCGAATCAGCATCTTTCAAAACTGCATGCGTGATAGAGACATACCTTGAACGGCTTGAGAGCTTCCTGGCCACCTTGGAACATTCTACCGATTGCTGGTTTTTTCTTGCCCTTTGAAATGGTGTCCATAGGCTCGTATACCTTAATGGTGGTGGAGATGCCTGACATCTTCGCCGAGCACACTAGATGCCTGCCCATGCAGACGCCGGCTTTGAAAAAATTGGCATGATTTTGAATCTTCTTTGGCCTCCTCAGCATAGGTGACTGTGTCTCGTTGGGATCCAGAACCTCCAACGGATACGACATCAAGCTTTTAGTTGCGAGGACCAGAAGAAGTTGATATTCTTCGAGGACATCGATCTGAGTAACGTTTGTAATGTCGAGTACACGCTTGGGTCGTGCAGCCTGAGTTTTAGGCTTGCGATCCGATACATAGATACCAGTATCGGTTCCAAAGACAAGTTTCCTACCGCCATCTGTTTATGTTAGAGAATCCTTATCTGGAGTGGGTAGCCCACATGACTTACCGATTGGAACAAGGCAATTGACCTTGTGAGCGGCTGTAAAGAAATTGTCACATAGCACGGTCTTAGTATAGAAGTTGCCTCGACTTCTGAGCTTCTCTTGCTGTTCCTCGATGTTCTCCATCCATTTGCGTCGTGAGATAGTCGACATTGCATAAAGTGTCACGTCGTAACCACCTTTCCCGATATGTTGAAAAGTGATTGGATAACCCTCTTTACCACTTGTCGCAGCCTTTGGACCATTGATTGCGGCTTTGGCGCCCGGTATGAGGCTTGAAGATGGTCGTTTAGAAATGCCTAATTTCGGAATGACCTCGTCCATTTGGGTTATGACAAGTAGCTCAAGTGGTATCGGCTTCTTGTATACTCGTAGCTCCTCCTGCCTGTTACTCGTCTTTTGTTTTACGAATAGCAAAGCGTGATTAAATAAGTACACGTGCACTTCACTGGAGTCTGTTGGACTCTTCTTCAGAGGGCCTTTGTAGACCAGCTGTCGGCCCTCTTCCAGAAGTTTGAGATGGTCCCCTTTTTCCATTCCAGTCCATTTCAAGGCTAACTGTAGCTGCCGAAGATTGAATTTATTCTCTGCCTTCCCAGACTCATCATTGACCTTCTGCAGGAATTCCTTTATCATAGCAATAGCTTGAGGAATATCCTTGGTATCTGGATTGTCCTCTGCCGTATATTTTAAAACATTCTCTAGTAGTAAGGGATATCTCGCAAGTCGAGTAGTAGGTTTCGTTAGGTAACCGTTCAATTCGAGCTTCCTCGACTCTTTAAGACGTTCGGTTTCGTCTACAAATTTAGAAAATTGAGGGTTCCTTGTCCGCTCAGCCTCGAATTCATGTTTGCCCCACAATTGATTTGCCCCGTATTTCACAAATGGACCAAATCGTGGCACCCATTCCAGGAATATATCACCCACATTACGCACAACTGGATCTTCTTGTTGTCTTCTCGTGAGTGCTTCGGCTAACTTCGAATTCACAGCGTGTACTTCCATGAAGTTACCGAAGACCGTCCGCACGAAACGTTCGCGATGTCTGTCCGGTACTGGCGACGGGTTCATAGGGCTAGTAGAACGTAAAGGTTTCATCCAGAAGTCTCGAAGGTATTCTAGGTCTTTCACAAAGTCGCGTTCTGTGTACATAATCTCCGATATGACCTCTTGGCGCTTCTTCTCCCTTTCATTAACGCTGTCAGCAACTTCTTGCGAAACAGTATTAATCCAAAGCTTCTGTTCGTCGGTTTCATCAGCATGGAGACTAGCTGACGATTGCTGTCGCCTTAAGCCTGGCTGTGGTTTCATATTTAATCGCGCTTGTTGCTCCAATCGCCGAGGGCATGCTATTGAGTAGCAAAGCTTGTCTCTGGTACAAGTAGGTGAGTAACACTCAGTCAAGAGTGTGAAGACACCATTCACGTGGCTAGAATTGTCTTCCATGAGAGATTCCCGGAATTGAAAGATTTCGCTGGACGAGTCCCTCAGTCGATGATCATAAGTAACATCATGGAAGAACTTCTGGGCATCTAGAGCACGTCCAAGCAGCAAAGCCAAATTTCGATCCGTTGTCTTGATAATGTATGATATCAGATCCACAGCCTCTGCACCGGTGAAAGCGAATTTGTAGGAAAGTTCATTCTTGGTACGCTCACCGGCTTGTATTCGTTCTCGGAAAACGTCGGCTACCCTTGATAGAAGTGCAGGATATACCAACGGCGCTCTAGCTTGAGCAGTAACCATAGCACTGTTTGTTGAAGTGGCACCTTTCTGCATCGAAGGCCGGTGTTGCAACGAATTGCTTCTCTCCGATGGAGGGACTATGGTAGAAGCCATGGACATGGTTCGTGAGGGACCATTATCAGGGCTAACAGTTCGGTCTCGAACGCTCTGGCTTGTGAGAGTAGAGGAACGAGACGGGGAATCCCGCATCGACGCATTATCTTCCATGATATCTGCGCCTGATTCTCTCCTTCGATTTGGTATTACCCTTCCACTCATGGTCTGATTGTGATCTCTGTCCATCGAGAAAGAGCTCATCGACATTGCTCTTTCGTCATGCCGCTCTGGTACAACCCGGCCTTGCGCTGTGGTTCTAGAACCCACCGATTGATATGGTTGCTGGCGAAAGGAGGTCGCAGAGGCCTGGTTATAATTACTAGGTGGCGGATTGTATGGAACAGGTGTACGCATAGATGCCATGGATTGTGTCCGGTACGGATCGGAGTTTAAGGCAGGCGTTGAAGGGTAACCTCTATTGGGTACTGGCTTGTATGAGTCCACAAGACTGGGGGGATAGCCACGATTTGGTGCTTGTCTGTTGTATGGTGATGGAACAGGTTGGCGAGAGTCAATGCGTTGTGGTTGAGGATACGGACGTTGGGCAGCGTGTGAAGGCTGAGGAAGGTATTGAGGCTGTGGTTGTGGTTGAACGAGGCCACTGCCTTGTCTTTGATTTTGATAATATCCATTCGCTGTAGGGGGAGGATAGCCGTTCGGTTGTGGTTGCTGTTGGTACTCCCCTTGAGATGGTCTTCGAGACGCTGCTGATGATGTCTGGGAGGTCATCGATTGTTGAGAGCTCATTGTCTGAGATCTCTCCGAAGACATTTGAGTTGATTGGCTAGTCATTGTCTGCGACCTTCCTCCCGGTGGAGGCCCTCCGAATATATTCGAGAATGCAGCATCTCTTTGATAGGATGACGCATGGCCGTAGTGATTTGGACCGATATTTCTTCCCTGCTGAACTCCATAATCCGCCATACCTGATATCGTGATCCACCTCTTCGCCCACAACTACGAGAGCGTCAAGGATCTACGAAGTTGTGGCGGCCGATGCTTCTACAGCAAAAGATTGGACGAGGGGGCAATTCCGCGGTTTTTGGACCTATTGCGGATTGTGGTAGCACATTGGTCGTGGCAGAACACTAGTTGAACTGCATTAGGCACATGAAAAAATAAAGGCGTCTCAGAATGTTGCTGTATGGGATCTGTGGATGGTGTTCCAATAGCTGTAATGCTAGTGCTCGCGTGGATGGCGTTGTAAAAGACTGCGGAACGCTTTGTTGGGACTAGGTGGAGCCAAAAGAGTGTGCGACTGCTGGTAATGGTAACGTCAGGACCTGGGAGATGGATTATTGGTACTATCGGTATGTCGAGAGAACGTTGGTGGTCTGTTATTGTAGAACCAAGAGTGGTGGTTGTCTCGTAGCGGAGGCGAGAAATTCCGGGTACGGGGAACAAGCGCAATGGCAGCGGCAGTGCCAAACCCTGCATGTTGATAGCTCCACCATGGTTTTCCAGTCCTCTACCTCTCATCTCCTCCTGGCTCATTGAAGCTCATTATCATCTGGTCATATCCTAGGCCTCTCTCACGTGAAGAGACTGTTGCTACTAGCCGTCCAACAAAGCGTGGCGACTCGCTTCGACCTCACTGCTTGGCCGGCGGGGCCTCTCAAATCCTCTTAGGGCTCTTTCGAGCTGGATTCAGTATGGCGGAAGCTCCCAAATTCGCACCCTTCTTTGGGATGGTATGTCTTGGCCTCCCATGTTGTGGTTAAGTACTGACGGATATGTTGAGGGTGGCATTGCCTGTGCTGTAAGTCTACATGCTCTTACAATCTCACTTTGTGCCCAAGAACTGACATTTATAGATGATATTTGGCTGTACGTTTACATAAAAGAGAAAGAATCTATCTTGGAGGCTTATAGAATTCATGCAGGTGCTGGAGCCGCATATGGCACCGCTAAATCGGGCATTGGGATTGCAGGAGTAGGGACATTCAGACCAGACCTGATTATGAAGGTTCGAGGAATACTATTCTGGCCCTTATGGCATTAGGACCAGGACTGATGACTATGCTTTGCAGTCTCTGATTCCGGTGGTCATGGCCGGGATCATAGCAGTATATTCACTTGTGATATCGGTCCTGATAGCAGGAGACTTGGCTCCGCCTCCCGATCAGAACTACAGTCTCTTTAAGTACGTGTGCTACGTGGGAAATCTTTACACATGACTCCGGTAGAACGTCATCACCGAGATGATTGAGGCTGACGGGCCGTCAGTGGATTCATGCACTTAGCAGCTGGCCTTTCGGTCGGCCTGACTGGACTCGCCGCAGGTTACACCATCGGTGTTGTTGGGGATGTTGTAAGTGCACACCGTTTGCACACGTACGTGCGTACCGGGCTTCGGGCGTTAACAGCAGGCGAAGGGCGTTCGATCATACATGTTACAGTCGCGGGTATTCGTGGGCATGGTTCTGATCCTTATTTTCGGGGAGGTTTTGGGGCTATATGGGTACGAGGATGACTATAATGAGCTGACTATTGCCTGACAAGCGGTGTGGCTGACCATTTCTTTCAGGCTTATTGTCGCATTGATCCTTAATACAAACACCGACTAGGGCAGGCTTGCATGAATACAGTTTTCTTTCGGGGGCCAAGTGTCCGGGCTCTGGGCGGAATTGCGTGCATAGAAAAAATCAGCGGGTTCGGACAGGCGTTTGTAGGATATATAAGTAGTGGGTATCTGGGTGATAGCATCCAAAATAGTCATACAAATGTCAAATATCGAGTGGTTGCCGTATTAATCGCATGAATGACCTCAGTGCCCCCACGCTTGTCTGTGCGCCTTTTGTTCAGCTGTCAAAGATCAATGGGTACAAGAAGCTCGGCACCGCGCTCCGGGTCCAAGCTGCCACTGTAAAGGAAATAATTAACGCGCTCCACATTGTGCTTGTGCATGAATAAACGGGAAGCCTCCTAAGAGTAATTTCACGCACAGTACAACTACCTTATTCCCCACGGTACCGCCCAATCTGCTACTAAGAAAAACCTTTCAGTACTTCCACACTTTCCACATTCCTGTCACCAGCAGCAACATCGATCTAAATACTAATCTGCAACTGCTCTCAATGGACCAGAACTGCGTCCTTGCTGCATGCAACCCAATCAACTTGCATTAGACCGTGAATATTACGCAACCCTAAAGAACTATCCTTGCACACTGCGTCATTTGGCGGGTGGTTAGTCTAGATTATGGCTATGCTTGGCCAGCCCTCAGGCTCAACTCATCTCCGCCCGCCCAACAGCAGATCACTCACTCAAGGATGCCGTTCAGCAGCCGTGCTGCCACCAGAGGCCGTCGCCAATCTCGAGAACTCTCCCAGTATTCTTCCAAGGAGACTTAGCCTTCAGCGTGTCAAGATGGCCACCGCTAAATTCAAATCACATTTTCATGCGCCTCACGGCCATCATTTATTCCGGAGCAATAGCAGCAATTCCGTCTATGACAAGCCAATCGACGAGGAGCAGAAACAGAAAGAGAAGGATTTCATAGCCTGCTTCGAGTGCAATGGCGAACCCCTTGAGCCGAGTGAGATCGCGGAGCACCCACGCAACAAGGAAGTGGGGGCCCCCTCAAAGCAGCTGAGGGTCGGCGACTTTCAATTGATCAAAACCATTGGCACTGGTACGTACACCTATTTTGCCGCATTCAACTTACATGTCACGGCATCCCAAGCTGACAATCTCTCAGGAACCTTTGCGCGCGTATGGTTATCTTGTCTGGCAGACTCCTCCAAAGAGGGCCAAAAATGCTTCGCACTGAAGATCCTGAAGAAGGTCGACAGTAAGCGTTCTTGGCAAATACATTTGCTTTGCTTGGAGGACTTAAATTCATACTACAGTCATCCGATTGAAGCAGATCGAACATATCAAGAATGAAAGAAACGCGCTCGCTGCCGTCGCCGGACATCCGTTCATTACGACCATGATTACCAGCTTCTCCGACCGAGACTGCGTTTATATGCTAGTTCGCGAACCTAAGCCCATAGGCATTTACCTATTTGCTAATCATTCAAAGCTCGACTTTTGTCCTGGAGGCGAAGTATTCACCTACTTACGAAGGGCCCATCAATTTGAGGAGGACATCGCGCGCTTCTATGCTGCAGAAATAGTTCTGATCCTGGAGTTCTTGCATGATGTCAAAGGCATTGCCTATCGGGATCTGAAGCCAGAGAACATTCTCATTGATGCGGAAGGTCACGTAAAGCTTGTGGACTTTGGTTTCGCAAAACAAATTCAAAATCGTATGTTTGTTACAGAGCCTCGATATCAGAGTACCAGCTAATAGTCATTATTTAGGGGAAACTTACACCCTTTGTGGGACCCCTGAGTATCTTGCTCCAGAAGTTATCCGCAGTTCAGGTAAAGCCAAATTCATAAAGCCTCGTTCTCCAGGTTTCTTGGTCTTCACTCTTGTTCTTAAGAAGCCTCATGTATCTAACTCGGTTTAGGACACGGCACCGCTGTCGACTGGTGGGCTTTCGGTATCCTAATCTACGAGTTTCTTGTCGGACAGCCACCTTTCTGGAATCAAAATCCCATGAAGATCTACGAGCTGTATGGAAGCCCTGAACGAGATAAATCCTATCCAACGCTGACATTAGTGAACAGAATTGTCGAAGGCAAGATAAAATACCCTTCAACAATTTCGTCAGAGGCTCGCGACCTGATTAGCGGCCTATGTACCGTCAATCCTTCACAACGCTTAGGAAACATTTCCAGAGGTGGCGCAAGCGGCACTGCGTGTGTGAAGAATCATCCATTTTTCAAAACAATTGACTGGGAGGCGCTATATCACCGCAAGAACAAGGGTCCAATTATTCCCAAGGTTAAGCATCCTGCTGACGCAAGCAACTTTGACAATTACGATCCTCCTTCAGACAGCAAGTCCGAGTACAGCAAGGACCTCGCACAGAAGTATGATCACGAATTTAAAGACTTCTGAGCATGGAGATGCAGGCGCAATTGTGGGCATATAGGAGGAGTCAGGCACAGGGCTATACGGCGTTCAATTGGCATGGTTTGGAGCTTGCAAGACTTCTGTAACTCATAGAGCATAACAAGTGTGGAGTATGGAGGAGTGCCTTCTCCTTTTTGGCATGGTGTGTGTATGTAATTAGGTGGTGGTGACGGTGGATGAGGGGAACTTGAAGAAACATGCACAATACAAACCTGTTGACAATGATACTATCTAAATATTCTCAAGGTACTTCGCTGTAGATTTTAGTCCCACGATGCGACCAATCGTCAACAGCCCTTTCTAGCACATTTGTTCCGCCAAGGCTTAAGCCACCTAACCGTAAGCGTCATTTTCTCTACTCCCGAGCCTCAACGCGACAAGCCGTCAACAACTCAAGGTCTTCATGCACAGCTTCGAATTGGCTCATGTTCTTTCGCCGTTATGACTGATTACGAGAAATTGACCGTGGTCAAACTACGCGAGGAGCTTGTAAATCGTGGACTGCCAAAGACCGGACTCAAGGCCGCTTTGATTCAACGACTGGTCGAAGCCGATGCGCCTGTTGGAGGTAGAGAGGTGACTGATCAGAAGCCAGCACCGGAGCAACCTCCTCAAGAAGTCCAGGAAGATGAGCAAGAGGCGAAAGAAGTGACAGCGCCCCCTAAAACGGAAGTCGAGGCTAAGGCAGACAAGAACGCAGAAAGGAGTGAGGACGCGCTGCAACATGCGCAGGCCGAGATTGCGGTGTACAAGGACTCGGGCGGGAATGAAGAGGAGATCACTGTTGCTGGACTTGCAAAAGGCGCGCAGCAAGCGTTATCTACCGACGGACAGGCTGAAAATGCGGGTCTACAAGAGCAAAAGAATCTTGGGCTGGGCACAGAAGCGGCCACTACTCAGGCAATAACAGATCAGCAAGATACGCAGGGTGAAGTCCTACCAGGCAATCTCACCCGGTCTGCCGGATCCATGGAGCCGGGGCCTGGCCTTCAATTACCGACTCCCAACCTAACCCAACCTGAACAATCCCAGCTTCCAGACAGCTTGCCCGCCATCTCTACCCAAGCGTCAATCACTGGCGAAGAGATATTGGAAGACTCAAGGAAGCGAAAAAGACGAAGTCAGAGTCCGCCTCCGTCCTCAACCGACACCCAGAAAAGGCTAAAAACAAAGAACGCAAGGCCTCATGTTGCACTACCAGAGGATCAATCAATGCCAGATGCTGAGCAAGAGGAGACTCCGGAGCTAGATTCTGCCCAAACGACGGAGGATTGGGCCAATGGTCACTCTGGCGCTGAGAAAGAAAGCAAGCTTGGAGAAGCAGGCCCTCCATCTACCATTGATCAAGCCAACGCGGAAAATCCTACTTCATCAAATGGCCCAACGCAATTTGTTGAAGGCCCAGATTCGGACAAATTTGGAGCTACACCTAGACCAGCGAAAAGCGCAGAATCTCCAACAAAATTATCACCGTCAGATACCCGATTCAAATCCCTCTTCAATGTCCCTTCTAAGAATGACTCTTCGGTATTACAACCTTCGTACGGAGATATAGAGGACAGAGTGGCGAGTCCTGCGCTTCATCCCGCTACAACAGCTCTTTACATTCGCGAATTGATGCGGCCTCTCAAACCCGAAACTGTCAAAGAATATCTTACAACGCTCGCAACCCCTCCAGATGCTCCTGTCGAGTCCAGTATAATCACTGAATTCTTCCTTGACTCAATACGCACTCATTGTCTTGTCGGTTTCACCAATATCGCAGCGGCTTCAAGAGTACGCTCGGGACTACACGATCGGATATGGCCTAACGAGCGGGATCGGAGACCATTATTCGTAGACTTTGTCCCCGAAGAGAAACTCCAGAAATGGATCGATGTCGAGCAAAATGCTTCAAGTGGAAGGGGACAACCTTCGAAAAGATGGGAAGTAGTATATGAAGACGAGGACGGCGAGATAAAAGCTTACCTACAAGAAGTGGGGTCGGGAAGCGGTGGACTTCGGGTGGCAAAACCTGCGCAGGTAGAAACTGGTCAGGGTATACAAGGAGCGCCGTTGGGACCACGTGTCAGAGAGTCAGAGCGGGCTGTAACACAACCCAGAGCTGATAATGCAAAGGGTTTTCAAGCGCTGGACGACATTTTCCAGTCGACGACTGCAAAGCCCAAACTATACTATCAACCAGTCCCTGAATCCGTAGCTGAGAGGAGGCTGAACAGATTAGCAGCTGCGCGCGGACGCGGAGGAAGTAACGAGATGAGGAGATACTCCTTCGAAGATGATACTATTGTTGACAAGGGCCCGGAGTTTGGTAACCGTGGGAGAGGCGGTTACGGGAGCAGAGGAGGATTTTCAGGAAGCTATCGGGGGAGAGGTAACTATAGGGGAGACGGTTACCGCGGTGGAGAAAGCTGGAGAGATAGGCGTTAAGAGTACTGAAGTAAGTGGGATTGACTGCATCGCATACTGGAGGCCATGGTTTGGAAAAGTGGTCAGGTTTGGAGCAACCTCTGGACATGTGAATTTTAGCAAGGCGTTTGTGGCATCGCTGCCTACATTGTAGTCAACATCGTTAGAAGACATCGTATGCAAGATGCTTCATGTGTGGCGATATGATTCTATTCATGGACATTGCTGCCTAGAAGTATATCAGTGGCAGTGTGCTTTAGTAAAAGGATCGCCAACGCGCCAACAATGATCGGCCGCTAGTACTGACAGCGCAATGCTGGGCACCTGGGCAGGAAACACCTGTAAGAAGCGGTGACCATGCCCTCACTCAAACGAAGCACATCCTGAACGAAACCCTTGTGTGACACAAAGCGACCATCCTGGTGCTTGTAACTTAACCATAACGAAAGCAATTGAGCTCGTAGCGCTTGCCCCGCATTGTTTTCAGTCACCCAACCAGAAACAACGACCTCTTAGCCAAGGCAGTCTTCCGACCACAGTTCAACCCTCGAATACGACATCTCGATATATATCTTGATCCTGATCGTCGTCTCCCTGGGGAGCTGACGTGCTTCCAAAGCATTTCGTCGAATAGAGCGCAGCGCGCCCCAGCCCCACCTCCACAAGCGACTTCCCATGGTCACGCGTTGGGCACCTACAGAACAGAGCACGGTGGAGGAGAATTAAGATACACACATTCTGGACCTTGTGCGCGGTAGGGAAGGTTTTTCTAGATCAAGATGGTATGGTATGACTGTAACTCCACTTTGGAGTATGAGAAGAGTAAGGCTACAAGACATGAACGCGGTGAGGCAACTATCTAACTATTATGTAGTCGACGAGGCGAAAATATGGCACAATATGGAGTTCCACCACTTCGGCCTGATCCTTTCTGCGCTCTTCGGTCTGATAGCTGTGTTCATGTCGTGGTATTTGATATTCATGCATTGCACACACTACCTGAAACCATGGGAACAAAAACAGTCAGTCTACTCTTTTCTACCCTACCATATGAGGCAAAATTGACAGTCGCCCAGCATAATTCGAGTTCTTTTCATGGTCCCAATCTATTCGATTGTATCATTCTTATCCTACCTCTTCTACCGTCATGCGGTTTATTTCGAGGTGATACGAGACTGCTATGAGGCGTTTGCCATCGCGAGTTTCTTTGCTCTCGTCTGCTCATATATTCAGCCCGAGCTCCACGATCAGAAAGACTTCTTCAGACTAAAGCCACCTCGTCCTTGGATATGGCCTGTCCAATGGTTTAAGGGGTGTTGTGGGAACTTAACAAGGACACCGAGGAGCGGGCTAACCGAGTTTAATGTGAGCGCAATATGGCAAGCAAGGGTTAAGTAACCCGCTAACCGATTTCGCAGATCATCTGGTTTGGTGTTTTCCAATATTGTTTCGTGCGGGTCTTCATGACGTTCGTAGCACTTATCACCCAAGCTACTGGCAGATACTGTCAGGAATCTCTCAATCCGGTGTTCGCACATGTTTGGGTAAGCTTCCTCTTCTGAGGGACCAAGGCATTCGCTCATTCGCATAGGTCATGGTCATTGAGGGTGCTTGTGTATCAGTCGCTATGTACTGTCTGCTCCAGTTCTACATCTGGCTCAAAGCCGACCTCTCGGATCACAAACCTGGTCTTAAAATCCTGGCTATCAAACTCGTTATCTTTCTGTCTTTCTGGCAAACGGTAAGCTGCCTCCCGGCCTGCATCCCTGTTGCTTCTGACTTAATCCTTACTTTGACAGCTCATCATATCCTTCCTCACCTCGTCCGGTGCAATCAAATCCTCAAACAAAATTCAAACTCCTGATATTAAAATTGGGATTCCTTCTATGCTTCTCTGCATCGAAATGGCCTTCTTCAGTGTCTTCCACCTTTGGGCTTTTCCCTGGAGAGTTTACGACGTAAAGCGTTCTCCGATTGTAGCTGCAGAATCCGCAAGCTATTTACCCGATCCCAAAACGGCCTACCGAGGTGGTCCATTCGGCGCAAAAGCACTCATAGAGGCTTTCAATGTCTGGGACCTTTTCAAAAATGTCGGCAGAGGATTCAGATGGTTCTTTAAGGGCCGTAAGATGAGGGAACAAGATGCCATATACAGGCCCAACGGCACTGGGCTCGAGCCTACTCGAAATCAACTTACAGCATTCAGATCCGACGATCATGCCATGAATCCGTTCAATGAAGATGCAACGGAGCCCGAACCGTATGTCAGAGGCGGCAAAACAAGCCCCTACCATCCCCTGCCTGATGAAGATGACGCTTATTCTCAACCCCAAGCCATGCCCCAGGACCCCTTCGCTGATTCCGAGTACCCACGTCCCATGGAGCGCCTGCCTCGAGTCGGCGAGAACGCCAAGATAGGCGTGTACGACCCTCCTGCGAAAGGCAAAATACCCAACTCCCACTCTCGGAAAACCTCAGCCGTATCACAACCTAGCCTCCAATCACAAGATACTAGTTACCACGGCGCCAGCGACACCCATAGAGATAGCACTAGGCTAGCCCCCGTACCACCACCAGATCCCCACCCTTTAGGTCCTCCAGGCCGCAAGAGCCATGAACAAGAGGAGTGGGATATGTGGGGAGGTGTTGCAGGAGCTGAGAGGGAAAGCGAGCGAGATTTGGGAGGTGGGCATGGGGTGGAAGATAATCGGTTTTAGTGCATGAACAGTGTTAAATGTATGTATAGATGGATGTCGGGTGAGATAACGGGTACGTTCTGTGATTTGATTTGTTTCGGCATGAGGCAGAGCGGGCGTTAAAGGTCATATACCAACCAAAGCAACCAACCAAAGATGATGCGAGAGGGGGAAGGAAGGGGAATAAGACGACTGTGTAGATATGAAGCTGGACGAGTAAGCGAAGGAAGGGTATCATCATTGGACAATATGTATATGAAGCAAAAAAACAAAACTCCAAACTCCAAACTCCCACATCCATCCCCTCGGACTTCGCTCCGCCGAACGAACAGATCCCAGATCCCATAATGAGGCTCAAAAATCCCCCACATCCCCATCTCCCCCCCGCATAAAAACACTCCCTGTAAAAAATACAACACCTCCGAAATCCCTCAATACACCTAGCCCCTCCGCGAAATAAGACCCTCAATCAACAAATCCGACCAGTAAGACGGGAGGATAGGGAAACGGGCAAAGAGATATGTACCTAACGTACCTAACGTAACTTCCGCGCATACATGGCGAACTAGATAGCCCCAGCCAAGCCCATTCTGATCTGAGGTCGCCATTCGGAGGAGCCCATTTGTGGGGGTATTGTGCTCGGACCTCTCCTTTTCTTATGCGGGCGTGCCAAGGCCGGTGACCGGATGGGCTGCGGGTTGGAACTTGGTTGGGGAAGAGATAGGATAGATTGGGGTTGGGGTTGGGAGATTTGAGGGGGGCTAGAGGGAGAGAGGAAGGTAGGTGCGATAGGGTTTTCTTTTCGTTTGAGATTGGTGGTTAGGATAGAGAGCGAATAAAAGAAACGGGAAAGGGGGCATGGCGTTCCTGTTCTATATATCTATCAATGTTCTCCATTTCATAAGGATGCAAAAAGCTTATATTGTACGCTTTTTTCTTATCTCAAAAGATACATGTGGGCCTGTTCTGGGGAAGGTGAGGCGAGGTTGGATTGCATGCATGCATGCGTGCATGCGTGGTGCATTGCGTTTGCGTCTGCATGTGCATGCGCATGCGTTTCGTGGAGAAGCGGGGAGATATGGGGAGATATGGGGAGGGGGCGGAGAGATACGGGGAGGGGATACAGAGGTTAGGGTATCTGTGTTAAGTGTCATGTTTGTGGTGTATTAGAAGATTTACAGGGCGGTTCTAGATGGAAGTTGATATTGGAAATCCGATAATTTCATGAGAAAACATCGGATATGCCAGACTGGTATTCTTTCGAGAGGCTTGGTGTTTCACGTTCTGCTGTGAATTCGGTGTTTAAGCAGAAAACAAAAAATATTGTTCGTGGAATTCTTCGTTATCAAAAGCGATATCCTTGCGTTCTTTCGATTCAATGTATACTATTCGTGAACGGTATGGAGGTGTATTAGGTGCGTATAGTCAGCTTATAGGACCACTGTTTGGGGATTCGAGAGTGGGAGGACCGTCTGCATGAAATACAGATGGAGAGGGAAAAGTAGCTCTTTGGGGATTTTTTCGAGGAGCCAGGTCCGGGATAGAAGTAAGGTCTGCTGGATAGGATAGATTTAGAATCCCGGGCTTGTAATGAGCTTATAGGACGATGGGAGTCAGTCAGACGCATATTCAGAGATCCACTCGAGAAAGAACGCTCCCACAGAGGAAATGTAAGCAACTGGACGCCGATGCAAATTGTTCTGCCAAACCAGTAATTCTTTATTCCATATGCTTGAATCACAGGCAACGATGTGAACGCCTGTTTGCTTCCTAGATTCCCTTGCTCCGCGCTCAATGCAGTACCTATGCTTGTTTGCTCGCTTCTTTGCTTGATGTAACCCATACCACATGCTAAAATGACAGTAAAAGAAGAAAAGATGCCACAAGATTCAGCCCTTGAAACTTTGTGTTGATGTGAAATGCCCGCCCTGCTTGAATGCCTTATACATCTGAAAGTCGTTATTTTAGAGTGAGTGCAAGCCGCCGTGCGTCTATAAGTCGTGAGATGCTTGCTTTTGGTGGGAAAGTGAGGTTTGATATGGTGAGACATGTCGAGTATCGTCTGAAGCTCTGGTGGAGACTTGGGCGATGGGTGGATAAGAGAGGCGTCTGCCCCGCAAGTAGGCATTCGAAATGCAGATTGAATGCTCTTCAATCTTGCATCGCCCCTAGGTAGAAAGCACGATGGCATGCTCAGAATGCTGGTGATATACATTTTATGGTGGACGAGATTGTTGATAGAGGGAGGTGGATGGCCGGTGGTAGATTGATGTCAAGTCGTGCGGTAGGATTACTCGATTATAGGTTTAACCCTTTCTGACTCAGGCTTCCATGTACCTGTTGATTGCTTGTTAACTTGTTTTCAGTAAAAGTAAGACCTATGTATATTCACCCTCAAATTCATGCTTCACAAAAGCCATTGGGTCATCTGGCTCTTTGGCACCCATCTGCTGTACCCCAGGGCTGAAACTCGTAATTGGTAGTACTACGACATCACCCACTTTCTTTGGCGCTTCCATTCCAGTAAATGTTTGCCATGTAATGTTATTTCCATCCATTTTAAAATATGTTGGATCATTCAGGTAGCTGAAAATCGTGTCTGTCCACAACGCAGGACCAGTAAATTCCACGATGCTCCTGCCCATCTTCTTCTCCTTGAGTATGCCCTTCTTTTTCATCTTCAATGTCTCTTCCGTAATGTTCGCAACAATGTTTCGCAATACAGGATGCCCAGGCTTTGCCTGAATCGTCCATTGACAGAACTGTATCCGGCGAGAATACCACTCTTTCCAGTCTTCTCGATCTGGATCGGCTTCGATACCAATAACAAGACCAAACGTAGACCGAGGCACCTCAGCAGGTATCCAATCCGTCGTTGATCGAATTGCTGTGGTGTCAATGTCGGTGTAAATGCCGCCACGAGCAAGCAAAATCAGGTA
The DNA here is from genome assembly GCA_947623385.2 of Cladonia squamosa. NCBI lineage: Eukaryota > Fungi > Ascomycota > Lecanoromycetes > Lecanorales > Cladoniaceae > Cladonia > Cladonia squamosa. The sequence goes on along the minus strand of OX392378.1, from coordinate 1,216,033 downwards.
TCGGAAGAAGTCAGCTTTCATGACTGCTAAAGGCAATGCTTGATATGCTTCTACTACTTCTGGTACTGAAGCATATAGGTGTTTCAGGAGATAGACAGCTGCGTCGTCTGTGACAACTTCGTGCACGAACCCCGGGTGCAGCTCCGACCAGCTTGCCTCTGCCGGCCTAAATGTCTCCCCAAAATCTCCGCTTGCTGGAGTGTATTTCCATGTCTGCCATATGTATGCTGGAAATTTTCCTGCCCTGTCGTAAGGGAATTGATATTGTAGCTGCTCCCTTAATGACTTGGTGACAACTTCTGTCAGTGGTTGCTGCGCCAAATCTTTTGTACCTGCGCCTTGTCGAGGCGGAGGATATGGTCTCGATGGCTTTTCTAAGGGTACCCCTGTGGTTTTGGGCTGTTGTTTCGTGGGCTCGATGTCAGCTGTCAGACTTTCTGCTACCGAATTGCGTGGCGATGATGAGTGAGAGCTGTGTATTAGGTATATTGCCGTGAGCACGAAGGCTGCTAGTACAGCAGCTTTGCGGAATGTGAGCATATTTACTGCTAACGTAGGTGTACGAGGCGATGGTTGCAGGTAAAGAGGTAGTCGAGGCTGAGACAGGAGTAGAGAAACCCAGGAGACGAGGCTTTAGGGGCGCAGTCGAGGGTATTATCTAAGCGAACGCCTCCTCAAGAGGTGTGAATCATGTGTGGTTTCGAGCTCCAAGCCAGGTTCCATCCAAGGCGCTTTCTCTGTGGGGCTCGAACCTTGGGTGGTGGAGCTCAATCCCCTTCTTGGTGTGCCCCTGTTGGTTGAGGGTAACAAAGACGGTCAAGCCGTATTCAATGGAATAATCGCAAGCATGGAAGGAAACAAGGAAACAAGCAGAGGAGGAATAAGGGTCTCAGGCCCCGTTGTAGAAACTTCTTATGACGATAGGGCAGGGAAGACCTGGGCAAGTTTTGGGTAGGGAGAGATAATCTGGGCCAAGACTTTTTAAAGGTCCCAAAGGGGAGGAGCTGGGCTGCCTTTAGCGCCTAGAATAGGTTCGGAGGGCGGATCCGGGGGCGATCTTCAGGCTTGAATATAGTTCTAGGGTAGGATTCCCTTGAAGAATATACCAGAGTTCAGGATGGCCATTGGGGAAGTAAGGTTGCAGAAGTAGAAGTATCTGTGGCGTGTAAAACAGGTAGAAGAAAGCCTGAAGTGGCTCAGCTGTTGGTTGTTGGAGATGACTGTATACGAGGGAAGTGTGTTGCTGATTATTGGATCATCAAGGGAAAATGGTACCCTATGGCAACTGATGACACGAACACAGTAATGAGTGACTCGGGGGGCATTGCTTTGTACTGTAGGACGGGCAACGAAGGCATGAATATGGGTAGCAATTGGTTAATGTTTTCCGAAGCTGACGCAGCTCCCTAGACCTCTTATGATGCGCCTTTACACTTTTAGATCACAGGATAGGTACCCTTACCATTTGTCGGCCGGCTCAACGGCCGATCGTGATGATCAGACAGCATCTCCTTCCTTAGTAAAGTACTGTGTACTGTTTCTAGTTTGTGCCTCCTCACTTCTCATTCCTCACTCCTCACTCCTCACTTGCGGCTTTCACGGCTTTCACGGCTTTCCCGTCTGCGTAGCCTCGTAGGCTAATCCCTTCATGCTTCTGCATCTGCCGACTATCTAAATTCACAACTATGAGTACATTTCGCCTTCCTTCCTGATGGGGTTGCCAGTTAACAATCTTCATCAATGCATCATCCACTACTTCTCTGTCGAGCGAATGTCTCCGAATGATAATCAGTATGAAATGAAGATAAGTGGAAAGAAGAGTGGCAAGCAATTCCAACAAGGGCTACCTGCCTGCAGGAGGTTTCCGATGTGTCCCTCCGCGAAACGGCCGCTAATCTCCTGCCCGTGCGTGCTTCACGAACCTTGGAATCGGTCAACGACGTCTAACCCGGTGCATGCCATGCATCATCATGACAGTTTGAACTATTTGATGAAGTAGTATTCCTATCTACAACACCTTGCCTTGTGTCTCGGAATCAATGCTCTTTCCGTCCCTCTTGCGCTTATAAACATTTTCGTGCATTTCTCATAGCCACGTAAGCCAAGGTTCTCGGGCCCCATGTTTCAAAATATATATGTACACAAAGTGGCAGAGGTGGCTTTGAAACGAGCCGGTTTCATCCTCGGCTTCAGGCCTTGTTTAGGGTCTCTAAGTGTGACTCTACTACGTCACACATCTATAGGGGACCTAACAACGCTATTTCTCAATGTTGCCGCTTCCTTCTATTCCATCGTTAACAAGGATGTCTTCCCGCATGAAATGCCTCGGATTCGGTGACCTCTATCTCATCCCAGAAAGCTCCTGATACTACCACCAATGTGCTGTAGGTCGAGGAGAAATGTGTCATGTCCGAATAAAGAAGTATCCTCTCCTAATTCAACATGAGTGACACGCTGGTTGCCTGCTGCACGCAGGGTATCGGCTATCTCTCTTTGCTGCCATGCTGGGAAAAGGATGTCGCTGGCCACGCCCATGACTAGCGTAGGATGGTGGCGGAGGGGGAGAAGTCCCGCTACCAGATCATCGGGTGGGCCTGATGAAGTGGAAGACACAGGCTCAGAGAAAGACTTGGTAGCCGTCCCCGAGGGTTGCTCCTCGTAGGGTTTAGCTGGCAATGTAAGGGAACAAGACCGGTTGTCGCGTGCTTCGTTTTGACCAGGCGAGGCGTAGGACTGGTTCTGTTGCCGTAGGTTTGACATCTGTTCCCGGTGCTCTTGTCCTAGATCAAATAAATCCATAGCCTTGGAGACATACAAAAGACTATTAGCATCATACTCCAAGCAGAATTTCTCTCCAGCGTGGTCGAGATATGTTTCAATGAGGAAGTCCGGGCAGAGCGCTGGCGGACGACTTGGATCGGCTCTTCTCCTGCCGAAGCGTTGTTCCCATTCTGGACCACTTCGATATGTAACCGTAGCAATTTCGCGTGCCAATTTCATGCCCGAATGAGGTGGTATGCCATTGTAGTAGAAACCTCGCGCCCAGTTCGGATCCATCATCAACACCTGACGTTGGGTATGTCGCATGGCGATACTGTAGGGGTGGCTACGAGCACAGCCACTCACACTGACAATTTTGCCAACTCTCTCCGGGAACAATACCCCTGCAGCTAAGCTTTGCATCCCGCCCATGCTACATCCCACGCTCGCGTATAGCTTCTCAATACCGAATCCATCAAGCAATCTGAACTGCGCGCGCACCATGTCCTCCATCGTAACGATTGGAAACCGCGTAGCATAATTCTGCCCATTTGCTGGATCAATCGAACTTGGTCCTGTGCTGCCATAGCACCCTCCTATGACGTTCGTGCAGATGATGAAGTACTTGTTTGTGTCCAGTGGTGCACCGGGTCCAATGAATTTCTCCCACCACCCGGGTTTTGGGCTTGCTTCTGTACTGTGGGCATGACTCGAAGCTGAGAGTCCAGTGTGCAGAAGTATGGCATTGCTCTTATCTTTATTCAATTTCCCCCAATTCTCGTAGGCTATGGTAAATTGAGGCAAGACCCCTCCCCAGTCAAGGAGCAAAGGGCCATCAGAGTGCCAAATTCGATGGCTTCCAGTCGCGTACGAAGGCTCGGGTCCTGAAGATAGGGAGCGGTTGGACAAATAAGCAGTCCTAGCTTCTGAGGCATCTAGACAAGGAAATTGTAGAGCGGGGTTTGAGGAATCTGGGGTTTGTTGTTCTTCGACTTCTGCTAATGCTGGCTGCGCCCTTTGAGACGTTGTGTCATGAAAGCTTCGAGAGGTCTGTGGATCCTGGGCTCGTGACAAAGGTGAGAGATGCAATTGTCGGATTTGCGGTGTTGTCCAAGACAATTGTGCAGGCTTTCCAATGTTCCTTCCCAGGCGGGAGGCACTGATAGCACCATGTCGCGCAAACATGATGTCGTAGATTCGGGGTGCATGTAGTGGAATTGAGAAACCACGGTGGGTTTGCAAATATTGAAGTTGCCATGATGACTTGCTTCGAAATGATATGACCGATGGCGTGCTTCAAACTAAGATAACTTTAGCGGGCCTATACGGATGCGACATGTCCTACATTGCACCAGCAAACGGCGAAAGTCACTGCGGACCTCCGTGCTTGATATAACTTGAAGTGCCTGGATGATACGCTTATATTATCGATAACAATGGCAGCACTGATAGAACAGAGCTACAGTAGTTGGTAGGATATAGCTTCAAAGTAGATCAAATATCTCTAGTGATTTTCGCCGCCCCCGGCTGGCTTTGATCTCCTGGGTGGCCGAAGACTCCGAGCTGACAATGCATTCATGCAAGCTCGGTATTACTCATCGCCAGACCCTGTTAAAACATTACGTTCACTTCTCGAAACCAAGGCATTTGGTACCTGTTCGATGATTAGTGAGCAACGAGTTGGAAAGACTGACTACTGTATAACATTTGCCTTAATATATTCTTGCCCTCCATTAAAATATGGGTAACAACACTTGGACTGAAGCTGTTAAAACAGTCACAGCAATGAATTCTTCGAGGTGAGTTTATGTAGTAGTTCGGATATTGCCTGCTCAAAATTAAATGGATGTTTCAGCCTCACGAAGCTCGCACAAACCTTGCTGGAAAAGGGTCCCCACAAGCTTGAGAAAACAAGCCGCCGTGTGAGGGGCCTGTATGATGGTATCTACGTCTTTGATACAACAGAGGCTCGATTTGTTTGGGAGCATCCATATTACCCGCAATTCTACATTCCGAACTCGGCTGTCAAAGATGCTGTCTTGAAGAAGGATGAATCCGTGGACGAAGAGGAGTCTGCATTCCTCGCAACGTTGAAAGGAAAGCATAAGTCGACGGACAGGGTCATCATTTTTGAAAAAGGTCCACTAGCAGGACTGGTCAGGTTTGAATTTGCTGCCTTGGGTAAGCCAATGATAACCCATCACCGAACAGTTGGGTTGCTAAGTTGTCCTAGATGATTGGTTCGAGGAGGACACCCCAATCTATGTCCACCCCAAGGATCCGTATAAGAGAATCGACATACTCCCCTCTTCACGGACTGTTACTGCCAAGGTCGATGGAGTTACCATTACGGAGAGCTGCAACAATATGTTTCTGTTCGAGACGTCGCTACGAACGAGGTTCTACATGCCAAAGACTGCCGTAAGTGTCGTTCCCGATCCTCTTAAGTAGGCTCAACCTTTGACTTCTCCCTACAGGTTCATTGGGAATTCCTTACTGAAAGCAAGACAACGACCGCATGTCCGTACAAAGGCGAGGCAAATTGTAAGTGCATTTGACCTTGAAGTCGCCCTTACTCTAATACTAACATTGGGGAAGATTATAATGTGACTGTCAATGGAAAGGAGTACAAGGATCTTATTTGGTGGTATAAGACTCCAACGCTTGAATCGGCACCCATCGTAGGACACTTGTGCTTCTACAATGAGAAGTGTGACATCTACATTGATGGAGTACAAGAGGAGAAGTAAGGCAGATGTGGTGAAGATCATGGCTGCAATCACAGTAGATGAGAGATGACATTGTAATAGCTATGGGCGTCAGAAATCATAAGAGGGTTCTGAAAATGCACTTCAACGTCTTCGGTTTTCTCCTCGCTTTGGTACTCTGGTGGTGCCTCGGGCTAAAAACGTAGATATCAACAAGTATCTCGGTGTGGTTTCCGGTTTGAGACTCCAGCAGTACGCTCGGGCCAAATTTGTGCTGCACCTGAAGTCTTCGCTTCTGGTCTGTCTCTGTGCTCTGATGGTCCACTACCCCGAGGGATCTGTCAGTGAGTAGAAATATGGTTTCGCTTTCCTTGTCTCGTGGCTTTTTTTTTGGCTGGAACGCGGCTAGAATTTGCTCAACAGGCTCCACCGTCGAAAAACTTTCACATGGCTTATCTACCCGCCTTCACCACCATTCCACCCATTCGTCGCCCATATCCAAACATTCAAGGCCATCCGCTCAGCTACACATTGATGAATCTATCCGTTAACCGCTCTTGTTCGCTTACTGACTTATTAACATAATGCCGTCACTGGTCTATGACCTTCTTCCTGTGTTGTTGAGAAGAAGAAAATACGATGACCTACCCGACTACGACAAGGGTTGGATCGATGGAACGGTAAACATAGTTGTCGATGGAGGGATTACGGCGATAGTATTCTTTTGCGTCTATAAGTCCAATCGGTCGGTCGACAATACTCCGTTTGATCATATGAGATGAGCTAATACGATCATTCTGCCAGGCGAGCGTATTACCCTTTAGTAGATAAGGCTATACGTATGAGACGAGACAGCAAGGTTCTGCTACCGTCGTGGAGGAGGCCGTACCCGTCTCAATGGGTCAAGGTTGTTGTCGCCTTAGGAGAGCAGTCTGGACAGGCTACTGACAGTGATTTAGGTCGACAAGAGAGGCCTTGTGAGCGTGAATCCCCGAGTCCGAGCGAACAGTTTAGAATGACACAGTTTTGTTCCATGCCCGCGCAAGGTTTCATAAACGATGGTTCCTAGAATAAGAAGGCCGACACAGTGTCGGCTATTTTCTCAAAATGGTACGAAAAGAATCCACCTCTGATGGTGATGGCAGCATTTAAGCGGCATTTGCAACGCTCTATAGGTCTTCCAGAGTCTCATTGGGAACTGGGCTTCAAATTGCAGAGGATTGGTCAGAGAAGTGGCCCCTTTCTTGAGGAACGCGGAAAAGGAGATGCTTGTGTTGCATGAGACCGATGGTCTCCTTATGGACGTCGAAGAGCCCCCATGGGATTTGCAGTGGCGCATCAATTGGGATTGAAAAGGCCAGCTTTCCGCAGACCACGCCTCATACATCATAGCCTGAATAGATGATCCTGCGTGTTACCACATTTCTGGAGAAGTCTTTGCTTGTGTGAGAAGAGCCGGCATGGCGGTGTGTGTTGGCGTTTTGTGGCACTGCTCTTCCAATACTCTGTGCATATTGTGGTGGTGGAGGCTGGTTGGACCGAACCTGATGTTATCTCGGCTGGTCAGCTAGGTGCTTTACATCGATACCCAATCCTCTGATGTACCTATCATATGACATACTACTATGGCATGTGTGCTGACAGAGGTCAACATGGATGCACAGTTGACACTTCTTTAGCTGCATACACCGCTATGCAGGTACTCAGCAACATGCAGACGACTGAGCTTCCCAAGCCAATCAGCATAGGGTACATCTCTTAGGGCAAACACCTAGACCGAGGTGCTCTACGCCATTTTCGTTAAGTCATCAAGCCGAGGGTCTGGAGTGAAAGTAGTTTGCGGCCTGCAAGTTGCTTGGTTGCTAAGTCCAGCGGTTCCGCTGTGGCGCTGCCTCGGCCGACCTTTCATGGCTGGTGACGGCTCAGATACTATAGTATATCTTTTCCGCTGACTGGACCACGAATGTACATATAAGTAGTGCGTACTGGCAAGATTGCAGATAGAAATCCGAGACCTGTTTCATTTTTCATCCTTCATCCCCGTCCACCCGTGTTGCGTCCTTAATTCCTTCTATAAGTTCCTCTGGGCTCCATTGCATCGTACTCACCTTATATCAAGCTCCCTCTTACAGCTTCACTCTAACGCAGAACATCCGTGCACTCACCATGACTTCCAAGCTGATTCCCTCCGATCCGTCCAAGGTGATGGTCATACGCCAAGTGACACCTAACATCACGACATGCTCGGCACCATTTTATCGATTCGGCCAAATGAAGGTTGGTGGACGGGGAACGATAGGTGCATATCACAATCCCATTCTTCAGATCTAGACCTGACCGTCCGATCTAGTACGACTGCAGTCTGGTGCCCTGGCTGTCTTCTCCCCAACAGCCTTGACACCCGAGGTACGCTCCACAGTTGAGAAGATGGGCAACAATGTCGGTTACATCGCTGCCTTAGACTTCGAGCACCACATATTCATCACAGAATGGGCGAAAGCTTTCCCTTCGGCCAAGCTCCTCGGCGTCGAAGGTCTACCAGAGAAGCGAGAGAAAAGTCCAGCTACAGCAGGGAACAAGTTCCAGCACGTATGGACGCAGAAGAACAAGAATGATATGAAAGTCGATGCTGAATTTGATGCCGAGTTCGACTACGAGTACGTGGGTAGCCATGCAAACAAAGAGCTGGTGCTTTGTCACAAGCCAGATAAGACGTTGATCGAGGCGGACATGATGTTCAATCTGCCCGCGCACGAACAGTTCTCAAAGACTGGGGATGATCCGACATCTGGAATTCTAACGAAATTGTTCGTTGGGCTACAGAATACGAAGGGCAATGCTACGTGGCAGAAGAGGTTCTTGTGGTATATTGCAAGCTCAGGTGATCGGAAAGGGTTTAATCAGAGTGCGCAGAAGATTGCTAGCTGGGACTTTGATAGGATTATTCCGTGTCATGGTGACGTTATTGAAACTGGTGGGAAGGGTATCTTCAAGAAGGTTTTCGAGTGGCATTTGAATGCTGCTGCGAAATGAGCTAGCATTGATTCAATCGAGGATAACGTACAATAAGGGGCGGCGCTTTTTTCGTAGGCGGCTATCATGATATGAGCCTTTAATGACAGATTCAATGGGAAGAAAATTATGATGCCTCAGGCTCTCAGATTAGCTCTCAAGTTCTCATCGACAACCACGCCGTTCCCTGTTCCGCTCTTTCAAGCTTCGCAAGTTTCAGCAGGCTATCATGCAAATTTGGCTTTTGACACGTATCTCATCACCGAGCCTAGATTCTCAAATAAAACAGTGGTTTCGCACTTTCTGGACAACCAGACTTCAGGGACCTGATGGTTCACATCAATAAAACACTTCTGACAAGGGAACCGAGAACTCACGAAGCACTCTGCCTTTCCGATTGAAAACTATGATTTACCCCATCACAAGCAATGTATCCGCCTCCCCGCTCCTCACCCATTCAGGTTCCGAGAGAAGGCATGTAGCTTCCGGGAAGATATTGTCGTCATGGCTGCTACATGTCTCCTCCGCCTTGCTATCAGAAGTGCAGAACCAACTGTTTATCGTCTTCAAGAAATGGAGCTGTCCATGCTGCAAGTCCATAGAGTGCCACTCTTAGATCTCTGTTCACATTGTCACTCAAAAGTCCTAGCTGTAGACCCGAAGGCCAAAGCACGCGAACTTCGTGTATGCTCGAGTGATAGCCTTTTCTGCATTGAGTGAGGACTGCCAAAGCGGTGTTAGCTGGTTCGAGTGATCATGGTTCTTGGGAGAGGAGTTCGTTACCTGCCCATTTGTTGAGATAGGAAAAGGTAAAGGAGAGCTCGCTACAGTGCAGCTCAGCGCGAGCTCCCGGCCCGAGATGGCCCCGAATCCCGGGGGTTTGGTGCACCCTTTTCGTCCATATTACACGGCCTCCCGTTGCATATTTAAGCTGACTGTCAACATGTTTCCCAATACACAGCTTCGCAATATCCAATATGGAGCGCCCAGCTTTCTCTAAGAAGCGGGAAAAGCAAGTCCACTTTGACGAAAGGCCACGGTCTCAGCCACCAGAAGCCATGGCTTCCTGGTTAGACCGGCAATTTTCTTCGCACCGTGTCCAACTAGCAGCTGCAGCTGTACTTTCTGGAGCTGCTGTTGCAGCTACAATATACGGGGCGCAAACTATCCGGAGGAAAGAGCGTGTTGAGGAGCTGAAAGCTTCGATACCAGAGCTGAATGAAAGACATCATGCTGAGATGGTACTTTGCAACTGAAAATATACGAGATGATAACGCTGATTAACTTAGTGAAGCTTACGGATTTTGGAGCTGCTGCCCCTCTACCCACTGGAAGCAAGGAAGACGAAAGAGTAGCTGCTTTAGCACGCCGAGCCCAGCAAGGTGACTATGACGATGGTTAGGCTCCTCCTATCATGATCCGGAAGTTTTACTGAGGAACTCAGATCTGATCGCCGAGCAACTGACCCGTACGGCTTCCTTTCTTGGACCTGACAGACTCACATTACTTCGAGACTCCTTCGTCATCGTCGTAGGCTTAGGTGGTGTTGGCTCTCATTGCACCTCTGCTCTAACCCGGTCCGGTGTTTCTAAGCTTCGGCTTATCGACTTCGACCAAGTCACACTATCCTCACTCAACAGGCATGCTGTTGCTACACTTGCAGATGTCGGCACACCGAAAGTCGACTGCGTCCGGAGAAGACTACAAGCAGTGGCTCCATGGGTAACATGGGAATGTTTCAACGAGGTATGGAGGCAGGATCAGGCGGAGAAGCTGCTTTGCCCTTGGGGGAAAGGAAAAGGAAGAAAGCCGGACTACGTGGTCGATGCGATCGACAACATTGACAGCAAGGTTGCCTTGTTACAGTACTGTCGCGAACATGGTATTAAAGTCGTCAGCTCGATGGGGGCCGGGTGCAAAAGCGATCCTACGAGGATTTTTGTGGGTGATATCAGCTCAAGTGTGGAAGACCCACTGTCAAGAGTAACGAGAAGGAAGCTACGTGCGGCAGGCATCAGCGAAGGAATCCCAGTCGTGTTTTCAACGGAGAAGCCAGGACCTGGGAAGGCCCAATTGTTACCATTGCCCGAGGAAGAATTTTTGAAAGGTCCAGTCAACGAGTTGAGCGTCTTGCCAGATTTCAGGGCCAGAATTTTACCAGTACTGGGCACTATGCCGGCGATATTCGGATATACAGTAGCCAATTTTGTATTGTGTGAGACTACAGGATACCCGCATGAAAGTGGAGCAGGCAAGGGTAGGGAAAAGATGTACGAAAACATTTTATCCACTCTACAGGGTACAGAAGAGCGATTGGTAAGACAGGCTGGTGAGGAGGCAATCGGACTGAAAATTCCAGTAACTAAAGACGATGTGGGCTATCTGGTTGAGGAGGTCTATCGAGGAAAGAGTGCGATTAGTGGCCTACCTACGCGATTGACATTGATTCGGTGGAAAGCGCCAGAAGCAGGCTTCAGCATCGAGGAGGAGTCAGAAGGACAAAAGAGGGTGAGACTTAGTCTGGATGAATTGGTGTGCATGACCAAGGAAGAGGCAGCGAGGCATGAGAAGGAGATACTGAAGGGTGGAAAGGCAGTTGAATCTGTGTACAGTATGGATGTGATACAGTTGGTGGAGAGGCGGAGAGAAGAAGAGAGGTATTACCAACAATATCGGTGACAATAGCTCTAAGAGCGCAGTAAGATACTAAAGTACTCTGCACCAAAATATCTACATAGCCACCTCAATACCACCAATCGTTGGAACTCAATATAAAGGTCAATTTCCAAGTAGGTGTAAGGTAGGTGTACTTCGTAGGTGCGACAAGTTGGCAGGGGGTTGTCATTCGCTGACGCACATGCCAAGTTGAGTTAAGCGCTATCGGTTGAAGATTCCGACGAGACGGCTCGGTATCAAAATGGCCGGCGACCGGTGTGATACATAATCACACCAGTAATAACACCGCCGTGCCGAGAGAGCCCCAGGGGCAGGAAGGGGCAGGAAGAGGCAGATTGTCCGCGTCACTACGCTCTACTAGCCACACCATTCACACTACCTACCCACTCACCCTCGGAGGGGCCAAAACTTGACATTTTCGCTCGCTTGGCAGCTTGGCAACCCTCCCCTCTCGGAAAGATTGTCTGCTGGGGGAGGGTTGACCAACCTGTTAGATTACGAGGCTTGCTTCTCTAGCCCTTTCCAAGTGTCCAACGCATAGAAGCCACAGCCAAAGGCCAAGAACGCCCTCCTGCGATATCTCTGCAATGGGTTCAGAAGCACGCGACCATCATGACCCTTCACCGAGGCACAACGAACATGACGGCGTTGACGAGTACCCATCCGATGAAGAGCTATCCGACAATGATATTCACGTCCTGAACACTGATTACGCCTTACAAAGAGACTATACCTTCCATCCTATTCAACATCAACAACCATATCGGCAACATAATCCTTCCGTTCCACCCCATCTCAGGCAACGAAGCGGTTCGTCGGATGCAGATGGTGTCTACAGCACTCCAGAAAAGTACCGAGCAGATTCTTGCGCGTGGAACGGGAGGACTCAATTGCCTCCCCGGCTCTCCTCTTTACACCAGCAAAGCATGTATAACGCACAGGCGAGATCCAATGACTATCGAGCACCCCACTACAACGCACATGCATACGAGTACAATCGGCAAAGGGTACCACTCGTCGACTTGATACGCAATGAATGGAAAAACAATCCTTATGCGACCTCTTCCCCATCATCCCCAGGCAACTCTAGCCCCGACATATTACAAATCCTCGCTGCACCGAAGTTTCGAAAATACCTTTATATAATATTTGCAGTTCTGATCCTGACATGGGGTCCTTGGCACTACTGGGCTGGGCCCAAGTACACAGAGCATAGGCTTCTAATTACGTCGCTAAGTCACAGAATGCAGACGGGAGAGGGATGGTTCGGTGAGAATATGAGACCGGAATTCTTGGATATGGTACATGTGCAGACTTTGGATCAGAGTTTAATTCCTCAAAAGCATGATCGGAATAGATTGATCATTATCGGGGATGTGCATGGATGTCATGATGAATGTTAGTAGCATATTCCCTTGCCCCAGTGACATGATCAAACCTGCTTACCCATTCTATGCAGTACTGAAGCTTTTGTCCGAAGTGCAGTTTGAAGCACGCACTGACCATCTGATCTTCGCTGGCGATTTCATCTCTAAAGGCCCCTCTTCTCCCGCTGTCATCGATCTCGCAATGTCTGCCAAGGCTTCTTGTGTCCGTGGCAATCATGAAGACCGCATCCTGCTTGCCTACCGAGATATGTATTCTCACCGGCTCACCGAAGAGCAAAAGGAAATTCAAAAGAGCAAGACTCCCACGCCGCCAGCGCCTGGCATGCCAGAGAATATGAGGCAGAACGATGACGAAGTTCCCAACCTTGTGGATGAGAGCTTCGAGCATGGGAGTGCTGTGGATAGGGAGCTTGCTGAAAGAATGACAAAAGAACAAATGGATTGGACAGCAAAGTGTCCAGTAATATTGGATATTGGACAGATCAACGGCTTAGGTCACATACACGTCGTGCATGCTGGTCTCATTCCTGGTGTCCGCTTGGAAAAGCAGGATCCGATGGGTGTGATGCATATGCGGACGATTGATCTAGACACCCACGTCCCAAGCAGCAGCGCACAGGGGATGCCCTGGTTCAAGGTTTGTCTCAATACATGCGGACTTTCTCAGCCCACAGGCTAATTTTTGACTTCCTCCAGCTTTGGAACAAATACCAAGGCCTGCTGGCCCCTCACGAGCGCTCTACGGTCATCTACGGCCACGACTCCCATCAAGGCCTTCAACTACACAAGTACAGTAAAGGCCTGGATACAGGATGTGTCAAGGGCGGTAAATTGACTGCTATGGTTATTGATAACGATGTATCCGTGGCTGATCCGAAGGTCGTGAGCGTGCCGTGTAAGAATTACGGGAAGTCGAGTAAGAACGAGGAAGAAGATGGGCGTGCGACTTATTGAGGGTGGCTCATATGAGTGGGGGAATTGTAAATATGTGGAATACCTAGGCATATGGGATGTTCATACGGGATGCTCAGCTTGTCTTTTTAAAATTGTGCTATGGAGGCTGGATCCAGTCTATGGGATACTTACTGTATAATCCTGGAGTTTTGTGGGACGGTTAGCTTTGCCGTACCGCCTTGGAAATTTTTGTGCATCAGATACCCGGGCCTTATGGGATTCGCATTCAGGCCAGGCCATACTCTATGGGTTGTATATATAGTACTCAGTGTGAGAGATATGAGGATTACATACCTCATCTGTCACAGCACTTGTTGAGTGATTAAAAGACGACAAATTTATATCCCGAGATGCTCAGACGATTGATTCGCTATTTGACGCGTAACAGAAAAAATCATGCCATTCTATGTAAATGGAAACCCGGGCCAGAGAAAATAGCTGGCCCCAAAGCAACCCTCTCCATACAGGACCTTGATGAATCCTCACACGACCTCTTCTGGAAGAAAAGTATTTCCACGTTTATACGAACGGTGAAGAGGAACTTGAAGAATGGAGTGTAAGTTGTATGTGTAAAGCTGTTATCTATTTAATATGTTGTTGTGAATGAAGCGTTTATGAATCATAGCTTGAGAGGTTCTTTTCTAATTTTTCATCTTGAAAGATAGTTGATAAGAGATAGAAAGGAACTTAATGAGTGTTGAGACCTATATTTTTGGTTACTCCTTTCTGTGTATGGCTTATGCTCCATTCTCATACTTCATATGGATAGATTGTATCTTTATAAATCTAACGGCACTGCTTGTACTTAGAATTGGACAGGAATGCCTGTCGCATGAAGTAGAAAGTCGACGCAAAAGCCGGAATTGGTTCTCCGCAGTACGTATACTGGTGATGAGCCTAGGCCGATTATATTTGCTGGACTATAAGATCGGACTCCATTCTCACCGTTCCGCCAGTCAAGTAGTACCATGCTAGCAACTAAGCCCTCAATCCTTGCATCATGTTATGAATAGTATCAATAACCACCGGAAAAATGCTTCCCACGCTATCAATGATCAACCCCTCAAAATGCCTCATCGCTTCCTCCTCACTCATCTCCAAATGAAACCGCTCTCGCACTTTCTCTACCACATGCTGCGGCTCGACTTTAATATCCGGGATATTCGCATCCACCATCAAGGAAAACAGATTCAAAATAAGGTTCGAGGATTTGCGGAGAGTGGTGTAGGCGGTGAAGCAGTAGGATTTGAAGGCCGCATAGTGTGGTGAGGTAGAACTGCCCATTCCTTCGACCATCTCTTTGCAGAGTTTCATCTGCGGAGCGAAGGGTTTGGGATCCCGGCCTAGTATGTAGCCGAAATCGGCATGGAAGAAGTGGCCATCGGGTGCAAGGAGAAGGTTGTCGAGATGACGGTCTCCCACGCCGAGCAGGTATGTGATGACACAGTAGCCAGCGCAAGATTTGACGTATGTGTCCATAGTTGACGCACGCACGCCTAAATCGGCGCTTGTATCGGGGTTGTTCGCGCGCAGATAGGCAAGAATACTGCCTTTGTATTTCGCGGAGGCAGCAGCGAGGGACATCGAGGGAATAAACTGGACAGCACCGGCATTGGAGCTGGTGGCTAGGATTCGGTACGGCGTCAATTTGAGGTCGAGATTCTCTTTCCGGAGAAGCCGGTCCATGAGCGCTATAACCTGTATCACAAGCTGGTCCTGGCGGAGATCGTCCCCTGTTTTGAAGATGATGGGGTATTTCTTGCCGTCCAAGGTCTTGAAGTGGATAAGAAGAGGGTAGAGGGAGGATTTAAAAACGATGGAATCTTCGGGGTAGCAGCCTACGATAGAGATGCTGGGGTCTAAGGGAAGAGGAAGGGGTGGGTCGAAGGCCATTAATTCATTTTTGGGGTCGGCGAGGTATTTCTTTAAGCGTTGTTGCTTCCGAGGGCGATCTTCGCGGGAGAAGCGGATTTCTTTTGAAATCTTTGAGAGAACGGTGATGAGTTCGCCTTGCCGGAGCAGCGTCTTGCGACGCTCTGGTCCCTCCGGGATTTGCATCAGCTCGGTCATGAAGTCGAATTCTACTTTGGCGAAGAGCTTGCGGTGTTCTTTGATTTGGTCCGGGCTGCGGTCGTCGCATTCAACCATCAGGTACCAATGTAAGAAATTCCCCAACATCAGATTATTTGTCGCGCGTGTGATGAGGAAGCGCGCTAGGGACGAATCTTGGGTACTGCCATCTTGCGGCTCTGAGGGGATTTTCTCGAATTTCAGGGCTTGAACTAGCTGAAGGAGATAGAGTAATAGTTCATCGTCATCGGATTCTCGAAGGCGGTCGACGGCGTATGCTCGAACGGCTGGGTTGTCGAATGTGGGTCCCAACAGTTCCAAAGCATCGTCAACGTCTATTTCCGTCCATTTGGGAAGCAATTGCACGGCTTGACGGGCTTCACTTGGGTCGTTCCATGCTACGGACTTTACGAACTTGGTCAATGCGCGCTTGTCACGCGTCAGGTGGTGTCTGAATTTCCAGACTAAATCTTTTTCTTCGGCGTTGAGCTCTTGGGTTGGGCCATATGACATGATGGTATTCAATTCGTCGCGAATTTTAGCATTAGGTTTAAGGTCTCGATCCAGGACTCCGGTTCTGTGACTTCGAACCAGCCGCCTGTGCTTGCTTTCTGCAGGGTTGTCCTTTGCGCCTACTTCGGGATCGTAGATCCTAATTAAGGGTGGTGCATTTTCGTCGTCGTCGCCAATGCCGTTTCCGGTGCCATTGATACCGGGACCGAGTTGGACTTCTGGTGGGGGTTTGAGGTTGACATTGCCGGACTGGGGTGAGTTGTGAGCCAGCGAAGAGATTGGGGGAGGGGTGTATTCGTGGTCGGTGAAGACTATGGGAAAGTCAAAGCGAGGGAAGTCGATGAGGAGGGTGTACTTGTCTTCGTCCTCCTCGGAATCCTCTTCTTTGCCTTGGCCCTCTGATTTTGAGGCCGTAGCTTCGCCTTTACTCGCGGCCTTGTTATTGGAAGCAGGTACTCTCTTCCTAGCTCTTGAAGAAACCTTTGCCGCGGCCTCTACTTGCTGTCTCTGCTTCGCTACGGCTTTGAATACTAGCGCATCAAGCCAGTCCACTCGATGGATCTCTCCCATCTCATGTTTCTTGAATAGCTTCTCTAGCCTATCAAGCTCGTCCTCTTCTGGCGAAGTGACATGACCGTTACTCGCATCATCACTGTTTCTAATCCTTCGCGGTGGAGGGATCGCAGGGGTAGTGGTTGACGAGAACCCATCTGCTGCTTTATGGCGATACAAGCGGCATTTCTGTCGGCCCTTTTGTAGAGTATTATCTTTGTCAAACAGCGAAATTGTGGTGCCCCCAAATGGTATCGCGTGACCCTTCGCTCCAGGCCCACCTGTAGGTGATATGTCCCATATTGTGATCGCTAATTGGGAGCTTTGTGGGATTGTCGAGATGTTGATAGGGAGCTCCAGCCATTCATCCCATTTTCGCGCTTTCTTGAACGACCTGTAAGCCGTCTGCACGGGCACCGTTAGGGGCTTCGAGTCCGCCCATAGTTGAACAGTAACATAGAGATCGGAGGTTGGGCTGCCCAGATTAGTGTGATATTTGAAAGGGGTTGTCTAGATGCTTAGGTACCTAGTGTTTGATCCAATATGCCTTAGATCAGGTCTTTGTAGTAATGTCGAGAAGGGTGGAGGTTGGTATGGCCCTTCCAAGCTGTCTCTGGAGTTTCGTCAGCAAAGAAGATCAACAGGACTATTTTCTAGGACCAACATTCTCACATTGACAGGGAAGTCAAGAGCACTAGAATTTGCGAACGAGTACTCTTCCATGGCTCCACTCAAGCGCCATGGAAATGTTTGAATGCTTACCCTTTGGCCATCTACTTTATAAGGCAGACAGTCTACCTTAGGCAGCTGTAGCGGTAAGGCTGAAAAACGCCCCTAAAATTCCCGTGACCACCGCGTGCCTTCCATTTCTGACGTTATTCCTGAAGTGCAGCATTATTTCCACCTTACGGACTCTAATGGGTATTGATGCATATCTTTACGTCTGCGACTTCAAATACCACGACTCTGAGGTGAAAAGTGCGTGCAACTTTGCGTAGGCACTGAACGCCTCAGCGGTCTTCTACACGTAACTTGCCTTCTTACTCTACCTACACGAAGAGGATGGCACGTCGTGCACAGCTCTCAGAGGTCGAAGAAGATGCCGATAGACGCCATGAAAGTGACGCTTCGACGCGACGGAGCCGGTCACATGCTCATATAGCCTCGCTCTCACCGTCCCCAGCAGCATCATTTTCCTCCGATAAAGAGAACCACCAGGCACAGGCAGAAGGATCCCGACAAGAGAAAGGCAAAGGCCGTGCGATTCCATCCCCACACCTGCCCTCGCCTGCCACAGGGGAAGAAGATGCACCTCGCCCCAATAAACGACGGAAACTCAGCGAGCGCGAGGCGCCAAATGCGACGCAGACCGCGTATCAGAATCATCTGGCAGATATCGGAGACTCTCGTTTTTACGACCCTGACCAGAGCATGGGCGAGAGGCGCGCCTTACGAAAAGAAATTAGAGATTTGTCCAAGGAACTGACAGGTATACTACGCTCCTGACTCGGATACAAAAGCGGAATGAGAGCTAATACTTGTACCTAGATTCCCGCGCTGAGTTTCTAGCACCGAGCTCAAAGGGGTTGTTTACTACCATAGAAAAGGCGAATGCGCTGTTCTCGTCGGTAAAACAAACATCAGACGCGACCTTAGACTCTCGACTTCTTGTATCCACTGCGGATCTATCAGCAAAGAAGACCACGCAGCTGAACCTTGGCGACTCAACTACGGGCATTGATGTGGATGATTTTGTGGGGAGATGCATTACATTCATGCGTCGTGCTCCGGGTGCAGGAGGGGTGCAACGAAGAAGGCGAGATGAAGACGATAGTGACGAGGATGCTGCTGAAGGTTATGATGAAGGTGATGAATTCAATTGGGAGTGGCTTGGCCGTCAAGCTTGTTTCCCAAATAACGTTCGCCCGCCAGTGCCGGGATTCCTCCTCGGACCGCTATCAGTACAAAAGAGAGCTCGCAAAGCGACACAACGTCGTGAACGACTTCAGAAACGAGATCCAAAGGATGCAATACGCCCAGAAGAGCTGAATATTGAGGATATGGAGAAGGTTGAGAACTCGAATCTTACTACGTTATGCCGAAATATCCGCAACCTCTTAGTGGAAACACAAAGAGAAGGACCACTCAAGGTTCTTGCAGAAGTGACAGACGACGCCCCAGAAGAAGTCACCAGAGCTCTGATGACGAAGTATGGCGTTGCTGACGATGAAGGTGTCCCGCTCTTTCACTTCGTTGTCAACCCCAAATCCTTTGGTCAAACGGTTGAGAATATTTTCTACGTAAGCTTCTTAATCAGGGATGGCGCTGCTGGGTTCGGAAACGATAGCAACATGTTGCCTACTCTCCGTAAGTCTATACCATTGCGGAGCTCCCTGTGCTATAGCTGATGTCTGCCCAAAGACGCCACAGAACCACGTTCCAAGGAAGAGATTCAGCAGCAAAACATCTCGAAACAACAAGCTGTCTTCCAAATCGACTTTGAGATGTGGGAGGCAATTATTGATGCCTTTGAAATCAAAAAAAGCATAATTCCCCATCGCCAATGCGACGAGGAAGCCAATGTCGCTCCTTCGGGTTGGTACGCTTAGCGGCCTAGATTCTTCGGTTCGTGTCCTGGCGTCTACCGGGAGACTTTCGATTCTGTATATACCCCTTGAAAATCAAGTATCTCTGTCCATATTAGTGGTATGCTGCTTGCTATCTGCTCATAAGTTCAGGTCATGATGCCCGCTCGTGAGCTTAAGGCGTTGAGTTCTTGCCCATTAGCCTTTTGATGACTACATTACATTTGCATTCAACTATCGGTACCTACTAGTTCTAGTCTATCTAATAGACGAGTCTTTCCAACTCTTCGACCCCGTACTGAACACCATGCTGATGTTAATTCTTTCGTCTGTGAACTGTTTCTTTGGCAGCGTTCTCACCAGGCCTGCTGCAATGTAAGAGAATGGGACATAAGCCATGCCATTAAAAGGGTGTTCAAAGTTAGGTTTAACAGTAATGAAAATCCTCTGAAGCAGCAGATATCTTTCATTCACACTTGTTACGTACGAAAAAACAATACTCAAGGGGTTGAAACATCTATCGCTACAATGTCCAGGGATATCATCAGCAACGATTTATCAGGTGCGAGCTCGCGTTCCATCAATTCAAAAACATGAGGCGTCGAGGCCTCCCGAATCCATCACAAGGGCTAAACCTCCAGCTCCCGGAATGCCTCCTACCATACCAGTACTTGATGAGATATGCGACAAACCAAGGCGTGGGAGGAAAGGCGCCTTTATGGAAGCCGTTCTCGTATGTATCATCAATGCAGCCAAATACCAGTGGATATAGGGTATACTGGCAATAACCATTAGCTCTCAGCCATTGCCCAGAAACTGGTGGGTGGCCTTACTTTATCGGCACCCTCAAGAACCCCATCCTCTAACTTTTTCCATGCCTTTTTGAGCTCCCTTTCGTCACAATAATCTAAACTTAGTAACGTGTCGATCTCCTCCGCCAAATGCTTGGACAGAATCATGGAGAAATCATCCATAATGCCCCTCAGCACTGTGGCATCGTACTTCTCCGGCGCCGTCTGCTCGGAGAAGTCCCTAAATCGATGGAACCCGGGATGGAAGGCATGATGCTGCTCCACATTCTGCTGCATCAACCCGGGCTTCTTCGCTATCCTTTCGATATCGGGGAAGAATAAAGTTTCCTCGTAGTTGTGGTGGTGCTCTACGGTCTTATACCAGCAGCTGCAGTAGAAAAGAAAGTCTTTGATGTCGGCGGGTTGGGTAACGTTGGGGGCTTGGTTGTAGATGGAGTTTAGGGCGCGGATGAAGGTGTTGTGTGCGTGGGCCATTTCGGTGGCCACGTGGACGCTGTAGTGGGAGGTTTTTAAGGGGCGGGTTACGGATGGGGTGGGGACAAGTGGGTAAGGTGTGTCCGCCCAGGGTTTGGATGGTTTGGATTCCATTGTGGAGGCTCGTTTTTTCTTCTGCAAGGAAATTCTCCGACGGTACTAGAGCAAAGTGGAAGTATTTCGAAGTATGGAGAGGAGCGAAATGAGACAATCGCCAACAAGGAAACGACTTTTATATACGCAGCCTTGATAATCCTGTCATGCTGACCCAACATAGCCACAAGGTTTCATTCAATATTCCTACGGCAATATAATGGTACTATTGGTCCACTCGAACACTAGGCCGCTGCCTTACAGCTCAGCACCCCACGTAGCGCTAATGTCAGTCACAGAGTACTAGAAGTTTTCATTGCTTAGAAAGGAATAGTGGATATGAACATTGCTGAACAAGAGATGAATCAAAGTTACTAGCAGCTGATAAGGTACAGTATTGATGCTGTATTGCAGGGGTGCGATTAGGTGTAGAGGAGGACTAAGATCTAAAACGCTGAATGTGAATGCCAATTCTTACCCGTTAGAACTGCGGCTGAACTTGGCTAGAGATACAGTAGGATTCCACTGATTCCACTGATTCCATAATTAAGTAAGCACTATCAGCTTAGAGTTATTTCGATGCTTGCTATCGAGGGTTGGCGCTTTGGCCTCCAGCAGTTGACATATACCTAAACACGAAACAAGAAGATAACCAAGCCAAATGAGTGTATTTCTACGCAAGGTTGCTCTTGTTGGAAGAACATAATCCTCGGATCTGAGCGTACAACAACACAGCAAGAGATGTTTATCTTCGTATTTCGAATGAAGCCCGTCGCGTGGTGTATCATCAGAAATATGGTGCTAGAACAGACGGGTCATCGCTTAGCGAAGATGACTGAGATTTTAATAATCTCCGAGCGTGGCAAGGTACAAGCGAGCGTGGGTTTGCCTTGTATCCATACCTTAGACAAACATCGCAGGGAGGCTCAATAGGACAATAGGACGTACGCCTAATACATCTCAAAGCGATGCTATTAATATGGATGGCGCTCTCCAGTCAAGCGAATGTCTGACGCAGTGCGGAGAAGTCTTGCCGACGCAAGCCGAGCTAGGACATCTCCGTATTGCTATTTCTAGCTTCTTGCGTTCTATCTAGGAACCACGTCCTTTAATTGAAGGTTGCTTACTATTCAATCATCATGGCCACGTCTAACATCCCTCGTGCATTGACAAACACCATTCGACAAATTGGTCGCTCGCGGCCAAGGCCCTTGCAAGTAAATATCAAGCGGGCAGTATCGTCGAAGCACCCACGGGGATTTGTCCCACCTACCGCTGAAGATTTGACTGAGCTGCGAGAGCGTGTGCAAGAATTTACAAGTGAGATCCCTAATAGCACCGCTTGTGACTGAGGTGACTGAAACAGCCCGGCAGGGCGAGAAATACCGGAAGAAGTTGCCGCAAAGACAGACAGCGAGAATGAATTCCCGGCGCACATGTGGAGGAAATTTGGAGAGGCTGGGTATTTCTATCGAGACCTAAACCTGAAGAGGGAGCTTACCCTTCGCTAGCTTCCTAGGCATAACGGCAGATGAGGACTACGGTGGTCTAGCTATGGGATACCAAGCCCATTGCATAGTGATGGAGGAAATAAGCAAAGCCTCAGGTTCGTTCGCCGCAATACTGTCACGGAGAAAAAAAGCGGTATCTGATCTCCCTAGGCAGTATCGGATTGTCCTACGCCGCACATTCCCAACTCTGCATAAACCAACTATGCCTGAATGGAAACAAGGATCAGAAAGAGAGGTTTCTCCCAGGCTTGATAGCAGGGAAGAAAATCGGGGCACTAGCTATGTCGGAACATTCGGCGGGCTCGGATGTCGTGAGTATGAAAACTACGGCGAAAGCTGTCGACGGTGGATTCCTGCTCAATGGTACTAAAATGTGGATAACGAATGTGAGCTTCCGCACCTGTACATGACCTACAGAAGAGCATTACTGAGTGGGATATTTCAGGGCCCCGACGCAGACCATATAATCGTCTATGCAAAGACAGAACCAGATAAAGGCTCCAAAGGCATCACGGCTTTCATAGTAGACAGCACATCCAAAGGTTTCTCCTGCGCCCGCAAACTAGACAAACTCGGCATGCGCGGTTCCAACACCGGCGAACTCGTCTTCGAAGACGTCTTCGTCCCACAGGAAAATATCCTCGGGGAGCTTAACCACGGCGTGCGCGTGCTAATGGAGGGTCTAGACATAGAAAGACTCGTCCTTAGTGCAGGACCACTAGGGTATCTTCTCCCATCCTTCCCCCCAATACCATCACAAAACATCCGTCCTAATCATTCCCCTGCCACAGCATCATGTCCGCCTCCCTCGCCCTCGTCCTCCCCTACGCCCACACCCGCACCCAATTCTCCATGCCCATCGCCCACAACCAACTCCTCCAAGCCAAGCTCGCAGACATGTACACCAAACACCGCGCCTCCTCCTCCTACACCTACGCCGTCGCCGCCGCTCTCGACACTGCCTACCACGTTCCCGAAAACAGGCCCAATACAAAAGATTGTGCGGGCGTGATCTTGTATGCGGCGGAAAGGGCGACGGAGTGTGCGCTTGATGCGGTGCAGTTGATGGGTGGGATGGGATATATGAATGAGGTGCCGGCGGGGAGATTGTTGAGGGATGCGAAGTTGTATGAGATTGGGGCGGGGACGAGTGAGGTGCGGAGGATCGTTATTGGGAGGTGTTTTAATAGGGAGTTTGCGGGGAGATGAGGGGGGAGGAAAGAGTTTGTGCAAATTTTAGGAACTTCGGGATTATTTTGCGGCATAACGTGATTGGATAGGCATGCTTGATGAGTCTATGGTTATGAGTGAACGCGCTGTTCACATAAGTATGGACCTCGCCTGCACATGATGGGCTCAGAAGCGAGGTGTGAGGGCTGGGCTGCATAAGATTATTCTGGCCCCGCTAGGGTATGAGCATGAACATGATGTTCGAGAAAGGAGAGGTGATAATCTTTTCGCAAGTGGTCTCGAGCATCGAAACTATTTTTGCCTTCATCTGGTCCTACGTGTGGTGCGCCGAGTGGAAGAACCATTCCCCTCAGAAACCCTGGCTTCTCCTACTTCCGTCTCCGTAGTCTCTGTGCGTTTCCGGGGAGACATAATTGATTGATTGTCTGAGTCGTCTGCTTTGCGTTTTCTGCTTTCTGGTATTGAAGTGTTTGTTTTGTTGGCAAGTGGTTGCTTAGGGGTCTGAGGCATGTATGTCGTTTTCTTTTTGGGTGGTCCTGGTCTTTTCTTCGGAGGTGGTAGTTCGTCTTCTTCGTGGTTAGGGAGCTCTGAGATATTTCTCTTCTTCCCAGATATTGTGGCGGTCCTGCCAAGCGTATTGGGATTACTACTTCCGGAGATCAACTGGGAGTCTGACATATGTGGTTTTGTGCCGTTCACTACCGGATTTTTATGCTCAGGGATAGATGGGAAGACCCTACTTCTGGATGGAAGGCCTGCGGCTTTCTCCAGTGTTGTGGGAGGCGGCGTGGTGCTGTTGTAGGTTTTTGGGGAATCGTCTTCAATGACGACGGCTGTGGCTATTTGGCTTCCTCCACTCTTGACGGGTTTCGACTCGGGCCGTGAGGCAGCCCGGTTGGGTTGATTTTTGAAGCGTTCCCTCCAGTCTTTGAGAAGCGCGACCTTTTCTCCCTGTCCCGCTGTGACGATTGGTCCTTCTGGAGGACTAAGCAGGTCACGCTTTGACTTCCATATCACTGTTGGAGCGGCATTGTTGTAGCCTTCCAAGGAGATCCCTGGTGTATCCTTCTTGCAATCTAATCTCCTTCGCTTATGCTGCTTATGCTTTGGCCCATCATTGATTCTATCGGTATCCTCACCGGCATTGTTACGCTTCCTCTTGCTTGGCTTATCCTGATCCCAATAATCGTCGTGGTCGAATCCCCAGTCACTTAGGTTAGGAGACTCATCATAGTCTGGATCGTAATCTATAAGCGGGGGCGAGGGCATCGCGGGGGTTGCCAAGTCTTCCTGGAAACCTTGCGTGAGTGTACAAGGCAAGGCTGAAAGCACGAGATCTGTAGGGAGTTGGCTTACTGCTTCATTGTATAGGAAGTCATGGAGATCAAGCCAATCTTCTTCATCGGATAGGTTTCCATCGTCGGACATTGAGGTGGCGAAAGAGGGCTTCTTTCGAACCTAGTTTCTGCGAGATTTAGTGGGAAGCAAGGAAGCAAATGCAGTTGGGGGATGAAGCAGAAGGTGAGCTGATTCAGATATTCAATGAGGCGGTGAGTGGGGGATCTTTAAAGGCACCATTGACGAAGGATCCATTGGCGTGGCGTGCTGCTACTGTGTGGTGTTGGCGAGTGAAGGCCCTTGTCCTGTTAGGAAGCTCCATCCTGGCCACGCGTTGCACGGGTATCAATTGGAGGTTTCTCTTGATAAGGCAACCACGACCCTCGCATTGTCACATCGCCGGCGCGTCTCTAAGGGTGACGCCATAGCCCGGGAGATATTCGGGCTTCGGCTTGCAGCGGCAGCGGTTCGTCCCTTACCCCAGATTTAAACCCTACTAGGCCTGAGCTTCTTCCTCCAACCTCTGTACCTCTGTAACGTAGTTGAGTATCATTCTCCATGGTCAAGTGCTGTATAGTGGAACAATGATGATCAGCACCTAAGACATTACATTACTATGTCACTTCGGTGGTCTGTTCGTAATCCTAGCCTTTTGGGGTTCTCATCTTCCCATACCGCACTATGGACAAGGAAACATAGCTCTGTATCAACTGCACACACGACGACACCAAGTCAGCCATTAACGTCAATCCTTATAGCTAACCGCGGGGAAATAGCCTTGTCAGTTGTGTCCTATCCTTACAACTATCTTTGATACTGAAAGCGCCAAGACGTGTTGGCAAAACCGCATCCCAATATGGCATCAAAACCACCACCATCTATACAGATCCCGACGCCAGATCTCAACATGCACTAAGTTCTCCATTCGCCATCAATCTGGGGCATCCCTCGGCGTACCTTGATGGCGACAAAATCATCAAAACAGCTAAGCAGCAGGGTTGCCTAGGCATTCATCCTGGATATGGCTTCGTATGTATGCCGTAAAGCGTGCCTTTGCTGTAGATAGGCTGAAAAGCTTCCAGCTGAGCGAGAATTCTGCCTTTGCCAGGAAATGCACCGATGCAGGACTTATCTTTATCGGGCCACCATGGCAGGCCATGGAAGCAATGGGCAATAAAAGGTACAGCGTTAATATACTGGACATGAAATTCCATAAATCTAAAGGTTTGCAGCCGATCGAAAGAGATTATGACTGAGGCTGGCGTCCCTTGCATTCCCGGCTATCATGGCAACAATCAGGATCCAGAATTTCTGAAGTCCGAAGCCTCAAAGATTGGCTTTCCAGTACTACTCAAGGCTGTCAAAGGAGGTGGTGGAAAGGGCATGCGTATCGCAATGACCGAGAGCGTGTTTGACGAACAACTAAAGTCTGCAAAATCCGAAGCCATGAGTTCATTCGGCGACGATGTCATGCTCGTCGAAAAGTACATTACCACGCCTCGCCACATCGAAGTTCAGATATTCGCTGACAAGCATGGGAATTGTGTTGCTCTTGGAGAGAGGGATTGTAGTATTCAAAGAAGGCACCAGAAGATTTTAGAAGAGTCGCCAGCACCTAATTTGGTTGAAAGCGTTCGACAAGATATCTGGGAGAAGGCTCGTGCTGCGGCGTTAGCTGTTGGCTATGAAGGAGCAGGGACTGTAGAGTTCATCTTCGATAATGAGACAGGCGAGTTTTTTTTTATGGAAATGAACACGCGATTGCAGGTTGAGCATCCTGTCACGGAAATGGTGACAGGGGAAGATCTGGTGCGCTGGCAGATCATAGTTGCTGAGGGAGGGGAGCTTCCCCTTACCCAGCCCGAAGTTGAAGCGAGGATAGCAACGCGAGGTCATGCTATTGAAGCCCGGATATACGCTGAAAATCCTGATATGTTTGTACCCATATGAATCCCGTCGAGACGCCACTGATAATATTTCAGGAACTTCGTTCCTGACTCGGGATATTTGATCCATATGCAGACACCTCCGACATCAGATACAGTACGCATAGATGCTGGCTTTGCTGCTGGTGATGAAGTGTCCGCTCACTACGATCCAATGATAGCGAAATTGATCGTTAATGGGCCTTCAAGGACGATCGCGATTCAGAAACTGCACGCCGCCTTGGAGAAATATGAGATAGCAGGATTGGTCACCAATGTGGAATTTCTGAAGAGGGTCTGCAAGAATGCAACGTTCCTTGCTGGCGACGTCGAAACGGGTTTTATTAGCAAACAGAAAGAAGATCTCTTTGCGGAAGTTCCGATTGCGCCAGAGGTCTATGCGCAAGCAGCATTGGGATCCTTCTACCTCAGCGCTGCGGCCTCACCAGACAGTCGGGCCTCATCGACGATACCCCAATCAGGATTCATATCCACATCACAAAATCGATCTTTTACCTTTATACCAAAACGCAATGACGGCAAGACTGAGGTGGCAGAGACGAAAGTCTACTTGAAGAAATTGGACACCAGTCTCTTCGATATTACCATCGATGGAACCAGCTATCACTCAGTAGCAAGCAGCTGGGACTCGCAAAGTCGCACAGTCACATCATTCTTCCCCCACACAAGGCTCGAGACGCGTCTAATAGACCACGAAGATAACCTTACCCTCTTCCAGCAAGGCGAACAATATCGGTTGCAACTTGCAACGCCCCAATGGGTTGAGAAGGCCTTAGGTATCAAAGACACTGCTCATAGCGTCCTAGCTCCTATGCCATGCAAAATATTAAGGGTCGAGGCTAAGGCTGGCGACCACGTTAAGAAAGATCAAGTGCTGGTTGTGATTGAAAGTATGAAGATGGAAACGGTGATTAGAAGCCCGCAAGATGGCGTTATTTCTAGGGTCGTTCATCAGCAAGGGGTAAGTCTCTTCGCGTATGTAACAGTATTCCGCTAATGCTAGGACAGGATTTGTGCAAAGCTGGGACCGCGCTGGTGGAATTTGAGGATGTGGGAGATGCGCATTAGCATGCTCAGGGTAGTTGCAATCAGATAGAAACATCAAAACATTAAGACTAAACACGAACCCAACGATTTGTTGAATTGATTCCATCATCTGCAAAAGAAAGCGTGACTGCTCAAATCGAACTAAGCTGGGTTAGGATTTACGAAGTGACAGAATGATTAAATATTGAAATAAGCCCAAATTCTCTGTCCCTTCGGGGACAATACTAAAGGCGGATTGGTCTAATGGTGGAGGGGGTCGACTACGTTGAAAAATGCCTTAATTGGCGTTTTCGTAGGGTCATGCTTCACTGAGCATGATCCGAGCTTTTTGTCACCCAAACAACCCTTTCGAAAAAGAGGCGCGCAGACGTTTGGGGTTCGAGTCTGGGAGTGAAGGAACGTCATAGTGAAACATTTTTTTCGCTTTTGCTTTTCGCTTTTGGCTTTTCTTTGTATCTCAGGCTTACATATTCTTATTTCGTTGAAGGTGGATGTACATTATGTGCATGTTCATAGGAGGCCTTGCTTGCAGAGCTGCACCGTAGAATGAATTCCTGTGTCCGGGCAATCAAGAAGATAAATATTGAAATAAGCCCAACCTTCCCGTCCCATGGGGACAATGTTAAGAAAAGCAACCCACCAAAGCAACCCAAGCAACCCACCAGCAAACCACCTTGAAAAATGCCTTGATTGGCGTTTTCGTAAGGTCATGCTTGTGACAGGTGCACCTGTCACTAAGCAAGGCCCGAGCTTTTTGTTCCCAGAACAAACCTTTTACGTTCGGAGTTCGAGTCTGGCAGTGAAAGAACGTTATACTGAATTTTCTTTCTTTTTCGCGTTTGCTTTGCGCTATGGAGCTGGGCCAATTGCGCCGGGCAGAACTAGATCTCAGGCTTGGGGAGAGCGAGCCAAACCGACCTTCATCACCCACGTCCAGTCATTCATTAGTGCGTCAGAAAGGCAATTGAGAGACACAACAAAGTCGTAAGAGGTTGTATTTAGCCTCGTTCTGCCCGGAAAACTCATTATAAAAAATCAGTTGGAAACATCCATTTCATCCCGATCATAATTCCTTTGTCAACTTCACAAACAGTAACCCGAAACGTATCCCCTATGAGCACTCCAAAGCGCTGCCGCAGAGTGCGCATGCTCAATGTCCCATCCAAACTCCACCGAAATCATTCATCCAAAACCCCTACCAAACCCACCATCCCTTCACATACTTCCTCCTGCACTCGAAATCGCAGTCGCCGTGCCCGTCATACTAGTCTTCTCCTCACTAATCGTAGCACACCCACTCACCACAAGTTCATCCACCTCCTCCTCACTCATCTCCCTCATAATCTCAAAAACCCCCATCTTATTCCCACTATACGCCCTATTCTCATACTTCGCCACTGTCTCCCCATTTCCATCTGTCAACTTCAGAAATCCCGAAGCTGCAACCCCGCCTTTCCAATATAACATTTGTCCTGAAATGCTTTCCAGGGAGCGCTTGTTAAGCGAGAAGATGTTGCCGCTTTTATTCAGGGGGACGACTCGGCTGTGGACTTTGAGGGTTATCTTCGAGGCGGATGAGAAGAAACCGCCGATTTTTTGAGCGTGGTAGGTTGCAGTGCCGACTATAGGTTGGGGCTCGGGGTCTAGAGGGCGCGTGGCGGTCATATGGGGGGCAGAAGAGCCGTCCCAGTGAATGTTGTAAAGGGGAGTTTTATCATCGCTATCGAGGATCAGGTAGTTGCTTCCTTTGTCATAAATATTGAGTGTACGAAGGGGTTTTGGAGACATGATGTGGTGGATTGGAAGCCGGTACTTTTAACAAGGAGATGGACTGCACTGAACAGATAGTAAAGTTGATTTGAAGGTACTTAGACGGGGATAACAATTGACTGAGGGTTGAATGGGTAGCACGGGATAAGTTTTGCAAAGACTGAGGTTATATAGCACATTTATCTACCCTGCTTCGAGTGAGGCTAATAATATCTTAGGCAGAGGTGGGTTATTAGTGGGGTTACACGTTATCTTTGACGTCCCATTAATAGCAATATCACGAAAACAGTTGCGCGACATTAAAACGCAGGGTCAAATGACTTATCAGCACTTTAGCTCCAGAAGGAGTGGCTCAGAGTCGCTGCACATGTATGACGCGCATCGGATCCTTAGCCGTGCTCGCTTAAACCTCCACTCAAACAGACCATGCGCCTCGGGATCGCAGCGTGATATTGAACGGTTTGGCGGTTTGGCGGTCGGCGCAGCACAAAGTGGGCGACACATGCTCGCTTGAAATTCTGCTGTATCGGGGGAAAGCCAGCTGCGCATGTTCTCCTCGTGACCTGTAGTCTTAAAGCTTCGGAAGTTTCCTGGTCCTGAATGCGCGCGTAGAGTAGAATTTTACCTAACCCAAGGATATCATCCCAACTTGTCCAGCAGGCGTCTCCTTCTTCTATCAACCAGCTCTTCTTGAACTTCATCACTGGAAGGTAATCTCCAACCTACGCCAT
This sequence comes from Cladonia squamosa, assembly GCA_947623385.2. Lineage (NCBI taxonomy): Eukaryota > Fungi > Ascomycota > Lecanoromycetes > Lecanorales > Cladoniaceae > Cladonia > Cladonia squamosa. The sequence goes on along the minus strand of OX392378.1, from coordinate 1,185,902 downwards.
CTCCGGCGTCCCCTGGTAGCGGCTCCCATCCCTCTTCTCCCTTCTCCCCCTGAGCCTTCAGATTTTCAAAAGCTTCCTTTTCCTTCTGCGCCTCATAAGCAAGCAACGTCCCATCTTCTTCATCTAAATTGTACCCGTAATAGCTAGCATCAACCTGCCTTCTCAGGTCCGCTCTGCTTTCCAATGGTTTGTCTGGTGCCTTCGGTTTGCTAGACTCAAACATCTCCTTCACTCCAGGTAGTTCTCGAGCTCGACCGAAGTACCTAAGTATCTTTGAGCTTTACATTTTCTCCAGACCCAGGTCAAATAGTGAAAACGTACCTATACCCCTTCCCACCGCCAGGAATCTCCTTGCCGTCCTCATCGTACACCCTTCCCCCCCCCCTCATATAGTTCGGGCCTCCCAAATTCCGTATCTGCACTTCCCACATATGCTTCTCTCGCATCGCCTTATTAATCTCATCATTCAAATCCCGGATCTGAAAATCGCTCAAACTCTGTTCCTGGATCTTGCTGACTTTTCGCGAGATCTCTTTCAGCACCTGACCGCGCCATTTTTCGCAGGCAGGAATGGAATTGACTTCAGTGATGAGTTTGGGACGCCTGGTACGGCCTGCGTCGATTATTCCTAGCGATGCGGCCTGTTGGGCGCGAAAGCGAAACAGCATTGACTGGGCTTTTTCCGAGTTGCGCGCCTGCATAGAATGTTAGTTTGATAAATCATGTCGGAGAGGCCACAGTCTTGCGGCAGGGACTTGCCATGGTTGGTGGGTCTAGGAAACGAAGCTCGTGGGTCTTGAGAGAAGGAGTAACAATTGTGCATGGAACAAGAACCTCAGCATTCCCACTTGATAAGGCTGAACTAGCGTCTTTGCTAGCCCTACCTTAGGGTAGGTACGGTACTAACCTAGGTACCTAGAAGGACTCACCTATCAAATGGACACACCTATCAAGTGGACCTAAAGCTGGCGAAACTACCCCCGATGATGCCCCAAAGCTAAGACGCTTAGGGACCGTTCTAAGGGTGTCATCGGGGGTTCTTTTAGGGCCCGTTTCAGTAGCTTTAGGTCCAGCCATATAGGGCTGTCCACTTGATAGGTGTGTCCATTTGACAGGTGAGTCCTTCTAGGTAGTCCCGGGAGGACTACGCCTGCCGAGGCGGCAGTCTTTGTGGGCAGTCCTCTCAGTGACTCCATCAACCGCTTATTTGCTCGACATGTAGCACTCTTCCAACGAGTACAAGGCCAGCGATGCATTTATGACGTTCAGTATGTTATAGTGAGTTCGCTAGTGGGTAGCCAGTCATATTGCTTGGAGTAACGCCTCGTTTGCGTTGTTTGTGCCTACGGTTTGCTAATCTGCGTGGTTTGTGCGTATTTTGCCACTCTCTTATCGTACATTGGAATGCATTAATTTCTGATCACATACCACTTCACCCTTTTATCTCCTCGTATTCTCTCTTATAGAGTCTCAGGTTCAAGCAGATTGAACGTTCATCCCCATCTACCATTCCTCCGGTGGGGGCAGTTGCTGTCTGCTCATCATGGATGCGGGGCAAGAGCGTCTCTGGAATACTATCATCCTAATCAACAATATCCACTGCGCATCATGTGTTACTCACATTCGGAATATCTTGGCACCATATGGTGACATTGTTCGTCAAGTTGACGTTGATCTTGAAACAAACGCCGTCCGGGTTCTCCATCGGAAGTCACTGTCCACGTCCCAGCTTTGTCAAACATTGTCAAACGCCGCGTTCGAAGTCTACAGCGCAACAACTTCCGACGAGAGTGGAAATAAGACAAGAGAAGTTGGCGCTGAAGACACTGGTGATGCATGGCTTGAAGCGGCTGCCGAAATTTGGCGACAACCAGTCCGAGCGTCCATGAGTGATGCGCAATGCATGCCTCTCCCTGATAGGCGCCGATGGAATACTCATTTGGCAAACTGTGATGCTTGCCGCAAGGAAAGCGTTGGCTCGTCACATGGGAATGCAAACTCTATACAAGAAAAACTTATAAGCTATGAGCAAGGGGGTCCGGCCCTGGCAAACAAGCAACAGGATGAAATATTACCTCTCGAAGGAGACCGATCGGTATCAATGTACAAGAGACAGACCCAGAGTGCGGCACCATGTTTGGCCCACGAAGCCTCGGATCTGGAGACGACGCGTCATGAAGCGGTACTGAGTATTGGAGGAATGACTTGTGCATCATGCACAAGCGCGATTGATCATGGGCTCTCTGAGTTACCGTATGTTGAGTCTGTCAGTGCTACCTTGATGACCAATAGTGCTCTAGTCATCTTTCGCGACAAAAAGAATTTGGAGAATATCATCGAGGCCGTAGAAGATCTGGGCTATGAGGGTGCGGTCGAGCGCTGTAGAGTATTGGACCAAGGCGAGACCCGAAGCAAGAGCCAGGATAAGCGTAGGACTGTGATGCTGAGGATAGAAGGAATGTTCTGCAAACATTGTCCGCCCAAGGTGGTCCACGCTATCAATGAACGTTACCCGGATGATGTTGTTATTGAACAGCCCCCGAGCCAAGCAGAACCCATCATCAAGGTCAGTTATGTGCCAAATGCTCCCGATTTCACGATCAGAAACATCATTGCCACTATTGACGCTCTCGACCCAAACTTCAGCACCAACATGTACATTCCACCTTCAATAGAGCAAAGGTCTCAGTTAATGCAAAAGCATGAGCAACGCCGACTTATGATACGCCTACTTTTCAGCTTTGTCGTTGCCATCCCTACGCTACTAGTAGGAGTGGTATGGATGAGCCTTGTACCATCTACGAACAACGTAAGGCAGTTCTTCGAACAGGAAATATGGGCTGGTACTGTTACCCGGGCGGACTGGGCTCTGTTCATTCTAGCCACTCCAGTATTCTTCCTTGCAGCAGATGTCTTTCACGTACGAGCCATCAAGGAGATACGCATTTTGTGGAGGAGGGGAAGCAAAGTCCCCGTGCTGCAAAGGCTTTACAGGTTTGGAAGCATGAATCTGCTTGTATCATCCGGCACATCGATAGCTTACTTTGCCTCCGTGGCTGTCCTTGGGATTAATGCCACGTCAAGCTCGCGTACCCCTCGTCAAAGTTCGACGTATTTCGACTCAGTCGTCTTTCTGACCTTCTTTATTCTCATTGGTCGATATCTGGAAGCTTATAGTAAGGCTAAGACGGGAAACGCGGTGGGAATGCTTGGGAATCTACGACCCCAGGAGGCTGTTGTTGTCACTTCTTCTGTAGACGCGCTACCTAAAGACTGGGCATCTGAGATGAGTGAACGAAGCGAGAAGGACGAGAAACAAGTATTCGGTACCAAGCGAATCAACACCAACTTTCTTGAAGTGGGAGACATTGTCATCGTATCTCATGGTTCTTCACCTCCAGCAGATGGTATCGTCGTCGAAGGATCGACCAATTTCAATGAGAGTTCTTTGACAGGCGAAGCCCGTGCTGTACCAAAGGTGTTAGGGGACACGGTCTACTCTGGTGCTATCAATGTTGGCGGACCAATCTCCGTTACAATTACCGAAGTTGGTGGTACATCGATGCTCGACCAAATCGTCGCAGTCGTCCGTGAGGGGCAGACGAAACGTGCTCCTGTTGAGAGAGTGGTTGATTCTGTGATCGGATATTTCGTGCCTGTCATAACAGCACTGGCAATTATTACCTTTCTGATCTGGCTGTCACTTGGCCTGTCAGGCGCACTCTCACCAAGATACCTCGGTTCTCAACAAGGGGGTTGGACATTCTGGAGTCTCGAATTCGCCATAGCAGTCTTCGTAGTGGCTTGCCCATGCGGCATTGGCCTTGCAGCTCCAACGGCGCTCTTTGTTGGAAGCGGGCTTGCAGCCAGTCATGGCATACTCGTCAGAGGTGGCGGTGAAGCCTTCCAGGAAGCAAGCAACATTGATGCCGTAGTTTTCGACAAAACTGGCACTCTGACAGAAGGTGGAGATCTCAAGGTCACCGATCACGAGATGCTTGCAGAGGGCGACACTACTGAGATTGCATGGTCGATCACGAAAACACTTGAAGAGAATAGCTCGCATCCACTTGCTCGAGCCCTCGTCGAATGCTCTTCAAAGCTAGCTAACCATCCCATCAAGACAGTCTCCATCACAGAAGAACCTGGCCTCGGCTTACGTGGCACCTTCACCATCTCCGACCAAACTAGATATGAAGCCGCCCTCGGCTCCGAAGCTCTCATCGCCTCCCTAGACGCAACCCCACCAGATCTGCCCCATGTCACGAGCACTACCCTTTCACACTGGAAATCCTCCTCCAAGTCCGTCGCCCTCCTCGCCCTTCGCAACCTCACCAACCCTAACCAACCCTGGACCCTTGTCCTCCTCTTCGCCATCTCCGATCCCATCCGCCCAACCGCCTTTACCACGATATCTACCCTCCAGGCTTCCTCTATCCCAGTATACGTCCTCACAGGCGACAACACCATTACCGCCGCTGCCGTAGCCAGCACCTTATCTATCCCTCTCGACCACGTCTTCGCAGGCGTGCTTCCTACCCAGAAAGCAGAGAAGATTCGCTGGCTGCAAGACCACGCACCCAGCCGCCGCACAGGCCTCTCCCGCTCAAAGAAACCTCACGCCACAATCGCATTCATAGGTGATGGCATCAATGATGCTCCTGCTCTCAGCACAGCTGACGTATCCATCTCCCTGTCTTCGGCGTCGGATATCGCTGTCCACTCTTCTTCCTTCATCCTCCTCTCCTCCTCCCTAGAATCAGTCATCACCCTGTTCCAGTTATCAGAAAGGGTGTTTAGACGGGTGAAATTCAACTTCGGCTGGGCGGTTGTGTATAATGTCATCTTGATTCCTGTGGCGGCAGGTGTATGTTTCAGGGTGAGGGAGGATGGGTGGAGACTGAGTCCTGTATGGGGAAGTGCGGCGATGGCGGGGAGTAGTCTTTGTGTTGTGGCGAGCAGTTTGGCGTTGAGGTGGGAAGGAGGGTGGGGTGGGGGGTGGGTTAAGCGGTTGTTGAGGAGAGGACGGAAGGGGAGGGATGAAGGGGTGTCGGAGGGAGTGTGAGAGGGGGGCCTGGAGGGGACATAGGTATTTCAAGCCTCTGGTGCAGAGATTAGGCACTGAAAGAAAATATGATTTGTAAGACTTTACCCAAACACAGAGTCAAGACAAACTAGCCAATGCAGACGTATTTCCAAAATAATCATTCCTCGCCCCACACCCCCGCGACTTTCGCCCCTAAAATCCCTTTCACCTTCCCCCTCCCCACAATCCCCCCCAGCTTCGTCTCAACCAACATCTCCCTCTCCTTCTGCGTCGCGCACTTCTCAAAAGCCTCAATAAACGCCCTAGGCGTATTCCAAATCTTCTGAATAGCCAACGCTTTATCCCCACTAATTCCCCTCGTACACATCAGCATTTTCAAAAAAACATCCCTCAGCGTCAGGGTATCTGATTTCGACGCTAGAGACGCGAAAGAGGTATATGTGATCGTGTAGGTTTTATCCTTGTGGGCCGGGTCGGTGTGAAGATGTTTGAGCAAGGGGAGATAAGTCGATGGGGAGAGCGCGGATGTGGGGATCAGGTAGAGGGGTTTGGATTCGTAAAGGGCTTTTAACATGCGAGTGAGGCGGGCGAGGTAGCGTATGGAGTCGTCTAATTTTTGGGTTCGTTTGACGAAATAGCCGTTTACGACCTGTGTGGAGGCGATGGCGGATTGGATTGCTTCGTGGAATTTGGTGCTTTTTTCTGCGGAAAGGGAGAATTCTTCAATTAGGTAGATTACGTTTTTGATACCGGTTTTGCGGAGGCGGAATTTTTGTTCTTGGAAACGACCGTCTGTTATGCTGCCGACGAGATCGTCGAGGCGTTTGCGTTCGACGATCCAGGGGAGGGTTACTTCGGTGCCTTCTTCGTTGTGGAGGGGGAGGAGGGTGGGGGAGTGGATTTTGGCGACCCAGAAGAAGTCGCCGAGGGGGAGGGGGCGGAGGAGGGGAGGGGCGCCTTTTTTGGTGAGTTCGGTGGAGATGTAGTCGCGGTCGTCTTTTGAGCGGACTTCGCGATTGTCGAGGACGAGGTGGATTGTGAAGGTGCCGGGTTGGAGGATTATGGGGTGGAAAGTCGGAAACGTGGAAGATGTGGGGGTTATGTTCTGTGAGGTAGAGGCAATGGAGTTTGGTAGTTGAGCTTGAGTGGGAGGCTTGATGACGACTCTGTCTGTAAGAGGTCTGGTGTCCTGATTGAAACTAGTCGTTGCCCATGGAATGTCAGAGGGAGGTTCTGGCTCGGGGCTTGAAAGAAGCTCTACAATATTATTGGAAGGAGCTTCCGGTTTCCGAGGCTTTGAGAATGTGCCATACTTGTCAACCGGACATCCACCTAGGCGTTGGCCTGACGGTTCTGGCCTTTGCTGCTCGGCTTCCAAAAACCTGCCCGTCCCTCCTGAATATTGCAGAGTTCGTGAGGAACTCTCTTCTTGCTCTGACAAATCTTCAGGGTCCAAAAATTGACCAGTCGTTCTCGAATTTGGGGCCGTGCGGCTAGTACTTCCCATAGATGCAGTCTTTCCAGCTGTTTGAGGTGCCTTATCTGCCTTATCATGGCTATTCTGTTCTTGTGCAACCCTCATTTTCCTAGCAACCTCCCAACCTTCCTCGCTCAGTGTGTACTTCCGTAGAGGTCTACCTTTCTCTTGGACTAGATCCTTGTTGACCAGAGTTGTCATCGAATTCCATGCCGTGTAGAACTTCCCGGCCTCACTCGGCACACTGAACGACGAGTCACAATGGGGTTGCGCTAGCTCTATAAGCTGTGCTTTGGTAAGGCTTTGAAGTGAATCCTCCGGCACGGATGACAGTGCGAGCAATAAGGCGTAGGGACCTGAACGTAGAGTGGGGACATATTGTTTTACTCTTCTAGGTTTCTTTACCGGGGCAGGCTCCTCCACTTCAGCTAGGTCATCGGTGCTGAGACGTTTTCGGGCTTTGCCTCGAGGCTTCTTAGGAGGAGGAAGGCCATTAGCTTCGCGGTGTTCCTTCAACTTTTCGGTTAAGCGGTCGCAGATCTTCGGGCCAATGCCATCGAGTTGCTGGGCTTCTGATGGATGACTGAATGTCAATGGGCAAGCTTTCATGGACTCATAGGCCCGTTTATATCTGTTCTCATGAGCCTAGGGATGTTCGCTGACAGGATTCTTTGCAAGTGGTCTTACGTGGTGACGCCCTTAGAGTTCCTCTCTCTTGCAAGATCATAGATTTCTTTAATCCATTCCAGGAGTAGAGGATTGGCGCAAGTAGCAGGAGGCATTGCAGCAACCAGCAATGACCATACCTGACAAGTGTTCCTCGCAATCCCTAAATCCGTGTGTGCTTCTCCCAGCATCTGGCGGTAAAGCGCGCTCGAAACGCGCTACTGTGTAGAGTCACGATATCACGTGACTTCTTTAGATAAGCTCGAATGCTCAGACCCTGTGCTCTACAGCCTCCCTGTTTCTATTTTGGGGACTCCGACCCTGATCTCCTCTAGCCTGTATCCTAAGTTGAAGATGCGTATGTCTGTGGGGTACAGCATGGCTTACGGTAGCGTTCCAGTCTCTTTCTCCCGTCTGGGTGAAGAATTGCTAGACACCAATCGCGTTCCGAATCATACAGGTATTCTAGAAAGATCTACAATTCGAGTGTCATCATACTTAGTAATAACATCCTCTTGTATTTAGAGAGTCTACATAATGTCACTGGACTTTGGTGTCCAGCAGCATGAAAATACCAGTCTTCTACTAGGCAAGCAAGGCAACGAATTCGCGTAACAACGTATTAGCTGCTCAAAAGCAGGCCCGTGCGAACAGGATACTGCTTAATTGTGTAATCATAGACCTGTCTTTGGCCTAATCCGTTACATAGATGGCATAACCATACGCGAACTGCAATGAATGATCCAGAAGCATGTGCTTGAAGTTTTGGCAAAGATTCATGTTCGACTGACAGGGTAAGAGGAAGATAATTCATTCATCGAACCTACATCAATCCTTGGATTATAAGATTGATCAAATCCTACGCGCTTTATGGTCATCTAATTGTATGTGTCAAGAATGGTTGGCAGTCCTCGCCTGTTATGCCCAGCGCTCTGACTGACACTGGAAGACCTTCGTGCGTGCACAATTGGGTTGCCTCAGATCGAATCGAGGTGCAGCCAAAGGCTATTGACCGAACTCAGGACCCTTTGGCTGGCAAGCAGAGTATAATTCGAGATTCAATATCGAAAGACGAAACAGGATTTGATATACTGGATAATGCGCCATAGAAAACGATAGAAACGCTTTTGTTTAAGTTCGAAATGGGGAAGAATTGGGGCCGTCATCGATAATCATTGATAAAAAAAGGGGATGCTGCCATAAAAAAACGTTATTCGATGCTTAATCTTCGTGCTCGCTATGCATTCTTCCGCAAGTTATCAGTTTTTATATTGCCATTTCATGTCACAATTAAGCTTACAATTGTCGAAATTTCCCTCGTCATTTCGACCGTCTTGGTCATTTCAATATAGGAGCCCCTTGCTCCTGGCCCTGCTGGCCGCTCTATTCTACCTGTTAGCAGACTATTCTCTACTTAAACTACCAAAATCTTACCCGATCGGCGCTCGTTCTCGTCCTCGGCCCCTGGCCCATATAGGCGCACTGCTGGTGGGTCGGTGGGGGAGGCGGGCTCTGATGCCTCTTGCGAGGGCTTTATTCGGCCGTCTTTGTTAATTTAGCAAGCACTTCCCACCGGATGAGGTCGATCCATCCAGCGACAGAATCATTATTCTCGTCCTCTGTTCCAGGCCTATACAGGCGGATTGCTGGTGGATCGGGGAGGGGGAGGGGGAGGAGGGTTCTGGATCCTCTTGCGAGGGCTTTTTGCAGGTAAAAATGCTAAAAATGTGTTAACATCTCTGGTAATGAAGCGATAGATAGATCAATGCTGGGATGTTTACGCTGTAGCTCACGCGATTATCTTCTTAATGGGGGAGGAGGAAAGGGGGTTCTTCAGGGTGGGAGACATTGTGATGGCGAAGATTTTGATATAATTGGGCCTCTTTCGAGGCCGCAAAATTGCGGCCTTCTTTGTTAATCTAGCAAGCACTTCCCACCGGATGAGGTCGATCCATCCAGCGATAGAATGCTCGTCGAAGCCACGAGGGAGCGCATTTTGGTGGGCGCGTTGTACCTATTGCTCCGATCAACATAGGCACTGATTCTGGCCGAATCGCTATCATCGACTATGTCCCTGGAACTTACTGTGACTTGGCTCAGGACCAAGGTTGTGGTATCATGAATTGGTCGAAGGAGCTATTCTTTCTCGACTTGACCCTTCATCGAGCCTTTAAGGCCTCACTAGAAAGGAGGATTCAATCTGATGTACGTGAGAGAGTCTTGCGAAGTCAGCACAGATGCCATAGCTTTTCACGTCGAGTAATAGGGCGCTAAGCACGAACCAAGAAGCTGACGCTTGGAATACCACAAGGCTGCATGTCCGCGTACATGTCAAGATATGGAAGCGCCTCCGCGTGTCAGGGTACCTTCCTGCTAAGCGAGCTGATTCGATATCTTAATTGAAGCTATCGTTAGCATCTTGGAAGCTTGGGCGGCGAAGGACAGCCTTTCTCACTTGACTGACATCACATATTGACGTGGTTCCACTCAAGTCAACACTTCCGACCAGCGTATTTGTGGCGTAAAGCTTGCAGACGTGGCTCATGCTCCTCCAGGTCGTGGTGTGGCTCATGATGACTCAAGAATAGTCTCCTGAAGAGTATCTTACTCTGAAAATAGAGCGAGTGGCTCAAGCGATACCCTGGCGTGCAAAGAATGTCAAAATAGAAGTTCGGGGCTATGCTGCATTGTGGGGCCGGAAATTATTAAAGTTCACCATGGGAAAGCAGCCCTTGGCGCTACGTATTGAGACCAGTGATACCAGGGTAATTACGGTTACGCTAGGCTATGAAGTCTTGTCTCAGTGATGATTAAGCAATCTCTAGCCATACACAGATATCCTTACTACCTTAGACATGAGGTGGCTAATGTCTTTAAGCAGTTCCACAGCTTCCTTTGCACAGCTTCTCATCAAGATCTCACCTTTGTCCCGAAAAGGCCTGGCCGACCCTTACCTGGGTCGTTAGAATTAATCAATGGATGCTGTAATGGACGCGAACACTGCAACCCCTCAAGGAGGCTGACATGGGCTGACGCCAAGAGACATCTTAGATGAGCTCCTCGCTTCTCCGAACCTTCAACATGGGACGAAAAGCATGGCGCCCCAAGCAATCACGACTGTTACCCTACTTCAGCTTGGGGGCGAAAAGAAATGGGGTAAACGTGTTGCGCAAAAGATGCGGAGGATCGGACGCTGTCATCAAGCTGTGTGTACAAAGATCCTCCACAGCAGTGGTTATCCAAGAGCGCTTTAGACCTGGAGTATGTTCCGAACGAGACACCCTACTGGCAAAAGCCGAGGGACCCTACTGGCAAACGCCGGGGGCTGAGACTCGGGCACCAGCTAGCCCTAAAGGTACCCACGTTACCTTGGCGGCTGCAGCCCTGCCCTCCTGAAAATTGAATCTGCCCCTTTTCCTTGGACCCTTCCAAATTAAGTGGTCATCTGCTCATTACGGCTATGTTATCGCCGGGGAGCCAACCAATAAAGGTATAGATGCCATTTCAGTAACAGCATTCCAGAATCTACATGGCGTTACCGGCGGGTTTACAACACGAGCAACGGCTCGCTAAGGCTCCAGTCTCCACATGGGCCTCAGCCTGGCTGAGTACCGAGAACGCTTCAGGGATGGTGTTAGATACGTCCGTCACAGCGCCTCAGCTGACTGTATGGAGTGACGGGTTCGCAGAGAAATAAAATCTCCACGTCGCCCTCCGCTCAGATTTCTGATCATTTCAGTCTCTGCAAACCTCAGCCCACGCCCAGTCCAGTCTATTCACTTCGTCCTCTGTCCCATTGCTCTGTATATCATCAAAATGGCCGCCGCCGCTTCGTCCGACATTGTCCCCGCCGCTCCCACTACCCTTCTTGCTGCGCTCAGCTCCGAGGCGGCTGCTGCCAGTGGCCTACTCGCAAGCACCGAGTATGGGTGTCCAGAGGTTAGTACCCATCCATCTGCTCTCTTAATTTTCCCTGGCGCCAGCAATTGCATGTCCGGGCCCAGATCCACACAGCCCTGGATCGTTCCTCCGTTGACCGCGGCTACCACTACAATTGTTCTGATTGGCGTTCATTGTTGCCTTGTTATCTTCTTGACAATCCTCACCATGCGTCGCGTAAAGGGAGCTAACCACACTCCAGTCCGACTTCCTCACCTTGGAATCCCAGTGTTTTCAAACCTCCAATATACCTGGGTGTATAGCGACCGCTATCACCGGCACAGACGCTAGTTTCACGGTTGACTACAACGCCGCCTGCTGTACCAGCATAAGCATTTGGGGAGAGAGCATAGCGAGCTGTTTCGAAAAGAGTGCTCCTTCCTGCCTTGATACCTCTGGTACGCGATTCCATCCCACTACCCCGCCGCTTGTGATTATCCAGTCAACAGTCTCTAACAGCTTCTTATAGCCCTCCTATCCTCAGCAACGGCACCAGGCGGATCTTACGCCACTGTCACTGGAGCAGATGCTACCGAAACCAACCCCTGCGCCCCATATTGGAACGGTGGTAAAGGAGCAGGACCCGTACAGACACCTGGGCCTTCTAGCAAAGGAGCAACTGCTACGGCAGGAAGTGTCGCGACAGGAACCGCTACGGGCACAAGTAGCGGAAGTAGCACAGCTGCGACAAAGGCCAGTGCGGCGACCAAGACTGGAGCTGGCTTGAAGGTATATCTTGGATTGGGGCTCGTGGGTGCGTTGGCGGTTTTGACGATGTAAATCACTGTTTACCTGAAAAGCGTGCGGCGTCTCCGATCGAAAAAAGCTACAATGAAGAATGGACTGGAGTAGGGTGGATTGTAATATTCTGTACAGCGTACTCAGGATTGATACCAATGTGGAGTTTCCGATTTAGATAAAGAAGTTGATTGAATTTAGCGATGAATCTGAATGATGTATAACTGGACAGGCTTTGATCAGGGTTTCAATACGCAGTTCCAAAGAGTAAATTACAGTCCTAGCTTTACATGCGAATTTACAAGTGCCGATTATGAAGCCTGCTTTAAGCAAACCGCGCTGTACACCATCACAGCTCCTGTCACAGCAACGATCTCAGTAAAAGCGCACGCAAAGGTAGAGTCTATCACTGAAATCATGATGGTGGCGCTCCCAAGGTGCACTCGCCGCCGCTCCTTCTCAAATCCTGACAAAGACGTCTCATTCGCTGCGGTAACCACGCAACTGCCATTATAAAGCTCTTGCTATCATTGTACTTTTATACTGTAGTCATTCCCGTGTGGTTCGCCTCCTCTTCTTCTCTTGAAGCTGATAGAGTTTTCCACGATTTGGAGCGGTAAGATGACAAGGAATGCTTGAGTGGCGAGTTTTGTAGATCGGTTTACCCTGTTCCTGGGAAATATCATCATTAGACTTGGGTATCTGGACATGGCGCGTTCAGGTAATGCGCACTAGTATTAAGTTGTATTGGAATTCATGATCTAAGCTGGAAAGGCTGCATTGCCGGGAAGTAGACTGCCGAACTGTGCGGCTTTTCGGGCTCCAATTGATGTCTTCAGTGCATGGTAGTTTTCTACCCAGAATCTACACTTTACAGATACCCACTACCATGCTCTTCATTGTAGGCCCAAAACACCAGGTGATCCTTAGCTGACAGGATAGACAGAAGTACAAAGCAGAGCGGTAGTCGAGTTTGTTGCGAATTTCGTTTTGGGATACTGGAACATTGCACCAGTTAGCGAAGCTTTCACCCCAGCAGCAGAATTCTCAGGTCAATTTCTCACCGTTGTCAATGATGAAACGTCTGCCACCTTTAGATATCAAAGGGGCAAGAGTTGCAATAATATGTGTCACTTCTGAATGGCAACCTCTACCATTCCAAACCCCCCACTCCGCAGTCACATGGCTCTGTCTCTTTATCCCCATAACCTACCTCTTGTGCGTCTGCTCCTACATGCTCTTATGGTTGTTCTTGTGCTTTTAATGCTGCGTTTTCTCCCACTTATCATGGCCGGTCCAGATACCTTGTCGAGCTTGGTGTAAAAGGGGGATTCAATCTTGGTCTGACAGGTGGCTGGCCCTATGGCAATAGGACTGATCAGTTGGGCCTGTACTCGCGGTTTTATTGCCGGTAAATACGTACTGGCACAGCTCAGAACTCAACGTGGATAGGGAATCTGATATCGATTGGAAAGGGGCTTTCTGCGAAGTCAATTCTGGTAGGTGCTCACCATCATCCTGTCGGTCACACCCAGGCTGCCACCGCTCAGACCACTTGCCCTAAGTCGAAGATCCAATGTTAGTCGGGTAGGTGCATCCCCTATGGACGAAGCTTATCGCTCCTGACCTATGCTCACACTCTGGCTACCAATTGACCCCCACGCTGACAATATTGATACCTTTCTAGATCAATAGGGCATTCGATGTCGCGATCCGGTAGGCTTTTTTTAAGGGACGTGGCTAACAAGCTTTGATAAGATGCTGTTGATCTGCTTAGCAGTTGACTCCAAACGGCCACCGCCTACATTAGACTTGTAGGACACGGTCGCCGACCCATACTATACTAAAACATGCGCATATTCTTGTTCAAATCAGGCTGGTGCAATCCGACGGCCCTCATAGCTTCTTCCTAAGTAACCCCACATTGCAACCGTTCGAAGTGACATAGAAAACCAACGATGTGACGCTCGCGGTGACCCGTCGCGGAGTGGGCATGAACATTCGACTTGATCCATTCGTCGGTGCTGTAGGTAAAGGGAAAGCTGGTCGATATGTCAGGATTCGATCCCCAAATGGGCATGAGCGATGGTTAGTACCGACGACAGACCGTCGGACTCCACTTGTGAGGAATTTCGATTCCAGCACTGTGACGTTTCTATCGGTCAAAAAGGTAGGATTGAGTGTAAGAAGTATGATGCTTTGCGTGTTGGATTCATCAAGCTCTCGTTCATCCAGCGATCGATGTGATGGGCCTTGGTGGCGATGATTGTATGGTTTCGTGGACACATACTGGCACAATGGTTTGGTAGATCGCTGGAAGAAAGAATTGGGAGAGTCTTGGTGGGATGGATAGCATTGGCATTGTGTGACGAAGTTGATCATTGGCGTCAACGATTTCTCTCCCATCGGCTCTTGAGTCTCTGACTGCGGTGTCCATATTAGACAGGAAGGTACTTCTTGAGTATGATCAGGGCGCTGATGTTGATGTTGTCCAATTCGGATATAGTTGGTGGGCTTGCGGTGGTTACGCTATGTTACCGATTGACGTTTGAGATTGCCCATGGATCCCGAACCTGACTTCAGAAATGCGTCGACATGTAAGTCCTGGTACGGTTGACTGTTCAAAGCTGTGGAAATGCTGACAAGAAGGTACCTAGGTGGTATAGCCAAGCTTCTGAGCGAGACCCGATTCAGGATACTCAATGGAGTCTTTAGCATTGATGTTATGAGTGTTGTAGTCCAAGGCCAAGAAGATACGGTGAGGTCCCATTTACCCAGGGACAATCAAGTTTGGTTGAGGAGCAGGTATACAACGTTTCCGGTTTGCGGATGCATGTTTGGGCTTTGCAAACGGCCTGGCAATCCTAAGCGGTATTGTCATGAGGTTTGCTCAGACAGCAATTGGTAGATAGTAGCCTCTTCTCGATTACATAAGCACTCAATCAGCTGATTGCCTTTCCCTTTCGCGTGTGTGGTTAAGAGCAATGTGATGTGTCTTTTTCTTGAGGCAACAACGTCTGATGGATATCCAGTTCCGAGATGTGCCAGAGTCTTGTGCAATGGCTTGATCCGAAACTTTGCTGAGCCTTGTTCAGAGAAAATGAACACGTCGTCCTTTATCTCCTATATGCGTATGGTTGTGGACAAGGAGTCGAAGACTTCCAGAAATGCTGGGCAATGAAGTCGCAAGGCTGTGGTGGAAGAGCTTCTGACACATGATGCAAGCAATGGAGCTGCGTTGTGAGATACGATATTTGAAGTCGGAAAGAAAGATAGAAGCTGTTCCCCTCACTAATGTTGTGTTGGAAACAGATATGGACTTTGCCTCCCGCTGTGCAGCTTCTCGGCTACGTGGTCGAACCCTTCACGGACCCACATTCATGTCAGATTCTAAGCCTCCCCATCATTGCAATCCCCCACATGTCCTACGAAAGCATTCTCAAATGATATTGGACAAGCATTCCCTGGCGGGTTATCGTCCTGATCGACTTGGATAATATGTTCCGACATTTCCGTCAATGGCTCGTTCGTCACTCAAGGAAGAACAGCCTCGACGCAATTTGACATTAATCGACACGCATGTATGGAAAATCACCTGGAAATATACCGAGCCTTATCAGGAAGTACCAATTGAAGGTCGTTCACCCGATAGATTCGCAAGGCTGTGAGGCTCTTGAGGAGGTGAGATCCCAACATACAAAAGAGCCCACCTCCTTCGCTTCTCTTCTCCATTGACGCAGTTCTCTGAACATATATAGATAAAAAACCGCTAATGCAGCTGCTGACTTGAGCTTGCGCTAGCCTCACAGGTCCCAACTCTGCTCTCAGATCACTTCTGAAGACTTGCCCTCATCGGATTCGGACACTGCTGGTCGTCTCCATCTATCAACGTACTGGCAATCACACATCTATGTCAGATTCTACATCAACGACAGGAGCTTGGACAACGAGAATGCTAGTAGGTTTTGCTTTTGCTGAGCCTCAAGTTGAGGCAATGCTTGATGTCAGGATTGCTGACCACGGGTCTTGAAGCCCAGAGGCGCGACTCTACGGGTCACTCCAGACCCCGAAGATGCTTTGGACTCATCAGAACTTGCCATGGAACTCATCAAAGCCACCACAAGGCAAGATTCTGTATGTGAGTGGAGTCTGGGCGCCCATCCCTGGTCACTGCTGAAACCCTTTTCCTGCAGGGGATAGAATGACATAAAGCTCCATGTGCTCGTGTCCAGAACTAACCACACTGGAAACCTCGCCATTTTGTGCAGTTCGTACCTGGCGATTGGACTGACATATCGACCTAACGAGATTCAAATATCGACTTCGGCTCTAGGGAGACATCCTCATCCTTTCGCTCACCTCGCAACACTATCTGTCTACACTCCAAGCGAAGAATATTTCTCTACGTGAATTTAGGCTCCTCTTTGCTGCCCAACGCCAGAGTCGAAGCTTATTTGGCCCGTTCCAAGGTGACTGGATGTATCGAACCAAGCCAGCCGCTTCTACCATGCTACATTCACACCGGCAACCGCATTGGCTTCTATTCCCTGCGTACTCAGCAATGAAGAACTCAGCAAAAGAGCATTCAAGAGAATGATCAGGGCAACTTGCCCGCTTCGAAATATCGGAATGGAAAGAACATCAGGAACAATATTCCAATTGGTATCCATCATCTCATTACCAACGCTGATCCTGGGCATCATACAGCAACAAATAGACAAGCTAACCTCCTAAACGTGCATCATTCAGGTGTCTTGTTCCTCAGCATGAGCTCCCCATCTCACAGGCTATGAACTTGGAAAGTCCTTCCTTCAGTGCGCACTAGTCCCATAGGTGCACAAACGGCTTTGCGCGTGGAGAGCTGGCCATGTCCCCCTATTATCGCACCTCGCACCTCTTTCTACATATGTTCCTGCTGAAGACGATCATCCTGACATGGAATTCGTCTCCACTTGCTACCTCGGCACCATTCCGGAGCAGGAGACATGACTGCCGGATCTTCAGTTATATTGTTCAGTACGCCCGCACATCTTGGACGTCTACAATTAAGTCACTCGTCATGGCTACTACATGGATCGTGGAGGCCACAATTGGACTACCGAGGACCTGGATGGCTATTGCATCTGTGGAGCAATACACACCACAGGCGCATACGGGCAAGCTAGAACCAATGCATTGAAGCGGATCAAAAGACAAAAACATCCGAGAACGGTGCGGCATCAGAAGAGTGAGTGGCATGACGCACTGAGCGGGGTCAGCCCGAATTGCTTCTTGTAACTGGGATCAAGCAGTCGTGCCCTACAGTAGGCTCGGGATCACCTGAAAGATCGACTGTATCATCAGAAGCCTGACCACTTTGAGGGAATATCTCAGGTTTCGATACAAATACGGCTTATCGCGGGTGGTTTTGTTGCTTTGTTCGCCAGGGTAGCTACTGGTAAGTTCGCTCGACCGCCAGCGACTACATAGCGTTAAATTGCTGATAAAGTAAAGAAATTCGCTTAAGAGATTCTGATCCATCGTTCGATTCAAGGAAGAGACTCCACCGAGGGTTGCACCATCCATTCCCCTGCTTCCTGGATCTCTTGCCATCTTTTGGGTCCTCCGTTTCCATACATATCACGTCAAAAAAGCCAGGCGAACGCCCAGATGTCGAGCGCAAGAATACGGTCGCAAAAGAGACAGCTATGGGGATAGGATCAGGAGAATCGGATCCATGGCATGGAACCGAAAAGAACAACGCATCTGAAGGAGCATCTCTGTCCATACATTGAGAGGAATTAGGCCTTTTCTTCCGGACAGAAGTGCATGTTGATTGGGTGATGCGATAGTTCTGGGCGGTTCTGAGGACCTTCGTCAGGCTAGCGCAAATTATCTGCAGCTCTTACTTGGAGTGGGGGGCATCATTCTTTCCAGGAACGCAAGATGGGCAACTGGGTTTGCTCCAAAGACCTGCAGGTGCATAGACTAGAGAGGCTGCTCGCTTTATTGATGCCGCATGCAGAAGAGGAACACCGTTCCAATCAAGATATGGATGTTCCTGAGCATTATCGACCATGATCATCAACCTCATACTGGACGGTCTCCACCAACATATCTCAAGGGCCTCCAGTCCCATGGGTTCGAGCCCCTCAGGCTAGGCGATGCAATTACATTCCCATCCAACTTGCAGCTCAAATATCTGCAAGAACGTGGCCAGCAGTGAGGATTGACTGGAAAAGATGGCAGAACGCTGGTTAGTACCTTGGAGAAAAGTAGAACTGTTGGATCTGTGAGATTGTTGGATTAAGGAATTGGAGGAATGAGTATGCAGAGTCTGAGGATTAGAATCTATGGAATGAGACTCGGAATACACATGTGATCAAGACCTAAGATTGTCAAACGATAGTAGCACAAGACGCTAGAATGGAAAACAGCATATTGATGCTGTTTGTCCAACAAAATGTACTAGGAACAGGTTGAACGCCAGCAAGGGGGCCAAGATCAAATGACACGCTAACCCTATTTGGGCTAGACCGCGAGAATTGGGCTTGGCAAGTTTGGGAGTTGAGCTAAATCATGACATTTGTTTGCACGCAAGAACATGTTTTGATTAGCATACCATCGTGTGGATAGATACAAGAGGCTACCATGAATTATAAGAGCTTCTCCTTTCATGGAGACGCTACTTGAGGCCCGCTTGTCAACACGGTACGATTTGTGTAAGAGGTAGCGCAGAATACCCGTAACGCATCCCTCTGGTCTTTCGCAGGGGCGCTTTGATTACACGGTCTTTTCTTTCAAGTTACGTGGCAGTCACCATGCTCATCATGCCCATCCCAAAAGATCTTTATTGTAGTTGCGTGTGCCGATGAGCTCCATACCGTGACTATTAACGACAGGAAATCGGGCCCACGGGATCCTTCGCATACTGAGTCATCGCATTCAGGTGGCAAGAAGCAGGAGATATATTCTGATCATTTCCCCTAGAAGCAACGAGAACCTAGACATGCAGGTCTGTCTACTGCATGGTGTCCAGAGCCGGGGAACAAAAAGGGACCCATTGTATAACGTTTGTTGGAATTCTGTGTTCCTGTCCCATCGCGATATGCAGAATCAAAACAGGTTGTAGTGGGCCACTTAGGAGATCCTCGAAATGCAGAGCCCTTTCCTGCTCCTTTAACATTTGTATGTAGACCTCCTTGAGGGAATTTCAGCGTGCCAAGCGGCATATCACAAGCAACCTACGGAATGGAGCAGAGTCAGTTATGATCTCTGTTCGTCGTGTTCCTGATCTCCAGGACTCCTGACCTTGGGATGTCTACCCCCTTGCATAGAAACCCGATATCCTGCATGAGCCCAGCTATGCAGCTTGCCGTTCCTCAAACAATATACGAACAGACTAATGGTGTCTTTTGATATCATTCAGACATCAGGGGACCGTCGAGCCACCATTGTTTGTCCCAATAAACACAACCTGTACTGAAGCTAGAGCAACAGTAGCTGCAAAGATCTCCACTCTTCGCGCAGCAGTGAAAATAGCCAAGCATGCAGCGAGTATAGCCGAGAATATCATAATGAGGCCCAATCGTACCGGTGTATGATTGACATAATAGAGGGCGAATATCGAGGCAGGCGGTATTAGGGACGAAAGGATAATACTGATCGTGTTGGCGGTAGAGTTGAACTTGGAGTCTCGATAATCATATATTCCGTTCTCAGTGGTCTTTTTAAGCTTATATCCAATCTTCTGATGATATTTGGGCATGAATTTTTCTGTTATCCAACGGGTGAAGACATCGCCATCTGTTTTTCGTACTGAAAGCGCTACAAGGTCTTTTGTCATCTCTTCGTTCCATGCATTACCCTCTGGCAAAGGCAGGAATAGAGCACCGAGGTCTGGATCGCCATACCATTCTCGTAGGACGCTGAGGTCATGTTCGTTGGCTTTCGGGAGCTGGTAGAGGTGGGAATGTTGGAGCAAAGCGTCATCTGTGCTAGGTGAGCACATTGTACGCATTTCAGCCTGGATAAGGCAGCTTTCATACTGTAATCCTTCAACTTTACCCTTATCTCAAGTATCTTTCTCCATTGCTTGCCCGCGGTAGCATCGGCAGGAGCACTCTTTAGGGCTCCAATATCGGACTGAAACACACGCCTCTGCTCATCGTCGGAATTGCTGTCATCAAGTACAAGCTTCTTGAGCTCGGCCTCTAGGTTTATCAACTCAGACTGTAGATATAGCAAATTTTGCGCATTAAGCGTTGCGAAACGTCGGTATATCGCCAAGCCTGCCTGGTTGCCAAGGATTTCCGCCATTGAGGAATAACTTCGTGGGGGCCATGCTGTGTGTCGATAACTTGAGACTTTCTCATGGTCGGTCAGTGTGTTGAGCATCCCAATACGAGTGCTTGGATTCAACCCTGAATTGTGTTCCTGCGCCATCTCTTTGTTAGGGGCGTGAGCGTCGTGGTATGTAGTTTGGAAGGTACATGGTTGGACATATTCGCCCCCAATCATTTGTACCCTGCGGGCTCAATCTTAAATCCCACCAGAGTGCCCCCAATGCAACACTAATGATGGGATTCCGGCACTACACATGCAGCCCGAGCAGGCAACAGTAGACCTTGACCGCCCCTGTTGCATGTTATAGGCTCTCATATAATTCTAAGGCAAGCAGATGCATGTTAAAGCATGCCTTATTGCGGCACACTGATGATTACAAAAAGTTGACGAAGGAAGCTGCCAGCCATTCTGCTCTATAATTCTATCTGTGCTTTGCTCTCTACTGTTTGCTTCCTGCCCATGCTCCACTTACAGTCTAAAGTCCCCAAGCTTTGAGCTGCTGCTGCATTTTTCTTCGCTCGTTCATATCCACTTAGCTTTGTACCAGGACATAGAATGCCTCGACACCCTAAGAATCAGCGGGAGGACGAGGACGACGAGAATGACTATATCAACAGCTACCAACAGCCGAGTCAGCAAACGCAGCAACAAGATGATGATGACGATGACAATCAAGAAGGGCAGAAGCAGCAACAAGATGATGACGATAACGACAACGCCGTCACCCCTCAGGGCCAGCAGAGGCAGAAAGTACGGCCCGATGATGATGACAATGAAAATGACGATGACGATCCCGGGCGACAAGTACCTGTCACACAGCAGCAAGACGAGGATGACGACGGCGATGCTGATAATACTCAAGGAGTGGTACAGCAGACACAGGAGGACGACGATGGTGATGGACAGAGGCCTCTACAAAATCGGCAAGACGATGATGACGGTGGCTCCATACCTTCTCCGCCCGATGACCCACCGCCAGATGATGACGAGGAGGATGGGCAAACGGGGGCGAAACCCTCAAATGTGAACATCAATTTGAACATAAACCTTGGAGGCCTTGGCAATACAGATCTTCATGATGGCGGCGTAATTTTTTCGAAGAAGCTCCTAGCACAATTGTTCTCCGGACCTGGGGAGCACGACCCTGAGGAAGATGAAATACCAGTCTCAGGAGTCCAGCATGATCATGTCGAGACCGCAGACTCAGGCGACTGGACAGTCGTCGAGCTCAAGGCGCAAGACGCCAATGGAGGGATTATATATATGAAAGCAAAGCTTGATTCCGGAGCCGACGATAACTTCATGTCTTGGGATATGTACGAAATCACAGGTGCGTCCCACTTGCATATGATTCGGCATCTTAGGTCATGCAAGGGAATTGACCTTTCACAGGCCTGGATTTCACCGCTTACGAAGGCCCCGAGGGGGCTCCAACTTTCACTACAGGGAGTGGCGCCGGAACATCACCTATTGGGACGGTAAATTTGGCTTACACTGCAGGCAAAAAAGCCCAGAGATTTGTTGAGACATTTCAAGTACTCGAAGGTCTTCCCCACGATGTACTTATTGGCAAAGATTTGATGGCTTCCGCACATATGATGATGGTGAACCCGGACTTTGCCAACCCACCAGAACATCCTGGTCTGTGTTTGATGGAATTGCCACCCAAAGACAAAGGTAGGTTGAATGCTCCATTCGAGTTTCAGCGGTATGGAGACTTATCCACATATATACAGATTCGAAAGCGAAAGCTGAGGCCTTCCAGAAGCAAAGAGCTGCTGAGCTGCAAGCTGCCTACGAAGCGAAAATGAAAGCGCAGGAGGCTGCCGCGCCCAAATCATCGAAAGGAAAGAAGCATTTTTTTGGGCATCATTAGTGGAAAGGATAACATGGCTAAGTTCCCCACCCTAGAGACACACTAGATTAGCATAATGTATTTAGTCGAGAGAATACCCAACCAATATATCGCATCCATCAAAATGATCTGTGCAACATCAACCCACTATGCTCTGCAGTGTATCTGATTTCATCTATGCCGTATCTTCGAAGAGTACTGTCCCTACTCAAAGGAAACAAGCGCCTGGAGAAGAATTGAGAATAGTGCGTACATCCTGTGGATGTGTTTTGAGCTGAAGAAACGCATCGAAGTACCTACAGAAAGCCTCTCGCTTCACTCGATCCGCTTCTGTTCGTGCCACCAACAATATTCTCTCTCGTCCGCTGAAAGTTGGGTTGTTTCACCACCCACTATCCTCTTTCCCCATAGCTCGATCTTGCTCACCACACCCCTCCTCAAGACCATCATGGTGACCAAGAGTAATGGGTTGCCATTGTCGTCGTCTGCTATGCACTCCATCTTTGATTCAATCACCCCCGGACCTTTCCTGTCGGTGCAAGAAAATTCTATAGGTCTATCTGGTTGTTCTTGCCACTTTCCCGTGAAGCATGCCCAATAATTTTCATATTGGACACAAGCTGAACAAGGAATCAACTTCCAGCGTTCGATCTCGTCCTCGTCTGTTGTTGGGAGCAGTGTCTCCACCGGAGCATTCTCAGCTAGATTTGGCAAGGGGTTGTCAGCGTATACGCCTGGGTTGCTGACGTGGATATAGTCTTCGGCTCGTTGGCTAGGACCGTTCTGTCTTATGCCGTCATTGATCCAGACTCTAACAACGGCGTAAGATACGGCATTCTCTCCCGATGACTGCTGTTCGGCGTTTGATGGTCCAGATGCTATGGCATTCTCAGAGGCAGGAAGCTCATGATGCTGGTGTGTCGGCTGCTCTAAGTTCTCGTCGACATGTTCGTTCCCAAGACCTGCCATATGTTGCTCCCATTGTTCATCAAAAAAGTCCACGTGTTCTTCGTGGCTTGCCAGATCGATGTCATAGGGAGATTCCAAGTTGTACGGTGTCTCAGACATGTTTATTTGATATGATTTGATAGGATTAAAAGATGACACCTATAAATCTGCTCGATTTCTACTCTGTTCAATATGCTGGTATGTGAAATGGTAGCGTAGACACTGAGATCAAAAGGGTGAACTTGTTTAGTATAATCAGAGGTCACACAGTTACCAGCCTTTCAAGGCACAACAATTTGCCACACGCTCCAAGCACCCGTGAATATCAACAGGGACCCTAGCAACGCACTGGCACCTCTTCGCGGTGCCAGGGTTCGCCGAAGAACCTACCTAATAGACCCTGTCTGTTACTCTCCTTCCCCTGTCGTACTCTGCGAGCACCTTGATCCTGATGTTGGGCTTCTGAGCGAACTTTTGCAATCGTTGTCGACGCAAGCTACCTCTCCTGTCGAATTGAGACAAACGGCTACCTTAGCACTATATGACCATCTGACTTACAAGGCACGATATTCTACAAGCAGCTACACTCAATTATACTGCCGTTTCCAATGATACTGATATCTAAAGCCTGCAGATAGTCCTATTGCATCTCACATGTTCCACGGAGCCCAACATCACCTGGTCACGATCAAGTTACGACAGAATAGATTGATCTTTTCTATTTTCTCCTGGAAGCGATCGCATTATTTCAAACGGAATGCTCCGATAGGTACGAGAGAACACGGTACATTGGCATCTTTCTCGCTCTGGGGTTTGCTTCTGACGGTCGGGTAGCGAGAAAGCCTCAAGGGAACGGATTTTATCGCTTTTCTCCATATCACAGCTGCACGCCCTCAATCGGCACATATCTACGAAAATCAGCGGTGATAGCAGATGTTGACGTGTCGATAAGAACGAGCAGTTGAGTTCTTATGGTCGGGAAGCGACAGAGCTACGGCGACACCGTTTGTCAAGAAGAGAGAGAAGTTACAGAAATACGCGACTTTCCGTTATTCAAACCGGTATCCGATTCCCATACCCCAGCCATGAAAGCTCTTGGACAGTAGGAACGAGGAGAGTATTTGCTACTCGTCCTTGGAGAACCTGGAGTGGATAATGGTAAGAGTGGGAAAGCGATATAGCTACACCGTCATGGACCATCGCGTGTTCGTACCGAGATACTACATCTCGCACTGAAACACGTTATGAGCGGGGTCTGGTAGTAGATAAGCTGGTGTTCGTCCGAGATTAGTTTGTTGCCAGATATAGTTCAAGTTACACTGATGAACTGTCCCCCCAAGTTGAGATTCAAACACACGGCAAGAAAGTCCGACTAGCTGTATTTCCAGCTTAATCTCTGCGAAAACTGTCCACTCGTAACTTGTTGGAGACATTTTCTGTTTAATTACATCTAGGATTGGAGTTGTAAGTCACCTCTTCTTCTCGTGTTTGCATACTTTTCTCTCTTAATTTGAGCAAAGCTTTCAAGTGTGACTCCAACCTTCCAAATTCTATCTCATGGTGTGCACTGAGCCGCATTGTGCTCCTTTGGATGGAAATAACGCTGTGAGAGACCGTTGGCGCGAGGGAAGATATAGTCCTTTTATGCTTGAGTCCTCTCGTGTAATATTGAACCTGAATCACGGTTGCTAACAGACCAAGAGGTGTTACGCCAACGATTTTGCAAGAAAAGCAAATGAGGAATGGCAATTACATATCTGTTACAATCACCCGAGGTAGCGCTCTATAGACCACTTCTCGCTTCCCAACCAGTGTCTTGCATGTCCCTTGGACCTCATGAATCCAATCCCTTTCACAAATTTCCCCCATTGGAGATGTTGCGACGGTATCGGCTGCAACTAGGATACCGATTCGTGGGGCATCAGACCTCCAACTGTTCCTCCAGCTCCTCCTCCTCCAGCTGATTTGAATATTCTCTTTTCTTGCTCAGCTAGGTTTCTCTTCTTATTTCTCCACAAGAACGGGCGACTCCTTGCCCACCATCTTTGGGAACAGCATTATCTAGCCCTTATCGTCCGGAACAACGCTCACGATAGTCCTTCCATGAAAACCCCCCCCCAAAGTTTGTAATGCTGTGTTCCCATCTGCTCTGGATTGACATTCCACAAGCAAAATCTTAAGGCCCGCCGGATTTGTGTCCGAATGATTGGATGTGTGATTCTGCCATAGAATTATGTCCGGCATTCATATGCTCGAAATTGGAGAAGAAGTCTGTCTGGAATGTTACTCACATGGAGTACGCCCATTCCCCCGGGTCCTGCAGTTCGAGGTGGACACAATTCGTGCATACGTTGTAGCTGGAAGTTGCTCTCCACCGGTAACGGTGATCTTGTTGTGGACAGTGGTATTGGTGGAATGGCCTTTCCAGCGTGCAGTAGAACCTATCCACGTGATCTTATAAGTTGCATCGTAGTTTAGTAGTATTGACTTATCCTTAGCTAGGTTAGAGCTTACAATAACCATAAGTTCATCAGCGGCTCTTAAGGCGGTAGGTAGAGTGATATGAGGGGAGGCAGCGTGGCTGGTTGAACGAGGTCGTTGAGAATGCAGACCCTTCAAAAGGTCCAGAGATGTTAGATACATGTAATTCCGTGGATAAAGTGACAGTAGGCTGTAGGACTTACTGTAGATATGAGTTGAAAAGAGGAAGCTGTCCAAGATTTGGGATGTCCTTCTGGCTCAACGGAGTCAGCTGCAGGGCTATGGCACTAAAGTTCGTGGAACAAAATGCATCGAATGTTAAAAACTGGATGTGAGAGCACTTTGCCGTGTGTAGTATATTTTCATTTGAAGAGGTTGCAGACTGGGACCTCCCAAGAGTTTGCCACACTTTTCTCAATCCGGGTACGCCCCAGAAGTACGTGATTGTGGTTGACAAGTCTTAGACCATAGGATAAATACAGCTTAAGCAACAACTCCCTCCGCTTTCATACCGAGATAATACACTACGCACCGAAATACTTTATGTGCGGAAGCGAGGACAGGCTATGGAACTCGAAACATGGGTTGAGATGTATCAATTTGAAAGCGATCAAGCTACAACTACAGCGTCAACAATTCATTGATCAAGCATTGGACCCTGGAGCAAGAGATCTTTATGGGCAGGAGCTGGGAGAAGATAAGTTGGTGCTTGTTCGAGAGTAGTTTGTTGCCAAACATAGTTAGTTCATGTTGGTCATATAGCTCTAAGGAATCACAGAATGCCTGGATCGGGGATAGATTTCGGGCCAGAGAGGTGTCCAATTCTCAGTGATGCTTCTAGACAGTAGGAGAAGCTCCAAAACTGCACTCGCGAACGAATTAAGAAATTAATCCAAGGCCCGTCCTGTCCCTGTCCCTGCCAATGTCCATGTTCCGCTTCGTCTTCGTCTTCCTCGTCTTCCTCACCCTCACTACTGTGCCTAGCCTCTCGGTCCTCCCTATCATACGCCCCAGCCAGACATAATCCAAGTCGTGTTCTTCTCTCCTTCCGTCAATACTGTCTGCTTTCCCGGTACAATTCTCTTGAAGTGCCATATCCAGGAATCCCGACCCTGAAGTCCGCGGTCGACGCCCTTCAGAAAAAGCATCTTATTGAAATTATCGTCGATAACCGTGTTCTCGCCTATGTCCTCCTCGTAAATGCTCTGTTCAATCCTCATTTCAAACTTGTGAGGGTTGTCCACCGACCCAGATCCCCAGGAACAGGCTAGAAAGGGGGTCCACTTGTTGCGGTCGCCGTAGGAATAGAGCATATGATCTTGAGCTTGATGAATCTCATGGTCGTTGTCGTCTGGCGGGTATGCGGTAACATGGAGATGGTCATGTCCTATTCCCAAAGGACCTTCGAGTGCTGGGCATCTTTCAAAGTGGCCCGTGTATATCCATACCAATTGATATTTGATTACAGATGAACGTGTTTCAGCGTTTGCGACTGGTGTTTGACTTGTCATAGTTAAGTGTGGATGAGTATGATTGATGGAGTAATTATTCCAGTTGTGCTTCTGAGAGTGAGCAGCGAGCTGGAGCCAGCACTCGGATGTGGGCTTTTGGGTATAGGATCGTCCTCTTGCTAGATAAATAACCAGCGAGATCTTACGTGCGTACGATATTAGACAAGGCGGCAATATTGCCGAGTTTGTGGCCTTTTTTGCCACAGCTCCCATGTCTCGCCAGTACGTAATTGTGTTTGACAAGCCTTATACCATAAGATAGATACATTTTACGCAACAACACCCTCCGCCTTTAGACTTTTGATGGTGCCATCATCCATACCCACAATATCTCTCAGAACCTCATCAGTATGCTGGCCTAAAAGCGGTGGTGGTGTCCTAATACTGGGCTTTGAGTACGAGTATTTGACAGGCGTGTTTACCAGCTTCATCGGACCACAAGTGGGATGCTCGACTTCCCCGACCATATCACGAGCCAGCACTACATTATGTCAGCTCTACTATTTTGCATTGACGACAACAAAATCAATTCACCGTGCTCATGGCTCAGCGTTCCCTGGATGTCATTGACGGCGGCATACGGCATCCCGCTTTCATCAAGCACTTCTAGCCACTCTTTGGTCGTCCGCTTCTCCGTCTCAGCCTCTATCATTGCTTCAAGTATGTCACGATTTTTTACGCGGACGCCGTTCGTCATAAAATTTTTGTCGTTTATCCATTCGGGCTTGCCTAACTTCTCGCAGAGCACACCGAATAAACGATCGTTACCGCCTCCTAACAATATATCACCATCTGCAGTTCTAAAACCTCTGTATGGAACTATAGAAGGATGAGCAGTCCCCCAACGTCCCGAATCAGGTTGTCCGCTAATCAAGGCAGAACTTGCAATGTTAGCTAGAGTTGCTACCTGACAATCACTGAGCGCCACATCGATATGCTGCCCCTTCCCCGTCCTCGCCCTTCCAAGCAGTGCAGCCATGATGGAGTTACTCGTGTACAGTCCGGTGGTTAGATCTGTTACCGCAACGCCAACCTTGACAGGTGGACCATCACGTGAGCCTGTAATGTGCATCAGGCCCATTTCTGCTTCTACCATGACATCGTAACCCGCTCTTTTCCGGTACGGACCCGTTTGGCCATACCCAGTTATACTGGCATATATCAGGGAAGGATTCAGCTTTGAGACTGTGCCATAATCCATCTTATATTTTTGGAGCGTGTCTGGCAGATAATTCTCCACAAGGACATCGCAGTTTTCGACCAGATTATGCAATATTGAAACACCGGAGGGAGAGGCAAACGAGAGGCCAAGCGACTTCTTGTTCCGATTTACCTGAGGTAAAGAACTCAGCTTCATACAGCGAAATCAGGGACTTTATATCATACTGAAAGAAAATATGCACTCTCCCCAGGACTATCCTGCTTGTTCCCTTTGATGTGCTTTGCATACGGTGGCCCCCACGCCCGAGTATCATCACCTCGAGTTGGATGCTCTATCTTAATGATTTCTGCGCTGATTGCCATATATCTCATCAGCCTCGCGGACATTACATCAATTCAGAGCAATCCTCTTAGGAAGTACATCCTACAGAACCATGACTATGCCTACCCAAGATCTCCAAGTATTTGTGTGCAATACGGCTATGATAATTAGCTCACGTCCCATAACTCTACAGCTGCAAAATCTGGCGTACTCCTGCCAGAACCCTAGTCATGTCCAAGACCCGGATACCTGCCAATGGCAGCGTTGGAGAAACTGCCGGCGCTGCTGTTGCGAGACCACGGCATATTGAACATCTCGAGCCATTGAATGCTGCTTGGGGCCGTATGGGCCTTGAGGGGCATAGTAGAGTTCTGAAACTGGCCATGCTACCGCTCAATACCCTGATATCCCCACTGAATCAAGATCAATTGAGGAACGAAGGCTGGATGCTAGAAGTGAGCAGACCTCAGCAGGCCTCGGCCCAAATCAAATGACGGAAATATTCCGCATCGTCATCATCATCATTAAATAGTACGCCGATATGTTACCGCAGGATGTTCAGACGCAGACTGAAGCCTGCCTATCATGTTCACCGGCATAGTTGAAACCATAGGCAGTAATTTCCCCATCCTGCTGTCTCCTTCCCTGCTAAAGCCTCTAACGTAGCCAGCTGTTACCGCTCTCGAAGCCCAAGATGACACCGCAGCCGGTGGAGGAGGCACCTCCCTCACTATCTCCGATTGCGCAGACATCCTCACAGATGCCCATTTAGGGGATAGTATAAGCATAAATGGGACCTGCCTTACCATCACCTCTTTCATGACGTCAGAGTTTAAAGTTGGCGTTTCTCCCGAAACCCTTCGCCGCACCAACCTTGGTTCTCTTACCAAAGGGTCAAAAGTGAACCTCGAGCGCGCCGTCAGCGCTGAAACGCGCATGGGGGGCCACTTCGTACAAGGCCATGTGGATACCGTTGCCACTATTCTCTCCGTAACCCCTGATGGAAACGCGCTTACGTTCCGGTTGAAACCAAGGGATAAGGAGGTATTGCGATATGTAGTGGAGAAAGGATATGTGACGCTGGACGGGGCCAGTTTGACGATAACGCGAGTAGACGATGACGAGGGGTGGTGGGAGGTTATGTTGATAGCGTATACGCAGGAGAGGGTTGTCACGGCGGGCAAGGGGGTAGGGGAGGAGGTCAATGTGGAGGTTGACATGGTGGGGAAATATGTAGAGAAGAGCGTCAGGGGGTATTTTGAGGGATTGGAGAAGGTTAGTAGAGAAGGAGGAGGAGGAGGAGGGGTACTGGAGAGGATTGTAGGGAAGATTGTGGAGGAGAAGATGAGGGGCTCGAAATAGACCGTTTGCTTTAAGTCAAATATGCAAGGAGATAATGACCATATAGACGGTTGGTATGCAATAGACATGTTTTACAAGCAACTGTTTTCACAATCAAAGACCGCCTCCAAACACCATCAATCATGCATGATAATATCTTACACCTCCTCGCTCCCTTACCAGTTACCCGTTGGAACGCCACTCTCTTTTGCTGGCGTGGCCTGCTGCATCTCTGGCCTGATTTCCATGTCCTCGTTATCCTCTGCCTCCTCGTTCCCCTCCGCACCGGTCTCATCATCTATCTCTTCGGGATCATCTGCAGTCCCACCCTTTGCGTTAATCAAGTTGGGGTACACGGGGGATACGATTTCCGCTTTTACTTCTGGTTTAATGTCCATAACGGCCTCATCCACTTCGCTCAATTCGCTCTCGTCATCTGCACTATCATGCACACTGCCAGGCACGCTGCTACCGACCTCTCTATCAGCATCTGCGTTCATTAGAACAGTCAAGTTGGGGTTGCTGCCAGAGGGCCTTCCTTGTTCCAAAGCGGGAGCTGGAGCAAGCGCTTTGAGAACCTTTGCTGGAACAGATGGTGCTCGTTGCGCTGCGATAGCTTCAGCTTTGCGAATAATCTCTCGGTTGGTGACCCATTTCGCCTTGCTCCTATGCTGTTCTCCTTGCGCAGCTGAAGCGTCCGGGGGTGGTGTGCCAACAGCGCTGGAGATCGGATTAGTGAGGATGTTGTCGACGCGCATGCGAACTCTGTTTTCTTCGGCGTGGAGCTCAGGGATGACGCTATCATAGAGATGGGCGTAAACGTCTCTGATGAGATCCTCAAAGGAATTCGACTTAAATAGCTTGTTGTTCATTTTCTGAAGTTCAATTGCCTCACGCAAAATATCCAAGCTGGGAGGACTTGTTGTCTGTGACTGCATCCATGTTTCTAACCGGGCGGCGTTATTTTGATAGATTTCCGGATCCATGCCCTGGAACTTGTGGTCCGCGAGACCCTCAGGAACGGGACAAATGGGTTGATGTCGTAAGAGCTGATGCACTTGTCAGCTTTGGCAACTCTCAGATAAGTTCTGCATGCAGCGTACCTGGAGATATGCGCGCGATACTTCTTCCCACACTCCAGCATGATTCACAAACTCCCCAGAGCGCTTGCGAATCCGACGCGCTAACAGCTCCATCCCTGTTTTGTCGTTCAAGTTGTACAATAGGCGAGTCATAAACCTGACATATCGACCAGTGTAGACAAAGTGTCTTCCGGCTCGTTCGTTGTCAGGTTTCCAAACTTGGATAGCCATAGTCTTTGTAAAGATCGATTGACTAAGCTCGTGCTTCGCGCCAAGGTTTGCTTGTGGTTCATTGGGTTCGTCATCGAAGAGAGTGTGAGCAGCCTGTAAGTAGGTTAAGAAGGAGGTCCCAAATCTTGATATAGGAGGACTAACCCTTGCTACCATGCGATGATGCCAATTCGCCTTGTCCGCTGACCTGAGTGCCTTCAAGACGTGCAATACATACATGTTCCATCTGGTAACGTCATAGACCTCGGTAGCTTTGCAAGCGTAAGGCGTGCTTTGCAGGATATGGAAACCCTCATCTGGCTAGACGAATGCGTCAATAAAAGCTTACTTGATAGGAAAGGTAGCATACTGAGATCGCTCTACGTCGGACGAGCTTATGCACAACTGAAACCAATTTGTAGTGTGGTTCCAGGATGGGATCTTTTTCTGGATGCCTACTGTCACGTTTGTCCGGGCAGGTCTTAATGGCTCGTATGAATGCGTCGATGGGAAGTCGATAATAGAATCCCTTGGAATAGCCTGGCATCCTGTCGCAATAATCCCACATTTTCCATAGGACCTTCCCCAGGTTGTACGATAAACTGTTCTGCATCAATAACCGACTGTCGGTCTCAAGTGAGAAATGACTTACATCCAATTTTGGGGCTTTTGGGCTGAAGCCCGGCGAAGCAGCGTGCTTGCGAGCTTCCAGGCGGAATACAACTGCAGCGGTTTGAAAGGGACGCTTTGGTACATACCAACTTGCCGGGAGTTATAGTGTCTATGGAATTCGTCCAGCTCGAAAGCTTTCATAGAAAACGGCTCTCGTGTAGAGGCATAAACGCGAGTTCCAAAATCGGCATATAGATCAGCCATTTTGCTGGTGTCTTCGAATGACGGATCTGCACAACGGGTTGCGATTGCAACGGCCATTGAGTAGCAATGTATGGCCTTCCGCTGCTTGACTGCTAACTCGCTCATATCGTTCTCCAGCTTCTCTGCTGTCCATGTGGCGTCCTCATCAATCATAGTGTCATACACTTGAGCTAGCCTATACCACGTTTCCCATCTCTCGGTATCGAACTCGAGATCATGTCGGAGAAATGTTCTAGCAATTTCAAGGTCGTCCGTTGCTCCGGCAGCCGTACGTTTCTGCGACCGGAACTTGGCTAATGCAACATGGCCTAGAAGGAAGTACCAGCCTCTTGCGGCTATTTCAGAGCCTTCCGTGTGTACAGGACGTCCACATAGACCTCCGATTCCCTGCAAGGATCGATATAAATCCAAAGGATTGATCGGTGATTTCAAGTAGTTGTTCACAAGCCTGTTGTTAAACGTCCGTGCTTGGGAATTTAGTAATTTCGGTATCTTGATGACCTGCTGCATCTTGTCCACAGTAAATTTGAGGTCACTTTTGAGTAGATCTCTGATACTGATTCTGTGGACCTGCAGCATGACGAGATCCATAATCTCAAGGGCAGTACGCTTGTCCAACTCATCCGGAAGGCACCCATGATCTTGCATTTCAGCGGCATTCGACGATATCTTTACTCCGTAAAGATCGAAGATCAATTGAGCCATATCAGTATCCCAATTCTCGGCATGGTGAGCCCTCTCAAGCTCAGCTTTCATCAACTTGAGGAAGCACTTGTTCGCTAGGCTACAATAGCATCTTAGCCCTAAAGCATAATGCATGTGCTCTAGGAGGTTGATCAGAGTCCCGTTCCCATGAGGGAAAAGATGGTCATACTGAACCATCGCTTCCTTCAGTAGCGAATGCTGCAACGTCCAACTTTTAACGATCATGTCCCGGAACTTATCCGTAGATTTTGCCAAAGCTTTGGAGGCTGCTTGAGTCTGTGTTATTGGTGCTGGGGTCTGGCCAACCCGTATTGTGTCTTCCCATAGCGCAAACACGTGCAATAGATTTTGCAACCTAGCTAAAGCTTCCAGAGCACTAACAATTTGATCGCTATCAACGCATTCGAATGCTTGATCCTTGGATGATACAATGCTCAAGATGCGCGTCATGTGATCATCAAGTCGATGCAACCAACGAAGCAAGCTGTCCCGGCGGACCTCAGCAGCCCCCTCTGTAAATGACGGAGAACTCAAATGGTTCACGATAAGCTCAAGGATCCGAAGGTCACAGGAGAGGACCTGAGGTGGATAATTGATGGCACGATAAGCATCTCGCATTTTCTGCCATAGAAAGAGTCTGAGCGGCAAGCTTCCTTGCTCCAGGAAACGTAGTGCTTCCAATAATTTGGCATCCGGGTATGTACTCGAACAACCTTCACCACCACGCGCTGAAGCTTCCGTAGCGGCATCCTCGGTCTCAAGCGTAGGGGTATTTGGTGCATCATCATTCTCTAGCTTTGCATATTTGACCGACAGTTCGAGTAATGGCTCGAGGCTCTCAATGATGGTGAGGGGATCGTTATTTTCGGTGCTGAAAACCCCCATGAAAAAATCCATCGTTGTGAGTCTGGATATCTCTTTCTGTGCTGCTTGAAAAGATATTTCTGGCATGATCGCATTGTTCGGCAATTCGATCTTTACGGGGCCCTGGCCCTGTATCTCCTGTTCGAGGGCCCTAAGAACACATATGAGATCCTGAAAACACAAGACAGTCAGGTCTCGAGAGTCTGGTTCCATGAGGCTGTTACAGACGACATAGGCCCACATGAAACGGATGTAGAGGTCCCTTTCTGACCGACTTTCAACAGCTACCGTGTCAGTATCATTCCCGCTGTTAGACCATTCATTTATCAACTTGCTCGACAATGCAGCCCACCGTGCTAATCTGTCACGTTGTTGAAGCCGAATCGCTGTATCAACTATGCTGCTGGGGTTTGTAATCCGTCCGTAGACATCTAAGTGTAATTCGAAAATCGCCTGGACCAGTAGCATACAATTTCTTTTATTTCCATCATGCTGCTTGATCTCTGGCTGATTGCTTTGGTGGTATTCCAAGCTGGCGATCATTGCGTGTATCTCAGTATAGATGGCCTCGTCCTGATTGACAATGATCTGCACTATTGACTGTTTCAGGTCATTCGGCCATATAAAGCTTTCATATGAAGAGCTTTCGAGGCCCGCTAGGTCATCTAGGCGGCTGTCATCGCCCAATTGCGGGTACTGTCCAAGGAGTTCGTTGATCCACCGGAAAGATAGCTGACCGAGGCTCGTGCAGGTGTTATTCACGGCTTCCACGAATTGCTCAATACCGGCTTCATCTGATAATGTTGGTATCTGGAAAGCTTGTTGCATTTCCTGATTTGAATGCTCTAGGAACGCTGTGAAACTCGGGCTCTGGGCGCCGCCGATTCCTGCAGCAGGGTCCTTTGGATCGTGTCCATTCAGAAAAGCTTTGCCCTTGGCCAGATCCCAACTATCGAGTGCATTCTTCAAATCCAAAGGTGCTAAATCAGATGGTTCTGGGCTTGGCTCTGTGTGAGTATCCACAGCGATCGACTGAGGCGGGAAAATGAGTTTTCTAAGTGACGACAAATCGCAGTATTTCCGACGTGTAATCGTGGAAAGTATACGCTCAATGGATGCGAAGACTATGTCGTCTGCTTGATGGTAAATTTGGAGCTGCTGCTCATACCAACGAGCCCAGTCATCCGCTGTGGTATCTCTGAAATTGTCCGGGTCAGTAGCTCCCCTCGCTTTGATCCGCTTGCTTCTAGAACGGCCTTCTGTAGATTCAGGTAATTCAGCTGCTTCCGAGGAGCGTTTCCGCGTTGGCAACGATACCAGTCCTGGCTGTTGGACGGCTTCCTGCACACTTGTCCTACGTGTCCCAGGATTTTGGATTTCCACTGGATGCCCCGCTTCAACGAACTTGGTGGGGCTCTCCAGGGCGTGTTCAACGATTTGTACATCCATGTCGATGGGAGATGCCTGACTTGGCTCGGCATGTCCAAGCCAATTTCCCACAGTCCCTACGCGGTCTGCTATAATTCGCACAGGCTTAATAGAGTCCTGGGAAATTGTTACGGGGGACACGTTCTGACCCATGTTAGAGTCACCGTTCGCGAAGAATTTCGGCAGTGGCCCTGAAGATGCTGAAACTTCCTTCCCTGGGAGGACAAGGCAATAATTTGCACCAGGAGCTGGATTGATGACGCCTTGAGCTTCTTGAGTAAGCTGAAGTAGTATAGCTTGTCCGCAACTTGCCCACGTCCTTAGCGGGATGCCAATAGCCTGAGTTTCGGTAGCAGCGGAAGGTGGATTCGCAGAAAGATTCAGTGGCGTGGTAGGAAGAAATGGCAAAGGATCAATATGTTTCCTCAGCGCATGTACGATTTGATTCTGTCTCTTGGATAAAGCTGAGAGTTGAGTTTCTGAAAGTTGGTCTTCCAGCGATAGAAGTAGGGGCTTCAGCTGCTCTATTGCAAACCCCTCCTCCAGTCCCAGTGGCTCCGCCCAAGCTTCGAAGTCATTCTCGTCACTGTCGAGTACTGCTTCTAGGCAAAACCTCGTAATACGTCGACTCCCCAAGAAACCACCGATTCTAGAAGTCTGTCGCCACAGCTGCAGATCCGATTCGTCTCGGTCAAGGGCTTCAACGAAAAGCTTTAAGCTCGCAGATGCAGCGAGTGCATTCTGTTGCTGTACTCGGTTATAGTCAGATCGAATGTCCAACTCTAGACGAGAGAGCTGATGCTTAAGGCGATCAAGAATGAATTGGCCATGATTTTTGTACGCGAGGTACAATATCTGCGGCAAAGTGCTTGGGGCGCCATCTGTGCTTGTGACTGGTGCAATAAGCGTGGGCGCCAATGCATCATCGAGGTCATCTTGAGAGTCTTCGACATCCTCGTAAAGCTCAAGACGTTGAGCTTCAGATAAAGACTCAGGGTAAGTAAATATCTCAGACCGAAATAGCTCGCGGTACGCGACTTCAGCCGCATCATAAAACAAAGAGCCTTGAGAATGTAGTCTTAGTGCATTGTGGTATAGCTTTAGAGCTTCTTCAATCTACCAAATATCAGCGTCAATAAGATGTTGATGGCCTCTGCGTTAAGGACGCGTACCTGTATCTCTTTACTGTCATCAATCTCTTCCTCGCTCTCTTCCTCAATCTCAACATTTAAAGGAACAAAGCTACTCTACTGATCATTAGGTTATATGCTTCTGAAATTATACATGAAGTGCTGGGAATGTACCATATCTGCAAAGTGTCCCTTTCGAGTATAGAGCTTTTTTGAACTCGGCTTCTATCCATGTATAATACACACCCGAATGTATTAATGGGGAACAAAAGCAAGATCGTGAATTGCGAGAGCACTTCGAATGTCCAGGGTGATAGATATGATCGTTTTATGGTGGCCGCGACAGAATTACAGGCCTCAAGCAACGTATGACGCTAGATATTGATCCGCGTTTAGCTCCCGTCCACCTTAATGTGACAAAGTGGACCAATCACTTTTCGAGAAAAAGCGACTTCACTCTCCAGAGCCACAATCCCATAGATTGCCGTGAGAACCACCTTGGAGGAGCTTTCTAGGGTCTAAAAATCTTGAGATCTCAATCACCAAATGAAATCCTGAGAACCGGATCCAGAAGGCTCTATCTCTGAGGCTGCTTCCAGCGACCGAACTTCAAAAGAAGCTTGGAGCTCCCCATTAACAGCGCGCAATGGTCGCGCCTGCGGTCCCAGAGTGATTATATTGGTCCCTACATTGTTGCTTATCGGAAAGACTAACGAAATCCATCTCAGGATCGTCGAAGAAGAAATTGAGTCCGCAATCGAATCCCGCAATGAAGCCCTGCAAACGATACGGGAGCTTGGGCCCCCAGATTTAGTACACTTGGTCAAACAGTCGAAGTCGAGTGGGCGGCAGGTATAAATTGAAAGAAAACAATACAGGTTCAGCTCGTTAGCTGATGTGCTATAGCAGAGTGGTGTCTATCATCATGTCACAGGGGTAGATGCTTCCTCATCTGCTAGCCTAGCAGCATACGTCAATACGCTGGTATACTCGCCAAATGACAAGACTCACAAGGTTGTATCTGGGCTTTACTGGTAGGTAATTACCATATTATGCGCGAAACGACCTATTTACATTGCTGTAGCTGCTATAATGCATTCTCCCACTTAGACATGCGGGTCGAGGTCAAAATACCAGGCGGAGTGGAAAGTTATTGCATAGATGAGCGAGGCGACAAGCGTGTAGCATCTGAGGGTCTCTGGCTAGAAACATTTCTGTGCGCTGTACTAAGAGCATATTCCTATGCAGACGATGGTACCGGCGATAGCATAAAAAAGATTATTGGCGTACGACGATTCGATCCTATCACAAGCACAGAAGTGGAACATAAGTTTTTGGACGCCGCCGAAAGATTGTTTTTCAAAGGTCAGTGGGACGGAAGGTGACGCAGTCTTGATCTGACCGCTCTACAGGATCGCAATTGGGCTCTGAGCCTGAAATACAAGTGCCAAACGTCGTATCCAACCACCTTACGACCGGCTTGCTCAATTATATACACACCACGGGAAGGTATACCTCGGGCATCAATCTATTCGAGAAGCTTCGAAGCCGGGATGTTGAAGTTTCGTCTCTGCTAGCGCGTGTCCTGATAGCTGCAGACGAAGAAGTACAAGCCGTCAAGCTGCTGCATGATGCAATTAGTGAGCTACCCATGGATTATTCTCTACTAGACTGCCAGTCTGGATTTTGTCAGAGAAAAGGTCGCTTGGACTGGGCGCTGGAATGTGCAAAGCGCAGTGTGACAGCTGCACCGAGCGAGTTTGGCACCTGGGCGAAACTTGCTGAAATCTATGTTGGCCTTGAACAATGGGATCTTGCACTATTGACACTTAATTCGTGTCCTATGTTTACGTACCAGGATAAAGATACTCCACGAATGCCTGACCCAGCACGTGTACTGCTACCCGTACTGCCTGAAAGTATGCTGGACGAGATTGATGAATCTCCGCAAGCGTATGACAGCGAGCTCGTACACCCATCCTTACGGAAATTACACGCGGCTGGCTACAAGGGTACCTTTTTAAAGGCCTACAGTCTACTAACAGAAATTACCGCGAAGATTGGCTGGGACCAGCTACTAAAGATTCGGAGTCAAGTTTTTGTAATGGAGGAAGAATACAGGAGTGAGAAGCAGACTGGTGGAAACCAACATGCTTCGGCAAACCAGAATGCAAGTACCGTCGCTCTGCATTCTCCAAGCCCAAAAGCCAACGGCTCAACGCCAGCCGACGAAGATCCGGACGACGCAGAGAACAATGACGGCGAACCACGGATATCAACAGCTGAAGCAACCATCACCGAAACCAATGGGACCCCATCTAATCCTACACTAGCCGCAGACCAATCGATAGAGAAACCCAACCACACCATTACTTCTGAAGAAGTCAAGGCCGGTAATGAAGAGGTATAACTGCCCCTAACATAGTGTGATACAATGAGCTGATGTTTAAACAGCCTGCGCCTTCAAACTCTCACTACACCCAATTTCACAATAAGCGTCTCTGCGAGCGCTGGCTCGACAACCTCTTCATGGTGCTCTACGAAGATCTCCGCATATACACCATCTGGCGTACCGACATGGCACGCGCCAAATCTGAAGAATCGATAGGAGAATACCGCAAGTCGGCAGAAGAATGGGAGATACTCGGTGAGCTCGCTGAGAGGCTACACCATATCCCTGAAGCAGTGGAGGCCTATCAGTCATGCTTGAGAGTGAGATTCAGTCCAAAAGCTATGACTGGCGTTCTGAGGATGTATGAAGGACAGGCCAGAGTAAATGAAGTGTTGCAGTGTGTCATACGACTGATTGCATGGCAATATCGATGGTACTCAGAGGTAATTATTCTACCCAGTTCGGATCTTGAAATGGTAATACTAACAACCCCTATACAGTTCTCCCCAGCTCTGCTCCAGACTGTGCGAAAGCTCATCGAGAACGAAGGTGCAGTCAAGGTTCGCAGCATAGTGCAAGCGACGAGTCTCCCACAGCCGGTTTTAGACCTGACTCATCGCTATGTTGAACTTTGCGCGCAATTCAGGTCGAATGGCAGTGACGGTTAAGCTGTTATGTATGATACTAATGCCTCATCTTGACGCGAGCTCATACCAAGTCATTTCGCTTCCTGATTTCCGCTTTCTCTACCATTCTCGCTTCTGTCCCTCTTCAAGTCTGATATGAAGAATAGAGGCAAAAGCGGCGGATAAGGTGCTTTGCTCATGCAGATATCACATCACCAAGCTGATATGTCAATGTTACCGTAGGGCTTTCATTTTCGGCAAGCGGGCTGGGTGCTGTGCACTATTTCGATCTGAATCTTTGACGGGTCTGGGATAAACAAGACTGACATGCGGTGCACTTATTGTCCTTACTAGAATTGCTTCCAGTTTCAAGTCCTCTAGCAGATGAGAGAATTTGACCGGCCCCTTCTACTACGTGGCATCATAGGGAGAGGCGTGAATTGACGGCATTTCACATGTTGCAGCTTAATATCTTCATTCACCCTACAACCAAAGCGTGAACATCAAGCCAACATATTCATTGCACTTCCCACATTCCATACTTTCACTTCTACAAGACGCTTTATTTCCTACTATATAAAGGCCTCCCCTACCCTCTCTTCCACCCTTCCTTAACGTCCTCACAGCACCTGCTGACTCGCTGAATATAATCTTATATATGTTGCACGATCTATCACGAGCCCGTGTGATTTACAACTCAGATCCTTGCTGGAATCAAGCAGAAGATGTCTCCAACAAGTGGTGCGTGAACAGTTTTCACAGAGATTAAGCTAGCAATGGAGCCAACCGGACTTTCATGCTGTGTGTTTTGGAACTCGATCCGGGGGGACAGCCCATCATTTCGTCACTCACGGGACCGGACCTGCCATTGTACATGAGAGCTAGGACTTAATTGGAGACTTGGGGGTGGTATTCGTCTTGGGTGAAAGAGGACGAGACAACGGTGGATGGTTACTACCCTACGCTACCTAGCCACGATGAACAAGAAATTGAGTATACTGGCGATCCGAACGCTCGCGTATAACATTGATATCTACGTTCAGACAGAAGATAAAGGTAAGTGATCACGGTCCTGAGTGATTTTGTGCCGTCCCTAGCTTTCTCGAAGATATGATCTTCTCATGGCAAGCCTTAACCGAGTCCCAGATTTGAGCGTTTTCCCGAGAGAAATCACTGGATCAGTGCAAAATATCGGAAGCTGGAGGAAGATAAGTGCAAAGACTAAGAAGTCGGAGGACGAGGGGTCACAGAACACATATTCTAAGACTTGAATAGCATTATGAACAGGACTTCACATCAAGATATGTATGAGAGAATCTGAGATACTTTCGCTGCTAAGTCCCTTGCGCTTCCTTTTCCAACACACATTAAGCTGCTCAAAGCGGTTTTCCCAGAACAAGAACTCATAGTTTGCTCATCCACAATCTGCAATCATTTGTCCTGCCATCTCTTCCTCCAAGCCCACGCCACTTTTGACCCACTATTGAGGCTGACATGAGCATCGACGGTATGATCGCTGTTTCGTTGTTGCAAGGATGGATGGAATCCGGGATGCGGTGATGGATGTCTACTCCGCTACCACCGGTGTATCGTACATTCAAACTTCAAATACCATCTAATTGCCGTCCAAGGTTTAGAGGATTCGCCTGTTCTCGACAGCTTAGCAGACAGTTCTAGTGGAATAGGAAAGTTCGGGGATCCTACATTGCCAGGTGTTCAACCTGTGGCCCTGTCCACCGCCTCGGTACCAGTAGGTGTCAAGTGCATTCACCAATGTAAGCCTATTGACCGTATACACTGAATGATCGATCTATTGCTTAGAGAAGTCGACCATCACACATCCATTAATCTTCATATGGGAATGCTGGGTAAGTACTATATTTCCATTGTACCCTGTGGAATCCTTCACAATGACTGAACAAGACCATGAGATGATAAATAGTATCAAGAACTTCATCTTCCTCTGGTGCCATTATCGTAAGATTTCATGTCTCTGGAATCTGGAGGTAGTGAGGATGGAGCTCGTGATCATTGAGGAAGCTACTACTAGAGGGATAGGATGATGATGATTGGAGTTCTCCAGAGAAGTAGAAGATACTCCGTAGGCGATGTCGGGTATGGTCTATGGCATCCATATTAGTTGATAATTGTTCACGAAAAACAACCAGAGACGCTGGTAGCAAAATTCCCCCCATTTTTCCTACTCACTGTAGCAATTGTAACTGCTCAAGGGTGGATTGTCAAACAGTGCGTGTTTCTCTGATGCTCGCAAACGAAGGTCTAAAGCACTTGTGGTAAGTTTCGTGAGGCGCAGAATGTCAAACCCGGATGTTGAAGGTTTCCGTAAAGGTGTAGAATTCTCCCGTGGCCTCTGGGGACTGCTTCTGGTACCGAGCTTCTTGAGATCTGTGTAAGCTCCGGAATGTATTGGTGTAAACCAAGCAAGATGACTCCACAATTAAGAGAAATTCATCACCCTTCCATGTTACTAGGCTGCCGAATCCACAGAGAGGCGTTGTATGACCGGATTCCAAACGCTGTCTTTCCCACATCCGTAGCAGATGTAACTCCTGCGATCTGATCGTGAGTGTAACCCAATCCTGGGAATGCAAGCCGACCGTATAGGTGTGACCAAGTGAGTCCCAAAACCTCGTAAGCCGAACCTCTGGAACGAGATCCCGTAAGGGATAGTGGATCCTAGGTAGACGGACAACTGCAGGGTAAGTCAGCACAAATAGTCTGCTAGCAGATTCCTATGCATCAGCTACATAAAAGCATTGCTTTGACAATGTTCTAATGTGCAAGTTTCCTATGCTCGAGCCTTGCGCGAACGCAAGCCTCTTAGAAGCCGACTTTTGGATCTACGCTCACAGCGATTGCGGAACCAATGGTGCGAACAGGAAGATCTCGACTTACTTCATGGCTGTCCTGTTCTTGTTCGTGCCAGTAGATCAAGAGAAGAAAGCCTTTGACCATTTCGGGTGCTGAATTCTCCATGGCGTAATATGTCCAGTCTCCAGATATCCCTTGATCGGCCGTGCCCTCCGAAAGCGTTGATGTTGGTAGCCTTGCACTGTATCATTCTTGTATCATATCCATAGCTCATAAGTGTTCTCGTTGGAATCTCTTTATGACCGATACAAAAATTCGAGGTGTATTGGCAAAGTGAACATAGAAAAGTTGGGGTGCTAAAAAGAGAGTGAATTAAATTTATTAGCTTGCTAGCTATACCGGGTGTCGACTGGTTGGTGGATTTTTTGCAACAAAGTATGCATCGTTTAAGGGGACTCATTCGATATGGACACTCGTGAATGGAAGCTGCTATTAAAGGAGCTTTTTTATTAATAACATGGCTGTTCTATGCGGGCTGGGGTCGGCTCAAAGTCCTGGTGATCTCTGAGTACCCAGTAAAGCCGTGAGAGAGACGGTTGGTATGATTTCTTATTATATAAAAATTGGGTATCAAAATGAGGCGCTATAAACAAACAAGTATGCGTAAGGCTATGACCGCTCATGACCCTCTCCCCTGTCTGCCCCATCATGAAAGTTATCGTTACCATTATTCAAAACGTTCCTGGCATCTGCCTCTACATCTATGGGAAGAACAGACTCTTTGCTGAGAATGCCAGTCCAAAAAAGTCAGAGCATAATCATGATGCAGAGTAGATAATATGACATCATCGCCAAGCTGGAGGCGCTTTCGAATACGGCGGCGGCGGAGCTGGCTCTGGGGAGTATGCCGAACTGCGAGCATGCTGGACCAGAGGAGGTTGTTGCTGTAATTGGCCATAATACGAACTTGGCTGCGGGGAAGGCAAGCCGCGCTTGAACAAATCATTGTGTCGGATGATAGACAGATATTCCATTACTTCGTGGCGCTTCTTCTTGTCGTCGCAGTCGCTGCAAGTCTCCAGAGCAGTACGTTTGTAGTGATCTTTACCGGCTCGAGCTTTGAAGTCCGCGCCCGCGCGGATAAGTTCGCGAACAGAATCTATGTCGCCTCTTCGAGCTGCCATGTGTAGGGCCGTTGAGAGTGTGCCGGGTAATGATGCATTTACTTTTGCCCCGCGGTTGTGGAGCAGGGCTACTAGGTCTGTATTCTCGGCTTCCACAGCCATCATGAGGGGCGTGTAGCCGTCTTCTGTTGCAGCATTTACTAAGGCTTTGTGATCGATTAAGAGGACCGCCATTTCGAAGTGACCAAGACAGCAGGCATAGTGTAGAGGAGTCAGAGATGAGCCTAACAACTTTGCTCTAGGGTGAACATTCCAAATTGGAGCCCGGTCCGACCAATGATTGACTTGGACGCCATTCTTTAGGAGGTATCGTGCTAGCTCCAAGTGGTTGTGGAGACTCGCAATGTGCAACAGACTTTCACCACATTTGTTCTCGCCACTTTTTGTTGGCCTGTCGAGCTCTGATCCATCGATGAGTAGTGCCTCAACAGCGGGAATATGCCCTCCTGAGGCGGCATGGTGGATGGGCTCATAGCCTGGAATGTCGTGATCCAAACGGCCGGCGCCCTTTTCAAGCAGGTTTGCAATCATAGCCACCTGTCCTGACCTTGCTGCCCAATGAAGGGCCGACATTCCCATAACATCCGTATGATCAATCCTGGCGCCACTCCGTAGTAAACTATCGAAAGAGTCCTGACGAGAAGCAAATATAGCATGGATCAACGGGGTTCGCCCCTGTTTGTCCTCAGCCTCCGTGTTAGCTCCAGCCACCAGGAGCAAATCCACTATTTCTATCGCGGCATGCTGAACAGCGATATGCAACGGTCTCAATCCTCTCGTATCAGACATCTCCGTCAGAATCCTGTGCGATCGACCCCAATTAGCAGCATCCATGCGTGACATAATAGAAGACCGATGCCTAATCGCTTCAGAAGGACGATATGTTTCCAAAAGCCATTTGACGGCGGGTTTCTGGTTTGACAGTATAGCGTGACGTAGTGCCGTTGCGCCCAATTTATCCACAGCGAACTCATCTGCCCCAAATACCTTCAGAATAGACA
This sequence comes from Cladonia squamosa, assembly GCA_947623385.2. NCBI lineage: Eukaryota > Fungi > Ascomycota > Lecanoromycetes > Lecanorales > Cladoniaceae > Cladonia > Cladonia squamosa. Next base: position 1,141,761 of record OX392378.1, on the reverse strand, counting down.
TGCACTGGACCCGACCGTTCATGGCTGCTCGCATCATCGGTGTCTTGGAGTCGAGACTAGTGCAATTTACATAAACATTTTCACGGAGCAGCTTGGTAAGAGTTGACTCATCCCCATCAGCTGCTGCTTGGCCTAATGCTTCGCTCTTCGTTGAAGATGTCAATAGAGGGATCCGGAGCATACTACCTTTGCTTTTAAGTTTGGGGCTGGACCCGGTTTGCTTCGTCATTGTAGAAGTAACCGGTTCAAGGGGCGGTGATAATTGAGTGCGCCAAATTACATTGATGGACTTTTGGATTGCGTCCTCTTGAGATTTTGAGTCACCCCGGGCTTTTGCTGCTGCGAGCTGGCTCCGCAGGTTCCTCAGCTGGAATTGGCCCTGCTCCCGAAGGCTTGCAGATGGAGCTATGCCCGATGGATTAGCAGCAGAATTATCCATGGAGTATTGGATACTCTCAGCCGTGTTCACCTCCGGGAGATCTGAAGTCGAACCGTAGGAAGAGTCTTGGCCAGAGGGAACAGTATACAAGTCCGTTTCGATGATTGATGACATCGGAGTAAGTGGAGGCTGGCTTGCAGGGGAGGACAGTTCTGAAGATCTCGGTGGTAATGGTGGAGGACGCTGTGGTGGAGATGGACTGCCAGACTCGATAGTAGTCGAGACCGATGTGTTCAATTGTAGAGCTCTATCCTTCATGTTTGTGTCCTCTAGGATCTTTAATCCGAGGGCGGATAATCGCGTCACACCAGAAACATCAATCGTTTCCTTGTTAAATTGATCGCTTGATCCAGCTACCTCTGGCCCTGCTCTTGTTGCTAATCCGTTTGAGCTTGTCGAAAGGGGCTTCTCAAGCCTGATGGCTTCGTCTGAGAGTGTTTCCGACCCTTGCAACGTAGTTTGCAATGAACGATCGGATGTCGGAAGGTGTTGAGAGGCTGTCTGGAAATCGCTACTTACATCAACCTCGATCTCTCCAGTTGCAGATCTCGTGCTGCCGGTTCTGCTCACCGATTTATTGAGACTGGGGTTCGAAGTGGACGTCCGGACTGCTTCCTCGATCTTACTTGTGGGCGCGTTATCCGTTGCAAAGATTGCAGCTTGTTCCGGGGGTCTCGGGACTTCAGGTGTCATATTAATGTTGCTGCTGAGTGTGTCGAAGCCTTCTCGCTCCAAGGCCGGGTCCGAGTCTTGCTCTGGGACTGCGGGAATTTTGACAAACGGTGCCCGAGTGGCTGCGTCCAGATCAGTGTACGCATCCTCATACATGCTGTTTTGAGTAATCTTATTGGGGCCGTAGAAGACTCTTGGAATGTTATTGACTTGCTTTGAAGGGCTCCTATTTTCGAAAGCGCTTTCCAGGTTGGATCTTAGCTCGTCAACAGCTGAAGACGCCATGTCACTATCATTCCCATTGGTATGGTCCGACGTCGCTGAGCGGAGAACACCCAATGTAGGCCTAGACCGGTCAACAGCGGAGGGGATGTTTTGGTCATTCTTTTCCTTAGTCACATCTGGTTCAGTAGGTGAAGGGGAATGAGGCGCGCTCGTAGGGTTACCAGCAGCCGGAGGCGAGATCTCGTCTCCATCCTCAATCGAGGCCGCGACAGGTGATGTTCCAAGCCCACCTGCCGTCGTAAGGTCGTCAACAGCGGAAAACATGGTTTTACCACCCCCATCCACGATCGGATCTGATGCTCCTGTGACCGCGCCATCAGGAAGATACTCTCTGTCGCTTTCCGATCCCCCCATGGTCGATGTCGCTTTCTGATCTTGCCTTATTGTTGAAGACTGCTCTGGGGTTTCTGTATCAATGTGGTGAGGAGGTAGATCTTTACGGCCGCCCGAGTCCTTGCTAGAGAGTGTTCCTATATCGACTTCCTGCCCAAGGTATGGATTCCAATTCGATGTCTTCTTCCAGGCTCGCGGAGGCGGTCGAGGGGGTATCCGAGGTGGTTTAAGTGCACGGTCAGGCACTGGGGGAGCGGGTTTCCGGGAAGGCCGCTGAGAAGAGACTTTAATATCAGTCTATATGGTACAGATTTCGGCCGCTTACCTCTCCGTATGCCTGTTTATAGGCAGGCGTCTTCATCAGAATGGAGTCGAAATCAAAGTGAACTGATGGATCGAGTGACAAGACTGAGGCTGCATCTTGGAAATCTTTGTTATCGGACCTGAGTGTTTGCGTTTTGGCCCGAACATTTTCAATGATCCTGCGGCTCTCTGCTCGTGCAAGCTTCTGCGTCTTCTCTGTCGCAGTCTTACACTGGTAAATTGTCAAAAGCAGCTGCAATGCCCGTACCTGACCTTCCAGGTTAGATAAGTATTCCTTCAGTACGTCTTCAAGCCAGACGTATTTGATCTTTTGTCTCATTCCGGGTTTGTAGCCTGATTCACCAAGCTTTCCATCAATGACTGTGATTAGAATCGCGCAACAGCTAAGAGACACCTCCAAGTCCTTGTCAAGCTGTTGAGAATGATCTGTAACCTCTAGATCGTTTGATCGCCAATCGTGGAGGGCTTCTAACGCAGCTCTGATGGTTGACAATTGGCTGGCGACCAGCGTCGTATTGAGCGCGACATTCCCATAGCTCTGCCTGACTTCGTTCAGCTGTTTGGCAAGTTTAGTAACGCTGGAGATGATTTGGAGAATGCTACTAGCCACCGCAACTTCCATGGCTTCGCAAATTTGGGAGAACGTGGGTGAGAGAAGAATGCTTGGAGAGACTCATAGCTGAAGGAACAGCGACAGAGCGTTCCCTGGGCAAGACAGCATCTGCAGTAAACGGCACAGCCCTCCGGAGATCGCGCGAAGGATGAGAATCCCTGTCAGCCTTGGGAGGGTTGACTTCAACCCCACGCCTGGATAGGGGACGCTTAAATACGATTGAGACCTCTGATCCATATACGATTAATTGCGAAGCTTTGAAAGGAGAATCTGTCATGTTTGCTGTTTGTCCATGTCTACCCTACAAAGTGACTAGGCACCTAGAATCTGACAGTTGAGAATTAAGTTAATATTACAGTAAGACGCCAGGGGCGCGTTCGGCAGGAACAACCTCTAGAAGGATTCACCTATCAAGCGTACACACCTATCAAGCGTACAGCCCTATAGGGCTGGACCTAAAGCTGGCGAAGTGGACCCCGAAGGTTGCCTAAAACTGGAACCTTCTGGGGCTCATTTCTAGGAGCTCTCGGGGGGTCTTCTAGGGCCAGCTTCGCCAGCTTTAGGTCCAGCCCTATAGGGCTGTACGCTTGATAGGTGTGTACGCTTGATAGGTGAATCCTTCTAGAACCAGGTACCGTATCTTATCATCCTAGTGTAGAACTCCGGGGACTCCTGAGACTCAATTCTCGTTTGAGTCCCCAAACTCTGATTTTGTTGATTGGAGCATGCAAAACACGAATTCTTTGGTTGCAAGAACCCTTTCTCTATATCACCTCGCCCAGTTGCAAGACGTACTGGAACATTTGGTCAGGATCTGCTGTATCGGCTCTGCTCTGCGCTTTCAGTGCGTTCCGGTTATATCAATCTGAATGTCATAGCTTGTCAATAACTTTTAGAAGCTCGAATTTGGGCAGAACGGACCCGAGACTGACAGGATAGCTTCAGCTTCGCGCTCCGTGTGGTGATCACGCAAGACATACTTTGGTTACTGAGCGGCAATGCTGGGACCACTGGAAGCTAGCATTAGAAAGGCGCTTAAAGATTAGCTCTTGGGACCCAGTATTGGCTACATTTTTTTGATGCCGAGTGTGACTCCGAGTCTACTCTGCTTGTTTCAGAGAAAACAACCAATGCGAATTCAGTATTGAACGGTCAAGCATTTTATGGTCTGACCGATCAACGTAGCGAGATGCTATGACCTCGGCATGCATATTGCGTTGGCGCCTGCCCACTTAAGTAATATGGCAGCTACAGGGACAGTAGAACCCGTAGTGACTGGCCTCCTGGCCACCTTTTTCACCTGCTTGAACTATCGTTGTTCGGTCCCATAATCACGAAGAGAATGCCTGGTTTCCTCTCGCTTCTTCACTGATATGCAGAGGGAACGTAACGCTGAAGGTTAACGACCGTCTTTAGGAAGAAGCGGAGGCTGACGCATTTGAAGATCGTCGAATGGGCAAACCGTGGTCTTAGAAGGTAAGGAGACCACTTTCTTAAAACCATGGAACGTGGAATGGGATGTGGGTATTCGTAGAGACTGAAGGTAGCATGGTCCTGGTGGAGGCTACCTGTACCGGCGAAGCCCCAAAAAATGGTGTAAAGCACCGGTGTGTAAGTCTATCAATTCAAAAACAGAGAGCAGAATTCATTTGCTCACGGGTTCGAACTTCACAGACGTAGACGTTATTTCTGATGTTCTCGCTCTCCAAGCAGACATATCTAAGTAATACCATCAGATAGATTCCAGAACAAAGTCATCCTCAATTATCAGGGGCAGTCAACAAAGGCCTTCAGCAAAAAATGATGCACCTAAAATCAAAAACGTGGGAAGGATTGCAGGTCGTATTTCAGCTCCTTCCGGGGTCTACGTTCAGTACTCAGCGACTAAGATGCTCTGAGGCGGCTTGTGTTAGCCGGTGAGTTGGACTTCTTGTCCTTTGCATGGTTTATCAGGAATCACACAGGTTGACTGAAAGTCATGGTAGAACTTAGATATTAGCCGAGGATTTCCCGGCACATATGCTGGCCAGCCCACCTGCAGCACCAAGAATTTCATCGACCATTGTGGCTACATGGAATCTGCGATGGTGAGAATTGAAAGACCATCATACCAACTCAGTATGAGAAATACCTCCAGCGCTGACTAAGAAGATTTTCCATCACCTTTCACCAAACACAATCCTTTTTGCTCAACAATCAGCGAGTAGCAGAAAACCACGTCCCAATGAGCTCGACAACAGAAGATTCTGATTGGAACATGTCCCCAAGATCCAGGCGGCTAAATGCTCTGTCCAACGCTGACTCGGGCCAGTCCTCGCCGCAGCCGTTCCACCTTGGCCAGAACCATACTGAAGATGCGGATCCATCACTCTCTACTCCCCACGCCAGTGGTCTTGGTGAGGCAGCGGAACAGCAGCATATTCGACAGCCTCAAAATGTAGCTGAAAGCATAATTATGCCCACACATTCACGTCTTCCCATTCCAGTAAATGCGGACACATCCGAGAATGGAGGGTTGCAAGATACACCAGAATGGGACGCTGCAAGGGATGCTGTACTCAGCCAGATGGTCACGAGTCAAGACATAGTAGCTGCGCCTACGCCTCCATCTACTATAAAGGTGAAGAGGGGAGGAATTAAGACCGGGGGCAGGAGGGGCAGAGGAGGTAGAAGGCCGAAGGTTAAAATCGAGGGTGAAGACAATATCACTGCAGAAATAGCTGCGGCAGCCGGTGTCAAAACGGATAATATTCCCGTCAGAGGCAAAAACAAGGGCGGCAGACCAAGAGGTAGTAGGGCCGGCATGTCATCTCGAGGAGGCATCGTAAGACCGGAACTCAGCGCGCCAGGCACTCCAGTCACCCCCGTAATGAAAAACAAAGGAGGCCGCCCTCGAGGCAGTAAAACGATTAACCGTGGCGGCCGTCCTAGAGGTAGCAGGGCAGCAAATAGCGCCGCCGGCCTTCTCGGGCACATCGCAAAAAAGAAACGAAAAAGGGGAACCGACGATGAAGACGAACCAGACGACACCTCCGCCTCCGAAGAGTTCACCCCCCTTGCAATAACCAGCTCCGGTCGCCGCATAAACCCAACCCAAACCTACTCCCCCCTCCTCATCGAAGCCACTACCTCTGCCCGAAGACCATCCAACAACACACCCACCTTCGCCCCCCAACCCTCCTCCACCCAACGTCCCAAAAAGCGCAGAAAACCCGGCGAAGCCGCCGTCTGCATAAACTGCGGCCGCGGCCATTCCCCCAACACCAACCAAATCGTCTTCTGCGACGGGTGCAACACGCCCTGGCACCAATTCTGCCACAACCGCCCCATCACCCCCACCGTCATCCAATTCGAAGAAAAAGAATGGCTCTGCTTCGAATGCGAAATGGTCCGCGAGGAAAAATCCCACATCTCCGGAAAAGTATCCGCCTCTCCAACCATGACCCCAGCCGAAAAACGCACCTACCTCCGCACTCTCGAGAAAAACGAACTCGTCTCCCTCCTCCTCCACGCCAACACCCTACACCCCGACCTCCCCATCTTCCGCCCCCCGGTCCCCATCATCGTAGAACCACAGCCCACGCGCCCTCCTCCTAATCATCACAACATCATGCAAGTAGGAGAGGAAGAAGAGGCAGAAGTCTACGAATACATTGAACCCGAACCGCTGCCGTATCCGAAGGCGGGGAATGGGATTGTGCTGCCGCCTGAGGAGGAGGATTTGGCGTTGCTGATTGATGAGGATATTGTTACGTATAGTCATTTGTGGAAGGGACCGCATGGATGGGAGGGGCCGAAGGGGATGAGGTTTCCGTGGCCGGAGGGGCCGTTGGGAGGATCGGGTGTGGGAGGTGGGGGGATGGGAGGAGGAGGGGTAATGGCTGGTGGGAGGGTGGCTATTGGAGTCGGGGCGTGAGGATAGCTAGGTGTTAGGAATCTCGGGCTCTGGTAAGAAGTACAAGAGAATAATGTTGCTAAGGATATTTCGTGCTTGCAAGAACTAGTGTATCACGAGTCCCCAGAGCATACGGATATTGTATCTTTAGACAACAACATGTACCAACAAATGTATATAGCTTTTACCATCCTGAAACGATGGATACTCGATAGCTAGGGAGCCTATCATCCTGCTATAGCTTGTTATGTAATAAAACATGAACAAGCAAAACCAGCTCCTCGCCTCTCTCCGACTTCGTACAAATAGTAGATTGAAACCTCCAAAGCAAAGAGCTTGAATACGATGATTAACCCCTCCCCAATATTATGTAGATCCCCCATACCACCGCGCTATGCATCAAAACAGCCTTAAATCATAACCATGCCCCCTCATACTCCAGTCCCCTATAAACTGTCTCAACAAAGAAGCGAAACATCACCCCCCCCCCCCCCCCCCCCCCCCCCCTTAGAAAAAATTCCCAGGCGGCAAAGGACTCCTCTCCCTAGGGGTATGATAATTACTTCCCCCGCTACTAATGCCTTCCTCCCCACTCGTTGCACTCCCTAACCTCTCTCTCCCCCTCATAGCCGGGCTCGTCACCTCCGGCGTCCCACTCCTCGGCTCAGCGCCAAACCGGCGATTCCAAGCCTCAGCACCACTATCCGCCAGCCCTTCCCTACTCCCATCGCTAGAAACCCCCGTTGTTGTCGTTGTGCGATTCGAGTAAGCAGCCGAGTCTAATAGTGTAGGTCGGGGCCGGCGTTCGCGACTGCTCCTGTTGTTGTCATCGCTGGTGGAGGAGATGTCTGTTGTTGTTGGGGGATGGTTGGAGCGGGAGGCGGCTTCGAGGCGTTGGGTGAGGAGATCGCCGCGGTTGCGCATGCGTGAGCGGGAGCTTTCGCTAGAGGGGGAGGAGACTTCTTGCGGGGTTATGCTGCGGGGGGTGCCGCGGGGGCGGCGGGAGGTCCATATGCCGGCGCCGCTGCGGCGGTCGGGCTCGTCGGTGGCAGGGGATATTTCGTCACTTGAGGAGGGGGGGTGGCTTGGGGTGGGTCTTGGTCGCCTGCCCCAGGATACGATGCCGCTTCTTCTTTTGCGGCTTCCGCCGAGAGGGGATGGGACGTCGGTGCCTTCGGCTGCTTCGATGTGGGGCGAGTCTAGTTCGTAGAGACCGTGAGGGCCGGCGTACATCTCTACTGGGCCGAAGGGGCTGCCTTCCATCTCGGGGTTCTGCGGAGTCCCTTCCATTTCTGAACGGAGGACCCCTTTTGTGCCTTCCATTTCTGAACGTAGGACACCTTTCGTGCCTTCCATTTCGGATGCAAGGATACCTTTGCTTCCTTCCATTTCAGCTCTATGCTTGTCAGCTGAAACATCGATATCGCTACCCTGCATTTCAATCTTTGAAGAGCTGTCGGTTTCTCCCAATTTGCCTTCGGTGTAAAGTTCTCCAAGAGGTCCTTTGACCGTGCCATCCAATTCAGGTTTGTGGAGTCCGTATACACCGTCTGTTTCGTCTGTTCCTTTCGCTTTCCTTCTCTTCCGTCGCCGGAAGAGGAAGAAAATCCCAGCGGCAGCGATACCCAGAATTAGAACGGCAGCAACGATGATACCCACCAATGCGCCAGTAGAGATTGATTTTGATTTGGTGTGAGTTACTGTTATTTTTGAAGAAGTAGTGTTCGCTGATGCAATGGTCATGATTTGTGAAGGTGCGGCCTCGATCCAAACATTTTGGGCGACAGAGAAATTAGAATACTCGTAATTGGTAGTAAGATATCTACTACTGTGAGCATCTGCAGTCCATGATGGAGCGAGGAGACCTACGCTTCTTGAAGGAAAGTACGTCCCAAGGTATATTGAGTACTGTTAGCTGCTCGACGAAGAGGAAAATAATATTGAGTTGTATCAACAATTGGCGGGCCGACTTGTAGATCGAAGGCCTCATATGGCAACGTTATCGTTACCGTGTTTCCCCCACTGACGTCGTTGCCAAGCAGGAAAGAAACACTCGCGTTCTGTGACTGTAGTTGGGTATGTTGAGTGGAATTCACAAGATATCGATTGACTGTACTGTTGTACGTAATACCGAAGGCGTCTTCAAAGAGTGTGCAGGCATCCTGTGGAAGCCAGATATGCGGGACTGTGGCGTCAATGAAAGTCAGAATCCCTTCGTTGAGCAGTTTTCCGTTGGTAACTTTAGAATCAGTATAAGTAATGTCCTGCAAGCCAACGACCAGATCACGGGATATATCGCTGGCCATAAGAAAGTCCACGTCATTTGGCGCGAATTTGGATGCATCATATCCTCCAAGGGTAAGAGAGCCATCGACCTTTTTGAATCCTAAAATTGCATTAGTTACACAAAGTGACAATATTCTAGTGTGCCCTTACGGTACTGCGCCCCAGCAGTGTATCCATATGATAGACTAGGGATCCTTCCGTTCGATTTAAGCGTGGAGAGAAAGCTTGGATGTGGGTCATCAAACTCGGTGAAGTTAGTAGGGTGGTCGGTGACTCCAATATATCCCAAGTAATAATCTTTAGTGGCTAGAGCAGCTACGACCATATTGTCCAGACCCGCGCCGCCAGATCCTGGCAAGCCTACCCCGAAGGTATCGAGGCCGTAGTCGCCATTGTCATAACTGCCTACGTAGTCCGGAAGATTAAGTTCCAGTCCCACCGCGTATATGCCCTGATCTTTCCATGTAGAGGATGCGTTGACATTGATCAAACCACCTCGTGATTGAGCACATGTCGAAAGATCCGTACTGAGGCATCCTCCTTGGGTCTTGTTTGCTGAGATCACCCATTGTTCTCCCAGCGCGGTGGATACGAGGACTCGGGCAGGTTGCGGAGGGGTGCCAACGTGAATGACGAAGGTAGACCACGGACCATCGTTACCGTCCCTGTGTTGGTTTTAGACGTCAATTGTATGATCCTTGAAGTGGCTATGCAAGAAGGAGTCCAACAAGACTCACCATGTCTCGCTCGCAGGAACAACTATGGGAGCGGCCGACGCATTGGCCATTCTGTGTCCAGAGACTTGCGACGAATTATATATAACGCATGCATATATACTTAAGAATCATCACGCAGTTGTGGGATAGCGACAGACAGTTTGTCCAGCAGCGATGTCAGCGCTGGGACTCGGACGTGAAGTTGGAAGAAAATGCAAACCCATGCTGGATAGCACGAGTTAATGTTGGACCCTTTTCATTATTGCGGGTGGGTTGCCTTACCTGCGGCTCAGCCTCGAAGGATTCGATGGCTCGCAGATTTCGGGAACGGTGCCTCGCCCGCTTAAAAGCCAGTGCTATTCTAGGCTACCTTACGAGTAAGAACCCTAGCACTACCTTGATACTAACCTAAAGTACCTACCTAAGGTACCTAGATGCCAGTCGCGCGCTTACTTCCCGACTCGACGAATCAAACCTCTTGAAGCTAGAGTTTCAGAACACTGGAATGTTGGTAAGTAGGTGTAACCCTATTCTCGGACAGGCGGTAAAACAGTACAAAATAACCTTGATACCTCAGATCAAACGCTCTGGCGTCTCACAGACATAAAGATGGCGCAATTCACATATGTATATAGAATCCCCGGTGGAAGAGGCGTGTTTCAAGTTCGATTTGTGCTGCTTAACCAAGCTTGAAAAGGAAAGGTAAACATGCAGGAAGGTCGCAGCGGCAGTATTGGGCTGTGATTGCGTAGACTGGCAGTGCTTGTGGCTCCGTTTAATAGAAAACGCACGACTTGGCCACCTGAAACATAAATCGAAACAATTCATGTCTAAACCAGCTGTTCAACCTTAGACGCCTATTAATGCATGCATACATATATCTATCATGATTCTTTCTCATAATACCGTAAAGGCTTCACCAGCCCCATGAAATTCCACCAGTGTGGTAAGACACGGTTCACCTCTTCGCATACTGCTTCGTCCACGCTTTTGCATTCTTTATAAACTCCTTCTTGTTCTCCTTGTACTCCCGGGCTATGCCACCCTCCACCGCATCATCGGGCTGGGGCTCCAGTAGCAACGCCTTCGCAAAGTTGAGTACCGCATCGATCTTAGATGAGGGCTTCCACTCATCTGCCCGTAGCATACCTAGGCACATGCTGCCTTTGTCGTCATTCGTCACATTGGGGTGGTAGATTTTCGTCTTGAAGCTGAGGGTGGGAGGCTTGAAAGGGTACTCTGTAGGTAGGCTGAGGTGGAGAGTGAAAACACCGCCCTAGATAGTCTAAGTCCAACTGCGAGCGGAACTTGAACATCTGGAAGGGTGTTGTACCTCGTACGGTGAGCCTTTGGGGCCATCAATAAGGATCTGCCACTGATGCATGTCTGCCTCTGAAGGTAGGCTGATCTTCATGCCCTCGAGAGGCTTCTTTTGCAGTTCACTGTACTCCTGACAAAGATTTCAGCATCGCGCAATCTCTATAGGACTTGAGGTCAGAAAACCTTTACTATCCGCTTTTGCGCCATCTTCGCGATCGAAGAGCAGGGTATGTATACTCCGAAAGGCTACAGCCCTAAGCTTCAAATGTAGCTAGGTGTAGCGCTTTATCTGGGGATGTATGGATATTAGCAGCAGCGGAAGTGATGATGCAGGAGTAGAGCTCTTTAAGTCAAAAAGCCGAGGTCGTTCTTTCATTCTTTGCTGAAAGTGAATGTCATGCTCCATGTTTCACCAGGCATCAATTGGTCCTATATTTACATCTTGGTCCTACCCATACAACCACAACCTCGTCTATTGTCAACACCAATGCATTCCCCTACTCTTCTCCTATGCTTGAGGAGGGTTTAAATGTCTGTCTCTATTTACTATGGGATTTCCTATATTATCGAAATTAGGACCTGCTCTTAGGTATACCAGTTGCATTCTTGATCGCTATGTGCCTACTATAATGCGCTCAAGAATACAGCGTTTCATGATCCTCAATATAGTATTGGCTTTCTTCCAAGTTGAAACACTTGCCTGCAGAGTCATCTCACTTTCATAGCAGCCTCCAGACTCCCTAGAATTTGACATAGTAACTCATTCAACTGTCAGTGATGGCCTTAGTTTAGGATGCCATATAGCAGAGACGTTAAAGTTCCAGTCCCAGTACCTTCACAGGTTGGGTCCCGCAATCGGGAGGCATGGCACTAGAAGGGGTTGCCCCCGTGCATTTTAAAATTTTAGTAACGCCGAGCTCATGCAATAAACACACATCTCGCCCGGTCGGTGATTATTCTCCAGTCCACGTCATCAATCTTGTTGACCGTGAAAGAACATAACAGAGCTCTGCGCCATTATTCAGTGTGATCCATTTATTCCAGTTTGCACTCTGGTGCTCAAGTCTGAAAAAAAAAAATAAGCAAGACAACACATACGAGATGTTGCTCGATCTCCCAGTGGAGGTTAGACTTATCGTCTACCGCAATCTCACTCCGCAAGATGTTGGTCATAGCATTGTCAGCCAGTCTAAAAACCCCAGCTTGGTAAGTAATAATAGGCACTGTTTGCGAATTGCTTCCAGTAAAGGGTGTGCTGAATACAAATGTTCGCAAAGCTATCAAAATCCCAGCACCAACTTCTTGCGGTCTGTCACACCATCCGAACCGAGCTCCTCCCAATTTTATTCAACAAACGCAGTGTAGAGCTGCATGCGTCTCCTTGGTACCATGGATGGCCTATACAACGGAAAGGGCTCGCCTTTACCTACCAGGAATCTGGAGAAGCACCATGGGCCACAGAGTTCTTGCGAAATCTCGGTTCGGACATCAAATTCCTAGCACAGATAAAAATTGTGCAACCCCTTCACGGAGCACAAACGATCCAGCACAGCACGGTATGGAGAGAACCGCTGGAGGTTATATATGAGAAGCTCCGGAGCTGTTTCCAAATTCGGTTCGAAACCGAGGAGGCTGGAGTGCTTTCCCCAGACATATTTATCGACATGGCCTTCTGGCAAGGCCAAGGACTCCAGCACTGCCTCCAAGCCAAAGTACCGAAACAAAAAGGGCCTGAGCTGATTTTTGAGTATCAGCTCGAACCCAAGTATGGAGAAGGATGGACAATAGGTCACGTGGAAAAACTATATGCTCTGCACAGATCTATGTGGAGAGTGCCTAACCAACGCTTCGACCTCCGCTAGTTCATGGAAAGTATTGGAGCCTTGGAGGCCACTATCTGGCCGATATCCGTTTAGTGTGAGAGAAACGTTAGAACATGCGTCATTGAGCAGAAAGCACATCGGGGTGCATAGAGTGCTTCATAGCGTCCGAAGAGGAAGTGATACAGTGACTTCGCGAGTCCCATTGTTCACGAATTCCAAATTGAACTATTCCCTTTGCAGGACGACCATGACGCCCATTAACCCCAACATAACTGTCTTCAGCCACGGGTGTTCCGACAGCAATATAGTCACATACCCTACAAAAGGCACATATCCCACCACACTTCCGATAATATCTTGTGACCTTTCCAGATAGTCTTGCCCTCGAGCATATAGTTCTGTATCATCAGCCAAATTGTTGTCTCCTTTCGTGAGCAACTTCAATGGCTGCTCCCTATGCACCGACGCGAATCAGCCTCCCTCCTCGAGACAAGTCTGCACATGCAGAGCGAACTCACCCTCCCCCAAATCTCCTCACAACACGATGCACGATTGGAATATCCTTCCCTTTAACGTTATAAACCACCACCTCACCAATCTGGGTATCCAGCCCTCTATTCCACAGAAACAATAGATCTCCTCTTTGAAAAGCAGGTTCCATACTTCCAGACAGCACAACCACGATGGGAGAGGGAGAATCAGTGGCGACAGATAGGCCCTTCCATAGCATGAAAGCTGTGGAGAGGACGAGAGCGAAGTTCAGGATTTGGGTGAGGAACTGTCGTGGTTGGAGAGAGGAAAGTGTGGAGAACATGTCGACGGATGAGGGTATATATGCACTAAGGAAAGCAAGCTTCGAGCAAGGCTCTAGGGGTCATTAAGGGATAGCGAAGGTTGTTTTGTTATCTAGCCACCATTGAAGTGAATGCAGCTGTAGTTTGCGGAAGAGCTTGGGGCAACGTTGCAGATGTTCGTAGGGCTGATATTCCTTGGCGCTTTATATACGGGGAACGACCGTTGACAGTAGGATATAATCCCTCTAAAGGTTTTCGACTCCTAACGAGAGAGCTTAATCTTATTCTTCAAGGACAGATCCAAGATGTAGTCTCTAAAATCAATATTTCGACAAATATGTAGCTCCATACAACTGCTGTCTCGGAGTAGGGTAAAAGAGCCCCAGGTTTAAGGTTGCGAACAGCTCCTTTCAAGATGAAATGCACTTTACCCATCGCTACTTCCTCCGTAGCATACTTTCTTCATCGAAATCCTCTTCTTACTCCAATTGCCTTCCAAAACTTCTTCTCTTTTCTCGAGCGTTATACATGCCCTCATTGTTTCACAAGCATTTTCACCTAGCAGAATCACGTTCATTCTACATCGTACACCATAACGGCTTCCTAGACTCAATATTATACTCGGAAGAGCACAGCCTCAAAAATTGCAAGCTCGACAGGCTTCTACTAAGGTCAGATACAATGGCAGAGAGAGAACCTCTACTGCCTCGGCAGAACAGACCCGTCCATCAGCACTCCGTTTTCCAGCTGGTCTGCCATTCGCCATGGTATTATATAGGACAAAGATCTCTTCTCTTTGCGAGAAGCTTTCTTGCCCTCTATATGAGCGCTCTCCTTGGGCTGGCCGTCTATTACGAATGCACACCGGGCCATAAGAGACACGCCAAAATCTTTCCCTTCTATGGCAGCACAATCAGCTTCGCGATCCAGATCATATATTACTGGATCACTGCGGTGTGTTACCGACCCAAAGGCTTCTGAACTGCTCAAAAGTTGATTTTCGATTACAGATCTGGACGTTTGACCATCTTGTCGGTGCTCACTCTCATTTACCTCCTCGCGAACAGGCAAAGGGCAGAGTACTTGCTCATATGCAGAACATCTTCTCCATTCCTAAGAACACCAATGTCAATTCCAAGAGACGCCTTGCGTTCTCGCTCTTTTACTCCGCAGCAACCACGTTTCCACTCGTAGTCACCACAACCTACTGGTTGTACCTTTTTCCGGCAGACTTCCAGCTAGATCCTCCAACTTGGCCCAGATTACTCCAGTGCTTTGTGATGGGTAATTTTTACATTATTAATTCGATAATTGCTGTTGTGGAGGTGGTGCTGCTAAGTAGTGTGCAGATGCAGAAGGTAGCGAAATCGTTGCTTTGCAGGAATTGTACTGATTTTCATAGCCGTTAGGGACACATTTGAGGAGTATCATAACTCTATGCGTCCTCTACATCATGTGGGTGGTTTTCGGTCGTTTTCTCACCGGCGAATACGTGTGTCGGTACTTCGATCCCACACCAGACTGGAGGGTTATACCAGCCACATTCACCTACATCTCATCGTTGGCCGTGAATATCTTTCTGTTCCAGAGCGCTTTACATGCATGGCGGGACCGATTATCGTCGAAGGCAGAACGTCATCGGTGAGGATTCCAGATGTGAATGAAGCGCTCTCAAGTCTCCCGCTACTGACTAACAACACCGAGCGAAAGAGTGGCAAATTAGGTAGGATCCAGGTTCTTTAAGATTCTAGCTCAGCGGCCAGCGATCGGACTGGGTTCTGGTTGTCAGAGCGGGGATATTGGTCGGGTGTTCCGCTCTCCATGTATTCGAGCTCTGGGTCGCAAAGAGTCTTCCATGCCTTTTAGTCGAGGCTGGTTCACTTATAACCCTCATCATTAAATTCGAACTTCCTTCCTCCCTACCTTCAAATTCATGCATTTATTGCCTTGAAGCGTGGCCTCTCAAATGATGATTGGTTTCTTCTTGGATGAATCCCGACCGCATGGTGATCGTTTGACTCATTCACCTATCTGGTAATATCCGGATTCACTTGGCGTGTTCTCCGCAGCCACTATTTCATAGCCCACATCCCAATTCCTTCTTTCTTCCTCATCTCACCGCCCCGGGATTCAACACTCCCATTCAAGGCTGAGTTTTGCTCAAATCTTGTGGTGATCGGCTGATACAGCCGGTGATCATTTACATTTATCTTCTCACCACCCTTTCCATTAGAATCGACAACGACTTCATTGCAGACCATTGTGGGTGTTATCAAAATTACAGCCTACATCTCTTCAACTCGCTAATAGATTGCAGTCGCTTAACTGATCACCTAACGCAATCACTCACTTGGTACGTTGCTCATTCCGTGTTAACACCATGGTCATGAGCACTTCAAGGCCATCACGGCTTCCGCTCGAACAATTCGTTCCGACTGCAACGCAAAATGAAACTGTGGCCGGAGAATTTTGGATCATCAAGAGGGATGGCGAAGATTGGCCTGTGGTAATCTCCGATGAGGAGATTGTTCGGACGTTCTTCAAGGGTAGAGTCCGCCCCTTCAATGCTCGTCAGGCTGATGGTACCTGGCCAGACGACTACAAAACTGGTGGAACTCGCGCTGGTCTGCGTTGTTATCCTGCAGTTCAGTTGGGACTATTGAGATTGTAAGTCATAATCTGTTCTGGTCTAAGCTTCGAGCTGACGTGTATGGAATAAGCACTTGGATTTCTTGGAAGGCTTTGGAAGAATTTGACCTTGAAATGGGCCAGGCAATTCAAGCATCAACTAGCAACAAAAAGCTTGCACAAGGCTGGAGTGAAGCCATGCGTCTTTACGAATTGGAAGACCCCCTACCTGAACTCAAGAGAGTCATTCGTCAGGACCGCCTTGAGAAAGCTAAGCCGAAATCTTCCGCAATGAGTGATGGTGTTGAGAAACTCAAACGCAAAGGTACTCCATTGTTCAAGGATCCTCCATTCCCACGTGTTCCCCCTCCATTACCACGCGTCCTCCCTCCATTCCCACGCGTGGAGGACGTTGACGATGAAGAGCCTGGGGATCTCATCATCCAGCAAGGGGGCATTATCCGGCAGCCAATCAAGAAAGAACCAGGCGATTCGGCTTCCTTCGCTGACATGAGCGTTTTCGAGCGCTCCACCGATCTGACGAGATCGGATTCAGAGCAACCTAATAAGAAAAGCCGACTGGATACTTTGGGTCGCTCTTCTATGCGGCCATCTACTCCACTTAGACCGACCCCACGGGACCTAAGTTCGAGACACATGTCTTTGAGCCGGGCTGCGCCTGCTTCAAGCCTCGAGAAAATAATCGACGAGTAAGTCAGCTTAGATGTCTCTTGACCCAGCAGATCGACTGACCAGATCGCTTAGTCCTAACAAAGTCACAATCTTTGTCGGCAATCCTCACACATTATTCGGGATCCGACGCAGCGGTCTGGATGCTAGCCCTCTTCTTTCGAGTTGGCTATCCTATCATCCCGGCACAGGGTGGTGCGTTATGTCCCCAACGCTAGCCGAACTAGACAAGGATGATTTTCTGCCCATTGGAGAATATCTTCAACGTGGTGAGTATGATCCTAATATTGTGGATGAGGGCACTGAATGGGTACGCCTGGAAACGACTATTGGTGTACAAGAAGACGTGAGCGAAGAAACTATTCGTTCCGAAGAGGTTATTCGCTCCGGTGTCATCTATAATACAGCTCGAACGCTCGAGTTGCCCGGACTGCAAGACCTGGCTTTCCGCAAGTTGAAGGTATTGGCGAAGAATGAACCGCACCAGCCATTTGCAATACTTGAAGTTGTGGATCATGTTTTCAAAGCCGCAGAACCAGATATGAAAAATTACCTCGTGGAGTATCTTGCTGAGCATTTCTGGAACTTTGTGATGGCAGAGAACAAGAAATTTACCGATGTTATGGAGGCTGATGAAGTGCTGGCGAAGAGGGTCTTTGGGCTACGAGCCGGAGTATCAGAAGCAGAAGTGAAAGATAAAGAGGCTGAAAAAATAAAAGTCGAGAAACTGTTGGGTGAAGACAAGGACGATCCATTGTCTCCGGCGACCCTCGTAGGTGACGAAGCAGATGATAGCTTCATCGGCAAAGACACTTCCCTGGAGCTCATCCTTGACTATAATGGCCCCATTGGTGCCCTCACGAACGACGAGGAAAGCCATCCCTGTTTGAGAAAGATGAGGGAAAACGTGGCTAAAAAGGATCGAGCTAATAAAGAAAAACCCAAGAGAGACCGGGCTGTTAAAATGACCGCAAAAGAGTTCCTCGCCGACAACGACGCTTCCGTGGACAACGCAGCAAGCATCATCGCCGCTGCCAACGGCACCGTTTCTTTCGGAGAACCAGACCCTGCCATGACAGCTACTCCAGCTACTAAAGAAAAAGCCAAAAAAATGACAGCAAAGGAGCTCCTAGCCGACGATGACGGTCTCGTTCATAACGTAGCATCAGTCCTCTCCGCCACCGCTAACGGCAACGTTTCGAGACCAAACCACGGCCCGCCAACCGCAGCCGATGTTAAGGAATTATCTCACGAATTTCTGCACTTGATTGAGGAGGTGGAGAAAGATCAGGAGAGAGAAGATGAGGAAAAGGCGGTGAAGGAGATGTTGGAAACAGTGACGCAGGTGGATGGGGTGAGAGGAAAGGGCGTTGACTTGGATGGGATGAATCTTTGATTGAGTGAGTGATTGGGAAAGATGGGGGGGTTTGGTGGTGGTTGTGGTTTGGAAAAGAAAAAAGAAGAAGAAAAGAAAAAAAAATAGAGCGCGACTTGACATGACTTGGCCTGATCGGCATACTTGCGAACGTTCGTGCGTTGCTTGTTTCTCTTTCAAAGGGAGGAGAGCTTACTCAATAGCTGTGGTTCGAACGGAAACGGAGGATATTCAGCCTGCTTGAAGCTGTGATCAGATTGTGAAAACTGGAGGTCTTGCTTGCGGCGAATGCATGAGCAGTGGAAGGGGGGAAAGAAGATCTGCCTTACTTGGTAGTAGATATAGATAGACCTTACGTATTATGCATAACAGTCATTACAGAAATTAGCCGTATCACATTGAATTCAATGAGGTCGTCAAGATTACCTTAGGGCTTATGGGAGATATTGTTGAATCACCATACACATCGCATTTTGCATCTTAAATGAAGTCGTAAAGGAAGGTACCTTACGGCCTACGGGAGATATCATGCATAGAATCAGCATACATATCACAATTTTGCATCTGCATCAAACTGAGGTGGCCAAGTCTCTCGATTACCTATGTAATAAGGTAGCAGCTCATCATATCACATCATCATCGACAAAAAGCAATCCTCAATGTAAAAGGGCCGTGAGGCAACCAACCAAACCACACACACAATCTCACTCCCTCTGCACCTAAGGCTTCAAGAGGAAAGTAAAACCCAGTGGGATCAGGCTAGCCAGAGAAAACCATGCAGACTTGAACCATCAACAACAACTTATCCTGTTCGGGTAAAGAGACACGGTTACAAAAGAACAAACAAAGGAAATCTGCGATGTGAGAGTCGCAGGAGCTCGGTTTTGTGTTTTGCGTTTGTGGCCGTTACTGTACTAGAGAATTTTTGTTTGTTTTTGTTCGTGAAGAGGGAGATTGGCGGTGGAATTAGTGCAGATTGTTTGATTTCCAGGCTCCTTTTCACGACCCGACTTCCCAATGAAGGGAGGGGAAGGGAAGGGAGAAGATACCTGTAAGGCAGGGAAGGCGATAAGGCGCGCAAAAGCCGGGGTGATTAAAGTCATAAATGCGGTGTTTGACCGGTACAGGGACCGGTCGTTTGCCGCAAGCAAAACGGGTTGGCCGACCTCGATTGTAAAATTGGTGAGAAGCGGAGTGAGGTAAAGAGCGGTGTTTGTTGGAAATGAAACCAAACGAACGCCCAGCTCGCCGGCTGTTTGTGTTGTCCTCAGGGGAGATTCTCTCGGTCTGAATTGTGCAAGGACAGTCTGTAGGAGAGTGGAAATATCCCTTTCGTGTATGTTATGCTGATTCAATCTGGATCTGTGCGCCGTTTCAATCCTGACTTAGATCTGATCGGTAGGATGTGGGCCGCAATGTTGCTACTAGATGGTACGGGGAGATGACTTGTTGGCGATGTCCACAATATCATCCACATGTTGGCACATCGCGACGAATAGATCGAAGAATCTGAGTGACAGGGCTCGTTAGCTTGGTATCCGTTGGGTGGGACTAAGGCTGAGAAAGATGTGACTCACAATCTGCTTCCACCTATCTCCATCTCCATCTGCATGGTTCCACTCCTCTTGAAGATCTTGCGACTCCTGATAATCAAAGCTAGGTAATGAGCGCGGAGGCGGTTGTCCGTGTCCGGGGTGTTTTCGTATGCAAAGCGAGCTGATCGTAAGATCACTTCGACAGGGATTCCGGACTGGAGGCCTTGCTTGCGAAGAGCAAGACGCTTCAGTTCCTCCAAGCCAAATTTCTCGGCAGTGCAGTAGATGGCGGTGTCTTTGAGCAAGTCGCCGCCCACCCAGGGGTGGAAGATTGTAGACTCGACGGATCCGCGACCACCAAGGTTCTGCGGGTCATGAGCATCCTCGAGCTCCCAGGTATTGTGACGCTTGTTGTTCAACAAGCGTGGGTAGTAGTCTCCCTTGTAGAGGTATTCGAGGACGCAGGAAAAGATCTCAGGCACTCTGGAGATACATTAGCGGGGCGTCGCAGCAGAGAGTATGTGTACTGGCATACTCATCAGGCAGATCCACCTTCTTTGGAGCACCCTCATAGAACTGGCCTTTGAGGTTGGTCGCGAAGAAAGGAGATAGACACAGGACGTCTTCGTGGGCAGCGAACACACGTTGATCGGCACCAACGGTCAAGGTGACGATGGGGCTGACCAGGGTGCTATAGTACAACGAACTCCATCAGCTTTCGTCCCTTCTCCAACCCCAACCCATCAGGGCGCATTGTCTCACCTCCCAGAACCCGGACTATCCAGCTTCTGCTGCAACTTCAACTTCGTATGCTCGCGAAACGACTTCTTGCTCGGCTTGACCGCCTTGCGTGCCCGATCCATCGAATGGAAGGAGCGAAACATGTTGATCTCGTCCGAGTCGGCTACCGTACGGTATGGATTGTCAAAAATCGGGCTTTGCGCAGGAGCACCAATTAAGAAGCGAAGAAGCGTGCTGATGAAAGAGAGACGGAAGTAAACAAAAGCAATGAGTGGACTTGTTTTGCTTATACTAAATTGACAGGTGACGACGCTTCTCGCACGCACGTTGCATGTGGGGAGACCTCCGGAAGTCGTTATCTCAGGACCGTCCTCCTTCAAGTCTTCAATCGAGGGGAAATCGATCGAAGAGCCAAGAGGATAGCCTGAGGCGACTCTGCGCACGAGAACCTGATGGCAGATTGCTCGTGGTGGTGTGTTCGGCCGGCTCTGGAGAAGAAGCGTGAAGAAGAAGAGTTGTGTATCGCGGGGCAGAGATTATTTGTAGGCATCGCGGCTTACGCAAGTCACGTGCGTGACTCAGTGCGCCTTCAGCTTGCTAACGCTTCATGATGATTTGCGCAATGCAATTGAGGCTTGCAGAATTCTATGCATTGGCATCGAGCTTAGCCAATTCGAGTACAGCATCCTTTCGTCTGGCCTGTTGCTGCCTTGCAGCCTGATGTTTACTCACAACTGCCGCGGTTCACCCGGTTCGCCACTGCCAACAGGTCAGTTCGTGCTTTGTTTGCGCAATTTTCGACAGGGGCGCTTGGAGGGCATGAAAGAGACGAGGAAACTGCACATTGAGTCGTCATCAAATTTGGGTCTTCCATATTATATAAATACAGGATAGAAGGATCAACCCCAAATACCCTGTGCACGCCCCTAAGCCATGCCATGGACTTCTTCCTTTCCGCGCAGGACGCAGAAATAACCCGTGGCGTACACTGCTAAACACCAGACCCATAGATACGTAGAAATAATGTCCTCTATCAACGATATATATATCAAACGTTCCATCATATTCAAAGCCTCGAAACCAACTTGCCCGCCCCCACGACAACCGCCGCAAGCAATTGCACAATCACGTTCATAAACCAGAAAATGACTTCAAAAATCCAGTAGAGAAGTTTCAACACCGCCCGGGTCGTCCTTGGTAAGCTTTGATCGTCTGTCGAAAAGATGGGTTTCGGCGGCGCCTCTTTAGCCCGTACTTGGACATCTTCAGAAGAGCCAGGCATTGGAGGGAGGGATTGTAGTTCTATATCCTGCTCGTAGACAGAGACCGAATGCATAGACCGGGTCGATCTAAGGGACTTGACGGACTTGGTAGACCGAAACGCTGAGAGACGGGAATTCGACCGTTTACGTCGCAGAGAGGAGCGGGAGTCCATGTGTGCGAGCGTTGGAGGGGGCGGGAACATGGGTGTCACAGGCGCAGAGACGATTTGGGAGACGGATGGTATAGCGCAAGAGCGGTGGAGGTGGAGAAGTAGTGTGAGTAAAGTGGTCATCAACGTGTCCATGATGTAGTACGACGGGAGGGCGGTAATCGCCTTTGCGTGGATGGTGAGAGTCAGTGTTTGGATCGAGAGCTCGAGGAGTGGTTCGTTAGTCTCGGGTGCGAAGACGGTTATCTTTTGTGGATTTGAGGAATTTGGTATTATGGTTATTGGGAGGGTTGTAGCGGCATTATCGAGGAGGGTGGGGTGCATGAGGCAGTATTTATTACTTGAGTCATCCCAGAGGAGCATGCTGGCATCTTGTTCTTGAGCGCGTTGTATGGCTTCGTTCTGAAGCTCGGCGCTTGCTTGGCGATCAAGTTTGTGCGTGACAGCGACGTTGGAGGATTGGTCGAGAGCCATAAGGCCTGCTAGTTTCGGGAAGACCCAGGTAACCAGAGGTTCGATTGCCGTGGGTTGTGATAGTATGGAACCACATATCTGAATGACGGGTGTGTTATTCACTGGGTGGACCCGTGAGATACTCATATTGGAATGTGATGCTTCGAGAGTGTAGATAGGGTCACTGGTGGACGAATTGAAAGTTATGATTTCTCGGCCAAAGGTCAGGTCATCACTTCAGATTTATTAGCAAGCTTCCCAAGAGATAACATATCCTAACTTACCAGCTCAGTTCTAAGTAGTACTCAGCAGGCGCCTCTTCACTAGCAGCTTGCCCATTTGCAATGTTCCACAACTCGAGTAGCTCCTCAGGCTTCGAGAGCGAGGCTTCATGCTCTGCATTTTCCACCATACGAAGTGGCGTTTCTTTAACATCCGGCGTCTCATTTCTTTCCAGGTTCCAGCTTGTCCTGGGGTATGTCATGCTCCTCCTATTCATTTGCTGCCTGAAAGGGTTGTTTGAGGAAGACCCTGCTACAGCCATGGCGTTCGCGAGCCCTGGCACGGCTTCGATATTAGGATAGTAACTTTGTCGATCGAGAGGGCGACTAGGGTCATATTTTGGGAACATGGATCGCATGACTGGTGAGATTACTGATGATGGCTTGGGATCGCTGTTGCTTCGAGCCAGGTCTGGAGTATTCGTACTGGAGCGAGGCAGTGGTATATCGGCTGGGGAAGGAGCACGGTTTTGCGCTTGGGTTTGCGCTTGAGTTTGCGAAGGCGGAGGAGTCGGCGGAGGGGGAGGTAACTGACCCGGTAATAATGGCGGCTTTTGACTCTGTTTGATGTGCGCTTTGGGAGGTATAGCAAGCGCGAGTGGTGGAGGCTGCGGCTTTGTCCGATGAGTGGGTGCAGGAGCATGTGTGGTCCCTGATTCCTGGGATGGACGGCTCCTTGTTGACTCGGATGTGGAAGGGCGGCCTTCTGGGTGTTCGGTGACCTGAATCACAAAGCCATTTGTCTTTCCTGGCGGCGGTATCATCTCGAATTCAGGTAACCCTGCTGGTGGTTTAGTGGTATACCGTGTGCTGAGCTTGCGCCCGGGTTGGCCTTTGCGAAAGGTCGACATGGTTGGGGAAAGCTGAAGAACTCTCTTGGGAGTCACTGGGTGGGATCAAAATGAAAGGTATTATATGTGGGCAAAGGCTCCAAAGTCATAAACAAACTGGGCAGCAGGCAGTGAAGAATGCCTGCACAAATAAACAATGCAGTCACTGCAGTGCATGCGAAAAGCGCTCCCAAAAATTGACGAAACGGAGCAGCACTGCTGCACGAGCCTGAAGAAGCTCACGTCACGCAGGATGAGAGGCAAGAGAAGGGACGAAACACTCAATGCGCTGACATGTAGGATATTTACCCATGGACCCACGATGGGGCCAGTTCCCCACCAAGAGTCGAGCATCATTTTCAGGCGCCAAACCCTTGGTCGACTGTACCTGGGCCGACAGCTTGAAGAGATCTATAAATGCATCTCACCAATGGAGATGTTGTTGCTGACTCGCTGTTGGTGATTAGGGAGACCTAGAAGGGAGCTAATGCAGTGTGCTCGGCGCGTATTTAGAAATGCGGGAGGGCGCTTCGTGGTGATTGGCTGGCTTTACAATAGGGGTCCTCCTTTGAGAACTCCCAAGCGCCTAGAGTCGAGATCTCTTTGGGCTGGAGACCTAAAAGTAGAATCCTTCATCTTGACTCGTTATCAATGCCAGCAGAAGGGATGAAGACGGCTCAGAGGATTGTGCATATGCTTCTGGCGGCGGCATGCCTGCAGATCATGCCGAAGTACGACCGCAGAAATGATCAGGCCTACCGCTGAGCGGAGAGAACGGAGGATTACAGGTAATGACGAAGGCCGTGCACGCCCTGCGTGAGCACACGAGCGCCTTGCTCTATTGTTGTAACCAACTACAATGAAGATGTAAGACGGTGTCAAAACAGTATAAAGAGGCGCATACGGATTGTGATTCCTAGATGACATTGCTGACTCGAACAGCAGGCAAACTGTTCTACAATTATAGGTAAATATGACAGTGCTGACTCCAATTCACAATCGCCCCATTTTCGTGTGGTATCACTCAACACCTAAGCGACGCTTGATGTACCATCCTCTGGTCCAGGCAGACCCTCCTCGTCCCCAGGCTCTCTGTAGCCACCGCTGGGCTTCGCACCCCTAGTGCGTCCATCGATGATGTTGCTTTGGTCGATGGCCTCGGCGTCATCCCTCGCTGTCACATATTAGCATTGAATGGTAGAGAGACATGAAGAAAAAGAAACATACCTAGGGTCTCATCAGAGTCGGCGGTAGCAGGGTCAATGGGATCCTCGACGGGAGCTTGGTCGCTCTGGACGGGGATGTGAGACTGGCCAGTGCGGCTCTTGTAGTCATTATCGCCTGCGTCTCCGGCGGGGACGTCACCGCCGGTCACGTCATTCTGCTGTTCGTATTGGTCGTCGGCTGAAGACATGGTGAAGATGTGTGAAGATATTGTTTGTCTTTGGTTGATTGAGTGGGGTGGTTATACAAAATATGGTCCTCGACTTGATTGGAATGGATGCTTTGAGTTGTGGAAAGATAATTGATCGTAAAGCGAACAACGCCCCCTTCTTGTACTTCTCTTCCCCTCCCTAATACCCTCCCTTATGACACTTCCATGTTTCGTCATCCAAGACCATGATCTCATGAGCCACGCGCTGCAGCCCAAAATCAGGGTGACCCATGGGACATCGCACTGACGTTCATTTGGTAGATGTCATTGTTTTTCTGACGCTAGTTCCTGACTACGTCGAACTATTGCTATTCCGGCGCTGTCATAGAAGTATTCATTACCACCTTAGTTGGTCAGACATCAGGAAGAAAATGGGCAACAGCATCATCGATTCGTTAGAATAGCAGTGTTTAGTGGATGGGGAATTACGGATTGGATTTTCGCGTATCTGGGTCTGCCAAGAGATCGCAGATTGGCGTGACGATCATACGTTAAGACAGACGTCAAGACTTCCCCTTGAAGCAATTCGTGACGATTATCGCTTTTAATGATGCAGGAACACCGTTAGCCAAACATACTAACAAAGTCTTCTACATCAGTCACTCACGCGTGCTTAATTGATGAGCGCGATTCACAGGCCATCCGACGATTTGGTGTTGAAATCTGAAGATGTCACCAACGCGGTATCAGCTGACAACATTGAGACTAATAATCAAGAAAGGGGTACTGATCTGCGCATGATGTAAAACGCATGCATCTATGGTACATAGTGTATCGAAAAATATATTGTTCGTGCGTACGCCAGTACTGTTCGAGCTGGGCTTGAGTATCGCAAGATAATTGGAAAATCAACGAATCGCGTGGTGTCCAAACGTTCCCTCCTCATCGATGGCGCTATCTAGCTCCCCATCTCAGTCTTTCTCTTTCCCCTCTCATGCTCGCTCTATACCCTCCACTGCTTGGTGCTCGTGGTCATTGCGCGCATCGCAGCCACAAAATCCTTCTCATTCAGAAAACTCTCCGGATGTCTAGCCTGCGGTTTCTGAACCTCTTCACCACATTGAGGGCAATTGTCCCACGTCTCACCTGAGTACGGGTGTCCGAATTCGCAGTATTTGAGCTTTCCGGTAACATACTTGGGCCAAGTCCACCAAACCTTTACAGATGCCTCCGTGTACATCCTACCGCAACGCTGTTGGCCGTAGACCACAGCTTTTATGGCGACATAGGTATTGGCGAGTAGTCCTGCGGTTTTTGGGAACGTCTGGCAGAGGTCTTGAATCTTCGTCAAAGAAGCGGACACATTAAGCTCGCTCCGTGTTCCTGCATCTCTAAGAATGATGTGGAAGCATATCTGTACAAGTCGCAACTCAGTCTCGAGGCGTTTCAATCGCTTAGCTTCACATGCTCCAATGGCAGTCCCTATAGATGCTAAATGTTCTTTGGCTTCCATAGTAGTCAGATGCTTTAACGTTTCGGCCATGATAGAAGTGTGCTGAGAACTGTCTCGTATGTTATTCAATGCGACTTGCATTCTTAAACCCTCCTCGAGTATTATCAGCCTGCATCGATAAAAAAGGGCATCGAAGTGATGGAGATAGGGAAAATTCACGTCGGTCTCGTCGGCGCTAGCGGTGAGTCCCAGAAACGTGGCGAAGTCAACGATGTTATCCTCAAAAAGCCGTACTACTTGATCTACGAAGAGTTAGCCAGAGGGCATATAGAATCTATTATTTGCGACATACCTCTAAAACCTGCAACATTTGACTGTACTTCGACCATGGCGTTACCGCGGGTGGTGACCAGATCCTGGTTTGTTCGTCCCGTAAGAGGTCCAGGTCTTAGAGCCTTAGCGAAAGTTCCAAAGTTCCTGTCCAACTCCATCTTGATTTTATACATCGAGTACAGCATATCGTTCAATTTCCGGTCGAATTTGGCGCAAATTTGATCTATGTTGCTCTCGAGCATTGACAGTTGATGGGGGAGCGCGTATCTCCGAAGATCCTTGCAGCCCTGACCACAGGACGGACAAGAGAGGTTCATAGCAGCTAATTGTTCCATAGGAGCTAGGTTCGCTTTAGTGATACGCCCAGTTCCGTCCACCTGATATATCTTAGTAATATCCAAACTCTCGTCTAGGGTTTGCAGGTCAAATTGATGACCACAGGCGAGGAACATCTGGGTCGTAGTAGGAAGTTGTCCAGTTATGCACTGAGGGCAATCTGTTGGGCACCGCTCAGAACACAAACTTGGACATAGATGGCCACAGGGTAACAATTCTGTGCACGGCTCGCTGCAGGGTAATTTGGCGCAAGGGAGACAACATATTGTCGTGCATGCGCTTGTGTGGATACATGCCCAGTCGCAAGCCTGCACACAAGGGTCACACACTGTGCTGCATACTCGCGGGCAGCTGCCATGCTGGCAGGATTTCTGGCAGGGGAGTCTGCATGGCGGGCATTGACCCCCATGGCAAGGTGCAGCACAACGATGACCACAGAGTAAGTCCTTGGCGCAGGTTGAGTTACAGTGACTATGATAAAGCCTCGTTGAGCAGGTCTGACAGTTGCCTCCACATGTGTGGCCACATTTCAGAACGTGACCGCATTTCTTTGTGCAGTTGCGTATATCGTTCTTGTTGGAGCATTGTACTTCCTGCCAGTGGCCGCAGCGCAACTGTATAGGGTCCAGTGCTGCATTGCATTGTACGAGCTCCGCGTTTCGAGATGCTGAACAAGTTTGGATTGCTTCATGCCCACAAGGCAGAGTAAGGCTTTGAAGAGGAAACTCACAGTCCCCGCATTTTTCCCCACAAGTCTTGGAACACGGGTGGCCGCACTCTGCGTGTATTTTGGGACATGCTTTGACACAGCCAATACGGTCGTGGAGGGCCGGTGCATGGCAATTCATGCTGCAGTTGTGTCCGCAAGGGAGCTCTGTCTCACAAGGGGTCTGGCACTCCGGCAATTGGTGCCACTGTTCCGGAAATTGCACAGAGTAGATCTCTGAGGGGTGTCGCGGACAGCAGGTGCGGAGGTATGGTCCAATCTTCCCTTTCCTAGTAAGGTTGTTAATGATCTGATCCCACATCTCAACTCCCCGCATTTGGGTCGCATTGCCGACAATGTAAAAGCCGTCCCTTGCACGACTGCACCCCACGTTTATGCGGTTGGACGTCTTTAGGAAGCCCACGAGGCCGTCTCGATTGCTTCGCACGAGGCTAAGGATGACAACCTTTGACTCTTCACCTTGAAAATTGTCGATTGTCGCCAATTTGAGCATGCTCGACATCTGTAGATAGGTTTTGCCTCGCGCAAGAGATTCTTCAGCATCCAGAAGCCCGTCATCGATGAGACTCTCCCGATCCTTTTCACTTAGCCAAAGAGAGCATGTTCCGCTGAAGCGCTCTGTGAATGCAGCAAGCTGACCATTGTAGGGTGTAAGGATAGTGATGTCTTTGTATTCGTACTCGTTGCTGTTGACCAGATGTTCAACCAGCCCCGCTATCATCGCAACTTCAAATGCGTTGGAAGACGACTTCGCCATAGACGATCGAGGGTCTTGCACGTCCTCGGGCATTTGATGATCTAGCCACCAAACGCGATCTGCCATTACCGGAACTGTGGTACGATTCAAGGTCGACTCGTGATCCTACGTCCACAAGTATTACGATTATTCTCGCAACAGTGGGTGAAGATCAACTCACCTCCAGGTATGGGTACAATGTAGCACGCATAAGATCTGCAATTTCTGGATGCATGCGCCGCTGAATGCTG
The DNA here is from genome assembly GCA_947623385.2 of Cladonia squamosa. Lineage (NCBI taxonomy): Eukaryota > Fungi > Ascomycota > Lecanoromycetes > Lecanorales > Cladoniaceae > Cladonia > Cladonia squamosa. Next base: position 1,113,085 of record OX392378.1, on the reverse strand, counting down.
AGTCGTGAGGAAGCAATGGGCTCAGTGCCAGCTGTCGAAGGGAGCATCATGCGCTCCATCAATGATTCGTCCAAACGGTATGATGCACCAAGTTCCGTCTCCAAAGAAAGTGCCATCTCATTTACTTGGGGTCTATGAGGAAGAGTGTTAGTGCAAATCCTACTAATGGTTTCCCTGTTGGATCGCGTACCTTAACTGCTCTGGATCTCCAATCGAGATGGCGTGCTCCACGGAAGGAAACAGCGAGCAGAGCGACTGTGCTTCCATGACTTCTCCAGCTTCTTCGCATATTACGACTTTCAAGCCTATTTGACTCAAGGTCAACCAGTTCATGGCGCAGGCAGTTGTGGTCATTCCGATTACATCTTCTACACCATGCATCAGTCAAAGAACCTTTCAGGATACCTGGTGAGGCTTACGTTGTCCAAGGCATCTTGCATCAATGCTATGATATAGCATTCTCTTTTTGCAGATGGCTGTATAGTGTCGACGATGGATCTCGGCTGTTCGGTCCGCGATTGTTTGGGGATTGATAGCCTCTGTCCACTGCGTGAGAAGATCCTGCCTCTCATTCAGACTCAATCGCCAAACGTCAGTACCAATCGGAATATTTTGTTCCGCTACTGCGTCTGCATTGCTGACAATGTTGTTGAAGACCCTCTGTCGGGGATGGTAGTCACGGTCGTCTTCGCTATCTGGCGACTGGGCTCTTTCACCCTTCTCACCCAGCATGGAATTCACTTTTTCCAACAGTCGGTCAATATCTTTGATATCGCCACCAGCACACCAGAATTCAAATGCAAAGCCTCCAGCCTTCCGCGCCAGTCGTATATCAGATAGAGTCGATTCGCTAATCTTCTCAAGCCCGGCGAATTGGTCGAGCATAGCCGGAGACTTATATTTCAACAGTTCGCGCACAGCCGGCCAGCTCAGTATCTGTGTGTTAAGTGAGCCGCACCAGCTTGTGCCTTCAGTCGTCAAGCCTATTATGAGATTTAGTAAAAGCCAACAAAGGAATACGGGTCGGCACCGACACTCTATCTGGTTGTGGCATTGGGTCAAGCTCGATCTCTCAAATGTTGTCCGCTTCACGTCACGTGATATGACCGACATCTTATATTCTTTGGTCCATTGTTCTTTACTCTGTCCACCTAGTCGGGCCAGCTTCTTGATTCCTGAATTCCGTAGGTCTTCTAGATAACTGTCGAGGGCGTGGTTGGTCATGCAAACTACAAGGATCGGCTTGGAGACGCGTGATGCTAGAAGAACCTTCGCCAAGGCGACCCCAAGGTATCTGTTTACTATTAGAGAAACTTTGAGTATGAGACCTCGTGAAGAACACTTACGTTTTTCCCGTTCCAGGCGGGCCTTGAGTAAACGCTAGACCGCGACACAAAGTGTCGCAAAGTGCTATTGCCTGGCCTTTGTCGAGGGTGGTCTCACAACACAAAGTCTCAACGAACGCATCTCTGACTTGCTTATCCGCTAGCAGGTCGTTGGGCCTCAAAGTTAGTGAGTCGCTTCTTTCAGGACTCCCTTTTTGGCGAAGCACGTCCAGCTGGTAAGTAAATCCATCTACGGATGAATACTTGGGTGGTGAGACTTTCGGGCTTTCACCTGGGACCCAAGGAGATATGAGCGATAAGAAGGCCAGATGCTCCTCGTTCTGCGACTGGCTTTGTAACTGCTTGAGAGTCCAATAAAATCCAGCATAGAGAGTATTCGGTAGCTCCACAAGAATGAATTTGTCCTGTAGAATTCCTTGGGCATTGTAGAGTATTCTCCTGACAGCATCGACGTCGGAGGGGTCGGCAAAGGTCAGGATTACGGACGCTGTAGCATTTAGCAGGGGCCAATCAAGGTGGATTGGATAAGAACTCACCTCTCAAATCATTGCCAGTTCGGGGTCTCATTGCATTGGTAGACTGGCGCTGCCAGATCTCCATGAAAATGGATGACAGACCGTTCTTGTCATCAAGGCCAATCAGTGCAACAAGCATCCCTCCTTCGAGGTGCTTTGTGGTCTCGAGCCGACTCCCTCTCAAACCTTTGGGGCAAGCAAAGCTCAGACGAAGTGACACTCCCTTTTGTGCATCGAAAGTTATTTCTTCAAAAGCAACATCGCGAAATAGCGAGTAGCGAAAGCCTTTCGCAGTCACCATGCGGTCGTCATAGTCAAGAACGTTTGGCTCAGAGACCAAGCGAGACAACCGCTGGCTCGCGTCGTAGCATGCGTCAATGATCGGCTCGGTGTTCTCGTATCGTAGGTGGCGGAAGTGAGTATCTAGGAGACGTTCTTGGCCGCAGTAGTGGCGGTGGTCTGTGTAGGGGTCTTTACGTGGCATGTAGGGTAGTCTGCGGCAAAGAATCTCATCCGTGGTGGGCAATATACTAATGTCTTTGATTTCCACATGATCATTGTCGTGACGTGGGCCATATTTGGAAAGAGCCCCAGGACCGTCGTCATCGAAGAGGCGCTTGTTTGGCGGTATCGCTCTCGGATCCAGAGATAAGAGGTTCTCTTGAGCATCGAGACGTGGGGCTAGAGTACTTTCGCTTGGAATGACGCAGATTTCGTGGCTCTTTAAGCATTTCTCTCCGCGACGGCAGAATCCATTGACAAAGTCCATACATAGCGATTCGAGAGGGACATGAGGTAAGGTAGAAGGCGGGAGCCTGCCAGCCTTGATACCTGTCATTTTCGAGAGGACATCCATCATTGATACAAACTGAAGGTGAGAAGTTGCGCGAGAAGGAGATGACGGCGCTGAGAACAGTGTGTTAAGAGATGGTGAGTCAAGAAGGCGACCGGTGAAGAAAAGCGCGGGTTTTAAAGATGGCTGGTCACAACGGACGGCTGTTTCGAAGTTGTGGTGTGGTGACGACGCGACGTGATGATGACAACAGGGGATCGAATTACCGGCAATACTGGACAGAATCGAGGCAGTGCAACAGTAAAGCAGAACCCAGATATTTTGTAAACATGTATGGAAAGCAATGATATATTCGCAAAGAGCGAGGGTTGAGGTGTTGTTTTGGGAAGCAGGTAGGTAGATGGCCGGTGATCGGAAGGTAAAGCGCGTCCAGGTCATGCACGTCCATATTCACTTCCGCACTTCTAAAATGCGATTGATGGACTCCCTGCTATTGTCCGCAGCATGTCACTACTAGTAGCCCCACTCCGTCGTTTCTATTGATAGCTGTCCGTAGCACCGTGTTCCTGTATGCAACCCTTCACTTTCTGCAGCACGCCGTTCCCAGTTGCTTCGATCTCTATCTGTAGCATGTCACTTCAAGCCGAGTTTGGATAACAGCCAGAGGAGACCTAAAATAGAAGCACGGCCCAGGATGATTACATTTAGTGAACAAAAGATGGCCTCGCGAGACTCAGAGCTGCGTAAGAATCAAGAGACTCGCATTTAATAGTGACGGCGTGGTGGTGGTGGTGGCAATTCAGGCTTTCATTCCGCCCGTGGACGTGGTGAGTGGTGTCAGTCACCATGGACCGGGTTTTTTGTGTCACAGAAATTTGATGACTGTTTGTTGGCATCTAAATCCTGACCCAATGCAAGTGGTACTACGTATTGACATAGTCCGATGTTCATCTCTCAAGATGATCGATCTGATCTCGGCATACCAGGGTTATGGCCACACCGGAGAGCATTGATAGATGGCGATAGGGGTCTCTGGTGGCTCAAGGGGCAAGTAAGTAAGCCATAATAACCACGATTGAGGTTCTTCATCTTGAGTGCTCCCAAATATCTATCTCGGTATTGATTCTTAGGCAGTTAGTATCCTAGTACCTTCTGTACAGAAAACAGAGTAAGTACTCGCTCTCATGGTACTGATAGTTACAACAGACAATTAGCCAAACCTTAGTAATCCAATACTTCATAGGACTGGTCTACTCCTGACCATTACAGCTTAGATCCATTGAGATCGCTAGACACGATCACGATGTTCAGCTTGGATTGGATATGGCAAAACTCGAGTGGAGTCACTCGTAATTTGGTTGAGCACACCCGAAAATAAACTGCCTATCTCGTCTAATTTGCAAGCTTAGCAATGATATGGAAGGTGAAGGCTGACACTGAAACATAGGATTCGAGCACAGATGAAATAGGGATCTAACAGTCTTTCAACCAAGCCATAGAATAAATCATAGAGCCCGAGGGCGAAGTTTCCAAGTACCATGAATGGTGGAGCACATGCTCGCCTCCGAGGCTCGGCAGATCTGGCCTGAAATCAATTGAGCTTTGCCTTCTCGTATCCATTCAGACTGATTATGAGTGAGAATCGGAATAGATTAGGCTGGTACGCGCTTGGCTCTTGTATTGGCTTTCTTTGGCCTGTCTGTGTCAGTACTACTTCGCTAATGCACGTCCCTGCCATTGTAGTACGTACTTTTCAGCTTCCTTCGGAGCCGCCGCTTGCTGTGCGTTGTTTGTTAGCTGGTGTACCCGACAGAGAGACAATCTCTATCATACCTTGGGCTCAGATTCCTCCTTAGCTACATTCTTCCTGCCACCTTTGTTGCCATCTTTCTTGTCCTTGGTGACTGATTTATCGGAGGCATCTCCGACCTCGATTTTAAGATTAGGATCCTGCTCAGCTGTGACCGGAACGGATTCATCAGCAGCGTTAGCAACTGCATGATCCACACCTTTCATCTCATCACCAGCGTCGGCGTCCTCTTCTTTGGCTTTTCCTGCGGCTGCTGTTTTGCGGGGCCCTCTCTTCTTTGCCGGGGCTGTAATGGCCATCTTAGGCGCATCGTTTATAGCATCACCTTCGGCTTCCTCTCTCTTAGTCCTCGTATTTTTGCGTGCAGCAGCTGGCTTCTTGACTGCATGCGGAGGCATGACGTCATCGTCATTGGCTTCTTCCTTAATGCCAATGGTTGATCCAACCTCCTTCTTAGGCTTTTTAGCATTCTTACGGTCCTTCTTGGCTGGAGGTGGTGGTGCTGCATCGTGATCACTGGACTCGTCTTTGACACGAGTTGATGATCCAACCTCATTCTTGGGCTTTTTGGCGTTCTTGCGATCCTTCTTGGCTAGAGGTGGTGGTGCTGCATCGTGATCACTGGACTCGTCTTTGACACGAGTTGATGATCCAACCTCATTCTTGGGCTTTTTGGCGTTCTTGCGATCCTTCTTGGCTGGGGGTGGTGACACTGCATCGTGGTCACTGGACTCATCTTTAACACGAACAGAAGGTTCAGCCTCATTCTTGGGCTTTTTGGCGTTCTTGCGATCCTTCTTGGCTGGGGGTGGTGGTGCTGCATCGTGGTCACTGGACTCATCTTTAACACGAATGGAAGATTCAGCCTCATTCTTAGGCTTTTTGGCGTTCTTGCGATCCTTCTTGGCTGGGGGTGGTGGTGCTGCATCGTGGTCACTGGACTCATCTTTAACACGAATGGAAGATTCAGCCTCATTCTTGGGCTTTTGGTTATTTTTGCGCCCTCTCCTGGCTGGCTTAGGCTCGATTTCAGCGACGTCATTAGTCTCTTCATGGGCATTCTTTCTGGACTTTTTGGATGCTGCCTTTCGCTTCTTTGGAGCTGGCTCTTCATCTTCGCCATCTCCGGAATCTGGTTCATCTTTGACATGACCCCTCTTCTTTGGAGGAGGTTTGCTTGGGCTGGCATCCTCATCTTCTCCTCCGGCCTCAGCTTCCTTCTGAGCCTAAATAGTTCAGTACAAGATGGGGAAGCAGGATTAGTCGACTGACTTTGGCTTCTTCTTTTCTTTGTTTCTTCGATGCAGGGGTACGGTATCCGTTCTTGCCGGGGCGATTCATCTCAATATCCTTGACGAGGTCAGTGTGATTGGAGGCGTAGGGGAGCAGACTGATGGTACCCCAGTCCAATCATTATCAGCAATGTGACCATCTGCCAAAGCCGTCTTGACTTTTTCCTGCAAGTCATTTGGTAGCTCATCGAAACCGTCAAAAAGGTCAAGATTATCTTCAATGGATGATTTGACGCCAGTGATTTGTTTAGGAGTTACGCAGCCCCTAGAGTAGGAACAAGTGAACAATGATCGCTAGTTTTGATCATGCACCTACCAATGTTTCCATTTCCAGGTTTGGTGTTCTTTGATGGTAACGAGGACGCCCAATCGCAGCGTGCCTTTCGGAATTTTGATACCCTCCTTCTTGCATTCCGTATTTGTGCATCCAGCGCGGTTGCTGGAAGCTACCTCTATGAGTGAAAGTCTCAGCCAATAAAGCGTTGAAGATCTTCTGCAAGTGAAGATAGAATGGTGGAGTGGCTATTAGGACTGCCGTTTCTACTTTCGTAGAGCCAACCACTAACCAAAGAGGCATCTTAGAAAAACATTTAGACACATACCCACACGATAAACACTCATAGTTGCTTGCTGAGCGCAATTTGCAACCTGCTTTTCCGCAATTATTCTGGTAGCTGTTTCCGTAGGACTCTACTCATTCCATTAGCGAACATCAAAATTTTGGAAGATACAGAGTTGCTTACGAGGTGCGATAAGAACTCCTCAGGGTTTTGGTTTTCTGTTTATCACATTGACAGAGAGGATTATGTTTGGCTAGATGTTAGGATGGTAAGGTAGACGCGTTTTTTAATTGCTCAGCCCTACCTAGCGCGACGTCACATAGTCGCCTAGCGCCAGAAGATTACATAGAAACTGCTGTGCATACGCAGTACAAGCTTCTATATCTTCCACAAGTACCATAAACCGTGGCATCATTATCGCTGATTGCTTTATGACGTCCTGAGAAATTTTGGCGATGAGGGTCATTCAATAAGCGACGCCATCGATGCGGATCTCGCAGCTGATGCCAACCTATCCCTCAACAAGCCAGCCTGAGGGTCGCGTACTTAAGCAACGGCACGTAGAAGTGCAGTCGGCTTTGTTGTCATCTGGATTGAGCATGTGATGGAGACGATGCAAGCATGATGCAGGCAACTAGAGCTTCCGAGCAGACCAGAGGCATCCACCTCTGCTTGGCACCACTCTGCCTCCAAAGGCTCTGCGTATCCATTCTTATATGAACCTGATAATTACCAAGCAATGTTCCCTTTGTCACGCCATCAAACAATCCATCCAATCTTATCCTCTGGACCACATGCCAGAACCTTTGAACGGGGTTGCGAATCAATGGCCGAAATGTAGGGCGTGTGTAGGTTCGGGTAATAGATGAGTCTAACAAGCATGCAGGTCAAGAATGCCAACATCAAAAGGAGCAGAAGGCAGCTATCTGGACACACCACTAGTAGTGAACGTCTTGATAAAAGCAGACCGACACCAACAACGGCTTTCGCGAGCATTACTTTGCTCGATATTTTTCCTACTAGCCGTCCTCGCCCTGTTTGTCTCCTTGCTGGCACTATTCTCCGTGCTGCTCGCCAAGGCAGACCTGATCCTTGCCCCGGATGGCACTTTTCAAATTGCAGTCTTCTCAGATCTCCATTACGGGGAAAACGAAAGCACTTTTGGGCCTCCTCAAGACATCAACTCTGCTGCGCTCATGCGTCAAGTACTTGCTCAAGAACAGCCAGAACTCGTTGTTTTGAACGGCGATCTGATCACTGGAGAAAACACTTTCGCATTCAATTCTACGGGATATGTGGATGAGATAGTTGCACCGCTTGTGCAAGGTGGATATAGCTGGGCAAGCACATATGGCAATCATGACTCCAAATACAATCTGAGCCGAGAAGCTCTTTATGCAGAGGAGAAGAAGTACGCAAATGCCTACACACAGCACGGTCCCGCCGGCACAGACGGGGTAACAAATTATGTGCTTGAAGTATACTCCCCAATTACGACGGGAAGTAAAGCGAGGCCTGTTGCATTTTTGTGGTTCTTCGACTCTCGCGGTGGCTCAGTCTATCAGAGCCTTCCAGCAAACGTGGACAATATTGACAATTACGTCTCTAATGGTACCGTCAGTTGGTATCGCTCAGTTCAAGCTCAATTGCAGGTAGGTTTCCATACACTCTCCACCTTTGGCTCGTTCCAACCTGTGTGTCCCTGTTTCTACTTTCTAAGTTGTCTCTGGGTCTGTAATTGCTCGCTCACTGCTTTTACACTAGAGACAATACGGCATTCTTCCCTCACTTGCCTTTGTACATATACCTATGCTCGCATTTGTCGATCTTCAAGACCAGACCTCCCCTAATGTGTCTGGTCCCAACTATCCTGGCCTCAATGCGGATGTTCCCCTCGCTCAACAAGGATACTCCGATACCGGCTCCGAAGCCATCCCCTTCATGCAAGCGCTACTTGATACTCCTGGTCTGCATTCAGTTTATTCAGGTCACGATCACGGAGATAGTTGGTGTGGCCGCTGGCCCAACAGTACTTTACCCGGCTACGGAGTCGGTGGGAGTAGCAGCCAAATGAGACCCTTCTTATGCTTCTGTAAGCACTCAGGATATGGCGGCTACGGAGTATGGAATAGAGGGGTCCGCCAGATTCAATTGTCGTTTGATCAAAGCGGCGATATGAGCGTCAATACATGGGTTCGTATGCAGGCCGGGGACGTTGTCACAGCTGTAACCTTGAATGAGACGTACGGAGAAGATATATATCCCACTGCGGATGGGCAATAAGCTCAAGATTGCCCTTACTGGCATCTTTTGTTAGTAATTTTTGTTATAATCGAGTGTTGTGCTGGTATATAGAGAGAGTAGTTAAGGGCAAGATCTCATGATCGACCAAGTCACCGCCACCTTGTATAGTGTTTGGTCGAATACCAAGACTATGTCTCAGCCCATCATGAGCCCAAAAGCGTGATGCACGATCGAAATGCGCTAAGATCGGTCTTGAAATAGACATCCCAATAAAGACCCGAAGAAAGGCCGAATTTACATCTCAGTAATGTCGACCTCACCAATTCGCTCGTGTGAAGCCTGCCGAGAGTCATTCAGCCCTAATTCTTCATTCAAAGGAATGGCTCAGCATTATGATAGATTGGTGACCACCGTCTACCATGAGGCTCGTCCGGGTTTGCGCGAATAGCTCGATAGACGCCACCTAAAAACAATGCCTATCGATGGCCTGCGGAGGTTCACCCGAGCTTTCGCCTCTTCCAGTTCGATCAAGAGTGCGACATCTACCATACCGGCCTACCTTGTTCCAGCAGCTGTCAGCAACCTTTCACGAACTTCAGGCTCCACTGAAAAACATTCATCCCGCGTCGGTCGCCGGCATGCTTCTGCCACTGCGCCCCCAGATATATCCAGCAACAGTACTCATGGATTTTCGTACAGGAGACGTGACCTACCAATCGAAGCCGAAGATGTTGCTTCTTCGTCACGTCGGAGAAGAGACTCATCGGCGTGGGCTGATATCGTCGAGTCATACCTACCATCACATCTACGTATAAAAGATAAATCTCATATGGTACCGAATAATCAGCCTCATCGAACATTATCAATACATTCTTTCCATATGGTCATGTCCAAAGCGAGGACGTATGCGAAGGTTGATCTTTTGAGCTACCTTGGAGTGTACCAAAACAGGTGGGAAGCAGTCATTTGGCTTGTCAAAGCTATGCTTGAGCAACATGGGGGACAAGCTGTCGTGGAAATTGCATCAAAGCAGCTACCAAGTACGCTTTGGCGCACACTTGATCATAATTTGGACGAAATCACAGGCAGCGCGATTCTGCCTATTCTGCCTCAACCTCGAAAGCTGCCAGTCGAATCCTTCGTATCACGTGGAGATATTCGTGGGGAACAAGGATATGGTATGCAGCTTCGGCGGGAAAACCTTGGGCAGATCTGGCAGAGTCTTGGGGTAATGATTTTGCAGGCAGCAGATCGTTCACCAGAAGATCCTAGCTATACTGCGATAATGTCCCATGTTTTCCGAATACTAGCACATTTACATCGTATAGAAGCATTTCCAAATTCTATCTACAATTATGAACCTGCAGCGGATCCAACCGTTCTTCGAAGACCTCCAACACTCTACCTCCTCTCGAGACATATCATGAGCACACTGTCCGACTTTGAGTGGTATCTGCATTGGGATGAAGTGGTTGAAAAGGAATCTAAACTGGGTTACAAGGTGCCTAAGGCCGTCTTTCAGCCTAAAATACGTGAGTTAGGCCCCGAGCTGTGGCTTGATTTGGTACTGTGGGCATGCGTCGAAGGTGGTTGGGTTATTGAAGGGGCCTGGATAGTCGGCGAAATGGAGAAACGGAAGAACAACATAGGGTCCCAGTGGTCCGTGATTAGCTGGCAGGAAATATGTACAGTCAAATCACCACAGCCCGGCTGGTTCTCTGTGCTGAAGCTGGAACTTGAAAAGACCCGTATAAACCATATTGCTGGTTTGAGCGTCGCTATGGGAGTACCGTCCACGGGCGATATGCGACCACGCACTATTAGCCGTGAAGTCGTTCTAGCTTTGGCTGATGCAGTTGTAAACAACGGGACAGCTCCTGAGCGCAGCCGTGGCTCACTTGCTTCAATACTCCCACCAAATCTCACAGCTTGTCAGAATCTACTTAACCGCGGCCATGCTGGACTTGACGCAAATTTTTTGAATGCCATCATTGCCCGGATCATAGAAAATACTAATGAAGATGCTCCAGGAAATCTTCGGAGGCTCCTGAGCTGGCGTCTTAGGCATCTGCACTCCGATGATATTGATGCTGGTGCTAGTCTATTAGCAGAAGACTATAGGACTGATGATTCTGCTCCCGTGCTGGGCTTGCTCCACAAGACTTTACATGGTCTTGCACGTGAAGGGAATGCACAGGCAAGCCTTGGGACCTTGATAACGATTCAGAACTTCATAGACGAGCAGCGTAGCAGGTACATCCAGGACTTTGCAGACAAGTTGAGGGAACGTCTAAAGCCGGGCGAGGATACTTTTTATATTGCCTTCGATGACGAGTATGATCTTCCTGCACTCCATCCTCTTATTCCAGTACATGTTATGGCCGCCCTCTTAGATGTCATAATTCAGCATCAATTCTTTGGTCTAGGGCAATGGCTACTACACAATGAGGATATTGATGGAGGGTTGGTCGACCCGGAGCTTTACGCCAATCCCAATCTACATCCCGCGCTCCTTCGTTTTGCCACAGCCACTGCAGATGATCAATTACTCATCAAGATTCTCCAACAACTAGAGACGCCTCTCTCAGAACCAGTCCTCCACGCTCTTCTCCGTTGCCATGTAGTCCTTGGTAAATGGGTTGCCGTAGAAGAGCTCTTGAGACATCTCCAAAGGACGCCCGATATGTCTTGGAAAGCTAGCGATGCAATGGCTATCGCACGAGCTATCATGCAGTTGGAGCACAATGGAAATGGTATGGATGCAGAGCAGGTTCACCAGGCAAAAGAAATATTGCAGAATATTGTCCACGGCCTGTACAATTCTGACCGTGATCCATCTCAGTTGCCTGATTTTACAGAGACTAGAACGGCGAATCAACTCGGCAAGATATTCCAAACACTACCTGGTATTTTAAGCAGCATCAAGGCAAGCTCGACTGACGCAAGCGGTCGAACACATGGCAGCGTAAATATCACTCCGAACGCTTTCAATATCGTTTTAGAGGCCATCGTGGAATATTATGGGAGTGTTACAGGAATCAAACTTTGGGAACGATGGTGCCTTGAGCCTGGAGAATCAATTCGGGGAAGGTATCGTCAAGATTTGAATATGGAGTATGATAGAAATGGTCAAAAGGTTGTTATACCAACATTGTATATGTTGCGCACTGTGTTACGACCAATCATAGCGAAGAGTATCAGCGATGAAGCTGCGGTCCAGTCCAATCCTGAAAGTCTTAGAACCAGAAAAGAAGATATCGCAGACACTTTTAAGCCAGCAGGAGGTACCCCTGGAAGGAAAGTAGAGGGTCAATTGAATGAGATGGAGCGTAGTGTATTAGACTGGGGCATCAGGATGTATGAAAAGTTTGGTCTGTCGAAGAGAGAAATCGACGCGGAGATGCCGGGATTTTCATCTGGACAACAAAAAGCTCCGGTACGGTAATTTGAGAAGCGTCCGTGGCCTCTAGTATCTCGCACAGATAGTATCTGGTAAAGCAAAGTCTGGATTGCGATTGGCGTGTACAGCGCATTTCTATGAGTCTTCTGCCTCTTGGTTCTGCTTTGTCAGCCTCGTCACTAAAATAGCGGCCAATCCTATTGGACCGCAAGCGTCCAGAATTATTTTCGTGAACTCTGTCGCGCCCTGCCCGTCTGACACCATTAACTTTGAACAGCACAAAGCATCCATCACTACCTTCCAGAAACCCTTCTCAGCGTTATTGAGATCCAACATAGATACAAATTTAACCATTTATGGGTCCATTCAAGTATACAACCAAGACTACACCTCTAATCCTTTTGCGCGCCCAAGTAGAGCGTCGCACCGGACCCGTTCAGGCAGATACTCTGACAAACTCTGAGAGCACATCCGTGATCTGGCTACTGGCGAAGGGTCCGTCCTGAATGGGCGGACGGTAAAATTGCGATCCGAATCGTGTCGGTATTCTACATGTACTATCTTTTCGTGCTTAACATGCTGGGATAGTCATGCTTACCAGAACCCAGTGTATCCTAAGCCCCGGTATTCGGGCTGAAAATTGATCGAATGCACAAGAAGATAGCAAGCAGCACTACCATACTCCCCAAATATAACGATGTTTGCCTTTGACGCTGGTGACAGCCACTTCGCCAATTACAACGGGTTAAACTCCGCTACTTCTACGACTACATGTAATATCCTAAAGGGAGGACTGTCGGGTGAAGCCGAAGATGAAGACCCCAAAAGCACAGTCCCTAGCGAGCATGAGTCGGACGACATCAAGTCTGCTCCTAGGTCTGAGACGCCTGTGTCTCGGCTGACTCCGGAGTCTACCGAAACAATCGTCTCTGGAACCGGTACACCACCCATCGACATCCTTTTGACCCCGTCAGCAATGCGGAGTAGGAGCAGGGCTAGGGAAGAAGAGGCGGAAAAGGAAGCCGCATTGCCCGACCCCACGTTCCGTCCTCTACCACAGGTCGGAAAGAACGCACGGAGAAGGAAAAGAGGACCTAAGCGCGGAGGAGCAGTGGCAGCATTAAATGCGGTGCACGGCTTCACGCCAGCCACATCTGGAGACGAAGATTCTGATTTCTCAACTGGAAGCTTCCGCAGCAGGAGAGACCTTAGCGTTCAGCGCTCTAGTAGCGTCCTCAGGAAGGATTTGAACATCAGAGATTTAGGATCATCTTGCAATGGAGCGGATGTTCGGTCATCCTCGCCTTCGGGAGGCATTAGCAACCTTACGCGACAACTGGAAGCTCTAGATTATGAGTCTCCTTCCGGAAGACCCTCGACAACTGGGAACAAAAGCAAGCTTAGCTCAGGAGATCCAAGCAGTGCAAGTGTGACATCAGCAACAAGCGGTGATGAGGAAATTGTGGAGATGACAAGCTATGAGGTGCCTCTGGAACATGATTTCATCAGTTCAGATGTCTCACTGGTGGAGAAACGTGATGAACGGCAAGATCCTTTGCTTAATGGCGGCATTGTACGTAAGATGCAAGCAGCAGATTTTGCACCTCTACGTTGTCTCGGCAAAGGCACCTACGGCACGGTTCTCCTGGTGAAACAAGCAGCCACCGGCAAGCTGTACGCACAAAAGCAATTTAGGAAGGCTTCCTTAACAGTACGGAAACAGCTTGTGGAGCAAACGAAGACTGAACGTAGCATCTTAGAGAGCATCAACCGTCACCCTTTTGTGGTGAAGCTTTATTATGCATTCCAAGATCATGAGAAGTTGTATCTCATTCTTGAATATGCGCAGGGTGGGGAGCTATTCGAACATCTACGGCTTCAGGGCATGTTTCAAGAGGACACTGCTGCATTCTACTTGGCAGAACTAGTCCTCGCTCTTGAGCATCTCCACAGTACCGTGGGTGTGGTCTACCGCGACTTGAAGCCAGAGAACTGCCTTCTTGACGCTGAAGGACATTTACTCCTTACAGATTTTGGGCTCAGCAAAGTTGCAGTGGACGGAGAACACCATTGCAGATCGATGACGGGCACGGTCGAGTACATGGCACCCGAAGTAATTCAAATGCAAGACTATGGCACAGCCGTGGATTGGTGGTCATTGGGCATTCTCGGCGTTGATCTCCTGTCCGGCAAGACACCATTTGCAGCCAACAACGACCAGAAAATACGGGAGAAGATCGTGAAGTCGAAGCTTACCTTACCATTCTTCTTCGGGCCTGATGCTAGAGATCTGTTGACACGTCTTCTTCGAAAAGAGCCGAAGAAGCGACTAGGTGCATGTATGCCAAAAGACATGAAAACGATCAAGAATCATCGCTTCTTCCGCAAGATTGACTGGAAAAAGCTGGAGAGGAGGGAAGTGGAGCCGCCGATCAAACCATTGATTACTGATCCCGCACTGGCTGAGAACTTTTCTACCGAATTCACGGATTTGGCCGTCAGTCCAGTAGTTGCTGGGCCGTGGGATGCGGCAGGCTCGAAGGGTGAGCATGATCCGTTTGGAGGTTTCAGCTTTGTGGGGTCTCGCAGTCTGCTTGAGTCGTCCGTCTTCTGACTCTCGGTGGTGATATGTGATTACTGGTAGAATGGTCCCCAACCGAAGCCTTTTCCAAACATGCTCACCAGAGCAAGTGAGATGAATGAGGCGCTTTTGTGTACTTTAGTATGTTTCGAAACTTGCAGGATGGAGTCAGTGTATGAGGCCTTTGCGGACGATGCAGTTGGTTGTGGGTATTGATTTGAATACACAATGCACGGGCCAAAGGGGGCAGGCTTTGATTTATCACGCAAGCGAGTGACGCATTGGATGGGGGCTGGTATGAGGAAACGGAGGTTTTTCTTTATCTGCCATTGCTCGGTTATTTGCTTTTTTCCCTTCCAATACGGATTCCTGTATCTCTGCATACGCTTTATTGGTATTAGTACTCAACATAGATCTTGTTCAATCTTCATACATTGGACACTAACAACGCACCTTGTGTGCAGATGAGATGTCGAATGAGCGCGCGCGTACCTTTGCAGTCTGAATGTGGGGTAGCAACGTAGTCGGCCAACTAGTCGGGGAATTAGCAAGGTGGGTGAGATGGCTTGATGGCTTGATGGCTTGATGGCTTGATGGCTTGATGGCTTGATGGCTTGATAGTTGAAACCGCCACGGATCAAGCCGTCATTCGGACAGCTCATTACTACAGGGTATGCAAGTACTGTGTAGATAAGTCAGGTACCTAAGGTGGTTCCTTCCCTCATTAAGTCAGGGGTAGCGCGCGGCTTCCTTCCCCTATTTGGCTTTCAGTGACCTTAAGGACCTCCCGCCTCTATAGCGTAGCAAGTCTCCCGTCCCCGTCCCACCATCATACTCTCTCAGCAAAGTAAGATACAATCATGTCAAGAAGAAAAAGAAGAGTGCAATGAGCCAGAGGACGGTCACCAGTGATGCTCTCTGCCAGGAAAACATACATTGCCGCGAACAAGATGACCGAAGAGCGCAATCTCGATAGCCTCGACATGAATGTTAGGAAACGCTGTCAAAGAAGTTGAAACAATAGTCCCCATAGACCCCACTTGACGAAGAACGCTAATCGAGGCCCCCCACGATGCACTACCACGAGGTTAATCTGATACTCCATGCCCTATCCATGTCTCTACCCATGGCCCTAATAGCCACGGCCAGGATCTGTACACTATCCCCAGCGTCAAAGGACCATCTCGTCTGCTAACCGAGCCTCCATACCTCACGAAAGAGCCTCAATACGAATATGTACAGGGAAGATGAAACCATCAGCCATCACCCACATTACGATTCTTAATGCAATCATGAGAAGACCCCCGGATAACTTTGCCCATGTGCTGGATCCCGGCTCAGAGGAGAATATTGTATCCCGAATGCTACCTAGTCTTGCTAAACGAGGGGCAGATTATGGAGGGGACGGGATGAAACACACAGATCATGGGAGTCAGGAGAGTAGAGATATATTACGCTTGTCCAGCTTCTGTATTCCTCTTCTCTCCAAGACACCTCAGCATCGTCTTCTACGCTCATTACTACAGCTGCGCTGTACTTTCGTTCTTTACGCTTGTTAAGCTTCTTGTACAATCTTCCGTTCTTTACCTTTACGGATCAACATCCAAAACAAAACTTCTCCCTAGAACTTGTCGCCATGCATCTCTCTCAATTGCTCCTCCTGGCGAGCGCTACCCTGACAATAGCCACGCCATATCGCTCCTGGAAACACGAACACTCCTGGCCCGGTGAGGACGACTGCACAGCAGAAGAAGAATCTCCTTCCTCAACCGCTCCAGCCGGCATATTCCCACCAGGCGGCACCGCTAAGACATCTATCTCTTCAGGCCCAACAGACGTTGCTCCCGCTCCTCCTGTTATCCCCCCAGTCGAACCAGCACCAGTCGGACCTGCCACCGCTACATCATCTACAGCCTCGTCTACTACCGCGGCACCAGCCCAACCACCCTCCGAATCCGCTACCGCTGCTGCCCCTCCCAGCTCCTCCTCATCAACTGCCAGCGCTCCACCACCCTCCAGTTCTGCTCTAATAGCCACTTTCACGGAGTATGTCCCTTCCCTCTCATCCTCCCTTCCAAATTCCACAACCCTCCCTCCCCGAACCCTCCCCAGGATCACTAACCCTCCGACTCTAGATACGGCTCCGGCGACTCCAACGGCTCTCCCAACTGCAACACCGCCACCGCCGCCTGTGGCTTCTACACCAACCCCGGCTTCAACGCCGCCGCCTCCCAAGCCCTCTACGGCGCCGCCCCCGGCGCTGGAGCCGGCTCCGCCTGCGGTCAATGCTATAAACTCACCGCGTTAACGAACCCATACGATAACGATGCGGCACTGAGCGCCGCAGGAACCAGCATTGTGGTTAAAGTGAATAATTTGTGCCCGGCGCAGGGGAATCCGCTGTGTTCGCAGGGGAGTTTGAGTGATACCAATACTTTGGGTGAGGCCTTTGTTTAGGATAAGGAAGGGTGTTCTGGTAACTAATGCGGATACTAGGTGCGAACGTGAACTTCGATCTCTGCAAAGATGATGGTGCTGCGGCCGCCCTGTTCAATTCCAGTGGTGTGACGGCCGCGAAGGGTACGGCGGAATTGGTTAGTTGTGATTTGTGGAGTGGGAGCGCGGATATTACTTCCTAAGTAGGCCATCGAATAGGAGGGATGAGATGGGAAGGGGAATGTGAGAGTGGGAACAGGAGTGGAGTGGGAGTGGGGATATCACTGATTATGCTGCGGATGATATAAAGGGCGAGGGAGGAGGTACCTAAGACCGACGGCTGCGTCGTCTGGAAGGTATTATAATTCAAAAATAGCAGACAGATGAGCACGCTGCTGGACACCTGGTCTTTGTTCACATTTATATTTATTCCGTCGGGGCTCATCGCAAGCGAAGAGCGTTCACTCCTTCTTCAGAACAGAAATATTGGGCCTCAGCTAGGTGAGGCGATTGATTGTATGTATTTGATAGATCTGGTGGATTGGTGTCTGTATATATATATTTCTATCTTATTCTAGCGAGAAGCTACTCATATTCAGCTAAATACATGAGGGTGATATTCAGCTAGTTCTATGAAGCATGATATTCAGCTAAATCCAATCCCCTGCAAAAGCATCCATCTATCCTCAAATCTCTAAGGATTTTGTGCCTTTTGTCTCGCCTCCTGTGTCCATTTTCTGCCATTTCATGCTTAACCTTAACGTCCTTCTCTGCTTTGAGACGCTTAAATACAATGTCTTTATTGCCTTTTCCTGGCTCTCTTCCCTCTTTCCTGAACGTTCCCATGCTTAGTTCCTCAAGCGGGTGTATATGTTCCCGCTCTTAGGAATAGAGAATATCGTCACTCTTATATCCCTTCGAGACAGAATTTTTCTGAATGACTCCGTGAACCACACCACGGAACGTCTGATCCGATCTCCAGCACATGAACCATAACTCCCTGCACCCCTCTTAGCTACGGAGAAGTATGCGGCCTTGTCACTGCTGGTTGTGGTGTTTCTCCGCCCTGGGAAAAATCATGTGCTTCTCTTGGCAGGTAGACCCTAGGAACGGTTGGTCTGATGTATTGGCTGCGTGCATTGAGTTGAAAGGGTACAAGGTGAAGGTATCTGCTACAGTCGTTGGCTGTATTAGCTGGAAGCTGAGTGTTGCTTATGCCGGAGGGGTGGTAAGTAGCTGGAAGATGAGTAGCTGGAAGCTCAATGTTGCTTATGCCGAAGGGGTGGCAAGTAGCTGGAAGTTGAATGTTGCTTATTGCGAAGGGGTGAAAAGTAGCTGGAAGTTGAATGTTGCTTATTTTGGAGGGGCGGCAAATAGCTGGAAGATGAGTGTTGCTGATTCCAGAGGGGTGGCAAGTAGCTGGAAGCTAAATTTTGTTGATTCCAGAGGGGTGGCAAGTAGCTGGAGGCTGAGTGTTGCTTGTTTATCCCGGGTTCAAAAGGGAACAGCGTGAAGGTATCTGCTTCAGTCGGGTGGCTAATCTTAGCTGGAAACTGAGTGTTGCTTGGTTATACTGGGCTCAAAAGGGACAACATGAAGGTATCTTTCTTGAGTCGTGTGGCTCATATTAGCCGGCAGCTGAGTGTTGCTTGTTGCAAGATTGGCTGAGAATAAGTTCTGTAAACATATGGTTGAACTTAAGTTGTCCTAGTTTCTCTGCGAAAGAGACGATGATGGAATCTTGGTATTGCCGCGGCGGGCTTAATGTTGACTGGCTTGTTCACTCCAAAGTTCTTGAAGTAGAGTAAATGCCAAATTGAATTGTCCTGTTAAGCCGACGGATTGACAAGTATCTGGGGGAATAAGTTCGTGATATGCCGTGTGGCTTAGAGCCAGTGATAGAATGATAAACATAGTGTATGATTTAAGTAGTGAATGCTCCTTCCTCATAGTAGTAGGGTTTGGCTTCGATAGCGTCACCGACTTAAACATCGCGGTTGCTCAGGAATTTTGGGATTGAGAGGGGATGAAATTGAACATCTTGTAGGTTTTTGACGAGAAAATGGTCGAAGCTGCACCTGATGGTACTGCGAAGAAGAAAAGGGGTGAAGTACTGTGATCGTAAATGAATATATTTATATATAATGCATGCATGCCACTAGTGAGTAAGGCATGGTGCTGCTGCTGTCTTTGAAGGCAAATGCGTTGAGCCAGCATGTAGAAGAAGAGAGGAAATTGGGGGGAGAAGGGGGGATTATATAACACAGGATGCCGAAGGCGAACGGTCTTTCTCGTGGATGAATGACGCTGTGAAGTGCATATTATTAAGTGAACTCACCATGACAAATTGGCCACCTGCAGTGAACCAGGGATTACGGTATTCCTGGGAACAAGTCACTCACGCTACGTGAAGACACGATCTTCTTTACTCTCTTCGCCTGATAGATCAATGTGCATCCGGCAAACTGACCTGCGAACCTCGAAAGACGGTGAATCATTAAGACTACAACACAATTGAATCAGTCCCAGCGTGAATTCGACCAATGGATTCAGCCTCTTTCAACCCCCGGTTTGCAATGGATCACCCTGAGGCCTGAGGTGTTCTGGAATGAAGAGACAGACCCATGGCAATTATGCACGATAAATTCCTCTATTTGAGGCATTCTCCAAGGAAGAAAACACTTTCTTATGGGTTCTTTCTTGGATATATCGGTTCTCCTTTGGAACTTGCAGGAAAAAGTCGTTGAAGTCCATGCCCCTGGTACCAGAATTCCACCTTTCCATGAGTGACTTATGGAATGTCACAGCAAGAGTAGCGGTGTTATTTCCTGCTAATTTGTGGTGTAATAGCAGAGAGCGTTCGCCATTCGTCGCTCTGGACTTTAGGGATTTTGAGCACGGAGTGGTATCTGTTTCTGCCCCCTAGGACCTTCCGCATTTGCTCGAATTGAGTCCCAAAATGGCCCTCAAAACTACAGCAACGCTCTACAGTTCCCGTATGATACCAGAATTGAGGAACAGGGTTGCAGAGCTTGTAGGAGTCTCAGCTGGCAGACTTGACGATCGCCCGTCTGAATTGTCCGGAAAAAAGGGGGTTCTGGCGCTGACTACTGCTTAGATATAGAGGTCTTTTGGTTCAATCAAAAGCGTGACTATGTTGCAAGGACTTGTTTTGATCTCAGCAAACAGGATAGTAGCAGCATTTTTGGGGGGATGGGTCCGGATGACTCCACCATCTCGCTACCTCACTGCCAGACTATTGCTTTTCAAAGCATTTGGGGTATCAGCTTTATGCCAATGGAAAGATGCTGTGGAGAGATATATCGCGATTGGCCAATGAGTTCTACAAGAAACAACAGGCTGTTTAAGCTGGGCAATCAACCAGCCCCAAACGCAACGTCATTTTCCTCAAATGCCGATCTGCAAGGGCGCCCATCTCAGCCATTCCATCCAATTGGCTCGCTTGAGCTCACTAATCGTGCACCATCAGCCCTGCCGTCGTTGAAGAGCGGGAGCAGGTCCCTGTTTTCTGGGTCAGCTCGGTTCCTCCTTCAAGAGGAGCTGTCCCCGGGACTGTCTTTTTCCCCTTCAACCTTACTCCTTCTCCGCCTTTCCATTCCTTGCCCCATTGAACCACCATCCACCCTCCCTAACTCCAAAATCAAATGTCTACACGCAAGAGAAAGCAGGAGGAAGAGGAGGAGGAGCTACAGGCTCTTCCTAGTGACGAAAGTGAGGAGGAAGAGGAGTAAGGCGCTCTTCTTGACGTCATGTGATGCCTTATCTGTCAGAGGGGTCAATTGATGCCACAATTGCTGTTGCGAAGAGCTTGTGCACTGCAATTGAGCTTTGGATCGTCAATTGACCTTCTTTGAGCTCGAATTCTTGCTTGTTTTTTGCGCTGCGCTAGTGGGGGCCGCTGACGCTGATCCTGTGGTCCAGGTACGACGACTCGGAGGTAAACGACGAAGACGAATCTGAGGAAGAAGAGGAAGAAGAAGACGAGGAAGACGCGCCTGAAGGTAAAATTTATCCCAATTCACCCACAATGGATCCCCATTAGCCATGATTTGTTGCAAGGCTGACGCTTACTCTTGTTCTTTCCAGCCCCACCAGCCGCCAAGAAGCGCAAAACGGCCCCTGCCTCCAAAGAAGAGCCCGAAGACGAGGAGGAAGAAGCTGAAGGCGACGAAGAGGAGGAACACGCACCAGTCGAGGACGAGGAGGAAGACGAAGATGGCGAAGCTGAAGCCGAAGAGCCCACAGAGAAGACAAGCAAAAGTGGCGGGCCAGCTGCTGCTGCCAAGGCTGCGAAAGGCGGAGCAGTCCCGAAGGAAAGTGACCTGGAGGAGGTCAAGGGGGATGACGAAGAGGAGGAATGAATTCTCAGGAATTGAATGTACGATCGACGGATAGGCTGAATGTGCTGAGTTTAGATGAAGTAGGCACACAAAAGCGGACCTTGATGAATACATGGTAGGATATAGGAGGATTTAGATCTGACTTGAACGAATGCTATCAATTGCTCTTCATTCTCCTTCTTTCACTATTCCAAACGGCACCATGATCTTCATCGAGCATTCGATGGTGAATCGAATTGCTGACATTCCTCAGTCTTGCAATAACAACAGATTTCATCGCCATGCGCGTTTACTCAAGCAATTCACTTGTCTATTCTTCGGTCGTATCCTCATGACACGCTGTATGATTCTTGCCGAGCATTGGCTGGTGAATTGGGGTGGCAAGGTTCCTAATTCGTCATCCGCGCAGCAGACGTAGTAACGGCAGCCGTGGACAAAATGCATCCGGATATGTCACTTAACGCTGCGTCTTCTGGAGCTTGGGTTGGTGAAACGGAATCCTGCCTGCTGAGTCCTAAATCATGCGGTCAATCTCTCAGTGAGCAATCCACAATCTTCAGGAGGAAGCATAACTTGGCCGGATCTTTAGAAAATTTATTATCAAAAGCTGACCATCTGTAACTTGAGCAACACCTCAAAGCTCGTTCTTCTAAATAAGGTTTCAGTATGTGAATTTCGGGGGTTAATATCCGAGCTCATTTGCCACCCCACAAGCTCCAAAAATATCATTCATCATAAAATTCGCTTCATGTGACATACTTCACGAGCACCTACACTTACCAGACCCACCTCACCACGCAAAGTTAGTTCACTACACAAGAACTAATTCTTTCAAAGGACCTTCACTCGACACACGTTGCAATATATAAGGGGGCCCTTCCCCCCAGCTTTCTGATTGCTTCCACATGCTGCACGCCGCCACCTCCGCAGCGTCAATACTCCACCATCCTCAGTGTACTCTTTCTTATATATATATACTCGATAAAGGTACCAGCAACCATATTCTGACTCACTATTCCAGCATGCTAACTTCTAATTACTAAGGCACTTTCAACACCAAGTGGTTCTTCAAATCCATCTTCAAGAGAAAGAAGAAGACCAAGCGAACCAAAACCGTCCGCCGATCAACACTGACTCGAGTCAAAGCAATGACAGCCGGACGGGAATCTTGGGGACCATGGACCTCAGTCAACGTGTCATGTCACTTCAATGAGAGAGTTTTGAGCTGCATCATGCCTGCTACCAGACATTCCATGATCTCGATGTGATCCTCGCCTCATTTGGTTTCATTCACCAAAGTGATATACTAGGGCCTAAGAAGCTCGGTCAACCTTGAACGCTAAGCTTCTCGCAAGCCTCAACATTTACGGACCATGCCGAGTCCTCGATCTATGTCGGCTAAGGCCCAAGGTTCCCACCACAGCGGCCATTTGGATGCAGTACCTTTTCTCGATTTATGGGTAGCCGTTGGCTCGACTGATCGTGCATTGAGCACACTCTCTCAACGTCACGACGTATGCTGGAAAACATAGCATCAGCGTGTGTGTGGTACATATTACCTTGGACACAGTACCTTCACGCTTTAAGATTACAGGCTCAAATACAGCTTGCATCGTCTTTCTCTACGAGAATAGTGCTTTCGTCTACGAAGAGCATACAAAGAAGCGGCCAATTACGTTCAACGGTATTGTTGCAAAAGTCGCTGTCGTCTTGATTTTTGGGTCGCCGTCGGCTCGACCGACCGTGCATTAAGCACACTCTCCAACATTACGAGGTATGCTGGAAAAC
Organism: Cladonia squamosa; assembly: GCA_947623385.2. Taxonomy (NCBI): domain Eukaryota; kingdom Fungi; phylum Ascomycota; class Lecanoromycetes; order Lecanorales; family Cladoniaceae; genus Cladonia; species Cladonia squamosa. Next base: position 1,089,959 of record OX392378.1, on the reverse strand, counting down.
ACAGCATCAGCGTACATAGGGTACATATCACCTTGGATACAGTACCTTCACGCTTAAGATTACAGGCTCAAATGCAACTCACATGGTCTTTCACTACGAGAATAGTGCTTTCGTCTACGAAGAGCACACAAAGAAGCAGCTAATTACGTTCAACGGTATTGTTGCAAAAGTCGCTGTCGTCTTGATTTTTGGGTCGCCGTCGGCTCGACTGACCGTGCATTAAGCACACTCTCCAACGGCACGATGTATGCTGGAAAACATAGCACCACCACAGCAGCCATTTGGATACAGTACCTTTCTCGATTTATGGGTAGCCGTTGGCTCTACCAATCGTGCATTGAGCATACTCTCCCAACGTCACGAGGTATGCTGGAAAACATAGCACAAGCGTATGTGGTCGTACACATCACTTAAGCAACACTGAAAGCAACAACAAGCTCACTCTCCGAATGCTATGGTGAATGCTGGAAAACATAGCATAAGCGTATGTTGGCGTACAGAATGCTTAAACAGACCGAAGGAAAAAACGACCACGCTCCCTCAACGTCGTGATGAATGCTGGCAAACATAGCATAAGCGTGTGTTGACGTACACGTCACTTAAAGAAGACTGAAGGCAACAATCGAAAGTCGAATCATACAAACTGCTTACATGTCCAATCAACACATTATCATAGATCTTTCTTGACGAGATGATGAAAATCACGGTGCAAGCTCCGTACACAGTACATATCGGAAGAAGTGATGGGGATACATAAGAGGACACATTGGAATCTCGTGACTGCTGGAATCTATCAGCCGAAGGCCATTATGGTAAGTAGCTCTGGCATGTGAAACTTATTCATTACCACTGACAAGGTATAGGAGAGTCAATTGCGCTCCAATTCGACCAAACCTGGATGAGATGTGCATCGCATTCGCTATCTCATCGCTCACTCGGATTTAACTTGTACTCTGCTAGGCCCATACAGAGCGAAAGGAACCTGTGACCGCCAATGTATTAAGAGATAGAAAAGCCGCTACCGTACCTTCTAAGAGCATGGAACAGCTCCTATTAGAGGGGGAAAAAAGGGTCATACCTTTCTCAGGTACCACTATATGGACCAGGAATTTGAAACATCAGCACTCAGTACTCCTGCAACTGTCCCCGGAAACGAAAGTATCACCAGGCATCGTACTACGTTACGTGGAACAACTTTATGCTATCCACAAATCCGTGTGGAAAGAACCAAGCATCGAACCTCCACTACCCAAGAGATCTCAAAGCCGGTTTTTCACGTAATACAATGTGACTTAAGTTCGAAGCACACGGTCGGGCTTTAATAGCTAAATCTTATACGTCAAACCGCTCCATTGGTGCCTTTATGGGTACAGTTGTGGGGTTCCATCCTAGTCGCGATATGTGAAACGAAGTTCCATTGTTCACTCCTCCGATTCACGAAAAGCCGAATTCGAAGACCTTGGCATTCTGTTGATCCTAGGTTTTACAACCCAGACGAAGTATAATCTTGTATCTCATATAGCCTGATGCTACTGCTGGCCTTCTAGGAAACGTGTTCGCTATTTTCGACAACACCTCCCGCGGCCTCCACACCCTAGCTCAGCGAAAGATAGCACTAAACAGGTACTCCTGCGTCGGCCTCAGCAAATGGTTATACCACTACACACCACAATCCTTCGCGTTCTTATAACCTCCATTCTCAAAGCACTGATTGAGCCTCAAATTACACAACAAAGCTCCTTCCAGCCAAACAGGCCACACCCAGAGTTCCTGCGCAGGCTCCAACACATTGTGATACCACTACACACCACGACTCTTCGCCTTTTCATAACCTCCATTCTCAAAGCATTTACTGAGCCTCAAGCTATGCAACCAACCTTCTTTCAACCAAATATACAACACTCGGTGCTCCTGCACAAGCTCCAGCGAGTCGTGATACCCCTCAAAATCACAATCCTTCGCCTTTTTACAACCTCCAGGCTCGAAGCACTAACCGAGCCTCAAACCATTCAAGAAAGCTATTTCCGAGTTCACCCACCGTTTGATAGACCTTGTTCGTCACAAGATAAGCTACTTCTACTCTTTCAGTCAAACCGTGGCCAGTGAAACGTCTATCGGACTGTCACGATTTCTCGAATTCCGACGGATATCTCCTTCCGTGGGAGGGCATGCTACCACCCTCAAAGCACTTAATAAGCTTCTTTGAAGTTCACTCACCGCTGAATAGACCGTGTTCGTTATAAAGTAAGCTACTTCTACTCTTTGAGCTAAACCACGGCCAGCGAGACGTCTATCGGACTGTCCGGAATCCGCGGTTCCAGAGAAGTACACGACAATCATCGTTAGGGGAGTCATCGTGTTGCCACATGCGAGCAAATTCCGCCGGAGATTTCTATGCGTGGGAGGGCATACCACTTCTCTCAAAGGACTCATGAAACCTCAAGCCATGCAACAAAGCTCTTTTGAGTTCACCCACCGCTAAATAGGCCGTGTTCTTTATAAAACAAGCTACTTCTACTCTTCAAGTCGAACCATAACCAGCGAGACGTCTACCGGACTGTTACGATTCCTGGATTTCCGGCGGGTATTTCCCTATGTGATAGGGCATGCCACTACCCTTAAAGTACTTACTACGCTCTAAGCTATGCACCAAAGCCCCTTTCGAGCTCATCCACCGCTAAACAGACCGCGTTCTATCTTCTAAATACGGGAATACGCGAGGACGGAACTCTCCTATTACAATTCTCTTCAATCGATGGGGCGGGCAGAGCATACAAAATCCCCTCAAGCTTTCGGGACTACCGTGGCCGCAAGCCTTCTCTCGTTTTAAGACAAGCTCCTTCTACTCTTCAACTTAAAACAAGGCCAGCGAGACGTCTATTGGACTGTTACGATTTCTGGAATTCCGGCGGTTATCTCTATGTGTGGAGGGCATGTCACTACTCTTAAAGCACTTACTAAGCCCCAAGCCATGCACCAAAGCTCCTTTCGAATTCAACCACCGCTGAAACAGATCGCGTGTATCACAAGGCAAGCCTACTTCTAGTCCTTGCCAGTGGGAGGGCACGGCACCGCCTAGCACCCACACTACAGGCACCACCGTACGGAATGAGAGCTACGTCCGTCGCCTGGGACGACGAACCCATTTCTTAGAGAACTCCAAGTGGAAGGAATAATCGTCCAACTGGAGCGAAGGCTTAGGGTTCAAAATTTGGAGTCTCGTGTCATTTCGGACCAGATGATGGGAGGTTTGAGCTTGGAGTGGCTAGGGGATTGGAAATATTTGCCCGCGACCCCATGCATCGGGACCCCAGCTGAACGCCTCAGGCGTCTTGCTCTGCATCAGCAAAACATGGCGAATTTGGACTCACCTCATGGTTAAGGGATCCGAAATCGCATTCCAATATGGACCAAGCTTCGAACACGTTGCGGACGGTGGCCCACGACCCTTTAGTAAGACTGCGAACAGCCGCCAACCCTACCTCCATTGTTTTGCACAATTTGGCACGGTAGTGACTTTCAAAAGGGAGTGGTGGTAATGAATGAGGTTTTGCTAGTTTGATCTGGGTACTGAGATAGCATCGGTAGAGGGGATGTAAAGGGGAAAATGGGCTTGAAATGCTGTAATTTGGAGTAGTCTGATCATGAAAACAAGTTGCAAAGCTTTTGCATCCAAAGCGGTGCTCTACCTCTCACATGTACACAGAAACGAAGCGTATGTACACAGAAATGAAGCGTTAGCAATTCAAGAGAATGCTCATTCTTGCAGAGACAGAGCAGTAAAGCTCGCTTGATCCCCTTGAAATGTACAATTACCCCTTCCTCCCATCCGAACCCACCATCACTGATCCAGATGGGCATTCCACAGCTGGTGATGGGCAATAATATTGCAATGCATGGCTTCAGCTATTCTTTACAGACTACCCTTGTCTTTTATAAACAATTCTTGTCAGGGAGATGCAATGGGCTTGTAGTAGGGTAATGTAGGCAACATGATATACTACTTATGAAGGCCATGGAGGTAACCTCTGCTGCTAGCCATGATTTGGGGCAGTTTTGAGGAGGTGACAAGGTGGCGACTGGGGCTGGCTCCATCACCGAACATTGTCTCGGGATATTGGCAAAGGATTGCGCGTTTGCTGGACTAGTAGAGGTGCTGTAGAAGGGCTATTGAAAAGTCTAAGCTACCTGTCATCCGTCTACACCCCTCAACCGTACAGCCTCGTAGGGCTGATACTTGGAGCCCCTGAAGCTGGTCGCCTGGGAAACACGATTTGTGCCAAGAAACCTGGCTCCGGGGACTAATTCTAGGGGCCTTCGCGGTTGATAGGTACATATATAGTTAATTAGCAGGTGGACTCTTCTAGCGCTGGAATCGGGGTCTGGGACGTTGGCCTGCGCTAGAATACTAGCGACTACTGACGTTAAAGGCGTCCTCGGTATCAACTCGAACTGGGTTGGTATTGAAGGGAATGAAATGGATAAGGGAGTTCTGATGGTATGAGCTTGGTGATGGGAAGGTTAACGCCAACCATAGCTACCAGCTGGCCTATCAGGGTTGTCCTGCGTGAGGTATACAATCTTGAATTGAGTACGGAGTACTGATCGACTCCTACCAGCTGGGCCCCGAGATTGATCCAGTAAGTCTCGGTCATCCATGAACGCTAAGTGCACCGCGTTCACTGCTGATGAGAGGTGCGCTGAAAGAACACGTCAGAGCAGTGATTCTGTGCGCATTGCACCGGAAAAAGTTCAACGCGAAATATGTGGTCTATTTACAATGGTAGTACCGCTTGCGTTGAGGGTGATTCCTCCAACTGCAGAATCCTCCACGTGTTTTACGGCTATATTGGGGCAGATATTCCCCACGAGCCCTTACTTCCATTGTCGCCCTAGACCTGTTCCACCAACTCTTTCCAAGCAGATATCCATCGTATACTCCAAACAGCCAAAATTCTATATGCTTTATTCATGTGAAGGTTCGTCATAGTCGGGTTGCGCTGATGCGAACTGTTGGGCGGATGGTGGCTCGTGGGATGGTAGCAGTGACGTTCCTCGGCGCTCGGTTCGTAATGCGTATAATATCGAGTCCAATGTTGATTCGATACAGATCATCAAGATTGCCTTCCATCTCGACCATAAGAGTTCGAGTCCCACACCAAGACAAATGCCTAAGTTGGTGCATATAGGCAGATAGGACGGAATGGTGTCAGAATTGATCTTAAGAACCGTGACGAAGACGAAAAATGTTAAGACAATGCTTAAAAGGTATTGGAGACTTTGTCTGCAAAAATTCAGCTTTCTGAGTCCCCATCTATCGAGATATGCCACCTACATCACGAAAGGCTTCGATGTCTCCACGAACGACAACACAAAAGCTAATGTTGCTAGAATCCACATTGAGTATGAACTAAGATGATGTTAGCCTTTAGAATCCCGGAGAAGCTATTGATAATGCCATCATACGTAGGGTACAGCCAGGTTTTGGCGACGATGGTCATCACCGCAAATACCATCATAGTCCCGAACATTATCCATCTCACAGTCTCCGTTTTGAGGAAAGAATGTAAGTAGCAAATAGCTTCCATCACCCAATTTCGATTTGCCATCCTTGAATCTTCTCGTCTGTTGAAACGGTATTTTGTTCGGGGTTGCGGCCGTTGATCGCACTGAGTTCTACGTCCTTGGCGGCGCTGTAGCCTCGAGAGATGGAGATGGCTCTGCAGTTGCCGGCACCTTGGGCTTCTTTGCAGCAGATTAGGTCATCTGTGTGTCATGTTCGAAGTGGAAAGTTGTAGAATGAGTTGTGGTTCTTGAGAGTGTGTTTGGGAGGAGGATGACAGGCCCGGTTGAGTTACCCCACGATCAAATTGAAGATTCGGACAGACATAGCGCCACAGGATTGCGGGATTTTTATGTGACAAGGGGTGGAGTGATGCGCTGGCATTGCTCATGGGCGTGGGGTTTGGTAAGGCCATGGGGCTGAGTCGCTCCATGACCTGAAAGCAGGGCGGTTAGTGCCGCACTCACCTTAGAAAGCGATCCGTGGATCGCATTTCTGCTCTTCGATTTACATGAGCAGAGTCATAGACACTGACTTTGCGACCTGAACAAGTACAAAATCATTTACAATTTCGTTGGCGCTTTGAGCAATGGAAGAAAATTATATCGACGTCGTCGCTATCCACGGATTTGGTCACGACTCTAGCAGCTGGGGACGCGATAAGCGTGCCCCGACCTTCGGTCTTTACGAATGCATATCAGACCGGCGGGCCACCTGTCTGCTAGAAGCAGAACGTCACACGGACCTTGAAATGGCCATGGGCTCAAACAGTGATGGGTATCGATCGGAAATTGAGGGAGGAAAGGCGTACGACTGCATTTTATACGGCTCGGTAAATGCTCACAACTCTTCTAAGGCTTCATGTATTGAAGGTCAAAAGGCCGAAGGACCAACTTGCTCAACTATCCCCTACCCGTCCCATTATCTCAGCATGTATGCTCGAGCCAAGCCCTTAGTGCCCTTAGAGGGCTCTCCGCCCGCTATAAGCTACGACTCATCGCACTGCAGCGATACATGGTTCTGGATAGGCGGGAGAATAGCCTCGAATCCAAGCGCTCTCGACGAGGGTTGTCGAAGATACCAGAATGTGACAGTCTTTACAGTGAATGTGAAAGATCCGGACCTGATTGTGGTAGACTTTGGCTTTGAACATGTTCGTGCGGAAGGACATGCGCATTACTGTACCCATAGCGAGCATCCGAAAGCGATAGGCACCTGCGATGCTTGGAAAAGACATGAAAGGGAACATGAGGTGGTCTATAGATGCATGCCGTTTGGTGCTGTCGAGGATACAGGATCAGGACCCGAGTGTGCGTTCTGCGGGATACTCAATCCAGATCAAAGCCATCGTCTGAAACATAATGCTATCACCTGTCCTGGAGCCGGCATCTCTGATGGAGGGCGTCACGATGCCTCGCTGGCGGCAAGTCCTGCCTTGATATGTCTGGAAGCTGGGCCATGGCAGCAGATACGATGTGTTGGTGACTGTTGTGACAGTAAAGCATGTCCAGCAGGAAGACTAGGCAAGCTCCTAGGGCTTGATTCAACAGTGTTGAACAATATGGATATGGGAAAGAAGGATATTTCAACAAGGAGGGAGGCTTTCAAAAATCACTTCAGTGCGCTGCAAAAGACGAGAATGGCTTCCACTGCTCGAGCAAAGGTTGGCAACAAGGAAGAGAAGCAAGTGACTCAACCTTATGAGCTACTCATGGATACTTCTGTTCAATTAAAGGAGCTTGATCGCCGCGCAGGGAGAAAGTGTATCCTGAACAAGCCTGGAGCGAGGTGCCAACAAATCCTTCGACACATAAACCCCGCGCACCGGGTACAAAGCATGTTTGAGGTCTACAAATCAGCGAATGATGTGAGGGGTCATAACCTTATCAGAGAGAAGACCTTGCAGACGCTAGGCCTTACGCATACTCAACCATGCAAGAAAGTGCACCTCTTAGACTGCGGCTTGACGTCCCGGGACTCCTATCGACCTAACCTGCTTATAGATACCGCCTGTCTCTTTTTTGGAGCTATAGCAGGGCCGCCTATCCAGTGGGTAACACTTCGATCCATGCATAGCGGATCCAACAGTCTACTGGACCAAAAGATCTTACAGGTTCTCCCGTTCTCGGCCAAGTTGGTTGCGGCTCTCGAGTCTCACCAGACCATTGCGATGGCGCTTATGTTCGCATCGACTTCAATGAGCGTTGCTCTTCTCTGCAAAGTGGCTGCTACAACGGCAGGGAGCGCGAGATCTGCAGTGTTCATCTGCTTCTGGCTGGCTATGGTGATTGGAGCATCGGCTTGGAACACTCTAGGCGGATCTGCTGCCGAGTTCTTCCCAGTCTTCTTGCCAGTCGCTACCACCGTTGGGGCGATCTCTGGTCTGTTGTGGCGATGCCGCTAGATTGCAAAGACTGTCTCCACTTGGGCAAAGGATTGTGGCAACGCCGCCAGCCATAGTCTTTCCTTTGGCAAAGGGTCTTGACATGTCTGTCATATTAGCGAAATTAGGCTTTCGTTCGCCAAATTAAACTCGAAATTTTTATACAAGCGCTTGTTAGCTACAAAGGGATAGTAGGAGTTACATATACTTTGGCTGTTGCTTGAGATACTTCGCGTCCCATAACTCACTTGACGTGCCATACACTGCTTGTCACTAATATAGCATTAGCAAAGAGAACGAGATGGATTGTGAAATATTTGACGATTGTCACAGGGTTACCAATGACTAATCAATACCCGAGGCGGATCTCACTGTGCTCCTTCAGTTTTACACGCTTTATATACGCCCCCAAACACGGTGATATAGGCTGGTAAGGGAACGGAGACTCATGGTACAGAATATCAAAACTTAGACTTCGAACCCCATCCTGTCAAACGGACGGAGAATCTAATAGAAAGGATTACAGGCCGGGACAACCGTCATTTGTTCTTTCCATAAACAATAAGCGAACCCTTCGCCTACTGAATATACCTTAGGAACGCAGAGGTGAGCGCACGACATGCATGTATGCTTATTCCTGGCCATTTCCCTTATTCGCCCTGACTTTTGCTTCTCGCTATCTTTGTTTAGAATGGACGTGATAGTATAAATACTATGGTGAAGTGGCAAAAAAAGTCTTGAAAACGGACAAAGGCTTCCATTTGAGGCTAGAACACGTAATAAGGATGTCCACTTGGAGCCCAACGCCAAGTACACATAAATTACCGCCAATCCGTACAAAAGCTCGTCAAAATTGCCCATTAAGCACCTCGAAAACATCATTTTCCTCTTTCCAATCCTACTCTTACATCCTCCACCTACCCAATCCAAACTCCTCAATAAGCCCTAGCATAAATAGCCACCGTATAACTCGTCTCAACCCCACACTCGCCAGCCGGCGCTGGTCCCCCATAGCAAGTCCCACAATTATTATCCGGCGCCATACCAGATCCCAGATTGAGAATAGTGACAAACTGTAGCGTATCGCCACAATAACAATCCACACTCGTACCCGTATTAGTAACGCCGTAGAAATTGTTGTTCTGTGAATTGCAGTAGGCGGAACATTGCGTGTTGCCGGATGTAGTGTATGCGGCGATGAAGTTGCTGAGAACTTTGCCTGTGGTGGGAGTTGAGGAGGTGCCTGTTTGGTAGAAGCAGCCCAAGTAGGCATAGGCGATTCCAGGGGCTCCAGAAGGCCCCGTTAAGCCAGTGGCACCTGTTGGTCCTGATGGGCCGGAAGCTCCACTACTTCCTCGCGGACCACTTGGACCAACGCTTCCCTGTGGGCCCGTTGGACCAGTAGCTCCACTTAAACCTTGAGGCCCTTGGGGCCCACTAGGCCCGGGAACACCAGTCGCGCCTGTTGCTCCGACCGCGCCTGTCATTCCAGCGGGCCCAGAGGGTCCTGAGGCCCCTGAAGGTCCCAGTGGTCCGGTAGCACCCACTGCACCTGTCACCCCAGCGGGGCCAGAGGGTCCTGAGGCCCCTGAAGGTCCTTGTGGTCCCGTAGCACCCACTGCACCCACTGCACCTGTCACCCCAGCGGGGCCAGAGGGACCTGAGGGCCCAAGGGTTCCTGTAGCACCCACTGCACCTGTCAGTCCCATAGGCCCAGAGGGTCCCGAGGGTCCTGTAGCACCCACTGCACCTGCTATGCCACCGGGTCCAGAAGGACCTGAGGGACCTAAGGGTCCTGTGGCACCCACTCCTCCGGTGGGACCTGATGGACCCGACGGACCTGATGGACCAAGCGGACCTGTTGCTCCGCTTGGACCGGATTGGCCGGGTACCCCTTGGAGACCAGTTGGCCCCGTGGGCCCACTAGGATTTGGGGGTATTAATGTAGCGCTACTGCCAGAAGGAATAACACAGCCCGCCAATTCAACGATGGTCAGATCAATGAAATCACAGCTTGTCGGCTGCGCTCCTTGTTGGAAGACTGCAACAATCGTGCCTGAAGGAAGCAGGCAGAACAAAGCATTCCCGTTGAAGAAGGAAGGGCTATTCCATAACAATGTCCCCGACTGACTGAGAGAGAACGTAGTTGTTATGCTGCCTAGAGTTGTACTTGGAATAAAATTATCATAGGCGTCACCAGCGTTTGCCGAGAATTGGGCGACAGTCCCGTTAGCGTATGAGATGAAAAGCTGGCCGTTGTATATAGTTAATACACTTGCTTGAGTGCATGAAGTTGTGGTCCTGCCATTGTAGCCCACAAAAGAACCAGCTTGCCGGCGCCGCTTTGGTGACAGATAAGGCGCTACGACCTTGAGCGCAAATTGATCGCCTAGGTACTTCGTACCTCCTGTGGAACTTTGGATACCGGACTTCAGTAAAAGCACTTCATCGTTCGTTTCAAATAGCTTACCCAGCTATAGTAATTACAGATGTATGTCTTGAAAAATATGTGGTGGTAAGGTCCAGATTTGTGGGAGCGTTGTTAACGCTAATAGTAAGATCAGGATTAACTTCGAACGCAGTGTCTTTGGGTACATCAGTAATAACATGAATTGTCTGCTTCACAACAAGTACGGAAGTAATAACACGGGGTCCTGGATAAGGCAGGATGCATGCATCTTGTGCTGCAACGAGATCGGTAAATGAACAGAGTAGAAAGGCTAGGAGTGTGCATTGAAGCCAGTGAAATGGAGGTCGGAGCATCGTTGATAACGTTTGACGCTGAAAATGTATAGCGAAATGCCATATGCAAAGAGTGACAAAGTTGAGCTACGCAAATCTAGAGATTTAGCTGTCTTGTGAAGACCTCTGGAGATGTTTGAATGCATCTGAGACAATGCCACATGGTAACCATTTTCCGTTGCGATGGGTGAAGGTGTGGAATGTAACGTGAAGATTTTCTTCGCTTACGGAAGGGACTTGGCATGAGATATTCCTAATTCGGCATTGAATGCTTGGACAAGAGATGAAGTAGAATGCTCTCTATGCTGCCATATATTTGGATGAAGCTCGTTGACCCTGAGGACGTATGTAGTGCCGACATGACGCGTAAAAAGTGGGCAAGCAACTGAGCCTTTCCTATACAGGAAAAGACCTTCGCCATACTTAACATAAGTCGATCTAGACTGCGACCGTCGTATGAATAGCGACACCGGGTCTAAATGGCATGCAGTTAGAGCGCAACTTGTCCTCTGAGCGTTCAGTAAAGAGGCGGAGAGACTTAACGCGAAGAGCGACAACCCAGCGGATGATCATCCCACGCTCCTATCAGGTTCAGATGTTCCCAGTCAACATGTTACAATGAGTCAGAATGGTTGATACGACATAATGAGCCCGCCCAATGGCTTTGTCATGGTTTAAGAAAAGGGATCCGATCCATTGATGGCCCGAGCTTCAGCACTTCAACTTTGCAGAAAGCCCCATCGAAGTCATGTAAAAGTCGCGGTACAAGCTCTGTACATCCATGAGAGCATGACCAGTATTGGATTGATAAGGTTGTTCCTTCTTATAGACTTATTCACCAACTTGCTGAAAGATTGGCGTATTAGCAAGAATAAGAATTACCGTCGGTTAACATTAGTGAAGCCTGCTCATAAACTCTGTAGTAAGGGCGAAATTATGCGAGCAATTATGCCCTGCATAAGCGCACAAGACGCGCTAATACATCGTATAGCCGCCAACGTCATTTCAAGCCCTTGCCAAGAGCGCCATTGGCTTGAAATGGATCTCATGATCACCGCCAGCCAGGTGACGATACGTCGTAAAAGAGTACTGTCTCTACGCTGAAACCTCGTCTCTCGTTTCATGCCATTGCGATTACTCTGTATCGCAGCGTCCTCGTCGTGCGTTCAGCGTCTCTGTGACACACCGCAAACGTTTCGCTCTTGTTTGAGAGCTTTCCCATTGTTCCAGCAAGCCATATAAGGCTTCATTCCAGTCGCGGAACTCTTGGGACTTTCAAGAACATCCACATAACATCGCTCTCTACCGAATCCTCTACTTCTAGCACCACCAAACCGCAAGATCACAAACTCACCAACAATTACATATATCAAAAACATGGCCTTCTCCCGCTTCACGAAAAAACCCACCTCCACCCTCTCCTCCTCCTCCACCCCCGTCCCAGTCTTCATCCTCAACCTCATCCTCCGCTTCATCCAATTCGTCCTCGCCCTCACCGTCCTCGGTCTCTATGGCCAGGACCTCAACGCCGCGCGCAAAGCCCACAAATACGCCGATTCGAAATGGGTCTATGCCGAAGTCGTCGGTGCCCTATCCGCCCTCACATGCATAATCTACATGCTCCCTAAAATCAAATTCTGGTGGGCCTGTGCGTGGGATGGGATACTTTTTATCTTGTGGACGGCGGTGTTTGGGGTGTTTGGGAAGATGTATATTCATGCGAATGCGCAGGGGGATAGTGGGATTATTAGGATGAAACATGCGGTGTGGGTGGATTTGATTAATATGCTGTTGTGGCTGGTTACGGCGGTGATGGGGGTGGTGCTGTTTTTTACGATGAGGGAGGGGAGGAGTTTGCATACGGGACGGGCGAAGGTTTGAGTTGGTGGGGGAGTAATACGATGATTGATGAAGATGTGGGGGAGCGTGTGAGGATGTGGACATTGTACGCGAAATGGGTTGGGTATTTCATTCACATTGGGGATGCTTCATTTAGGTGTGATTTTCTCACTGCACGATACCATCTTGCGTCATTCAAAGGGCGTTTTAAGGTGGATAGTATCTACTTTATTATTACTAAGGAAACTGGGCATGGCAAGACTGCCGCTAGTTATGCAAGATTGCTGTTCATTGTCCTTCACTTCTACTCAATGGGATACAATCACAGCAATATACTTAAAATGATGCCTCCACTCCTTGTTTCCTGGCTGGTTGATAAATGTGTTGATCTCGATCTAGAAAATATGTCTATGATAGTTTCAATAGTCCGTCAGCTGACATGGAAAGGTATGCCACATGAATTGGATGATCAGTGTAATGTGTGTCTCTCACTCATCACATGTTAGATACTGTATAACTTGGTATATATATTCCAGCACCTGGTTCCAGGGCTTGGACCAAGATCTAACGTCCGTCCAGGGGTCGAGAGATTGATGCACCTAGTCACGAGAGGAGTTCACAGGTTAGACTTCTCCAGTCTCTCCCTTATAAACCTATAGATATATAATTATCATAACTATCTGTGCGCCCGTCCTTATGCCTGGTCATATGCTCTGGTGGCGGCTCCCTCCATCGTCATGCACGCTGCTGTGCTCGCCGTCGCTGTCACTGTCTGAACTGCTGGCGCGACAGGAGTTTTGAAGATGGTTGTCTCGGTGGTGTTTTGCGCTGGTAGTGATAAGGAGCGTACTTCCCTAGGACACCAGGACTGAAATTTCCACAGCAAGTTTTGGTGATATTCAAAATTTGCAATTTTCAACGTAATTGAAATACTGAGACCACTAGAAAGCCCACAGTCTATCTGCCCAAGGATCTTTCCACTGAACTGGCTGAGGCCGACATGTTCGGGCTTGCCGTTCATTAGAAAAACCACAAGATGCCAACATCCAAAGGTCAACCACAGTTAACGGTAATAGAAAAAGCCACGCCATTAATAGTGAGAATCTCAATAGTAAAATAGTGGATGATTTCGCCCTCGGCCCGGAGATTAATTCCATGGACACCAGCGACAATAGCAACAGTGGGCCAAAGATACAAGTTGCAGGGACATACCAGAACAGCACAAAGAGAACATCCATCGTGATCAAAGGCCATTTACCAAAGTTGAATGTACCATTTATCATACCCCCGTGCATAGAGAAGACATCTCTGATCATGATATCGGGTTTGCGGTAGAGAACGAGCATAGCGGGGACGAGTAAACCCTGCATGGCTGCTTGTGCAATTCCAACCTCAATGAGGCTATCGAACGGTGGTCGAGTCCGGAGTGAAATCCCAACCCAATTGCTAAAGGACGGTTCCTTCGACTCTAAAGCTCTTTGGATTCGTGGTGGGTAAGGTCGATTCATTTGCCAAGTCCAGTCGCATAAACTAAGGAGTATAGACTCGATACATGCCACAGCTCCACCTAGAGCGTAGAGCATATTCCACCAGTCAAACGCAGCCATCCAGGGAGAACCTCGTGCCCAGCGCCGACAGCAGAGGAAGATAACACTGGCATCTTGGATCAAGAATATAAACAGAACAAGAAGCCGCGCAAACCATCGAAGATCCCTCTTCCCTGTAACTCTTTGAAGGCCATTGAATTTGACTCCTAGCAGAGGCCAAGAGACAGAGTCCTGGTCACCAGCAGATTCAACTGCTCTGATGCCTAGTATTGCCGAAACGTAATACGCGAAGTCTCCACGGTTCTCCCGCTCAATACGACGGACTGAACATTTCCAGTAATGTTGAATGCTGTGAAGGCAACGTAGAAGTACACTACCTAGTGGCAGCGTGGGCAGGACTGTGAAGCAACCCACCCGATACTTTTGGACCTGAGGAGGCTCGGTTCTCAACGTCGTTAAGTGGCCAACGACGATCACAGTGGCTGCACGAATGGCGACAAATTTGATCACAGCATCGATAACAGAGCGCCCGTCGAAGGCGTGTTGAAACTCATTGATATTTTCATAGTCCCATTGTTCGGCTATTGCTGTCATCTCGATCAAGGGCAGCGTTCCACAGTCGCCTGCCGACGCCCGGTCAGTCAGGCTCCGTTTTATTGGTGGAGTTCGAGTTCACTTACCCCCCAGAACAAAACAACGCCATGATGTGAGGAACATCGTAGTGTGATGCAAAAGGTCGGTTCATGGGTACTGTACTGTAGCAGAAAGAGGAGCCAGAATCTGTCGTCGATCAGCCGAGTTGGTGGTTGCGCTAAAACCATAAGGTGACAATAGGTGCCCCCGCCGGGCAGGGGATGCAAAGATCTGGCTAGGCCACAGTCATATTAGTCAAAAATAAAAACAAAGATTGTTCAAGTGTGAAACTAGCTTCGCTTGCTACTGTACTGTAATGTACAACTATTGAAAGTCAGTGAGGTGTGATAGTGACTTTAGGCCGCTGAGGTTTTATGAATTAGACAGTCGAAAAGAGTGATAGTGGTGCTGCGGGTGGAGGTGTCCTATTAGACCGTGAAGAAGGCTCCCCATATATCAAGGGACGCCGACGACGACGCCATTGTACTTTTTGGAGTAACCGGGTCAGGACTGTTCGGGAGGGGTATATAACATAAATCATTTGGAAATTCAAGAAGATTTTGATGTGTTCACAGTGTTAGAGCCGCTTGAATTCAAAGTACCTATGGTTTGTCTCGTAACAGGGTGCTTCTCTCAACCCAGAGATAGACGTTACCTCTCATTTCAGTTCCTCAACCATTCCAATACCACCTCCATCGTCTGCCTGCCTCTTGACAGGTTTCAAATCCAACCCACAAATGTCCCTTCTCGCATCTCTATACCTCTCATACACAATCTCCCACGCTTTCCTTGCCTCCTTCCCCGACGGCATCGCTCTCACAAAATCAGGTCTTGGAACGTCATATTCTGGCCCCTCCACCCCAGGGTCCTCAATGTGCACATACGCCGTCATCTCTAAGAAATCCGTGGCGTTGAATTCCGCCACACTTTCCGCATCAAGTGCTGACGTCTCCGCGAGCAGTCGGGTTTGGAAATCAGCCTCCTTCGGTGCGGGTTCGACGTGTATGAGGTTCAAGAATTCGGCATCTGGGTAGGCTCCTTCGGGGAGGAGAGAGGAAATCTCCTCGTAGGTGGATTTTGAGGGCCGAAGGAGGAGAATGGAGGGTGGTGGGGTTTCTGAGGTTGAGGTGGGCGCCGAGAGGCCTAGTATAGGCGAGTCCATGGGAAGGGTGAAGAGGAGGTCGAGAGGTGTGGGGTCGAGGATTAGGCCTGCGGGTTTGAGGTAAAGGATGCGGTTGTAGTAGTGAAGAGCGAGGAGGTTGGTGAGAGGGTATAATTCTTCGGGAGTGATTTGCGATCGTTTTGTTTGTACAGTTGGTTCGATTGGTTGGAGCATGACCTTATAGTCTTTTGCGGCCCGTCTAAGTAACCGTCTACTTGTCTCCACTTGTGGAGCGAGCTTTGCTCCATCCTGAGGTTGTGCATCCCATTCTCGGGGATACATTATGATTCTTTGTGCCATACTTTCTTCCTTTGCCAACTGGGCAAATTCTGTTATTGCGCCACATACTTCAATATGCCGTCTCACTAATTGTACATATGCGACTTTTGCCCATCCACCTTTCGGTCTGTTGCTCGCTAGATATTTGTCGTAGAAACCATGGCCGGGTGGTCGGCCAAAGTGTTTTGCAAAGACTGGATTGATAGTTGGAGCTGGAGGTAGGATCTTGGGATGTATCACAGCTTGAATGGAACGAACAGTTTGCTGTTGGAGAACATAGCCCGAGAGGAAGAGAAGGAATGTGAAGATCGTGACTAGTGTTTATTAGCAGATTCGATTGAGAGAAGACGGGTCAAACGTACCGACAGTGGAGGAGATGGCGACAGAAATTTGACCGCTTGTCAAAAGCATAGCGAGGGAAGTGGATCATGTATTTGCCATCAATATCAGAGCTATGGAGAACTTCAGCTGCTGGCGCCAAGGTTTGTTTACTGCGACCCGTTGGCCAGGCGTGATCCGTAAGGCTTTCGGATTTTGCGGCGATAAGATAAGATGACCAAGTTTTTAGCATCCTGCATCTTGGAAATATCTTGCCAATTAGAGCTACTTGCTTTTCCATCGGGTCAGACCAATGAGTATGGACTCTCTATTGAATCAGCCACATCGATTATCATATTTCAAAGTCGCTAGCACCTCGCTATCACTCAGATTTCCATTTACTTTCGACGTGTTTCAATGACGCGGAATCTTTCTTGCAAGCCATGGGTTTATGTATTGACAATAAACGGAACGATTTGCGAAATCTACTTCACCTCGCTGGTAATAACCAAGTAATTTCCACCATTAGCCTGCTGCTCGCAGCTCCGCTGCACAGCTCTAAGGCCTGTGAGCTCTACCATCAAAATCAGCCTGCAAATGCTTGCAGCGATTATATATCGCCAGAAAACATAGCTGGCAAATTCGACAACCGAGATGAAAGCCAACGACGAAAAGATAAGGATCCCAAATACCACATGCCAGAACCCGCCAAGCCCGGAAAAACAATTAAGCAGGACCGCCATGCTCGGCGGATCTTTGAGTTCGCGGACACGGAGCTGTTTTCGAAGGGCACAGATGCGGAATTCGCTACCTAAGAGACCTGATATCCGACGAAGGGTCCTTTTCTGAGCAGATGTCTCTGAGCCGCCTACATTATTAGGTTGGTAGCTATTATTATGCCTTTGATCACTGGAATTTAGGGCAATCTTGTAACTGAGCGCGGCCCCGATGTGTATAGCAGCTGACAGGAACGTCCAAACCAGTGGCATTGCCTGGTTTGTACAATTCCATACCAGAATGGTCTTTGCCCCGAGCTGCATAGACGTCGAGATGATAGTTGTAGCAGCAGCCACGGCAAAGAGATACTCGAGTACGCTGCAAATGATCGCCGACCTTGTTCCCCATAGCGGCAGCCTCAACAAGTGCTCTTTGTGTCTGAGCATCGAGTAGGGGTCGGTAAACTCGAAAAGTCGCGCCGGATACACAGCAGGAGCACCAAGACTGATCAGAAATGAGAGAAGCGGCCGGTGCGCAGAGAGAAGCGACGTCTCCGCTACGCTGGGACCGAGTGACGCCAAAATTGTGGGCGTGAGACCCATGATGACAGAGGCCGCCTGGTAATTTGCGAGGTAGGCAGCCGGTAGGTTTGCAAGCATACAGTTCTCATGCCCATAACAATAATCTAGTCGATCCGCTTGCGGTGGTGCGCTGTCCGGACTGTAGTTGACGCCTTCCATAAGTGCTAGTGTTTCACTGCAGACATTCTCAGAGAGGTTCGTGAGAGTCTGTGCATAATGGGGATAGAAAGATTGAAATGGAGTTGCGATGGTAAATGGTATATAAGATAATAGAAGCGTGTAAATGATCATCTTGTTCCCTGGACACATGGTTGGTTGGGCTCTTTTCTGGTTTGCAGATTGTGAATCCACGATTATTGCCAGGTCTCTCCCGTTCACACAAAGCGGAACGTACCGACGAAGCTGGTTATATCGCTGTCTTATCAATTGAGACTGCTCAAGAGTCACTGAGGAATTGAGTTATGAGAACGTGAAAAGTTGGCACAAGATGTATGGTTGTACAGTTACGCACCAAAAGTCTAGGGCCTAGGCCGTTTTCAGGGGAAAACCTGTCCTTTTCGTAGGGACCACATCTTCTTTTCCTAAGTCACAGAATTTCTCAAAAATTTTTGATCTATTATAGAGTTAGTTGATCTATACTTCGTGATACCACGGCCTAGTCAAAATTTATCAAGGAGATAAAAATTTACTAATAGTAAATCCCTAGGTAAGCTTGTCGGGAAATTTTTGGTCGAAAATCGTATTTAATACAGGTGCGAAAAGTACAGGTTTTGCCCTGAAAACAGCCTAGACCCTAGACTTTTGGTCTAGTACTGTAGATATATTCAGAGTCGTCAGCCTCACCTTGCCATCTAGGGTTGCAACGCGTCATGGCGCCACTTTCACACAATGATTTGCCGGCCCATGCAAGGCTGGATTCGAGCCTGAAATTGCATCGCAATACTCTTTGACGCTCGCAGGACGGTATCCATTTGACCAGCCATAATTTCAGTCGCAGACAATAAGTCTTTTTTTAAGAGACGATTCGTCTACTGCAACTTCTGACCCGGCGTAGAGCTTTACGAAGGACTCGAAGGGTAGTGTAGACGGTTATTTTTCCTACGAGATCAAGTGTAAGATGAAATAGAGAGCGCGCGCTTTTCAAAATGGCATTCTTGATAGCAAAACAATCATCATTTGTTACTTCATAAAACTTTTCAATGAAAGGCCCGAAATTGATCGTTTCGAGTTGCCAAGGTATTGGCAAGGCTGATGGACTTCAGTAGAAAACTCGATAAGCCTATTTCTTGTTTTCTAGGTGGCCAGCTTTAGGGGTGTCTAGGCATCAGCCCCATAGGGCTATACGGTTTTAGGTGAGTCCTTCTACGGCGATAAGATAAAGCAGCCCAAGCCCAAGCTTCTGGAGGTACTCTGGATAATTCAGACATGGCTTGACATCTATGTAAGCAGTGGTTAAACCAAACGGGACCGTCACTATTCATAGAACCCTCTAATATATCCACCAGCAGCATGGCCAGCCTACCTACCCCCAAGTCGTCGGCCTCCTTCTGGCACAGCGAACCGTCAGACTTTCTCCTAGGTCATCAAACATCGAGAACTTTACCAGAAGAGGCGGACGTCGTCATTGTTGGCTCAGGTATTACGGGAGCGTCAGCGGCTAGATTCTTAGCTGAAGATGAGAGAGCGAAAGGATTAAGCGTTGTCATGCTTGAGGCGAGAGAGGCCTGCTGGGGGGCTACGGGAAGAGTGCGTCAAATCGATCCAACCATATACTATCACTTCTGTGGGATTTCGTCTTGGTTGAAAATCGGGATTACGACCACGAGAGGCTGATTTATAACCGCCATCGAGCACAGAACGGAGGCCACTGCCAGGCTCTCCTCTTCGATCGGGGACCTGACGTAGCAGCTTTCGAGCTCCGCAACTTCCATGCAATTGAATCCTACATCGCTGATAATGACGTCGCCTGCGAATGGCACGCTGTCCCTGCCTGTAGGACGTTTTGGACTGAAGCTCTTGCTGCCCAGGCCGCCAAGGACGTGCAGCAGCTCAAGGATGCTGATCCCGAGATTGGGAAAGAGGTCACTATGATACAGAATGAGGAGGATATTAGGAAGCTCAGAGTCAACGGTGCGCCTGGCGTTACACTCACAGCAGTCGCAGCTAGCTTATGGCCCTACAAGCTGATTGCGTTCATGCTCGAAAAGCTAATTAAACACCACGGCCTCAATCTGCAAACCAATACGCCAGTGGACAAGATCGAGCTCTGCAAAGACAATACGGAGAAACCAGGCTCAAGTGTTCGGCATCTTCTACATACATCCCGTGGCAGCATTCGCACCCAGAACGTCATCCTCGCCACAAACGCCTATACCTCGCATCTCCTCCCTCACTTCTCCTCTCTTATAGTCCCCGAGCGCGGCACCATGACCGCCCTTATCCCACCCAAAGGTTCCAAGCCCCTGTCCAACTCGTACGGGTTCGTAGGTTTCCATGGCGCTAACCCGATGCATGACGACTACCTCAATCAGCGCCCCTTCAGCGGCGTCCCTAATCCAGCAGGACATCTCATGTTTGGGGGGGGTGCGGTTGCTAAAACTCACAACATGGTCAATGAAGACGACGATTCGTTCGTAGATATGGGTTCTGTTGCCTATCTCAAGAAGGTACTTCTGCAATTATTGGATCTGGGCGGCGAGACTGAGGGGCTCCATGAACTAGAGGCCACACATGCGTGGTCAGGTATCTGGGGCACGAGTATTGACAACCACCCTTGGGTTGGGGTGGTGCCGAATATGGAGGGTGTGTGGCTTGCTGGTGGCTATTCTGGTCATGGTATGCCGAATGCTATGCTGTGTGGCAAGGCTGTTGTGGAAATGATGCTGGCTGAAGGTAGTGGCATGGTTTCTCTTGCTGTTCAAGAGCGACTTGTGAAGAATGGCGATTTGCCGCAATCGTATCTGATCACGGAAGAACGGATTGACCGGTGTAAGCAAATGGACTCTGTTGAAGTGCAGGAGCAGAAAGCGGCCATGTGGCGTATCAAGCGCGAGGACGGGCTATGAGCACAGACTATCACCTCCCCTTGGGGAATAGGAGCCTCGCTGATTGAAGAATCTTGAACTATACGTTCATCGCCTCTCCTAGCACTCTATGAAACACATGTTACATTGCCAGCCGTGAGTATTTGCTTGAGGTGGACCACGATTCAAGAATGAAATGATTATTTCATTCAAAGAGAATCCTGTCTAAAGAAAGTCGTGTATTCGTGTAAGTAAGCAAAGAGAACCCCCATTCAAATGCAACAACAATAATTCCCTTCGCTCCTCCATGGCGTGCCCAGAATGTCACGGACTCCACGAGAAAACCACCTACAAACCCTTAACAGTAAGAACCCTCTTCAACTTGTTCTGGAAACTAAATACATGCTCCAGCCCAATCATAGTGTAATGTGCGCCATCCACCTCATGAAACCTCGGCTCACTTCTCAAAAACCCTTCCCACTTACTCAGATGCTTCTCCAACCATCCCCCCTTGTTGCTCGCAACCAACGCCAACGGAATCGCATAGAAAATATCCATCTGTTGCACACTCCCACTCGGCTCATACTCCTGCGCCATACTCTGCAACCCATACGCCACTCCCGTCCAATTCTCCAGCGCCTCGCGCGAGAGCGAGACTTCAGCTCAGCGAGCTTTGTCGGCGATGGAGATGATGTGGATGATAGCATTGGCGCGGGAAAGAGGCACCATTTCCGGAGAGAGGGAGGCCGCGCGGTCTTCGGTGATGAGACCAAGGAAATATGCGAGGGTGAGGAGACATTCTGTCTAGTTGAGTTGGCGCATGCGGAAATTGATGTGTGGAGGAAGGTTGAAGGCGCCGAGGAAGCGGACCTCGTTGCCGTGAGACTCGAGTACTTTGCTGACCTCGAAGGCGAGCATACTGCCGTAGCTGTAGCCTGCTATGGCGTACGAGCCGTGCGGTTGCTGCGTTTTGATGGCGGTGTGCTAGGTCGAGACTATTTCTTCGATAGAGGTGAAGTAGGTCTCGCCAGAGTTGAAGCCGCGGGCGCGAAGGGCGTGGACGGGGCGGTCGGTAAGATGTTTGGCCAGATTGATGAAGACAAGGACTTCATCGACGCCGGTATGGATAAGCCAGAGGGGTGTCTTAGTGCCGGCATGTTGGAGAATTACGATGGGATTGTAGTTGTTTGGATGCTTGAGGTCTTCGAGGGCATTAGCGAGAGAGCGGACTGTTGGGTGAGTCATTATGGTTATGATGGGTGTTTGAGTGGTTAGATTGAGACGCTTCTCGATTGCGCGAGTTGCTCTGATGAGATCGATGGGAGTAACTCCCATTTCGAAAACGGGCGTTTCCACTCCGAGCTCATTCTTAGGTAGGCCTTAAACCTCTTCGAATACTTCTAGAAGGGTTAGTTCGACTCCATTTTTGGGTTGTGTGACGTGGGATGCTTTGTATGCTTTGATGATTTCATCATTGGCTTGTTCACATCGTCTGTGCTTCCCTGCCTCGAATGCCATTCGAATTTTTGCGCGGGAGAGCTTGCCCAACGTTGACTTCTGCAGAAGCGAACTGTCCAGGGGTAGTACATGAGGTCGTACGCCTGTCTGCAGCATCACAATTCTGACAATGGAATCGTGAGTCTGCACTAGGGTTTCGTTGTCGTCAGGAGCATATGCGGGCAGATATATTACGCAGATGGACTCGGTTTGCGAGCCTCTCAGTCGGTACGAGACGCAGATGGTATAGCTCGGGGTTGCTCCTGGCGTTAAAGTCTCTTCTAGTGCAGCCTCGATCTCATGGGGAGAATGCTTTACCCCATTGATGCTGATTTGTTCTGTTCCGCGCCCTGTAAAATTGAGCATGCCATTGGAGTCTATCAGAGCTTTATCACCGGTCTTGAACCAGCCGTCAGCTGTGAACGATTCTGCTGTGGCGACTGCGTTGTTAAAGTATTCTTTGAATACCATAGGGCCGGTCACTTCGAGATCGCCACGCTCGTTGGGTTGAGCAATCCTCCCATTCTCAGATTGAACAGTAACTCGCATCTGGATCCCGGGTATGCACGATCTCAAAGCGGTGAACTCTAGTCCGCGTTCCACATCGTATTGTGGACAATCCCGATTGAATATGGAGCCAGCGCAAGTTTCTGTCATGCCAAAGCCGGGTGCCAGTACGTTCGAGGGTGCTCCGTAGGCACTCAATATTTTGGATACAGCATAGGCAGTCTCCACAGCTCCTTCACCAGAAGTAATGCAGCGAAGGCAGCTCAAGTCGAATTGTGTAGGATCTTTCTGCTCAGCCTCGAGTGTCAATCTGAGCCGTGCAAGGAAGAAGTTTGGCGCAAAACTTCTGCATACACGATGTCTGTCGATCAGCTGCAGAAACAGTGGGGGATTAGCAATCACATCTGTGGCCTGAACGTGGATTTGTTCCATTCCTAGATACACGGCTTGCAGATGTATCTCTAGCATGTTAGCCACATGGTCGAGACCAATCCAACTAAGAAATGTGTAATCTGGCGGCAGTTCCCGCACGCACGCTTTTCCTGCAACAGCGCTGATGATCTGCCCGTGTCTCAAGCCCACGGCCTTTGAGTTCCCTGTGCTCCCCGATGTCAGCATCAGCATAGCAATGTCATCCGGACGCGGGGGAGGACTGGATAATGTGCTTTTGTGGACTCCATTGTTTATGGAAGGCAGACTCTCGATTGCGTGAAGCCTGAGTACCTTCTGATTGTCGAACTCATTGAGGTAGGCAAGCGTTGTTATGCAGATAGGATCGTTCAACAAAGTGTAGAGGTGCAAGATGTGTTTTTCCTTCTGTTTCGGATTGTTGGACAACGGAATCGACATAGCTGGAACGCATCTGGCGTAGAGGACAGACCAGAACCAGACAAGTGCGTCCAAATGATCGCCGAAGTGGAGAAGGATTACTGATCCCTCAGCAAAGCCATCAAGGCGGCACAATAGCTGAGCGTTGTGTTCAGCCTGTGAACGCAGCTCGCCATAGGTCAGTTTTCGGCCAACTTCCGTGTTTCCCAGTGGGTAGACGATTATCCCGCATGGGTCATGGCTGTCTTCTGCGTGCTGTAAAAGATCTTTGAGGTTCTGTGCCGCCATGTCACCTTCGCTTACGGACGGGTCGTTTCAGAGAGGCTGAGTAGCAACGACCGGAAGTTGTTCTTTGTGTAGAGGAGGGATTGAATTATCACCAGATTTTTAGGCAAGGGAGATGAGACGCATAGAATAATTCTAAGGGACGATAAAGCAATATCGTGAAGCAAAGAATAACCTATTGCATGCTTTCGAAATACTACCACATGCAGCTCCATCATATCAAATACTTGGAACTATATTCACAGATCCCAGATACAGAATTCGAGTGTTACAGACATCTTAGATACAGGGCAATAAGCTGCATTGTAAGCGTAGTACCCAAGTTACCTCTACGGACGTAATGTTAAGCGGCTCGGACTTCGACCGTTTGGGGAACATAACCCGTGGTGTGGTCACAGATTGATGGAGTCGCTGTTAGAACCACCACATGTCGAATTTGGAGGTCTTTAAAGCGCACATGGTGATAAATATGTGCATAAGATATGTACTTGACAAGGCTGGCAAAGTACGGCCTGGGTAGGATATCTGTGTATAAAAAACCACTGACGCTCTTCGCAATACCTATGGCTTTTTAATGGAGTCCATGCGACATCTTCAGCCAAGTCTTAACGAGTATGCACGTCTCCCTTATCGGGGGATGCAGCTCAGCAATGTCCCGATCGCTGTGTCTCCCTGATCACGTCCCTTATCGTTCTTCGCCTTTCGGTGTGTCCTCACCCCGCGGAAGTGCGATAGCTCATGCGCTGACCTTGACTGCAATCCAGCTAATGCTCAATCACAGTAGAAAAGGAATTGATTTTCTTGCCGTAAGCACATTACATGTTAGCAACTGCTTTGTTTACGCGTCCTAGAGGCTGTCTCAAAAAATTTTCCCCACCTGTTCTCGTGATTCTTGCGCTGTACAGCCCCTTCGATATTTGTGTCTTCGCCGTGTACCCACTATTCATTCTTGTCAGCGACCTGCATAGGGTCTGTACTAGGAAGTGGTAAGCTCATGTGATAGGGTACCATCTATGAGAACTGTACGACTGCGCAGCTGTGATGCTACTCCGTCTGAAGCAACCTAATCGCTGTGGCCAGGTGGCAATCAGGGTCCAATCCATCATATTCACTCGAGATACAATCCAATGAGCCTGTCGTTAATCAAGCGAAGTGTGTGGCCGCCGCCGCCAGGGAGGATGAACGGCAAAAGAATCAGTGACGGAAGGCCACACAGATCGACCTCACCGTGATGGCTGCCCCATCATCCATGATTGGAGTCATGAGCAAAGTCCTCGTGCCGCCAAAAGAGTGGAAGAGGAAGTCTGCCAAATTTAACAGTGACATTATACGGCAGCATCATCGTCCCCAAAGCTACAGGCTCAGATTTGGAGAATGGACGTATATATATTATAAACCCTTTTCAGAAGCCTCTTTGACATCGCCCACAGCATCTTTCTCGTTGACTACGCCATTTCTTGACCCATGATTATAGAAGCTCATACCGCTCTCCATCCTCACAGCGCCGTAGATACCGCAGATATCTTCCTTCGGGCCAACATTGTTTTCGACATCTGCCAAATGATCGACGGCCACTTCATAAGATTTCAATGACACATTATTGGCCTTGGCAAGTTCGAGCACTTGGGCGCTCAGATGACGGGCTTTCTTAACTTCAACCATTGGCTTTGGTACGTCAGCAATAAGAAGTCAGTTACAGCACGATTCTTATTTCATACCTCTTCTTTATAATAATCTCCATTCATCATCTTCGTAGAATATATCGTATGAGCAACCGCATGGGGGAAATTAGCAATCAGCTTCTGCGCGTTCTCTACACCAAGGCCGGTCTTCTCGGCAAATACGTTGATCTCTGCACAAGCCTCCATAGTTGTCATGATTAGGACATTTCCAATGATCTTGAGCAACGAGGCTTTGCCAGCTTCTTCACCACTGAGGTCCACGACCGCTTGAGCAACACTGATAAATGTTCAGTAAGGGCTGTCGCTTCTGGAAGGGTACCAAGCATACACTCCAACGAGGTAGGGTTTGATCCGCGACACTGAGGCTTCTGGTCCGGCAGGGACGCAGATCAATTTCCCTTTTTCTGCGAGGCTGGGCTCTCCAAATACTGCCACGTTCAGTAACTAGATCCGCAAAAAGGAATTATTAGAGTGGACCTGGCATAGCAACAAACTCAGCTCCTGCCTCCTCAACCTCCTTAGCGATCCGGTCCGTGACATCGGGAACAACGGTAGAACTTTCGAGGAACAGTTTGCCACGTATGTCCATCTTCAAAATCTCTTCGAAGGTCTCTGTCACAGCTTCCTGGTCCTGCAGACAAGACCAGACAATATCTGCATTAGTGACAGCCTCTTTGACTGTTGCTGCTACGGACGAATGCCCTATATTCGAGCTGTGCTCATTGGCTCGCTGCTGAGTTCTATTCCATAGAATCAAAGGCTTTTCGAGGCTCGCTTTGCCCACTATGTTCTTCGTCATGGCCTTCACGACGATTACTTAGCGTCACAGCTAAAGAATCCGTGCGGGTGGGACACCAAGGACGCACCTGGCCCATTAGGCCAATCCCTAAGAATGCCATTTGGGGAGCCATTATGGTCTTGATTGTTCGATTCTGGAAAGTAGTGAGATCATCCAAAAACCCGCAAAAGTATTCTATTGGGCTTCGTATATGCCTCTGTCCATTGAATGGGTGCGACTTCAGGTTCGTGATCCCGTAGAAATCTGTTTTGACAGCGGTTGTGTTGCCAGGAACATGTGATCACCACAGGATGACACGACTATACGCGAAGCTGACAAATCCAACTAGACTTAGCCGACAATCCTGCATTCACTTGGGTGATATGAGGAGCTCAAATTGTAATCTATTGGTCTCATACGAGAGGCACACACTCCGAATCTTTCGCCTTTCGGCTTTACGAAGTCCTGTAACGACCTGCATTCCTCTGTGGGTGTCCGTAAGCGGAGATTCACTCTAGTCAGGTCGAGGGGTTAGGGTTGTTCAGTGTGGGCGATTCGTGACTTTTGTGTTTTGTGAACTACCATTGTGGAGTTCTCATTGCAAACAGAGACCCCATGATACATTGAGACTTTCAGCATTGTATACGAGCGGATCCTTCTACATCACCTGTGGTACCCGAGGTAGATGCTTTCATGAAAGGCCTGAGAGCGTCGCGCATGAGAGACACCCTGTACTAGCACGAGAGGAAGCGGGGTGGACGTTGATGACCCGTAAACGCGAAACCCTTTCGTCGCTTAGGCTACGGGCCTTTAGGGTATTAGAAGGGTTCACCTATTGATAGGTGAACCCTTCTACCTTAGGCTCGCGGGCTACAAGAATATCAACACCCCTTACAACTTTCAGCATAGAATAAACCCGTAATAAATAACCCTTACTTAAAGAATTTTCAAGTTTGGTAATTCTTGATAAGTTTAAGATAATTAAGGATTTTATTTCTATGATGAAGGAAATGGGTGTATAAAGATTGGCTCTAAGCTGTAGGGGTGCCAATGTTTTTGCCCCCACGAACTAGGTACAGGTAACTACCTTAGAAGGGTTCACCCCACACCCTCTTACTGTACAGCCCTACAGGGCTGTACCCAAAGCTCGCGAAAAGGGCCCTGAAAGCCTCCCTAAAGTAATCAACTCCCGGGGCTTGATTCTGTTGCTTAGGTGACCAGTGTTAGGGCTTTTTTTCTAGGCAAGTCCTATCCCTTAAGTAGCTGAATTACGTCCACCTTCCTAAGGGACAATAATATTGGCACCCCTATAGCTTAAAGCAAATATTTATAAACCTATAACTTCTTCTTTATAATAAAAATGCACTTATAATTAACTTAAGAACTGTTGTATTTTAGTGTTTTTAAGTTAAAAATTAAGGATCTTGATTCACCTTTCGACATCAACACGGCTAAGGAAACTTGGCATTTTGCCCTTTCCGAGCGGTCAGCAGAGAGCGCGCCTCAAGAACACTTTGAATTGAGGGTATAGATCAGAGTTTCTCCCGGCGTGCTACAAAATGGCGTCGTACCTTGAGAAGGAACAGCTGACTATCTCAGAACGATGATTTCCCATATGTTTCAATAACTTTCATTCGGCATGGATCCCCTATGTTGATGCAAAATCTTGCCTTTACTGTGCCATCGCAGGGTTTTCGCACAGCCGCTAACTATCATAGTCGTGGGGAGGGCCGTTGGCAGTATCTAAATTTCGAGAAGGCTTTGGAGGCCACGCCAGCCACGTGGTGAATCCTGGAAACAGGGTTGAACGTCCGACTAAATCTACAGGCGAATGAACACCCTCACTCCTGCCATTCGCTTTTCAGCTCAAGAGTCGCTAAGTACTGGAAAGCAGCGTGTGTTCAGGATTCAGGATTGATAACAAGGGGAATCGATCGATCGCCCCCACCACCACTGGCATGCACGGATTGCAGCTGGGGTAGGTGGAATTCTCTTCCAGTAAGTAGATTGGCGAAATACTAGACCTATGATATGCTGATGAGCCTATGCGCCAGATCATATTGTCTGGTCTATGGTCGATACACAATTTTACAGTGTTCCCTGGGACTAAGCCTCCTTATCTTTAGGCAAACGCCCGCGGGGAAGCGGTTCTAGGATCAGCTGGCAACCCAAAGCATGCAGCATTATGGCTCTACCTATGCATTCGTGTGCCAGTACATCAATGCTTGAGCACGGACCGTCTGCAGCCAGTAGAATTGCACCGGATTACAAAGCTGACTAGATATTTTCTGGATATAGATCTGCGAAACGCCAACACACGCCTACAGGCGTAGAGCGAGCCCATATGTCGCACAGGCTGTCTTTGACCAGAGGCGTGACGTTAAAACTTCTCCTCCGCGTTGGAAACCCTCACAAGGGCGGAGTTGTGCTTTTTGCTCTTGATCCCTAAGTTCTTTGAGCGTCCTCACAAGCAATGCAACCTAGGTTGCAAATAAAAGCAAGGAAGCTTACTGCTTCGCTTCCGTGAGGGCGTTGTTATGTTCTTATAGCTTCGATGGCTGGCTTCCACCTTTCAGGGGTAATTGGCGGTGTGGTGGACCGAAATATTGATCGTTGCTTGGCCCGCTTGGACATTGCCGAGCTGCATACAAAGGTAGTATCTTCTTGCAAGAATTGAGTGGATGAAGTTGACTGCGCCGTAATATAGCCATAACAGATAATGCAGTACAAACTCGCCGAAGCTGTGGTTCTTGTCCCAGGCGCGGACAAATCACATTGACCTGGAGTACTGGCTTTGTATGAAGCTATTCTGCAAGTCATACTTCTGCAGCAAACTCTACTTGCTCAGTTCAAAGTCTGGGAAGAGCTCTGCGCAAAAATCTGGTCGTCGCAGGCTCACGGTACCAGAGAGCAATGCTGTTTCTGGGGTCAAGGTGGCCAATCAGGATTCACTCAATTCCGTGGTCTCACCGCTCATGCATCCATGAGTGCGTCAGTTTTCAATCGCGGAGCCGCAACGGCCGCAGGATAGACAACTGTACTTCGTGCGATTTGCGCAGATACGACGTTGCGTGGAAAGTAGTCAGGGGTGTCATCCTAGCACCCGGCGTCTTCGCCGAATTATATCTAACCTGAGTATTGCCATAACCCGCAAAATGAGAACAAATACCGCTCTACCAAGCCAAGATGCCAAACAACCCGCTAGGAGATCAACTGGTTCACGCTTCCATTGCTTTAGGTGTTGTCGCTACAATTGCCGTCATATTGCGATTCATTGCGCGATCGAAAAGCAAAGCAGACTTCGGCAGCGATGATACCCTGATTGCAATTTGTCTCATACCCCAATGGGCTATGATAATTATCAACTCTCAAGGTCTGTCCACGTTAGTAGGCCTGCGATAGTTTAGACTAACTATTTAACAGTTGTTCATAAGGGAGGTTTCGGCTTACCTCTTGCAACTTTATCACCTTCGCAGGTGTCCTTTATCTTGAAGGCAAGGCTCTGCCATTCAGTCACTGGTCGAGATGCTAATCCTTGGCAGTTGATAATGTGTGCTCTATCAACTTACACACTTACAATAACCATGGTCAAGATCTCTATCTTGCTCTTGTACCGCCGGATCTTCGATACCGCGGCGTTCAGGAAGAAGACACTCGTTGTTGGTATCTTGTGCATAACCTGGTTCTTCATAGCCATCTTCCTGGAGATTTTCCAATGTCATCCTCAAAGCGCTGCTTTCGACCCCGAGATGTTATTCACAGATCATTGCATCGCCATGCAAAGCTACCTCGAAGGGGTGACTGCCACAAATATGGGTAATGACGTGATCATGCTCTTGTTGCCGGCGCACATGGTATGGAGGTTGAAACTTCCCGTCAAGCAAAGAATTGCACTTTCAGGCATTTTTATGCTAGGAGGCTTGTAAGTTGGCTCGCAGTCTCCAAACGTTGCCATATCATTGCTGACCAAACATTCAGAGCGTGTTTTGCAGGTATCATGCGCCTTGTCAAGCTTGGCGTTTTGGAAGAGGAAGATATCTCTGGTATAGTTGCAGAACGGCTGTCATACTTCTTCATAAGCTGACGCTCAAGCAGTATCTCTTGTGGCTGAATACATATGGACCGAGGTAGAAGCTGCTACAGCTATTATTTGCGCCTGCATGGTGACTTACCGGCCACTTTTTGTCAACATCAGTCAAAGCCTCTCGAAAGCCTCGAGCCTTTTCAGCAAGGGCAGCTCGGTGTCGAAACGAGCAACGCAGGATGACTGGAATGACCTCGAGGAGGCAACGGCATCACAGCTTCAATGGCCCACCGGCAATACGTCCATCAAAGGCACTGATGGAGCAGTGGATGGTTTATGCCTCGTGCAAGTGAGACAGCTTCCCGCCCAGGCGTGACTTTAGACCAGGCATGAACGTTAACGACATCGTTCGACGAGCTTCCAGGCCATACAATAAATGACGGTGGATTTAGTAACGGCCTGATGGTTGGCAAATAATCCCAGCTCAAGTCCTGAGAACCAATGCCACCTTAACAAATTGCATGCAGCACGTGTATCCATTATAGTACTCTGCGCAATATTGCCATTCCATTTCCATCTTCCATCCTCGCCCAGGATCCTCGCTTAGCTGCCTCCACCAGCGCATGCTTATTTCCACATAGTATTGCCGATCTAGCGTCTTCTACCCCTATTACTGCCCATCTGCATCGTGTATATATAGCTCCCTCAGATGGATCCGAGATCTTCAGGCAATGCAGTGTTTACCATCAGATCTACGTCTTCCAATATTGTGACAAGATGTTACTAAGCAAGTTTGATACCAAATACAATAGTCTTATGAGTCTCGTTGGTAATTTTGGTTGATTGTACCTGATTATGCTAGGGCTTACGGTAGGATTTGATTAACAAGCATTCAACCAATCAGCAAGGCCTAACCCAAAGGATTTTGAGGAGAACCCAACGAAATAAGTTCAATATCAAAGGAAACCGAGTAGAAAGCTGCGTTGTTGTACCTAGAGCTTCCAGTCCGAACATCAGATGTCCGCACCAATCAGAAAAGTTGCCGTTGCTGGCGCAACCGGTAACACCGGACCAACAGTCATCCAAACACTCCGCACGGCCGGCTTCGACGTCACAGCTCTAACACGTTCCGCCGCAAAGACAAAGTCCCTCTTGGGCCCTAAGATCAAGGTCGTCGAGGTCGACTATCTCTCACATGATTCTCTGGTCCCCGCCCTTCGCGGCAATGATGCCGTCGTTGTCTGCGGGGTTGGAATGTACGCTTGGATTGACCTATCTACCCTAAGATATTCATTTGACTTACTATATATGCATTTAGGTTACCAGAGCAGATCAACCTCATCGACGCTTCTATAGCCGCAGGAGTCCCCCGCTTCCTCCCCGCCGACTTTGCGAGCGACCTTACCATCCCTCTACATCGAGAATTGGACATCAATAAGAACAAAGTCATCACGGAAGAGTACCTACAAAGCCATGAATCCAGCATCTCACACACGAGCATCAGGACAGGACCGTTGCCGGACTTCCTTCTGTCCCGTGGTGTCCTGATCCACATAAAAGAGCGGTCCATAACCTTGTTCGACTCTGGTGACAAGCGCATTAGCACTACAACCATCCCCACCGCTAGCGCAGCTGTTATCGCTGTCCTAAAGATGGGTGATAAATCCAAAAACCGTGCCTTCAAGGTGCAGGATATTGTCACGACCCAGAATCAGCTGCTTAAGCTGGGCAAAGAGATCACGCCGGGCTCTGAGTGGACCGTCAAGCCAGCCAGCACCGCAGAAATGGCGAAGAAAGCAAATGAGGCATTCAAAGCAGACCCGAACAGCAGAATGGGCGCGGTAATGCAAAAGGCAGTGGGCGTTTTCGGCCCAGAGTACACTTCTGATTTTGGGGGGGCTGATAATGCAGAATTGGGCATCCGCATGATGGATGAGACTCAACTCAAGGAACTGCTCAAGAAATTTGCGTAGGTGGTGGTACGGCACGGGCATAGCACGTTTGGTATGTGCCACGTTGGGCAGAAACCAGCGAAGCGCCCACCGGATATTACAAGCTGAAGCTGAAGCATGACTGTATGGATAGGTACTAGTCATAGGGGCTTTGGCAATCATCTAAGGCATGGACTCAGGCCTATTTGTGGTTCTTTTGGCCAATAAATGCGGGGTCCAATCAGGGGGTTTTGCAGTCATGCATCGGAGATTTTCACCCCACAGATCGAGATGCCTTTTCTTGTCAACGAGGTAAGCGTGCCTTGCCACGTTCCTCCGCTACGCCGATCTGGTGGCGTAGGGGAGCTGCACGAGTAACACCTTAGACGCTACCCTATCATCCCCGTCCGGCGTCCGCTAAAAATGACTTTTGCTGGAAAGCTTGTCGTTTCAGGGGCTACGCTAATGGAGATGCTCCAAAGAGGAAGAATCTGCGCTACTGTAATACCACTCGAGATGAAATGTCCATTTAATGTACAGATATCCTGCTATCGGCAAAAGGACGAATTGTCTGTGTTCACACGATACTGCTGTCTAGCCCAATTCCCAAGGCCTCCGAAACAACTATTATCATTTCGTCTGCGGTATTATACTTTGGTGCGGTAAGTCTGCAGACCCTTGTGGTGGATCTGCAGGTTCGGGAAAGATTTGTGGATCGCATCGAGTCCATGCCCTTCACCCCGTGTACTGCTTTTGCAGCAATAGCGCCGTCTTCCACAATTGCAACCTTGATCAATAATTAGTTGCTCCAAGTGAGGACAAGACTTGCGGATATGAGTCGCGTCTTCTACTTCATTGAACTTTGCTGGGTTTTTTGTCTCGCTGGTACGCGTACAGCGTGACTCGTAAAGCTTTAGGACCCTGAGCGAGAGCCCTTGCGCAAGTATAGCTGCCAAGGATGGTCTATCCTGACCCAGATTCGAAAATGCTATCTTTTCAAGACCTTTATAGACCATTAGGAAGCATTCAATCTTTTCCCTTCCTATATATCCGACAGACGACTGAGTCTGCGACCGGCTGATCACTAGTTTTTTCAAGCGAATCCGAGAGATGTTGCAGAGCAGTCCGTTGAAAAGGTAGCCGATGTTATTACAGCTATCGAGCGTAAGCTGATTGAGTCTTGTAGCATCGATATGGTGCACAGCCTCGAGACCTGAAGGAAAGCAATAGCTGGTAAAGTAGAAGCTATCCAGTTTTGCTCGCGCATCGATTGTTCGCCTCACAGGTGTGACCTCAAAGAATGCCTCTTTTGCGGCCGTTCTTGATAGAGGTAATGTGAGTGCGGGATCGAAGACATAGATTGCATCCTTGCCGTTCACGAAAATACATGACTCGACCACGATCTGTTTCACACTAGGATGAGCTTCTACAGCTCCTGTGAGGTTGTCAGGTGCCGTGTCCCTTGCTTTCCAACTGGTACATATCAGACCAAGAATACGAGCATGGAGGGCGGATTGGAGGTAGCTACTGACTGAAAGAGCTCAAGGTTCGGGATAGATGGTATAATCTCGATGAGCCTCTCAACGCTGGTAAAGTCCATAGTCGGATCTAGGCCCTGAACAGCGATTTCTCGCACCAGCCTTGGGTGGAGCCCAATGATGCTCTTTAAAAATTGGAGTTGATCGCACGATGAGCCAAAGTCTAGTCTGATAGAACGGTAAAGCCATGGTGTGGCTGCTATTTTCATCTGCTTCGATACAAGACAGAGAGAAACAAGGTCTTTGCGGGTGCCAATGTCATAAATCTACCATCGGGTTCTTAGTTAGTGATAACTCGAACCAGAAGAGCGAGGATCCATCACCTGTTGCGCTTACCTGCCTACAGACACAGTACCAGAGATCGAAGTTAAGTCTTACTCTTGAGAACAATTCCCCCATGGCGTGTAAAACCTCGGTTTTCTGCCCTATAAATTGCTAGAGAGGCCGAGAAGGTAGCAGATGGATTACCGGTAGCCAAATGGCGGCGTTACCATCACTGAATATTGTAGAAGAAGACCCGGTGAAGACACATAACATGGACACATATGTTTGGTACGTTGATACCAGATGCTTGCTGGTGATAAGGAAATTAGGATGATAGCACGAAAAACAACGCAAGCCACCACATTCGCAGTCCTCGACAGTCCAGGCTACGTAGTCCAGGCACAGCAGCTGATCATTTTCAGCTGGGCGGTCCAACAGGCAAGCCGGCTAAGTCCCGGTGACCTGCAACGTAAGCATATTTGAGATTACTAGGCATAGTAGCTTAGTATTCACATCGCGTGAGGCAACGAAAAACGGCCTGTGATACCAGCTCCAATGAACACGACATGCTCAGCGACGGCACAGACTCGCAGGATTCCTGATGGTGTGGAGGATAAAGCAATCTCTCTGATGACGCAAGAAGGAGTCGTAAGGATGGTGTGGCGGGAATCCTTCAGGATTTTGGAAGGCGCCTCCGGACGAAATCCGCGTTCCTAACAGGTACTTATCCTACGGTGTACGCCAGGATCTGGGGGCCCCGCGTGGCCACTATTGAATACCTACGTTGATAGTAGTTGCGGGTAGGAATGCGCTACTTCCTTTTTAGAAATGTGTACATTGTGATTCGACCATGGATTAATCCGTCAATCCCTTATCATCCAACTGTTTCATGAACCGCTGCGAAAGCAAACTAGCAGCGTAACGTAAGGGTCCAAGCGTACAAGCGCGAATCAGTGGCTGGCCACAGATTGGTACAAGGCTACAAAGCTGAAATTGTTGCCCTGATATTTTGCAGCCATCTTTACTTGCAAACGCAAGACAGACCTTGTTACTTAATGTGAAGAAGAGCGCTGCATATTTATAAGGGAAGGTGTGGTCAATGGCGATTGTGTTCGATACCACATCCCATTTTCCCAGAGCCAAACGGAAGAAAGCGCTTTGGATGACGGGATGACGGCCCCAATGAATTACAACGCTGATAGCGCTAATGTGGCATAGAGCCATAGATTGATGTGTTATATCGATCCCAAATGTGGGGGATGTGACAGTGAATGCCGATCTGACCCTTCATAGGAGCCGTGGACAATTACAAAAACAGAAAAGCTGGGGAAGAAAAAGCAAAGAGCGTGGCTAACCGGGCAGTTAGTTCCGAGGCTATTGGTTCCACTAAGGTATCGACTCTGGACATAAGTTCTGCCAGACCTTGCTACGCCTCGTTGTAATAACAGCCAAGCCTGTCTGTTAGCGATGCACTGTTACATCATGTTTTCGAAGGATTTAATTCACCATTTAGTGGCCACCGAAAACGCCTTAGGCCACCACTAATAATGACAACGGTACTTTCGAACCTCCTAATTCTCCGAACGATACAGCTTTACGGTTCACAGATACTCTCATGCAACCCGTTGATCCGCTCGTAGTGCAACTATTCAGCGGTTTCGCTTAATTAAACAAAGTATACATAATGCAGTGCAACCCTAGAGTACGCCGCATGGGGTGATTCTACTCCAGGACCCTTGGTCGATGTTCGAAGGATCGGGCCTATACAGCGTGTGCCACTTGCATGCATCATGGATGATCCACGCCAATAACTGAAATGGTCATATCTGGTCTTTGAACCGACCACCTATCTGGAACCCAGAACATGAAATCAAGAACGACGCTCCTTTCAATCTACCACGTCCAGCCTCACAAGATTGGCAGATGACTTCCAACATGCCAGAAAATCCCGTAGGAAACCAGGTCATTCGTGTCAGTATCGTGTTGGGCGTATTGATCACTCTTGCAGTGGCTCTACGGCTCCTTGCGCGATGGAAAAGCAAGGCAAACTTTGCTATAGACGATGTCCTAATCATAATTAGCGTTCTTCCTCAATATGTTATGATCGTGATCGGTGTCTTAGGTTCAGCACTCGAGCACTGTCTCATCACACGCAAGCTGACTTGTTGTAGCGGTCCGCAATGCAGGAATGGGTTTACCTGCTGAGGAACATTCCCTCAAACAACTGGCTGAATTCCTCAAGGTACTATCAATCTCATCGACCATTCGACTCCATGACACTAAAGAGCGTCGCAGCTCATGATGGCTGGCATTGTGACTTATTCCCTTACAATAACCATTGTTAAATTGTCGATACTGCTACTCTACCGCCGGATCTTCGCCACCCAGGGCTTTAAGAGGACCACCGTCTATGTTGGACTGATATGCATCGCATGGTTCTTCATTGCCATTTTCATGGATCTTTTCCAATGCGATCCATTCAAGGCCGCCTTCGAAGTTGAACTGTTATTTACGGACCAATGTATCGATCTCCAGGCCTTCTATTGGGGAATAACGGCAGCAAATCTCACGCTAGACGTGATCCTTCTGTACCTCCCTCTGCACATGGTCTGGGGTCTACAACTCCCCAAGAGACAAAAGATTGCGCTGTCTGGCATCTTCACACTAGGAGGCTTGTAAGTCCCAATCGTGGGCCCAAGGTAGCAGTAGCGTACTAAAGCACTTCTAGTGTCTGCGTCGCAGGTGCTATGCGTATCGTTGCCATTGGAAATATGAAGAAGGAGGACATAACAGGTATGGCTACCACTGTGGGACCCATATGCCACATACCTGCTAAACTTTCTCCCAGTTACTATGGCTGGGGAGTATATGTGGACACAGGTTGAGCCAGCCACAGCCATCCTTTGTGCCTGCATCGTAACTTATCGGCCTCTCTTCACAAATGTTAACTTGAATTTTTCGAAACTTTCGAGTCTCTTCAGTAAAGGTACTGTGGAATCGAAACGTTCAAGACAAGACGGTTGGACAGACCTCGAGAGTGACTTGGACCACGGCTATACGTGGCCGGTTGGAAAAGACTTGCAAGGCCGCGATGTGGCCCGTTTGCAAGACCTGAACGCGAAAGCCACCAAGAATGGTTTGCATATCGTCAACATTGATCCACTACAAAGCGATAACAAGAATCCTTATACCGGTACTGGAACTGGAAAGACCGTTCATGTCGTGGAAGTACAGAGCAACGGTAATAAGCCACCTTACCGTTCTCTGCCCTTTAAAGTAACTAAAGATCAAACCGTCGTCGTCAACCCTTTTAACTAAGTTGGAGACGAGTTCGACGAGAACAATTAACGGGAAGGTTGAATGCGGCGAGCTGGATGTCGAAATTCGAGATTTGTTCTACCGATATGATATCACCGCAAGCTTAATCCGTATTATTATGACACGACCTAGGTTACCCGACGGTATTGTAGGATATATATATATAAGGGATTCTTAGTTTTGTATCGTCTTTGAAGTATGTATTATATTGCAATCGTATAAGATCGAGGCGGTAGTTCTGTGGGTGACTATCGTTGTCATTTTGTAGCACCACAAATCGGAGACGGTTCACCGTTTACTTTGATGAATTCCCAATTTAGGTAGATGATCGTGAGGCGAATTTCGAATTGCGGGGATTCCGTAAAAGCTGCCCAACTGGTATAGTCAAGTCAATGTGATCGGAAGCCGGAATGAATTTTATCATACACGAGTGTTGGGCGCTGTATATGACTTTATGTAGTTAACGAATAACGAATGTTGCAAGTCTCAATCAAAGTGTCTAAACATTTTCTCCCGCGCCGAGGATGGGTTTCGAACAATGACCAAATCTGCCAAGAAACTAAGAAAGTCCGGGTGAGTCAAAGCCGAAACCCCGCCCCCTCCGAGTTCCACCACACAACCACCAAAATCTCGTGGAACTTCTGCATCGCCATACTCAGACATTCCTTCAGCTGCTTGCGATATAGCGCTCCTCCAATCAAATCTCAGCTTCCACAGCCTTGCTGGCAATCTCAAGTTCGCCCTCAAGTCTATTTTACCGTCAATGGAGAATTGACACCCAAATAAATTCCTCGTTCACCCCTTCAGTACTCGCGTCCAGAGTAAACAATATCTTGGCCTTGTCAATAAGTCTTTCCTACGGTCATCCTCCATGCTTCTAACAAGTACTATCTGACGAGACATCGTTCATGTCAGAATCAACGCCAATAAGAAAGCCGCTAAGGCGGCCTCAACGGCCAGTGGAGAGGTTAGATAGTCTTACAAACCCCCAGCCTCGGCCACCACCCCAGGCTACAAGAGTAAGCAAAAAAGATTGTCCGAACAGAGAATGCAATGCAAAAAATAGCGGCGTCGAGGAAGATGGAAAAATGATTTGCCGAGATTGTGGTACCGTCATCGATGAATCAAACATGGTTTCTGAACTCAGTTACGGTTTGGCAACGGGTGGCCAGCACGTCGTCCACGGTTACCATGTTGGTGCAGTGGAAACGCGTGCCAGAAGAGGAGATGTTTTAGACAAAAATAGATTGTACAGCAGCCGAGAGATGACGAAAGCACATGGTAAGGGTCTTCCTCACGCCTGGCGTAGATGGCACGCTAATAGTGTCTCAGGACACAGATACATTACTCAAATTGGCATAGCCCTTGGAATGCAGGCTCAGCTTAGAGATGCAGGGATGCACTTCTTCCAACTAGCCATTGGAGGCTTCATCCAAGGCCGTCGAATCAAAAGCGTTGCTGCGGTCGCTTTGTATATTGCTTGCCGAGTCCAGAGGGAGACTAATCAATACATGCTTATTGATCTTGCGGACGTATTGCAAGTAAGTAAAGTACCTAATCCAGATTGCACCAACAATTGCTAAGATTATCTATAGATTAATGTTTTCAATCTTGGAAACGTTTACAAATCTTTGCTGAAGCACATCCGCCTTAATGGTGCTAGTTACATTGTGCAGCCCATAAATCCCGAGGATCTCATTCTACGTTTTGCGCAGCGCTTGGAATTCGGGAAAGAGACGATGCAAGTGGCTAAAGACGCTGTCCGCATTGTGCAACGTATGAATCGCGATTGGATGACTCCTGGTCGTAGACCGGCGGGAATCTGCGGTGCCGCCCTGATACTTGCTGCTCGAATGAACAATTTTCGCCGCACTGTTCGAGAAGTCGTATATGTGGTCAAGGTTCAGGAGCAGACGATCTTCCATCGACTCGAAGAATTCAAGAATACCGAGAGCAGTGGTTTGACCGTCGATGAGTTCCGGACTATTGATCTTGAACGTTTTGCAGATCCTCCAGCGTATGCGAAAGAAAAGGATGGTAAGAAGAAACGTGGTAGAAAGCGAAAGCATATGGAATTTGATGACGACGGAGACAACGACCAGCCTACAGTGATCTCATCAAGAGCATCTTCTGCTATGCCGCCAGGTTCTCAGAACCGATTACCGACTCCAGCCACCTCCCAGAAACAAGCCCAGCTTGATAGGCAAAACATGCCGCCTCCACCGCTGCCCATTGACCCTAGTCTGCTCGAGGTGTCTACACAGCGCCTTTCCCAGTTGGACTCATCACCAACTCGGGCTGCTACTGAGCCTGCCTCAGAAGGATCAGCGACGAATACCTCAACTACTATTCCGCCATCAGAAAGTGTGCCATCAAGTAGGAAAGCGACTTCAGAGCCTCCTGCCAAACGCCGACGCGGGGCCAAAACTAATAAGACAGCTGTGCCGCCTCTTGATGCAGATTTGACAGCAGCCCTGGTCGATCCAATGAACATGGACTCCGCTTCCGCTCTGCAAGTCGCACTCTCATCCACTTCGGGCCCAACATCGCCCCCAGCCACCCAACAGCAGCCAGCAAAACCTAGACCACCAATTCCTGACACCGAAGAGATCTCTGACTCCGAATTCGCTGATGACCCTGAAGTAGCCAATTGCCTTCTCAGTTCTGAAGAAGTAACTGTCAAAACCCGAATATGGACCCACGAAAACCGTGAATTCATTCGTGCACAGGCCGCCAAGCTACTCAAGCAACAATTGGCAGAAGAAAACGGCACTGCTCGTGTCATTATCCGCCGCAAACGAAAAAGAAGGCGCATTGGCGATATGAGCGCCTATCTTGGGGAGGATGGAGTGGAAGGAACACCTGTGGCTAAGAGTACTCCAGAGGCCATGAGAAAAATGATGGATCACCGGAAGTTCAGTTCGAAAATCAACTATGATAAATTTGAGGAACTCTACACGCCTAGTTCAAGCAGTGTAAGCAGAGGAGGGAGCGAGTCGCTTCATGGTGGTAGTCCAGGTGGTATGCTGGCGCCGGCGCGGAGGACTTCGTCTGGTGGAACGACGGAGATTGGGGAGAGTGGGAATGGGGAGAGGAGGAATGAGCAGCAGAATGCATTGGGTGGGGAGGAGCAGGATGAGCAATTGAAGGAATTGGAGAGCATCGCTGGGGAATTGGATGAGGAGATTGATGAGACTGAGGATGATGAGGATGATGGAGATCCCTATGGTGATCCTGAGGGGGGGATGGATTACGATTCTGATTGAGATCCTTATTTGGGGTATACTTGTGTACATTACTGGCATCTGAGTCTGCTGGTTGGGCTCCTTCAGGAGATCATGAGAACAATGGAATTGATGGAGGGATAAAGGAACGTAGTGAAAGTGGTTTACCCACTGCCTTTCTCTACAATTTATGAACAGGTCACGTGCCTGTCTAAGCGATATGTGGGATATTCGGTATGAGATCTACTGCTAAGCTGTGTAATCACAAGTCGAGCTAAGACCGTTAGATAGCTTTTTCGTAACTAACGGAACCTTCCTACAAGAATCACACATGCACCTCCTTAGTCCTTATCATTTACTCGTTATATATCACGACTGGCTTCCTCCTAATTTGCAAGGAAAGTAAGATATTCACAGATAAAAAATTTCGAACAGGCTCTTTAGCGTACATTTACTACTCATTCCCAACATTCTTACCTGACCCAATTATAGCGGACGGTCTCACTATACGTTTGGAAGGATGTGAAAGGTTGACAGAATATCTCTCGAATCTTAAATTGCAGCACACGATGATTGCAATCCCACCTTTCCCCTACGCTCCTCTCGCCCACAACGAGATTCGCTTGTTCCAGCTTGACCTGCATGAACTTGGTGATCCATTGTCAGGGCGCATCATCAATTTCCGACATCCTTGTCACGATGAAATCACATTGACAAATGTTACTGGTATGTTAAGCAACTGGCGTGACATGAGACTCGTCGAGAAATCCGGCGATGACCATGGCTACGATGTCCTCTCGTATGCCTGGGGGACAGAGGACAAGACTCATCCTCTGAGACTGTCGCTCACCGGCAAGGTATACAACAAAAAGAAGCTCGGTGCTGATGGGAGTACGAAGTCGCAAGGATACATAACCGTTCGACACAATCTTTACACTCTGTTACAGCAGCTTCGTCAGAACAAGTATGACCGATTCATATGGATTGACTCGATATGTATCGATCAGACTAACCTCCCAGAAAAGGGCCAACAAATTCCTCTCATGCGAGACATCTACAAGGAAGCCAGAAACGTTCTGGTGTGGTTGGGCGAAGCAACGCAGGCGGAGGAGGGTGCCTTGACAGTCATTCCAGCCATCACTAGGTTGATGAAAGAGAACTTTGTCAATGAGCTTCCTGAGCTTAATCTTGACGAACCTGAATCATTTACTTCGATCGGCTTGCCTGAACCTTCTCACTCCATATGGCCAGCCATTGGTGCTTTGATGCTACGCTCTTGGTTTCAAAGATTGTGGACACTCCAGGAAGCTGTGCTTCATTCAGAGTTATCAGCAATCAAAGTTCTTTGCGGAGGGAGAAGCATAACGTGGGAAGCACTCAATGCTTTTGTCCATACATTTACGCAACAACCCATTGTCAATTGGACCATGACTGGCGATTCCCGGGTCAATCCAAGTGGTCTGCATGGTTACGCGGCTATAGGAGTAATCGACTACTGTAGAAAATTACAAGTCAGGCGTCCCTTCGGCCTCCCTCTGAGCGTTCTCCTTCCAGCATCCCACCAGAGGAAGGCTACAAACGCAGCCGATAAGATATTCGGTATACTTGGAATGGCACCACCCGGCCTTGTCAAAACCCTCAATCTCAACATAGCTATGCCTCTGAGCGAAGTCTTCATCACCGTTGCACGTTACTATCTCCGAAACGAAGTGGACGAGTGCCTTCTCAACTACGTCGCCTGCCGTCAACGCCTCCCTTGCCTCCCATCTTGGTGTCCCAATTTTGGATCTCTCGAGCTCACACCCTCTCTTGGCCTTACCTGGCTCGACGGTCTCTGGATCAAGGGAAAAAGTAACAATCAGCTCTACCGCGCCGGCTTTCTCAAGAAAACAGAAAACACCCAGCCATACCGCGCCGGCTTTCGTCAAGACGGCCCTAACAGTATCCCCCTCTCAAAACATTGGCTGTTCTCTGCGGTGACCAATGGTTTTCGCCGTCATGACGTGGCCCACGGGATCTACGATTCGAATGATCCGCGTCAGCTGACGGTGCTCCCAAACCCACGTCACGTTCGTGCCTCCGGCATGGTCGTAGATGCTGTTGGACCGGTGATCCCCTACAATGACGGAGTGAACGAGTTCAAAACTTCTTTGTCCGCCATAGAACAGACTGTCAAATGGGAAAAGTGCTGCCACAACCTAGCAAGCCAAACTCTCAATACCGCCGACAACGAGGTCCCTAATACTTACTGGCGAACTCTCATCGCCAACCAGACATACGTCGAGGTTGGCGAAGGCGATGATCAAGAATGCATAGTCTGGGATCATCTGGAGAAGACTGATGTATTGCCACGATACCGAAAGTGGCTCGAGTACATGCAGAATTGCTCAACGCGGCACGAAGTCCTCCCGTCTGCAACGCATCTACCTGGATCAGATCGCATCTTCTGCAACCAAGTGCTGAGAATATGCCATCAGAGGTGTTTCTTTGCGACGAAGGACCGAAGGTTGGGGCTTGGTCCACGGGATATGCGTGAGGGCGATTTAGTCGTCGTCTTCTGGTTCTGTCCGACACCTTATGTCATCAGGCGCAAGGAGGAACATGAGATAGGGGAGGCGTGGACCTTTGTTGGCGAAGTCTACATTCATGGACTGATGTATGAGCAGGCAATCGATATGCAGGAAAAGAAT
Source organism: Cladonia squamosa (assembly GCA_947623385.2). Lineage (NCBI taxonomy): Eukaryota > Fungi > Ascomycota > Lecanoromycetes > Lecanorales > Cladoniaceae > Cladonia > Cladonia squamosa. The sequence goes on along the minus strand of OX392378.1, from coordinate 1,046,606 downwards.
CAGGCTGTGGAGAGGGACTTCGTTCTGGTGTAGAGGAACAATGCGACATACCTTGAGAGGAAGAGAAGTCGGTCCTTTTGAGTTTGTCAGTTGAGACAGTCCCCTCACAGGTATTGATCATTGGTACTACAACAGCCGGCAATAATTTGGCCGTCCATCCGAGGTCTACTGAGATGAGTCCTCAAATATCAATACGGCAGTCCGAACTTGTCCGGGTAGATTCTAGGCGTGGACTTCATTATGCCTCTTAGGTTCGTTTCTCACGGAGGGAGAGCCCACCCCCTGCCTTTCTTAAACAATGCCGCTCCCAGTGCCAGCAGACTCACTCACGGATCTCTCTTGGGACAACGCTTCGACTCGTGAAATAATGATATCTGGTGCAGCTGCTTTCTTCATAATAGAGTGGTCGCTCATGATGGCAGATCTCTGCTTGTCTGTGAGCCGAAGACGGACAGATCGTTGACGAAGATGACAAAAAAGAAGTTGGATGTAGAAGGCGAAGACGATGATATTTCCACCGATCAATAGACATTGTAGCAGCAGATTGTGCGTGCTCAGCGTGCCAGGCTCTGCGGGACAGGTATTGTCTGGCGTTATTTGACATCTTGACGAGGTAAAGCCACGACTTTTAGTAAGTTACTTTGAGATGGCGCCAGGCTGCCCTACCTAACGTCGCCGCTTTCGAAGTCAATATCGGAGGGTGCGGGCGATGCTCTCATTCACTAGTCATCTCTCTATGTAAGACATTGAAGTTTTAGAGTGACTGTTTATACGCGCTGCATGCGTATAATTTCGTATGGGTAATTCCGCTGTCGCCAAGGCGCCTAGGCTCAGCCCCTACCTAAACGATGAATCTGCACCTAAGAAAAACGGCCCCCAAATTCATCTAAAGCCTCGCTTCTTCTTGCTGCTTTTATCTCTTTCCGGCCTTGATCATTCTTCATGGGTGGCCTTGCGCCATCTCATTCGACCATGTAACCAACTAGGGCTGGACGCTTACCCGAAAGGAATTGGTCAGCAGTAAGGTATTGCCAAGGAGGCTTGGGTCTGGAAGATGCCGCTGTCTCCGAAGGGCTAGGTACGCTCTGCCGAGGATAGCACGTCTTGGCAATCCTTGGCCTGAGGCTGAAGCTGGAGAGTGGAGACCAGAACGAAACGGAAGGGAGGAATCTGCGGCCACGCTGCTGACTCGAGCATTCCTCCACCCTCTTCATCATTCAAGGATAGTACGGAGTACACCATCGTCTATATCTCATCTGACACTCTTTCTGGTACCAGTCAACCATCCTGTCATCTGAATTGGTGCATTCCATCCGTTGTCCTTGACGAAAAAGCCTTTTCACCCCCTCTCTTCGACTTTTATCTCGTCTTCACTTTACGCACACAATAACCACCAACATGGACGACAAAGCGACCATGAGTGGTGAGTTAGCCTCCTACCATCTCCCATCCAACTACTGCTGCCTCCAAGATACTAACAACAAGCCAGGCACCGCCCCTCCCTACGATGCAAACTCCTATCCCCAACAGCCACAAATGCAGCACACCGGCTCCTACGGCCAGCAGCCAGCGGCATCGCACGAGTGAGTCCAATCCCCATCAACCCAGCCCGCAAAAGCCCCCCCTTTCTAACCTTTCCCTCTCTTTCTCACACAGTGCCTACCCCTCCGCAATGGCCTCCCCTACGCAGTACCCTCACCAACCCATCGGCGCACCCAATCAATATCCTCATACGCCCGCCGGGTCTCCTCCACCTCAGCAACTTGGCTCTGGGCCTCCACCCATCCAAGCGTATGGAGCGGGTGTACCCCAGCAACCTGCACAATCGTATCATTCGGGGACATCGCCGCCCCCACAGCAACCATATATCGCTGGTGCACCCCTGATGGGTTCGCCGGGTCATGAGGTGAATAAGGGGGAGTATTATGGTCCGCCGGGCCAACAGCAGCCACATCCGCAGCAGCTCCAGCAGCAGCATTTCAATTCACAGTAGCAGATCCCCATGCAACAGGTTCAGCAGATGGGTACACAACAATCTAATTACCAAACCTCAGTCCCGCTGGCCAGCCTCCAAAATGCACCCGCCCCAGTCGATTGTCCAAATTGTAAAACCCGCTCAATGACACGTGTGGAATTCCACTCTGGTAACACGACACAGTACGTTTAGCCCTTGAAAAGCTATGCTCCACCCGTGAGGATGCTAATCAGATTACAGCTTGTGGGCTCTTCTCGGTCTCGTCTGTGCTGGCTGGATTTGTCTGTGCTTTGTGCCATATTTCGTCAGGCAAACAAAAGACTGCGAGCACAGATGCGGCCACTGTGGGTGCTTTTTGGCCACCCACAAAAATAGCGGATCCACTGAGGTTCATTCTTATGCTTGAGAATGCACTGCTGGCTTGGGATGGAGTCTGGGTGCTCTATTTGCATAGCTTGTGTCTCTGCGTTGGTTGTCAGCTGATGATCTTCGTGGTTTTGTACTCATGTGTGTCACTACGCAGTCATTCTGACTATAATGCTATGTTGTGTCGGATTCGAATGAAAATACTAATGAAGCATTGCTTGATTTTGCATTCCGTTTTTATACTTTTGCCCTTCCTTTCAACTTAAAAGTAAGACGCTGCGTTCAATGATGGAATCGTCGTGAAGTAATGAAGAATTGTGTAAAGTACTCGAACTGCCCTGCAATCTTTTGAAAATTCTACATAAATACCAAGTAGCCTGGTCCCTGGGCCCTGGGTTCTTTCCGAAGTTCCAAGCGCGCGCATCGCATCCCCCGTTCCAACTTAGGCCAATGACATGTCCACATACCATGATATGTGGCTACTGTATGCATTGCATAATGCATAGCCTACTATTCGCTCATTTCATGCCGGAATTCTGCCAGCGCTTCTAAATTTGGGAACTGATGGTTGCCTCGGAGGAACCCCAGACCTGTTGCATGTTTTCATCTCAACTCCATCTTCATGACTGACATTAAATTCAGGAGATTCAATTTCTGACTTATCGCTTTCACAGAATTCCTGAAAGATTGGCGGTACACGTGATATGTTCGCAGCCTTCGGTAATGCCACACATAATCATACAGCAGTTTGGATAGATGAACCAAATGTTCGTGGAAGCTGGAGCATTCTGTCGAATTGCATTATCACCATTTCCCTTTGCGCATGGACCGCTCTACATCTTAACGTGCCAGAGCACGGCACAGCGAATCGACAATGGCTTCGAAAAACCAAATGGCTCTTCCTCGGCCTAGTCGCGCCAGAGGTTGTCGCATACGTATCGTGGCGAGAACGTTTGGAAGCCAAAAATTTGCTACATGATGTAAAGAAGGATCTGGGTCAGAAGATACCGTTTTCGAAGCTCCGTCGGATCTTCAATATCACCGACTGGTTCACAGCAAAATCCAAAGGCACACCAAAAGCTACCGAATCTCCCTCGCAGTCACCGACCTCGACTCATCTCCGCCTCCCAGACTGGACGCTCGTGCACGGGTTCTACACTAGTATGGGCGGTTTCGCCATCGACTGCGCCGACTCTTCTTTGTCATTTCTCGCCAACGGCCGCACTCGTGCAACTCTGACCCCCCATGGACTACGCTTTCTTCTCTTGCACGAGCCGTCCCTCGTCCCGTCGATCACGACCGAAGATATCCAAGATAAGAGCAAAGCAGATGGCTTCAAGAAATTTCTTGTCTGTGCGCAAGCTGTGTGGTTTGTAGCGTCATGCATCACACGTATAGCCAACAGGTTACCGATTTGCTTACTGGAGCTGAATGCGGTTGCGCACGCCGCGTGTGCGTTGTTGATCTATGCGATGTGGTGGAGCAAGCCGTTGGATGTCGGCGAGCCCACGCTGATCAAAGGGGAAAAGGCGAAGATGCTGGCCGCTTACATGTGGATGGGAAGTGGTGATAGCGTGGGCGTGGGTTGCAAGGCTTGGGAGTGGGATGTGATGGGAATAATAAGGGACGAGTTTGATGGAATATGGGTGTTTGACGAGCCCAACATTCAGGATCTCGTCTTCCACCAGCCGGTCAACAACAACAACATCGTAACCTCGACCATCGTCACAGCAGATCCCCCTTCCCAACCCAATCGCAACACCGACGCCCACCCACTCGATCCCCTCACCCATCCGCGATCAGCCTACTAGATCCAAGACTATATCATCGCCTACCTCCGCGCTCGCCCGTCCCTACGCCCATATCTCCGCTACCTAATTACTTTCCCCGCCGGTCTCGGCGTCCGCAAAACCCTCATCGCCTCCCTCTCCCCCACCACTATCAAACGCTGGCACCTCGCCCACGCCGCCATAACCCACTACGCCCTCCTCCCCGACCTGTGCGCTCGCCACGATGCCCGCTCGCTCACGTTCCGCGGCACCACCGATCGCCTCCGTTCCCGTGTCCCGAACCACCTCTCCCTCCTCGGGTGCCGCGCCCTCGAGATCTGGGCTGGCTTCGCCGCCGCCGGCGGGCTGTACGGTGGCTTGCATCTGCTGGCGTGGAACGCCGTCTTTGAGACGCCCGTCGAACAGCTCGCCTGGCGCGTTGCGGCGGCCTGTGTGCTGGGTATGCCGTGCGTCATGGCCGTCGTGGTCCCCTGGTTCGAGACAGCTTGCTTGCAAAGGGCTGTTTGCGGCTTGCTCAAACGAAAACGGAACCTTGATTGCCGGAAGGCTTTCACTATTTGTATAGGGCCGGGGGTGCAGCGGTCGTGGTGAAATATTGGACCCCTATTTTATTGACGGCTTTTATTATCCCGCTTATTTTGATCTCTCCTCTCCTTTGGTTCGCCTATCTTGTTGGTAGAGTCTTTCTTGTTGTGGAGAGTTTTCGCCAGTTGGCGTTTGCTCCCCCCGGGGTGTTCGTGGGTGCTGGCTGGCCGGGTTGGGTGCCGCATTTGGGGAGTGGGTGATGGCGGATAGAGAAGAGAAAAGTGGGACTTTTTGGCAATTTAGGAGTGTTGACTATACCTTTATATTGTATTCTTCAACTTGACTCAATACCACGCATTAAGACTTGTCGTGAATTTACTTCCCCCTTATTTAGCCACTTCCCGAAACTCTTTCGCCATTATCCTCCTATGTCGTCTCGTCCTTTTCCTTTTCCTTGTTCCATCTTACTTCCTCTGCGCTAATTGACTACTTGGTGTATCAAAACCTTCTCCATGCTATCATCTTGTAGTCATCTATCGTCTTTCCCCCGCTGTAGGTATATATATATATATTAAACTATCCTGCCATATATCCCAACTCTGCATTTGACAATCTCAAATTCGTCACTATGTATGTATAACAGCTTGACAGGATCCAATACTAAAACCCTCAACTTCGATAGGCTTCACGTCTTTCTCACTAGCATTTTCGACCACCCTACCGTTTATGTGTCTTCCACAAAATTAAGTTGAAAGCCTCTTCACAACTCATCCCTTACGCTATCTTCCGCCTCACCAAGTTCTGTCGGCAGAGACTTGCTCGCGAAGAAATTCACAAAGTACTTAGTTGCCCACCTGGTGAACGCCTTCATTAGCACCTCTCATCAATCACATGAAAGAGATCGCAGGAGAGAATCGGAAGATTGGATGACTAGAGAAGAGAACCTACCATGACACCGGCCCGTATCTCTGATTATCATCATCCTGCTTCATCGTATTCGGCCAGCCGTGTCCAAATCCCTCGATATAATAATGCACCAGCACCTCCTGGTTTTCCATTCCCTCACCACAGAACCAGCTTCGCTTCTTCACACTACGTTCGTGGATGTAGCCCTCCCACTACACATTTTCCAAGTTAGCATACCTCATCCCACTACAAGAACCCAATCTCGAACACCTGAAACCCCACTAAGTCCCCAACCACATCTTCAACCCCAAACCGCGTATATAGACAGAAAAGCAACTCACCGTCGGATCCTTCCCCTCCACCTTCCCACAATTCCTCTTCCTCCAGCCCTCCACCGCCCACTCCTCCACAGGCCACGTCTCCCCATCCGGCGTACTCACTCCATCAACATGTATAACCGGATCCTTCGTCCCATGCATCTCCATAAACGGCACCGGCCTTCTCCCCGGCTCACAAACGTCAAACAAAACCTAATCAGACATCTCAGTCCATCTCGCCCTTCCATCCGCGCACAAACCAATACAAAACAAAAAACCCACCTGCTCCCCTTTCAAACTCTTATCCTTATAAACAGCTCCACTCACAATCCCCACCGCCGCCACCTTCCCCGCCAACTCCTTATCACAAGCCACTAACTGCGCCAGTCCCCCTCCATTTGAAAACCCCACCACATAAACCCTCTCCACCGCAACACAATACCTCCCCATCACCTCCTCCATCACCTCCCCTACAAACCCCACATAATCCCTCTCCTCCTTCGTTGGCGCCTCCGGATCCCCAGTCCACATCTCATCCACGCCTTGCGGGTACACAACAATCGCACCCAGGGTGTTAAACTCTGGGTCTGAGAATTGGGTTTGTGCTTCGAATGCGGTGTTTGTTTGTTCTTTGCCGTGGAGGGCGAGGATTAGGGGAGAGGGAGTGGAGTGGGAGTAGGTGGCGGGGAGGGAGAGGAGGTAGGTGCGTTGGGAGGGATTGGAGGAGGGGGAGTGGATGGTGAAGGGGTGGGAGGGGGCGCCGGGGTGGGGGGAAGGAGGGGGAGGGAGGTGGCAGCCGGGGTTGGAGAGGGTGTGGATGGGGAGGGGGGAGAGGAGGAGGGTGATTAGGAGAAGGAGGGAGGGGAATTGCATTTTAGCAGGATAGATTATTATATATGTATATATTCAATTAATGTCCTGGTATACTAGTATGAGCATTATCAATACGTGAAGCTGGTCCAATTTGGAGCTGGGATATATTATCCGGGAGCATGCCCTACGTCACCGGGCGCTAAGAATAAGGCTACTCCCGCGGCGATCAGACCAGTTAAACGCAGGTACAAATCCATACGCAAAAATGGAAGGAGATTTTTGGTTGGTAAAAGTACCCACCACATGCAACCCCCCTGTGCCATATTCAGCCGGGTTTTCAGGGCGCCTGACATCAGCTGATCCCTCCCATATGTGATAGAAGACCAGTCAGATTCGGAGCCGCATGGCGTAGAGAATGGCGGAGCCAATCTCACCGACTCATCATTCAGCATTCAGACACTCTCAGCCCTGGTGACCCCCTGAGTCACTGGCTTCTCTCGGTGTCGTCCGTTGCTCGCTTTCTGACCACCACCACTCCCTGGCCAACAATTCAATTTTCTGCATCATCTTCGATACGGTCCTTACGATGAGCTGTGAAAATTGGCTGCGATAAATACGAATTCTGCCAGTATAATGGAATAGAATGGCCTTAACGGTCCTTTGCCACGTGGATCTCGCCTGGTGGGATTGGACACGTCGCGAACGCAAGCAGCATTGACCTGCGTCGTTGGCGATGCAAGTCATCCAAGCTGTCGTCCGATGATTATTCAACACTCTACCTTATTCGTTCTATATATGTTGCCAAGTGCGGGGAGCGCGGTGAGTGGTGGACAAGGGAGATTATGGCCCGCCACATCATGAAACATACAGACAGCAGCGCGACTACACCCTGTAGAATTACTCGAAAAAGCGCAGTCGCAAGCACAGCATCTTAGAATAGGGTCGGCAATGATTCTCTAAATGCGTAGAAGTTGATTTGTTGTAAGCTGTGTTGCTGTGTATGTTGCTGTGGATAGTAGAAAACCGCATCCTGCTTAGTCTTCAACACGCTGAATGGCCACCGCACATCCCCCCACATGGAATAGCGCCTCTTAGTAGTATCGCAGCATCCATTGTCGACAAAGAACATAACTCCCTGGTGGCTCTTGCACACTACCTTCAAAACATCTTCGCCATTTCCTTACCCTACCCAAAGTCGTCGCTTCCTCTACTACTGTTGATCACCGTCTTTGTTGACCTTGTACATTACCCAGCGCTCTCTGCCTCCTTCGGCGGGCTCTGCTCCATAAGCGCCCCTGGACCACAGCAACCATTCCTGTGCCCTAACAACGTATCCGCCAGCAACATAGATTTCCCAACACATTGACTTTTCCATGAACTCATTGTGCATTGACATTCATTCACGGTTTTGCCCTTAGCTGCAGCATTCGACTCCATTCGCCGACTTATCCCCGTCTCCGCCTCCACACCTTTCGACCGCCTCCAAAATCTCGACTGTCCTTCCATCTCATCTCTTCTGCCTTCCCTGCACTTCCCAAGCTACATCAAAAGCTGAAGTTACCCTCTCCGTCTCTCAGCTACGCGCCGAACTACAGCACCAATCTACAAAGTCATAACATTAGACTTACAAGGGGTCGCTCGAGAGAGGGGCCAACTGAAGAAATAGTCATCAATGGGACTTTGGCCTCGAACAGAGTACATGTTGGCAAGCTGTCGATGACAAGGGGTTGTCATCGCAATGCCTCAGAAGGAAGACCTAGACGATTTCGCTCACAAGCTCGTCTCTATTCCTCGTCCAAATCTCTCTAGCCATCATTCATCCTCCCTACCTTCAACACCATATCAACAAGCTCGAAAGATTTCCTTTGGCGCCCGCTCACCATCACCGGAGAAGCTTACGAGAGATGGCTCTCCCAAGTCTAATCACTCGGAGACGGAAAATGGCCTTCGGTCCCGCAGCAAAGCCCCCTCTATTGCAGGATGCAAGTACGAGACGGGCATGGCCTTTTCAAGAAGGAGAATACCATACTCAATTGGTGGGGATCAATTAGAAAGAGCAAAGGCGCCTCCAAAGAAGTTCCTCAATCCGGATGAGGAAGGGAAATTGAGTGGCGATATGAGGGAACTCTATGACCGAATATTGCCGTCTCCCGAGAGTGACCAGAGACGAGCGGACTTTGTACAGAAGTTGGACCGAATACTGAATGAGCAATGGCCCGGTAACAACATCAAGGTTCATGTTTTTGGGTCCTCGGGAAACAAGTTGTGTACCAATGAATCTGACGGTAAGCAGCCGAAACATGTCTGAGGACTACACCTGCTTGGTAGCCGCTAACAAAGTCCAGTTGACATCTGCATAACAACGCCTTTCAAAGCCCTGGAGCGAGTATGCTTGCTTGCGAGTGCACTGGATGACCGTACGGGGCTTCAAATGACACCTTCGGGACTACGTTGCTGACTATTGAATAGATGGAATGCAAAGAGTGGTCTGTGTCCCTCATGCAAAGGTACCAATAGTGAAGTTCTGGGACCCTGAATTGAAGCTTGCATGCGATATGAACGTCAACAACACTTTGGCACTCGAGAACACGCGGATGATTAAGACATATGTGGACATTGACGACCGAGTCCGACCTCTCGCCATGATCATCAAGCGATGGACGAAGCGCCGAGTCTTGAACGATGCTGGTACGTCGTCGTGGCTTTCCATACCTTGAGTGAATCCTTCAACTGATCTGTTCTTGCAGCCCTTGGTGGTACTCTTAGCTCATATACATGGATTTGCTTGATACTCAACTTCCTCCAAACACGGAATCCGCCAATTCTACCTACCCTCCACAAGAAACCCCACCAAAGACAGGCGGGCGCTGATGGCGAGCCTAGTACATGGGATGACAACGTCGAGCACTATCGTGACTTCGGGCTGCCCAACAAGGAAACGTTAGGAGAGCTGCTGTTCAACTTCTTCCGATATTATGCCTACGATATGGAATATGAGAAAAAGGTCGTCTCCGTTCGAGAAGGGAAATTAATATCGAAAGAGGCAAAGAAATGGCATTTGATGCAGAATAACCGATTATGCGTTGAAGAGCCATTCAATACGGAAAGGAACCTGGGCAATACAGCGGACGATACTTCATTCAGAGGGATACACCTTGAATTGAGGCGCGCCTTTGAACTGGTCAAAGAAGCAAAGCTTGATGAATGTCTCGAAGAATATATATTCCCAGCTACTGAGGAGAAGATATGGGAGAAGCCGCCTTCAAAACCACCGCCGGTCCTGACCCGAAGTCGGAGTCAGTCGCAAAGTTCGCGTGGGACAAGAGGCGGTTATAACAACCGAGGTAGTCGACATGGCCAATACGGAAATCGAGCACATGGAGGCCACGCGAGTCGAAGAGCTTCAAGTGCAGCTGCCATGAACAAGTTAGCTGGGCCCCAGATCGGTCTACAAAATATTATGGGACTTTCGCGGGATCAGTCTATTCAGGCACAATTCGATCAACTCCGTCTCCACGAGCATCTTTACCACGAGTTCCAGATGTTACAAGCAAGGGAACAGGATCTCAGACTACGGCATGCACAGACCCAGATGCAGACTCAGATGCAGGTCCAGCGCTCTGGCGAACCTGTCCCTATCTCACAGCAGCCAGCACGAGATCAAGCTCATTGGGTAGCTCTTAATAATCACATTCCCCTAACGGCCCCTTTACGCGGTGGACAATACTTCCATTCGTTTCCGTATCCTCAAGTCCCAGGTACACCGCAGCAAAACGTGCACACCCAACCTTCTTCGCCTTCGATGAAGCCTGCCCTACCTGATTTGAGGCGAAGTATGCACCGATCCTCTGCCGCCGACAACTCGTCTTCGAACCACCGTTCCCACTCCCAGCCTGCTAGACAGTCCGTCTCACTTGCAACGGCCGCACAGAATGCGCCTCCAATACCAATGAACAATCAGGCATTCTTACAATATCAGCAACTTCGGCAACAGCATCAGCTTGTCAACGCACTAGAGATAGCGCAGGCTCAGGGCTTACACAGAGCTACCGAGATGCCTATGTACCAGGACCCACGGCGAATGCCAGTGGAGCAACATTATGAGGAGGCCATACCGAAGGAATACATGGGTTATTGGGTGAATGATTCACCGCCGCCCCGGCATTATATGGACGATCCGAATCACCGGATGGCCCCATCTAACGAATTGCATCCTCGGGTTAGAGGCGTGCCACATACCTTTGGTAGGTTAAGGAACGCTTCTCGATCGCCGTCACCGTCACCGGCTGTGCATCTGCGGGATCGCTCTTTTACAGCCTCGTCTGCTCCTCCTCTACCGGCGCAGCCGCGGTTCGATAGGGTTCAGATGCCCGGTCCCCCTACTTCCGGGCCAGTCATCGTTAATGGGTCTGATGTATGGAGAATACCCGATTATACAATGCCTGATAGCTCGTCTCATACGACTACCATAAGTGAAGCAACTTCCGGCTCCGATGACAGACCGTATGAGACTCCTGTTACCATTGACGAGACCCCTGCTAGTCAGGCTTTGGAGGATAATTTCGCCGCCAATGGCCACAATCACTACTTCTACGCCCAGCAGACACCCGAACACCATCGAATGCCTATCAACAGTAGGAATGGGACTTACGAGTCCACAGTGCGACATGCGGCTCCACCAAAACACGAACCTGTTGGCACTTATAGAACAGGCCAGCGAACAGAAAGAGTGGGAAGACCTGCGGGAGGCTTAGGGATCCAATTTGGGGAGCATGAGTATACTCACCCGTCTGCGAGGGCCAACGGAGTACCGCCTGTAGACCACACCTACGGCAGCCCAACAGCCTCGAAACCAGAGCCCAAGTCCGAGGCCAGTAATTCTCGGCCTGAGAATCAGCCCCTGACCAACCCACTGCTATCACCCGTTCGTGAGTCGAGAACACCGTCACCAACAGCAAGGCGCAGTCATGCTGTGGCTCCGGAAGTACCATACAGCACCGGCCGTTTGGGGAAGCTAGACCTTCAGATTCCAACGTATGCCGAACTTGAGCGCGTACGACGAGAGAAACAGAACTTCGCATCAGCACAGAAGTTGAACGGAGTCCGATCTTCACATTTCGAACAAAGTACGAAGGCGCCTGAAATGCCTCTGAGTCCGAAAACGCAGCATGTGTCCGCGAATAGCCCGAAAAGTCCACCAAAGGCAAATTTTCAACAACCCTATGTCAACGGATGGCAACAGCAATCAGGCAAAAAGGGTAAAAAGAATAGGTCTCGACCAAGCTCGGGCCAAATGATTGCCAATGAACCGCTGCCTGTCAATGAAGCTGAGAGAAAAGGGGGCTGAAAACACAATTTTCGGCATTGTCATTCCTACTTTCATGCGATGGGCTTGCTTGCAGAATTGTACTGTACACGCAAAAAACCCCTGCTCTATGATACTTGAGGGGGAAGTGAACCTGGTGGTACGGCTTCTCAGATTTCTCGGCACCTTTATGGACTCGAAATAGCTATACACCTCTCGGTTTAGTTTCTTGTGTGATGTCGAAGCCTTCTTTCATCGGTCAGACCCAGTCAGAAGGATCCAAAGCGCCTCCTGTGGTGGAGACGACGGTGCAATAGGCCCTACTGAAATCTGTGGTGTAATACAGAGAGAAGTGAACAGGGAGGAAGGAATGGTAGAGCATAGCAAAGGGTTTTCCATTAAAAAAGTGCAAATGGGAGTGTCTCATTATCATAGCGAGCGATCGATTTTCCAATCATGAAGGTTTGGCGGCAAATAAAATCCAGCTGGTACTGTAACCAATGCATTTGGGCGCTGGGTTATAGCAGGCTAGTTAGCGGGTTTTGGGTGATTGGCATACCCCTGCTTGCTTCCTTGTGTGTCTGTGTGTGTGTTTTTATAGAGATTCTTATCATAAGAGAGTTATGGGATCAGAAAAGAAATGAAACATTGAAATATGCTTGCTTTAGGTGGGGGTCATTGAATGTGATGAATAGCAGGGTGTAGATGTACGGCGAGGTACCTTATCTTATGTTCTTGTTGCATTCCATTGGTGCATCCTGCCATCCGTGGAATTCCCTCCCATACTTGGATGCTAGGAACTTCCATACTATCCTTCGATATATCTCATCACTCGTTTTTTCCTCTAATTGCGTCTACCGTCTATAAATAGTCCCTCCCATCTATAGCCACCAACACCATCTACAAAAGCAGACCCTATCTATCACCACGCTCCCCCCTTCCTATCTCCCCTTCCACCCCCTCCCCATCCCCCCATCCTACCATCTCACTATCTCACCATCTCACTATTGCAATCTACTACATACGGAAAATCAGGCGGTGAGGAAGGGTTTGGTAGAGATTGGAGAGGTGAAAGGGTGGGTAGTGGTAGGTGGGCTGGGTGGTGGTAGTTGGAGGTAGAATGGGGGTTATGGGGGGTTTTGGTTTTGTGGGTACATGGCTTGTGGAGGGGGGGAGGAAGGAGAGGGAGGAAGGAGAGGGAGGAAGGAGAGGGAGGAAGGAGAGGGAGGAAGGAGAGGGAGGAAGGAGAGGGAGGAAGGAGAGGGAGGAAGGAGAGGGAGGAAGGAGAGGGAGGAAGGAGAGGGGGAGCAAGATATTCTTGCAATACAACCATTCCATCTTCCATCTTCCATCCTCCAGCGCATGCTCATTTCCACATAAGGCGTCTTCTACCCCCTTTACTGCCCATCCGAGCTGTATGTAGAGCAATCATGTATCTTATATCGGAGCTCCTTCAGATAGATCTTGGTTCTTAGATCCTCAAGCAATGCAGAGTTGACGTAACATCAGATCCACGTCTCCCTTCCAGTATTGTTGACAGATTTAATGTTTATGGGTGGAATGGAATATATCAATGGATGGTGGAAATGCAATGCAACATCCTTGAGACATTAATAGTAGACAATGTCGCTATGGAACGAACGAACAGAAAAACGCCTTATGTATAGAGTAGTATAATCCGCTATTTAAATCGTACCTACGAGGAAAAATGCAAGCCCGCCTTCCTGCCCAACCCCGACCGAGACCTGGGTAGGGTAGCTTATGAGAAAAAAATGAAAAGAGGCAGATGCATCCATCCATTCATAAGGCTCCCATACATACAAAGTGGAATAGAATCCAAGTCAAATCAACACAGAACATTACATCAACATCAATCAATGCTTTATCGTCATCCATCGTCATCGTCGCGGATTTTGCGCTATACATCTCTTTCAAAATGGACTCGGTCACAAAGCCCTCCTGACGGCCTTCTCGCGTTGATTCAATTACTCCTTCAATCCCTCATTAATAACCAACTCAAAAACAATCTGACACCGCTCCCACTCGGGATGCTGCATACAAATCTTCACCCTCCCCTCTCCCCTCCCCTGCAGTTGTTGTCCGCCTCCTCCACCATCATCTAATAACTTAACATCCTTCCCACTAACAATCTGTCTCAAGCGTCCATTAATCGCATTCCTTACTTCCACATAGGAACTGTGTGTATCGACTAAAACTAAGAACATGGATCCCACGAGACAGGCTTGCCGGGCTTTACCGACAAATTCAAGAACAACGGAGCGGGAGACGTCGCCGTGTTTGTTGCAGTAGATGCCTACTTCTTCGAAGGCGAGCAGGAATTCGCTGTCCGAGAGGCGGAACATGCCGAGGGGTTTTTGGTCGCGGATGCGGTGGGCGATGGATTGGCAGGCGGCGGGTTTGAGGTCGGGAATGGAGAAAGGGAGTTTTTTGTCGAGGGTCATGACTTCGATTCCTTTGGCGGTTGAGACGGCAAGGGAGGAGTGGAAGAGATTGATGGCGTAGGCGTCGGTGGGGATGTAGAAGTCGTCAAAGTCGCGGAAGAATTCGACGGAGCCCTTTTTCAGGCCGAAGCGGTTGCGCATGGAGTGGGAGGTGGAGGAGGATTTTTGGTAGACGGGCTCGAGGACTTTGAAGATGGAGGAGACGCCTTCGCGTTTTTTGTAGAAGACGAGGGTACGGTCTTTCATGCGGCCAGTGGCGAAGAAGCCAACATCTCGGGCGCCGGAGAGTTTCTGCGGGGGGTGCTGGGTGGATGAGGTGGGAGTTGGGGGGTTTTGGGGAGTGTTGCCGGAGCTGGGGCAGACGGTGTCGAGATGATAGGCTATTAGGGCTTTGTCGGCTATGAGAAGGAACAGGGAGAATTCTTCAAGGACGGCGATTTGGGTTACGCGTGTTATGGCTATGGCCTGGGAGGGGTGGGTTAGTGTCGGCTTGGAAAGAGGGGCAGGTGTTGAGCTTACTCTTGTCCAACCCCTTGGGTTGTCGTAGTTGGAGATGAAGACACCATAATCTGTACCCACTGCTACCATTGGGTTGCCATTTTGGTTAAAGGCAGTTGCGCAATTCACTGCTGCCCTGCAAACGGGATTCGGCCTTACGGTCGTGTCCTTGTATTTGTTTTCCACTTCTCGTATAGCACGATCCAGCGGCGTGCCCTTGATAAGAATACTCTTCCCCGTTCCGGACATGGGATCGTAACCAAATGCCGTATCGGCTATGACTCGCAGCCGGAAGGGCTCAGCGTTCTGCCTGTTAAGCGATGCCGCGTGTCTCGTCTTTGCCTCTATGATCTTCGCACACCACATTTCTCGGTTTTCAGAACTCGGTGCATAGAGTGTATATGATTCTGAGCCAAGGTTTTTGATTCGGAACGGATACATGACTCGTTCATCCTTCGAGCTATCGATCACAGTTGAGGTAACAAGAGTCTTACTAGTGCCATTGGTAGTAATGGAAGACGCCGAAGAAGCTGTGTTCATATGGGCCAATGTGCCTGGCCCGCCTTGTGAATTGGACATTGATTCTCGACTCTTCCTGATCTCTTGAGGTGTAGTATTTGCCTTCGTTGTCGCCGTCGTTACAGTTCCGAAACCTTTCACAGCTGTCTTTACCACCGGTTCATCGTTGGTGCTTTCGAGTACGAGAAGATCCATGGGTATAGGCCTCTTTGACACATCATACTTCTCGTACTTCAAGCCACCCGCAGCATCCCTGGCTGTAATTATCTTGGTCAAGACCAAGTAATGATCAAATAGAATTGCGCGGGTGTCCACCCAGCTGAGCTTAGCACTACCAGGCCTTTGGACGTCTCCTTGGAAAATGAGCTCCCTACCCAGATGTGTGAGATTCAGGGCGATGTCGTTCATCTCGGGCCTTAATTGCAATTTCGCCTGTAGCTCTGAGAGGTCAACGTTCTTCGCCATCTCTGCGACACGGACATCGCACTCCATGGTTACTATCTTAATCTCGTCTATGGCAGCTTGAAGATTACTTTTCTCCTCAGAATCCTGCATCATATGTTTGTGAACAGTAGACAACAGAAGAGTATATCTCTGCAGTCGAGTAATTGGCGCTTTGAGGAATGTATCCCAACTAAGCCTTTCTGAGCGCTCATTGTTTCTCGCCTGGTCGAGGAATTGTCGGAAGAGCAAGTTACGTTCAGATTCCTGACGAATGAGAAAGTTTGCATTCGGAAAGTTGGCTGCATAATCAATGTAGGCTGACTTCGCTTTGCGGATCCACTCGCGAAAGATGTCACTGAAGCCTACGATCCAAGGGCCCTGCTCTTGCTGCCTGTATTTGAGTTGCGCAAGCAGATAGTCTTCATTGACCTTTTTGATATTGTCCGCTTTCCCAAAGACATCGCGCAGAAAACTATCTTTCTTTTTGGGTGCAAGTATTGGGGGTTGCCATTTCGCAAGCTCGTCCCTATAGAGCACCCGAAGAACGTTCAATTGATCAATGTACTTATCCTCTGTTGTGACGATCTCGTGCAGATTGTTCTGACGCTCAATCTCTTTTTTGTCGAATTTTTCGATATTGCTCTTGGTTAACTTGTAGAATGTTGCCCAGTCTTCCTCTTTTCGCTGAGGCTCCAATACCTGAGTCTGTAGGTTGATCTTCTTCAATGTCCGCATGCAATGATGGGCATAGCATCTTCCTGGCATCGCCTGGGTATGAATCCTAGGAGAATAACATCCAGTGCCTGTCAACTGAAAAAGAACACCTGACATGGAAGCCGTACCGAACTTGACCCATTCCTCCTCTTTTAAGAGAACGCCTGCATCAAACATGGACCGGACGAGCTTGGCCCCCAGAACCTCGGCATCGGCTGTGTTCATTGTTGGTACCTTGTGGGTGAAGAGCGCAACAATACCATCAATAATGGCCTGTTCCCTGAGGTCTGCCTCCCCTTCGCTCATCTCCTTGATCCACGTGGTGATTGAACTCAGTGCCCATGGCTCAGGACATTTCGTGAAATCGTTCGTTGAAAGCTTCGACGGATTGAATTTTCTCCGCTTGCCGGAAGGTATCTCTGGAAGGAGGCCAACCAGCTCCGCGCTGGGGTTCACCGACGGATCACCCAGAGAATCAGTCCCGTATACCGAGGCTGAACGAAGACCCCCCAATTGTTGTTGCTTCAGTATCCTGGCTCGATCCGCATCAGTCTTCGAACGTATCGGGGGTACCATCTGGGGCGTGCTAATATGATCCCTTAATGAAGAAGATCGCGGTACAGGGGTCCCCTGAGGGCTGAGGAGGGAATTATAAGCATCTGGAGCCACAGGATACGTCGGACGTCCGTATTGGTTATATTGCAGTAGCCTTTCCGGGTGGTGGTATGTACCAGCAGGCATCAGCTGAGGGACTGAGCCTCTATTTTGAGCCTCTACAGGCGCTGCTGGTAAAGGTCTGTTGGGGCCTACACCAGGGTGAAAGAACATCTCAGGCATGCTATCTCTTGAAGGACTCTGAGTCCCCGATGTAAGAGCTTCTTCGGAATCAGCCAAAGTTACCTCATCGCCGTCTTCAAAACTCAGTCTCCGTTCCCGCGCCATTGGTTCTGAGAGACCACCGGTACCTGCCCTGTCTACACGAGCAGGAGCGAACGGATGTATATACTCCTGACCAGAAATTGGGTAGTCATACATAGTACTAGATAAGTCGGAACGCTGAGAAGTCCTGGTAGCTGCAAAAGGCCGCCCTTGGTCATCTACGCTGTTCGCATATCCATAGCCCTCTCTCAGAGACGGTTCTTGATCGCCATAGTGTATGTTTCCTGGAAAACCGCCACCATAAGTATCCATGTCGAAAGCGACATCACTGTCGCTGCTCACGCCTCCAAGCTGGTCATGATACGTTGAGGTTTGCTGCGATGGCCCACTTAGCCTTCGTGCCTCGTCCGCGGCATCTTGCTCATCTGCTATGTGCATAGCCGCCAAGCCAGCTTCAGCCTCCGCATCGCTTTTGTCGCTGTAGGGGTCATAATTCACGTATTGGCCTTTCGCTGATTCGCCCACATGCCCATTAGTATGAATATGGTCGCTATCAGGATCATCTCCAGGATATGGAAACAATGTAGGCTGGATTTCCTCCGTCGATCCATGGCTCGGTGATCTAGCCCGTGGATTCGGCCTAAAGCTCGCAGGCGGCGGTCTTCCCATAACAGCAGCTTCAACCTCCTGCATAAGGTCGTCATACCCAGGTTCTGCGTCCGATTCTTCCTGCTCGTCGCTTTGACCGTTGCTAACACCGAAGTAATCTGCCTGAGGAGCTGGGGGTCCGGGGAGCGGCCTTGCTTGCGGGTGTCGTCCTACTGTGTCAGTACGCTGAGGAGAGTGTGCCGGCGGCGTTGGGCCCGGTGTTCCTGGCGTTGGAGGCAACGAGCTGCTCGCTAACGAAGCATTGGACCCAACTGGTCTACGTAGTACGGCAGGGGACGGATTGCGCGGACTCGCGCTTGGATTATATGTCGGTATCGGAGGCAATGAGCTATGTATTGAGGGTGGTCGACCCGAAGCCCGCTGTTGGAGGCTCTGCGACGCTCCAGCTCTTTGGGAATAAGTATGCGAAGGAGCTGCGAAAGAAGTAGTGGAGGAATAAGCATCTTGAGAAGGTGAAAATGGCGGAGGTGGAGGAGCTGGGGGCGTATACACTAGCCCAATAGGAGGTGACTGTGGATTTGAGAAAGAGGCCTGTGGTTGGTAGGATTGTTCAAAGTAGGTATTCGTGGGCTGTGGCTTTGACTCTGAGCCTATGTAAGGAGATACACGACTTCCGTAACGTTGCTCATGAGGTCGCGGAGGTGGAGGGGGGGACTGAATTGAAGGGAGTGCAGGCGTTGTAGCAGGGTAAGCCTGTGGCGGGGTTCCACGACCTTGGCCTCCGTAGCCTGGCTGGTATAGGTTGCTGGCTGTTTGATAGGCCGCAGGTATGTACGGTTGAGGAGCAGAGTTGAATGATGTTACTGTAGGACTGGTAACCTGGGGACTGTATTGCTGCTGTGGTCCAGCATATTGCTGGGGGTTGTAAGAAGATTGCGATTGGGCAATCGTTGCGTCTTGGTGCTGATATCCACCACCGGGGGCTGTAGAGTATGAAGTTGAGCGTGGTGGAAAACCTGGGGCACCCATGTGTAGCTCGTCATGCTGTATGCTAGCATTAGTTCCAGGCCTGTACCCTCTGCTCTGTTCGGCAATGCCATTCATGTCCTCAGGATATGGTGCGTCGTCGCCAGGATCGAAGCTTGGTGTTCTTCGCACAAAAGGATTGGCGCCTCGAATACCTGGCGGCGACGAAGCTCCATATTGAGACTGCAGGGTAGGCGAACCTTGAAACTGGTTGAATTGACTCGGTTGGCGGCGGCCACTCTGTTGATAAGCCATTATGGGCCGCTTGAATGGTCAAGCTAAGCGGTGGTATAGTACAGTCAGGCGTGACAGTAGCTGGTCCACGCTGGTGGCACTTTTAAGCCTGATACTTATGGACTTTGTCAATAGCACTAGCTCATAAACCGTGGTAGACAGGCTCGCCTGTCAAGCGTCGTAATGCGTATATCAAGGCTCTCCACCTGCAGTTTGAGGGCCAAAGTTCAAATGTGCACTTTCCTCTTCCCAGGAATCGAGTACTCCCATTGACAGTATCCAGCCCCACGAACCCCTGATATGATATTGGCTGGCGCAGCCAAGCTGTTGACGTGTCTGAGGCTGAGGTGACATCGATATGACGAGTAACGTCAACGGCCGAGTCCGATGAGGCTCACTGACATCGAGGAGAGGCGGTCGTCATACACGCGACCGGAATTACAGCATTAGTATCTCGCAAGAAGGCCGGAACAGAGGATGAATGCCTAGGAAGTGCAACATTTGATAGCCATCCCGCCTGCGGGCAGCCAAGGGCCTAGCTTATGATGGTCTTCCAGCTTCCCGCCGAGACATAAGGCTGAAGGCAAATTTGTGGTTGGCGCCAAGGCTTACGATTGATCTGGGTGACAAGCAGGGCATTCATGGGTGAAAGGGTCAAGGCTCGTCACTCCGCTGTTCCAAGACCTTAATATGTTCATTGTTACTCAGAGTACACCGTGCCTTCTTACGCTCACCCTTCATGCCAGGTTCAATTCGAGAATCGATCAGTGACTTGATTGATGAATAATGCAAACAATACTACAACGAAAAATGCGAATCCGTTATGCCTTCCTATCCGTTCAAAATTGCTGCAGATGACCGTTTCGTACAAAAGGAATCACCTTTCTATGCCCAGACGATACATCAGGCCTCCGACGCCTATAGTATGTATAAGGTGTTATAGTAGTTGCTTTACTTTAACTCATCAAACAGCTGTTCAAGAGTATCAAGCTCGGCTCTGAGAAAATCTTTTGCCCGTGAAGCAACCTCGAAGGTTTTTGGTGGTGTATGGGGCTGGCCGAAAATCTCAGTGATGTTGCTCGAGCCACCACCGTTCCAGGCGAGAATCTGTATCCGAAATCAGACATCGATCGCGAAGCAGGGTACTGTGCATTCTGCGCCAATAATGTTAGGAAATGACTTACGTTTTTGGTGTTCGTAGGAACGTCAGTTAGACTTCCTACGGTAGCAACAGCAATTAGGCTCTCCTTGAGCTGCTTTGGGGTGATATCCGCAACAGCGAAAGCAGAGTCCTTCGAGGGTTGGAGTGAAAGGAAGTAGGCCAAGAGCCCAGCGATATGCGGGGATGCCATTGAGGTACCGGAGATCGTGTTGGTAGCGTATTTGCTACCAGTCCAGGTAGAGAGAATGTTGAGGCCAGGAGCGAAGATGTCATTACACTTTCCGTAATTGGAGAAGTAGGCACGTTCGTCGGCAAGCGTTGAAGCGCCCACTGTAACAGCTTTCTCGGCCGCCGCAGGCGAATAGTTGCAGGAGTCCGCATTATCATTCCCAGCGGCGACAGCGAAATGGATACCCGCATCAACGGCTGCATTGACAGCGAGATCGAGGGTAACAGCTTTACCGCCCCCCAGACTCATGTTTGCTGCGCTGCCCTTGAAGCCTTTCTTGCCTTTGCCTTTCTTAGCAGCCGCCATCTTCGTATTATGACTGTTCACGGCCCATTCGACACCCTTCACAACATCCGACATAGTACCTGAACCATTGGATTTCAATACTTTGACAGCAATGACATTAGCCTTCTTTGCAACACCATACTTTTTGCCAGCGATAGTCCCCGAGCAGTGAGTACCGTGACCATTGCCGTCGACGTCCTCGTCATTGGCGGGAATGGTCTTGCCCCAATGAGCGCGTCCTTCAAAGTCAACATGCCCAGTATTGGTTCCAGTATCAATAACATAGACGTCAACGCCCTCGCCACCATCTTCTGAATAGAGATATTTGTTGAAGGTCCCAAAGCTTAAGCTGTCACGATGTGATATCCTGGCCAGACCCCATGGAGCATTCTTCTCCGTCTCTGGGGTGTCGCTGCCCATAGTGTGGACCTCGGAGTCTCTTTCAATGTAGGCGACCTGTCTCATGACCATGTTTCAGTATGGTCACGTGGGAAGAAGAGGTACATAGATAAGAAGATAAGAGATGGTGCACGAGGACTCACATCAGGGTGTCTCCGGACTTGCTCAATAACGCTCTCATCAAAATGGCCAGAGTAGCCCAGTAGGCTTCCAGCAATGTTGAAGGTGTGCTTGAGGCCCCCGAATGCTGTTAATGGGAACTGTGATCTCTTGGCCAGGGCCATCTTCGCAGTCTCGATCTGGACATGCTGGTCTTGCACCCAGTCATGATGGGCACAAGCTGAAGCGTGTGTAACATCTTTTTTGAATACAACGATATAAGAATCAGGGATCTCTTGAGCTAGGGTTGACGAGAGGATGGGAGCGGCTTCGTTATGAATGGTATCAACAAGAACTGGAGAAGCTGCTGCCAGTAATGGCAGGAGCGATAAGGCGAAGATTCCCTTCATGATTGCCGGAATATGTTCGCAGCCTCGAGCTGCAGTTTGTATTATAGTCGTTAATCGCGATAGAGGAGTGGTGGATCGTGGGAAGTGATGAGGTTGTAGGAGAGGGAGAGAAAGAGAAAGAGGCTGGGAATAGATAACAGGCGCCGCACATGACGGATGACCTTGCACTAGCTTAGCTCAAGGCAACCTCCCGTCGGCTGAGATCATCCCCTAGCGGCTGGGCAAGACTTGGCAGGATTCTGAGCTCTAAAGTCAGCAGCGACGTTTGCCCGGCGACAATTACCGGGCAAAGTAGAAATCGAGAAGCTATTGGGCTAACGAGACTGCTACTGCTTGATCCGTCCTCTTCTGCAATATCACGAACATACTCCCATGATTCGTGTTAAAGCACGAGCTTGTGGCACGAGACACAGGCAGGTAGCCTGCTCGTGTGCTGCAAGTTCCGACGCGATAGAACAAACAATGGCAGCACCTTGATCCGATACAGGTTGACCAAAGCATCAAAATGACAAATACTGCCCCTAGACGGCGAGCATCTGCGCTCAACGACACCGGACCAGCAGCGGCTGAGCTTCACAGCCAAATACAAAGACTAGGAAAGGACAGCTTGGGGGACAATCAAGAGCAGAGAATTGAAAGTCTATATACAATGCTGGAGGCTGGACATCGTATACGCCAATCGCTATTGGAAAGCAAGGCAGCTGTTCCCATCAAGGATACTTTCAGACACCTCAATGGATTTCATTCACTCATTGCAACGCTCAATTGCCTCGCTCAGGAATATGCCAATTTCGACAGAATCGTTGATGAGGAACTTAATATTATCAAGAGTCTCCTACAGGCAACATTTGATGTTCTGACAGCGGCATTGCAGTCACACAAAGGAAATCAGAAGTATTTCCGCCAACGCGTTGACGAAGGAGGATGGCTAGCGTTACAAAGATGCCTGAACACGATCCTAGAAGGAAAATTCAATGACAAGGCTGGGCCGGGAATACTAGCGGACAAAATTTTTGGGTGCCTACTGGCCTGCGCGCTCGAAGACGAGACTATGACCGACTTTTTCAGTCATCTGAAGCGAGATTCCGCTGCTATTCGTAGCCGCGCGATCGATTCATCCAAATCTAGTTATGCTCACTCGAGCTCTAGTTCCATGACACAGTCAGAGCTGGATAGCCATCAACCTCAAATGCAAAATCCTGGAAGCATTTATGATTTTCTGAAAAGAGAGGTCAGTATTTTAGCAATCCTCTACAACCCGGCTGCCATATTAGTCATGTTCGGCCTTTGGAAATCCGATCTAGAAAGGCCACTGCAGGGTAATGATTCTTCCTGGCATGTTGATATATCCTTAGGGACCCCTAGCGTGATGAACTATATTGCCGGGCTTTCTACTCGGAATCTAGCTGCTCTTCACGGCACTGGGCTACTCAGAGCTGTCCTGGAGAGGCTGGTCAAAATATCAGCGGACGATCCTTGCTTTCCAGAGCTCAACGGCCTAGCAATGGCTCTTCTTCAACTGGGTGTTGCAAATGTGGATGATGCATGTTTCTTATATCGACATGCTCAATCGTCGGCGCTCATTGGAGAGCTTCTTTTAATGTCGCTAAAATCTTCTCGTTCGCCTTCCTACGTACATTTTGATTTGTCTTTGAATGGGTTTGCTTCGATAGAGCTCCCTGGGATCGGACGGGCATTTCCACCCACCTCGTCTAGCTCCGGTTATACCTTATCACTATGGTTCCAAATAGTTCAATTTGACAATAACTCGCACACAACAATATTTGGTGCATTCGATGCAAGTCAAACATGTTTTGTGCTTGTCTATCTCGAAAAAGACACGCATAATTTGATCCTTCAAACGTCTGTCACATCATCAAGACCAAGTGTTCGCTTTAAGTCGGCTTCCTTTAGAGAACGCCGCTGGTATCATGTTGTTATAGCGCATCGCCGGCCCAAGACCACATCGTCATCTAGGGCTTCGCTTTTTATCGACGGTGAGTTTGTCGAACAAGTGAAATCACAGTACCCTGCGACGCCTCCACTGGCCAATGGCAGTAGCGAAGGTTCTGAGTCCTCATCCAGCCGCAAGAGTAGTGCAATTCAAGCTTTTCTTGGTACACCGCAAGATCTTGCCTCTCATCTCGGTAAAGGACTAGTGTCTACTCAGTGGCGCCTGGCATCGGCGAATCTTTTCGCGGACGTGCTGAGTGACGATCTGGTTGCCGTATATTATGAGCTTGGTCCAAGATACACCGGCAACTACCAGGATTGTCTTGGGTCTTTTCAGACTTATAGGGCATCCGCCGTGCTCAACCTGCGGAATGAGAGTCTACACCCAGGAAAAGAAGAAAAGTCGGATATATTGTCAGCAATCAGGTCAAAGGCTGGCGCTTTGCTTCCAGAGTCCAAGATACTTCTCAACATCTCCGCTGCGGTAGTCCTGGATGATAACGATGAAAATAATATCGACGAGACGCATTTGTTGAAGTTCATCTCAAAAACAGCTGGGAAAAATCTGCGTAATGTCACACGAGGAGGACGTAATGCTCTCGCAATAAACGGAGCAATACCCTCCATCAACGAAGCTCTACTCCATTCGTCTGGCTTCGCGGTGCTTACTGGTGACCCCACCGTCGTTGTACCACAAGCACTAGACGACGCAGCATGGCGGATTGGAGGGTGCGCGGCTGTCGGCCTTGCCCTTCTTGATGTTTCGCGCACTTCTGATGAGGTTCTCCGGGCTTTAGAGATTCTTTTTGAAAGCGTCCAGGAGAACTGGCGCAACAGTGAGGCCATGGAAAGAGAGAACGGTTTTGGCGTCCTGTCAACCCTACTAAATACTAAGATGTCTTCCGGTACAATCGACGACTCTAAGACGTCTAATTCCCCTATGCCACCTTCAAGTGATCAACTTTCACCATCCGAGTTTTCCCTTGAGATACTGACCAAAGTACTCATATTTGTTGGTTATCGAGTCGACAAGCCTGAAGAATCCGTCATCATCAACCCGCTGGCTTATCGAATCCTTCTAGTCGACAATGAAACCTGGCGGAACGCTGAGCCACCGGTCCAAAAGTTATACTACGAGCAATTTGTGTCCTTTGCTTTACGCAGCAAGTTTCATCAATTCAATGCCAAGCGTCTTGCACGAATGCGTAAGTTGAGGACCAATAAGACGTCTTTAAAACGAATAGATTCCTAACAAGGGTGCTTAGGCATAATCAAGAAATGGTTGGACGCTCTGAAAGGTGGCACTTTTACTGTGCAGACCTTCGGATACTTCCTTGAAGCCTTCAAAACAATTCTTACCAGAGCTCTTACGGCAGACTCGATGCGATCTCTAGCCCTATACATCACCTACGCAATACATAAGCAGAAAGCAACACCATTCACTCCAGTGAGGGGCAAAAGCATTAAGCTAAACACAGATCTTTCGGCTCGGCGAAAGACTCTTGGAAGTCCTTCTCCTCGGCCCTCAGTCCAGCAAGATGATGCTGACCCAAAGCTTACACAGCTACAAGTTGCCTTGAGGGTCCTGGAAATGTATGCAGATCTCTTATGCTGCAAGGATGATACTAGCAATATCAGGAAATTTGCCCGGACTGTAACAAATAAAGTAGGTGCAGCTCTCGCGGGTCCCCTAGAACCACGCTTACACGAACAGTGGCTCCTTC
The DNA here is from genome assembly GCA_947623385.2 of Cladonia squamosa. Classification (NCBI taxonomy): domain Eukaryota; kingdom Fungi; phylum Ascomycota; class Lecanoromycetes; order Lecanorales; family Cladoniaceae; genus Cladonia; species Cladonia squamosa. The sequence goes on along the minus strand of OX392378.1, from coordinate 1,020,963 downwards.
ATTTACTTGCTGATGATGAGCCTGCAGTAGTAGTGCTGGCGGCCAAGATTCTAGCCCGTCTATTGGTCACTAGTGGCGCTAGTTATGTTCAGAAATTTGTCGAAAAAACTGGAGGCGTCATCGTCATGCAACATCGACTCAGACGGTGGTGGAGTATTCCAACCATCTGGCCAATCTGCTTTGCTATTTTCTTCGGTTTAGATGTTGGGACTATTGATTTTGCTCGCAGTTTCGATCTGTTCGGTTTACTAGAAACATTCGCATCTGGGAGTAAAATCAGCGTGGTCTACCCCGCCATGCTTCCGGTCATCACTACAATGCTTGAGCAAGGTCTCAAAACCGTGACAAGAGATCAGTCCGATCCAGAATCACCGTTGGCTGAACGCAGCAATGGGAAGGGTCAAGGTCTGGCCAAAACGCCATATGCACCTACACCTATCAGGCAGCGCTCTATGACGTTGAACACGGAGCCGATTGCCTCTAGTTAGTCCATCAATGCTTCAGTAGCCCTCCAAAACCACTAACGTTAACAGGTAGTGCCAAAAGCACCCCAAATGCCCTGGTGGAATCAGTGTCTACCTTGCGCACAATTACGCGGTTTCTAGCGGACGTTCACACCAAGTCACAAGGATTTCGAGACTTTGCAGCCACATCAAATTACATCCAAGAGCTATTCCGTGTACTCTTCCCCATTGTTGTTAGTGCTAATCCAGTCAGCCCAGATATGGAATTGCATTCCCGTGATTCTGCGTTGACGTTCAAGGGCAATGACGTGATAATGAGGCCACTTTCTGCAAACTCTATGAAAAGCGCCCCAATTGTGCGAACGGCCTCTGTGGAAAGTTCACAGAATCTGGAACCCTCAAGAGCTCAGCCACCCAAGCGGATGTCGTCCTATATCCTGGTGACATCGGACGAACCACAGACAGTACCCGCCGAAGCAAAATTACGCCCCATTATTTCGCCGAATAGGTCCAATCCTGAGTCGAATTTGAGTGGCTCAATTGTAGAAGAACTTCTAGAATTGACGATTGTGGTTTTTTCTGACCAGCTCTTCTCGAGAAAAGACTTTCCAGGTCTTGGACTATTTATGAGGGTCCCACCAGGTTTTCAGGAGCATCAGGCTTACTTCGAGACATTTATACTCCGTAACACGCTTTCCCAGATTGGGACTACAATCAAGTTGAATCAGAAATTGCTCTGGGAGCCGCGGGTGCTCACTAACCTAGCTCGTTTCGCGGCCCACCTTGGCGAAGCCATATATGAGGGCTGGTTTATCAATGGCGCAGAAGATGCATTGGAATTCCTCGCGAATATCTTAGAATATCTCCAACTTCCGGACATTTCATCGATCAAAAGCGTGAGACTTTGTAGTCAGATCATTTCCAACATCCGAGCAGTGCTTCTACGCGTTGTCCTTCTTAGGTTATCAGAGTTAGATGAGACTTCAACTCCGACTGACACTGTCGCATTCTTGGCAAAGCTTGTGTATTGGCAATCTGTTCTCTTGCCAGCTGAGGATCTCCAGGAACCTTTTCTAGGGCTACTGTGCTACCTGGTGTACAACAGACTGTGTAGTCCCGTCGAAGAGATCCGAGTAGCAGCAGCAAACTTTTGGCGAATGCTACTTGTTCAGAGGTCTGACGAGATTTCAACGATCCTTACGCAAGCCGGTGCTGCTGATTGTACAGCGCTGACAAAGGGATTCAAGAAAGTCATGGAGCTTGACAATGAAGCCTTCCTTGATTGGGTGGACGATCATCGCAAAGAACTTGATGGTGTTCTATTCAGGGCATTATCGAGGTCGTGGGAGGCGTTTGTTGCCGAGGAGAACCACAGAACGGAGGAGACAGCCAAGGCCAGAATTAACAAGAGGAGAGAGAAGCTGAGGGGTCTGGTGTCAGAGTATGCTGCCAAGGAAGAGATTCTACGGCGTCACGAGACAAGTACTGATCATTGGCGGTCGAACATATACGCTGCAGAACACCTCAAAAGACAGCGGGCTCTGCAAGACCAGCAGGATAGTCAAGTATTCAATGTTACAACATGGGCAAAGATGAGCCGAGAGCTTCGAAGACCCTGTGGGGTCTTCGAGGAGTTCTCTGCTCAGAAGTGGCAATTGGATCAGACGGAAGGACGAAATAGAATGAGGCTGCGTTTGATTGCAGACAAAGATGCACATCTGCACGATTACCAACCGAAGCGGAGGCAGTCCCAAGGTCCAGCCAAACATCGACGAAGCATCGGCGCGCGGGCCAAGCCTCTTGTGACCGATATTCCTCCTCTCCCAAACCAGCCAAGCAATACTGCAAGCTCGGTCGAGGGCCAGAACGGTTCTGTGGTTGAACCAGCTACATCCTCCGGTGCGTTAGATCAAGGTGAGAACGAGGTAGAAGCCGAAGATGATTTTGAAATGGTGGACGACCCGCGCGAAGAAGTTGAGGAATATGAGGACAAGAATCGCAAAGTCATGCGTAGCCTTCAGCGTGGCGATCAAGTCGAACACGTGCATAACGTTTCCCGCATCGTAGGACTTGACGCGATAGAGGGACTACTTATTTTAGGAAAGGGAAACTTGTATCTTTTGGACAACCTGTTCCAGCGGTCTGACGGTGAGGTTGTCAATGTTTGGCAAGCTCCGCAGGAAGAACGTGATCCTTATTTGCAAATGATTTCAGGTCGAGAGGCCGGAGATCGGGGAGCTTCTGCGGTAAAGGCAGACTATGAGACACGAAGTTGGCGCTGGGACGATGTTCTCAGTATCTCCAAACGACGTTTTCTGTTCCGGGATGTAGCTATGGAAGTCTTCTTCGTCGATGGTAGGAGCTACCTGTTAACGACTACCAATCCGCCTCTACGCAACCAATTGTACCAGAAACTTCTCGATAAAGCCTCCAATGCGACTGACCGTACCTCGGCCACCACTGGCGAGGACTCTTGGAGAATTGATGCTGTACGCAACCCTGGTGACGAGACACAAACATTGGGCTCCAAATTCACGAGTGTCTTTGCCCAGAATCATTCCATGCCTGCGACCAGGAAGTGGGTCAAAGGCGAGATCTCTAATTTCCACTATCTGATGCTTGTCAATACGATGGCAGGAAGGACGTTCAATGACCTCACACAGTACCCTGTTTTCCCTTGGGTACTTGCTGACTACACGAGTGAAGAGCTTGACCTTGCAAACCCTCGAACTTTCCGGGATTTGTCCAAGCCAATGGGATGCCAGAATCCAGAACGACAAGCTGAATTCAGGGATCGGTATCAAACATTCGCAGAAATGGGCGATGAACGATCACCACCTTTCCACTACGGTACTCATTATTCCTCGGCAATGATTGTGACCTCGTATCTTATCCGTGTGCAACCTTTTGTTCGCTCTTACTTGCTTCTACAAGGTGGAAGCTTCGACCACCCGGATCGTCTTTTTTATTCTATCGTGGGAGCTTGGAATTCTGCGTCGTGCGATAACATGACTGATGTCCGGGAACTTATTCCAGAATTTTACTACCTTCCTGAGTTTTTGGTCAACCAAAACGGGTACGACTTCGGTACCCGCCAAGGTAGTGGTGGGACTATTGATACCGTGGCGCTCCCCCCTTGGGCAAAGGGCGATCCAAAAATATTCATTGCAAAGCACCGGGAAGCACTAGAGAGCGAGTATGTCAGTCAGCACCTGCATCAATGGATTGACCTGATTTTCGGACATAAACAACGCGGCGAAGCCGCTTTAGAGGCGACTAACGTCTTTCACCACCTTTCATATCATGGAGCTAAAGACCTTGATACCATAGATGACCCTGTGGAGAGACTGGCAACCATAGGAATTATCCATAATTTTGGACAGACCCCCCACCAGGTCTTTCAACGGCCTCACCCCTCAAGGGAAGACGCGAAATACAAAGTGAAGAGGATAGATACCGGCGCCGAAGGCTTGACTCGTCTACCCTTTCCTTTGCTGGGTATGTTTCCTTGGTATGTCATTGTCTGCAGCAGTATCCTAATGTGTCCTCAGAAGCCAGTGATCGTGTCTCGTCCCTTCAGTATTGGCTAAAGCATGATCGTTTGTTGTGCTCTGGACCATTCCGGCTCAATATAGGCCCAGCTTATGATAAATATATGGAGTGGGGTTTTATCGATGGCAGCGTCAGATTCTTCGCTGCTGACACGAAAAAGGTAGTAAAATGCAGTGACTGAACCGTATAAACATGGCTAAATGTGCTACAGCTAATCGGACTGTTCGAGCACGTCCATCAGGGCCAGCTTTCATACGTAATCTTTGCAGATTCAAAGACTCTTGTGACCGCAGGCTCTGACTGTACCGTCTCTATCTGGGCAGTGATCAGTACCCCTACTTCCGTAGATCTGCAACCGAAAATATGCTTGTTCGGACACCGCTCCACTGTAACAATTCTGACTGCGTCTCGATCCTTCAGTGCATTGTTATCAGCTTCGTCGGATGGCCAAGTCTTACTGTGGGATCTGAATCGTTTAGAACTTGTTCGTCAATTGACAAGTGGCAAGGCTGTGGAGGTCAGTATTATACTCAAGTCATTGTCCCAATGCTAGTGCTCACGTTGTTAAAGTGCGCCCGTATCAATGACGTGACTGGTATGATCATTCTTTGTCGGGGGTCTGAGGTCTCGCTATGGACGTTGAACGGCGACTGGATCCTGGAGCAGAACGTTTACGTGGAAGGCGACGATACTATATCTTCATGTGCATTTTATGAAGGTTCTGGTAATGAGTACCTCGAGCGGGAATTGATCTTCACTGGGCACCGGAAAGGCGTTGTGAATGTATAATTTAGAATCATGCCTGATCCCTAGGAGCATCTCTGCTAACATGGTCACTAGGTTTGGAACATTGCCATTGTTAATGGCTCTTTTGTCCTTGAGCATGTCAAGCGTATGCATCATCTAGACCATGCTGGTTACAACATTGGTGCGACGATAACTTGTATTTTACCTATGGCGCAAAAGGTATATACCGGCGACGATGATGGACGTGTAGTGAGTCCGCTCTATCTTGCTTAGAGACCCTAATACAGCTGACAGACTACCAGTACGAATGGGATTGCATCCAACGGCAATGACATGTGAAGGAAAAAGACATTTGAAAACGATGTTACGCAACCTTTTGCGAGACAGCAAGGTGGACCGCTAGACGGGTATTTAGGGGTCAGCATGGACAGGGTTTCTACAATCCGCCACCACAGCAAAAGTACCTCACATGTTTCAGCCAACGCTCTTCTTCAGTTCGCTTAGATTCGCCATGGTCCCGGCTTCAGATTGAGTTCCCGCATTCTGCGTGCTAACTGCTGACGTGAGTCCAAGCGAGAATTGCGCCTCAAGCGAGATGCTATTAGGATCGGGGCGCCGCATCCCAAGAGCCAATATTATTTCTGGAGTTGACAATGACACAGCCTCATTGAAAGATCTTGAACTCTCTGCACGCTCTGAAGCTTCTAAGCAAACATGTGGACAGCGCATTGCGTCGCTTCCGGCTTAGGGCTCATAAGACGCCAAAGATACAGCAAACATGTCAGCGTCCAATTCCAGCCTCTCCGCAGCTTACAAGCCGAATTATTACCGTTTCCGTAAGGTTGGCTCATCATCTAACAATTTTACATGCCGAAAAGATAAATATCTGCCAACGAGATTAAACGTCTCAGCCCTAGCAGTCAGCGCTATTTTAGTCTCGCAAAGTGCACCGTAGGTAGATACTTCGGTACCTAAGCGGGCGAACGAAACACCAGACAGACATTCAAGCCTCGTCCGCATTCTGCTCATGCTCAACACTATGCCCGAATCCCTCTCTGAAACAACCGTATCCCGGCTAAAATGAAGAAAAGTTGGCATGCTTGACGGCTACTTGGCTTGCCAAAAATGATCTTGCTGTGCTGTGCTGAGCCACGATTTCGGACCCCAACTGTGGTTTGCTGACAGAGCCTTAAGCGAATCTATGAACAACGTTGCGAATTGGGTAGAGTGTAGTATTGGAGATGCTTTCATTTTATTCTGGGCTCGTGAATGGGAGGGCGAGGTAAAATGATGCCTCGAGGAGAGATGGGATGGGTGATGTGGTACGGTAAGAGAGGACGGCGGTATTTTAAGGGTTGTGGTGGTATTTCTCAAGAGATATATAATGAGGAATGGGTCGGCCTAGGAGGGCTCTGTATCATCAGCGACAACAGCAGCACAGCTCGCAAACCGGGATTCCTACGCTATTACTTATCCAACAATCCTTCGCTTGATTATCCTATATCATCGGCAGCGATAATAGCTACAGCTCGTGGACTGGTACTCTTGCGCTTTTACCTGTACCAACAATCGCTTTGCTTGATCGTCAACAAGGAGTCCTTGCTAGCTACCCTACTCTCCTCCTTCCTTTTCTTATAAAAAGCGTCTTCTGCCCACCCGGTCATATTTTCCTCTCTCATCACAACAGCAAACATGTACACAACCACCACACCCCTCCTCCTCATCACCCTTTCCACCCTCGCCCTCTCCATCCCAACCCCCTCCTCCACGAACTTCACCGCAACACCCCCAACAAACATTACCGTAAACACCCAACACGACAACCTCACCCTCATCAATTCCCTCCTTCTCGCCCCAAAAGCCGTCGACCGCATCGCCCTAATCCCCAACAACAAAGACTTCATCTTCGACTTCGGCGCCCCCCCCTCAACCACCCTCACCTCCGGCATCGGCGGGCACACCGTCCGCGCAGACCGCCAGTCCTTCCCCCCTTTAATCGGCACCGGCGTCTCAATGACTTTAGGGTTTCTGGGCCCATGTGGGTTTAATACACCGCATGTGCATCCCAGGAGTAGTGAGTTTAATGTTGTGGTGGAGGGGAGGCTGATGGCGGAGTTTACGTTGGAGAATGGAGCGAGGACGGTGACGAATGAGGTGGATAGGTTGCAGGGGACGGTTTTTCCGATGGGGGCGCTGCATACGGAGTGGAATCCCGATTGTGGGAATGCGTTGTTTGTGGCGGGGTTTGCGGATGAGGATCCGGGTGTTCAGTGAGTTTTGTTGTTCTTTGGTTGGGAAGGGAGAGGAGAGCTAATTTGTATGGTTTGTTAGGCAAGAAGCGCAGACGTTCTTTGGATTCGATGCTGATGCTATTGAGGCGGCTGTTGGGAATGGGTTTACTTTTGAAGGGGGGGATGTGGATAAGTTCCGGGCGGCTATCCCGGCCAATGTGGCACTTGGAGTTGAGAGTTGCTTGCAGAAGTGCAATATTCCGAAGAATAAGTGAGGGATGGACGTCTGTGGTCGTTGATTTGGTTCATAGGGATGGGGTGCTTTGCAGTTTTTCCTTCGGCGCCCGTCCGCACTAATGCTTCTTTGCTTGCATATATTGATATCATGTTTAGCTGCCTACCTAGACCATGTTGAGCGCTCAACTATGGGATTCTTGTGGAGCATCGGGACTTCATCCTTCATAAAGATTCCTCTGCGTGATAGTCCTTGTTATGCGTCTTAGGATAGCGGTGATGGGGAAGTCTTATCGTATCCAAGTGTTTCAACCCAGCTTAACAAGATGATGCATGCATGTCTCCTAACCCTAAGAAATGTAGTCTGACGGTGTTAGTTCATTATATTGATTCGGCTGCCTTCCCCATCGAACCCGCTTCTTTTGCATATGATCCTCTCTATTGATCCTATGTGACCGCTCTGGCATTCTTTGAGGGGATCCCAATTGGAGGATCCGCACACGTTTTTCTAAACAGCAGCTAACCATGCCAAGATCTGTGTCTTTGGTGGATGGGCAGCTATGATTGCTTTCAGAGCCGGCCTTTAGAGCCATGGCGGCCGTACTCGTGCGTTGAAAGACTCTTGCTAAGCAGGGGATGACAATATCAAGATCTATGAACTGTCAATACCTAGCCTTAATGTCAATATAGAATCTCGATTGGGTGATCGCGTGCAGTTTCTGGCGCTAGTCCTTTCAAGGAAAATCTTAGCTCCAGGACGCCCTACGTCATCGAGCCAGCGCCAAGCTGGGACAAAATCCAAACATATGATCATTTTGTACGGGCAGTGTCCCAACATCTTTTGGGGCAGGTCACATCAGAAACATCGCCATCATGCCGATGCCAGGATATGTATTTAAGGATGGTGGTCCCATTCCGGACTCCGAGCTCAAAGACCCTCAGCACCAGCTGAACCACCAACCAGGCGCGACACCTGTAATGGTGACCAAGGACACGGCAACGACAACATCTCCTTCCAACAGCGTTGCTTCTACCATGGTCACACCAACGTCAAGTGCTTCCGCATCCAATGCTCCCAGTGAAAGCCATGCACTCGCTGCGGGTGAGCATGAGGAAATCGGCCATGTCCAAACAGGCCATGAAGAGGGGGAAGTTAGAGACGTGGGCTGGGGCGACCATCCAAAGGACGTACCTCAGCCTTTGGTTGGAGGCTTACCCAATGAAGAGCTTTGGACACTTGTGAGAAGATTCAACAAGCAGATGTACCATGTCAAGGCAACGAACGCCCCTCTCCTTGGGGGCCTGGATCTGAACATTGTCGATGAGGATGAATTTTCGCCTGATAAGCTGAGGAGTAACCTTGAGAGGCTCTATATGACAGTCATTATTGGATTAATGGGTTTTGGGAAGCAAATCGCACGTCTAAGATCCTGGCGAGAGCCTAGACGGACTGCTGGTTTCTGCGCGGTTAGTCAAACCTTCTACAACCAAAGCACTACCCATTGATAATGTTAACAGGCGTACTTTATTGCATGGATCTTCAATCTTGTCCTACCTCTCATCCTTGTCACTTTTATCGTCCTGCTCGTATACCCACCATCACGTCCATTCCTGTTTCCTCCTGCACCTCTCGCACTAGTTGATTCTAAGACTGGCGGGGTCCAGACTCCTCATGCTGGGGTCCTGGGAAGCCATGATAGCGCAACTGGGGCGCCAGAGAAACATAAGGGCGAGGCAGTTGAACAAGAAGCTCACAACTTTGTTTCTGGGATTGGCTCCATTGCTCTAAGCAGTGCCGTCGGCAAGCATGAGCCGGGCGATCCACACTCAGATCCCATCAATGAGTCAGTCCCGGATCCAACGAACATAGCTTCTGATGCTGCCGCCGCCAAGCAATCAGCGCAGGGTGCCAACCCGACTGCAAAGCATGACAAGACTAAGCAACCAATGGAACAAGCCATGTGGACTAAGATGAGACCCATTATGCATGTCGTTGGAGAGATAGCAGATACCTGGGAGCGCTTTGCAAAGTACGTTAGTTTCTTGGTGAAAAAGTGAATACGATTATTGATGATCCTCACAGTGCTCTTTCACCAACGCCGCCATTCCCACGAGAGGCTCCTCGTCTCCGGCTGGCCGGCGTTCTCGTCCCAATAGTTGCGGTAACTCTGTTCACCTCCCCCGCGATGTTTATGAAGGCCACTTACGCTGGGGTGGGCTTTGGCTTCTTCGGCGATCCCTTGATCTGGCGTGGCCTCGACTTGTTGAATCGCAAGGTTCCAAACTGGCAGAAATATCTTGAACTTGAAAAGTATTTCAAAATGGCCCCAAAAGTGAAACCGTAAGCTAACTTTTTCAAGTTCCCTCCTCAAAGGCATTCCCACGAATGCTCAGCTCACCATCACCCTACTCCGTATCGGCGAAGCGAACAAAGCTCCTCTACCCCCACCTCCTCGTTCAGACGAACCTCCTCCTTCTAAGCCGGCTTCATTGAATGGAGAAGACCTGACACTAGACGCCTCGAACGAAGAAATCCACGACGCCATCCACAAAGACCCCGCGGAGAAAGCAGCTGAGGAACATGCAACCGCAAATCCACCGAAGAAACACAAACATGGCGAACATATCCTGGGCTTCTTCAAAGGCACTACTAAGACGGGCGTTGACACCAAGTTCGGCATTGACAACGTAAGAGCCAAGCTGGGTAATAAGCACGCCAGAGATCACCTAGGCATCTTACCTAAGCCTAATGATCCCACGCTATCCGGTCCGGTTGACTTCAAAGGCCGATATCAAGGCACAAAAGGTTGGATCTATGTTAGCACAAATGTCGATATCCCCACCGTATCATTTTCCACTGAGTCAAGTGATGGAACTGGTTTGCAACCTGAAAAATCGAGCGCGAAGTTCAGCATACCTATTCAGGATATTCAAGAACTGAAGAAGATTGGTGGGTTGGGTTGGAAGTCGAAGATTGTAGTTGGGTGGGCTACAGGCAAGACGATTGCGGACGGATTGGAGATCGTCACCAGGAATGGTGAGACCTATAAATTGACCGCTATTAGATTAAGGGACGAGCTGTTCAATCGCCTGGTGGCGATGGGGGGTCAAAAATGGGAGAGCTGGTAGAATTTCTAGGAAAGGATTTTAACAAGCTATAGGTAGGTTCAGGTGGCTGCTCTCTATGTATGAATAAATGCGATGTAGCTATATCTCTAATCTATCTCTCCGCGGTCTTCCGACTTCATATATTTCGCCGTCGTAAGCCGACCATGCAGTCAGTGGTCATTTAATTTAGGAGCCCCCACTGACGAAAGCCGGGTATTTAAGGTGAAATTTTTCCCTGCGGCTATTCCTTATCAATGCCGTCACGACCTGGTGCAACTCCGGGGTCCACTCCTCCTTCCTTGCTGCCTCAAAGCATCAGGAAGGCCCTGAGGAGGCATCATAATGGACTCCTCAGCCATGCCATCTAAATTCATGCCTCTTCTACGCAAAGCTCTGAGAGCATCAATTCAATCCTCTCTGAAAGATGCCCCATTACACACCACGGAAGAATTCGCACCCGAAGATAGAGAACGCTTTAAACCGATTATAGATGGTATTCACTTCTCGATGAGATTCATTTTGAGCTACCAATTGGTTCTCATCGCGCTGCTGGCGGCTTTGGCTTTTAGACATTGGATTGGAAGACTGAGGGTATGGGGGAAAAGGCGTAGACAGGATAAGGAAAGCAGGCATCATGACGGCGATATGCTGATAGCGAAGCCATTTGAGGGAAAAGAAGACGCGGTCATTGGAAGCAGGAGTGTGGGAAGCTCTTCATCGAGCAGCACACTTAGAGGGGACATAACCCCTCCGCAGCCTATCTTGGAGGGAGAACGAACCGAGCACACGCCATTGCTGCTGAAGGCGCAAGCTCCAAAACCCACTCTACGGTGGCTGGTTACCAGCAAGATTAAAGCCTTGCTCACATACCAGCCAGCGCCCATCCCGATTGTCAACAAAGCCCTCCCTTCCAACGGCTCCTCACTCGCGATAGTTGCCTTTCTAGGCCTCCAAGTCTTCTACCTTTTCTACAAGACACCTTTGAGCTTGTCAACGCTCTTTGTCTCCGCGGACAGGGCTTCTTTACTCTTCGTCGCCAATCTACCATGGCTTTACTTCTTCGCTGCGAAAAATCAGCCTATCAAATTTTTGACTGGCTATTCCTACGAGTCTTTGAATATCATACATCGCAGGTTGGGTGAGGTCATGTGTTTGCTTGCTCTCCTTCACTCGGCTGGAATGATGGGAGTCTGGTATACTCTTTTGCGTCTGTCAGGAATGACACTAGTAGACTTTTTACTCAAGAGAATGATACTGCTTGGGATAGGCGCTTTTGTTGCGTATGAGTTGATCTACTTCACATCCTTGGGGAGTTTTCGACAGCGCTGGTACGAGCTGTTTTTGGGTTTACACGTTGTCTTGCAATTCATAGCGCTGGTGTTGGTTTGGTTCCATCATCCACGGAGTCGGATCTACGTGGGGGTTGCTCTCGGCATTTTCTTTGTTGACAGGCTGATGTACCGCATGGGCACTAAGACGTCTACTACAAGGGCCTTATTAAGTGTCAAAGAAGATGGGAGGACTGTTGTCCTCTGCGCCCCTATTCACTTGGAGCCCGGCCGCAATTCTTTCGGCTCCTTCTTTGGTGCCTGTGGCATCACCAGAGGCTGGAAAGCCACTGAGCACGTCTTCCTGACCGTCCCCTCCTTGGCGCGAAAGCACATCTTCCAAGCTCATCCTTTTACTATCGCTTCCAAGGCTCCTCAAAGGGAACAAATTGGAGCGAATCTAAAGCTCATCATAAGAGCACAGGACGGCTTCTCTGCAGATCTGCTGAGCTACGCCAGGCGCCATAAGTCTGTCGATATTAGACTGGACGGTCCATATGGCTCGCAGTCCGCTGATCAAATGCTACAGGAGTCTGATCATGCAATCATCATAGTTGGAGGTAGCGGCATCGCGGTTGGATGGCCGTTAGTCTCTGCCTTACTCGAGGTCATGGGAAATAACGACCCTGAAAACCCGAACACTTCCAGAAAGCGGGGTGAGATTTTGTTCATCTGGGTGGTCAGGGAACAATCCCATCTCGCGTGGCTTGGCAGGGAAAGATTGGCGGATCTAGAAGCTGCAGGAGTCAAGTGTTGGGTGCCACCACCTACTGCAAACAACGGTCATCCTGACATCCGTGGTTTCATCGATGAATGGGTTGTTTCGCTCTGCGGCACGCGTGGCACGGAGAAAATTTTTGGGGTCGTAGCTTCCGGTCCTGATGGCTTGAATCGAAGTGTCAGGAATGCCTGTGCTGCTTTAGTGCGTGAAGGGAGGAATGTCAATGTTGAAATCGAGAAGTTTGGCTGGTAAGCTGCATAGATAGTTTTAAGTCACTACTATATCCCGACTCTTGTTTTATGGCAAGTGTAATGTGAGAGAGTTTCACCTTCCCTCGACTCAAGCTGGTTCTTATGGTTACATGGCTTTTGGCCGAAAGGGTGGCTCTTGTCTGCGAAATCCCCAAATCTACTTCAGCCCCCAATGTTCAAGCTTCCGCAACAAGTCTTCCGTCACCTCAAATCATCCTCGAAATATGCACATTCAACATATATCTACCTTGATCTATATCCCCTCGTGTCGGAAGGTTGCATCAAGCTCAAGGAAGAACTTAGACAGTTTAGAAATTGCCATAATCCTTAGCACTTGAGCCTATAGAGCGGAGACCCATGTAGCACAAAAGCCGCCCAAGAATAAGGATCACTCCTCCACTTTCTCAATTCCCTCACCGAGTCACTAAGGGCACTAGCCAAGTCAATGGTATTCCTTCCTCAAAGCTCAGCCTCAGCGAGCTGCTCTCTCACATTGGCATAGAGATACTTCGTAAACATGCGTCCCGTCTCGCTTTCTATAGGCCACAACGTTCCAAGTACAGAGTGGCTCCCGCACAGAAGAGTGCTGATATAAGACCGAAAGGTTCTTTGCCTCCATAGACGTCTTGCGCATTTACTCCCAACCTCCAGAAAGAGCTGTAGTGGTTGCATTCGATAATCCCACATGTGCGGGGAAAAGGCAAGATGCATGAACAAAAACGTTGCTCCTTCGCCATATCACTATCCTCCGCACTATATCAATGGGATACTATCGCGTGCTATGAAGACGGGTAAGCTTAAAGGGAAAGATTCGATGAGCTAGCCTGGGTACTGTTTGACAATGGGTAGAACACCAATGCGGAGACATGGATGCTAGGATCGGAACACCGCTCTGCAGGCCGATTGGGCGAGTCTAGTAGGGCGCTCCAGACTGAAGGTTTTGTTGACGTCGGAGCTCCTTTGGTCTTGGATTTGTTCCTTAGATATCTTGCTGTTGTGGCTGTAGGCATTTTTGATTTGTACTGAGCCGGCTAGAGCAATTAGACAAGTGTGAAGGTCTCAAACCCCGCTTCATTCAATCCATCATTGAGCGCTCCTGGAACCTTCATGAAATGATCAGCTTCAGGACAATCCATGCTGAAGGTGCCGATCCGGCGGTATTGTGCGTTAACCTGAAAGGTGGGAACTACCAATAGACCGTGGAGTCGACCGGCATGCTTCTTTAGGATGGGTAAGCAATATAGATACCTATCAGGCTCCTCAATGTATCCTTCGTCTATGTTGATTGCGGAGAAAGAGCTTGCTTCCCCAATCATCTCGCTTCCGATGGAACCGAAACACCAAGATGCATTGTCCGCCGTACAGATTGCCGGGACCAACGCCCCTCGAGCGCTTATAATCCCATGTTTGACAGCACCAAACCTATTCTCGGTAACGCTTTCGACCCATACACTAATTACAGTCATTTTATTGATCACAGTCCCCAGAAAAACTTGCAGTCTAACGGCTCTGTCTAGAGAAAGCCAGGACCACGAAGGCGCAAGGTATGATTGTGACCTTGCAGGAGAATCCTTGGGATACTGAAATGTGTCCACTGTCCATAACAGTTCTGTTATAAGATCTTGCTGCCACAGACCAGCAACATAGTCACGTTGGGTAGTCGCTTGAAGTTCTTCAGCAATGCCAGCAAAAGCTACACATCTATCGCTGAGCCTAGTGAACGACATTCTCGAGTAAGTGGAGACAAGTTGACGCCACAAAATTCGAATGGACTGGAGGTCACGAGACAACCACATATGAACGAACTTCAGGGCGAAGGACGAGTATCCGTACAAACGCTTCGGAATGAACTTAGGCCATGTCTCACATGATAGCTCTGTTCGACATTCCCAAGACATATGCATACGGCCAAAATGCAAGACACGTGATGACAGGAAGCGCTCCTGCAAAAACCATCCGCGCTGATTTAGGGGCTCATTGTTCAAGGCTTCCAGGCACGACCCTCCAGCAGTCACTTCTACATTTTCCTCTTTGCCTTCCGATGTGATGATAGCTTTGAAGGGCAGTACAAAAGCCGGGTTACGATCAAAGAAAAGACCTTCCGATGAATTAGAAGCTCCTGTAGGAGCTATCGTACCAAATGAGTACTTGTAATAATCCCTCATTCGACCAGATTCATGGGCCCAGTCGTCATCGGAGTCTTGGATAATGCATAAAGCATCGATCCAGAGGTATTTGATTCCGAACCATCCGACAACAGAGAAAGCATCTTGGAAGGTCTTGGGAAGCCCCGGGAAAGGTATGCCAATTTTAAAAGTTTCGAGATTTGCCGTCAGTAGAGACATCGGTAGTGTACCCCCCCAACAGTGGCTGAGAGTCATATACTCTATGTGTTGAAGAGGCTGCGTTTCAATGACCTTCACTGTGAGACCATCAGACGAATTGCCGACTTCTAGCAAACGTTTCGGAAGTTTTCGACCAGAATAGCCGACTGGCGTGCAATGTGGGTGATCATCTTTACAACGTTGGAACCACCACCTAGCCATATTCTTACTTAATTCGGACGAGGTATTGCCCTCAATTTTCCGGTTCGAAGTCGAGATATTGTACGATGCTATCGAATTCCATCAGTTGCTGCATTTTAACGCGTCACCGCGACTTACGTCTGATGGGCTTGCAATTGATCCAACAAGAACGCTGCCTCGAGAGCGACTCAAAAAATTCTACGTCGATCCAAGGGAAGTGCACGCTATACCGTGAGTTTAAGCGAGTAATGGGTCTGCCTTGGACATGCTCTCTGAAGTGTTCAAGAAGCAAATTGCAGAGTCGGCACCCTCGCTTTGCCGACTCTACCAACGTTGATAGAAGTTCGATGTGAGCTTTTCTCTCGACTCTTTCCCTCTCACGAAAGACCTGGATGCATAGATTGCACAATTGTGAGAAGCCAGGATAGGATTCCAATGGCTGTAAACAGAGCTTATCCGGCGAGAGGCTTTTTGGTATCTCGGATCCATCTGAGGATGAGGCTTCCATGTCACTCAGTACCAGTTCGTATCAGGAGTTCCTTAACAAAGCTGTTAAGGTGTGTGTTGAATCCGGATTCAGTGATTATGGGTGGTCAATGGGCCCTCCTGTCAGGCTTATAAGGCGGAGACGGACCCTGTTGGTGAATTCTCTCTAGAGCCTTCTGAAGGCACTTGAGCAACATTCAGCTTGGATGCCGGGCACAGATGCGTGAGGTCTGATAGAGATGGAAGCAACTGGATCTGGATGGCTAGCTTTCAGAGTATCGCTGGGTATGCCCGACCAAATTTGATAGTTTCAGCCCGACACCTTTTGGGTTAAATGAAAACTAGAGATTTAGGCGATATTTGTAGTAGGGCAGCCTTGGATTAGCTATCATAAGATGTAGATGTTTTAAATGGAGGAAACAGTAATCTGCTTACCGTGAGGCGACGTTATCTTAAACACCCAACGGTCTCCCAGCTGTACAGCCCTGTAGGGCTGGAGCTAAAGCTGCCGAAGCGGGCCCTAAAAGAACCCCCGAAGGTCCCCTTGCAATGGTCCCCGAGCGTCCTAGCTTTAGGGCATCTTTGGGGGTAGTCCAGCCAGCTTTAGGTCCAGCCCCATATGGCTGTTCTGTTGATAGGTGAGCCCTTCTAGAGTCCTCCAAGAACCCATCTAGTTCTAGCTGCCCTTTCTTAGAGCCGCCCAGGGGACGAGAGTCCTTTTCTCATTCCGTCCTCAATGGCACTACTTCTATGCTACACATAGCCTTGAACAGCCTTAGACGTTGGCGTTAGAGTGCGATTGGATATGGAAAGAGTGCGTCATAATTTAGCTCAATCCGCAAGGTCATGGGTCCCTCAATTGTTGTAAGGGGAAACGGGTAAAAATTGAGATGAGGTCGCTGTGTCATCGTGTACATAGCATACATAATAACCATGTCGTCCATTCTTCCACCAACCACAATGTTGTTGAAAACCCTGCTCAAGGGAAGATCTGCATTGAAAGCGAGGCTTCGTAGCGTCATACGTAGTTCTCTTCCACTTTCATCAATCGGCGTTCCAATTGAGTATCTCCTCGCATGCACAACATATGCAGCTACTACTGCCTGCATCTCCGGCGCCACCAATGAATACTGCTCCAGTCCACAAACCGTGAATCCACGGCTCACAGCGGCAAAAGTAGTACCTGATGGGATATCACTTTCCTGCCTCAGTTGTCCGTATGCAATTGGATGAACATTGAAACATCTCCATCAAACAGTGCACCTTTGGAAAGGCAGGACTATATACCCAAATCCATATCAATTGGAAGATTTTCCAAACCCATACCAACCAATCCAAATCCGCACAAACTTGATTCGATGCGAACAATCTTAAATCCTTAAGCATTTTCCCAAATGTGTTTCCCGCACAAAATTAACATCCTACCCCTTTTTCCATCCCTCCCATATCCACCTTCCCAAGCCACACCCTTACAGCCTCTCCAATCTCCCCTCCCTTCGTCTCCAGCGCAAAGTGTCCCGCATCCACAAACCTCACATCCGCTCTTTTAACATCTCTTTTAAACGAAGTCGCGCCCTCCACCCCAAACGCCGGATCACCCTTCCCCCAAATCGCCAACAGCGGCACCTGGCTCTCCCGCAAATACGCCTGAAACGCCGGATAAAGCTCTACATTCGTGCGATAGTCATACAAAAGATCCAATTGGATTTCCTGATTTTCTGCATCGCGGAGGTTTTCGAGGTAATCGAGCGTCCACGTCGTGGGGTCTATGAGGGGTATATCAGCATCGGGCACGCCGGCGACGTATTGGTAGCGTGTGGTAGCGAGAGTGAGGATGTTTGAGCGGAGGAAATCGCGCTCTTTGGCACCATTTTGTGAAGACCAGAGAGCGCGGATGGGGGCCCAGAAATTGGGGACTAGGCCTTCGAGGTAGGCGTTGCCAGATTGGGATATGATTGCTTTTATGGGAGAAGGGTCTTGGAGCGCAAGTCGGAAGAGGATGGGAGCGCCGTAGTCGAAGATGTAGGCGGCGTAGGATCTTATCTTGAGGACGGAGAGAAACTCGGAGATGGTGTGAGTGAGGGAGGCGAAGGTGAAGGTGTAGTTGGGGGGAGTCGTTGTGAGACCGAAGCCGGGGAGGGAGGGGGCCAAGATGTGGTACTTGGGGGAGAGGAGGGGAATGAGATTGCGGTATTGGTGTGAGGAGGAGGGGAAGCCGTGGAGGAGGAGGAGGGTGGGGAGGGAGGGCGACCCGGCGGTTGTGTAGGAGATGGTGACGCCAGAGGGGACGGGGACAGTGTGATGGGTCGCTTGTTGGGTCATTTTGGGGCGAGTGAGAAGGCAAGTGGTGAGGATTTGCTGTGGATACGGGGTTGAGGTTGATGAGGTTGCGACGTGGTTGGGGGAAGGCGTAGACTTTTCAAGGCATACTTGGCCAGGACTCGAGCTGAGGGCAAGCCGCTTCCTAATCATCAGTCAGCCATTGGGAGATGCATGTGTGACGCAATGTGCAATGGATGCTATTGGACGAATTGCTTTTGTGGTTCCAGTATCTGTTGATAAGCATATCACTATTGGCTTAGTGAGCCAGAACGCTGTGCTTCATTGAGACTAGGTAGTGAAGCACTGCACAACAGGGAAAGTAATGAACTGGGACACATACCTTTTTGGGCCATCCTTCTCGACCTTGCCAGTCCAAGCTTTTCTAATTCCGAAAGCGATAACGCCCGTCAGGATGCTGTTCCTAGCTATCGATTTTTTGACAGATTCCAACCTCTATGCCCTTTCCCTTTTCTTCGTGATATGCACGTGTTCGGCATTCACTCCTTTTCCCGAAGCGTGTTGCACTCGGCCTCGAAATTGGACAGTCTCCTCCTGAGGTCTGATTCGCCTCACGGCCCTTTGCGTCCACTTGCTCGATTCGGTGGTGATCTATTCCGGCAGTTGAGCGTACAGCAGCCTCGACCTGCGCCTCTAGCTGGTTGTGCATCCTTTGGAATTGCGCCTGCATTCCTTTTATGAAGTACTCTGGTGTAATAGCATAGGCTGATTCAATAATTAGTAAGGCACCAAGGCCGTCATTCGCGTGGCTGTCGTTCTCCGCACCCAGCCAGGTCCTTACCTAAACTAATCAAGACAGACACTTTTCTGATCCTCATTACCGCTGGAGCGGTCAGTAACAGGAGGGATCGATCGAGGGTTCGTGTGAACCCTGATCTAAAGTATAGACTGCTATCGATGTCTACCAAATCAGGCTCGAAGTGTCATGCCGACAGCAGCTCCAGGCAGGGAAAACCCCAAGGATTGTGTTGGGCTCCGCTCCACTGGTAGAGATATGAAGCTAAGCTGAACCTGATAGAGCGGTAGTAGACATACCTAAGATACGCGTAAAATCTGTTGTTGTGATGATTCAAATGTTAGTGGTAAGCATGTACGTAAAATAGTGTGCCAAGGCTCTCAGCACAGGTTGTAGCTTCTCACTTGGAGCCCACCTAAAGGATAGTTGTGTTTCAATATTTCGATTGACACTTAGGCTCCAGGTGCATGCTTCCCTATATCAGGTTTCAAGTCCACCGTAAGGTAGCGTCGGCAATGATAGCTCTTTTATTGTTGGATGGCAGCGAACAGAACCAACTCTAGGAGATACCAATCATTTACTGCCAACTTCTGGATCGCTGATTCAGACGAAAGGCTAAGGGAAAGAACATTTTTCGTCTTCCAGGAACTCCATTCTCTTCTGCAATAGCCCGCTAACGGCAAGGGAAGTTTTTCGACCTCTGGTATAAGTGCTTCTTTCACAGCAGGAAAAGATTAGGCAACATTTAGAGTTATATTGCAACCGGCAAACATTCTTTCACGCATATTGGAGAAAAAGTGAATAAAGAGATAAGACACGTAGCTGTCCTGGGCAACTTTTCTCAACGTATATTTTGATGCCACTCGCATTTCGAAAGATCTCTGGAGCAAGCCTATCGAGCCACATCGTGCTGACGCTTGCCAGCATGTTTAAACTGCTGCTACCGAACCTGCCGTGAGCCCGGAAACCCATCTTATCAGCACGAGCTTCTAATAATGATCCATCTCAGTACAAGCTTTCACAAATGTAATGCAGACTAGGCATAGGTAGTAAGAGCCCAAAGTAACGTGATGATTCCCGGAGGTCCCTAAAAGCTAAGGAGACCATTCTCGGTGTTCTTGAAAGTCGTACTGATTCCTAGTAGATAGAGTGCTCCTCTGAAATGAGAGGCCCATCTCTGAATAATGTAGTTTCTTCCCCTCGCACGCTGGTTTTTCACGCAAGACAACATTCCTTACTGAGACGTAGGTAGGGACGGATACCCCCGGAGCGAGTTCAGCCTTATAGGGCTGGATGATTATTAATTGGGGATTCTGGACGGTGAATCCTCCTAGCTGGTCGGGCTGCCGCTAAATACCTCTGTACTGATCTAAGTACCTCCACAGTAGTCGACTAGCCGAGAAAATATGGACCTAGCCGAACTGATCCAATTGGAGAAAATCGAGCAGCATGTCGATGCCTTGGGCAGCAGCTTGCATAGAATACCACCTGGATCGACCCTTTTTCGTCCTATCAATCGCCAATTGAAGTCACGGCAAGGAGATCATGCGCTGGCCTGTTGGGTGAGGGGAAAGACGAGACGTCCATTACTTACATTGCGATGGGTGGCCGCTCAGTTTCGTCTTTATATAACCACAGCATCGGCCTCAAGCTCGGCTCGGATTGCATAAGATGGTAAGCATCTTATACCTTCTCCCCTGTGTCTGTCGTGTAACTGCTGAAGCTTTGTAATATCAGGACGTTATAGGGTCGGCCGCGGCGGTAATCCAACTGCTAGGACAAGCGATGTATCTCTGGCAACAAGTCAACCAAGCTAGACAAAATGTGCGAGATGGTCCGAAGCTCCTCGAGGAATACCGGAAACAACTCGAAACTATGGTTACCACAGCCCGTCTAGTTGAAGCAGAAAAAGAGTTGCAAACAGCGGAGATAGGAGAGCAACTTGTACGGGTTGAGGAAATTTCGCGGGAGCTACATGACTTTCTGGAAAGCTTGGGCAGGTCGCAAGAAAAGAGCAAAGTACAGAAATACCTTCGCGCGATTGGAACGGGGGAGCAGAATGCACAAGAACTACGCAGAATTCTAGATCGGTGGGCCGGAGCGAGGGCGGATCTCTCTCTACGCATCCAGCTCGCACAGGTTGGATTGTCCCGCTCACTGCATGGTGGAGTCGTTGCTGTCGTACCTACTATTCAACGGATTGATCAGAGTTTGCAACGGCTGCTAAACAAGAGGCTCACTTTTGCGGTCCAATTGGAACAACTGGAACCCATGCTAGCCTCTCAAAGAGGTGTGTGCCTTACCCACCTGGCATTATTGAATGGACGGACTAACAACCTCGCAGATGATCACACGATACTGTTAAATGATGATGCACAGGAGACTCTAGGTATAAATGCGGACAATCTGACCATCCAAGACAACTCCACCTTCGAGGACGCTGTCCAACACAATTCTATCTCGGGTACGGAGGACTCGCATGTCTTTATTACTGCTGCGATAAGTCGTAACGTAGCCAAGGGCTATAGCAAACAAAGAAATTCGATAGGGGATCCGCGGGAATTCGAAAGACTTTACAATAGCGAGGATGGATGAGGCAAAGAGTCCGGAAGACTCTCTCTCTCTATATATATATTGATCATTGCCACTGGGGAGAAGTCAAGAGAGATTCTTGACGATCAACAGACGAGCATTTCAGCATTCCACAGGACTATTGCTTAGAGCGAGCAAAGGGAAGCTTGGCTCATCACCTAATCTATTAATATAAGTCTTAGTGTTGCATCGCGAGAGGAAATGATTAGAGGCGCTTCAACTTTTAACTAATATACATCAGTTTGTGTTCTATCATCAGTATTATAATCTATAGCTGGCAGGTAACAACTCTACGCAGGCTACCAAATGGAGAGAGTAGTGCTAAAACGAACATATGCTGACCAGGGCAGCTTGATTTCATTGATCAAATGACATAATTCGAGCCATTAGGCTAATAGACCTAGTTCTGTCCATCCGACTGAATTCGTCGGCTGCTGACTTTCCCTGTGAGATGGCCATGCAAAATATCCTGCCCAAAGGCCTTTACACTCAACACCCAATCTACGAAGTGTTGATAGGTACGGCGCGCCATCATAGACACTCCGCCATAACCTAAAAACCGTTGAATCGTTGAAACCGAAAAACCAAAACCAACAGCCAAACTACGCAACCACCTACTATGAGATGGTACATACAATTGATAGGCTGTTACCTAGTAAATAAAAGTACTGACTTTAAACCCTAGATATAACATTTCATCTATTGTTTATATAGTAGCTTAAGTGGTGATAGTTTTACCCTAAGCACGACCCTGGAGCAATCCTACCTAAAGAACCCCCGGAGCAACCCCGGAGTGTACTGGGGGGTGCTTCGGGGCGCTCTGGGGGCTACTCTAGGGGTGCTGCTCCAGGGGTGCCCCGAGTGCCCTCCTCAGAGTACTCATCAGGGCACCGCCTAACATGGCCCTAAACCAAACGCGAAACTGGCCGCAGGTTTTAGTAGTCGATAGAATTCTAAATTACAACTATTACTATAAGAAGGTACTTCTCTTTACTAGGTAATAGCCTATAAATTGTTTGTACCATCTCATGGTAGGTGGTTGCGTAGTTTGGCTGTTGATTTTGGTTTTTCGGTTTCAAGTTTCTAGGTTATAGCGGAGTGCCCATAATGGCGCGCCGTAATAGGAAGTTGTTTACAAAACTACCTATGGAAACTGGTCGAAGAGCTATTGCATGTTCTGGGATTTGAGCAAATTTATTATCTGCACTTGTTTGGACGGATTTGGCATTGGTGACTTTTCTTTCCTCAATATCTCGCAGGAAACCTACTCAACAAGTTGTTGTCTATTTAGATCTGCATATGCCGTTACTGCCAACAAGAATAAATGAACAAGATCAGACCAGAAACCATAGCCACTTGACCCGAATCTATATGGTAACAGTTGTAAGTGTTAGCATACGTGGACAAACAATCATAGAAACCATCTCCAACCCCTCGTATGACCCCCAATCTGATTCTTTTGTTTGCTGTTTCCTGTCGCTTTGTTTCCCTGAATACCCGCAGTAACACTCACTGCTACCCGGCCTACGGGTGGCGCGGGGTACGGGATCACGTTGTCCTGCTCAGCATGACCTTCCGTAGTGTTACCACGGACAAATAGATTGTGTCCGTCGGTAACAACAGGAGCCTCTGGCTCCACGGGCTTCTGATCAGGAATGAAACTGAATTGGAATGAGGTCTGGTCTGGAAAGACCTCTCTAACGCGCTGAGACCCCTCATACTTTTGCAACTCCCTCGCTTCCCCTGGAGCGTGCAATATCAATTGGCCCCGGAGACCGTGTTCTTTGGAGAGTCTGGTAACGACATCGATGAATGTCTCCTCCGGGCCGACTTCGGTTGGGATGAGGCTGAATTTTGCTAGAAGAGATGATGTGAGTGAATAGTGCAACACGAAGAGCAAGTAAAACGCCCCCCAAAACGGCAATAGGCTGCTCACGATCGGCCATGATATTCAACCGATTGGATGTATATATCGTAGCGAGGGATGTTACTCTGATGAGCTTTCCGATAATGATGTCCCAGTGCAGGTCGTTTGCTTCAAATTCAAAGTACTCAATTCGTTCCTATAAGGACGGAGGCAGGAATGCAAGAGAGCAGGTCCAAAGTCAATATGTGACTAGAGTATAGATGAGCGAATAGTTAAGGATCGGACGACGAGCTGGGACCCATAGGAATTATATGCAAGAGCCGCGCGCTGACGACGCCGAAGCTTTGGGCTTCAGCGCATGGGCCTCCCGTTCTGGCTGTCCGCTATCAAAGATCCCACGAAGCTGAGCCCAAAGCATTACCGGAAACCTGCCTATCGAGCATAAGCCGAATCGCCATTGGATGGCCTTATGAATCACGCAAGTGATGTGTCCAGTCTAACTGTCCCTCCAATGGCACGAACATATGCAGTCCGCTCTCTGACACCTCCTAGCAAGTGCTGATGCACTAGAGCATGAGGTGGCTGCTTAGGAATTGTACACCGCGTACCGTGCTTGTTGCATTCATGACTGATTGGGGTGCGTGGCTGCCCAAAGGATGAAGCGGCTAGTGCGGGCGAATGTAACCCTAGATAGGAACAAATGGTCTCTTTTTGCAGGAAGCGACATGCGACAATCCTCTATACGGCGGTGATAATAGGGTACATAACTGTCGTTAATTAGACATGGAGTGCGTGTTGGGCAGGAATGGGCGGGAATGGCTTGGGATGTCAAGATCTCCCTCTAAAGGCTAGAAAACGCGCAGGACAGACATCAAAGCTTGCTCTGAAGCTTAGGGCTACGAGGAATCGACAATAGTTTGTTAATAAAGAACGATATATGTCGTCATTCGTTACTAGGTCTGCCTGCATTACTGAACTACACAACACCATCCCTTGGGTGATCCATATCGAGTATTCAAATTGCCTCGTTCCGCTACTTTCCCCTGCTGCGGAAGATTTGTGCTTTCTCCCGAGTTGAACGGTAGTAACGGTGGCCGCTCTACCAGTATCCACTCATCCGAATTCTTTGATCCATTTGCTCTTTCTGGGTTTCCCACATTTACCCAACCCGATACTTGTGGTGTTTCATTCTTGTTATCGCCTGCTGCCCCTTTGAAGAATTCCCCAACATAATTCTCGACATTTTCTTCTGGTATGGGATCACTGGCTCTCCCTTTTCCTTTATCCGAAGACCCCTCCCCCACCTGAGCGCTCTTCTCTCCCCCACGCCTCGTCTCTTGCTTCGTTCCTTTAGTGCCTTTACCTCGAGGCTTCTTGTTAGTTCTCGATTTTCTCTTCTTGCTTCTCTCATTTAGGTGGCTTCTCTCATTTAGGTGGCTTCCCTCATTTAGTTGGCTTCTCTCATTGATTTGGCTTCTCTCATTTAGGTGGATTGTCTTGAATGAGATGGCGTGGCGGTCTAGCTCTGCCTTGATGTAGTAGTTGATGTAGATATCATCACAATCGCTCGTGATGAGCCATTTCACCTTGGGCAAGTCTTTGCAGAACGTAGTGATCTTTTCCAGGACTTGCTTTCGTTCGGGGTGACATTCGTCGATGGCACCGACCACCAGATAGACTCTGCTAATCTCAGTGTCCTCTAACCACTCCAATAAGATGTTCGAAAGAGCATGCTTCGCGTTTTCGTCTTCATATATTGATTTGCCTTCTTGATTGTACATTCCCTCCAGACGTACAGTCAAGCTCTCTTGTGTGAGACTTAGCAGCCACATCAAGCTTCTAAGGATGGCCGCAGTATGGTTCAGCTTCAGCTCCGGGGTTCTGCTGTTCCGGCAGAACATGTACGACAAGGCGTGCTTCTTGTCGTGCTTGTGGACCACCAGTGACTCTTCCAGCTCCTTCGCAACAGCCGCCGCTACGATCCTCTTCTGGTCCCCTGTCTCAAGGTCCTTTGTCTCAGGATCAAGCATCTGATTGGTATGGGAATATATCCACAACAGCCGAGTCTCATCGTCATTTTTCCAAAGCTTGTAACTTTCGTGCTCGCGGACCTTCTTAAGGTGTTCCTCACAGAGATCGCTATGGCATTCTTCGACCTCCACCCTGTCCCAGCGGGGATTGGTGATCTTCAAATTTTGAATGCACTCGCTGCTGGGCTTTTCTGGATAGCTGTGAACAATCTTGTTCACCAGAAATGCGTTACCGCTCGCATGATTACTCGAGATGGTATTTTCGATTCTCGAAGGTCCTTGCGGATTGCTTGTGGCATTCAGCCGTAATCGGTCTGCTGTTGGTACGGAGTTTGACAAGGCTTCATCAGCTCGACTACATGTCGCATCCAAGCTCCTATCCCTCGTGGGAGGAATTTGTGGAGGTGGTGGAGTCGGTACCGATGTTGCCCTTGCCTTTGTACCTTTTCCAGTCCTATTGGCCCTCCTGCCGCGATGGTTGGGCATCTTTGGTGTAAAGCCGCCCTTTGTCTTTACCAGGTGTTGGAGACTTCGGGTCCTCCGGATGGCGTGCTGTCTGACTTTCTCGAGCTACAAGCTTCGACTGCTGCGTTGCTCTCTTTCGCTCATCCTGCTTGGTCTTGGCTTGGTCTCCCAAATGGAAGAGTCGAAGAGAGGTCGTGGGCTGTAGGGTCCACGGTCTGCGAGAGGACTTCGGGGGTTCCCTCTTGCTTGCTGAGGTGCATCTGAAAGCTAACAGAGACTGTGAACGGACGTCGTAACAAAGAAGTATTTCATCAGGCGAGGCCGCAATGAATATCTGTCAGCCTGTTCATGGTCCGGTGACGACCTTCTGCGAGATGAGGCTGGACATGCTGACAGCGTTTCCCATTCGAGCATGGTTTAAGTTGCTAAGATGATTTATGATACGCCAATTAACGTGTTCCATTCTGAGCAGTCTGATAACGC
The DNA here is from genome assembly GCA_947623385.2 of Cladonia squamosa. Lineage (NCBI taxonomy): Eukaryota > Fungi > Ascomycota > Lecanoromycetes > Lecanorales > Cladoniaceae > Cladonia > Cladonia squamosa. The sequence continues at coordinate 994,803 of OX392378.1, read as the reverse complement.
CCGCGATCGCACGATCGAAATTCCTTGTTCTCACTTCCCAAACCACCGACTCCCTATCTCTTTATCATGAGCCATTGCTCTTCAAAAGTCGACTATATTTGGAACTCGGGCCATCGTCGGATTAGTCAATTATGTACGGAGCCCGGTATCAATCCGGGCTTTAGTTGCCGTTGACGTTTCCGTCCTATTCGCGTAACATCGGGTACTTTTATCCTTCAGCCATTCTGGTAATATACTGATATGGTCCAACAAGGTGCTAAATGCGTGATCATATAACATGTATCTCTTGAATTAGCAATGGAAAAGGTTATAAGTTGACAGTGGTCTGGTACAGATGGTTTCCGCGAGCTGTATGATGAGGTTAGAGGGTGAGGTTTCCATCTTTTTCTTCCCCAGATTAGGAGTGCGTATAATCTGGGTACCAAATTGATGCGCTGGACGAGCTCTATCGATTGCGACCGAGTAGGAGCTAGCTGTATGTCAATGTGGTTGACAGTGATTTATGCTTAACGATACAACGCCTAAGATGTTTCCAGATCAGCGGGCTTTGGCCTAGAGCACCCGCTAACAAGCCATATCCTAGGGTACTCTGACCCCGAAGGCATAGGCCTGCTCCAGGGGCCTTATCTCAAATTAGGTTTAAGGCTTTCACACGAACCGGCTAGAGGTTTAAATATACCCGTAACGTCGCCTTGTCACATCGAGCATCCTCCAACTTCTACATCTTCAATCCACGACAACGCCATGCCCAGATCTCCCTGCTCCCGGGCCAAATGTTGCAGAAGCTTTGGGTCCATGGTGAGCGTGCTACGGAAGCCTAGAACAGATCGAAGCTAGGCTTATGATAGGTAAGAAGGTAAGATTTGTCGAAGATAGAAGCCAGTGGTTCGAACGCTCCAACTGGACGGCTTTTGTGGCTAGCATTTTGGGACAAGGCTTGAAGCGGTTGTCCCATGGGTCATGGCGGCGAAAGCTTTATTAGGTTGTACACCTCCTACTCTTCCTGTTTATATATGGTTATGAATGAGAGGCTGCTACCGTAACAGGGAATTCATTGAGACTATGACAATATTGAAATTCCTCACGCAAATTCTCGGGTATGGTCTATCGTAGGCTTGAGCCTGAATAAGTCGGGTTGAGATTGTGAGATGTTGCAACACAGAAAAGGTCTTTCTGAGTCGATAATACAGGCCTAGCATATTCTACGAGGGTCTAGTTGTGTGTGTGGATGTTGGTTAATATCGAATATAAGCGTAACTATGGCTATGACAATGTACTTCGTTGGAGGGTTTTATGGACAGGTGAAAGCGTCGTTAAGGCTGTCTTCATCATTCATTACCGCGGGACAGATCATGCAAATTGCAACTCCATGCAAACCAAACCCCTACTTGCAACCAAGGGTATCATTACCACAAAGCGTCTCCACCTAAGAAGCCCCTCCTTCACACGGGAAGCTGATTTCCACCCTCGACCACCCTCCTCGCGGTCCCAATCCCATTCACACCCCTCTCCTGGTTCCTTCCCAACCATGGCTTCCTTGCCTCTCCCAACACGCTCTTGCCAAGGTAATACACTACATGTCCCACCATGATGCACACAAATGCAATTGGATACATCCAATGGATATGCAAATGGAAGACTTTCACACCAATGACCGTGCCCCAGAAGTTGCCCGTCAGGAGCGAAATATTGAAGAATGCAGCGGAGGAAAGACGGAAGAGGATCGGTGCGCCACTATAGAAGATCAAGAGACAGAGCGTATATCCGGTCAGGTAGCCACCCACTTTACCGTCGTTCCAGACAGAGGAGGCGTACTGCGGGCGGTCGAAAATGCCGGTCATGGCGCCGTCGATGAACATGCCCCAGAAGCCGAGCTGGCCTACCACTTCGTACAATGGCCGTTTAGAGACAAGGAATTCTTCTGCGACGTTGCTCATGCCGTAAAAGGTTGCGCCTACCAATGCGAAGAGGTCACCTTTCAACTGATTCCCACCAGTTACACCGCCGAAGCCTGATCCTTGTGTGATTCTGTCCGAGCCGAAAAGAATGCCTACTCCGCCGATACAGACGAGGATGCCAATAATCTGCATTGGGTGGTAACGGACGTGGAGGAAGATGAAGGAAATGAGGACGACCATTACGATGGCCCAGAAATTGATCAGTTGTGCGCTCAGGATTGTTGTGTAACGATATGCTAGGACAGTGAAATAGTTGCCTTCGACGTCTAGGAAAGCGAGTATAATGTATTTCCATGCATCGTGCTTAATCAGGTGCACGTATTTCTTCCAGCCGTATTTGTACAGTGTATACGATGTATAAATTATGTTCAGAAGAATGTAGTTCCAGAGTGTTTGAAATGCAGGGATCGAAAACGGTACTGTCGAAAGCAACGAGGAGAAAGTATTCGTGCCCGTGATGCAGAGCGCCAGAATTTGTCTATGGAGCGTTGGATTAGTACTGGAATTATATTTTCGTTCAGACACACATACCCAAGTAGGATCAGCAGATAGAAGTTCTTCGTCTTAAGGTACGCAAAAAACCCAGGCTTGTCAATCTCATCCAATGCGGTCATGCCAATAACCTCCGGCTCAGCATGCACTGGTGAAGCGCTACTCGATGGTGATACCTTTCGGTCATCTTCAAGTGGTGCAACGTGATCAATGGCCGTCACTTTCCCGTTGGTGGCCTCCATTGTAGCGGCGTTCTGCAAGTGGCAATCTTTGGAGCTCTGTAGATCTAACAAAGGACGTTCGACAGGAGCCTTACGGGGAGTCTTTGGGCCGAGAAGTGAGCGCAAAGACTCTGAAGTCGCTCACTGTGTCGTTTCGGACGAATATGGATATATTAGAGAAAGAAGAGAAGGACAAAACATTGTGGGATTTTGAAGGCTGCCCCACTACCCGGCCCCGCATGGTGGCTTGGCTAACGATCTAGAATTCCGTCGCCGGACTACTTCTAGGTAGGTGGTCAAGCTGTTTTATGCATCAAGTTATTCATTGTTCATTATTCATTACTTTCGTTTAGCCAGGTACTGTTCTGACCTCCGCGAACTTTCCTCATAATCCGTCCTGCAACGACCGCCCACATCCCAGCATTCCACATAACGTTGTCGCACAAGATTGTCTTTGCATCTTGCCTTTCTTTGTCATCAGAATGCCTGCCTCACACCAAGCCCCCGAAGCATATTTCGACTCTCGAATAGGCCTTCTATGGGACGTGATCATACGCCAAGACTTTAAGGAAACATTGGTAAAACTGTTCAGCAACAGTCCCTCGGACCCTGGAGTATGTTCTCTGTCGAGATCCCAGAGATTCACCTCTGGACCCTGGTTTGACATTGCCATGTCTTGAATGGCAGTGGTTTGATGTTTTTCACCTTTTTTGCATTGTTTCCGCAGCAATCGCAGCACAGGCTCGTGGTTTTCCTGGATAGCATCAGTCTCTGTTTGTTCATGCAAGTTGTACGAGACATTGAGCCGTTCGTTACAGCCATCGCTGTATGCGGTATCAAGTGTCCGATCAGACTTCCCAAATGAATTTATGTGTCCAATGCATTTCGCCGGCAAGGCTCACCTTTAGGGTTTGATTTTGATGTTATTTGCTGCACTTCCTTCTTTCATGTACAGTAGCTTGACGTGTGAGTCTTTGTTGATAATCTTACCCGCATGAAAGCTTTCAAGCGAGAGAACTACAACCACGGTATCGCTTGTGTTACTGGAAGTCAGGGTCCTACAGAATATGATAAGTATGGTGCCAACCCACCCCATCTGCCAGCATAGTTCTTCAGTTTCCCATGGCAGCGCAGACAGATGCCCAATGCCATTGGTGTGCGAACGTGCTGCTGCCAAACCCTCTTGGAGATTCTCATCGCAGTTGCAGGCAGTGCCATCTAGTCCCCTATTGCAACCGTCACTGTGAGCGGACCATGTTCCGATATCATAATGCTATATGTCCAAATCGCACTCCGGCCGTTCCACCGCATTCCTTCCCTAGAGGCTCCTCGGCCAGACAACGCCGCATGGCCAGAAGAAACCGCAAAGCCAGCCAACGTCGAATCTTCAGAAAAAGGCGTAACGCCAGAAGACGCCGCATCTCCAGGAAGTGGAGATCAGCCCCTTGAATACCCAAGCCGTCACGAAGCCTCTCCTCACCTTCCCACAAAGCATCCATCCTGGCTCTCTCCCTTGGAATTCTTTGACGATCTTGCGCTCGAGAAGAGGTTACCACTGTAGGCGTGGGCACTGGTGGTGTGATCTTTCGATAGTCATTATTTGACTGGCTCATCCATACAGACAGATTCGAGAAGAATGTCATCTGGATTTCGACGAAGCCCAGGCAAGTGGGAGACAAAGAGCGGCGTAATTAGTCAATTAAAAACTTGTGCGAAGGAAGTTCAACCATTTCATAGACCGCTTGTGGTGTAGATAAGGCAAATTCTGCACCATTTCAGTACTGATTCTACAAGCCTACCACTAGCAAGCTCCTTGTCTCTGGCGTAGGACTTCATGTAACAAGAATCGAGCTCCTAACCCTTATTCTATAGCAAATGAATCTAAGTCTGCTCTTTACGGTGGCGGGATGCAAAACCCACGGTCGATGACCGGGTTTCTATGAATGACCATAGTATATAATCCAGATACGGTACAGAGAGCCAGTAATCACGGAGAGGGTTGATATACTGTTTTATGCAAGGGAGCTGAGCTGAGCTAAAATTAGACGAGGTAAGACTTAGTTCTATCTACCCGTTTGAATTTTGCCACCGCAAGGCTGACGTCCAATTGCCGACGATCAAACGATGTGCACTACGTTTCACGCAGAGTCTGTTTGATGCAACCCATCCTCCACTGATTCGCGATACTTCCAAAATAACATCACACTTCCAACCGAGGCTTCGGGTATTCGCCCATACATCTCCGGCACTGTCTCAGTGGGGACGAGTCCATGCATAACCGAGCGCGCAGAACGAATCCCCTGACGCAACAGCCGCAACTGTCGACAACGACCACCACAACACCTCTACGTCATGGCTTTCTAGACTTGGCGCATCTCTGAACGCTCACAAGGAAGCTGGCTACCACTGTCACTACCGCTGGACCGTATTCATCATCTTCCACGACGTGCTTGGCCTATTGTCGCGTCGTCGCCCTACCTAGGCAGGGTTTGCGCCCAAAGCCCAAGCCTAAGCCCCACTACCTGCCTGTCTTCACCACTTTAGTCACGACTCACCCAACGCTTCACTATAATACACGCTTTTGCCTCCTTGTAGCAGGCATCTATACTGTTAATTATGGCGTTGGTGGCGCCACCTTCAGATGTGAAAAAGCGAGTGAAGGTCTACGAGCTCAAAAATAATGACTGGTTTGACCGAGGGACTGGCTTCTGTACAGGTCGCATTATCAATGTAAGGACCAAAGAATCCCGCGATACCAACACTCAGAGCTCTTTAGCTCAGCTATCTGCCGCCCAAAAGGCTCCAAACACCGCTGACAGCTTGGCACAGGAGGAATCAAAGATCTACGTTGAAGCCGAAGATGAACCTCAACGACTACTCCTAGAAACGAGGATATCAAAGGATGACGGGTATCAAAAACAACAAGACACTCTCATCGTATGGACTGAGTCAAGTGGTGTGGATATGGCTTTAAGCTTCCAAGAAGCCGAGGGGTGCGCCGCGATATGGGAATTTGTCAATTCGGTCCAACAAAGCTTGCTGGCTCTGGGAGGTCCAGATGATGCATTATCGGATGCCGATATGGATAGCTTTGCCCAACCTCTGGTCCTGCCGCAGCCCGAGATCGGAAACCTTGAAGAGATTGAACATCACATGCGAAGTGCTGCCTCGGCGAACGCTGGTCGCGACGCTCTAGCAAAATTCGTAATCAGCGAAGATTATATCCGAAAATTAATACCCTTGGTGGAGACGGCGGAGGACCTCGAATCTTTGAAGGATGTGCATTTGCTATGCAACATCATGAAGTTGCTCGTTCTATTGAACGACAGCCAGATCATTGACCAGATTGTGAGCGAGCCTCTGGTGTTTGGCGTCATAGGTGCACTCGAATGTGAGTAACCCAACCTGTCACTTGCATAGCCAAAACCCTACGCAGTGTCATCATCCTGTTGGCCAGACTTTTGCAACCGAATGTTTCGTTGTAGTGGCTAACAATGCTTTACAATTATCTAGATGATCCAGATTTTCCAAATCACAAGGCGAATCATCGGCGGTACCTCAAAGATAATTCACGGTACAAAGAAGTGCTCTCGATCGCGGATCCAGCAATCACAAAGAAGATCCACGCAACATGGCGGCTCACGTACCTGAAAGACGTTGTTCTAGCGAGAATACTCGATGACCCGACTTTCGGTGTCTTGAATTCACTAATATTCTTTAATCAAGTCGATATAATATCACATCTACAGAGCAATGCTGGCTACCTGGATGAGCTCTTTGGCATAATTGACAATCCGGAAGCTGATATTAAAAAGAAGAAGGATGCTGTTGGATTTATACAATCATGCTGCGCCATAGCGAAGAGCCTACAAGCTCCAGCTCGGGCGACGCTCTACACGAACTTTATCAATCACGGACTGCTCCGTGTTATAACCTTCGCCATTCTGAACAAGGAGGCATCTATACGTGTAGCGGGAACGGACATACTAGTAGCCATGATAGATCACGATCCTAGCATGGTTCGAGCCTACATCTTCAAGTCTATCAGTGAGAAGAAGACGCCCTTGACTGATACCTTGGTTGAGCTGCTATTGGTCGAGGTGGACTTGGGTGTCAAGGCCCAAGCGGCCGACGCAATCAAAGTGCTACTAGAGCCGCAGCAACCGCCGCCAGCGCAGATGCAAGAAGGCATGACCCGTCAAAACGGTGAATTCATGTCGAAGTTGCGTCCAAACCCGCAAACGAATCCTCAGACCGAATCATTCATCAATCACTTCTATAGCCATTCAGCTGATAAACTATTCCAGCCACTCATGGATCTCGAGAAACGGCAGACGTGTAAGTGACTCCCAAATGACGCTGGCTTCACTTCAGAAAGCTGACCATCTTCTCCGCCAGTGAATGACATTACTTTCCATGATGTCCAGCTCTATAACCATCTCGTAGAGATTCTTATGTACCTCTGTCGTACACATCAATTCACGAGTAAATTCTACATTCACAATCAGGATCTTGCATCACGCATCGCGCAATTGCTATCTGCACCACAAAAGCACCTTAAACTAAGTGAGCATGCCTTTCCCTGCTCAGATTATACCTACAACTGACATGTGACAGCGGCTCTGAAATTCTTCCGGCAGTGCGTAGGCTTGCAAGATGAGTTTTACAACCGACAAATTACACAAAAGAAATACTTCACACCGATTCTCAACATTGTTTACGAGACCATGCCCCGCGACAACCTACTAAATTCTGCTTGCTTAGAACTCTTTGAATTCATAAAAAGAGAGAATTTGAAGCCGCTCATCATTCATCTTGTAGAGACATGTCGGCCAAGACTCCAAGAGATTACCTACGTCGATACGTTCCAAACACTCATATTACGCTACGACCAAATGCAAGGCTTCACTTCAGACGGTGACACGACTCTATTCAGCAATGACGGAACTGCCACTCCCAACCGAACGCCGAATATCAACGGCAATCGATGGCAGGGTGTTAAAGACATGGACGCAGCCGAGGAAGCCTACTTTAATACATCAGACGACGAAGATGAGACGTCACCGAAGATCCTGAAAAAGCAGCGTCGGGACAGCATTATCACCAATGGCGTGGCCACCTCGCCCATGCTTAAATCACTAGTAGATTACCCTGATGATGACGAAGATGCCATGGACACTAGACCACCAGAACCAGCAGGAACTTCTACTGAACCTAAACTCTCACCTTCTCCCATGCTACAAACCCCACCACCCGAACGTTTATCGGAGAAGCGGCGAAGAGAAGAGAACGATGACGAAGACGAGCTCGGCAAGCTGACTAGCACCAAGCGGCGAAGCTCGGGCTCGAGCATAGGGAGTACGACAAGTACTAACACCCTGAAGCGGAAGAAAGGCTTCGTATCCAAGAATGAACTCCGCGACACGCCAGCCGAGAAGGGCAGCATCAAAAAGATCGAAATATCAATTAGTGCCAAGACCGCCGAATCAGATCATGGCTTCAAGCCTGATGATGGAGGGTGAGATGCCAGATGTGAGCAATTGTGGTGCACATAACGAAGAGCCAAGGATCTGGCTTTTAGTCTATAGAAAGTTTCTCAGCATGCATCTGGCTAAGAATTTAGAGCAAAGAGTGAAGGTAACGGGTTCAAGGATGGCTTTCTGTATCATAACATTTACTTCTATTGACTACTGATGAATATTTTCAGCTTTGCAATGGTTCCCACACAATCGCTATGCAACCCCGCTGTGCATGTATCCATCTCGCAGAGTGAGCAGAACAGGAATTAGCGTCCGGCAATCCCTTTGGAATCGGGGTCTGGCGGCAATAGCCATATATCTACGCGCGTCCAGGCAGCGACACCATCGATCTTGTAAGCGAGCATTTGGTCTCGCGATGGCGCTAAAGAAGATCTTATCTTATAATACGTCGAACAATCTTGGTGTGAATATAATTGTCGCCGGCATTGCGTGCTTCCTCAAACTATAACAAGGAGAGCTGATCCCCCAACCGCCTATTGGAACAGAACGCGCGGATTTGGTATCACACTATGCGACGGGCAAGCAGCCCCTGGCTCTCACGCGACTGGAAACAACCGCAAAAACGGGCCACCTCGCCGCGATCTTGGTACAGTCCTGGAAGAATCGCGTCGGCATGTTGGGGATTAATTCAATATCAACGCCAACCCCGAGCATATCTTCGCTCTATCCTCACACCTTCTTCTACAGTAGATCGAGAGCCAGCTCTATGATACGTCATTTGTTTCTGCCAGGATGTTTTCATTTCTGCTCCTCCCTAAGCTTTTCTGTTTCTCTCATCTCATAAGAGCTGCAGCCGCGGCACAACCTGCGTTCACAAACGCCCCGCAGCTTCTTCAGCCAACCCCTGTCCAACAGCCCAACAGGGCTACCGTTTCAAGCCCCAAGTCCGTAAACCGCCCACCCCCACCTCTCCCCGTCCCTTTCCATATCTCACATACTGACAGAAGCCCTCGAATTCCAGCAACACCAGTCCCAACCGCTTTTGGACGTGGAACATCCCAAACACACGCTACGACATTTACATAATCGCCTCTCCCCCTATTGTGCCTACCCTTCCCATCTTCGCTCTTAGTGAAGTCTACATCCTCGCAATCAATGAATGCCATGTCAAGATTGCTCAGGGTCTCGGGGGTCACTCTGCGGAGAACGTGACATTTACCGTGCAAGATGTTGAATTGGACTGGGCGGTGCCAGCTACCGGTGGGACCCTAAACAACTCCATGTTGTTGCTGGCCTTGTCGACGCTAGTAGATTTAAATGTCCGCCAAAACTCGCCGCTGCCGGAGTTGTTTGCAAAAGATCTGAGCTTTACTGTGGCACATCGTAATGAGAGACGCTATATGGGGAATGGGCGGGTGGGTTTTTCTCAGGACGGTAGTGAAATTCTTGCGAAGAGGTCTTTGGATTCAAGTCCTGTCCCGCAGCTTCTCCAACCACTTACATCCCAGCAAGGCAACACCACCACCTCTCTAAGCTTCAAGTATGTGAACCTTAGGCTTTTCTTTCCTCCGCAAATCTTCCCGTACCGCACACACTGACCTCTATACCCAAACTCAGCACTACCGACCCAGATACCGTCTATGTATATGACATTCCATCCACTCCCTACGTCCTCGTGGTTCAAACCTACTCCCTCTATAGCCTACTTCAATTAGAGGCGCTAGAAGAGGTCTACAACCGCACCCTCACTGACTTCCAAGAAGCCATCGCTCAAGGCCGCGGTGGTAGCACGCCGCAGTCGTTTAGTGTTTTTTACTCGCCCGTCCAATTGATATGGCGAGCAGACATAGTTTGGGGCGGCCTCAATTATAGTATGTTGTCGATTGTCTTTGGAGCACTAAAGCAGTTACACACGGATCCGGCGCCACCTCTTCGCGCCACTTTTAGGAAGATGATTCACTATGATGTTTTCGAGCAAATAGAAGGTCAGCGGTTCGAACTTGGGGGGGGCCAGGTGGATAACACGGAGCCAATATCCAAAAGGCAGTCCGTCAACCCGTTACACGCTAATTTCGCATACCAAATCCCCTCGACACCCTACAATCTCCTCGTAACCGCCTTCACGGACGAACCCGTAATGCCAGCGACCCCGCTAGAGGAAGTCTATTTCATCGCCAAATCAGCCCTCGAAGATGAGATCGCTCAGGGTCACGGATCTACGAAGCCTGCCGATTTGACCTTTAAGAAATTATTCATTGAGTTACTATGGACGCGATCGGATGAGGGAACAGGTCTTAATTACACTGATTTATCGAAAGTGTTTGAGGCGCTGGAGTCCCTTCACATGAACCGCCAAACGCCGTGGCATAGTAGACAGATATGGTACAGTATTGCAGTGCCGAATGCGGAGCAAAGGTTGGTTGCTCTGGGAGGGGGTTCGATTGTAGATTGGCTGGAGATGGGTCCTTCAAACGTCTCGGTGCAAAATTTCAAGAGGAATTTGGTAAAACCTATAAACGCCTGGCCCTCTTACGCATGCCAGCTACCCAACACGCCTTACATCCTCGTTATACGGGCTGTTCCCTCAATCGTCGAACCCCAATTGCCACTCGACCCGCTGATAGCAATCTACGACCTCGCTTACCACGATTTCGCAGACGAGATTAGTCAAGGCCACGGGGGCGACGTTCCCCTTAAGTTTAATATCGTATTACAGCCCTTTGCACTAAATTGGCAACGGGAGGACCCTCCTGGCCTCAATTATAGCATGTTGTTGCGTGTCTACCATTTGTTGGAGACGATCCAAGTAGATGAAACAACGCCATTTCCGCAGGGTTATAGGAGGAGCCTGCTTTTTCGTGTTTTCACCATGGATGATGAAGAAGTTGGGTCAGGGAAGGTGATTGGCTATTCATGACACTCAGGTTTGTTCGAAAGCTGGGTTTGTTGGATTTTGTTGACTATTATTCTTATCTTGTGAGCCGCGAGGTGTAGAAGTCAATTCGTCATTTAGGGTACCTAATTGTACCGTTGAGATTAACACCGCTTTCGGCAATGGCACTGTTGCTGGCACCTGGAGCAATGGCAGTTCAGAAGGTCATTCAGGGCAAGATCTGAGATGGAAGTCCTCTATTTGTGGACGGAGGCGGTTTCAAGAGTTCTATCAGTACTGCTCTTTCTGGGACCGATCTCGCTCTCACTTTCGTTCAATAAAGGCAACGTAGGGTGAAGGTAGTCGTAATAGCTAGACGCCAGCACATCTCATTCTGCCTCCAAGCTGTAAACCGGTATCATAAGGCCACCAGTTCATATCTATATCCTGTCATCTAGAATACCATAAAATAAAGAAATCTAAAACCCAAAGAAAGTGCAATATAGCTCCATCTCCATTCGTTGCTTGTATACTAGTCTCTGCCTGCAGTAGATGCACTAAATCGCCATTGGTAGTTGTAGCAGGCCTTTGCTTGTCACGATTGGTAGCCTCCCAGAACGCTGCAACCCGGAGACAGGATATATAAAATTGTGTTGCAATCTAGGAAGACGGTAATAATTGTATTGCCTGAAGATCTAGAATAATGGAAAGGACGCTTCTATTATACATAATACTAAGCAGCAACAATAGGGGTAGAAGACGCTAGAATAGTAGGAATAATAGAAATAAGCATACCTTAATAGAGGCAGCTAAGCGAGGATCTGAGCTAGGATAAAAAGTAAGTAAATATTATAATATACCCCCCCAGCTTAAGCGGCAATCCGATTAAGCTGTAGATAAGATAGTTATAAGGTTTAAAATATTAACTATATTAAGTAATTATATAAAGCTTTAATACTTCTAATTAAGTAGGGCCTTAGTAAGGCCGTCTATAGATATTTAAGTAGTAGGAGTTTAGATAATAGTAATCCTTTTTACTTAGACTTCCTATCTTAGCTAGTAGCTATATATATCGATATATTTTAATTAAGTTAATAATTTTAAAATTTTATTCTAAATAAGGCCTAGCATCTAGGTATTATTATAATATATAAGTATTAGTTAATTAGTTTTAAAATAGATACCTTTAAAAAATCTCTTCTACTAGATTATTTACCTTCCTATTTTAAATAGGGCTAGGAGCTCTGCTTTAGTACTAGATATAGTTATTATAGATTATTTTAAAGCTTTCTAATTAATAGGGTTTTTATACAGCTAAATAAAATAACTAAATAAGGATTTATAAGTTTTTTAATTATTAATAAATACGGTATCTAAGTTTAATAAAAATATAAGGTTTTCCTTTATCTTAGAGAATTTAATAGTAAGGTATTTAATATAGTATAGATAAAAAAGGACGCAATTAACTACTTATATATATATTAGTAAAGGGTTTATAAGGTACTAAGCGAGCTTAATAATAGTAAATAAAATATTTAGTTAGATAGTAGTAGCGGTGAAGATAAATAACTCTATTTATTACTAGTAAGTATAGATCTGATTATTTATAGTAATACTATTATAATTAATTAGTAGATCTGTTAATAGAGGCGTCTTTATATATAGGCTAGTAGCAGTAGCACTATACTTTTTAATAATCTTTTTAATATAGGAGTTCTGATATAGGTAGAGTATATTATTACTTTAAATAATATAAATACCTAAAAACTAGCTAAGATTACCAAGACTTCTAATTTTATATAAGGTAAGTAAGACTTTTTTAAATACCCTAAATTCTTCTTTATCCTCTACTTAATAGAGGATGATAAAGTCATCGATATAAAAGAAGAGGATAAGTTAGTTATTTATAAAGAGGTAGTCTATTCCTAGTATTAAGTAGAGACTAAGATTTAAAAGCGTTAATATAACTTTTTAAAGCTATAATAGGGGTAACTATTTAAGTCTATAAAGAGCTCAGAATAGTAGGAAATATAATATTTTAATATTTAGTAGTAAAACTATTCCTTTAGGATAATTAATAAAGATTTCTTTATTTATAATACTATTAATAAAGGTATTCACCGTATTATATTATTTAGCAGTGAGATTAAAGCTAGTAATAAGGACTATTAAAGCTCTAAAGACTTAAATTATTAATATTACCGCTATAGTATCTTACTTAGTCTTTTATAAGTCTCCGCGTATATATAATTAGGCTTTATACTTAATAAGAAAGCTAGTATTATCAAATTTATACTTAAATACTTAGATAAGAGGGAGGACTTATTTATTAGTAGGCTATTAAATAAGTTTAAAGATACCTCTAAATTAAAGATATTTAAATTCTTTTAAAGCTGCTTAAGTAAATTATTAACTATAAGGGTGTTTTATTATATTCTTCTAATTCTTTAGTTCTTTAATAAGATAATTACGGTGGAGTCTACCTTTTAGTAGAGGATTAGTAATAAAGGCTGTATAATAGCTAGAATAGTTTAGAAGATTATTAATAGTTATTATATAGGTATACTAGTAATTCCTTATCCTAGTAGGGAGGATATTATCTTTATTAAGATTAGTAGATATATTAGTAGATCTTAATATTAAAGCCCCTACTAGATAGTATTCCTATAGTCTTTCTCTATTACCTTCTCTATTATTTTCTCTAATAGTTTTTCTGATAACTTCTCTAGTTATTCCTATAGGGGTTTCTCTATGCGGTAGCGACAATAACCTTATAGATATATTAACTTTAGACGCTAGTAATAATATATATATATATTCCTAATTAGTTATAACTAGGTTAGAGTCTTTATTAGTATTTAGGGTTATTATTATTAACTTAATAATAATTAGGAGTTCTACTTCTTCCTTATCTTAATTATAAGCTAGTAGGGAATTTGGGATTTTTTATAATATTTAAATAGATTAGTTAAATTTTTACTTCTAAACTAGCTAAGTAACGTTAATATTATTAAGATAATAGAATATCTTTTTATTAAATATAATATCTTATATATATATAACCTTTTATAGGCTAGGGATTTAGATATAAAAGATATTCCTAAAATTATAACTTATTAAATAATTAATATAAGCGCGCGGCTCTAGCTTTAAAAGCTTTAATAGATTATAAATAAAAGGGTAAGTATAATATTTATAAGGCTTTATATAAGTAATCCTAGACTTTAAGTTATATAGACGCTTAAAGGGTATTTTACTTATCTTAAATACTAATATCTAGTTAAGTATATAGGCTGTTATAAATATAATTTCTAGCTATAAATTATAAGGGAGATTAGAAGCTATCCTTATATATTAAGCTTTTATTATAATTAACCTTCTAGATCATTTAATCTTGCTATTTTAGGTAGGGGTATAGGGAGTAGTATACTCTAAGATAATCCTATTCTCTTTTAATATAGCTTTAAAGAGGTTACCTAATACTTACTTATTATCTAACTATATAAAAGATATATTTAACTTATAATATTTTGCTAAGTTGATTATTTATTAGATTATCTTTATTATTTTAGTCTTACTAGAATATATCTATACCTAGTAGTATCTAGTTAATTTATAGATAAAGTAATTAATCTATTAATTAGAATTAAAGCTAGGCTTTATTTATATAAGATTATAAATAACTCGCTATAATAGATATATAAATAGGACTTTAGAATTACTACTTCTTATAATAATCTAATATACCTTTAATAGCTAGTAGGCTTTATAGCTTATAAACTTATTCTAAATATATAATAAGCTAAGTTTTACTTCTTTAACTATAGATAGAAGCTTTAAGATTACTTTTATACCTATATAATCTATAATTTAGTAGAGTTGAGTAGGTATTATATCTAGGATTTTATTTATAAACGTAGCTATTAAAGTAGCTAATAGGGATACTTATTCCACGAGCTCAATTAGAATTAACGGTAATATAGTATTTAACGTAGTAGATAATATATACGCTGTTTTAGTAGTAGAGGGATTATTATATTTAACGATCTAATATCTATTATATAGTTTAAGAAGGGTAAAGTAATTTTCTTCTCCTTTACTTCTTTCAGTATAGAGGGTATTTTTCTTAGTATTTTAATAGATTCCTACTTCTACTGCCCTACTAAATAAGATAAGATTAATAAAGAAGCTAGGTATAAAAGCTATATTTTAAAGCTTTATAGGAATCTTCTAGCTAGTAGGACTATTAAAGATAATATTAATAGTACTATATACTTTTATTAAGTAAGTAGTTAAACTAGATACTAGGTAATCTTAATAGGTAGTAGTATAGATTATTTTAAATTAAGTAGGATTATTATAGATATAAATATTAAACCCTAAATCTAGAATCTAGTAATTAAGTATAGTATAATTAATAGCTTTATTAACTAAGTAGCTAGTAGGAAGGGTAGTAATAATATTAGTAGCGCTCCTCTTTTCCTATATAGTAGTAAAGGTAGTAGGTAGCTTAGCTTCTAACTAGTTATTAGTAGTAGATAAGGTAGATATTTAAATATTTTCTTTAATCCTTTTCTATCTTTTATTTTATCTTCTCCTCCCCTTTTTAATAAGATTTTTTAAAAATAGATTTTTTATTACTTTTTCTACTTTCTTTACTATCTAGGTATTGGACTTCTACTTATAAGGATATCTTATTAACTCTAGGTAAGGATATTTCTTAAATTAATATTTTACTCTATATAGATATTTTTTTAGTGGGTCTTAAGGTAGAGCCGAAGAGCCCTTAAAATTTAATAAATATTCTTATAGAAAGGCTACGCTTATAGATAAAGAGTCTAAGAATTCTAATTTATTTATAATCTCTTATTAAAATATACTGAGTATGTCTATAAAAGTGGAAGTAGGTAGATTATTTTAATATTTTTTTTAAAAGGAGTAGGATAATACTCCTATCTATTTTAAATCTATTAGCTTTATACTATTTATAAAGTAGATAATTATTAGACCTAATTTTATATTTAAATACTTTATAGTCTTTATATCTATATAGATCTTTTCCTATTTAGTTAACTATTTTCTAAGATTTTAACCTCTTAATAGACCTTTATAAAGTATTTTATATTATTTATTAACTTCTAGGAGTCTATTATCTAAATTAGGTATAATAGCCGTTTATAGAGCTATAAGAGTTTTATAGGGAGTAGCTTTTCCTATAATATAGAGGATATATTCGGCTAAGATAGATTTTTATATAGACTAGAGTATATATATAAGGCTTAGAACTTTATTATTATATAGCTTAACGTTCCTATAATATATTTCTAATATATTTATATATATATTAGATTTCTCTTCTATAGTAGTACCTAGGGTAATAGATTAAGGAGGGAGGACTAGTTTAATATAAAGAAGCTTATTTTTCTTAGAAGGATTTATATAATCTTAGATATTTATCTATTTAGCATTACCTTTAATAATTAAGAGCTATGTATACTATAGTAAGGTATATATAAATATAACTATACTTATAGTAGCGTTATATTAACTTATTTCGTTAGGTAATAGATATCTTTAAAGATTTATAGAAAGAGAATTTCAAGGCTAGAAATTTTAAATAAGCGGTAGGATATCTTAATAGGGTTTAGTATAAATTAAGTAATCCTATAAAGGTAAATCTAGGCTTATAATTATTATAATCTAGAAAAATAGTAATAATTATATTACCTAAAGATCTAGAATAATAGAAAGGACGCTTCTATTATATATAATATTGAGCAGCAACAATAGGGGTAGAAGACGCTAGAATAGTAGGAATGGTAGAAATAAGCATGCCTCAATGGAGGCAGCTAAGCGAGGATCTGAGCTAGGATAGAAAGCAGGCAAATATTGCAACAAATTGGCGCTTGTCCTCGAGGAATATCAAAGCCGTTCTTTCCGATAAAACCGGGCCCATGACCTATCTCGTTATGTGGATGCTTATGATGAATCAACATTCAGAAAGTCAATGACCTCCGTAGCGCGGCCAATGTCATGTCGGATTTGTAGATGTTTATCTTTCGATTTTCCAGGCCGAAGATTAGCCAGTTTGCCTCGAACATTAGGATCTCTGGAAATCTGCTGGCGGTATTCGGCTGAAATGGTCAGTAGCTTGTTTTGTGAACGAGTGTCGTACCACCTACTGAGTGCTTCCCGTAGTTTCTTCTCTCTAATTTCAAAATGTTTCATGCTTTCAAGATTCACGGACATTCCGCTCCTTCGCTGTAGAAAATACTCTCGTAAGTCATCCCTTTCCTTCTCGAAGCCTGGAGCGAATCTCTCGGTCATTTTGCTTCTTTTTGTAGCTAGCTTGTCACGTTTGGCTAGTAGCTCAGCCGCAATGTCAAGGACTCGCTCAACTTCTTTTCTCTCAGCCGCATGCGTATCTTGTTGTGCATCGATTGACCCCGACACAGTTGTATTAGGAGAGTTAAATATGGGTACGTTACTTTTGCTCGGGTGAGCTTTGTCTCGTGCCAGTCTTGAGCAGTGACCTCGCCGAGCTGCCCTGAGAGCAGGCAGTAGACAGAACAGTGGTTCCACTAGATCTGGGACGAGGTCGTAACCTTTAGGTGCCAGGGCTACTGGATCGTATTCTAACTCGTCAACGAGATCTTTCCAGCTTTCCAAAGCCATGGAGATCAAGTCGTTCGTCCCCAATAGAGCTGTTATCTCTTTGGCCATCGGGCGGTCTTGGGGTCGCTGGCTGTTAAGCTCATCATGTACCAACTTGTTGAGCTCTTGTTCTAGTGACGAAGTTAGTAGTAGCTTGTAGTAAGTTAATCGTACCTAGCTGCTTTCATTGCAGTGACTCACCTTCCCATACAAGAATGTCCACCAAGACCCTCAAGATAACGCGTCGCAATGGTAGATTACTTCCTCCAGCGTCAAACACTTCATCCAAAGGAATCGCCATCTGAAAGATGCCGGCTCCCCAAAGCTTTAGTCGTGAAGCGGCCCGAGCAATGCCGTAATCAGAGCGCCAGGCTGATATGGTAGTCAGAGTGAATAATGTTTTCTGCTATAAGTAGTGCACAGAAATCATCGGCACTGGCCTCTGAATTCCTAGATCTTCTTCCATGATTGTAGTAGGCACTTGGGATCGTAGTCCTGGACTTGAGGGCTCTGACAAGGTACTGGTACGGCTGAGAGGGCCGACAAGACTACTTGGACGTGACGGACTAACAAGACCATCAGAAACGGCCGAATACCTAGGGGTAGAAATTGATATTTCGCGTAAGTTTTGTTGATGGTAGTCAGGGTATGGTTGCTGGTGGAGCTCCATAGATATGGGCATTTCAAAACAGACGATGGATAAATACCGGAAAGGGCAATTCCCGCAAAAGCGTGCATGAAATCCCCGCCAATCCGATACGCTGGTCATCGGCGGAGGAAGAAAGAGCAGCCAACTGGACGATTAGATCTGACGTGTCACGCCAAATTCGCTCTCTTGCATCAAATCCCTCGCGGGACTGCACTTCGACTGTAAACCCGGTCCGAGTCATGAATCGCCCCGGGAAAGGTAAGTGGTCAAGAAGCAAAAGGACCTGTATCTGTTTCATTAGTTGAAGATCAAAGAGGGTAACAGAGTGTATTGATCATGCGCCCCCAATAATATCGGTCGAGCGCAGCTCGCTTAGCCAGGTAGGTAATTGAACAAGCGTTCTAAGACCTAATATCCACAAGCAAAATCGAGCCGCTCCAACCCCCAACCTGCTGTACAAGAAAGAGGCTTGAGACTGCGCAGGTAGTCTAACCAAATATTGCTGGAGTCAGTACCGAGTGCAGCATAGGAAGGATGCCCTCAGCGCACTTAGGAAGTGGTCTGGATATATGTGCTGCAGTGACCACCTAAACAGGTCATAGAGGTGGTGGATGGATCTAGCGGGATGTGACTTGCTTATTAGCCATCCAATATCTACTCCATAGACCCTTCAACACAACGCTTCCCTGTATGCTCAAGTGTAATGAAATGCTGTAGAAAGAAAGTTTACCGTGCTTTTAGCAACATTCAGTCCGTGATAAAATCGTGCCCATCTCAAAATTTTCCACCAAATTCCCAGAGATGCTCCTGTATACGTAGTCGCAAGCTTTCTCTGGCCGTTTCATAGCCGCCGCCCCTCGGCCGGAGCTATGCAGGTTCTGTAGGTCTGCTCTGGCACGAAATTTGCCTAGCTTATCGTTACTTAGTATGCACAGCCAGGCCCTAGAGTGCCACGTCCAAGTCGTACGACCGTTCTTGACCAACCATACAAGGAGCGCGAGTCGGAATGCGAGACTTTCGTTACGACGGGAATTGTCCGTGCTTTCTTCTTTGGGCCATCCCTTATAGCTGGTGATTACTTCCACACAGAACCAGGACACCCCAGTTATTAATAAGGCTATAACACCAGTCACAATGAAAACCCAGATGTTTTGTCCACTCTTGTTTAGCTGTTGAATATTCATCCCGAAGATCGACGTTGCCAGGTTGAGGGGTATATAGACGAAGGCGAGTATTGTGACTGCTTCTAGTTAGCTCTAGAAAGATAGAGTATCTGCGTTATTGCGCCCACAAATCTTGACTAAAGGCGGTTAGCAGAACTTTGACTTTTCACTGGTGCGGTCACAAACCTCGCTTTCCTTCAAGAATTTGCTGATTTGATAGCTCAATAGACTTCCTCGATTCCTCCAAAGCCAAATTTCCCACTACCAATTGCAAATAGTCTCGAACCTCCGTATCCAACCGGCGCGCTTCGTTATGGATCTGGCTCGTCTCTTGCTTGATCTTTAGGTACGCAGAGCTTTCAGGTAAATAATTCGGATCTTCTACGGAAATATATCTTTCAAAATGACTCATGTCATCGTCTGAATCCTCGACGGATCTGCGGAGCCAGAATCGCTCACGATGAAGCTTGGACGATATGTGATCTACAGCTTGGTGATCACCACTGTCCCTGTCCATTGCGGCTTGGAGCGACAGAAAGCTTTGACGAAGACGGAAGAATTGTGCTCTTATTTTGAAGCCATTCATTTGTAGCAGAGGCATTAAGACTCCAGCAATGATGACAGCGGTGCTATTGGCAATATCAAGATTGCTTCCAGCAAGCGCAGCGAAAGTCTCCTGATATATAGGCAGCCATGCGCGCACACCTCGATCGCGGAAAGGAATTTCATTGTGTTCAAGAGGATGACTTGGAATGGTAAAAGGCGGTGGGTTATTGGTTCTCTGATCAGCAACGCAGCGGAGACCCGATAGCTGCCCCTCCGAACCCATGTCGCAAGCGATCAAAATGATAGGTGCAGCAACAGGTTTATCAAAGGGACATTGACGGACAACAGTAGCAAATGCACGATGGATCACGACATGGCTAGGACGGGGCGGGCGAGTTTCGACCACGTCGTTGACCCAATGCAGCCCAAACATATCAATGAGGCCAAGGAAAAATTGGGGATCTATTCTGAGACCTAACCCCAATGTGTATGAGAGCTCGCGCGATATTCCGCCGCCTATATCCCAAGCTACCACTTGTGCGCGGACACGTTCGCGAGGCTGACAAAGAGCCGCGAGCAGTTCAAGACCTGAGCTGCTGTGGCAACGTCTGAACAACTTAGGCGGTGAGTCTTCGTGTGCTGATACATCAAAAATAGTGCAGGAGTTTAATGTATACAGAGAGGTCAAATCCTCCATTAAGTGCCACAGCAGCTTAAGATCAGTACGATCTTCCCGCTCCATATATGCCTCAAGATAAGCTGTGTAGGAATCGAATCCAGTTTGTGCTTGGATATCTTTTAAGAGTTTTTTACCATCCTCAACAGTATATGGCTTTGCCTCGGATGTAGATCCTTCGACTGCTTCACTTTCGCTGCTCTCGGTAGCGACTGGCGATTGTTGGTCACTCATCTCCGGCGGTCATCGGCCCGGACTTGACACAGGCAGGTTTCTTGTGTCGGCAGTATCGTTGCGTTGTGTAATGACTTGAAGGCAAGTGTTGACAAAATATGAATAAATCCCCGGCCTCGCCGATGTTAAAAATTTCATGCACTCCCGAAGTCTGAGGTCTGAATCTTTGGGCCAATTGATGGGATTGGAGCAAAAGATGTCCGGAGCGGAGTGCAGAATATATACTACAGAATGGCTGTTGTGTATAACATATGTGTGTTATTGCTTGCTGAGAAGTTGTATGACTCTGAAGTCTTATTAAGTTTTTGGAGGAGGGTTGCAGGTGGCTTATTGGGCTTGGCATACATATGACCCCTCACGACCCTATATCCTATCGGGTGCTGACCCTTATCCAACCAATTTACTATTACAATTCCGGAATTACTATATCTGAGAACCGACCACGACTGTTATTACAAGAGATTTTATGATATTTAGTATACGTATGGGACAATATATTGCTGTAAAGAGATGACAAAAGCTCAAAACAGTCCGATGGAGCCTTCTAGTACATATTTAGGCCACTTTTAGGGGCTTATGTCAGGATCTTATCGGAAGAAACCTGCAGAGGTGGATCCCAGCCAATGATGGGATAGCTTCAACTGGACGTCAGTTTCTATTCGCATCATCATAGGCACGAATCGGAATATCACAGTATTGACATTGACAGATTAGTCTTCATTTTCCTCTGTAGCGGCATTGGCTTCTTGGTCTGTGAGACCTCCAATATGATAGGCTGGCTGCAATTCTCCGTTGCAGGTAGAGCGGGTGATGTCTGTCATTCCTAACGTAATATTCTCGAGGGGTGCTCTGAGTCCCCATACTTCGACAATTCACTGTCCTAATAGCTAAATGCTATAACAATAAGACCACGTTCTGATCCGCAGAAGAAATCTCACATAAATAATGCATTTTAACAGGATGAATTGGGCTTTGGAGTTTAACACGTCTGGAAGGCTTCTTACTACGAATACCGACTACTTTGTGACAACATCCGGACTAAAGTATCCCGTAACTTCACGTTGAGCAGGAAGTTCATGCCTCTTCACACCTGGCGAGCCCTGCAATTCCTCCGCATACCGTGGCAATTCCCCAATATCGTCTGATTCTTGCGGAATCACCGCGCCAGAGCCATATTGCCCTTGCATTGCTGAGGGATCTTTATCCCCGGGGAAGCCATGGAACTGCTCCTCAGCTGCAGGTATCGCATTCTTTTTATTGCCCCTTCTCTTGCCATATAGGTATCCCAGGAATGCGACAATGGCCAGAACGATAACGCCTAGTGGTACTCCAAGGCCAATGCCGATCTTGGCTGAGGCGCTCAGCCCACCTGGCAGAGGTGTAGGCGAAGTAGGGGGTGTCGTTGAGAAAAGGGATGCGGAAGAAGCGGGGGAGGTGGAAGCTGGTAGGGACGAAGAAGTCGATATGCGAGAAGAAGTCGATATGCGAGAAGAAGTCGATATGCTGGAAGAAGTTGATATGGGGGAAAAAGTCGATATGCTGGAAGAAGTCGATCCAGGAGAATGGGTAGCAATGGACAACGACGGTGGGGCTGCCATGGAGGAAAAGAGTTCGTCAACTGTGACGGCCGATACGGAGGGAGCGACAGTGTTATCTGTTATGATCGGAACGGGAGAAACAGATGACACGAGAGTGTCACCTATTATGGTCGGTCCCGCGGCAATGGGAGTATCAGTTGACAGCGGAGAGTCAACCATAGTTGAACTTGGAAGAGGCACAGTTGCAGTTGCCGGTAAATATTCAAGCTGGGGATCAACCAAAGCTGAGGCTAAATTTTCCGATCTCGGGGTCCTCTACGGGCCCGGTGAGGATGTTAACATTAGCTACTGTGTTGCGCTTTTCACCACAGAAACAAGAACGCGAACGATCAGGAATCTGCTTATACCTTAGTTCTAGCGCTTCCATTTACTGTTGCAAGGCAGAGAGGAAGAAAGGGAAAAAGGAAGACAGGCAGATGGGCAGAAAGGCAGACAAGACCAGATTGAAAATGGAGGAGTGGGGAGAGAGCTGTATTGGAGTTTGAATCTTGCATCAGGCTGAATGTCAAGCGCGAATTGTAAAACATTGGTCATTATGGAATTGGGAATAAAGCTGGGGGGTTCCTAGCCAGAAAAGACACCTCGCTGTAGGAGACTCCTTCGGTGGCTGGGGTCCATGTTTCAGGGGGTTTGGCGAATTCCCTCCATGACGCCTACTTAAGCGAGCCCTTAAAATTGGCCTTAATAGACCCGCGTCTTTTTGGCTGACCATCAGTCTCTAAACTGATATGATGATACCACCCAGATATGTTTTAGACGATCATAATCGATCCTATGTAAAGAGTCTCAGCAAATTTTAACATCCATTGAGACCGAGAACACGAATTTTGATGGGGTGGACGAGGGACAGCTACCGATGGCATAG
Organism: Cladonia squamosa; assembly: GCA_947623385.2. Classification (NCBI taxonomy): domain Eukaryota; kingdom Fungi; phylum Ascomycota; class Lecanoromycetes; order Lecanorales; family Cladoniaceae; genus Cladonia; species Cladonia squamosa. Next base: position 971,395 of record OX392378.1, on the reverse strand, counting down.
ACGAAACACTGCGGCGTATCAGATTTGGCCCCCAAATTCAAGATTGCATGAGCTTTCAACATCATGGCCAAGGGCCGCCATGAGACTAATACAGGTGAACCCCAAGATTTCATCTCTAAACCCATGACAGCCTTGTTCGTTAAAAGAAAGTAGAGAGTTGTCTGTGCGAGTTTGTTATTTGAGTGAAGAGACCAACAGAAAAAGTCGTGATTTACGCTAACCCTTCCGGGCAAGCCCTGACCCTAGCCCGATATCAATGCCCCAGTGCCAGAGACTTTTGGGGTGTACAGGCCCAAAATGTACCTTAGTGGCCACTTCTAGGAGAGACCAGACCTTATAGACCTTTTATATAGCTCGTTTCCGGCCCCAGAACACGATATGCTCTATGCCCGAGCAGCAACTATCTGGGCATCCTTCTCACGATAATTGGGGTGGGTCTGTAGGGTTGAAAGCTTGACATGCCAAGACCATTCTCCCATGTCAAGACTTTTCGTGTTGGTCTCTGCAAGATACTAAATGAACATACAAGACTAAAAGACCATAGAAGTATTGAAAGGCGATACACTAATTCTCTCCGTGGGCAAGAAGAGGTAGTCGAAGATACGCATCGAAAGCTCAAGCCAACTCTGGCCTTCCCACTGCAGATCGACCTCCCGAATCTCTTGCATGCTCGACAGTAGATATACCACTCAGCTCCCTTGGAGCAGTCAGCGCTGGTACCCCGCCGAGCTCGTATAGAGATGCCAAGCCATCCGTGCTCTCTTTCATCGGTGTCTGCATTGTGCTATCATCCCCATATCCAATAAGTCCAAGCTGTGGACTGCCCATAGCAAGACGTATCTCGGCTTCGTTCACAGCAGAACCTGGCGGCGAAGAATGGATAGCAGGGATACTGGCTGCGTACATTTGACGAGAGCGCTGCTTGTGTTTGAGATAGCGGTAGATCGAGAAGACGAGGAGGGCGAGGCTAAGCGCGCCGAGGGAGACACCGATGCCGATGCCTCTTTTTGAGGAGGAGCTGAGACCTGGCGATGGGATAGGGGAGGCCGGAACTATGTTGGTGGGGAATTGGGTAGTAAGTGAGGTTGTAGCTGGAGTGTAGGTGGGTGAGATGCTAGTCGGTTGGGTAGTCGATGAGGAGGTGGAGGAGGTGGGCTGGGCCTGTGCGGTGACTATGGTTGTTTTTTAGCTGATGTTGACGGCAGAAATTATTGGTTTGGAAGAGGGGGTCTACTAGTGTAGTCCTGTTTTGTAGATATCTCTACTTCGTCCGTAGTGCTGGTTGTCTGAGCTGGGGTAGTTGTGGCTGCAGCAGAAAGCTGCTCAAACGAAGGATAGGTGCTGGTGGATGAGCTGGCAGCAGCCGAATTAGAGGTAACGAGTGTGCCAATTATTCCAATCGTAGTTGTCTGGGCCGCGGAAGAACAGGCCGCATTATTCTCGTCCATGGCCCTGGCAGCTTTTGTGGGTTGAGAGCTAGCGAAGGAGAAAAGATGGTCAGGAAATATTTTTAGAAGCTAGGAGCAGCAGTGGCAGCCAAGCCCGATCTTTTATGGACGAAAGAGAAAGTTGCCTTGGGCAATAGTCACGACAACCATGAATCAGAAGGATATAAGGAATTAGACATATTACAAACCCTGAGGGAAACCCTTCATAAATTGCCTATAATTTGAGCAATGTCATGATCGATACTAGGCAATGCCAGTTCAAGTGAGATGTCTCGGAAGAATGTCTTGCAATGCCTGGAATCTTTCCGCAAAGGGACATTGGGTGTCGGCTCAAGGTCTAATTAAGCCCTCAAAGCAGCCAAATTGCTGTTAATGAAAATTTCTATGACGATATCCTTTTCAATGAAGCGTCAGTACGAAGTTTGATTCGCTCATCTGTCAGATTTCCAATGTCGACTCAAATATTTTCGAGCGAGAGCGAGTCAGTTGAGTAAGGTGCCCTTTAGGTTTCGATTTCAATGGGGCATCTACCCAATTAGTGAGCTGTTAAATCCTACCAAGCTCATGTGGAGCTGGTCGCAGTAGCCATCGCTGCCTCTAGCCATTCATACATTGAAGAGGGGATTGTATTTCATGAACGGAAATGGTCTTAGGTCAAAGTGCGCTACCAGGAGTTGATGCCTCTTAGTGTCAATCCCCAAGGAGACGTCTTTTGCGTAGCTTTCCTTGGTCCCTAGTATCGTTGGAGACTGTAGAGCTGCCAATCATGTGGTATAGCCGAACTCTGCGGGCTGTAAGTGATGTGTCTGGTGCACAATTCGTACGTCTTTTCGATTAGCTGCATAATTGTCGCAAGGTCAACCGGGCGTTGCAAATGCCGTTGGAGTAAAACACTTTGCATAAACAACAAAGCGTCGAGCTATCTATCATGAAATCTATACACGAAATAGCATCCAGGGAGCTAAGTCGCAAGTTCGCACCTGTATACACCTCCGGTTCCTCCTAGCTCTGTCGAGTATGGTGGTATGTGTTCACCGTGGACTTCGGGCACCGTTCCAACAACGCCGTCCAAACCACTATTCCCAGAATCGGGCGGGACACTATGGCTTGGAGAGGCATCATATGTTCCTTCATCCCAACTACCAACAGTCGTCTCTTTGTTTTCTTCGTCCCCCCGAGGAGAGGAATCCCCACCTCTGATATTGGCACGATGCCCAAGGCGAGAGATACGCTTGTACCTCTTGTGACGGTATATCAGGAACCCTGCGACGGCCGAGGCCACGGCAACTCCCAGAGGTACGCCCAAGCCGACGCCAACCTTAGAAGAGGAACTTATAGCTGATGATACAGCCGCAGAGCTGGAGGCGCTGGCTTTTGAGGAAGCTGCTGCCTTAGAGCTTGCCAAGGACGAGCTAGCTGATTTGCTACTCCGGCTACTCGATGTGGTTGTCTTACCGCTAGCCGTCGACGTTGTTGGAGAGGATGTTGTAGTCGGACTTGAAGTTGGGGTTGTAGAGCTTGCTAGAACAGGATTAGTCGTATAGAAAGTTGAAGTGCTTATGGCTGTATCACCAGCACTTGATGCTGCAGAAGCTGAGCCTTGTGTCGCAGCACTTGCTACCGAGTTGGCATTCTGTGTCGCAGAGCTTGCAACCGCCAGAGCTGCTGCTGTAGGAATATTAGCATCCACGTGCACTCAGACATGGGACTTTTCTTGGTCTGACAAGCGGCGCTCGGGGCTGTGTCCTCTGTTGCAGAGCTTGCTACTGCATTTGCTGCCACTGTAGACAACGTCAGTTTCCAATTCAGATATGGTAGACACGGTTCAATGGCTGACCTGTCGCGCTCGATGCTATAGCCAACGCACTGTCTACGTTAAGGGTCGGGATACTGTCGACTGGGGATGGGTCGACGTTCTGCGCGGCCACATGGCCAATCAGCAGCGCCGCGAGGGTAGATGTCAAGAGCAGCATCTGAAGCACCTCTTAGAGCACCAAACACCACGGATTTGAAAATATTCTATATCTTGAAAGAGAAGCTTACAATTGAAGGTAGTGAAAATAATGCGAGGAAAGCGAGGAAAGTAAGACATAACAATTATTGGGAGTATCAGCGCATTTAGCACCACAGGCTGGACAAGCATCTTTAATTCACTGGCCGAAGAACTCCCTGTATGTAGCATGACGTACACCAAAGACTAGCACCAGAGCTTCGCCGAAATTTATCGCAAAGAACTTGATAAGTAGGCGAGCTGTAGCATATTATGCGCCGCGGGTCCTAGGAGACTTTCTGCAGAGAGCTCACGAGGGCGTTGGCGACTACAACCCTCACACTTGTCACAGACAATATCACGCCTGATTGTCCTCGCAAAGAGATGTGGACAATAAGAAGCACGGTCATCGAGTGGCAGCGGGCCTGCCATGCTAGGACTTATCTCGGTGGCCGGGGCTTCGGGGGGTTGACGCAAGTGGACTAAGGTTTCCTATTTGTGGAAACACTTGATATCTGATACAGGGTATGATCACCATGGACTAACATGCGACTGTACGTACTGCCCACTTCCAAACTTGAATATATGCATAATGATGAACAATGACAAGGGGTTTGGGTCAAATTTTGACCAGTCGTGTCGTTCGCGGGCCTCGGTACGGACGAGCCCGCAGCTAATGAGCTAGCTGAACATATGATCGGCGTAGGGCAAGAGCTTGGTCAAGCACGGCAGACCAAACACAGCCCCAACCGCGTTCTCGAGATGACTGATGGCTCGACTAGGATATCTCTCGAGACGCTAGACGCCCTCGAAAGCCGTCTCCAGAGGGTTAACTGGTATTTGAGTGGAGATAATGAAGGGGGTGAAGTCTTGCAGAACGTGAAAGCGGAAGGAAGGGATCAGACGGTGCAGGCTCGTCTAGTGAGGTTGGAGAACGATTTAGGCAAGCTCTCATCCAGATCGCACGAGGTTCGTGAACTACTCAATCTTTGTATGTCTGCCTACCCTGCCTGTCGTCTAATTCTAACGTGGAGTCCAAGATTCGAAATACCCGGATCTCTTCCAGTCTACCACATCGGACGTGCCAAGTACCCTGTCCACTGCTGAAATACTTGCTATCATCACTGCATGTGCTACCTCCTACCCGACGACGGCATCTCGTCTGAATGCAATTCAAGACCTTCAAATTCCAGCTGTTGACGCGTCTGCTTCGTTGATTGCACTACACCCACGGCTAGCCAAAGTTGAGCTACTTCAAGAGTCACAAGCAAGGGAAATGGGTCTGCTGAGAATTAAGACTGCATCCGCCATCCAGAGATGGTACGAATTGGGTGTTTTGGGGGAAGGCGAATGCTGGAGCGAATGGGAATCCAGGGCCGTCAATGCGGAGAAAAGAGTTAGAAGGGCCGAAATCGAGCAAGCTCAAGAAGCGAAAGAGAATGAAGCATATCAGCCATGAAGTCACTCAGAATGAGGGAGCACGAAAGGCCCCATCTTCAGCCAAGCCAAACCTCGAGCAGCGGCTGTGAGCAGTGGCGCTCCCACAACTTGCTTCATATAGCCACCCGCATCGGCGATTCAAGACAATGTACATTTCTCGGGCTACTATGCAGCCACACTGAAGCAGATGGATGCATTATCGAGACCTCCCCAAACCGAAGATAGAGGGAACGAACATGGTATGACCTGAGTCGTTTGTGGCACAGCATGTTACCAACTGTCCGCTACTCGCATATTTAAAGGATAGTGGAGGACAGCACAGAATGTGGACTCTGGGTCCTCTGTCTAACGAGAGTACAACATTATAACGAGCGGGAGGCGTATAGAAGGCGTACTATTATTGTTTATCAGCATTCTCATTACGAGAACAATCGCGTTTCAAGACAATCAAGAAGCTGTAAAAGTGGGGATTACATTCGCGAAGTCCTTCTGCAATCGACTTAAGTAGATTCGCGCACCGTAGAATTGATCTATGCGTGGCCCATACCACGCTGTATCCGCGATAAAAAATCTATGCGCACTGTCGCACCAACAAAAGCTCCGTTGTACCTGATCTTCAAACGCCCAAACAAACATCCTTTTTGGCCCGGTTCGCCTAGGCGGTCTGGAACTCGTGCGTGTCGTGTCCGGAGAGCTCGGTGGTCATGTCCTTAAGATGGAGCCATAGCCGGAAGGCGTTGTACCAAGTGGTTTTCCCCGCTTGTTGCTGACACTGACGCCAAGGGATAGGGACAGCCTTTGTCCTTCAACCTGCAAGAGGCAGGAAGGTAAACAATCATCACCCATGGGTTGAGTGTCAAAACAAATCCTCACACTGCTGTACTTAAGCTTGTCTTCAATCGCAAGGCAGTTGACCTGATCTATTGGCCTTCCGTCCTTCGCCCATGAGTTAATTTTAGAGGCGCCTGCTGCTACGCCCGAAACAGAGTACAACCGACTCCCTCCTGTCGCAAATCCAACAACCCCAACACTCCACCTCCAACCATCCGACTTCACTTTCTTCACACGCTCATTCATTTACCTTTCACTATTCACACTTTTCTGTACAACCAGTCGGCCATATATATTCGCACTTCTTTGGCCAGTGCGAGCGATTAATCATCCACTTTACATCTGTGTCTACTGCGCCGCAGTCTGTCGAACAAAGACCTACGTCTCTCCTTTCATCTCTCAACACCTGCATTCGTATCACGACATCCTCTTAGATTTCTGCAACACCTACTCAATCCAGACAATCGTGAAAAGGAGGTACCTGTGTTTTGAAGGCAGGGATTTGAAATCGTGTTGGCGTCTTCATGCCATCATCCTACGGCAGTCTTGAATCGCCATCTTTCAGAAAGATGAATGGCAATTTGGAAGCCAACTCTGGGAGGCGAGGTGGCATGCGAGGATTTAATATTGGTGGGTACAGCAATGTCAACGGAAGTCATGCATACTAAAGAGCATGTAGGACATATTGTTGGCGATCCATTCGCGCTAGCGACGGTATCTATTGCATACGTACGTATTTCCTTATGTTTGGACAAAGTCAGAGACATAGGTTAAAGGCTAACCATTGGATCGAATAGCTTGCGTGGCTCATTACCTTTGTCGCATCCCTCATAGCAGCTCTCCGAAATGGTGCGTTTCCGAATTTCGCGTGGTGGGTGATAGCATACATGTTCTGCGTCGTGGTCGGTGTCTTCATAGTCGTGGGCTCGGATTCGACGCACACCTATCACGTTGCCGTAAGTATACACCTCAAGCCGTCTTTGCACTTTATTAACCCTTCACAGATCGTTGGATTCTTAGCCGTTGGACTCGTCTACATGCCATCTATTATCAACGTCCTGGTATACTCTTCAGATGGCGCCAAGGAAGCTTCTGCAGCTGGGTTTATCTTACTTTCCATGGTCATGGTAAGCGCCTCGAACTTTCGTTCCGCAGGCTCTGTACTGACACGTCCTCAGATAGTGTGGATATTCTATTTCGGTTCCACACCGCGAGCTTCACATAGAAGCTACATTGACTCCTTTGCACTGCACAAAGAACAACGAGCCTCAACACGCAACAGCAGACCTATGAGCCCGCACTTTGCAAATGGCCCTGAGACTACTCACACCAACACTCAAGCGCCACAAATGTATACATCGGCTCAGCTTAGTGGCTTCGAAACTTCTTCGCCTGTATCAGGTTACCCTGGCGGGCTTGCAGGGCAACAAGTACAACCACGCTTTGCACAGGGTGGCAGAGATTCTCCATCAAACCAGACACCTACCACAGCAGCACCACTTGGAGGCATAAGCGAGCAGCATGATCCGAGAAACGACGTCACATCGCCTACAGAATACCCATACCGTGCGAAAGCGATCTACTCTTACGAAGCCAATCCTGATGACGCAAATGAGATCAGCTTTTCGAAGCATGAGATATTGGAGGTTTCAGACGTCAGTGGAAGGTGGTGGCAGGCAAAGAAAGAGACAGGCGAGACAGGTGAATTTCTCTCCTGCCCTGGTCTGTGTTGTTGACGCTAACATGATAATGACAGGTATTGCACCGTCGAATTATTTGATCTTGCTATGATGCGGATATACCCCCAATCGTGTAAATGATTCCCACGGCTTTTTGTTCTTCCATTTTTCTGCAGGCGCGGCAGCGCTACCAAGATTTTGTGGATGATCTTGTTTTATGCATGAGACACAATGTCAGGATCAGATGTGGGGAAAACGACATCTTGCCATGCTGGCAATTGTTCGGGTCGGCGAGCAGCCGCGGGATTTGGCCAGAAATTGGTCTTCAGGTAATAGCGAGGGGAGTTCGAGGGAGTTAGCGGCTAATAAGATACGCCTTCCCGACATGTATAAAAACTCTAGAGCGAATAAAACGTTTTCTTCCTTAAGCCCCCAGCCGGGGTTTGCATGTAAAGCCATTTTCGTGCGATGTAATACCGACAGCTCCCTTTGTCACACTGGCTTGTCCTCGTCCAGTCGCGACCTGGCCAATGCGTTTACCCACGCTCGCTTTGCGTCCTGCCATACCATATGAAGAATGAAGACATCAATTGCTAAACAGCCTAGTCAAGCAAAAGTCGAGGCCAACAACGTTTACGCCACTTTAAGCCACTTTGATCCACAGTGGAACTTCGCTTATCACACAAAAGGAATCACAGTCTCTTCATTGCTCGTCACCCACTTTTCAATACGATTTGTACACTATACCCTTGTACCTCCGTTCTCATCGTGGAATATACTTGTGCCATGTTTTTTGATGCTATACTATCTCCTTCAGGCTCGTTGGACCGGCCATCAAAGTAGCATCACGAGGCTGCGTCACGTTAACCATGATTTGCCAACCCTGTGCAACGGGCACTTGCCTTCATAGCGATGCTTGTATGTCATGTTACTGTGTGTGTAGCCACGATTTATTCAGCCCTGTTCAACAGCTTAATGGAGCGGCTTCCTTACCAGACAAGGACGAGGTGTATCGCGAACTCAAGGGGGCGCTTGTGAGGTTTGGGCCTGGTGCTGAGGTTTGTGGTGTGGAATTTTCATCAGACGACTATTGTGAGGTGCGAATTTCATGCGAACAACAAGCCTCTGTCACAGAACAGGTTCAAGATTATCTGGCCACATTAGGAGAAGTCATACCAAAGTCATGCATTACATCGATGGAAGGTTGTGAGGGCACATGCCACTCTACATATATCAGAGTCAAAGACCAAGATTATGCAGAGACGCTGAAAGCCCAGCTCGGATCCTTTAGACACTTGAATCCCGGATTCAAGGTGGACATAAAGCACCGCTCATTGGATGATTGGAGTACATCATGCTTTTCAGATATAAGTTCTCAGATGGATTCAATCAGATGCTACTGGCCTAGACCATCTCGGAAAGCCTTGCTCCATTTCGACACCATCACTCATGCCAAAGAAGCCGAGAAGATCCTAAATGATGCTGAAATAAGAATTCATGGCCGTCGGATAAATGCTAGGTATAAAGCCCCGCATGGCCATTTTGGGCTACCGGGAGTGCGCATTAGGTATCTGGACACCAACGCAACTTACCAAACAATAATCAATAAGCTCCCCTTGAACGTGCGGCCAGTCGCTATTAAGTTGGAAGATCCCTCGTATTTGACAACATTTCCCGATGTCAAGCGTGCTATGATGGAGCTCTTAAGTCGATATGGGCCGGTAGAGGATTGTCAAGTCACCGAAAAGTGCAATTCTAGAGAGTCACGGGCAATAGTACGATTTCGAAATTTTGCAGATGCACAAGCGGTAGCTCGCGAACTGGATGGGTATCGACTGCCAGAGATAGGACACTCTCAGCTTATGACGAGACCTAACGTTTCACTCCGTTTCAGAGAAATCCCAGGCTCTGTGTTCGATGTACTCATCGAAGAGATGTGCAAGCTTCGCGAAGATCTACATGAGATAGGACAAGTACGAATGGAAGTTGGATACGAAACGAATCATGGCCAGCGAGAATCTATTGGCATTCAGCTTGATGGTAGACATGTCTCGACTGTTGCAAAAGCGAAGAGAGCTTTACAGAATCTCTTAGCTGGAGATGTGGCCATGTGGGGACCCTCCAAGCTTTGGGATAAATGGTTTGCGAAATCAAAAGGTTCAACCTTCTTCGCGGCATTGAACGCAATTCACAAGGGATTCGTTCGTGTGGATGTCAATACGGAGCAGATCTTCCTGTACGGTTCCGCTGAGGTGAGAGAGGGCATGCAAAACGCTATTGTCAATGAACTAGTTATGCAACAAAGGCAGAGCATCGTACTACGAGATCCCAAAGACCATGAGAGAGCAATGCAAGGGGTTTGCAGGAAGATCGTTGAACCCACCGCGCACCACGGAGCTGGTATGTATGTTGGATCTAGCACTGAGAAGATGACCATCAATGGCGCTGGTGGAAATTTTGATGCTGCAACTCATCTTTCTCACGAGCCCAACCTTCGGATTCATGAGAACAACAATAGTAAGCCGGACTGCTCAGTCTGCTTAAGCCCAGCCTCAGATCCGTTTCAGACGACGTGCGGTCACACATACTGCAAGAGCTGTTTCGCCCACCAATGCTCTGCCGCAACCAGCAATGGCACAATCCCCATCCGATGTCTAGGCGATTCAGACAACTGCTCTCACATCTTTACACTTGAGGAACTGAAAAGCTTCCTCACACACAAGTCTTTTGAGCAATTGCTTGAAACGTCGCTCGCACAGTACGTACGTAGTAATCCTAAGTTCCTCAGGCACTGTCCTACGCCCGACTGCCCTTCAATCTACCCTCTCACTACTAAATGGGACACAATGCTTTGCCATTCCTGTTTGAATTTCATATGCATCAACTGCCAAGCGCAAGATCACGATGGCATGAGTTGCGAAGCATACCAAGCCGCTATCAAGGGCGAAGAAGAATTCACGAAATGGAAAGAGGAACATAATGTCAAGGAATGCCCAGAATGTGACGCCCCTATTGAGAAAATCGATGGGTGTAACCATGTTGAATGTACAAATTGCACAAACCATATCTGTTGGCAATGCATGGCCTCATATTCGACCGGCCCGGAGGTATATAAGCATATGCAGGAGGAGCACGGGACATTTGTGCCATTAGGAGAAGGATGGGAAGAAGAAGAAGATGATGATGATGAAGAAGATGATGAAGATGAAGAAGAAGATGATGATGATGAAGAAGATGCTGCATTTACTCCTGAACTTGAGCTCGCAGCCAGGGAAATACCCAATGTCGAAAATCCATTAAACCACCAAGGGCATGGGCCTCCTATCCCAGCGGCGCAACCACCCACCCCGCCACCTGCTGTCCCTACCCCACTACCCTTCAACCACGCACGCATGGACGACGCCTTCTTCGAAAACATACTCCCGCCAGCACCTCCCCCCACCAACCCCGCGCCTCTAGACACCCCCCCAGCACAAGGTCCTCCCACCCAACCTCCAACTCGCCGCCATACTGACGAATTCATGAACGCAATAATCTGGCTCACCAACATGTTCCGCAACGTCGCACCGCGGGCCCGCCATCTGCATCTCCCAGAGCCTCAGCCACCCGATCTCGCTACCAACAACGATATCCACATGACTGAAGCCGACGACGAACAAGATACAGAATCTGATTCCGATTCCGACCTTTCAACCACCGCCTCCTCGCGCAGCCACACAACCGCATCTGATATCCCAGCTGCACACTCTTACCCGGAAAGTGATGATGATGAGGAGCTCGATTTTGAATCTCCTCCGTTCTTTGATGATGGGATGTATTAGATTACCCCCCCCCCCCCCAGCCAACCCTTCCGTCAAAAACTCCACCTCCTCAATATCAGAGAGGGAAGGGCATCGAGTATGGATTCTGATATGGATGAGAGTCGATATGTGAAGAGGGAGGGAGAGGGAGAGGGATGCGTATGGAGATGTGTTTGCTTATTGGTGATCTGATCAGGTGATTGGGATTGGGATTTGGGTATAAACATTTTGTTTTTTTTATGCGGGGACGGAGTTTCGAACGAAGATTTGTGTTTGAGTATTTACTTTTATTGCTGGAAGATTTCCCTATTTGCTTGTGGAGAGGAAGGGAGAGTGGGATGCCGCGTAATGTAATATATCTTAGGGGAAGGATGGGGATTGCGTGGTATGTAGTGATGTTAGAGAATAGTAATACCTTGGGTTGGCGTTTTAGGTAGATATTATATTAATTCACTTGGTTATACTTTTTATGTATTTCTGAGTCTCCTGCGGTAGGTCAGCTTGAAGGTGTAAGAGAAGGAAGGGGTATGAAGAGATGTATGGCGCTGTGAAATGGGGTTTGATAGGGGATTGAGGAAGCAAACGATTTGATGATGGTGATTATGTTCGTATGTGTTCTTCAAATAAAGATTTATGAGTCAAAGACCCAGCAGGCCCATAGAGCTAATTTGGCGGGAGGATATGAAGACTGGAGGACGTATCTTAGGTACCAGTGGTATATGTAGGACATATGCTACAAAATATCAGCTATATCATGTCGAGCCCACTTATTCAACGTGGCATGAGGTGACATGAAAATAGCGCTAAGATCCAATATACACCTCTCACCCTATACTCCCTCCCCTCCCCTCCCCCAAACCAAACTACCCCTCCTCCTCCCTCCCCACCACCCCACCACCCTCCCTCCTACTCCTCGCCCCCTCCTTCAATTTCTCCCACCTCTCTCTATACCTCCCCACCACCCCCCTCAACTTCTCATTCTCCTTCCCCAACCTCTCCACCTCCTTCTTCCCCTCCCTCACCTCCTCTTCCAACTTCGCTAACCGGGCTTCTATATCCCCATTATTGTTTGCTCCAGCCCCCACAACGGACGTGGCGGGTGATTGTTTTAGGCTTGCGCGTATGCTTTGGTGGAGAGCGGTGGAAGAGGCTTGGGCGCCTATTTCGAATTCCCATAGGCGGCGGGTTGTTTTGTCGAGGACGTCGCGGAGGTTTTCGTTTTCGTAGTGGAGTTCTTCCATTGTTTTGGTGGTGGGTAAGCCTGTGCCTGCGCCTGCGCGTCTGCTTCCGCGGAGCAGCTGTGGGGATGGCGGGCCGGGTGTTTCCCGCGCGTCCACGAATTCGTCGAGGTCTTCGTTGCTTGTGCGAGTGTTTTCTCTTTCTATATTGGGGTAGTGGTGCCCTGGGCGAGCAAGGATGCTGGCGTACGGCATTGTGCCACCGGTTGTGGGAACAACGTAGAAGGATTCTGCGGCGCCGAGGGGAGGGCCGCCGGGTTCTTCGCGGACGGCGCGGAGGGCTGCGCGGGAGAAGAGACGGGAATAATTGGGTTCGGAGGTTGCGCGATCGGAGGGTTTGGTTGGAGGTCTGGTGGGGGATGTGGGCTTCTCGGTCGGAGGGTGAGGTTGGGGCTGGGGTGTGTCATCTTGGTTTAGGGGAAGGCCGGCGAAGGCGAGGGGGGCAGAAAGCTTGGAGAAGAGGGTTTCAAATGTTGAGTAGAAGCGTTGAAAGGGTTCGTCAGATTTGGGCGACAGTGGTTCGGGGATGTCTGACTCTGAAGGTGGGGCTTTGCTGGACGGAGATGTGGGCTGCGAAGGTGTTTGAGATTGCTGTGTGCCCTTTTCTCTTTCCGAATGAGATGTTGACATGGCGGTCGAGGGGACATCTCCCAGTTTCGACCTCCTTGATGGACTGAACACTTTTCCTTCTGCTTGGTGTTGAGCTAGGACTGGCGACGAGACCTGACCACTCCGTCGTTGCCTGTTGGACGGAATTCCTCGGGCAGATGCGAGGTTACTGGCGATGGAAGAGCTGACATCGCGCTGTGGTCGGTGGGCAGCCGGCAGGGTTTGCGATGCAGGACGGTATGGGGAGCCAGCATGAGCTTGTGGAGCTGGGGATGGAGGCTGTTGTGGAGCGAGCGTTACTTCAGGTGTGGCTTCAGACAGCTGAGTGATAGGGTTCGAGTTCCGGAACTTCAGTAGTTGCGCAAGCTTTTGATGATGCTGCTCGAGCAGCTTCAGGGCACGAAAAGCCTGCTGTTGTTTTAGCTTAGAATACTAAACATATCCAACGCAGCTTAGACCTCTGAATTTTCAGTCCCTTTCGCCGCAGTTGCGAACTGGCCCGCCGCCAAGTCATGTTCTTCAATAGCGGCGTTCGGGGTATTTGCTTTGGAAGCTTTGAGCGCATGGGATTGTGCCTGGTAAGGCAACAGTCAGTATAAATCTGATTACTGGCATTCTGGAAGGCCTGACCAAAATCAAGGGTGCGCCATCCATAGTAATAACGTGGGATGAAGTAAGTGACGACGCTGGTAAGAAGGATATCCAACGATCTCATAGCAGAAAGATGTGAATGTGATATTGAGGCTCTGCTGCGGGAGGCATTGACTCATAAGGCTGCGCTAGCGAGCTTTACCTGACTCGGCTGTTGAGATTCGATAGCTGCTCATCTTGACGTCCTTCATCCTGCGCAGATTGGTCAACAGTCGAGGTCAGATATGGGCATATGCTGATTGCGTGACATCGAAGCTTCGCGCAATGTCTTCCAAAGCAAGCTATCCGAGGTGGTTATGCTTGGACTATCTAATTGCTTCATGGTTTATGAGGTAGTGCAGATATGTTAAAGGTGACGGAGTGACAACACTGAATCTGAGCAGGCCAACAATTGCTTGTCAAATAATAACATGAGGGTAAATAGAAGGTAGTTGTGTATCGAACAATACTTGATGTATCACCTGATATCGGCTTTCAATTGCAGTAAATATCTCATACCATATGATTCCCACGAAATCCCCATTTCATCCCATATCATCTTGTATTTGATTTCAGGCCTTGAGGTTCGAGTATTGCATTCGCACGCGTTATAGAGCCAAACGCGTCATCGTTGGTTCATGAGTTGTTCGATTTGGGAAATCTTGGCGATCGTTCGCCAAGACATTCAGAACGAGTTGTTCCTAGCTTGCGCTCTACGAGTACGCCCCTCGTCATCAATATTCAATGGCGAGAAAAGACGCCTCACACCTCTCCTTTCCCTTATTAGTTCCTGACACTCGTTCCTATGCTCCCTACGGACGCTACTATTCCTTTAATATACTATGACTTAATGATACCCACGCTCATCCCCCTAACTGACTTGCGAACGAATTCGCCTTCATGGACCGCTCAAAGGAGCTTTCCCCAGCGCCATCCGCCTCTGGGACACCTGTCAAGGGTATAAAGAGTGTCCTAGCCAAAGCGCGTCTTGGCCGGAAAGATAATCCTTCCACTGCCTCTCTCAATGGCTCAGATGAAAGTGAAATTGGTGGCCTCAGGAATTCGGTCGAGTCGGTGGATAAGACACGTGATGGCGGACGATCCAGCGTGGATGACGGCCTTCCTGCTGGTCCCAGCGGCTTGTCCAAGCTAATACCAGGCCGGATTAAAAAAAAGAGGAAGAAACGCGAAGAGGCCGAGCAGCTACAACAAGAGTTAGCGGAGGGACGAGGTCGCAGCGCCGACGATCAGACAGCTACGGCCGCTGTTTCAAGTCGCGAGGCTGGCAATGAGAGTCGCACAACGTTGGGAGATGAGAATGGAAGTCTGATTACGGTGGAATCTGATATCGAGTCGTAAGCAGACCCGCTTCTTACTTCTTACTCCTTAGCCTCTACTTTATATTATGCATGCATGCCAAGCATTTTCGGCTAGCCTCGTGCTTCCGGTGCCGCGGTTGAAGGATTTAACCCTCAAGGTTACATGCCGCACGATGTCAGACGCCGCAGGCTGTCAACTTCGACGACTGAACAGGGCACTGTAGACATACCACATTCTCAAATTTGTGTTGCTACTCCTTCCTTACTATCTGCCGCCTCCATGACTGCTCCTGGCTCCAGCTTTGAGCCCGAATTTACGTTTAACTGACCGAACAAAGACCAGCTATTTCTCCCATAAGGCCTCCTGTTATAAGCCACCCTTCTCACATTGGCTACCTCACCTCTTCATCGCCCCTGATTAAGACCACCCCTACGACGGATCCACTAGCCGCTCAGTTAGACGGTCCGGACTTCCAAACCCCGCAATACCAAAAGTCGTATACCCTACCAACTACCACCAGCGCAACGTCTCTATCTTCAAATCTGGCACCCCAGCATGTGGCGACAATGGATTCTAGGGAAGGAGGGAGATCACTTGGTGCGTCAGACGGCAATAGAAGCCGTGGAGTCTCACCTGGTGCTAGAATAAAGGACGTCTTTACAGTTGGCTCGCGCAAGAAGGACATTAGTCCTCCAAAGAGTCCAGAACCTGGTCCTTCAAAGTCATCTGGTGATGGAAATGCTCTCACTGGATTATTCAAGAAAGATAAGAGGAACAGTGTTGCAGGAAGACCTGCGCTCGAAAGTGCTCAGCCAGTCGAAGATGATCCAAAGAGTCCTACTATGAGCATGCGCAGTGTACCTACTATAGTTACCGAACCCAGCACGCCTCCAAAACGCTCGCTCGAAGCGCCAGAAACACATGTCACTCCTCCGACCCCAACCGATCAACGTCCAGAGACGGCCAACAGTCCGTCGCTGAACAGCAGGCTTGCTGGTTCTGAAAGTACCAATGGGATTACGGTTACATCTCCTTCTGGCAACATGATCTCTCACCGCCGCGTGAGGTCAGACTCCGCTACCCAACCTCCAAGCAAACTCTCAAACGTCATGTCTGCTCCTCTTACACCTATGATTGAAGAATCAAAGACGCCAGGAGCTCGAACGCCGGGTCAACAAGGTCCACCAGGTGGCGGCTTTTTCTCGTCTGTCTTTTCAGCTGCGCAGAACGCAGCAAATCAGTTAAGCAACAGTATCACGAATAATAATCAAACACGGTCTCGAAGTTCAACAGGAGGAGAAGAGGTCGACGAGAAAAGGGAATTAGAAGGCACTGCAGATGTGGTTGCTGAGGCTGAAGACCGACCCGTGAGCCAGGAGAAGAAGCTTGCGGTTGATACTTTGGGCAGTGGCGATTTGAGCCTTAGCCACTTAGGCATAAGCACAGACTTTGCCGGCAATAATTCGTCCACTTCGACGCTGCCGAACGGCTCGTCCGAGAAGGGCGACAACGGCAACCTTGTTCACCGGGAGGAAGCCGCTGCACGCGCAGAGGACGTGTCGGCTGCTCGTGCGGTATCTGCAGCTTACAGCGAACAATCGTTACAAAACAGCACTATAACGCCAGTGGCTGAAGACGTTGCGGCTGGTGTCAGACCAAGGTCAACCTACGAATCCAGCATCATGACAGGCGATAAGACCCCTCCCAATGGAAGTCTGTACGAAGGGAATCAGGGGATTCGTCGTAGTGGTAGCGTTCGTAGTCGGGTGCAAGAAAAGATTACCAAGCGACATCGGAATAGTTCCTCTGCTACGGGCGGGACTATTGCAGCAGCTATTGCAGCTGGGAACGCGGCTCTTGCAAATCCAGCTTCATCAGGCACTACTCCAAGACTTACAGGGTTTGCGGTAGCCACTAAGAAACGCAACCGAGATTTCCATCAGTTATTCCGCAGCGTACCTGAAGATGACTACCTGATCGAGGATTACAGCTGCGCATTGCAACGTGATATCATCCTGGCTGGAAGGATATACATCTCAGAAGCCCATATTTGTTTTTCGAGTAACATTCTTGGCTGGGTCACCACGCTCATAATAAGCTTTGATGAAATTGTGTCTGTCGAAAAAGAGAGCACTGCAATGGTCTTTCCAAACGCAATCGCTATTCAAACCTTGCACGCAAGGCATACTTTCCGCAGTCTGCTCAGTCGAGAAGCAACCTACGATCTGATAATTGGCATTTGGAAGATCAACCATCCTTCTTTGAAAAGCTCTCTCAACGGTGTCCGGCTTGATCAGGGCGGTACGGGTGACAAGACAGAGAAAGCTGACCCTAGCGGTAGCGATGATGCTAGCGATGCCAGTGAAGAAGAGGAAGAGATATACGATGAGGATGAGGAAGAAGATGAGGGCACAGGCAGTTTCACCGAGGTACCGGAAAGGAGTTTTGACGGCAGTGACCTTCCTTCTGAACAGCAAGTGGGCCGTAAAGCGTCTAACATGGGACTAGCTGCAGGAGCCGCAGCCAACGGTACACTCAACGCTGGCGCAGCGAAAGTCGCAGAACAAGCTACTGGTACTCCTACGACTCAAGACTTCCCGGGTCCACCGACCCATGCGCCCACAGAGTGTGGCGACAGTGACACCCATCTCGATAAGTTCCTAAAGGATGACATTATCCCAGCTCCTCTTGGCAAAGTCTACTCCATGGTGTTTGGTACCGCATCCACCAGCTTCATACCAAAGTGGCTCATGGATGAGATCAAGTGTACAGAGCTCCAAATGGAAAACGCCCAACAGGGTCTTTCTGAAGAAAAGCCGACGCGCAACTTCTCATATATCAAGCCTCTCTATGCCTCTATCGGCCCCAAGTCCACCAAATGCGTCGTAAACGACAACTTAGATTCTATGGACTTCGAAAAAGCCGTCTGTGTTACCCAGAGCACCCAAACGCCAGATGTTCCCAGCGGTAATGTCTTTGTCACAAAGACCCATTTTTGTTTTATGTGGGCCCCTGGTAATGCGACGAGGCTGCTCATTAATTTCACCATCGAATGGACCGGCAAGAGCTGGCTTAAAGGTACCTCACAGATCCCCATACACAAAGCTTCAACTACTAACACTATCTCCCAGGTCCCATAGAGAAAGGCGCAGCAGACGGCCAAAAAACCTACTGCGACGAACTCGTCAAAGCCCTCAAGGCAGGCGTAACCTCCCGCGCTCGCGCCGGCACCATCGGCTCTAAATCCAAATCCAGAGGAAAGCGCAAGAAGGGCGACGCAACTCCCTCCTCCAAGTCCCCCACATTCGAAACATCCTCCACCAGAAAACCTAAAGAAGATACCTCCTGGGGCCTTTTCGAACCTTTACACGGCTTCCTCGGCCCCGTCGCAGACATCCTTGGCCCCATAATATCTCCCAACATCATCATCGGATTCCTCCTCCTCGTCATCCTAATCAACTACATCCGCTCCCCCTCCACATCTTCCTCCTCATCTCTATCCTACCCCATTGGTGGTGTGGGTGTTTCCCCCCAACGCATAGCCGCCTACGAAGAGCTCTGGCGTCGCGAGGAAAGCGATTTGTGGGATTGGATGGAGGAGAGGTTGGGTCTTGCGTATCCGGTGGGTGAGAGGGATGGGAAGGCTGTGGGGGAGGCGAGGAAGGCTAGGGAGAAAATTGGAGGGAAGGGGAAGGGAAAGGGAAAGGGGGGGAAGATGAGTGAGAGGGAGGTGGAGGAGGCGATCAGGGTTACGGAGGAGAGGTTGGGGGTGTTGAAGAGGGTGATTAGAGAGGGTAAAGGAGGGGCTAAGGAATCTTCTTCTGCTGATGGGGCCGGAGTTGGAGAGGTGTCTGTTGATGATGGGGGTGGTGGCGTGTAGTGACTGATCTGAATCTTGTATAGTCGAATTGAGCGTACTAGCATCGTGATTATTGTATCTTTACATGAAGCTGAACCCTTCCCGAAATGAGATAAATGCATGCATGCGTGACCACGGAATCTTCAGGCATGCATGCGGCCATGGTATCATGCGGCTTTGAAGAGCTGCGAGTTTAATTCAAATCTCATGTGCATGTTGCAGAGGTTTTCTTCCGCGGGCGCAGGAAGTGCCACATTACAGAGCTCTTCATTTAACATAGTCAAGCCTATTATGGTAGAAGGTAGCGTATTTGGCTACCAACAAATACTAACAGACTATATATTCTACACCACAGTTTCCTCCTCCTAGCACCATCCATAAAGACCGATGGAGGTGGAAATGGAGGGTTGTATGTAAACTGACCACACATGGGATAAGTATCACGATCTCGTCTACCAAAGATTAAGGTGGTATTGATGGCTGAAAAGAAAGCAGCAAGCCTCACTGACACATGGAATAGTTTGTATTTGTTGTTGTTATGGTTGTTAATAAGGGAATAAAAGTGTAAGTCGTGTGCACGTAAGAGAGAAAAATGAAATTTGCTACCCGACTTCGGTACTTAATCAATTCACTAGAAACGCCGATTTAGAAGGATTGTAGATGGGAATAAGGCTAGTTGCGAATACATATATGCAGCTCGAATCATTTCCAGTCTTAAAGTTTCCCAGTGCTAAATTCTACCTCCGAAATGTGCGCCAAGGGACGCTGTTCTTTTGCCGTTTAGTCCGAGTCGCTACCTAGACCAGGGAAAGGCGGAGGCGGGCGTTCGTCGTGGTCATTCCATGAGTCGACTGGACTTGGGGGATCATCGATCACTGGTGTAGTAGTGCAATTGAACCTTCGTTTGAAAGGTGTTCGATTTGGAGAGACAGTCACCCCGGAGAGTAACGCTGATCGTTTCAAACTTTGTCCCGGAGTGTCCAATGTCTGTCCAGGCGTTTTTTAGGGACGAAATGGCAGGTCCGTAGGGTTCATGGAAGATGGAAACATTGCTCTGAGCTCCGCTTTTTGTTCCGTAGAAAAATAAGGATCCTCCAAGAGAGTCGCTATCAGGTTCCATACGTAGTGTGGATGGCTAGCACCATGTTGCAGAAATACTCTTATGATCTCTAGGATGATCTCCTCTGATGCTGGACCGACTTCTAGCGTCTTAATACCTTTAGAGATTTCCAACAGAATTTTATATCGCTGAAATTTCTCCCAATATGCCGGGTCCAACTCGAAGACTATCTCGAGAAGCAACAACATCGTTGTCTTCAGGGCTCTCTGCAGTTCAATGGAACCAGATAACCAGTTACTGGATATCTCGACAACCAATGAGTTCCAACAGAAAGTTCCAATTGCTTCGCGAGGATTTTTCCTAGCTACGAGTGTGCTAATAGTCTCGAGTTGAAGTATCTTCTCCTTTTCTGGGGCTTGAGACCATCCAGTGGCGATATCGCAGAACAGAATGTCCCAGCCTCCATCTGCTTCAGTGATGTGCATACCCTTCTTGAGGAGTAGATCTAACATTGCTCGGTTTCCAATGGGTCTTTTAGAAATGTCGGGCCACAAGGCGCGGCAGACTAGAGACGCGTCTTCGCTACGAGTTGAGCACGACCTACTATTTAATTTCTCGGCAACGTATAGCTTGAGATCTTTTTGAACGGCAAAGCTTAGGAAAGAAGTGCGCCACTGTCGGATTTGACGAATGCTATTTGTATCAGCGTTCCTAAGTTCCCCCTCACTGTAAGCCCGCATATGTTGCGATATAGTATGGGCTAAATTGTCAAGCAGAATAGTTGGTGCTGTCCCCAAGTCTTTCTCCAAGTTGTAAGCGTATCGCATCATGTCGTCCACCCGACGCAAAAGTTCCTCAGGGCCCCTTTGTGATTTCGCACTCATGGTCTTGACCTTCGCCAGTATGGCATTGTAGAGCAATCGATCTGGGTTGAAGCTCGGTCGCAGGCGGCGAGCTATCCAGTCTTCTGGCGCCTTTAGCCCCAAGAAGTCTCTTACTGTCCGGTGTAGAAAGTCAACCTCGTCTCCCCCAAGTCCATTTGAGTCTTTACTTCGGACAACCTCCAAGAGACCCATACCGCGAGCGTTGATTCTCAACTCCATACTTTCGGTTTTCGATCTGATCTCATTAATCTGCCACTCTCGAATCTCGAGATTGAGTGCAAATTGACGATCTTCGTCCAGTTCATCCAACATCACGTATGTCATGATATTCTGTGGCTCTGAAGCGTGAAGTGCTATTTGGAAGGTCTGTGCAGTCTGTTGTTCGTAGAAATTGTCTATGGTTGCTAACATATGAGCAAAATAAGACTCGAGATCGCTAGGTAGAAGGCAGAGTCTTCTCCGAAGGTCCGTGATACGGTCGGCATTGGTGAGACCCATTATAAGGGAACGAACCACGAGGAATACCCAGAGGAATACGCCTTGTGCTTTGGAGACCACTTCCTCGACTAGCTCTACACAGTGAGCATTTTCCCTTTTCCCGAGCTGATTGAATAAGTCATTTTGCTCCAGGGTTCCACGAACGTAAAGCCTTATATCATTCCGTGTAAGATCCTGGAGACGAAGCATAGGGCGGGATCCTCCTCCAAAAGCTGTTCTGAAAACATTCCAAGGACGGCTCGAGGCACATATCTTGATGTTTCTTGGCCGGGAGAAGTCTTGGAGGAGACGAATGAGTTCTACGTGGTCGCCGTCATATTCATCCAGTCCATCGATGAAGAAACAGGCGCGTTTGAGCATGATCGGCTGGCTCGAAAATTTGGCAATGGCGTTAACGAGCTCTGTGCGACTCCATTCGCAGTATGTTGGGTTGGAGTGCTCACATAGCGCCCATCGTTCAGGGAGCACGTCGGGAATCATGTTCGGGCACTGGCTAAGAACCTCATAAAGTAACGATCGAAGCAAGCCTTCTTGTGATTTCTGCAATACTGTCCCTGTATGCCAAAAGTAGAAGCTCGCAGTAATCAAGTGATGGGGAGATGCCCACTGCGAAAGTGCTTGCCTTGTCTTGGGATGCTCGGTGATAAATTTCATGAGCGTAGATTTGCCTGAGCCTGCTTTCCCGCTAACCCAGAAAAAGTCGTTACCGTTTATCAGCCAGTGCAAGAAGTGGTGCTGGAGCTCTCCGTACTGCGACAGGAGCCTCTCGTCTAGAATCCATTCAAACGTTTCCGCGTGAGCCTCGACAATCTTTTCGTAGCGTGCAGTCATACGCTTATACTGTAAGCTCTCCAGTATCTGTATGCACTTGCGACTTTTTGATTCTAATGGTCGCCCTATTGTGATCAACCTCTTCAGCTCACAAGTTGCTCCATCTGGGAGGCCATGACATCCTGCTTGGACTGCGAAGATCTCATATCCTGCAAATACATCGTGTGGTTCTTGCTCAACATCTGTATCTTATCGAGGGTAGAAACCCTCAAAGCATCAAAAGACAAGTTATTTTGCTTTTCTAGTCGTTCAGTAGCTTCAAGGAGCGAGCCAATTGAAGAGAGGATTCCCGCTTGCTTTGCGCTGTGTGACTATCTGTCAGCAGAATTCTGATCACTGTAGAGTTTGCCTCACTTGAGGACGTTGATTAAGCATGTGGTAAGATGACCACAAATAGAATCCAGTCTTCTTGTCATATCGTCAATCTCGCGTGACTTCCAGACTCTCTTAAGGGCGGAGCGAAAGCATTGCCACTTGCCCTTCCCACCAATCACCTGAAGCTTATTGACAGCCACCAGAAGCTCATCAGCTATTGCTTGACAGCGCTTAGCGAGCGGTAGGAGATTGGCCTCAGCTTGTGATTGCGGCATGGTTGATGAAGGTATCGCAATGAGATCGTTGCTCAGGCGCTTGAGAGCTTTCGAAATGATCTCAAGCTCCGCACTCTCCTCGACCCATTTATCTGAGGCTTTGTAAAGCGCTCGACTTTCGGAAAAGAGCTTGCAGCCAAAATCCACAAATTGGATAATATTAGCTGCAAGGCCCAGCGCTGCAAGACTCTCAAGCGCCATTTCCGCGGTGAAAGGTCCAAGTCTACGTACTTCAAGAGATAACACAGATCTAGCCCTGATTGGCAACGAGGGTTTACGGTGTTGAGACTATAGATTGGTGTAGATGGTCGTAAGGCTGTGTGCAAGCCGTCCTAAATGGGTTGGACCATCGGTCGAAGCGAAGATTAATTTATAACAGGGTCAGGCTCTTGACGAAGGCAGGCCAAAATGTGAACGCTTCTGTTCGGGTTTCAAGGGGCGAACACCTTAGGGTTTGGGCGGCAATGAGGATAAGCAAGTAGTCACTGAATGAGCGATGTGCTGCTGGTAATAGGTAGACATCAAATCAGCAGAGTAAGCACATATTTCATGATAATCAGGTGTGAAGGACTTTAACTTCTACAAGCTGTAGGAGTAATATAGAAGGGGCCTATGATATATCTAGAATGATCCTCGGAAAACGTCAATGGCTGAGCCGGTATGCCAAGGATGCCAAGCCACTAGCGCTGGCAGTGTAAGGGCAGTGACGGCGACTCGAATCTGCCCCGCAGTTGACCAATATACACGTGCTCCCCAGAGAGCAACTTTACAGGAAGTTTCTCCTATTTAGAGCCCTTCTTACGTCTCTTCGAAAAGTATGAATGATCATGTGAATCTGGTGATATGTTCTTGTTGGCCGTTTAGAGCTACCAAGACCAGCTTCCGCCAACAACCACGCCCCTCTTTCAAATGTTCACTTACGCAGAAGAGCTAAGCATATTCTAATTGTCATGGCCATGGATATCACAATGCTCGATTTCTGATGATAGCTTTCGCGGAGGAAGCATCTGAATACCGAATTCGGTCTGACTGTCTTCCAATACACTTAAAACTGGTCTTACGGCTCCTCTCTGGCAGAGAAGATAATATCGGATGACCCAATTCATGTCTTTGAGCGCCCATAGCGCATGCGTCCGCGTGGGAATGCTGAAACGTGCGTCTAGCTGTTCGAGCGTTAAATCCTTCGTTTCGTATACAAGAAACAGGATCATGAACCAGCCAACAAAGCACCATGCAGCGTAATAGCCGAAGGCTCCAGAGTCAGTGAAAGCAACTTGAAAGCTGGGAAAGGTGACGGCGAGAAGGAAGTTAAAGAGCCACAGAGTTGCAGTCGCCATGGACATTCCCAGGTCCCTGACATATAAAGGCATTGATTCGGCGGAGTAAACGAATGGCACAGGGCCTTCTCCCGGGCTATAGAACACGCTAAACATGTACATCCCAGTCAGTATTAAGCCAGTCTGAGTTGTGCTATTGCCTTGAAAGCTGGGCAATGATCCGATGCTAGTGAATAGCTGGAACAAAGCTAGGAAAGGGAAGGTGCAGAGGAGCAGATTCCGCCTCCCAAATGTGTCGATGGTATAAACTGCTGGTAGCGCAAATACGAAATTGAGAATTCCGAATCCCATGGAACCCAAGAGGGCCTTTTTGTCGCCTCTAGTACCGCCACCGAAGACTTTTGCGAGGACTTCTGAGGAGTAGAACGCCATAACGTTGACTCCACAAATTTGTTGCAGAAACATAACAGTGAGGCTGGCAATCAAGGCCCGGCGATTGCGGCCAACACTCCACAACTCGAAGAATCTATTGGTCCCTTTCTTGATCTCATCTTCGCCATCTAGAAGATGATGGATGAGGAACAGGTCCCGCGCAGCTTGGAGATCAGAATGTCGAAGATTACGAAGGGATTGGAAAGCTTGAGTATAATACCTGGTTTTTCCTTGACGTGCCTTCAAAAGAAGCCAGCGCGGCGATTCTGGGAGGGTGAAGACGTATGCAGCCGCTATCAGAGGCAAGACCATCGGGCTTGCCAACATCAACCTCCAGTTCAAGCTGCATTGAACGCTTAGCAGTAATTCTTTGGTCGGCGCCGGATTTGCGCTATAGTTGGTGCAGGTGCTGGAATCACCGTTGAGAACGTTTCGGAATATGACTCCAGCGATATACCCAAGCATGATACCGAACGCGGTCCACATCTACATGATCGGTCAGCGAAACCCATTACCATTCAATGCATGGGGCAGGAGCCCATCATACCTGCCACATCATGACTAGAGCGCCGCGGATGTTGGCGGGAACGCACTCTGCACTATACACAGGAATGGTAGCACTTTTCGGTCCAACGCCTAAACCCAAGCAGAAGCGAGCGATGAATAAGTGCCACCAAGACTTTGTGAAGGCCTGCCATACGCAGGTGGCGCTTGAGATAATACAGGTCACGAAGATTGTTCCTCGTCTTCCAAGTACATGATTCAAGGGTTCCGTTAGCCAGCAGCCAAGTACAGCGGAGCATAGGTAAGGTGCAGCGTTGATCAGCCCCCTAATACCTGGATTGTGCCCGTCGGACCCCTCGATTCCGAAGGCGTACTGGTAGAATACCTGAGCACCATTCACTGCGGTTTCATCCCACCCTTGTACCGCAGCACCAAGAGAGCAGCAGCCGACCAGTGCATACATGATCCAAGGTTGGTTCCACTTGTTGCCTGTTGTTGGGTCTTCTTGTAAGAGCGCTTTACGCTCCTTCTCGGTGAGCCGGAGGCCGTCATCCCGGGGACAATCGAAAGCTTGACGGTCCTGGGCCAGGAACGCGCCTTTTCGTATCAAGTCTGAATCCCTCTCATCAATCTCGGTCGTCTTCATGAACGTTATAATCTTGTTATCCATTTCCTCGCGCCGCATTCCCCTGAATGGATTGACCAAACGCGCGTTGACTTTTGCAGTGCTAGCATCGGCATCTTCACATTCGGAAGACTCGTAGCAGGCTTGCTTTCCTGTCGCCATGCTGTAGGTAGGAACGAATATATAGTGTGATTGCAAGGTGTTGCAGCTCGAAGGACGGCTTCAAGAAGACTATCAAATGGAACTGAGGAGATTCACAATAGAGCAGGTAGCTCCAGAGTTATTTAATTGATCTTATAGACAGACCGATAGAGCGAATCTACCGCTGTAGGACCTCGCCGAAGTCCACAAGGCTACGGGTGGAGCTAGTCAGCAGAGTCAGCCTACAAGGCGTTCACCATGCGGGAGAATACGACCATCGTTTGATCTGAGGCGTTCACCATAATCATGATGGAACGTCAAGTTGTAAAATTCTATGAACATGTTATCCGATTTGTCGGATTTGAGGGTTGAAGAAGCCGCCATATCATTGGACTACTTGGGTAAATACTCTTAATCGTGCAAAGAGGAGCTTTGAAAACTCGGTTGGAATACCACATACGCACTCTAAAGACGTAGGTAAGTTTTAGCAAGATATCTTCATCATGCTTCACATAGCACTAAATTGACAGAGCAGTAGATTGTCGGGAAAGACGTGTCCTACAGTTCGCCCAATCCTATAGGAGTATCTTTCGTCGGGTAGTAAGATTGCAAAAAGACCGAGAATATAATC
This sequence comes from Cladonia squamosa, assembly GCA_947623385.2. Classification (NCBI taxonomy): domain Eukaryota; kingdom Fungi; phylum Ascomycota; class Lecanoromycetes; order Lecanorales; family Cladoniaceae; genus Cladonia; species Cladonia squamosa. The sequence continues at coordinate 945,078 of OX392378.1, read as the reverse complement.
CCATGGAACTGTAGACCCCCACCACCCTTCATAGTAAGCGCCGGGCGTTCATAGGATGGTCCATTGCTGATCCTGTAACCCTGATTTTTCGAGGCTTGCAACGTGGCAATGCGCGCAGCTTTCTCGCTTGTGCCGCATGACACGGGATCTTAGATAATACTTGGCACTGTTTTCGACGCAATCCCAGTCAAATTTGGTGCCTGATTCTTGTGAATTACAAATTATGTTTTCGACAGCATCAATCCTCAAGGAATATTCATGCGCCTGCGTTGTTGTGTTGCCTTTTTCATCACAAGTTCGCTGCTTCGCTCTCTGCGGCTTGAGGCCGTGCAGCTCTCGCGAGAAACGAGGGTCTTGGAGTTCCGATTGGACAAGGCTGGAACTATGATGACGAGGCGGTCGCGAAGGGGATATGCATGCTTGAAGATCAGCACTGGATAACACAGCGGCGTAGATCATTCAACGGTAGATAATCATGAATCCTTGAACGCCGTCCACGCAGGGCCCTGAACCATCAGCAATTCTCCGGTCTGACAACCAGAACACACGACAATTTACAAAATTTACTTGTACCTCTGAAACATCGTTTGAGATGGTTGCTCAGTAGAATACCACCACATAAGTCTCTGTGAAACTTTTTCATCGATTTTTCATCGATTCGAGCTGTGAAACATAAGACTCGAAGGTGTGCCTGTTCGAGAACTCTCAATCACAAGAAGGTTTAACTATTGGCAAATACAGTCCAACAATGAGTCTTTCTCCGATATCAGACACGTTAGCAGTGACGACACTCGCCTACTCCCTTTACAAAGATGTGTTCAAGGTCGCTGCCGATGCTCCACAGCAATTCAGGGATCTGTCTCGAGATCTTCAAATGATCAAAGGAGTTCTATATCACATCAGCCGTGTGAATGATACGAACTACGGTACAGCGGTCAGAAACGTACTGAAAACATGTTTCGAGACGCTTCGTGAATTCAGAAGTCTGACAGTAAAATATGAGAAGCTGGGTAAAGGTCCCCTCGAGTTCCTTAGTCCTGGCTTGATTGACATGATACATAGCCTCAAGTGACCGCAATCTCTGGTTCAAGCGGCTTCAGTGGGCAGCAGACCAAGGCAAAATCGAGGATTTCCGGTCTAGATTCAGGGTCCATCAACAGCTTCTGCAACTTGTACTGACTTCGGATGGCAGGTAAGAAGCCCATTTCCCCTGATAATTCGAGGCCGGGTCTGAAGCAATTCCTAGACAGCGTTTAACTGACAAGGCCCAAAATGATGCAACAAAAACAGAGGAGCATGAAGGGTGTAGTTGTGTCTTGCGGCAAATTGCAACAAGAACAACCACCACAGATTCAAGAACGCTTCTCAACTCTGCAGATAGCATATCACGTCCCGCTACGAAGTTTGACGATGCCCAATGCACGTGCTTCCGAAAAAGGACCGGAAGTGCTACGACCAAGCAGGATGGCAGTGACGCTTTACAGAAGTTGACGCTGTCTCCTTGTTCACATCGCGTTGCGACCGTCGTGACCTCTTGTTCTGAGTGTAGCGAGAGCATTGACAAAGTAGCACCGACCGAAACCAGTGCAGGTATGCCTCACATGAAATCAGCTTAATGTCTTATTACTGATGTAGCAGGGATATCTTCAGGCGATCCTAGGTCTGATCCTTCCATAGTCTCATCATCCACTACGAATGGACCCTTGATCTTGCCGATTTATAGGCAGCGTCACAATGCTAACCCAGAAGTTCGGTCCAAATTCCTCAAATGTTATGAATCGGTCAAAGAGATTTTCACAATAGAAACCTGGCTTCGACTCGCCACGTGGTGGCTTATCAAGTCACGGACCGTATCAGATCTACTCTCTGAAATCGGCATGAGTCGACAAGGGGCAGGTGTCCTCCAGCCTCGATCTAATTGGGAGAACTCTATATCCTCTGAACAAGCCTACATAGACCTCCTTAAAAGCTCCTGGATTCTAGAAGATATCGTCCTTTCTAATGATGTGGACAACGACCTTGCGTACAACAGATTGAGGCGCATAACTAAAGACTTGGCACGGTCACTTGATAGAGATCTTGACCGGTACAGAAGTGCACAATACCCAGATCAACAATCCTGGGATGCTCGGAATTTTGACAAGCAAGATTTAGATCTCCTTGAAAGCTTTGAGCAGATGGTCGAGGCCCCTGATAATGTTCCCAATGCCATGGATGACCCCGCCAGTGCTCATAGATGGTTCGAGGTAGACCAGGACAATGCTGGGTCTGAGGGGGAAAGGGTCCAGTTCCGGACCTTTGTGAACGCGCAATTGGGCAGCAGAACCGATCGATCGAAATCTTCCACTGCGCCGTACTTGCTTTTACTATGGACTAAAGCTGATGAATGCGACCTGCTGATATCGTTGTGCAACCATCGAGGCACAGTCAATCTATCGCGGGAAATGAACGCTGAAGACCTTTCCAGATACGAGAATGCAGAGGAGAACATACCACTGATGATGGATTTCCCAAGCCAGGAAGCAGAAATTATGTTCCTAAGCCCAAAAGACATGTCCGACTTTTTCATTCTGCCTAAACAGTTTCTCGCAGCAATGAAAGACCGGGATCCTCGTTCTGGCGAGCTTGCGATCTATCAGGCATCTATATCTGCCTATTGTGACTCTAGTCAGCCACTTGCTACCAGTCAACAGCTCTCTCCAAGTATAGCGGCGGACAAATTCTCCTCTTGTGGGCTCAAGCTTTACGAATCACTTCCCGACAAGTGCTGGAAAGCCACGCGACGGCTTGTTATCAGCTCTCCACCACACGGTAAAGATCCCAGATGCGTCTCTCATTGGCTACCTCCAAGCAATATCAGAATCTCCGTAGAAGGTGCCAAAGCCACGGTCATTTGGTCGGGTTGCGACCATCTAGTGAAAACGCGAGGCCAGAACTATGACTATCATTACTCCTATATCTACAAAACGGAGCAGCCAAACCGAAGGATCACTCTTGAATTCAGGGATGAGCAAGAAGCCCGCCACTTCAGAGGTTGTCTTCTAACCCTCACGGAGATGCCACCCCATGTTGAGACTAAAGTGGAAATACCATCTGCTTTCCACAATACACGTATATATCGACTTTTCGACGTTGAAGAGCCCGATAGACAGTACCACGCTATTTCATCAACCAGGAGCACTCCAAAAGGCCCTCATATGACAGAATTGTATTATGCGTACAGAGATCTCGATTGGGATTTTGAGGTGAAAAATGGTGGTCTCAGCACCATCAAGTTCTCAGGTCTCAGGGCTGCACACTACCTGTCTACAGTGCCTAGATTGAAGTACGAACCACGGCCAACCGATTGCGATCCACAGTTCAAGGAAGTCACAGAAGTTATGAAGACAGCTAAGCTGGAATTAGACTGTGATCATGATGTTAAAAACGTCATGTTTGGTCTAACCGGCTGGACGCTGAAATTCTTTAGAACTTTACCAAAGATGGCATTGATCGACACCAGCCCTCTCTTGTACAAGTCTAAAACTACGTACAAAGAAGTCTACGTTCAGATATGGGAGAAGGCGGCAGAGGAAGGCCGGTCGAGAATCCAATTCGCTGTGAGGCTGGAGTCCGAGGGAGACCACTGGATCACGGCATCCTTTCCTGGGAGCAAGTACAGTAGTGAAGCTCGTACTGCTGAAGTAAGCGGTCTAAATATTCGGCGGGGTAATGAGGTCGACATCAAGCATATGAGCGCCGTGAGACGAGGCATAGAGGAGCGGGTGAAGGGTAAGGACAATTGGCGGATCATCCTTACTTTCGAGGAGAGAGAGCGTGAGTAAATCTCTACCTGGAGCTGATAATAAGCTAATGAAGGGTATGGACCGCAGACAAGAAGGAATTCATGAAAGTGTGCGACTTCCAAGAAAATGAAGAATGGCATTGGTAGCTGTTTTGACCATAGTCGGAATTCAGGTTGGTTTACGATGTCACAGAAACATTCCCTTTGCTTTTAAGCCGAGATGAGCATATCTTATATTGGATCATGTTTTTGAGACGAACGTATTATTGACCAGAGTGTAAAAGATCGCCGGTGATAATGTTTCTCTACGTCATCGAAGGGCTGTTCGTCATATATTAAAAAAGATGAATGTTTCTGTTGTTGCTCGCTGCTCCTAGAACACTGACATCAACTACCTAGATTTCACGAGTTGACGAGACAAAGATACAAGTCTGCTACGGAGAGGCGCCTTCGTCATCTATACGAGGTTCCTGCCATCAGGCCAATCATGTCGACCTTGTCTGAAAATGCCGGCGTATTTGCTGTGTGTTTACTAGTAATCTCATCGATTTAATACATATCCATTTCGGTCAGGAAGTCGTCTCGCGGACTGCGATACTTCACGCATTTACTTTTCCATCAAACGTAGGGTGAATCGAGGAACATACTTTCCTTTGGCACAGATGGTCTGACGCGTCGAGCGAAATATTGAGTGCGTTCTACTCCGGTAGAAAGTACAACAACAACACGGCCATCTGCTGTTTGAGACCGTAATAAGGACAGAGGTATGTTGATTTGGCTTGCTTAAAGGATCTCGCTAATGTGTCACATGAGTTTGTGCGGAGCTTACCACACGAAACATCTCGCCCCCATCTGGTCCGCCCCCCTTCGCCACACTCTGTCCATGCCTCTGAGGACTTCAAAAGATTTATGCGATATGCGACGATGCCGTCTTGACCTCTGAAACCTACTTTTAGCTTTCTCGTGCTTCATCTCAATCCTTTAGGTCATAAATTGCCCCGAAATCCCCCAAAGCGGTATTTTGCGACGACATCTTCGATCACGTGCCTGGTTCGAAACGATCTATATGGAACTGCTTCGCACACTTATTCCCGTTGAAGTCTTTGGGACCGGAGAAGATTGCCATATCTGTGGAACGGTGAGGTCTCGATCTAAGGTCTTGGTTGTTCCCCGTAAGTGGACCGCGGCATGCAGCATCTCTAACAATCTGCTCACGTGAAAAGAGAACTTGCCCATCCGCCCTACAACTGCATGCTACAGTTCGTAGGTATTCCATACCTGGATCACCTAGCACTGGGGCCATCTGTATGATCTCCGCCCTTCACTGTTAGCAAATGACACCCTGAAAACCCATTTGGGGGCTCTTTCAGTCATTGTCCGCACGCACACACATAAAAATACGTGGCATTAGTGACTGTACCATCTATAGCAGCTCGATAAAGATTTACAGAAAGAGTGATTGGTCTGTATACCTCAATATGATCCTGTTTTTGGCTTGATCTACGGAGTAACTTGTTTTTAATTCTTTGAGCTCCCTATCAGTGCTCCATGTTTCGAGTTGGATTTTCACCTGTGTTGGAGGTGTGGAGAATACTCATCCCGTGGATTCATCCATTTCAAACACCCTAACAGATACGAAAACTCCTTCCTCATGGATCTTCTGTGGGGTCGATGGTATGTTCGGTACATAGTTGTCTTTACAAATCTTCGATCTCATTAATAAAAAATTCTTTCATATATGTTTTTTGTTAGTGAAATCTGGCCGCAACACTTGCTTTTTGCATGAGCTGAGCAAGCTACAGAGCTTCCAGTCAAGTATTTGGTCGGATTCAAATTGCATTTATATAATAAGGCAGCTGGTTGAACATGAATATTCTCAGATTTCTCTTTCTTCTTGTAAGCATCCAATACGTCTCTACCCGATTGATCGCCCCTCGAGGCTCTTCACTGCGTTTTGTCCCAATGGCTGAGTTGGTCGTCCGCCAGGATGATATTGCCGGTGATGACGGCTCTGGGGGTGACTCAGGAGGTGACGGCTCTGGCGACGGTTCAGGTGATGGCTCTAGTAGTGATGGTTCTGGAGACTATGGTTCAGGGGATTCGAGCTTTGACGATTCTGAACCGGACGATTCGGACGCAAGTCAACCAACGGTGCAGCAACCTGAGCAACCACAGCCCAGCATACAGCAGCAACAGCAGGGAAGCGCCCCGCAACAGCAACAACCAGGAATTACTCCGCAGCAACAACAGCAACCCCAAGCCAGTCAACAGGTACAACAGCAGCCACAACCAGCGCAGCCGTCTGGTCAACAACAACAAGCCCCTCCACAGCAGCAACAGCCGCAACCCACACAACAGCCCTCGCAAATTCAGCAACTTGTTCCCCAGCAGTCCGCACAACAACCTCCCTTTCAGACCCAGACCTTCAGTCAAACAGGCACTCAGGGTACAACTCAGCAAAAGCAAAGCGGTAATAGTGCACTGAGCGGTTTACCGAATGGTATCTCAGGACTTGGCAATTTATTTGACAGCTTTCTGCAATTTGGTGGCTCCTCAGCGGGCTCGTCAGACATACCGGGGAGCGTACCGTCCAAAATTTCTTCGTCAGGCTCGACAGGATCCCTAGATTATGGCAGTTCTGGTGATTCAACCAACCCTATGACCTCCGGCAGCTACTCATATGGAGATTTCGGTAACACTATTGCCTCAGCTGGAGTTGCAGTGCCGTCTTCAGATACTGCTAGCAATACTGGTGGCGCTTGCAGCACACCAAATGGGCAAGGGACTTGTATGAGCATTTCAGGCGGTTGTAGTGGTGGATCTTTTGTCCCGGGTTATTGTGCTGCAGATAGTGATGAGGTACGCTTAATGATTGCTGAGTTAAGGGATTTTCGCCTTGAATACAAGCTAATCGGAAGTAGTACTGTGTTTACGATAGTACCAACCCATCTCAAACACCAAACGCCGTCCTCCAACCATCCTCAATGGCTCCTAGTTCACCAGCGCCCCCTCAGAGCTCTGCTAGCATTTACTACGGGGCATGTAGCTCGCCGAACGGCCAAGGAAATTGTGTGGATATCTCAGGTGGCTGTAGTGGTGGGTTTTTTGTTCCTGGTTGGTGCCCTGTGGGCCAGAATATCGAAGTAAGTTCTGAATATCTCATCATTAACTCATCTCTCTGACATTTCAAAGTGTTGTGTTCCCAATGCTGCTGGCTCCAGTACTGGTCCTAGTCTTGGTGTTAGTCCTACTCCAACTGCACCCCCTCAAAGTTCTGCTAGCATCTACTCCGGAGCATGTAGTTCGCCGAACGGCCAGGGCATGTGTGTAAGCACATCGAGCGGCTGTAATGGGGGTTTTTTCGTTCCTAGGTGGTGCCCTGTTGGCCAAGGTACCGAAGTAAATTTTGCATATTTCATCAGTATTCTATAACTCTAACGTTGCCGAGTGTTGTGTCCCCAATTCTTCGGGCAACAGTGCTATTTCTACCCTTAGTATGGGTTCGTCGATGAGCCCTGCGTCTACTGCAGATACGGGAGCTTCGATCGAAACGGCTACTTCTGCGAATGCAGGAGGTACGATAACCTTAAGCTCTGCAATGGAGTCAGTATCAGGTTCCACGAACACTATACCTAGTTCAACATCGAACTCAGCATCAACCTCCCTATCAACGTTGAGTTCGATGGCAACATCAAGTTCGATGTCCATTTCAAGCACCCTCTCAGCGAGCCAAACAACAAACACCGCCACCAGCACATCGAACATGTACACCAACGCAGCCGCACAAACAGGCACCTGCAACAATCTAAACGCAACAGAAGGATACAGCGGTATAGCCAGCACTTCAGTAAATGCTTGTCCCATAGACTCTGAGCGATGAAAAACACTGACCACAAACCCAGAACTACGGCAACATGGGCTCAGCGTGCAACTGCGGCGGCAGCGGCGGTTACAACAACGCGTCCTGGCAAGGCAACAGCGGATCCAGTCTCAATATAGGCCAAGGATACTACTCCGGCGCCGTGAACCAGAAGCTTTTTTGTGGCAGCCTCAACCAACAAGGCCAACCAGGCTGTGGACAGGTACTCAATCTCATCACTCTCTACCCTATCCCACCATCCCCCCCTATCCACCCGCAACCAAACCCCCCACCCCAAAAACATCACACCTACTCCCCAATAAGCCCAGAAATAAACACTAACCCCCTTCCTTCCCAACACAGACCTGCGGCTCCTGCTACTCCCTCCAAACAACCGGCACAAACGCCTACAACAACGGCCCCAACGGCGGTTCCAACATCATAGTCATGGTCACAGATGCATGTTACAACAACAACGGCGCGCCGAATTGGTGCTCGAGTAATACCGATAGCGGACAGGATGATTATGGGTGTAGTGTGCATTCCGATATTCAGACGGCGGGACCGCAGACGAATGGGGGAAATGGACCGGATGCTGTGGGGCAGGATGGGCAGGCGTGGACTTGTGAGTTGATGATTTTGCTGTTGAACCCGGTTAGTAGTGATGTGTGAGGGAACTTTTTGCTGATGATATGAATGTAATGTAGATGGTGGTGCGTTCGTGCAGTATAAACCTGTTAGTTGTCCGGAAGAGATGACGAGTGCGTTTCAGAAGAGTTGTGCAGCGGAGTGTCCTGATGGGGGCTGAGGGGGTGGCGTTAATTTGATTGGATTGGGAAGGGCGGGATAATGAGGGAAGGGCAAATTTGAGGAAAGAAATGATATGAGGCTCAAATTGGAGTGCCTTGTAAGAAAACGAACCATGTCGTGCCAGCGCTTGGCTAATTGTGATTTCAAGTTTATGATTGAAAATGCAGAAGATCAAGGGTTTAATGGTGATTGCTATGGTGTAAGGTCTTTGGATATTGGATGGGTGCTTGAAATGGAATTATAGTTAAGATTCTATTCTTATTTTTAATACAATTCCTATTTAGGGGATTTATGGGAGCTTCAATTATAGCAGCGGTGGGGAGATTTAATAAATATGAATTGTGCTTTATGTAAAAGAGTCCGTCTCTATATAGTCACTAATTACTACTCTCTGATACTTGATCAATTCGCTTTATTGTCCTGGGTATCATAGATTTTTACTGTCTGTGTCATCATCGTCGGCTTCATCATCGTCACTATTCATGTCTTTATCGTCGTCTGCGTCATCATCATCATCATCATCTGTGTCATCCTCATTCCCCTCACCTGTCCAAGTAATGGGAATCTTTGCCTTTCGAAGCTTGTCACAAAAATCAGCATTATTCCAATCCAACACCCCCTGATGAAGATGCTCTGCTATAGCTTGAAGACATATGATCACAGAACGTTGAGACACTATGTAATATGCGATGTCTAGATGATACCGCTCATCTAGATCGAGGAAAGCATCGTAACCAATCTTTGTGATAATATCCGATAATTCTGCGAACTCATCGCCGTCCTGAGTACCAAGCTCTCGTACAGCTCGTAAGTCAACAGTGTTTAGAAGCAGCATTCTCTCGTTGAAAAGATTGGGCGATTGAGAGAATATAGAGTATGATAGCACTGAGTGACCATCATTATCGCGACGAACTATGTCGGCAATTGACGCCTTCTTTAAGAGTAGCTCGAGGACGACAGATGATGCTTCGCATGCTACGCTGCAAATCAATGGCGTGCGACCATCGCGATCCGGGGCACCCAGGCAAGCATCATGATGCAGCAAGATAGACACCGCAGCTGACTTGTTGTTTTGGCACGCGGTATTCAACGGTGTTGCCGACGAAGAATTTGTCGCCTCTATCGATGCCCCATGCTCCAACAACGAGTTCATGATTGATGACATCTTCGACTCATTTATCGGTTTCTCCCCCAAACCCACCCACCCGAGAATAGCATGCAGCAACGTTTCATCAGCTTCACAGATTTCAAAATCTGCATCAACTATATTCTCTTCATTATCTTTGTCATCTTGGTCCTCTGCGTCCTCTCTACCAATGCCATGGCCGCGGTCATACTTGACGTAATTGTAGACGTAATTGTAGGACCCCTTGAATCGGGCGCTTGCATCTGCGCCACGGCTCAGCAACAGGTCAACGATATTGGGATGACCCCAGACAGCGGCTTCGTAAAGCGGAGTAAAGCCGTAGCGATCACGGCTGATGTCATAATCGGCGCCTTCATCGAGCAGCAACTCTACCACAGGAAATTGTCCACATCTGCTTGCGACCCCAAAACCAGGCGCACCATCTTCGTTCCGTCTATTCACATCGACATTTACACCCGATCTCATCATGTCTTGTAAGATGTCCGTAAAACCGTAAGCACATGCTGCGAAGAAAGTGTCCTGCGGATCGGCTCGTGTGTGGCCTCTCTTGGTACGATAATGGGCGAACGCCTTTTCGGCGGTCCAGTTTGGGGGGAACCTGGGGAAGGTCCTGGCATTAGGCGATGGTTGGATCCATGTGAGAAATGCAGGATTGATTTCCACTGACGACATAAAAGTAGCGAAGAGGCTACATAGCGCCCTGCCTTTCTGGTGTCTGGCCACCGATGCGAGCTCGCAGTGCTCTAAGCAGAGCGCGAAAGCATACATATGGAGGCTCAAGGGATCATCACGCCAAATAACGTGGATGTCCTCTGCCGGAATGCCAAACCACTTTAACTTTTCGGCATCCGGGTAGAGAGCTTTCCGGTCGAGAACTTCCTGGTGGAGAACTTGCCGGCGATCAAATTCCCCCTGCTTCACAGTCTCTTGCGCGCTAGGAGACATTACGTACGCAAGGCAAACTTCTGCGATTTGTGCATGCGCATCCATGTCAGAGAATACAATGGCCGAGCGACCCCCCTTAAGATATTCGGGAACCGAAAGATGCGCAAATTGAACATAACCGGAGTGATCAACAACAAGGAAATTACTACAAATGTCCAGAACATAGCTAGCGTCAATGGCCAAATTCAATCTCCCATCCACGCCAACAGAAATAGCATTAGCTAGATCGTGGAGATACCAATCAATGAATGAGTATAGCATGAAGTTGAATGTCTTTATAACATTCTCTCTATCGCGCGAGTCAACCCGTGTATTCTTCTGGTATACTTCGTCGTAGATTGAGTCAAGATCGGGTAACCCAGCCTCTACCTCCAGACGGTCGAGTTTCGATATGACGTCCTCAGGTAGACGGAATGGGGTATTCTCGTCCAAAAAGGTGGCCAATTGAAGTTCGACCCACCGGAACCTATGGGCAGAAATCCTTAGCCTGTTCGATCTCTCGATATGATAAGAAAAGCTTACATTCCTTGCGCACGATCTCTCAATACCGCGATCAGTCTGTCCTCAAGTTCAGGGAATTTGCCTTTGAGAAGACGCCGATCCCCTTGTTTTACCTCCGTATGGAGGAAAATGTCCATGTCCTTACTGGTGCCTTGGCTTTGGATGTCAATCTTGCCACAAGGACTCAAAACGCTAGCTACGTTGACATTGAGCCTGCTCGAGACAAAGAGCTTGATCTGACTAGTAGTAGAATTCGCTATTGTTTGCAATGCTCGCAGAAGTTCGTAAGGCTTCTCACACTCGTCCAAAGCGTCAAGAATAATGGTCGTATTTGAGTAAGATGAAAGCATTCCTGTGAGGAGCCCAGAGCATTCTTCTAGTGAAAGGTGTCCGCTTCCGGGCTTTTCGTATCGCCACTTGTCATAGAAAGTCCTCACTGATGGTGAGATAGATGAACCATCCAAGGACCAGGCAAGCTGCCGGACTAGACTTCTAAGAATAACGACTGGGTCTGTACCAGATTGACCCTGGCCCTGTCGTACGCAGTAGAAGTAGGCCATGCTGCCGAAATACTGGGAATCAGCTTGTCGAGTTCGTTGGTCCACATGATCTTGACGGCTAGCTGCCCCATACGACTCAAATGCTTCGGGTTGAAATCCTTGTAAATGCCATTCTATAACACGAGAGACCAAAGAAGTTTTCCCAGTTCCCACAGACCCATAGACCCATAGCGTGGTCAGTCCATGATCTTCCCCGTATCGCCACGCCAAAAAATCATTGTGATAGAGGAGCCATTGGCCTGAGTGCGCATACTGGGCACCCATCTTTTTGTGTACCATAACGTCCTGATGGTCTCTGCCAGGTATACAATCACAAATCCAAGACAATATTCGCGCATTCTCGGCTCTGGTGCTCTCCCGTTCCTTGTCTAGCATCCTACTCTGCATGCTTTCGAGCCTCTTATCTAGCTCCTGGAATATACTCTGCAATGTGCTGTTTTGTTCGCGCTGCTCGCGAGAGTCGAAAACGGATGCAAGGTCCTTACAAACTGTATCCTTTCTGTCGATATCATCCAGCATCTTAGCCCAGTCGTCCACTTTCGGAAGATTTCGAAGGAAGCGCGAAAATGTTGACCTTTTGCAATGGCAGGCTGCGGCTACTTGGTACAATAGGATACTTGCATAGAGATCCACCAAATTTTTCTCAAAATCTTCGTGACGACTACGGTCCTGATTCCCAAGATAGATCGCTTCCATTAGTAGGTAGCGATCAATAATGGGGCAAATTCGAGACAGCCCTTCCATCGCAGCAGTATTCTGTGCCGAGTCGTTGAGAGCTCCTTGTACGATGAAGCTGACACCAGCCCACGGAATGCCAGCATGGATGGGATCCAAGCTGGCAAGAATAGATCCTACAGCGTTGAAGGTTTGCAGTGCCTTCCAGATGTTATCCAACTGCGCTCGGATCTTAACCTCTCTTCCTCTAACCTTGAAAGGCAGAGACCATTGCTTATTCTTCATGGTGTTTCTATGGTGCTCGATGATTTCGGATATCTCACTTGGCACGTCTTTCGAAGTACGAGACGACTCTTTCCGTAAGTCTTGCAAGGCTGCAAAGACACAGGGCTCTTTATCTTCGAGCTGCTTAGCTGCATGCTCCCAGTATGAGCAAGTCTGACCTAGGCTTCTGGTAGTGTTACTGTCTGCCACCGTGGCTTGCGATAATGTGCCGATTCTGCCTGAAGGGAGCGTCTCATTATGTATTCCGTCCGTATCCTCGGCGCCGGAGGGAGTATTGTGGGTTTCGCCCCCATCGACTGCTCCATAATCAGCGGGAAGCGGAGCCGCGGCATCGCTGGCTACCTGTGTAGTACTGTAAGAAAGTTTCACTGTTGAGAGGAATGTGTAGTCCTGACTGTAGACGTTTGTTTGGGCGCCTTGAAGCCATATTTGTCTTCAACTTTGGAAAGACCAAGGAGCTTTAGAAATCTCCTCGGCATACTGTATGACAGGGTAAATACAAAAGGACGTTGGGAAACCCATTGAATCTGAGGGCGTCAAGATTCGCTGAGAACGCTACATCTGTTTCGCGGTGAACAGCGATGGCGGTTAACTGAAGATTTATCACGTGATATCGCGATTGGCGGGATACGCGACTTGAGGCGCCTTACAAGGACCATGCTACGACCGCATACTACTGAAGCTATGGTTGACAACATGGAATTTGGCAACAATAATAGCATATCGCAGCCTCAGGCAAATTCTCTATCCTACCTTCAAGTCTACAATGCTGTCCCATCTTTTCGGTAAAGGCGATGTGTCTGGCCCCAATACGTATCACCATGACTTCAACAGCGGTCGCTTCAGTACGTGCTCGTCCCTCCCAAAATCTCGCAGTACCGACAACTCAGAATACAGCGCCAGTACTGGCTTTCAAATGTCTCTATACCTACGATCTGCGGCGAAAACAAAAGAGATGGCAAGATGGACTTCTAAGGTTCCATACCTTTAATAAGAGAATTATGGTCTATGATGTCCCTAGAAACTATATTGGAGACACACACTGGAGAAATGATGACATTATTGGAGACGGCGATGAGTTTGAATTGGATAGAGGGGTGCTCATCCAAGTTGGAGAGGCTGCGGGGTCCATGGAGCAAGATCTGACGGAGCTGCTTGAGAAAAGGAACAAGCCCCGAGATTCAGTATCCGGGCAAGCAACATCGTCTCCGATGGGAGATCCTCTGACCACTACCATGGCTAGTCCTGCAGTACCGCAGACTTCCCTGCTCAGGCCGAAGTCTCTGAATACTTTGTTGGGTACCCCCAAGGGGCCTATTGGGAGAGCTTCCATACCGATGAAGTCGCCTCACGAAATGCGCAAAGCACGGGATGACATTGACTGTACAGTTGAGAGGCCTGCGAAGCGTCCACGGTTGGCGGAGGCTCGTGCAGTGGTACCTGCACCTGTGATACTACAAGGGAGGTCGTCTCGTGGTCAGACAGATCTTACCCCTCTCGTCGGCGAGCTGGAAAGAGTTGGGAGAAAAGATATATCCAGACATGGCAAGAATGGTTTTCCAATTTCTGGAATCACAGCTCGAAAACCTCCTAGTGGTCAAGGATTGTACGCAGTGGCAGCTCCCGTAGCTCATGAGACGATGTCGGCTGTAAAGCCTCGTGGAGATCATTGCGATGAATCTACGCGGAAGCAGAGAAAATGCGGAGAAGAGAGAACGCGACAGAAAGTAGGAGCAGCCCTTCCTAGAATCAACCATGCCCAACCTAGACCGACAACAATCGCTACAACTAGCTCCCCACCGAACAGCCTTGCTATCTGGAAAGAGGAATCTACAGAATCTATCAAGATTATCTCAGACGTAGAAACCGTATCCAGCTCAAAGCCCAGAAATAAAAGGACAAAACTACAGATGGCGTCGCGAAAGCCGCGTAGAAAGCTTATGTACAGAGATTTGCTACCGCAGGACTCCCCAGTAATCAGTTGCTCGTTGAGCAGCACCGAATTCACGGCACAAGGTGGCCGAGTAACAACTATTCCCCTGGGGTTTGAGCCACGGCTGGAAGAGCCACTGACTAAATTCCACCAGAAGGAACTAGACCAATCAGCAGATCGGTTAAACAGACGTCACAGCAATAAAGGTGCCAGAAACGCTACCCATAAGAACAAAAATCTTGGCAAGTCCATGTCGCCCAGTCTCTTCCTCACCCAGGAAGACTCCGATACTCCTTGGATAGAGCCCCACAGGACGACTGACGGCTTGGCCGAGATTCTCAACACACGATACAGAGAAGATGCTAGCGAATCGCAATCCCATCCCACGCAGTCCGCTCGAGCTCGGAAAACACGACAGCGGAGCATTCCAAAAGCCTCCTCCACCATCCACGACACAGAGCTGACCATCACGAAAATGGATGAACTTCTCTTCTCACGCCCTCAAAGCAAGCCTCCATTAACTCCCAAACCGGCGGAGATCGCAGTCCCCGTCTCGCCAACCAGAATTTTCTCACCAACACCCATACCATCAATACCACACGACTTTCCTCCCATCAGGTCTCCCCAAAACAGTACGCCATCTACGAAATCTCCTACCTCATTTCCAGCCCCCAAAACACCCTCACCAGCTCCTCCACCCAAACCCTCAGCTCGAGCTCTCCTTCCCATTCCCCTTTCCCCTCCCCCAAATCCCATCACCACTTCTCCCTCCTCTCCACGATACCCCCTCCCCAAACCTCCACGCCCTACAAGCCGACCCCTAAAATCACGCCCCGCACTCAAGCTCAAGCAAACCGTCTCAGATCCCTCAAACATACATCTACCACCACCACCAATACAGCTCGCACCAATCGTAGACGCCGAGACAGCCAAAGACGCAGCGAGGGAGCAAAACGGTAACGGTAGTGCATGGGGAAAAGAAGCGTGGGACCTCTTCGGATGCGGGAGGGATGGGATCGAATGTTCTTACGAGGAGTTTAAGCGGAAGGAAGGGCTAGCATGAAAGATAGCAAAACCCGAGACGAGGAACGAATATAAAGATATGTGCATAAGACCGAGCTTAGCTCATCAGGAATTCATCTCTTGATTGGAACATTGAAACAAAATGGAGAGGTATTAAAACACCAACTAGATTATTATCATTAAACTTGCTTTAAGTATCTACCCCTCCCTCCATCCACCCAACTTTTATCCCATCTGATAATGGAGCATTTACGGGATTAGCACATTAAGTTATCTTAGGTTAGGTACAGGAGACAAGACAAGAGAGAGCCGGTCTCATTCGCTAAGTGTTGAGTGTGAGTATGAGTGTAAGTGGGAGAGTATACTACCACCCGCCTGCTATTGCTGTTAAAAGAAAAGAGGACCGTCGCACGCCGTTGTATGTAAAGCTGAAAAGAGACTGCTAAGTACAAGCATCCCCTCCCTATCTTGATCCCATTCATATCGCTAAGCCCCATCCCCTTTTGTTTCCCTTCGTCATTGATATTAGATTATCCGAAAGAAATCGGCCGTTGTTCTATGATAATGGGAGTAGGTTTACGAATAAGCGAGATTCGTAAGCGAATTAGACCCGTGAGATTGCACGCTATGATGGCTCTCCGCATGAGTGTGGCTATGGCTATGTCGGCCATTCTTATTCAGAGAGCCGACATCATGTCTCCCTAGTTCTCTATTAGCAAGCTGCTGTCTCACACGTCTCTATCAAAATAATTGGAATCACTAACCATCACAACAAGCCCTTACATTCTCCAACGCACCCCCGGATTCCCTCTCCTCAATAACCCGTCTCAAATCCTCCGCACTATCCGCCCCAGCCGCACTAATAACCGAGCGTCCGCCTTCCAGCACCCCAGGCTCAACCTCCTCCGGCTCATGGCGCAGGCTAGAGCGGCTACGCATTGAATTGCGCACTGAATCGCCAAAACTGCTCATTCGGTTGGCCAGCGAGCCGTGTTTATCAGCGTTGTTATTAGTGATGGTAGCAGTGCTGGAAGGAGGGCGTTCCTGTTTACTGACACGACTGCGGGAGAGGGAGCGGGAGATGCGCCTACGAATACTATTTCTTGCTTGGGGAGGCGGATCGTATTGAGATTGCTGACTTTGACGCGCTGAGGGAGCGGCAGGGGGGATCATGGAAGAGAGGCGCGATTGGTCTTGTCGATTTTGAGTACGGTTACTCTTGAAGCTCGCTAGGGAGACGCGAGAGCGGGATGAGCGGCGGTGGTAGCCTGAGTTGGGATTGAACTCTTCGAGGTCTGCGTCTGTGTAGTCGACTGTGTTGGCGCCATCAGGGCCGGTACGTAGGAGTAGGTAGGAAAGAGCGTTGAACCAGGTTTCGTGGCGTTGGGACGTTTGGGCTGTGAATTGCACTGAGCGGCCGGGGGTAATTATAATGAGAGATTTGCGATGGAGACCTGGTGGCATAGGGTTGTCATCTGTGACTACTCGGACCGCCTCAATTGCTACGCTCTTGGATTTTAGCTCAGCACGATTAGCAGAAGCTGGATCGCGATCGCTCCAATATAAAGTCCTCGTATAAGGGTGTACCCAGAAGAAGCGACGATGACGCGTCGAAGACATCTCACCACGTCCGGCTTTACGAGTGTATTTCCACATCATTTCGCCAATCATGGTTTGGGTTATGGCCTGTATCATGCGGGGGTCGGTATTAGGATGGAAGCCTTGCCCCATGGGCATGCCGTCTGTGCGAATATTAAAGCGCTCGTCAAGCTCGGAAGCAAAAGAAGAGAAAGAAGAACGCCTCGAAACCTGGCTTCGAGTGGTAGAAAAACGACCGGCACGAGGTGTTGTTCCTCCTTTAGACGAGGGAGTGGGTGCGGCTTGCTGGGACGGCGTTTGAGGCCTGCTACTGGTCCTGTTCCTAGCGCCTCGAGGTACGTATGCAGACGCAGGGGCAAGCGGTGGACCCATTGATCCCGAAGGCTCTGTCGATGGCGCCCTCGAAGCTGCAGCTGCAATAGCTTCTTGATGATCTGGGGGAAGTGGTGGATATTGGGATTGAGCAGTAGCAGCCCGCGAACGTATACTGTTGACACTCGAAGGTCGTTTAATGGACTTTCCAATCAAATCCCTGTTCGATTGCTCGGGAGCTTTCCCCCGAGCCACTTCTGAGGGTTCATGGGGACGGTAACTCTGAAGTGGAGGCGAAATCGCTCCGATTGCTGATAACGGCTTCATCGCACCTGTCGAAAATGGTGGTACACTATTTGTGACTGGAAGGGGATCATTCTTGTTGAGCAGATCATCAATCTGTCGAGAGGAAAGAAGGGTTTGAGCTCCATGATCAGACATATCTATGGGCGTAGGGTTGGTCTCTGCCTGCGCTACTTCTATATCTTCTTTGCTTCGAGTGACCACATTAGCAGGTACTTCACCCAACGGTGTCTTTGTCCCAATTGTATCCTCTGCCGCTGACGGGAAATCGTGGCTAGTCTCATCTTCTGCGATTTCAGGAGCTGGTGCAGACTTGGTCTTGTTCCAACTAAACACAGATCCAAGAATTCCGCCCGTGCTGCCTGATTTCACGAGGCCGTCAGTTGTCCCACTAGCTTTACTAGCACCACTTGCCGTCCTTGCTCTAGATTTGGCAGGCAATTGAGGTGGTTGCACAGGAGCTGTTTCTAGACTATGTATTGACGAAAAGGCTAAGGACTGGCGTGTGTCGACATTTGTACCAGCTGGCGTCACAGCTGGCGGCTCATGGTAGGGCGTTGACTTCTTCGGCGTCTGGGTCAGCTCATCATAACTACGGTGGGATTGTTGGTCAATGGATGATCGCTCTGCCGAAGCGTCTCGTGCCTGCGACATGGCCGATTTGGTGGATAGGGGTGTGGTATCGGCACTTTGGCCGAATCCAGGGATGACACCAGCAAACATCTGGAGAGGCTGATCCCACACAGTACGAGGTTGAGTAGAAGTCGAACTCGATCGGGATCGCGAGACACGACTCGATCCGCTAGGCGGTTGAGGACTCTCACTCTTGCCCTGGGGTGTAGAAGGTCCAAAAATTCTGCTTGTAATAGCTGCAGCGGAGCTCTGAGGTAATCTACTTGCAGAAGCTGTGCTTGAGGCCATCTCGTTTTGGGTGCTCTGGGTAGGCTCCCAAGGCTCGGTCATCATACCAGAATCGACGGTAGGTATTCTCGGCACTGGGGGCACCTCTCCTGTATACACCACTGTGCTAGGCCTTAGGACGGGCGTCGCAGGTTGAGAGCCTGCAGACCTCCTCGTGCTTGAAATCGACCTCTTATCACTTATGCTATGTGTCCGAAGCGATTGCATAGAATGTGGAGAGCTGATACTTCCTTTGCTTGGCGTACCATCATCGCTGAGATTCTCGAGCTCGTTGTACAAGCTCTGGTTAACATCGCCCGGCACATTGATGAAGCTGGCTGGGGAATTTTTAGCAGTGGACGGATTACTACTATCTAGATTCCCACTGCCGAGACGAGATCGTCGAGCATTCCGATTAAGCTTCAACCGGAATCGCTGTGGTTGGCCTTGCCCTGGCGTGTGCATAGAGTGATCTTCGTCGTCGTCGGAAGTAGATGCGGTGCTTTGGAGTGATCGTCTCTCGCCCGGCTTAGCCGTTGCAAGAGTAGGTACTTTACTACCACGCAGAGTCCCACCTCGGGCCATATCACCTTCGGTCTCTGTAAGCTCGTCACTGCTATCTCCAGCCATGCTTTCAGCTCCAGTTTGGAAAGCGTCATTATCGGTTGTATCACGCTCGTTTGCTGTCTCAAAAGCATCCGTATCATTCGCCGTCTGGTAAGCATCACTGCTGTCTCCTATTGTGCTTTGACCGGTGGCCGTTCTCAATACCGCGGGCCTGCCTCTTGTTTCACGAGCAGGAGTTCCTTCAACATTGTGGTCCTCCCATTCAGGGTCTTGCGCAGGGTCATCAAGAAGTACGTCAGTCTTACTAATTCTGGCCGCCCCAAGGCCCGGGCGACCAGCTTTCCTTATATCTGTGATTGATTTCGACTTCAGTCTCTTTTCATTCGGCTCAGCTCTTCGGATCTCCAATTCATCCCTGGCCTCCTGAAGCAAGCGTTTTAAATCCTGCTTTTCGGACTTCTCTCGATGGACATTGCCTTTCAGGTTTTGGATCATCCTGTGGGCGTGATTTAGGGAGCTCTTTAGTGTCTCTGACTCTAGCACAGAGTGTCTTTGGGCGCCTTTGGTAGGCGAGGGAGGAGGAGAGTGCTCTCGTTCTGACAGATCAATCGGATAGTCTTCGTCTTTTGCGCCAAGGTTAGCGTCTGGCTCGGTCTCCTCAGCACGGAATCGGCCTGCAAGACCATTCGCTAGTTCACGATTCTGAGAGTCGAGCTCCTCGAGCTTTCGTTGGAGGGCGCCCTTTTCGCTCTCACCTAGATTTACACTCTTCCGTAAACTAGCGAGCTCAGATTCGTGGTTCTTGCGTATAGCCGCGTAGTCTTCTGTCACCTTTGTGTGGTCTTGTTTAAGATCGTCCAATTCTCGCTGGGCAGCGTTCTTCTCGCTCGTGACAGCAGCTGTATTCTGTTGCAGCTTCTGCTCTCGAATGGCTGCCTCACGAGCGGCAGCATGAGCTTCTTGCATTTGTGTTTCGAGGCTCCAATTCTCATCCTTGTAGCGCTGTTCGCTATCATCGAGACTCCGCAAGCGCTGCGCAAAGCCTTCCGCCTCCATTTCCAGTTTAGCCTTCTCTGAGTTTACTGTTTTCAGTGCTTCGTCTCGCTCCACTAGAACCGCTTGCAAATGCCGAACTTGCCCCAGCAGAGAAGTGGTGATCTCAGCTGCAAATTCAATGTCGTCCGTTTTTGAGCCTTGATTCCGGTGCCTCCTTGGTACATTGACTTTTGATGGGGAATCGGTGGCGTGGCTGGAGAATTTTGTAGGGCTCGCAGGGTTCTGTGCTCGTATATCAACAACCTGGATCGTCAAGTGGAGCATGTGAAACTTACCCTTCCATCCAGAGCAAAAGGTGTTCCATCGCCACCACCTGCTGATTCGGATTTTGGGCCTAGGAATGCCCTTGCACTTTGTCTACCAACCTCATTGTATTCCTTTTCGATCTCTGTAAGTTTCTGTCGCAACTCAGCGCTAATTTGGGAATCCTCCTCTTGTGAACCGACATCACGCAGCCGTTGAGCCAAGTTCTGGCGCTGCTGGACCAGAGTCGTGCCAAGCTTTGAAGTCTCTTGTATTCGTCGATCTGTCTCTGCTAAATGCGCCTCCAGAGCCTTCTTCGCCTGCGCAGGAGATGACGACGGGTGATTCAACGCAAAAAGCTGGGTGTCGAAGGAAGAGTACCGATGTGGCTGGGGCTTCGCTTGAGGCGTCTCGAGTGAGAAAGGGTCATCACGGCCACTGGACCCATTTGTATCCTCGTAGGCGACTACTGGCGGAGGATCTTCCTCGAATGATGTTGCCATATCTATCCTACCACTCTCTCAGACTTCGCCGGTATTGGACCAATTTGCCTCAAGCGAAGAAGATGTGTTGGATCCAAGACCGCAGAGAGAGCATGGCGCTGATGCCAGTTGATTTAAGGGGCACGTGCAGTACCGATGAAGCGAGATAAGATAGCACCTCCGTAGTATGTGTCCAAACACTGCACAGTTTCAGTTGCGACTGGCGACGACTGGAATGTTTGTGTCCGAGCACGCGCGGGGCGGCGTCAATTCGCGTCTAAATGTTGGAATACCTGGTATGATGTTCTACCAGCGTCACAGTAACGGTCAATGGCAGCGAGTGTAGAGGCATAGGGAAGTGTGCGATAAGAGAAGGAGTGTGAAGAAAGATGATGCATGCTTCGTGGCCGTGGCTTGAAACCTGGCTAGCGTGTTGTCCCCAAGCAGGTCTTGGCGACAATTACGAGCTTGTCAGCCCTGTCGAATGATGTGCAATCTCCGATCTTCAACTACTGTAACTTTACTCGTCCACCAGCCAATCAGAAAGTCTCCAACGGCTCCGGAATTATTAGCTTATTCTCTAAAACGCGTCGACAGATCATAGCGCCATGTGGAAACATGTGAGTAGTTCTGCTTTGGGTACAATGGCCGAATTGTGCATTTGCAGTACTGTCTTGCTCATCCCAGAAACATCGGACAGTCATTGAACCTACTACGATACCTAGGGTTCAGGCCCACTACCCTACACTCGACGGTATTATGACATTTTAATCTTGTTGAACTTTGGCACCTTCGTAGAGTGGTCACATTCTCTTTGCATTATTTAGCTACAGTATATTCTGCTTGAACAGGTTCGCTTCCATCCTCTGCGGATGACCTTTTGCTTTCACGTCAATGCTTTCTATAGTGAACATGCCAAGTCATAGACAATGTACCCCGAGATTACCCCTCATCAGGTCCAGGGTGAGCGCCGCGGAGGGAGTTTTCGAGCTCAGAGACAAGACGATTGAATTGTCGGCCGCAATTTCTTGGTCTTTTTTCATGCTTCTTAAAGCAGAGTTTTGCAACCGATCTTCACGAACGGAGTAATATACAAGGTGGCTGGCTTACTGTCTTCAACTCTAGCCCGGTAGAATCACATATCAGGGTGGTGTTTCCGAAAGTCTGTTCGGGTTGGCCTTTCTAGCGAAAAGGTCGCTATTGAAGGACCATTTGATCGCGTACTGAAATGCGTACTAAACATCTTGAATTACTTCAAACTTATCAGATGACCACATTTTCATGCAACCAGCACCTTGGATAACGGTCATAGATGCTTCGCAATCTCGGACACTCAACACCTTACCGGGTCGGAACAGGCCGTATGCCTAATGACCCAATCCTCCAAAGCCGCCCAATCCCTACAAAGTCTTTGCTGCCCGTCCCCAGCCCAAAATGTATCTTTTGGCACATAGAGTGGTGTGTCGTCTGCCCTACAGATAATGGCTTGCCGTAACGCATCGTAACAGTGGTTCAGGTGACGTAGAGTGTGCGAGCGGTTTTGGACAGGACCGCCTTCCACGAGGGAGGAGACGGTGTCGCGTATGGACATCTATAGTAAGATTTTCTAGAATTAGAACATGGAGGGTGAATTTGAGGGAAGATTGAAGAAGTTTGAAAGAAGAGGGCAGCAGCGTACAAGGCAGTGTAGCTGGTGGAAACCGTCAACGACATAAATGCCTTCAGAAGGATTCCCAGGCATTGGTCTTGCAGCAGGCCAGTGACGCTCTTCGGCCCAGGAGAGGGGGAGCGTGACGAAGCCGTTGATAACATATTTCTCCCAGGCTGCATTTACGACGGCAGGGTCGGGAGAACTGTACTCTGTCATAGTTTGGAATGTTGTCCAGTGTTCTTCAATGGATTCGAGGGAAGCTTATTGGTGTCAGTAGTCTACACCTCGAAGGGTAAAAGGCTTTCGTATGTCATACTGTATGTATGAATTGGTGCGTCTTTCTTCAATTTCGTGATGTAAATTGCTGTGGCAGCATTTGTTGCGGAGAGAAGTAGTAATAGAAAGATCAAGCAGCCAGTAATCAAACGCCTGTGTTTATTTTGGGGTCGAGCATCCATGTCTAGGGTTGGTAAGAGAAGGCATTCATCATCAGCCTCGCTCGACTCTTTCGGTCGTTGGTAGGCCATGCCAGCATAATTCTATTATGCAATCAAAGAACAAGACATGGTAGCACGATATGGCCTTTGGATCAATAAGTAAGCAGAAAGCTGTGCTAGAAAAACAAGTCTTGCAAGAATCTAGCGAAGGAAGAGACCTCCCTGGCTGATTACGAGAGAAATATTTCCGAGCCATGTAGAAGACTTGCGTGGGCATGGCTGCACCCGTATTCCATCCACACGGGGCACGCTTCCTGCGGTCATGGTGCATTGCTCAGGATTACAATAATGCAACCCTGTCAAGACTAAGCCGAGGTGCGACAAGTCACAAACAGCTTTGCATGGTGCACCATAGTGGCACAATGTGTGCAGAGTTGAAGTCTGCACTAGAGATAGAGAATAAAACCAATGGCATCTCCGCCTAAGGTAAATTACCGTAAGATAAACAGTAGCGTCTCCAACGCTCCGAGCTGACCCGGAGCTGAGCCGGCATGGTCCCACCACTTGCTACGACCATCTGCTACTTCGCCGAAGCTGGTGATCCTATCAACGTGCAAGTTTCCCTGTTTGTACTAGGTAGCTGCACAAACGTTGTGGAATCGTCACCGTCTTACTTTCCTGACCGCGATAGTAGCACCATCATTCAAATGCTTCTTACGCGTGTAAGGGTAATATGAGCTGGGGACGCGGGCTACCCGGTAGTGGAAAGCTCGCTAGGAGTGCGAGAAACATACTGCCGTACTCCATAGGTGAGCTCCCAAAACGGGAGGACGCAAGTCTACGTTGTACACAGTACTAATCATCAATGGACCTCAGGGGGAGATCCCTGGTAACCCAACTGCTCTTAACACACATGCAGAGCATACTGTAGTTTCTGATAGTACTGATTTGAATGATTCTTAGGGAGACTCCCTGGAACAGTTTTTACCTCTGGGGCCTCCTGCTCGAGGGGCCGTCCTCGCAAGCTCAACTTGTTCACACAAATCACCAAATCTTATCTGTCTTCCTTCATACCCGACATAATCTTCCCAAAAAAACGTTATACTATTGCTAAGCTCTACAATTCTATAACCTGATACACACATCATATTTGGGGGCTATAAATGAAATGAATGTAGAGGAATAAGAGTTCTATGTTGCTTCTAAATCATTAGCGTATAAGCCATTTCGTGATCTTCGATCTTGACCTTTGAGAAAGCAAGCTATGCAACCAAACGCTTGGCGCTATGAATATGGTACCTAGACATGGCAGCACGAAAAACGATTACTTTGGCAGAATCGTATTTCAATGAGTGTATGTTTACATTGTTATGCCTGCTGGTCAATCCCACCGACGACCTCCGTCTGAAAGGACGTACACAAAATTACAAGGAGAGCTCTTATAGTTTAGAGAACACGCAGCTGAACATGGAACAAATGGTTTGCCGTTGCTGATTGGAGATGCAAAACCACAAGTTTTCGGGAATACTGCCGATGGAAGAAGCCTGGTGTTTGTCAAGAAGATTGTAAGTTGCATTTTCGTTGTAAGCACACAAGTGTTGCTTACCTTATCAGAACGAGGGAGAACTTCACCAAAGTTCGGCAGCATCCTCCGTCCCGTCTTCGTTGGGAATAAAGACCGACCCTGCCTCGGAGTTGGCCACTACTACCGTGTCAGCCGCAGGATCATCATTTTTAGCGCGAGGAAGCACCCACCTGGAGCTGCCAGAAAAGCGCTGAGTTGGGCCAAAGCGAGCGCCATGGTGAAGAGTCTGCTGAGATACATCTTGATTGGAAGATGAATGAACAATTTCTAGCAAAGACCAAAGGTTTTACTCTTTCTTTTAGTTCGTGGTTTGATCTTACAAGAAGCTTTCGACCTAAAAAGAAGATGGCGGTCACGTAGCATACTTATACCCAGAATTTCAATGGCCTTCGGACCCACCACATCCTTACGAGACATCCACACAAGTCAATATCGGGCTCATCATGCATGCTTAGCTGCTGAGGGGCGAAGCTCCTTAGCTGACTTAGTTCACTTGCAACTCATCCCCCCGGAAGCCTATGGATTGCGATCGAGTCTATGCTAGTTAGTTGATAGGTTGTCACTTTTCATGCCAGCTACGGAAAGGGTCCCGTGCCTCACGACTTATGACATTAGGTGGCAGGACAAATTAATGGAGGCAGGCAAGGAGCGACCAGGGGCTGCAGATTCTCATCTTCAAGCGTCTAAGGATTTGGCTACTGCTTATCATGCCTACATTCAATCATGTGAGGGTGTGGAGCCTAGCAGTAGCACCACACTTCAATACTTGCTGCGTCACGAATTACTCTGAGGGCATTTTCTTGGAAAGAAATATGATTTGCAGACGGAATATACGGCAATGAGGATTTGAGTAATCATTGATCGAATCAATGTGAAGAGTGAACAGCTATGGTTACCATGAATCAAGAGGACAGCAGAGAAGAAGCTACTCATTGCTGGTCTATATGAATCAACTGTTGTAACGAAAAGCTAGCGCCGCCACTTATGCAGTGGCTAATTGGACGGTTATATATTGCGACATCGACTCTCGAATCAGGGTTCGAAGGCTGCAAATATAGGTACACCGTTCGCTCTCTATCGCATGCCCCTGACCGGTTCCACGATCTCCTACTGCATATATGAGGTCTGCTCGATCTTGCTCTGTATCTTGATCCCTGTGCTAGGTACACCGGTCTGTGCTTCCATGTCACGCAAAGGGTAGATATTCGTAGCCATTCGAGGCACGTTTGGGTCCAGTATTCCAATCTGGGACGAATTCGAATGTTGCTCTGCTATCTTGTGAGGATCGGTCGAAGGTCCATCGTCGAAATTTGAATACCCGCCTGGTCGCGCCGAAGACGATTTGGATCGCAGTTTGATGTAGCTGCGTAGGTCTTCGTACCAGCCTTGGAAAGACAAATTATGGGTTAATGGCCGTAATGTTGGAAGGCACGCAGCAGTAATCGATAGGCCCAGTTCGATCATACTCCAATACATCCATGTAGTGATGACCACTGATGAGTACTGTCAGCATTTGCGATGGCCATATTTGGCGATCCTTACAAATGCCCTGTGGAATCGAGAAGCTGTCTGCGAATATTTATGAGACCAAGGCTCAAGAGATAATAGATGGCAAGAAGCGGTACTCACCAGAGAGTTGTTGCACAAAAATAACAAGTCGAGCCAGTCCTGCTGCAGCAGCTCTAGAAAGTAGATGCTCAGCGCTGTAAGTTCGTTCAAAACAACTGGGTAAGGGACGATAGGACTCACACTGCGCCCATTAAGAACACACCACACAAAGCCAATTTGTGATCGAGTGACATTTGCAATCTCCAAATCTAACGTTGTTAGTAAAGTCGATCACTAGAATAATAGCTCACGGTTGCTGGAGACACACCATGGGGATTGGCATTGCAAGGATCAGAATATCTAAAATGACATCTGAGATCGCATACGCCTTGAAAAACCTTTCTTCGTCGACACAATGGGTTACAAGATTTAACAGCGTTGACCATACATAATCGAAATGAGTCTTGCATTCAAAAAGGCAGCTGAAGAAGAAAGCGATAGTCCAGACTATAGCGATAGTGAGCATGCCTTTAGAATAGTAGTCGAACGTTCTGCCGCGGAATATTCGTCTGTAGAAAAATATCACTGATAGCTTAATTGTACCCAGAACGAGGACCTGCATAGGATTGAATGCAAATTTCATCTGGGCACAGCTATGAGCTTTGCCTAAGTCCTGTATAACTGATCGTAATGATCTACCTTTTCAGTGGTAACAATTGCATTGTTCAGGACAGTGAAAAATCCTTCTGGACCGTCGCCCGGAGGGGTTGGTTGAGCCAGAGCATGCACTGCTGATCCTATACGAGCCCACGGATTAGCGAAAAAATACCAAAGTTGATAAAGACTGCTCACTAACCAACGATCATCATGATTCCCAGGGCGAGGGTAAGAACCTGTTGTGGGTCAAAAACTCGGTTATCAACTGGAGAATCCTCATCCGAGCATTACCAGTGCGAACAATATCAGACAGTCATCCAAGCCCACGGACTTTGTTTTCACAATTCTAACATAAAATCGAAGGGCCACAGCAATAGTAGCCACAGCTGGCAGCACTGCGCCAACAGCAATGACTGTCCTCGGAGTAACAGTCGACGCTTCAGGTAAGCTCTGTGATTGCGGGCTTGGAGCAGACATATCCTACTAAGTCCCAAGCTCAACTTCGAGATTGAAATGGCAGGATTGCTTTCCAAGAGAGAGCTCTTGGGGAAGGAAAGAGGGGATGCTCAGAAGGAGCATCGTCTCAGAGTTCGAATACAACATAGAGGCCACAATGTCAGAGGCCATCCTGATTACCAAGACGCTTGGTCACGCAAGCATTCTCGGAGTCAGAAATTTGACTGCCGAAGCAGTAGATGCAAGATTGTGGCATTCCACAAGTGCCGGGGTACACGAAGGGTGTAAGGTAAGATCGATCGATAAGATCTTGACAGCAGACTCACATTGGAAACAAATTGCGAGGAGATCGACGCTCCAACCCCCCGGTTGCTGATGCATCTGCCATTTGCTGTGCCTCTGCCTATCTCCGAACAGTTGCGGGGGGTCGAGGCGAAAGCATGAGCACACAGTCGAGTCGGTGGTGGGAATTCCAGCTGCTAGAGCTGAAAAGCCTCCATTGGTGCATTCGCTCCAATACAACGCAGGGATATGCACGATCCTCACTCAGCCTCTCAGCACGTTTGTGGTGTGCACCAAAGGCGGAATTCTCTGCGGGCCGAGCCAACTTAGTGGTATTAAATCATTGAAACGCCCTGTATCCTAAACCTCCGTGTGCCAACCATTCAATAAAGATGGTGTACTTGACAGCACCATTGCATATTCCTTTGATTTCGATGCATTTATTGGAGCGCATATTGGAGCATTCTCTATCTATATGACTGTGAGTGGGATCCCCAACCTCCACGAGACAAGTTGCCACCCTGTCAGCAGTGACTGGAATTGATCCTAAGGGATGATAAAATCTGGCCAGGAGGGTCCCCTCAACCCCTGGAGCTGCAGGATACTCGTCACGAATGCTTACCGGACTTTTGCGGAGAATTGATACAACATGCATCTGCATGGTGCGTTCTAGGTTAAGCCCGAATTTCTGACAAGATCGGCCACCCACCACCGCACTGCTTCGTGTTAGACACTCCTCGTACTTGGACTCTGCCTACTGGCAAGCTGATCTGTTGGCCATCCAATAGCACAACACCAGCACCGCTCCTTTGGAAACCGACATTTGTTGAGCGTCCGCTTTCATGACTCCATGTCTCCATGATCTTGACTCCCAAAATCACTGAGTCTTCCCACCCTTCCACACCCAACCCTCTCTTCTACTTACTTATACCACGAGTCTGCTCATGGTCTCTCGTCTCCTGGATCTCGGTTTCACGCTCCTCAGATTAAATGACGATAGATTCAGACTTTTCATACTCCTCGCTAGGCTGGGAAGAACTCAAATCAAGAACAGCCATAAGATACTTGGGGCTTTACTGGAAGAATATTACAATATGCACCTTAGTAGTATCGACTACAGTGCTCTTCACCAAACTCCTGGATTGTCGAGCCAAACCAAGCATCAATGATACCAGCTATTGTATGCCGCTCTGTCTGAAATGTATTCCTGCGGACATAGGCTTACGTGCTAGTAGTAGTAGACACGGGATTAGACAAATGGACTCAGTATACATGGTGGTCGTCATATAGCTCGATTGTCCCAGAACAAGACCTAGCGGTCGACAAACTTTGGAACGATATATTACCAGCTCACGGAATTGTCGCTGTCGACCATGCGTGGGCTGTGGAAAGACAAATGCCAGCTACGATGAGCTTGCCAAGTGATTCTTCCAAAGGCGTTTATATCATAGATGCATATCATCAACTTCACTGTCTCGTAAGTATGGAAGTTTCCCAGGCTCTGGCTCATCATTGAATGCGACCAGATTATCGTTCGGAAAACATTCTATCAAATATCCAGAAACGAACCCTTAACATATCCACTCGGACACTCAATGCACTGTTTTGATAGCCTGAGGCAATATATAATGTGTACGGCGGGAGATACCCTATTGTACTCATGGGGGCGCAATATTACCGGAGACGGCCAGTTACGGAAGTGTAGAAGTTGGTCTGCTCTCCGTGACTGGGCCACTGAGAAATCTGCGTGCTATCGAGACTCGCTCACCCCTATACTTCTCAAAGAGCACTTTGGGCATTGTGATGACGGTACGGACGGGTTGCTATTGAAAGATTGATCTTATAAATCTGTAGTAGTTGAGCGCCTGAAACCATGAATTATGAGGGCAACGTCATGGACCCGGCTTTGGCCACCTGAGCTTTCATTGTAGAGCCTACTCGTACAAACTAAGCTACTTATATCACAACGGCTTCTTGCGCTTCTGCCCGAAATATCTTGCGACATCAAGTCTGAAATAATTGCTGGGGGTAGTTTAAGAAATTCATCAATTAGGATACTCAAAAATGGGGGTAGGTATCATAGTACCTAGGTGCATTCCAATCGGCTTAGCCACGCGAGATCGAAGGATTCGTGTGGACAGCTGCAGGCAGCCGCGGCACAGCCGGACGCACATTGCTTACGTCTTACTAGTGATTTTAGAGCTCTTGCAACTCAGGGACTGTTTCAATTACAACACACTGCCAGTGTCCCATATGACAAGTTGCTGAAGTATACTTGCTGGAACCCAGGCTCTGCTGGTAGTTATTTCGCGAACATTCACACCACGATACTGAAACTGTCCTTTCTTATTATAGGCTTATGCTTGACGCCATGCCGTCATGGACAAACATCGTGCTCGGGCTTGTGACTCTGCAGCTTGCGTATACCATCTACACGGCGATCAATAGACTGTTTTTCAGCCCTTTGAGGCATATTCCAGGCCCAAAACTTGCTGCCTTGACATCATGGTATGAGTTTTATTTCGATGCAATTCAGCAAGGCAAATTTGTCTGGAAGATTAAAGAATTGCATTTCGAATACGGTCTGCCTGTCCTACCTTGCCCCAATACTGAGTATCTGATATTTATCCTGTAGGTCCAATCGTGCGAATTACGCCTTGGGAAGTCCATGTTAATGACGTTGAATTCCTGGATGATATCTACCCAGCCTCCTTCCGCCGGCGAGAAAAGTATGCGTATCAGACCAGGACGCTGCCGGTGCCACTTTCAGTTGGAGGAAGTCTACAGCATGAGCTTCATCGTAAACGGCGCGAGGCTTTAAACCCATTCTTCAGCAAGAAATCCGTCGTAGAGCTGGGACCCATGATTTCGCGGAAGGTGGACCTACTCTGCAAGCAGCTTGAAGATCATCTCAATTCGCGGATCCCCATTAGTCTATCTGAAGTCTATTTTGCATTCTCCAATGAGTAGGTCAGGACCCGAGAGAGGCTTTCTTTCCGCTTGCTTACCATAGCCAGTGTTGTCTTACAGTACAGCTTTGGACATGACAATGATCTGCTGGGGGACCCAGCCCGAGCATCAATTCTGCGAGCCCATCTCTCCGAACTTCTACTTGGGGTGAAATTCAACCAACACTTTCCCTGGATAGTGGATATACTAGAGATGCTACCAATGACACTAGCCAAGTATATTATGCCACCTGGTGTACTCGACATGAAAGAGTTCTCCACTGCAAGTTCCCACTTATCTCCCTTTATCACTTGCTGACATTCCAAAAGAAAATCAGCGAAGAAGTCGAGCAGGTACTACACGACCATAATGACACAAAGAGAGGCGGCAAACGCTCAATATTTTACGAGTTGCGTGACAGTCCTACGCTACCACCATCGGAGAAAAGCTCTCTACGGCTTGAGCATGAAGGGACATTGCTTGTCATGGCTGGTAGACGGCCAATATGATTGCTCTCTAATCCTTGACCGTAACTGACATGTGCGCTAGGAACCGAGTCAACGGCAAAATCTATGGCTATTACTCATTTCCACCTGATTTCGAATCCAGCGATGATGGCTAAAGTCCGAGCTGAGCTTCGAACAGTGCGCGAGGATGCCTCATGGACGGAGCTTGAACAATTGCCGTACCTTAGCGCCTGTGTAGCCGAGGGAAACCGTCTCTCGTTCGGCGTAACAGCAAGGGTCTGCCGTATTGCCCCCGACGAACCTCTTCAGTATAAAAGCTATACAATACCCGCCGGCACGCCTGTAAGCATGGTAACTCTTTGCGTTCACACAGACAAGCACATCTTCCCGGACCCCTGGACCTTTAATCCTGATAGGTGGCTCGGTCCTGAGGGCGCTGCACGACGTAAATACCAGATGGCGTTCAATAAAGGCGGACGTAATTGCATTGGGATAAACCTAGCACATGCAGAGCTTTTCTTAGTCATCGCTGCTGTGGCACGGTATGAGTTGGAGCTTTTCGAGACAGATAAATCGGACGTGGAATTTCAGCACGATTATCATGTGGCGTATCCGAAATTAGACAGCAAAGGGATCAGGGCTATTGTGAAGAGAAAGATAGCGATGACTTAAGATGGGCACTTAACTGCCCTCTCGTCTTTGATGACTTTTAGTCGCAGTGTTTCGTTGCACCTGGAGCCACTGGAGAGTTGATCTGTATGACGATAGACGTTTGGTATTTTAATTGGACTCTTTTGAATCTAGCACTAGTCACAATCATAGAAACTTTCGATACACGGAGCTGCACTATCACCGAAAATGTTCATTCGCGGAGACGCCAACCTAGCTTTCGTGTATATGCTCACGGCGACGATGATAGTTGGGAACGAGACCTTTCGTCCATCGAGTAACGTGGGCCACAAAGCGCCATACTTGGGGACCTCCAAGAGCCATTGAGCACATTCATAGCGACATTGTAAGACTTTGACAGGAAGGCCCTTACAGGATAGAGCTGACCAGCTCAGAAGGCCGAAAGGGGGCTGTATTTGCAGCTGAGAGTCCAAGTAATACTGTATAAATCAGGGATGCGATAGATTTCGTGGAGCTGCTGCGTTGCCATTTATTAATCGACACTAACACTTTCCCTTATGGATGGAAATAAATTTATCTGATCATAACCTTACTAGTTACCGAATTTACTAGATAAGATATCCTACCGAAAAGAGGCTGACGCTTTGTACTTAAATGATATTGCTGCACCTTCGACCTTAATCATAATTCTTGTTAAAAGTTGTCTTTTTGCCTGGAATTTGGCGGTGCCGAGATGTATTTCAGGGTGAGCGCCATGCGCACCACAACGGCAAGCGGTGAGATTATTGGTGTAGAATTGTTGTTCACTCGGGGTATGGGAGTGAATAGTTCTCAATAATACTCACGGCATGGAAAGCTTCCGCATTGGCCATTGACGTACCGTGATTGGTGGTTTAAGCGCGGATCTTATCTAGGCGCTGGCGACTCTATACGCGAATGTGGATCTCAGCGTCATCGAGCTTCGAATATTCTCGGTAATTCGTAAAACGTTGATTGTTATTGTTTGTCTTTTGAATATTGAGGAGTGAATACCACCCTGATTTAGAGACTCTCTTCAAGACCCTCACTCCCGGCCGCCGCTCCTTCACGAATATGGCCCTTCGAAACCCTATATCGCACGTCTGTAAATATGCCTGGTCATCATCCTCTTCCAGAGCTACTGCTGTTTCGCATTCTATTTGCTCCCGTCACTCGATACCTCAAAGGAGGGCAATGGCGACAGTAGTACCACCTGTGACTCAAGATGCGACCTCTTCGAAAGGTCCTACGGCAATGGTGTTTATGAACATGGGCGGCCCTTCAACAACAGACGAAGTCGGCGACTTCCTTAGCAGGCTATTCGTGAGTCGCAAAATCCTCCAGACAAGTCCTTTACGACCAACCGCATCCGAGATACCTTGAGCTAAGCTCCCTCCCTCGCAAAGGCAGATGCAGATCTGATACCCCTCGGCCGTCTCCAAGGCTACCTTGGCCCCCTCATTTCTCGTCGCCGCACGCCCAAAATTCAAAAGCAATACGCAGCCATCGGCGGCGGTTCCCCAATCCGCAAGTGGTCCGAATATCAATCTTCGGAAATGTGCAAGATCCTCGACCAAATATCCCCGCAAACCGCCCCCCATAAACCCTATGTTGCCTTTCGATACGCCAACCCGTTGACGGAGGATATGTACGCCCGATTACTCAAAGACGGCTTCGGAGGCGGAAAAGGAGGTCGTGCAGTGGCATTCACACAATACCCTCAGTACTCATGCTCCACGACAGGTAGCTCACTGAATGAATTGTGGAAATGGCGGACTCGATTAGAAGGAAAAGGCTCGAATACCGACCCCTCCGGCTCCATAACCTGGAGTGTAATAGACCGATGGCCCGTCCATCCCGGTCTCGTTGAAGCATTCGCACAAAACATTGAAGCCCAACTCGCCACCTACCCCCAAGAAACCCGCAAAGATGTCGTCCTCCTCTTTTCCGCACACAGCCTCCCCATGAGCGTAGTCAACAGAGGCGACACCTATCCCGCCGAAGTAGCCGCAACAGTCTACGCCGTAATGCAGCGCCTCAAATTCAGCAACCCTTACCGCCTATGCTGGCAATCGCAAGTCGGGCCCTCAGCATGGCTTGGCGCACAGACCAGCGACACAGTACAGGAATACGTCAAGAAAGGCCAGACAGATCTCATATTAATCCCTATAGCATTCACGAGTGATCACATCGAAACTCTCTATGAATTAGATCAGGAAGTTATACACGAAGCTGGACACCCAGGGGTGAAGAGGGCGGAGAGTTTGAATGGGCACAGAGTCTTTATTGAAGCGTTGGCGGATATAGCGTTCAAGCATTTACAGAGTGGGGAGAGCTGTTCACGGCAAATGGGGCTGAGGTGTCAGGGGTGTAAAAGCGAGCGGTGTTTGGAGTCGAAGCGATTCTTTATGGGGCAGGAGAATGTGCTGGCGGTGAGGTAGTGAGGTGGGCGAGGGGGGGTGTCGCGACGTTTTGTGCAGAAAAGAATCAAAAATTCTGAAGCGAATATACCGAGGACCTTCGAATTGCATGATTGTGTCAATAGTTAAGCTCCATATCTGTGCGGTGTTCCATTCAGAGTGAGATTTGCATGGCATGTCCTCACCCTAAATCTCCCAACACCCCCAATCCCCTCCACTCACCCCTCCCCCTCCCCCTCCTCCTCCTCCTCCCCACTACTCCCCCCCTCCCCCTCCTCCCTCCCCCTCTCCCTCCTCCTCCTCCCCCTCTCCCTCTTCCTCTCCAAAATCCTCCTCAGCCCCTTCGCCCCATTAAACACCCCCCCCGTCCCCGCCCCACAAGCCGCACAACTCGGATTCTTCCTATACCTCCCCAGCGCACACCCCTCACAGAAATAATGCCCGCACTTCGTCACAATCGGGTCCTTATACGGATTCTTACAGATGATGCATGCGAAGGGTATCCCTTCCAACGCCGCATCTTCTTCTGAGGAATCTTCGGCTTCGGCGAGGGATTTTGCGGTGGCGGGTGGTTGGTTTGTGGTTGTTTTTTTGTTCTTGTTGCCGACTTTTTCCCACTCCTTATCGAGTTCCCAGCCTTGCTTGTAGTCTTCGCGGGCGTGGAGGAATTTGCAAGAGTCGCCGAAGCCGCAGAAGCCGGTTTGTTTGTAGTCTTTGCAGACGTCGGGGGCGAAGTCTGTGACTGTGATGGTGCGGATGTTTGTGGGGGCTTTGACGGGGCCGACGGTGCGGGAGGGAGCGTTGGGGTTTTTTTGTATGTAGGTCTGGTAGTTGGCGGTGCCTTTGTATGTGCCGTCGGTGGTGGACGGCTCGTCGTTGTTATTGTCTGCTTTTGTGGGTCGGGGGCGGGTTGTTCCTAGTAGGGTTTTTGCGTCAGGGGTGGATTTTTCGTCGAACCAGTTGGAGGTCTTGGTTGCGTCGTTAGTTTCTGAGATGTGGGCGGAGCGATCGGCGGCGAACTTGCTGATGGCGAGGTCTTCGGCGGTGGTTTTGGGGGCTGCTTTTGAGGTTGCCGTTACTATAGCGGTTTTTCTGCGCTTTACTCGACGACCTTCGTCTTCGGTGGAGGTGTAGCCGGACTCTTCTGAGTCTGAGGCTGCTGGGGGTGGTGTTGTAGGGCGTTTGCGAATGTTTTTCGTTCCCCGCTTCTTAAAGAGCGGTTGGGTGTCCGAAGGGATATCTCCTGGGAGCAGGGCTGTATCCATGATCTCAGTTCTGTGAGACCGGTTTGATATGGAATATGTAACGAGCTTTGAAGAATGGTCGCCCTAAGAATGCTCGAGGCTGGTGCACAATAACGCCAAGATATTATGTAAGCGACAATTATTGATCTTCCAGAAGCACTCGGAAATTCGTCTCTATCAAGGTACTACTTTCATTTCTACTGTACTTTTGTGCTTAGTGGACAACGTTCAAGAACGCTTTGCAAACTGCTGTCAGCCATTCCTGCCTATACCTTTTGCTCATAACCCTTCAGTCCATTGCTCCGATCAATCCCATCGCCCCCTTCTGGCCCTCAGTTTAATCTCGCAGCCTTATCAAAAGTCTCTCTACCCACACAGCCCACTACAGTGATTCGCATGACTATTCCAATTAACCGTCAACTCCCCATTATTGACATTATTCCCCGGAGTTGTTGGTATACTCCCACACTTCTTACATCCATGCTTCAACAGCCCCTGCATCAACACCACCAGATCTGCCCCTGTAGCATTTGCGCCGTTCTGCAAGTATGCACAGAGACCGCCATTGCCCCCGTTTTGGTCTCCAGAGCCGGGGAGACAAGCGATCTTGGTTCCGTCGTCCTGGTATGTTGCGTTGGGCATCGTGGTGTTAATGTATTGCGCGAGGCGGTAGAGACCGTTGGCTGTTTCGGATTCATGGATGACGCATTCGCTCGCACCGCGGCAGTTTATCCCGAGCGTGGAGATCAGGAGAGGGAAAGTTGAGAGGGCGAGGGCAGTCGTGAAAGTTTTCAGGAGCATTTCTTCTTGTGCGTACGTTACTAACCGACAAGGATCTGCTCTAGGGATGTTTACAGATGTGAGTATATCTGTACTATAAGTACCTTTATTTTTTGGGTATTTGGTCCTCTCAATTTCCTTGATACTGCTTTAAGATCGCGAAGCGTTCCCATGCGCATGGGCGTTTCACTAAAGTCATTTTATGCGAAGCGCCTATTGTGTCTAAGACATCTTACATTGTCTCCGTCAGTGAATTCTGGGCATATCTTAGATGTTACGTGAGCCCTTTCTTGAGCTGAATTTATAGTTGGCTGTTTCGACCTCAAATGATTGGTTTCAAATTTGGTTTCATGCTGAGCAAGCCATTTTAGGGAATTTAAGGTCAAAGGCTGATAATAATAGACTAGTGTCTCTCATCAACCGGGAAGCATGTTAAAAGGAGCTGTCGCAGGATCATCGGCAGGTTCATCATATGTCTGTGGATATCGGCACAAGGTTCAATGCTTTTGGGTTAGGCTAATTATCTTAAGGCTTCGATCGCAGTTTGCAAAATATAGCAATATCACCGATGATTAGCAAACTTTTCCGGCACGCGCCAATACAAGGGCCATGCCACTGCAATCCACGGTTGAGAAACTATTTCTCAAGCTTCGCACCCAATCGTGGAAACAGTTTGAGTGCATTCTGCCTATATATCTCTTCCCTCCTCTCCTCCTCAATTGGGTACTCACTCAGAGACTCAGTGTTCAATTCCGCCTCGGTAATAGCATACGGAGTATCACTACCAAATAAAATTCTATCGGGATACGCCCACTTCAATAATGTATTGAGGATATTCGGTGTTCCAGCCAGCGCGGTATCGAAGTAAAAAGACTTGGCATCGTGTATGATCTCCTCGCCCTTCGGAGCCCCTGGTGGTATCAAGTCCGCATACAGGTACGTGCTCAGTGCCATCAATCGCGATGCCATGAAAGGCAAATTCCCACCCGCATGGGAGAGAATGACCTTGCAATTGGGGTACTGCCGCTTGCGTCCGGTGGTGATAAGATCGGCGGCCGCACGCGTAGTCTCGTGCGGAAAGTCAATCATAGCCGGCGGAAGCAATGGGCTCGCCAATGAATAATTTACAGCGTCGATGGTGGGGTGGACGAAGACGACTGCGCTTCGTCTGTCAAGCTCGGCCCAGATGGGTTCAAAGTCCTCGTGTCCCAGGTATTTGCCGCTGTAGGAGGTATAGAGGCATACACCCTCGCACTCAAGCTCATCAAAGATGTAATTGATCTCTGCAATGGTGCCTGCGGTGTCAATGAGACTAGGTACAGCGCCGAACTGGCCGAAGAGGGTGGGTGGAGAGATGCAAATATCGTGAACGTAATCATTAATCTTGCGCGCTAAAGCTCGGCTGTCTGAATCGGAGCCGGCGATTTCAGCTCCTGGACCGCCGAGTGAGAGGATGGTGGTTCCAATGCCAAGCTTTTCCATGCGGGTGATAGATTCAGCCGTGGTCCATTCTGGTACAGAATCATTGCCTAAGCCTGCAGCCAAGGCGATGGTGCGGTAGAAGTCAGGGATTGTGTGATGGTGGACGTCGATTCTATTAGCCATCCTGGAGATACGAAGGTCCTTTGACCACTAAGAGGCGTAATATTTGGTGGGAAGGCTGTGGTCTCCTTGGGAGAGTGTGAATTAGTATAATGAGGACGCCGCCCGGAGACTGCTATTTGACCAAACGACCCATCTGGTGTGGCAACGGAGACGCAAAATGACAACACTTTCGCGCACGAACAATTGTCCTTGTCTGATTGGCTACCAACGGTGCTCCGCTGCAGCAGTCCAGTAAGCGAACACAGCAAGTACCAGATGAGCAGCGATGATTTCTTAAACCATACTGGGACTTCTGCCATTCGGTAAATGAGTAACCATGTTGATGTCTTATGCGTTGTTTGCATTACCTTGAGCAGCAACGAAAACCACTTATCGTTGTTCCGATGTGCTGCTGCCATGAAAACGACCCAATACGCAAGCAACGGAAAGACCAAGCCGGCAATGGGGAAGGGAAGCAAGCATTAGCATACGAAGTACGAATATCTCCAACAAATCAAAACTGTTGTGCAAAAGCGGGGGAATGATACCTGCTCAACTAGGTACTGCACACACGAATTATGAGAAATTGAAAATGCACGGGTCGGATTGAATGAGTGGTCATACTCGGTGAAACTTCAGCATGCCAGATCCCGATCAACAACGTCATTGTGCTGTTCTAATTCCGTCAAGTCCTACTGGTGGCCGGCTCCTTACTCCGTAACATGGCAGTCTTGGAACCTATCGCTTGTCTCCATTGCAGCTAGACACTCCCACTCTCCAAATCACCCTTTGTTTCCACCACTGGGCTAGGGTATAGTCCCACCAGCTCATGCTTGATCCTTGCTACTCTCCTTTGCCTGCTGGCTCTCTTCAAGGTAATAATGAGACAGAGCAGAGCAAACAGAATGAGTGGACATATCAAAGCGAATCCTTCAGTAAACCCCTTTAAGAAAGATTGTAGACCCTCCCCCGACGACGTGGAAGCGATCGCTGTGGGCGCGGCAGCGGCGTACGTGAGTTCCGCATTGCCATCAGAGATCAAGTCTTCGAGCTTCAAGGCCGAATCGAAGCTTGTTGCTGGAGAAGAATTGATAAGTGGTTGTGGTGTTTCACAAGCCGAATCAACGGCGTCAACAGGGCCTGCCGGAGCTAATGACGGTGGTTGCACTTCATGCCCAGATAGCTTTTGTATGAGAGGTCTTAGTGTTGAATCTGAGAAATATCGAGCAAGCCTCGCCGATGATTGAAAGGGTGCTATGCCCTCATCATAGTCACGGTGTTGTCTCATCTGACGAGGAAGCCTCTTATCTTTTGGATAATTTCCGCTGTTTGTCAAGGTATCCTGGTCATATGCGCATTTTTCATCACGTAGATAACGGCCGTTGATCCACATATCCACGTTATCCATATGACTACGTTGTCTCTTAGACAGACGAGGCTTTGCGTCGGGCTGATCGCCGCTATCATCTTCCCCCTCTGCATCTTCCCCCTCTGCATCCTCCCCCTCTACATCCTTCTCCACTATATCTTCTCCCTCTGCATCCTCACCCTGTGCATCTTCCTCTGCTGCATCTTCTCCCTCTGAATCTTCTCCCGCTGTATCTTTCGGCTCTGCATCCTCCTCGAGGTGTACTGCTGCATTGTTCCCGATGTTTTCTAAATTCCACAGGAGACCACTGGCCATGTACCAATTGTTAAGAGGGACGGAGGGACCAGGGGGAGCACTGGAACCAGGGGGAGCACTGGGACCAGGGGGAGGACGGAGACGGGGAGGACGGGCAGGCATAGTCCTCGTTATGGTTCCACAGGGTATAGAATGATTTTTATTGAGGTAGGTAATCCGTGGTGGAATCCCTTTGAATGTTCGACGGACTGATTGGAAGACCAGCATGTTATTATATAACTATGCTCAGAAAGCATACGGCTAGGAGCGGAATCGATTGGGCGAGAGAGTTGTACCTTAATTTTCACGGCTGAAAAGTCAATTGAAGAATACTCATCAAGATTTTGCTAGTTCGAAGGCCGGAAGCTTCATTAAGCGGAGCATTGTGCTTGTATAGGCCAACAGGTCGGCGCCTTACCTATGATATCAACCAAAGCTTTACGTGCTTGAAGGACTATAGGAAAGCCTGGCATTGTGGCAAACCTTGTTGTACTCCTACAGCGCCACAATGCGCCACAAACATTGTGACATCCAGCACGACCAATCCTCTATGTAAGCTAGGTCACAATTGATAATACGCGCAGACGCAGCTGCGTATGGTGTACTCTGCTTGGTTTTGGTTAACAATAGAACTCCGTAACGTGCCGTAGACTCTTCTCTTGGGGCGTGGAGTTGTACTTTCCGAGTCTTCCGGCAGACAGAAAGTCAATTCCTAGCGATAGCGAAAGAACATTCCATGGGCTATAGGCTTAGGACGCAAAGCCTATGTACCCATGACGTTGAGCAGGCAGCCCAGTGCGTCTTGTACACTTCTCTCATGGAGCATTTCACATCTGCCCCTCACTGTGGTGCACGCCATTTTCATATCTATCAGGTGTAGGCGGTGCACTTTCCCCATTCGCCCTAGTGTCATCGTCCTGGTCATCGATTTCATCGAGCTCTTGTCCTAGAGGACTCTCCCGAGCCTCCAGTTGTCCCAAATCCTCCAATATCGTGCGCTGTGGCAGCTTCCATAGGCTTGTCGCACAGACTCGATCCTTCGTCAACAGATCATCGACAAATTGATCCATGTATGTAAGGCTGTAGCCTCCATCCCTGGCTCTCCTCCGTAACTTCCTGTAATCCGCAAGCATAGGTTCCAATGTCTGGTATATGTCCTTTGAGTCGAATGTTAGGCGTACGTAGAAGGCCGCCAGTGCGGTCAGATACTTGAACTCCGTCTGATGTAGGTACTCTAGCACGATGTCCCTTTCCGGCATCAGCTGTAGGAGCTTCATCGTCAAGCAGAGGAACGGGCTAGGTTTCTGCTGGCCGTAAGTACCGCCGATGAAGCTCATGGCGGCTGCACGGTCACAAAGGGTGGCTTCATTGATGGCGAAGCATTGTTCTTGCCAATAGTAGGAGGTGATTATGCGATCACGTATGGGCTTTTCGAGGAGGTGGACGGGGTTTTGATTGTGGATCTGAGGGCCGGTGTAGCCACGGCTATCGAAGTGCCGGCGAGCGTCAGCGGCGTGGGTCATCGCAGACTGCTATAGAGACGAGACATGAATCGGCTATAACCGGTGCCTTATCTCGAAAAATAGAAAACGTCTGAGGTGTAAAAGCACGCCTCTTCTCTGGCTTGAGAAGATGAAGGCCGTCGCCTTAACCATTATCGTGCCTGTAACTATTCTATGCTAGCGCCGCGGTGGTTCCAAAATAGCGGGCGCACACACCAAAAATTGCACATTTCAACCATTTCTTTGGAACTTAACTAGTAACTATTAGTAGGACCCTAAATTAGGCAAGATTAAAGCTATATATATATATATCCTTTTACCCCCGTTTCCTCCTTTTAGCCTATATCTTTTATAATAGTAGTCCTCGTCATTACCCTACTACCTTACTTTTAGTACTATTATATCTTTTACTCTAAATAGCCTACCTCCTATCTTAAGTATATATTTTAATAGTTAACTACTATCTTCTATACTATCTCCTATAGCTCTAAAGCTAAATATAAACTCTTATTATAAAAAGAAAGTATCTATAAAGTCTTATCAATAACTATACTCTACTACTACTAAAAAAATAGACTAACTTATTATTCCTATAAATATAACTTAATAGAAAGAGAAAGATAAAGAGGAGGAAAATACTAAATTTAAAAAAGCTACTACTATACTTACTATAATAAGAATAAGTATAAATAAAGGACTCCTAAATATAAGTTTATTAAATATTAAAGAAGAAAAAGAACTCCCTAGACTCTCTTATAAAAAATAATAAAAATAAAAGGATCTTAATAAGTAGCTTTAATAAAAAAGAGATAATAAAGCTAAGTTTATAATATTATAATATATAATAAAATAGCTTATCTATTTTAAAGATATTATAATATACTAAAATATATCCTTCTATATAATATATAGTAGTAACTAGATTAATTTTCTAAAAAAATATAAATCTATATCTATAAAAAATATATAATATAATAAGATAGAGGGTAAAACTATTTATTTTATTTATATTAAAGTAACTCTTTCTAACTATAGTAAGGATAATGTAATGGCTATCTACTACTAAGACTACTTAGTACTACTAGTAGAGCTATCTAAGTAATTATCTAAGTATAATATTAGCGCGGCGTATATACTACGCTAGTATATATTAAATACCCTACTTTTAAAGAAGCTTAAGGAGTAGAGGTCCCCTAATAGAATAGGATTCTTAGTAATTAGTTCTACTAATATACTAAATATCTACTATTACTACTTTATATCTTTAAATAATCTTTAGTAGCCCTATAGCGTACCGCTAGCGGTGCGTAGACGGCCTATATTATAGTTTTAATTACTCTAACCTTTAAAGCTAAAGGCCCGGAGTGGAATAGATAATATTATAAAGATCTATCTATTTAGATACTTAAAAA
Organism: Cladonia squamosa; assembly: GCA_947623385.2. Taxonomy (NCBI): domain Eukaryota; kingdom Fungi; phylum Ascomycota; class Lecanoromycetes; order Lecanorales; family Cladoniaceae; genus Cladonia; species Cladonia squamosa. The sequence continues at coordinate 902,809 of OX392378.1, read as the reverse complement.
CGCGTAAGCGCACTATATATAAAGTCTTTAGATTTAACTATTATATTATAAGATTTATAATAATAACGGATTTAATAGTTAAAAGCCTAAGTATAGGAGCTCTAAGCCGCTATTATAGAGCCTATAATTAAATTACTATAATAATTACTAGCCGTAGATAATAACTAACCCTCTTTTAAGAAGTCTACAGGGTCTTATACTATAGGACTTTACTAATATATATCTAGTAATATAGGAAGCGCTTTTAGCGGCTTTAATAATTTATTAATAGTAAAGATAATATATCCTAATAAAATATATACCTATATAGGGGAATTAGAAGGGGAATATATTTATTAGTTTATTAATACTAAAATAAAGTTCCTCCTAAGCCCTAAATACTTTATTACCGATTAAGTAAAAATCCTCTACTATATATAATCCTTAAGCGGTGATATAGCGAACTAATAGTAGTACCGCTTTAAAAAAAAGGAAGTTAATATATATATCTTTAACTACTTCCGTACTTTCCTACTAGACTTTATTACGGACCTAACTAATTACTATTTAGTAGCTTATAAGCGCTAGAATAGCGTAAGATAAGATAAAAATTAAAAGGTATCTACTTTTAAAGCTTACTTAAAGGAGTTAGAAGACTATCTAAAACCTATAATAAAATACTTTAAAGTAAGTATATTCCTTAGTAAGCTTTATCTAAACTTAAAGGATAAGATTATAAGTACTAATAATATACTATTAATATAAGAGGAGATCCTAGCTCTTACTATTATATAAGAGAGGGCCCTTAAGCGTTACTATTTAAATTAATTAAAGTTATATAATAAGGGTAGACCTTTAGAAGAGCGTATCTCTAAGGCCCTAAATTATAATAATAATAACGAGCCGCTGTTAAAGCGTTATAAAAAAGATAAGGATAGGAATAAGGATTATTTAAAATTTAAGTTAAACTTAAATACCTTAACTAAACTAGAGTATAAGAGTAACTTATACTACCTCTATAATAGTAAGGGGTATTAGAAGAGTAAGTATTTATAAAAGGATAACTCGAACTTCACCCTAGTTAATTTAATATAGTTAAAAAACAACAGCGCCTCACCAGCGGAGAAGGGGCGGGGTAAGAAAGATAAGAAAGATAAATAAAGATATTAAATCTTTTCTACCTTAAGAGCTAAGTAATTATTTAAGAGTAGTTTTATCCCTTTAAAGAATTAATAGACTCTAGAGCGAAGATTAATCTAATTACTTAATAGTTTATAATATAATATAAATTATAGCTAGAAGAAGTAGTCTTATTAATACTAGTATAGCTAAGTAAGCAAGGTATTTATTACTATAGAGTATATTAGTTTAGCTATAAGGCTACTAATAGCTAGGGCTAAGAAAAGAAGTATAACTTCTTATTTTATACTATTAACTAGGAGGGTTCTAATTTAATAATTAGAATATTAATACTCTATAAGTTAGGTATCTTAATTAATATATTAGCGCGTTAATAGCGGTATTAAGTTAACTCTAAATAGCTATAGATTAATAAGTTAACTAAGTTTATATAAGTCCTATAATAAGAATAGGAAGTATTTACTATAATATATACTAGCGCTGTAATAATAGAGCGCCTATAGGCTAATAAGTCCGGTGTAGGTAGTATTCCTCTTTAATTAAAGAAGTTTAAAGATATCTTCTTAAATAAAAAGGCTAGGATCTTACCTAAATAGAAGTAAAGAAATTATACTATTAAGCTAGATAAAGGGGAACTACTATATAGTCCTCTATATAACTTATTAAGAGTTGAGTTAGCGGAGCTGTAGTAGTACCTTAATAATACGCTAGTAAAAGGGTAGATATACTACTTTATTTTACTAACAGGAGTACCTATCCTCTTTATACTAAAGAAAGATAGGGGGCTACGCCTCTATATTAATTATTAAGGCCTAAATATAATAATTATAAAGAATAGGCACCTATTACCCCTTATTACTAAAATATTGGATCGCTTATACAGTATTAAGAGATTCTTAAAATTAGACTTAAAAGACGCCTATTATTATATATATATTAAGCGGGGCGATAAATAGAAGATAGCGTTCTATATATATTATAATTATTTTAAGTATCTTATTATATTATTTAGGCTTATAAATATACCTACTACCTTCTAAGCGTATATTAATCGAGCTCTAGCAAGGCTGGTGGATATAATATATATAGTATATTTAAATAATATACTAGTCTTCTTAGAAGAGCTAGCGGACTACTAGTAGTATATTAAAAAAATACTATAGCAGCTCCGATAATATTAATTATATATAAACTTAAAGAAGTGCGTATTTAATACTACCTAGATTAAATTCCTAGGGTTTATTATATTAACTACTAATATAGAAATAGACCTATATAGGATTATTATTATTAAGGAGTAGTTTAAACTAAAGATTTATTAGGAGGTCTAGATCTTCTTAGGGTTTATAAACTTCTACTATTACTTTATCTATTACTACTTAACTATTACTATATCTCTTACTAGCCTTCTTAAAGGTAGTAAAGAGGGTAAAAAGGTAAGACTATTTTATTAGCCTAATAATACAAAATAAGTATTTTAAGAACTATATTAGAAGTTTACTAAAGCTTTACTACTACAGTATTTTAATCTATCTTAAAGGATTAAAGTTAAAACTAATATATTAACTTTTATTATTACTAGCATCCTATTATAATCTAATAAGGTGGAGAGCTAGTAGTCTATAGCCTTTTAATTATATAAGATAATTCTTATAGAGTAGAATTATAAGACGTATAACTAGGAGTTACTAGTAATAGTAGTAGCATTTAAGTAATAATACTACTACTTAGAAGGAAGTTTATATCTAATAGAGGTCTTAATAAACTATAATAATCTTTAGGGCTTTATAAAGCTAAGGGAGTTAATACTATAGTAAGCCTATTAGGTATTAAAGCTTATAACCTATAACTTTAAGATATTCTATTAAGTAGGTAAAATTAACCCTACTAATATACTATTAAGATATCTTAACTATAAAGGGTTATCTCCCTTTAATATAACCCTCTTACCAACTTTGCAGAATAAATTGGTATTATAGTTAAAGGAAGATTTAAAGCTATATATATAGCCTATTAATAGGATATCGTAGCTAAGATATTTAGTTATAAATATCTAAGTTATAATACTAAGGAAGACTATAAAGGAGCTAGCTAAAAAACCTTATAAAAAGCTTTAAAAGTTATTAAAATAAGTTATCTATAAACTTTAAGCCCTAGATAAATAGGTTATTAGATTTAAAAAAAATAATAAAAAAATAATAAGCTATAAGTAGAATACCTATATAGATTAGTTATTTAGTAAAAATAATCTACTATAATATAAAGGGTTACTATATATTCTAGATAATAATACTCTTAGATAAGAACTTATTAGTTAGTACTATAATAATCTCTTAGTAGGGTATTTTAGAGCAGTAAAAACATTAGAGCTTTTATAGCAAAAGTACTATTAGAGTAATATTATAGCGTAGATATAAAAATACGTCTATATCTATAATATCTATTAAAAGACTAAGGTACCTAAGTATTACTTATATAATAAATTATAATCCTTACTATTACCTAAAGAGCTATAGTAAGAATTAACTATAGACTTTATAACAGGATTACCTTTAAATAAATAAAGAGGTATTATCTATAATACTATCTTAGTAGTAGTAGATAAGTTTACTAAGATAGCTTACTATCTTTTAACTATTAAAAAGATTATTATAGAAGATCTAGGTAAGCTATTCTTCTTTAAAATAACTTATTATTTTAAATTACTAGTTAGTATAGTAAGTAATAGAGGTTTTATATTTATAAGTACTTTCTAGTCAAGTCTTTACTATTATATAAAGGTAAAGTAGTAATTAAGTACTACCTTCTATTTATAGACGGATAGTTAGATAAAAAAGTAAAATTAGATATTAAAATACTTCCTCTAAATATTTATAAATTTAGAATAAACTAATTGGGTAAAGCTTTTACTAGTTATTAAATTTATATATAATAACAGCTACTATAATATTATTAAATATGCCTTGTTCTATACTATATATGGCTATAACCCTGAAATCTACTAGAAAGCTAGGGACGGCTCCTTAGAAGAGGAGATACTAATAGTAAATAAATAGATAAAGTAACTACAGAACTATTAAAAGTAGATAGAGTTATACTAGTAGCGTATTATTATAGCGTAGGTAAAGTATTATAATAAAAACTATAAGGTAAAGGAGTATAATATAAGTAAATTAGTAATACTATTAACTAAGAACCTAAAATAAAAACGACCTAGTAAGAAGCTTTCCTACTAATTTATCAGCCTATTTAGGATTAAAGATAAGGTTAATATATAAATATACTATCTTATACTACCTACTAATTATTAAATCTATAATACCTTCTATATATTACTACTTAAACTATACTAGCTACGCGATAGCGTGTAATTAATAGAATTTATATAGCCTCCTAAACTTATCAATAATAAGGAATAATAGGAGGTTAAAAAAATCATTAATAAGATAAAGAATAAAGAAGGCGTATAATATAAGGTTAAATAGATAAAATAGAGTAATATCTATAATTAATAAATACTAGAGGCGGATTTAGATAATATACTAATATTAAAATATATTTATAATAAGTAAGCGGATAAACTATAGAAATAAAGAAAAAAAATATCTTAAATAAGGTTATAGAGGACTACTTATAATACTATAAAAACCTACTATAATATAGTTATATATATCGTGACTAGATAAATAATCTAAATTAAAGAGTAAATAAGGGTAGATACTTAAGTTACGAGTACCTAGGCCCTATATTAGAGTTATTATTAAATAATTAGAAGAACTAAAATACCGTAAGGTTAAAAGAATATTTAAAGATATTAGGTTATCTTATAGACGGCATTCTAATATAGCGCTATTAATAAAGAAAATAAATAAACTTTAATAATAGAATTACTAGAAATTATAATTACTAAATTATAATTATTAAAGAATAACTTTAAGTTATAAGTACCTAATAAACGCCAAACTCTAAACGCTAAATATTAAAGAAAAAAGTAAAATATAATCTACCCCTAGTAGGCGGTTAGCAGGCGTTAAGGGAGTAAGATAGGATAACTTATCTTCTTCCTCCCCTTCTTCTACCTCTTTACCTTCTTCTTCCTCTCCTTCTTCTTTTTCTTCCTCTCCTCCTTCCACCCCGGAAGAGCCGCAGAGGACTATTATTAACTTAATTAGTAGATAATAACTACCTAAGGAAATAATAATAAGCTTACCTCCCCCCTTAGAGTTACTACGCTACCAGCCCCTTTCTTTATTATTACTCCCTTTATCTTACTCCTAAAGGCATTTACGGGGTTCTACCCCACCGTTAACTAAAAACAAGTTAGCTTAATAGCGGAATAGTAGTATAATACTACTAATAAAAATAATATTATAGCATTAATTCCCTCTTCTACCTCTATCTCCATTATTAACGTCGCTGTTAATATGGCTACAGCCTTAAACCCAGCCGGTACTAGACTCTCCTCGCTACTATTATTACTATTATCTTCATTATCCTAGAAGATATTAGTAATAGTATAATAGTAATATACTAAAACTAGTATCTAGAATAATAACTTATATTATTATTATCCTCTTCCTACCCCTAAGCCCCTAACATCTCTTATTAAAACGAGTTAATAACGGTATAAGCGTTAACTAGTATAAAATAGTTATAATAACAGGGATCTAGCGCACCTCCTATAAGAAGTTAACTTAAGATTTTAGAAGAATATTAATTATAACTTACTAGTACTATTACCTTTTTATTTAACTTAGCTACCTACTTCTTAAGCTGACTCCCCTATATACTAGGAGTCTAACTATACTCTTTTTAGTACTAGGTTATCTACTACAACAGGTACTTTTCCCTAGAGAGTAGAGGGTTAGCTTTAGTAAGAGTAGGAAAGCTAGCCCGTTTAATAAGAATAGTCCTTACCTTTATAGAAAATACTATAGGCACCTAAAGTAGTTAGAAAGGACTAATATTATAAGATCTATAAACTTACTATAATATAACGGTCTACCCCCTATTTCTAGGCCTTATACTACTAGCAGGGCGGCCTAAGACCTTAATAATATAGAATTAATATATAAAAACACGCTAAGCATAGTAGATCACTTACTAAAACTATTAATAAATATTTAGTAAGTACGTCTATAGCGTAATAAGAGCGGAGGCACTTACTATTAATAGTATTAAAGTTATAAAGATAAACTACTTTATATTAACTAAATAGTAAGATATACATTAACTTAGGGTACCTATTAATTAAATATAATATTACTAAAGAAGAAAGAAAAATAGGAAGTAAAATATTAGTAATATATTACTTACGATAGCACGGTAATAACGCTACGCTATTATATAACAACCTACCTTAACTATAGTTATAAATCGATGCTATATTAAACCCTATATTATAGCCTTGTTAATAAGCTATCTATATATACTAATATTAAGAAGGAACATGTATAAGGAATCTATAATAATAATAGATAATAAGGAGTGGAGACTCTTTTTCTTTCTTTTCCTATAAGATTTTAAAGGTTTTTAATAAGCTCTACTAGGACTAATTAACTAGCCTCTAATAAACTATTAATACATACTATATAAATAACTATAATTCTATACTAGAGGACTAGTACTTAGAAAGGGGGATAACTATAATAACTATCTACTATTAAAGCTACTTAATATTACTAGTAGAGTTATCTAAGTAATTATTTAAGTATAATATTAGCGCGGCGTATATACTACGCTAGCGTATATTAAATACCCTACTTCTAAAGAAGCTTAAGGAGTAGAGGTCTCCTAATAGAATAGGATCCTTAATAATTAGTTTTACTAATATACTAAATACCTACTATTACTACTTTACGTCTTTAAATAATCCTTAGTAGCCTTATAACGCACCGCTAGCAGTACGCAGACAGCCTATATTATAGATAAAGTTACTTTTTAACTTAATAATAAGGATACTACTTTATTTTAAAGTATAAATATAGAAAAAGGAATAAGGTATAAATACTACTTTAAGATAAAGAAATATAATATTAATTTTAAAATTTTAATAAAGTTCTAGTATACTTATATTAGATTTAATAATATATCTAAATATATAAAAATACCAGCCCCTTTAATATAAAATTAAATTAAAGTAAAAGAAAAGTAATAAAAAAATAAGTAACTTATAAAGTTAAAGTATACTAAAATATACGCCGCGCAACGGGTTTTCGCCAAGATTTTAATTTTTTTACACTCTTTCTTTAATAACTTTTTTATCTATAGAAATAACTTAGATATTAGGGCATGGATTTAAAGCCCTACTTAAGGGCTATAGAACCCTATATTTTTCGCGCTAAATTAATGTAGGTTAGTAGAGCTATTAGTATTTAAAAAGAGGGACTTAAAAATCGGGTCGGGTTTTAGATTTTTAGAAAACCCGACCCGACCCGTTCAACCCGACGCTAATAACTCTACTAACTTATATTAGTTTAGCGTAAAAATTATATATTATTATAGCTCTAATATAGGGCTTTAAATCCATGCCCTAATATCTAAATTATTTTAATAATTAAAAAAGTTATTAAGAAAAGAAGATTTCTAAAAAACACGCTAAAAAAACCCAACCCGACCCGTTGCGCAGCGTACTAAAATAGAGAGTCTAAAATAAATAGAGCTCTAAATTATAAAAAACTAAAAATATTAATAGTAAGGCTATCCTATCTCTATAGATAGTTAATACCTTAAATATAATAATAACTATTATAAGCTTCTTACTTTATATATTAGGACTTAGGCCTAGGCTATTATTATAGGTAATATAATATCTACTTATCTCTTAATAGACTTCTATTAGAGAGTCTTTTTAAAATATTATATTTAAGCTAGGACTAAGATACTAAAGGATAAAAAATAAATAGAATAACTAGCTTTACTATTACTAATATTAGTAGTAATATAAATACTAATACTATTACTAAATAATCTAGTTATAAAAAATTTAAAAAACCTTATAAATATTTAGATAATAAGGATGCTTAAATAAATAATAAAAACTATAATATTACTATTACTTATCTTACCTACCCCTTATTTATTATCTTTATTAATAAGGATTTATAGCTATTCCTATTTACTTAATACTCCTTTTTAAGTAAGTAGTCCTATTTTAATATTAAATTAGGATAGATATATTAACTAAATTTATAATATATAAGATTAACTAGATTAGCGTTAAAAAGAAGCTTTTTATTAAATAGGATATACCTTAGATAATACTTTTATTACTATTACTTAAATCTAATAGTAGAAAAACCCTAGTACTAACTTATAGTAGTAGTTAGATATATAGAATATACCTACTAATATTAGCCTATATCTTACCTAATCTATAAGCTTATTCTAATAATAGGAGCCCTTATTAGAAGGTAAAAAAATAGGTTAGTAGTTAAGATTTTCTTTTAATTCTATAGCCTAATTATAAATTTTATAAATTACTCTTTTTTACCTTTAAGTATTTTAAAGATTTTATTTTTAATATAGCTTATTAAAGCTTCTATAGTAAAAAGTTGCTTATTAAGTAATATTTTATAAGTAATCTATAACTAAGTATTAATTACTTAATTCTACCTAAAAATTTCACCCTATCAAATTCTTAAATGCTTAGATTTAGATATAATTATTAAATTTTTTATTAATTAAATATACTAGATTACTTATCCTCTTTAAAAAATATTAAATCTTTTATTCTACTATTTAGTCAGCCACCTATATTAGCGTTATAAGTAGAAATATAAGATTAGACTTAATATATAAGCTTAAAGGGTTAGTTCTATAGTCTAGATAAGGATCTAGACTTAAATAATAATAATAAAAATAATATATTTAACTATATAATAAACTCTTCTATAATAGAAGAGATATAGTTTATTAATACTTATAGTTAGGAAATAATAATATATAAGTAATAGTAGAAAGAGTAGGAGTCTATAAAAAATAACTACTAAATAAGTAAAATTATAATTTTTTTAACTTTTTCCTAAGAATATTAGTCTATTTATATATATAGCGAAATATCTATATAAATATATATATATATAATAGCCTAGATATCTATTTATTTAATCCTTATAATAGATTTCTACGCTTTAAAAAAGCCTTTTATAATTAATCCTATTTACTTATATAAGTACTATATTATTTAAAAAACACTTAAAATCTACTAGTATAGATTTATAGAGTTTAATAAAATAGCTATACTTTTTTAGCTACTACTTTAATACTATAAATAATATTTTTATAGGATTATAGTCTAATAAGTAGGTAGATAGGTATATAAGAGTAATATCTACTTACTTATATATTATCCTTAGCTCTACTAAGTAGTAGATCTTAGTATTATTTAAAACTATAACTAATTAAGGACCTTCTAATATTATTAAAGTATACTAAGGGAGCACCTTATTATAGATAAAGTTATTAAAGATAGCCTTATTAATAGAGTTATAGTATATCTTCTAGATAATATAGCTATCTACTATATATATAAGTAATACTAACCACCTTTTTAATTACTTAAATAAGGTATTTACTTCTATCTTTTTTTTTAGTTATAACTAACTATATTTCCTATTACTTATATACTTATAGGAGATAGTCTTATCTAGAAAAATAAGCTAAAAAGTAATCTACTAGTAAAGCTTTACTTTCTATAGATCTTATATATATTAATTTTATTATAAGACTCTATAAAAAGCTTATTAAGGATTAGTATACTAGCTAAAAGGAATAAAAAGAAGATAGAAAAAAGCTCTTACTTTCTTATATATTTAATTATAATAATAAAGGATATTTTCTATAGTCTTCTTACTAACCTCTAAGCTATTAAATATATTAAAAAGAAAGTAAACTATCTTAAATAAATAGAATAATAACTTTTTATCTAGCTATTTTATAAAAATAGCCTCTATATCTTTATTTAAAATTTAGGGGTAACTCTAAGGTATATTAAAAGCTACTATTCTATTAAAGGCTAGAAAATTATATCTTATTTTTAATATCTATATCTAACTAATCTTTATATACTTAATAATCTTATTAATCTTATATCTATAATATATATAGCGCTTAATATTAAGACGTGTCTACACGTCTAATAGGGATGCTAATATAATAGTAATAGGGTTTTAGAGCGACAACAAGGTTTCCTACTAGGGGGGAGAAGGGGGTAAAAGGATATATATATATATAGCTTTAATCTTACCTAATTTAGGGTCCTACTAATAGTTGCTAGTTAAGTTCCAAAGAAATAATTAAAATGTGCAATTTTTGGTGTGTGCGCCTGCTATTTTAGAACCACCGCGGCGCTAGCATAGAATAGTTATAGGTATGATAATATCCCGAGGTTGTGCCGAGGCCTCTTTGACTCGAAAACATAAATTGTGGGAACGTATTCTATTGCCCCAGCGTCTACATTGTAATCAATTTTTCCAAGCGTTACACGGACTACCTTTCCTAATTGTTACTTGTCGGAAGATTATCCCTTAGCGTCTTTCTACCACCTCCTGACCAATCAGTCAATTCTCGACCTACTATCGTTCTGAGCTACCCTTCAACGATATTCTATCGGCATATGAAACGATGTCTTCCCAGCTTCAAAGGCATTAAAGTCAGCAATCTACCAGTAATCCATTCAAATCACAAGTTATGCACTTACCCTTCCCAGGCTCTGTCCTTTCTTCCAACACATAAAGAGTGCCGTCCTTATCTGTCTTGAAGTTCCAAGAAATCTCCGCTCGGTCCCCGTCCTTCTTCATCCTCTCATAAACCCTCATCTTCACCCTCGGACAGATCTCGCAGGCTGCAGGAATCTCTCTCCCTTGAAGCAAGGTTGGTGAACGGCAATGGCATTGTCCGTATTGCTCAATTTGCCCGCAGTGCATACACATCTCTCTAATCATTGAAACCCAGCGGCCGTAGAACACTGTCCCTGTAGATGATTTGTGGTTTACTATGCAGACAAGCTTGCCGTAATGCCAGGTGCAGATCCGTTGTAAAGATTTCTGAGCAAGAAGGTCACGCTCATTCTTTGGGTGGATGCCTGTCGTTCTTGGAGCGCCCTTCAGAAATGAATCGGGTCCGTGCTTGGTTTTGCAAAGGGAACAGGCCAGTTTTGTTGAATTTCTCGGAAGGGCACTCGAGCTTTTCATGAATGGTATCTTCATCGACGGACTAAAAGGCAATGAGGATTTACGACGTGCTGAAGCATTACCGTCCATACGAAGAGAATTCAGGAAATCTTGTTCAAGATGCGACATGACAAGCCATTTTCCGCATCTAGTAAGTTCTTCTTCATTGTCATAGCCCATAACGCGAAAGCGGAGGCTTGTGATAAACAGACATCGTTTCGATACTGGATCCAGCAGATTGATAATCTTGCCTAACAATTCCGATGGCAGAGTTGTTAACGAGGTTGACGAGCTATCCGTCTTGGTGGAATGCATGATGGGTATAGTCGAGGATGCCCTAGCCGTGTAAGAGGGCGGAGGAGGACGCTGTTCTTCTGTATACTGCAAACCTTTGGCATCTTTAGCATCTGCATCGTTGGTTGGAGACATGACAGAATCATGGGAAACCCTTTGCGAAGCTCGAAAAGAATGAAGGACTTGGATTCTTTTCTAGCCTCAAGATATTATTTAACCGTCTTGCAGAGCGATGAGTTCGAATTCTGCCCCGCGGCCGCAGCTTGCGACTGGGCGATGGTCTCGGCGGAGCGTACTCAAATGTTCCCTGGTATTGGGCCGTAGCAGATCCATGCTGAAATGTACGCACGAGGAACTTCGAGGCTGTACAAGCGCTCAAGCCTCTATGATGCTCCGCCACGTACTCCGCTTATCACAATCAACTTACGGAGCAACCGTGCTAATGCAGAGCGGCGAAACAGATGCGCTACCGTCTTGTCACTAGTAATACTCCGTACAACTCCATAAATCGTCCATCTACAACAGCACGATGTCTACTCTCGAAGCTTATCGTTCACCAGACCTTATAATTACCAGTACATCCTATAAATAACAGAACTTACACCAGAACCACAAGTCCGCAAAATCGCTTGCCACCTTCTAGGCCGTTCCATTCCCATGGTTCTTCCCCAAGTAGCGCTCAGCACTGTCCCGCTGGATGCCGCATTCTGGCCCTGGAGCTCATACCTGTACGTAACCTGTGGCAGTCAAGAGCGCCACAATGCACGACCCGGGAAAGCTTATGACTATCAAAGAAAACCATCATAGCAGCTTTGGTACGCTGAGTGCCACTGACATAAATGTCGCTTTTCTGGCTTTCCTTTAGAGGCTTCGTATATTCCCCGGTCAGACGACTCCCAATTGCAGGGTCAAGCTAGATCGGGCTGATGAATCTCTTGTCCATTTCTTCCGTTGGAGAGATCAGTGAAGACGAAGACTGTGATCTAGACATTGTCTTTCCGGACTACGTAGGCAACGAGGCCTAGGATGGCTTTGCAATTGACGTCGGCCACGAACCAGAGGAGCTACTATTTCTCAAGGTAGCCAGGCCAGGTGATAGGGATTAACTGGCTCTCTTGCTTTCCTTGAGACTGATGCTGCCGGATGCGTAAACCGCTGGTTGTAACTACGTCGGTCCTAACTGAGGCAGAGCTTGGGTAATATGTATCGTAACAAAGACGTATAATTTGGGGCAAGGTTACTTCTGAAGAGTCAGAGAAGACCGCTTAGGCCGAGAGAGCTTTAAGCCCTATCATGTTTACGTCGATTTGTTTACTGTATCCTTTCCCCTGGCAACAAAGGTACCACAAAGCAAAGAGTCGGGTACACATCCTTATTAGTCACTTCACGGGCAAGTAATAAACTAAGAACCACGAACACAGGTTTCACGTCTTTTTGAGAAGGCATATCTGACTTCCTTGAATCTCGAGATGCTCAATCGCGAACCCTATCTGCCAGCTTCCCTACTCCTTTCTGCAACACTCGATCAGATCTCCACAACGCACAATCCCTCATCTCCAGCACATAAATACTTGTACACATGCTCTGTCGCTTTGTGGATGGTGGAGCCGCTAAGGACTCTTTCGGACGCAGTATATCAGGCCATCATCAAGGGACGTATTAATAAGCCAGCCAGCAGCCCATCCAGCTAGACTCTCACAACCCATAGTTCAGATATATCTTCATTACTCCACCAAACAAATAGAACGATTACTACTTCCGTTTCATCAGCAATGAACCAACTACTTCAGTGCAAAGTCATCCCTATTCCGGAGCCTAGACATCCAATTCAATCTAATTAAAATTAAAACTTGCTGATCGCAAAACAATGTCAACATTCATACTCGGCCCGCGCTCGAATGTCGCCCACTCTCCCCATTCTGATAGGTGATAGGGAGAGGTACAAAGAAATACTACTAGTAGGAATTACACCCTTTTCTGTGGGGCTATAGATTCTGGAGATAGATACTAAAGGACAATACTCCTTTTCTGGTCCATCAACGTCCGGGTATCGTTGTCAGTTTTAATAATAGCATGCTCGACGCGAAGATCGACACGCTTTTGTGTTTCCTTGCGGGAATGATGGTGGAGGCATGAATTTTCGGGAGATGTGGCAGTTATTGTCAAGAATCTATAACAATAAGAAAATGGAATATTTGCTCGATATCGGCTTATATTATAAGCTTTAGAAGCTATGTAAGGCACATTTGTTAGTATTGAGAACTAGCGAATATAGATATTTTGGGAGATAATATTGAGGTTTGTTTTTTGGTTGAGGGTTTTCACGTTTGGGGGAATAATCTGATCAGTCGCCCAGGACCTAATGATTCCCTAAACCTTTGGAACTCGTTACATTCAATGATACACTAGTCAGACAGCTCCTATGGCAGTCTCATATATAAGTTCGAAATGGGGTTAGGTAAGGTAATGTGATCGAACCCTGCATCCGCGCATACCAATAACCATCGAACGCTTATCTCAAGGAAAACCAGCCCAACCCTCCCCCAGGCCGCTTCTTCCCCCTATGCAGCATGCGTGCCTGCCTCATATACTGACCTCTACCCTGACTACTGCCACCAACCTGACCTCCCTGGCTAGAAGTACTCCCCCACTGCCCCTCACCCTGCTGCCTCACCAACTCATCGACACCCGTATATACCTGACTCTGAACCTGTCTCCTAGGAACAACAGCAGACCTCGTCCTCGCCTGCGAAACCTGCTCCTCCGCAGCTCTGAGCTGGGCTTCTTTTTCCTTGTTTGCCTGCAATAGCAGCGCTTCTTCCCTTTCCTCCTCTAACAACTCCTGCCGCTTCTTTTCCTCCCGTTTGCGCAATTCAGCCGTGATGATTCGCCCGGCTGACGTATCTTCAAGGCTCATCTTGTGCCTTTTAAGCTCTAAGACGATGTTTAGTTGTGGTGGATTTCGCTTTGAGAGGCAGGTTTCGAGAATGGCTCGGCCGCTGGCAATGGTGTCATCATAGCGTGCATATTCGGATCCCTTTTCAATCATATCGGCCCAGAAGGCGCTACCGCCGTTCAACTGTGCCTCGCGAGTTTCGAGTTCGGGGAATACGGCTGCAGGAACGGTGCCCCACATTGTAGTGGTGAGGATAACGTTTTGGTAGAAGTGCTCGCCGCATAAGGCTTGGAGCATGCGGAGGTTTCGCGCGGCGGCGCCGATGATGCGTTTTTCTATGATTTTGTACATGTAAATGATTCCGATAATCCGGGGGGATTGTTCTCCTTGGATATATCGGACAATAGCTTCGAGAACCTCCATGTCAGGCCGTTGCATATCATCGAACCCCGGCGTGTCGATGAGAGTTAGCGTCACATCGCGATTGTACATGTAATCCCAGCCTTCAGGCTCAACGGTGCCTTTGCCACCATAATATCAGTATCACGTAACAGTACGTGAATGTGCAGATTTTCTTGGGTCAGACCAACATGATTGCAGTGTCTTTCCTACTTTGACAGGCGCTCCCGTGAGTTTTGCAATGAAAGAAGACTTTCCCACTCCTGTGCCGCCCAACAAGAGAACCGCAAATTTAGAATGAGGTCGACTCCCTTCGGTGCTGCTGGAGATAATGGCTGAGCTGGATATAGATGCAAATTGATGTAGCGAAGTTACTTACCCTTTAGAGGGCTTTGAGGAGGGTATGATGAAGTCACGCTTGCGGTTGGGTTCACTATCAGGAGTACCCGAGTCCAGATCTATAAGGTTATCTCCTTTGTATACTGGTTTATCCTTGAGCAAAGGAGGCGTTCGTTGCTCCGTATATGCCCCGGCATTTGGCCATGATGACGTGCGAGGCATCTGCACATATGATGGCGCATATGAGTATGAGATTTGCGTGCTTCGGGAAGCTGTAACAGGATATTGAGGTGGTCCTCCGCCAGAGAAATTCGGCTGCGAAGCGATCCAGCCAAATGGTCCCTGTCTGTGGGACATACGTGGGTCCTTTCTTTTAGATACTCTTGACGACCGCTGGCTACGGGAATTCTATCCTAAAGTGAGTCCGAGAGGAAATGGTAGCTTCAGCGTGTCAGGAAACCTAAAATTTAGCTAATGGAAAACTGTGTTAAACGGCCGGGGGAAGGAAATCCCCAACTTTTGAGGCTCTGCTTGCAGGGTCTGCGGGGAATGCCACAGCCTTTGGAGACCTAAAGGTGCACTAAGATGTTTTCGCTTCTCATTGCCTAAAAGCAGGTTTAGCGTGTGTGCTAATCATGTATGAATATCAGCATTGCACGCCACAATTCAGCCCTAATTAGACCTGGAAGTCTCCGGCCAATAGAGCCTTATCACGCTGCGCCCTCGACCATGCTAGCAGTGAGACATACACAGTATGTAAGCAGGCGCAGGGGGTCCTATGTGGATCCAAAACATCACGCGCTCTCACTGTGGTTTGTAAATGGTGGATAACGCATTATTTAGCTGCAACCACCATACTGTATTCATTAAGGGCACAGCCGGTACTAATGTGATAGGACCTCCCGTGGTGAGGCTGAAAAAGACCCATAGAGCTTTTCCTACCTCTAACCCTCCGGCATGTGTTCAGGCGTCGTCTTCACATCTCTGGAGATTTGAAGTCGTTTTGCTCATAGCTAGACTTGCTCAATTATGGCGTCTGGCTCCAGCGACATCTTAATTGCAGTGCTTGGTGTGACTGGGGCCGGGAAGACAACATTCGTCAGCAAATGTACTGGAAACAGCGATCTTGTCATTGGTCATGGCGTTGAGTCTTGTGCGTTATTCCCTAAGAAGTCCACATACTCTCAGACTCATCAAGCTTCATGAGCAGGCACAAAGGACATTTCTTTTTCAAGCCTTACCGTACAGGGCAAAACTGTCAAATTGATAGACACCCCGGGCTTCGACGATACCGAATTGACCGACGCGGATGTCCTAGGGTTGATCGCCGACTTCCTGCATAAAACATACGCACACGACATGTTTCTCACAGGAGTCATTCTTTTGCAACCGGTTACTCATAACCGAGTCCAAGGCAGCGAAAAGCGTCGCACGCGTCTCTTCGAGAAAGTCTGCGGTCCAAATGCGTTCGACCATGTTGTCATCGCCACAACTATGTGGAGTGAGCTCCGTGACGAACTTGAGGGCCAAAGTCGTGTTCAGCAACGTAAGGCGTCAAATGACTTTTGGGGGAACATGGTCGACCACGGCGCAAAAGTCGTAAGGCATGACAATACCAAGGCCTCTGCAATCAACATCGTTAAGATGCTTATCCACAAACAAGTGGTTACGCTTCAGATGCAGGATGAACTTCGGACGAGTGGTGGAAGGGTTTCGGCCACAGCGGCCGGTCAACAATTGCATGAGGATTTGGGGGCAACCAGCCAAAAACTCCTGGTTCAGTTGCAATCGGTGCAAGCTCAGCTAGACCGGTCCCACAAAGCCAACGAAGACCTCCAAGCCAAGCTCTCTGACTTAGAGGGTAGATTCGCTACCATTGTCGCGCAGCAACAACTGCTTGAAAATCAAAGGGTAAGCTACATTTCTTCTGCCTCATCGAGTACAGAATGAGACGACTAAGTCTCGGCTCTCGAAGGTCCAAGTGTCTAATAGCACCGAACCGGCATGGATCACTGCCCTGGCGGCTGCGGGGAGTGCTGCTGCTGTTTTCTATCCGACCTTCTGTACGATATTGTAGCATGACAGAACTGCTTCGCGGATGCTTAAAGGAAATCGCGCAAAACAGAAACACCCTTGCTGACAGCGCTATAGTCCACATATAATGGTCGGGTTGCCCAAGCTTACCCTACACCTTCGGGGGCCGACGGGCACAACTGTGCTAAAGGTGCTGCTGTTGGTTGCTGTGCTGCTTTATGCTGTTGTTGCTGCTGTTCCGTCATGTGAACTATGTCGGAAAGGGCTCCGCGCGGTATTATGGAGTAATTTATATAGGCGTTATTGTTAAGCCGTAAAATAGAGTCTGATTGCCTACTTTACATAGAATTAGCGCCTCCAACTATACATCAGTGAATGCATCTCCGAATTGATCATATGTAGAATCGTAGACATGTCTGGTAATAGTAAGACAATCTTAGGGGATTGCTCAATCAAGACTTATCTGGCTGGGTGAGCACATCTTATATCATTCTTAGGTCTAGATCAGGTCTCTACAATCGAGCGATGCACAGTGGTTCACATGAGGCGCACCGGTCGCTGTGAAGCTTTCTGGCTCTATCCCTCAGTCGTGGTCAAAGCGTTATATTAATGCGTTCCCCTCCTTTTCGAGTCGAGAAACTCCTTTCTCTAATATCTCAAATTACTCGTCACACTCACAGCTAGTGTTAGTGTACAACATCATGAATGCTAGCAAATAAGGAGTTCAAATGCATGCTTACAATGCTGTTGACGGCTGCCAGGCTGAATTTTCGGTACCAAAGAACACATCTCTTCGCGATAGATTTCACTTAGAAATCGAGGAACAACCTCCAAGGGCTTTTCTATCACAAGGGTCGATTCTCGTTCAGCGTTTGCCGAAGGGGAGTTGAACTCACTCGTCAATGAGTCAATACCAATCTCTTTATCGGTGACCTTAGAGACCGCACAACGGATTCCCTCCCCCGAACGCCTCCAGTCCTAGTGAATGATGCTATCATCATAAACACTTCTACCAGGCTTGTTCCGGCAAAGCTGGTCTGCGCAACCGATGCCGACGCTATATCACAATCAGACTCAATTGGCCGTCGTGCATCGAGCCTAGCAACTACCGGTTGCAAACCGGCCGAGAAGCTCTTCTCACGTCTTGTCCTTCCATGTACCCATGAAGTGGATATGCTAGACATGCAGAAAAACAGACATCACACCGCAAACTGCGACGTGAGATTAATTGAGGTCTTCAAACGCATGCTGCCCCTTTTCAATGGCCTCTCCGAAGCCTGGGCAAGCGTAACGGCACCTCAGATCATTGATGGACCTGCTTTTACGCAGAAAGAGCATATTGAAACCATACTCGCGACTGGAGCCAGATGTTTCGATTTTCATCGCGCGAACATCCATTAGGATATCCCGCCATCTTCTGGCCTGGAAGATAAATCAAGCTTCCAGAAAAGGATTATATTTTGAGTGAGCCTATAGCCCAGAGCCTATAGTCCAGCCTATCCAGATTGTCAATTAATATTAACGTATTGCTAAGTAATTGTTTTAGATGTGACTAACAGGGCTTTTGTATGGAAGAGTTGGATTTATTGCAACTTACCCAATTCTTCAGCCCCGTAGGTCGACAATGTCAAAGCACTGTTTCATTTTAGACCTGATTACCTCACACCACGTGTCGCCGGTCAGGGGGCGCTATTCCTACTTTCTTGAAGCAGAGGCCCTTTCTATTCTTAGTATGGAAATCTAGCTTTTTCTTTAGAAGAATACTTACTTACTTTGTCAGTGAAATTATGACCCTCATTTTCTGTAATCACTCAATTTCTAGATTCTCTGGTAGCTGATATATCTATGGCCAATCAGAGTAGAGCGGTCAGCCGATCACAGTGGTTCTTAGACCGCCAGACAAGAGCGGCATTTCCTGGTCGACAGCTGGGGCGGTAGAGGACGTGTGATCGACAAATTTGAGTTGTGACCATCGGCAATACATCAAGTAACGCCTTGGCGGGAGTCTGTTCGCTGTCTGGGATAATATGCGCAAGGCACTGCAGAAGCGCTAGCGGTATATGCGATGACCATAGCATGAAATATAGGTATCAAAAGCCACCCGCCGGTACGTCCAACTGTATTACCGCCATGAAGAGCTCATACAATGAGGGTACTCAGAGTATTGTATCCCTTTGCTTTCTGTCAGCTATATCTTGTCACGCTCGCAGCGGCGACGCCTGCTCAACCCATATCGTTCTTGATTAACAATGCAACGACCAATGTAAACCAAGCTTACAATACCACGTCTACAGGGCTCTCAAAGTACACCCTCTCTTCAGTCACATAGATGAGATTGGCACTCACCTTTCGACAGCTTCTTGCCACCCGAACCTTACTACCAGGTCGTTGGCGCCTGGCTTAGCATTAAGCTCTATGGATTCTTCCTGCGCATTCCACAGAATTCGATGGATGCGTTATATGCTGAAGCTGAAGCCGACGCATCCATCCATCAACACAGCATGGCGCCCATGGGTCCACATCGCACATACACCTGGAACCTCACTGCTGGTGGAGGAGAGCTAGCGTTGCGTTTCATCCCAGGGGCACAAATGACATGGGCGAAGTGGTGGTTGGTACTTCGTGGGATGAAGCAATTCATGATGGCTTTTGAATATGTGGAACTGGATTTCGATGTGCTGCTTGCTCCCGTTGGGCCGATTGCGCATGGGACAGTTCACCTTACTATTGACCCTGGACGTTAGTTAGCATGTGCAAAATTGTCGCTAAATCTTAGCATTTAAGCTTGTAACCGCTACACTGAATTCCATATGCCACTCCGTACCATATAGCTCTACCACCTCTAACATCTATAGTTGATTTATATATAGATATATCTTATCCTTCTACTTAATACATTCTAGCTTATCGCGGGTTAATAGCCTTAAAAATCCTACCTAAGACTAACTCTATTTATAGTAGATTTATAGAATCACTACTAATATTAATATTATTAGTTAAAGGACTTAGAAATATAACTAAATAAACTAAACATTAATATGATAGTGGTTTTCTAGCTTTCAGTAATGGTTGGTAGAGCTATGTGGTGCGGAGTGAATTCAGTGTAGCGGTTGCAAGCTCAAATGCCAAGATCTAGCGAAAATTTTTGCAACCGCTAAAGACGCGGGCGGGTACCGCGTCGCAACTACGGGTACTGCCGTTGTTCTACCGACTGCCATTCGCTTAAGCAAAGTAGCCTCTACAGATACGCGTATTGCCAATCCAGATATCTGTTCCTCACTCACTGTTTTGCCAGCCAATTGAGAAGCTACGCGTCTACAAATTCAAGTACAAATTATCTCTGTTGCAAGCTTCCTATGACCTGTACAACTATGATCTTAGTCTTGTCATTGCTTCAAGCTTCACATGTAGATTAAATTTCTCTGGCGAGCACCACGCTCCGTTGTAACGTTCACAATTCACTTCAATTGATACCAGCCACCTAATTAACGCGTACCCCGTGTCACCAGTCATGGATCTTGCTCCCCTGTTCTTGCCAGCGGTACCAACCCTCGCTACCCCTTGAAATCCTCATACAATTCATCCTGTATCTACATACGGGCAACCCTCGAGAAGATGAGACTGCCCAAGAAGGATAAAACACCTTTGAATGATGAGCTGGTGTTCAAGCCCATACGGGATCTTCAGGTCTCCCCCCTTTGCTCCCTACATCACCCTTAACTAACAGCCAACCCCACAGACCCCCCACATAGACCTTCGCAACTCCTGGAACACCCCATCCCACATCCCAGCTCAGCCCTCCCCGAACCCTTCAACAACAATTCCCATCCCATCCTCCCACCCACCACCGCCCCCCTCCCCAACAACACCCTCAAACCCCACCACGGCAATCACCCTCCCACCAACCCCCTCCCCAACCCCAACCCGCAACCTCAAACGCTCTTACTCCTCCCTCATCGAAGTCCGCCTGCCCGCCCCACACAAAAAACAAAAACCCTCACCCAAAACCCCCCTCTTCCCCCCCACCCACAACCCCCTAACCCCCCCCTTCTCCATCCGCTACCGGCCCCAGCAGCCATCTAATCCTCCCATCTCAGCGATCGAACTCAAGCGCGCAGCGGAGAGTATACTACGGCAGGTAGATTGGGATATGGTAGCTGAGGATGTAGCAAGTAATCGGAAAAGCGGGGTGTTTAGGAAGGTTGTTAGGAGCGTGTTGCAGGGGGGTGTGGATGCGTTGGGGAAGTGAGGAAAGTGAGGATGGAGATGATATGTTTCTCTGATAGGATGTGCTGGTCGGGCAACTGGAAAGAGTATGAGATGAAAGTGTTAGAATGTCATAGCGACCCCACTTTTACCGCTGATGGAGATGAATTGCACCTGTAGCAGCGCGAGCTATGCATGCATAGAATAAGATATGAGAAGTCGCAGACCCCGCATAAAATTACATTTTGCTACAGACTTCTTCTTCCTTCCTCCCCTCCTCCCCTCCCCCCATTTTCCAAATCACCACAATCCTCTCCCCACCTAAAACGTACTCGTTGCCAACCGACTAGCCGCATTCTTCGCATCAACCCTATCATCATCTGGTTCCTCCTCCCTAACCCCCTTCAAGCTCCCCACTCCACTAAGCGCTCTTTTCCTCCCTCCCTCTTCCCCATTAACCCCTTCTTCCTCCTCCTTCACACTAGCCGGGAAACCACCACTAACACTCCTATCCAACGCGTCGGGCCGTCTCGGCACACCGCTCCACGCATCGCCTTTCGGACCCTGGCTAGATGCCATGCTTGATCTGCGGATGACCGGGTGGGCTTCTCGACCTAGGCGGGAGAGGCCGCCTGTGGCGTCGATAGCGCGGACGTCGGGGCGAACGGATTCGAGGGTGGCGAGGGTGCGGCGTTCAGCTTCGATTTCACGGAGGACGTATTCGCGGATGGAGACGCGGAGGTCAGCTGCCGTTCGGGCGAACCAGCGGCGTTTTTCCTGGAGGAGGTTTGACGTGACGCGTTGGGTTTTTTGAGCGAGGTAGACTTCGTGGGAGCGGGCTTCGTCGAGGGCTGAGATTGCTTCGTCAACTTTTTCGCGGCGCACGGAGCTACTAGCTTTAAGGCGGTCGGCGGCTGCGAGCTTGGAGCGGGTGGCTTGTTGGGCGGAGAGGAGGTCGCGGAGGAGGATGTGGCGGTTCGTGAGGGTTTCTTTGACGATGAACGCGTCGGAAGAGTGGTAGTTCAGAGGGTCGCCGAGGGTGGTGGCTTCGGCGGTACCTTGGGCGGCGTGGTAATCGCCAGTTGTTTGGATTATCTTGCCGAGTTTGCGGTAGGCACTTGCGAGGCCCGGGTGTGTTTCTTGGACGTGCATTGAGCCTAGCTTGACGCCCAGATCTGATTCTGCAAGGCCAAGTCCTAGCAAGTGTGAGCAACGTCTAAGTTACTAAGCCGGAGTCTTACCTCGTCGTGCCCGGACCACTTTATCAACCTTTTGACCTGTTTCCATTGTACCAAGATAGAATTGCTTGACTATTGGCCGAGCATCATGTAACTCAGGGGTGTCATCCGGCGGTGGTGCGAACTGCTTGATAACCTTTCTTCGTACACCTGTAGCAGGCTGCTTCATGCGGATCATAGGGCTATAGCCAGCGTCACTTTCAACGAAAAATATCATCTCATCGTCTCTCATGAGCACATCATTACCACAGACATAGTTTAGCCACCTCTGCATGGCAGCCTTCGTCCGGGCTTCATCTTCATCTGTCCCGGCACCTGCAGAGGTTAATGCTGGAGGTACCGCCGGTACGAAAGCTTCAGGATTCGAGGAGATCAGATGTTCTGCTAATTTTACAAATTCAGAATGAGTGCGCTTAATGTCTCTGACTTGTGTTGTCCGAAACTTGGGAAGGTTCGTCTCCGTTCTATGTCAGCCTCCAACAAAAACCCCTAAGCGCTCCGGTACTTACATGGACATCGAATCTTATAGCAGGATCCTTCTTTCCCGTCCTCTCAAGGCCAGTAATCTTAGCTTGTAGCTTGTATTGCGGCGGTCTTTGCCCAGCGCGAGCGCCTTGATGATATCTGCCAGGTCCCGGTCCCCTTTGATGTTGTTGCGCATGGAGAGCTTGCTGGTATCGTTCTTGCTGTCTCTGTTGGTGTATCTGTTGCTGGCGTAGCTCTTCTTCAGTCAAGGGAGGACCCTGAAATCGTATATCAGGCACGCTGGAGGTTACTGTCCGCGCAGGGGTTCGCGCTGCTCCATTGGGATGGGGAGGAAAGGGTTCTTCGGGGAGAGGAGGGCTCAATGGTTCAGGTTCATTGTCGCTTTCTTCTCGGTAGTGTTGCTGGTCTGGCTCAGGTGTAGATGGTGTATGCTTTGCTAGTGGCGACGAGGGTTCGCTTTCGGCTTCTGGTGTAGGGAAATTGGTCCTTGCAGGTTGGGGGGATGATTGCCATGGGTCTCCCCCCGCGGGATGGTCAGGATCATTAGGTAATGATGAGTAGTCCATTAGGCTTTTCGAAAGACTTTCCAGCTTATCGTAAAATGTTAACCGGTATCAATCTGTGAATCTTGTGTGTTGGTACACTGTTTGGATAACTCTCTGCTCAGACCACAAGGAAGGAAACGGGGTGCAAAGCTTCTGAGCGCACAAACGAGTGTATCTTGCAAGAGAGTAAGCAAGTATCACTGGGTCCCAGGAGTTGCGCTTAATGTTTGCGTTCTTGTTTCTCAGTAACACTGCACTCTCCACTAGCGGAAGCGACGACGACCTCGGGTTTGATGGATGACTAAGCGTCCTATACATAACGCTTGGGTATCTGCACTCCGTGTCTGCACGATCGAAATTCCAGAGTCGAAAGGCTATGTCAATTGCATTCTGGATAGAAATTTCAGCTTGCTGATCACTGAATACAGTGGTTAAGCATGAATTGACTCTCTATACGGACGATGTTTGTTATCAAATGACCCTTCGATGAAATTTCAGCAATCTTTGCGGCAGTAACGCTTGTCATTCCATCAAGAGTTCCCAGCTTGATACCATCCACACAGACTAGGAAGTTAAAAGTTCCAATTCTGAAAGTTGAGTTCTGCTGCCTCCAACGCGGTCCAGGGTAAGGTGTACGGCATAGCCTGGTGCAAAGACACGTCCTTCGCTTTGGCCAGAAGGGCTAGCCGTACTTTAAACCTGTCAGCCCCAGACCTTTCTGCATGCTGAATAGAACACGATTGTTAGCCAAACAACTTGGCGTTTCCATAGTCTTCCCTAGGGCATCTAGAGCACTTATGTCTACCTTTGCTCTACCAGAGAGCAAGCCAGAAGTTCCCATCAATCTGACCTCAGACTTGGACAAAGAGCAATTGCTCTCCTTCCCTGCCTTCAAAACATGGATCAATACACTACAGCACTCATTGGACATTCAGAAAAATAAGTCTCATACTTTTCATGCAGCACCATACAAGCTCCGCAAGATCGATATACAAGCCGTCGACTACTTCGGCGGTAAGAAACTTGGCTTTATAAAGTTAAAAGCGGAGATCTCAAACGACAATGGGGAGAAGTTGCCGGGCTCAGTATTTCTACGAGGTGGCAGCGTCGGCATGATGTTAATACTGCAACCGGACGATGTGCCTACCAATACTGAAGATGAGAAGCATGTCATCCTAACTCTCCAGCCTCGGATACCAGCAGGTTCTCTGTCGCTTGCAGAGCTACCGGCAGGTATGCTCGATGATTCAGGCACTTTCTCTGGCGGAGCAGCCAAAGAGATCGAGGAAGAAACTGGCTTGAAAATACCAGCAGAGGATTTAATTGACATGACAGAGCTTGCCCTTCCCAAGAGCTCTTCAGACGACGAAGAGCACCTACAGCAAGGAGTGTATCCTTCAGCAGGGGGTTGTGACGAGTTTGTCCCTCTATTCCTGTGGCAAAAGAGGATCCCAAGGGAGCAAATGAAGGAATGGCAAGGGAAATTGACCGGGCTGAGAGATCATGGAGAGAAGATCACGCTGATGCTTTGTCCATTGGAGAAGGTATGGAGGGTTGGGGGAAGGGACGCGAAGGTGCTGGCTGGGTGGGCCTTGTATGAGGGTTTAAAGAAGGAAGGGAGGATTTGACCTAATGTCAATGAGGCGAATTTACCAGTGTATCCCAGGAATGAGAGATACACGCCTTTGTGTATCGGGATTATGGTTAGCAGCATATACTTAGGGTATTTTGTAAGCCAAAGGAGAAGTATATCTGCCCGGATCAGTTCCAGGACACGCGAACCCAGCAGAGTCGTAGCGCCACGAGGAGGCCTCGCAATTTTTCTCTGGATCTCGAGGTCACATACTGACCACCATAATGCAAAACCTAAATGGTTTTATCAAGCCTAGATCGGTAAAAGTCTACTCCTTCGAATAAGGCTCCGGGACGTTCTGGGAAGGTTTCTTAATCTAACGTAGCTTTAACTTTCAGTTACGTCCAAGACTTTCACCCTTGCTACCCGGCACAGCCTTATCAACTCCACCAGCAACCGTGCCCTAAAAACAGCCCAACTCTCAGACCACAAGAGGGGCGCAATGTCAGGAGGTCCTAAGGCATCTGATGCCAAAGTCATCTCCACCTCGCCCTTAGTGCGTTCCCGCACTATCTCCAGTCTACGTCGCAATTAACACAGCTCCAGACAAACGCCGATGCCCGCTGGACCAAACATGTCCTAACGACCTACCGCGACCCCCTCGGCAAAGAGCGAACCTGGGAATCAGCGGAACGCTTAGTACTCCTCTCCCTGCTTCGCCACAAACCCGCAACTCTAATGAGCCAGCCAGACCCGCCCCGAGAACTCCCCAATTGACGGCGTCGGCATCGTAGCCATCCTCCAAAAGCCCACCGGTCCTGAATTATTATTGCAGAAGCAATTTCGGCCTCCTATAAATAAGGTCGTGATAGAGGTGCCTGCTGGGCTGGTGGATGCTGGCGAAGGCGCGGCCGAGAGCGCGGTGAGGGAGTTGAAGGAGGAGACGGGGTATGTGGGTGTTGCATCGGAGATCAGTCCTATCATGTTCAATGGTATGTGCCCTCATCACCTTACAAGTCTGGAATCTTTACATATGTACTTGTGCTGAGATGTGGGCAGATCCGGGCTTCTGCAATACGAATCTGAATATGGTGCATGTTACTGTGGATATGTCGAAGCCTGAGAACCAGAACTTGAAGCCCGAGCTGGAGGAGAATGAGTTCATTGAGGTGTTTTCTACGCCGCTAAAGGATCTGTATGCGGAGTGTAAGAGGTTGGAGGATGAGGGGTATGCTATTGATGCCAGGGTGGGGACGTTGGCTGAGGGGATTGAGCTGGCGAGGAGGTGGAAGTTGTGATGAATAGAAGCCAAAATACATGGTCATGAGGTACGGAAACATGGGAAGCATACCGCAGCTAGATGCAATGAAGTGGCCGCGCTCAGCATTTGTCTGCTAATCTGTGGTAGTAATTTCTAGCCTATGAAGTCAAAGCTTTGAGCTTAGGCTGCTGCATTACCGACTACGTCTACCAGCAGAGGAGACAGCCCATTGGCCGTCAATATTAGCCCTGAAATGCCTTACCTTGCTTATGGGAGCCCCATGCATGGAACTTTGAAGTGCTAACCGTTCTAGGCTAGTCTTGGGGCTACTGCATGATTGCATACGGTAAGGCTATTATCTTGGGCAACTACATTACATTAGCTCAACTGAGGTAGGTGCTCAGCTTCGAAGCTTCCTTTAAAAAATGGCTCTGCCCCTCCCTTTTTCTTTTCAAGACTTTTCCTACTTATCATATCTTGACGCTCGAGATTATGCGCGGTCAGCGAGTACACTGAGCTTCTTCAATTATATCCGCGCCTGAGCAACGTTGACTTACAATTAGCTCATCCTAAGTGATTGGCTCTAACATTCTGCTATTCAGATCTAAGTTACTCTCTACGGTTTTCAGTTCAAAACAATGGCAAATTTACCATGGCCAACTCTTAACTCGAGCGCTTCGACTACAGATTCTACCGCTGACCAGGATTTCGTCGATTCTGTGAACTTCTCCAACGATTATATTGATGCGAACTCTGCGGTATCTAGAGCCGCGGCTACGACAAATCCGGACGGCTGGGCTTCTGCACAAGACTGGGACAAGCATCAAGCACTTGTTACAAAGCTCTATCCAAAGCTTATGCTAAAAGAGATTATGGAAGTAATGGCAATTGAGCATAATTTCAAAGCAACGTAAGTCTGACCGCGCTACTTATTTCCAAAGCTGCTGACTTCCTCCAGGGAGAAGATGTACAAGTCGCGATTTACGCAGTGGGGCCTTAGGAAGAATGCAAAAAGAAAGGGCGAGAGCGACCAACAATCGTGTCGGGAAAAGCGCCCCATTGACCGCTCTAGGCGTCTACCAGCGGATGATACAGGATCCTTGATCCCAATTGTATCTCTAAAAAATCCTCGGACGAGAAAGTCATCTACTCCGTTGTCCCATCCCCTTACGACCCCGCCGATGCTCGCCATTCCAGAGCGTATTCTCGGTGTCATCTTGGATTACATCAGAGGTTGCTTCGATGCTGGAACGTGGGTATCAAATGGGGACGGGTCCCAATATTGTCTTTCTACCAAGCCTATAGAATCTGCATCCGCTCATCTGGATTTGCTTTACCATCAATCTCTGCTTGCGTGCAGCCTTTTTGACAGGGGCTCCTTCCAGGACGCAGGAAAGGCATTGATCTCAGCCACTGCTCAAACTGAGAATATCCTTCTCGCTGAAAAACCTATGACTCTGCTTCATCTATTTAAGATCATTCTTGCTACACACCGTAGAGGAAGAGATGAGATAGCCTTTTCTATACTCCGACATTTCTCCGCCATGGCAATGGCAGTCCTCGGTGATAGACACCCGATCTGCCGAATCTCGGGGTGGCTTAGCTCGATGGATCCATCTCTACTTGGTGATGTTATCGATCGATGTAGAAGTAGCGTAGGCGACCATTTTGCGAGCCTTCTTGGTCCAATGCATCAATCAGCACTGTTAACTCGTCTGGAATCTATGAGCGATAGTGGGGAAGCCGAAGGAAGACTGCGAGACTTGTTGGCCAAGTGCGAGAGTGACCTAGGATTGCTCGACCCCCGGACTTTCGACGTCGGTCTTAAATTGTCTTCGAGATGCTATAAAAACGATAATGACAATGAGGCCAAGAAACTAGGGCAAGAGCTCCTCGTCCGCTCTCAGAGGCTTCAGTCGCCAGTGGACAAAATATATTATCACGCTGAAAGTCTCTGTATCATAGCATTTTCTCAACACACTCTTGGAGAGGTATACTCAGCAGAGTCCAATATCCTGGATGCGATCGCGATGAACAGTGAGACAGAGCCAGCTCGAGCTGCGTATTGGCTTTCCACCCTGGAAGAATGGCTACTGGAACAGGGCCGAGAGGACTCAGCTGCTGAAATGCGAGAGAGGCGATGGAAGTTACTGGAGATATTTGAGTCTGATTAATGGTAACCCGGCTCTGCGCGTTCCGTACCCAAACGCACGATGAGCGCAGCGCCTTGACACTTCATGCTGAGGTCAGAAGATTGATCAACATATACAATAGACGCAGGAAATTGGCGTATCGGCGCATGATATTTTATTAGATAGATGAGACTACACAAGACGTTGGAAAACCCCTGCTTTCAAGGAACGAAAACAAGAGCCTTAATAAGTTCAGTCAATGTTACAAATGCTCTTTAATTCGTACCTAGCCTAAGCAAACACCTTCGCTCTAACGCATCAAAACCCTCTATCTACAAGCAGTCCCAAAAGCACTCTATGTACACACATATATATACACTCCTCTCTCATCCCAACCCCCTCGCACCATCAAACTCACCCCCTCATCTCGCTCCACAACAACGGCGCAAACACAACAACCGCCTTCCCAAAAACGCCCATCCCAAACACCAACCCCCAAGGCCACTTCCACCACGGACTCTCAGCCAGCACAATCCACATCGCTAGTACCGCGACAGAAAAGAAATGGTAGGCAAGAACAAGTGGTTGCCGAATGATGCCGGCGAGGAGACCGACGGGGCCGGAGACGCAGCTGCCGCCGCGCTGGAAGTAGCGGAAGCAGCCGAGTTGGAGGGAGCGGAGGTAGGGGTCTAGATGGGTTAGTCGGGAGTGGGAAGTGGGATGAGGAGGGGAGTGGACGTACCATGAGCAGCGAAGAGGGAGTAGAGGGCTTGTGCTAAGATGTTGATTACGCTTGTTAAATTCTTTCGTCGCCAGTGGAAACGTTCCATTTGTTTGAGCACGAGTGTCGTATCGCCTAGATCTGGGACGAGCTCTGGGCTGAGGAGGTCTTTAAGAAGTACCACGTCATTGAAAGCGACGGTCATGCCGCCCCCGGTCAACGGGTGGCGCATGTTCATTGCATCGCCTAGCATTACCATTCCGGGTACACGGTTGATGGAGGGTGAGAGGAAGGAGTTCGGCATGCTGCGCAGCTTGCCTTCGTCGAGGGCTTTGGAGAAAGAGGGCTTTACGCTCTCTGGTAGGGAGGGGAGGACGATGTTGCGGAGGTGGGCTTTTACGCCGCCGTTTTTGGGGGATGCGGAGGCAAGGTGTTCGGGAATGTCGACCAGCGCTCGGGTTTCATGTGTGCCAATTTGATAGAGAAGGACTGGTGCGCCGTCGCCGAGGATGACGTGTCCGTGCAATGGTTGGGGGAGGACGGCGTCTATGAGTTCGAGGCCCCAGAATTTGGATTTGCTGACTACGGGACGGGAAATGTATTCTTTTCTGAATTTGCTGGCGTAGCCGTCCGCTAGAACGGTCAATTGGCCGAAATAGACGTCTTGTTCGCCGTTTGTGAGGGCATTGACACCGAGGATGTGGCCCGTGTAGGCACATTTGATGACATCTGTGACGGTGCTTTCGATGACGGATAGGTTGGGTTCGCTCATTGCTACCTCCCGTAATCTTCGTACGAACCTGCCATGGTGGAAACTGCGCCCTTCTGGTCGGCCGGATTTCCATTGGGTATTGTCACCGCCTGCATTTTCGGGATATGGTATGTTTACGCTTTGGCCGTAGTATATGACCTGGTAGCCCTTCACTACCACACTATCGATGCTCTCTAAACATTCCTCTAGGCCTAATTGTTTCAATGCTGATACCCCGCCTGGTTGTAATAGCTCGCCGACTATGCGATCAGGTTCCTTCAGCGATCTTTCAAGTAGGATGACGGAGCGGTTGTGTGGCGGTCGAGCGAGGGTGATGGCGAGCGCAGTGCCGAGAATGCCGGCGCCGACGACTAGGAGGTCAGATTCGTGATTGAGGATGCGGCGAAGAGCTGTGGGCGAGAGATTGGGCTCGGGCTTTTCGTAGATTGGTGAATTGGAGGACAAAGATGTGGTCGAGGAGGGTGTGGACCGGGGCGTGTCATGGTTGTAAGGCATGACTGGTAAGGTTCAACTATTCAAGAGGGTGGTCGTAGGTTTTCACAATTGATATCAAAGGCCATCATACGCAGAGAGGGAAGTAGGAGGGTGAAAGAGGTACTGTATCATGAAGTTTTTGCTTGTTTACTAGTTCATTATTCTACGCCACAAGATCGCCAAGACTTTCAGATGGAAGATCTTTGGTTCATGCTTAAGCTGCATAAAATACTTCTTGACATATCCTTGATTGCCCCATCCCGATATCATGCTTCTAAAATATCCTCCAGGAGAGGAAGATGAAGTCGAAGATATGGATGAAGTCGAGGAGTCGGAGGAAGGTGACGAGGACGATGATGAAGACGCTTTGGACGACATCCAATGCTCGTTGTTTGAGGCGTTACATGACATAGACGAAGTCAAGTCATGGGCTTCCTACGGGAGAATACAGTATAGACTTCCAATTCCGGGACTCCACCTCAGTCAAGGTGGTGTCGTTGGCCTTCCATTGTCCTCGATAGACGCTTCAAGAATCAAGCACCACGCATCACAATTCGGATCAAAAACTAACCTTAGTGTGGACGACAATGACCTAACATGCGACTTAGACACTTCTCAATTTGAATTGCGAAATCCGGCGTGGCACACTGCCGCAAGGATGCTAGGACTGGAAGCCACAAGAACATTCAATGTTGGTGATGCTACCATTCAGCTGCGCGGATTGACGTTGTCCGGTCCATCTCGACCTCTTAATCTCTGGCAGGAGTACGTCAGATATTTGCTATGTTATAATTTAGGCTGAGTTTTCATTATAGTCCCAATCCAGATCCGGCCGCGTTTGGGTCGTTAATGATTATCCTGGTAATTATATTTCCACCGTTGCGAGGTTGCTTCTGAGCTGATCTGCTTCCAAGCCGTCCCTTCACCAAGGAGGAGATATTAAACTCACCTACGGCAACCAAACAAAGCAATTTTCTACAGACACCGCATCGGAGTTTGGCTATTCATTCGCTGCATGGTCTGTCCCTGGACTTGGGTTTCTCTCCGTAGTCCTTGATTTGCTGACCACGAAAGGTTCTCGGATGTTCGGTTAGAGCTCGATCCCATAGTGTCGGGCTATCGACTGCATGTAATATACGACCTCCACTCATCTCTGACCAAACTAGGAGTGAATCTATCTGCCTATGCGCTATCGCAGGAAGCCGCTGCATATCAAAGCATGTTGGAGGAGTGGTCCAGGTTACGTGAGAACCTTGGGAATTCCAATCCGCTAGTGGCGTACATCCTTGAGGACAAAGAGGGAGACTACAAATATGGGCGATTGAGCTATGATATATTGAACGAAAATCATGAGCAAAAGGCTAAATATCTTAAGCAGCAATGTCTCGAAAGTAAAGTCTGTTTCTGGCTGGCTAGAATGTCAAGCTCCGTCGATAGAAGTGGCCATGGCGCATCGGAAAGCCTTTTCGAGCTTGATAATATCTCCGAACTTGACGGGACTGAAGTCTTGGAGGGGAATGTTTCCATCGAT
Organism: Cladonia squamosa; assembly: GCA_947623385.2. Lineage (NCBI taxonomy): Eukaryota > Fungi > Ascomycota > Lecanoromycetes > Lecanorales > Cladoniaceae > Cladonia > Cladonia squamosa. The sequence continues at coordinate 870,617 of OX392378.1, read as the reverse complement.
ATAGATGATGTTGTGCAGATCGATTCTTTCAAGTGTAGAGAGGCGAACGATAGTGATTATGAGGAGCGAAGTTCGGAATTTGACGACGGTATCTACCACTTCAAAGACTGGGTATGTTATGTTTCAGCTTCTACTACTATTATCACTAGACCAAAAGAACCGACGCTCAACATATTTCCTGTGGCACAAGTCTTTGCATATGCGCTGAAGATCTCTTAACCGCAACGTCAAACCCTGGTCTTTGTCTCCACTGTGTCTCTCTCTGTCTCCCTCTTTGTTTTTTTAGGCATCCAATTCGCCTGATTATAGCTTACATGCATTGTAATGACATGTATGAGCTGACGTTGATTGAAATAAGGTGTTCCTGCTTCTACCTGCGTCTCAGCGAATGCAATTTCTCGCGGAGCATATGAGCGTCCGAGAACTTCGTTCTTGGATCGCTTGTAGGTCGGACTTGCTACAGTCCTCTTGGATTCAAGCCGAATTCACTAGTCAAGAGACGAGCATAGAGGAGCAACGCAAAGAGCTAGCCTTCATGTGTCAACACGTGATTTCTATGGGGCGCTCCAAAAGCCGTAATCAAGATGCTGGGTGGCTACCTAGACCGGACGATCCAGCTTTCAGCTTGGCCCTAGAAGAATTAGTCAGAGCCACTCTTGTGGCTAGACAAGTGAGTCTGTTCGGAGTGGTGGTCAGAAAATATCCGAGCAAGTTGTCACAAGCAATGTGGCGCAAAATTGGCAAGGAATTCAAAGATGATGATGTTCTCCATGGTGAATACAAGGATAGGTAATTCTTCGGCCCTTCATTTGTCGAGCCAGCATTCTAATGCTAAGACCAGGCTGGCTGTGGCTCTAAGCAGGGTACCCACACTTACCGCCCGGCATAAGATTTTAGAAAGTATACTTTCGGGATATATTGGTAGAACAATTAAGCCCGATGACGACCCACTTAGACTATGGGCGAGGGAGTCTATAGTCAACGCTCTGTCATCGCTCAGTCACGCTACAAAAGAAGATGGTAGAACTTTAGCTGCCATCGAACAGCAGTATGGCAAAGACATTCTGACAGAAAAAGACTCCGATATGTAGCTAAGTATTCAGACTGGTTGTACAGGGACATCCTATCGCAAGAATGAACGGAAGAGACGTCCTATTTGATAGCCAACTCGCCTATTGCAGGTATAAAGAAGATGCCACGAAATCCTTTCGCAAAGAAACAGTGATGGTCGCACTTCGGGTGGTTCTATCCACGACGATCCCACCGTTGGCTATTGATGACGCCAGCAATCGATTCAAGCAACTAAGGCTGTTATCGCACCCAGTATTAAAAGGGTCATTATCTCAGCGCATAGATATCTTTGTCTAGCCCAAGGATTACAGATATCGTCCGTCATTGCATTGCCTTCAGTCTTAGTCTCGAAGAGTACGGTGGTCTATTGAAGCTTACACAGAAAGCCTCCAACGCTAATGGACGGGCCCTTGAAACTGTTTTCATGCCATTCTTCTATAGCCTACGAGAAGTCATGGAAGGCTTCAAGACTCCGCCTTCCACATACAAGTACTACAATCTCTGAAAGAAGGAATTTCCTTTCTTCATATCTCTCTTTGTCATATTGGAATCTCATCAGCCTCCCGTTTGCATTTGCCCTAAAGCAAGTTGCGGCTCCGGTGGATTTCGCAATTCGGAGATCAGAACGGATTCTGCAAGCATACTGCTCGCCGTATATGGGATCTCACAACCATAGGCCCATGCAGGGACCATATTGCAAGTCAGGCGTGCCATTTAGAAGTATGATTACGGGGCTGAGCCGCGCCCAATTGCGATGAGCGAAAAGCATCAATTTTTGTATATTGTATGAGAATGGACAAAAGTCACAAGCATCATAGCATGGGACTTTTATGTCTTAGCAGCTTTTCTGAGCAGCAAATGAAGTAATACTTTCCTGTGACGGACTCATCGAGCACTGCACTTTTCATCGGCGGCTAGCCCATGATAGCGGATTTTAGAAGAGATCTAAAGCAGCGAACTGGGAGGTGCACCCACTATATAGCCAAGTGATGCTCTCTAAATTCTTAGTTAACTACTGTAAGCATTATATACAACCTTGGAATGAACAGGGTTCTTTGAGGGTTGTTGTAGACAACGTGAGCCTTGAAAGACGCCGCGTAATGTTGCTAAGGACAAGACCTATTCCTGTCGCACTAGCCGGACTTGGAAGGTTTGCCGCTTTGCCGCTGTTTCAGGGTCTGTTACGCAACACAGCCCCTCTACACCTACATGAACAACGACACCTAGACACCTTGTCTTTTCTTTTCCATCTACACCTCCATCGAAATAACATTCTCTTCACATTGCAATCATGTTGCTCTCTTCCCTGCTTTCAGTCAGTGTGCTCGGGGTGGCTGCTCAGGCCTTTATGGTGCCTGAGATGGCCGAAGTACCTGACACCCATAACTCCAACAACGTTGTTCCAGCGATCATCGACCACAACACCCAAGTCATCAACCTCGACTGTTCAACCTGCCCATACGCCCTTAACAGCGACCGCAACGGAGTCCACGAGTGGACTGCTGATGTTGCGAGCGATCTCGAGATAAAATTCGAGGCCGATGGCAAGGTTCTTAAGTTCAACGGCGTACCATTCTACCCAACGTCCAATCCACGTCTCCCACCACTTCTCTCTGTCTCACAAAAAAAGAAAGATGGTGAGGTCTCTACGATGGAAGGGTATCACGGCGAGCTTCGAATGAGCTACAGCGTCGAATACTCAACCAAGAAGTTTGAGGACCACACCCTCGTCACACTCCTAATGACAATTATGGGCCTCGACGGCCAAATGGTCAAAGTCGATAACGTCGAAATCAAAGCCATCAGGAGCGATGATGACAGCGTAAGTCCACAGCCCCTGCCCCTTTTCCGCCGTCCGCTCTGAAGCTAAAACAATCCCAGCTATCCCTCCACTCCATTACTCTCATTCCCGCCTCCTCCAATGACCCTGACGCCAAATGTGAAAATATCCTTTGCCGCTTCTTCACCAAAATCCTCACCAACGTGAACAAAGCCAAGGCTACCGCCAAAGCTTCGGCCAAAGGCGCCGTCCACAAGATGAAGTGTTTCTGCGTTAAATGTATCCACGCGATTACTGGACACAAAAACCACCCCCACCCCCACCCCCACCACAAAGGTGGCAAGCACCCTGGCGCTCCCCACCGCCGCCCAGATGGAACTATGGAACTTCCTAGCCATATCCAATTCAAGCCCGGACACAAATTCCATCACCACCAGCACACGAGCTTCTTCGGCCGCATGGCGATGGTATTGTTAACGACCGTGAAGGTGGTCTTTGTGCCAATTTTGATCGGTGTGGCCTTCGGTATGGCAGCTAGTGCAGTTGGTATGTTGGTTGGACAGACAATCGTGTTCTTGTGGATGAAGTTCCGTGGGAACAAGAGGGAGACTATGTATCAGCGTTTGGAGACTGACGAGAAAGATGAGCCGCCTGCGTATCAGGATGTTGCTGCGCAGAGTGTGGAGGTCTTGAGCGAGAAGGAGGTGGAGGCTAAGGCTTGAAGAGTTGGGGTTGGAATTGGGATTGCGGGTCGCGGTAGGTGGCTGATGGTGGAGATAACGTTGGGAGTTGGATTTGATTAGACAGGGAGTACTGCTGGGAAGGACTTCACATGTTTAGCGGGGTATCTGATTGGTGGTTGCAGCAAGGAATTGTCGCTCTTTCGATTTCCTAGACTCCTCAGTTAGGCGTTATGCTAGCACAATTGTACTATGATAGAAGCACATTTGTTATTCATGCTCCTTGTGACCACCTAATGGGAATACTTGAGGGTATCTAAACTGCTATATAACTCGTCCTGACCCCCCCTCTTAATAATATCATCCCTTTCCAACCACTACCTACAACAGACTCTCAACAACCACCCACCCCCCCACCGCCCCCACCACAACCGCAAACAACAACCCCCTCCCCTCCCACGTCAACCCCAAATAACACGCCAACCCCACCACCACCTCCTTCATCCGCGCCGTCTCCCTCCTCTCCTTCCAAGCCGGATCAAGCCCAAAAGGCGGAGCCAACCTAACATCCTCTTTCGCCGCTTCTTCTTCTTCAGCGTTAGGTTCTTGTATAGGGGTAGCTGGTATGCTGAATGAACATGCGACGGGCCTGTGATCGCTAGAGGGGAGGAGGGGGAGGGCGATGTAGTTTTGTACTTCGATTTTGGAAGGGGATGTGGATGTGGAAGGTTGCATCCAGGAGGGGAGGGGGAGGTAGAGGATTCGATCGCACCAGCTGGGGAAGCGGTGTTTAGCCCAGAGCCAGGTGTCGGCGTCGCCTGGGTTGGTGTCGTTGACGGGTTTGGTGCTGGCGAGGGAGCGCGCTTGGTCGGAGTATTTGTATGTGGGGGGGAAGGAGATGGGGGCTTCTTGGAGGGCGTGGAGGGTGCGGTGTGCGAGTCGTTCGCGGGTTAATTGGTCGGAGGGGAGGAGGTGGGAGTAGTGCTCTGGTGCGGTTTTGTCTTTGGTGGGTTGGGGCCAGGTGAGGTAGGCGGTTGGAGAGGGTTTGGTGAGGGAGGTGCGGTAGTTGAGGTCGCCGGCGAAGAAGAGGTGGGAGGTTGGTGTGAAGAGGCCGGACATTGCGGGGATGGAGTCGCCTTCTGGGGATGAAGGGAGGAGAGGCTCCGTTTCGTTCGAGCTTTCGTGGGGGAGACGCTGGGTAGTGGTTTGGCGGACGGCGGTGGGGGAGACGGACGTGAAGACCATTCCACGGACTATGTTGGCCCAGTCTTCGTTTCGGCGCTCCAGTGCATCTTCCATTGGTGCCAGATGTGCTGATACGAAGGTTATCTCAAGGGTGGAGTCCCCGATTGAATAACCCATTCGTATGCCTACGGCGCCTTTATTGCCCATCTCGTGCATGCCTACTCCCACTCCTGCTGTCTCCAGCCAGCGTATTTGAGCTGTTTGATCTCGTAAGACAAACACCATAATGGCAGTCATGCCTATGTTTCTGCTAATGATATTGACATATTCGGCGTTGTCAAGGGAGGCCGCGGCAGTGGTGACAGCATGCCGAAAGGGAGAGAGGTAGGGGACTAGATAGGAGCCTCCAAGGAAGGAATTGGCCAGTGGAGCGAGCTCTTGCAGGCAGAGGACGAGGATGTCTGGGGCTGTTTGCGGTTTGGGGAGGGCGGAGAAGAGATGGGAGGCGAAGGTTGTGGGGTTGACGGGCTCACGGCCGCAGTTAAAAGTGACGATGTAGGGTTCTAAAGTCGACATGATTGCTTGAGGCTCTTAGGAGCCGTCGATTGAGGGTTTAAAGCATGGCGGTGGGACGTGATGATCGTCTGAGATATTGATCAAGTGCTAGTCAAATGCCAAGCACCATCTTTATAAAAGCCATTAAGGGCACGTTTTGAAGATTCCTTATTATTTTATCTATCTATACTTTATAGCTTTGCACCCTCTCCGCTAACAGCTCTAGTTCTGAAGTTCCACCTTGGGTGATGTATGCGAATTTCTTTTCCGCCGCTCTTGCTCTGAGCAACCAGGACTACCTCTTTTGCAGTCAAGGAGACTAGCCGACCTCGATCGTGATGCTTGAAGCCTGAGTCTACAGGCCAACTCTCAACATCCTGGCCTTTTTTCAGTCCTAATGGATCATTGCCATCCACTTCGCCCTCGGGCTCGGAAAACTCTGCTTGAATGACGTGACTAACAGCATCAGCTCCCTTCAGCGTTATTGGCTTGGGTGCCAAGGCTTGGGCAGTCTTGATTGCCTTCTCGAAGCGATCGATCCAGGCATACACTTTGGGGTATTTCTCTCTTGAGACCAGTGTGGGTGGGATTGACTTCAGCTGCAGCACCCATTGGAAGGGCCAGATGGCTGAATATTAACACAGTCAGTATTCACTTCAGCAACCCATTAAGTGGTGATGGAGTAACCTTCAATATCCGCCAAAGAAGGATTTTCGGTTTTTAGTATCCATTCCCTTCCATCAGCCAGCAGACCATTTTCCAAGAATTCAAAGCCATCGCGGATGTGTGTAAGACCTTCCGGCAACATTTCTCTGACACTTTCCTGTGACCAACTCCTGCCCATATAATCCTCCCGATCCTTGGTAAACTTAGGGTCTTTCATCAGAGGCATATCCGGAGGTATCGTCTGAGCTGCTCGCATAAATATACCACCATCAATGGTCCAGCTTTCCAATAGCTTCTCCACAGCTTTCTGGTCTGGCTGAGTGGCTCCAAGAGCACCAATGGGAAATTTTTCTTCTAGTTTACGCAGGATCAAACGAGTATCGCAGTAGACGTCACGACCGATGGACATTATAGGAATCCGGCGATACTTGACACCTAAAGTGTTGATGTCCTCTCGAGGTAGATATATGGGCTGAAGACACTGTGCATATTCAATTCCTCTTAAAGTCAAATACCACGTAATTCGTTTCCCGAATGGAGAAAATTGGTAATGGAAAAGCACGATGTCGTTATGGGGAGCCATACCCCTTACATCAAAATTGGAATTCTCAATTGCAAGGTGGGTGCTAGTTTAAGCAAAACAATGAAAGAGAGTAAGAGACCGTATAAGGAAAGTACACTGGTAACCACCACTGGAAAAACGGTAGCCTTCCCCACTTGTATGTGCCTCGGCAAGACGGAGATTGGATATCTATCTCCGATCGCCAAGCCTTGGAATTGATTGTTTGCTTGTACAGAGACGTGTTGGGGTTCCACCTTGAGTACTATTATGAATAGGATAAGTGCTGCGGAATATGGTACTATTGCTTCTTCTCGTCCCGACCACGTTTGCCATAGTATTCATTCCTAAAAATCGGTCAATAACGAGGAGCAACAAAAGCGCTGCCCGGATAATCACATTTTCTTCCCTCTGTCAGCTTCTGTAGCCTTTCCTTCGAGCCGATCTAATGCTTCCTCTATAAGGCCGATGTGTCCTCGTAAGGTCCCCTCCAATTCGTCCATTCGAGCCTCATGCTCTTCCAAATTGTATACATGGTGGGAGCGGAGCAGGTATGTAGAGCCGGCAACAGCGGAGAGATTGACACCGAGAAGTGTTAAAGGATGGCGGAGAAATGACATGGCAGTATATTGTACGAAAGAGACAACATTGCTGATAGTGCAAGGATATTATATTTTCCTTTTCCATCCATGATGCCCTTGATATCGCGCTAAGATTTCTAGCCGTTGCTTGCCTTATCGCGACGCGCTCTAACACTCTTCAAATAAGACGTTCAGTAGGACACTCAAAAGGACATGGAAGGCTGACATTGGATTATGAAGCCTGGTTTCCGCTCACAAGCTCACTTCTACCTTCCTGGTTGTTGGCTCCAATGTCTTCATCGCAGCCATTCCTAGCTTCTTCCCCCATCTCTCCGGCTGCTGGCCGTAGACGCAAATCCGAACTCACCTACAAACACCTATCTCAGCTCAGCCTCTCCTCCACCACCTGTCCCCTTCGAGTTATCGCCCACATCGATCTTGATGCTTTTTATGCGCAGTGCGAAGGTGTTCGACTTGGTATAGCGGAAGATCAGCCTCTTGCAGTGCAGGTCAGCAACAACCAAACCCTGATATGACAGAAGGTTAACGTTTGCAATAGCAATGGCAAGGCCTTATTGCCATCAACTACCCTGCCAGAAAGTTTGGCCTCAACAGACACGTCAACATCAACGAGGCGAAGAAATTATGTCCGGAGCTGATTATGCAACATGTAGCGACGTGGAAAGAGGGTGATGAGAAATGGGCTTACCATAAGGACGCTTTTGCGCACATTTCGACTCACAAGGTCTCGCTTGATCCTTATCGCCTAGAGTCGAGAAGGATTTTGGCATGCATCAAAGATGTGTTGCCTCCACCGCCCATCCAGAGGGTTGAAAAGGCCAGTGTTGACGAGGTCTTCCTTGACCTGTCGGCCCAAATACATTCTATTCTAATTGAAAGATATCCCGAAATCAGCGGCCCGCCCCCATATGATGATCCAACGGAGCATCTTCCAAGACCTCCTACCACTGCGCTTGACTGGAACACAGATGCATTGGTGGATCTTGACGAATCCGAGACCGAGGACGATGATCCCGATTGGGATGATATCGCTATTTTGATAGGTTCTGAGATTGTTCGATCTGTGCGTGCAGCTATACGTGAACGGCTAAAATACACTTGTTCAGCTGGCATAGCCCGCAATAAAATGATTGCCAAGCTGGGCTCCGGGCACAAGAAGCCCAACCAGCAAACCATAGTCCGTAATCGAGCGGTGCAACATTTCCTTAGCGGCTTCAAGTTTACAAAGATTCGCAATCTTGGAGGCAAATTAGGAGAGGAGGTGGTAGCAAAGTTTGCTACAGATCAGGTCAATGAATTGCTTTCAGTACCGCTCGAGCAATTGAAATCTAAGCTGGGTGATGATACAGGCTCATGGGTCTACCATATTATCCGTGGGGAAGATTTAAGCGAAGTGAATGCTCGAACGCAGATCAAATCCATGCTGTCTGCGAAATCCTTTCGACCTACCATCAACTCCCCTGAACAAGCCGTGAGATGGTTACGTATTTTCGTAGCTGATATAATGTCGAGACTGGTAGAGGAAGGTGTGCTCGAGAATAAGCGAAGACCAAAAACTTTGAACCTACATCATCGACAAGGTGCACAGATGAGATCGCGCCAAGCACCAATCCCCACTGGGCGGTCAATCGACGAAGTTCTGCTATTCGATATTGCAAAGAATCTTCTGGGTCAGATTGTTGTCGACGGAAGAGCTTGGCCATGTAGTAATTTGCAGCTTAGCGTCGGCGGCTTTGAGGACGGTCCAACTGGCAATCGAGGTATTGGGAGTTTCCTTGTCAGGGGCGAGGAGTCTAGGGCTATGCCGCCTTCAGCCACTGAGACCCACGGCAATGGTTCGATTAAGGATGGCGATCAATCAGAAAAGCGTCGCAGACTTAATGATGGTGGCATTCAACACTTTTTTCTCAAGAAAGAAACAAGCTCAGACGATTTGGTGGAGCATTCTGACCCCGCTGATGACGTTGAGGATTCAGTTATAGAGCCACATGATTGTTCATCCGAGCACGACGCCCGAACAGTCCAAGCCAATGGTAAAAATCACCAGTCATCCGTAGCTTTACAGCAGACCTCAATCCAATCATACTTTTGTGATCGTTGCAGCAAGACTGTCGCCATACAAGCCAAGGTTGAACACGATGACTGGCACTTCGCCCGCGATCTCCAGCTGCAGGAGCAGGAGTCGCATTCCTCGAAACCTGACTCTTATGCTCTGAGTTCAAGGAAGCCCCAGGTGTCTAAAAGCGGCCATGTATCTGCTAACAAAAAATTCGAAAAGGGCCAGAGTCGCCTTGCTTTCGGAAGTAAGCCAGGCTAGAGAGAGAAGGCAGAATAAAATGAGTACAAGTTCCTTCAAGCTGTGTAGCAAGAGACTTCCGAGGCAGTTCCCAACGTACCCAGGCTTTTCTGTAACACAGCCTTCACCAGGATGATGAGATTGGGTTTGAACACTGTCAAAGCGGGGCGGAATTGTATCCGGTATGCATTGGGTACGACATATAAGGTATGCTTTTGAGAGTGAATTCATGCCCCCCTCCATTGCGGGAGTGTAACACGTTCGATACCGCGATAAATCCGGTTTTATCACCCAATCCGCGGTTCGGATGCATCTAAGCCCTGCCATCTCAGCCCTGCCATCTCGCAATCAAACCTTGAAAGAATAGATGGTCCCTGCACGCGAGCTTTCGCCTATATTTTGAATTGCACACTCTGTCTGCTACTCTAGCAACCCATTCCTTGTATTCAACACTGTTTTATGAGCAGACTGGTGGCCTGGTGTTGAGAGAATCATCCTCCAAGATGGAAACTGATCACACCTTGGCCCCTAAACTATGGATGCAACGAATACGCGATGACCATCCGAACCTGGTGTCAACGGGCTGTACCAAAGACTTCTGCCAGGCGGGTCGACTAATTCACGACGACGAGCCTAGAGTAGGCAAAAATCGAGCTTTACACATAGTTGAACAAGAAGCTGTAGATTTTCTTCAGACTCTGCATTTTGAAGGCTTCTACGAAGACGAGTCTGAGTTCCAAAGTCGAGTCCAAGAGGTCAGACAAGAGATAAGGGACGGAGCCATCAAGAAAGATGTTCAGCAGGAGGTTGATGATAACGCTACCAAGTGTATAACAATCGGCGGCAATTGGAAACAGACATCATCAGAACTGGAATTCGGCATACGCCGGGCTTGGAGGAACTCACGGAAGTGCATCATGCGATCGCACTGCGAAGACCTGGAACTCTGTGATCTCCGGGATGTCACTTCAAGCGTACAAATGGTGGCCGAGCTGCTAAAAAGAGTAACCGAGGCCTTCAATGGAGGTAATATCATACCGACAGCATTTGTTTTCCCTCCACGTCAGGTCGATTGCAGAGGACCGATGTTCTGGAACCATCAAATCCTCCAATTCGCAGGATATGAGAACGCAGATGGCTCCATTCTGGGAGACCCTAATAGTGTCGGGCTCACAAATGCAATTCTTGAGCTTGGTTGGATCCCTCCAGTGTCACGAAGCCCATGGGATCTCCTACCACTTGTTGCAATGGCCGAAGGGGATCGCCCCGCCTTTTTGGAAATCCCACCGAACCTACGCACTCTTGTTGACATTCACCATCCCCAATATATGAACCAGTTCAGCAAGCTTGCCCTCAAATGGGTATCTTTTCCTGCTTTAACAAGACTTGGTTTCGACATTGGTGGTGTACAATACTCTGCGGCACCTTTCATAGGCTGGTAAGTACCTTGTGTATATCTTTCACCTCACTTCAAGTTGCTTACCCTTTCAGGTTTATGGATGCCGAAATCGGTGTTCGGAATTTGGCTGATCCGTTTAGATACAATGCACTGCCAGATATCGTCAGTGCCTTAGACCTAACAAACGGAAAACTAGGCCATGGCTGTGATATCTTCGATGACCTACCAGAATACGAAAAGCTCTCATTGCTGTCAAAGGCTCAGACAGAGCTCAACTACGCAGTCAACTGGTCCTTTCAAAAAGCACGCATTACCATGGTCGATACGCTCACCGCCTCAAAGAAATGGTGTAAATTCGACGATGATTTCAAGGAAAAGAATGGTTATAGACTCCCCTCTGACCCATGTAAGCCACTTTCACCTTACACCTTCAAACTTTCGCTTATAAGCCAACATTGAGAGAGCATCACTTCCTTTGACCGTTGTCGCTCATCTGAACGCTCATTCATCATATGATCTAAAGTACATGCTAATCTGATTCCTTATAGACTGGCTCGCACCACCGCAAGGAAGCATTATACCCTTGTGGCACCGAGGCGGCTCACCAAATTATCAGGTATGTATTTAACGATGCCAAATCGGAAAGATGACAGCGTTAACATGCAGGACTCTAGCCTAAACCAATGATTGCGAGACACGTTCAAGATCCGATCAAGGCCTGGGGAAGAGAGAAGCACCTCTGGTCTTCTACCGCTCAGCCTTTGGCAACCGTTGATGTCCTCCAGGTGGGGCATATTTCTTTACCAAGGAATGGCTCTCAGATAACCTTGGTCGGCAGCGCCGATAACGGGCTGGGAAATTCAGAGAAGAGCGGTCCAGTTTTTGAGACATCTTTACGACATACACCCCACGGTGATAACAAGACCGTGGCCATCTTCTTCTGCAGTGCTGGGACCACAGCGGAGAAGCTCGCGAACAAGCTTCAAACATGGATGACTCCTTTCGTGGAGAAATTATCCCATGTGTCTTGCAAAGCTGTGGTCGAGCCTTTGGATAGCTTAAAGGTCTCCGATCTAACTCCCGACAAGATTTTTCTGCTCGTCGTCAGCTCTACAGGACATGGCGACATTCCAGCTAATGGCTTGGCTTTCGAAGAAATGTGTCACAGCCTACAAGCTCAGAATTCTTCCGCTTCCGCCGAGAGTTTCAAATTTGCTATTTTCGGCAATGGAGATAGTCGTTATGCAAGCACATACAACAAGGCGGCCTACGTTATCAGTGGACTGATGAAACAAGTCGGAGGACTTCCACTAGCGCGCGAAGTTTGGGCTGGCGATACAGCCGTGGAGACTCTTCCAATACAAGCGTTGCACTCTTGGTGGGAAGAGCTAAAGCCCCTCATCGGTGTGGAGCCCTTCGGTAGTTCGCAGGAGGACAAGCCCGCCGAGGACGCCATCCAGAAATACGATGATCACCAGGAATTACTACTAGGCACACTCAGAGATGCAACTCTGGTTATAGAAGCCCCAGAGACTGTGGCTAAATGTGATGGGTCGCTGCTCTTAAGCTTGAACATTCATGGTGAAACATATGAAGAGATGGGTTGCATCCAAGTACTCCCCTGCAACTCTCCAACAAAAGTCGAACAAGCACTCCAAGCGCTTTGTGTTGGAGGGTCTGAACAGATGAATTTAGTTTTAGACGGGGAAGATCCAACCTTTGCCAGATTTCTGACGAGTTTCGTGGACCTTGAACTCCCATTCCTTGAGCTCGAATGGCTAAATTCTATTCCGCTGAGCGGTCAAAGGAATCTCAGCGCAGAAACACTATCCGACCTTCCAGTCGCTGAAGTCTTGGAACGTATCGTGAGCACCGACATTATTCAAGAAACCAGCCGCGGTTATTGCCTCCCAAGAGACATCTGCCTCGCCATGCCTCTTCTCAATATGAAGACATACTCCGTAGCCTCGTCGCTGTCCTACGCTTCCAGTCATAAAGACCTCGCTGACTCGACTGGGACCGAACTCCAAATCATGGTCAAGATACAAGAAAACGGGCGTTTCAGTGATACATTCCTGCATGACTGCGCCCCACCCATGTTTCTCAGATATCGCCTCGTCGACTCGAAAGTAGGCCCCCAGCTGCGAGAAAATCACCTTGCGCCCATGGTCGTCGTTGCGACAGGCGCTGGCTTCGGTCCCGTACGCTGCTTGCTCCAGTGGCGCATTGCCACTGCTCGTGATGCCATCAAGGCTGGATATTCGCGGCCCCCGCCTAATAAGGGCATCTCACTGTTCCTTGGCCTCAAAGAATGCGATACAGATCTGGTTGAAGATGTGATCAAGGAAGCAGAGTCCTATGGTCTCCTTGACATGATTGAGATTGTCCTGAGCAACCCAGCAAAACGCCGCGTATATGACAAGCTGCGGGATCATTCGAAGCATATTAGGGAGAAAGTAGTCAAGAGGAAGGGGTTGGTATTCGTGTGTGCTAGTAGTGCTGCAGCCGAGGGCACCAAAAACATGTTTGAGGAGGTCATTGGTACCAGCGTTGAAAAGATGCTTGGGGAGAGGTATCTGGAGGATGTTTACTAGAGTGATGTGCAATTCTTTCTCTTGCCCGTTTGTTATGGAATGTTGATCATTCTTCTACCTTCTTTCATGCTTTCAGAATGGAAAAGTGGCATAGCTTTGATATTTCACTTCTCACATGTATGCTAGTCATACTTTAGGTCATTCCATCCATCCTTCAAGAGGCTACCACCACTACTAGCACCGATTTCTGTACTTCTCCAGATGCTGACCTCTGCAAATGCCGCCGCCAACGCTCGAGGCCTATCCTCCGCTTACCAACGCTGTTCCCGCTCGTGACTCAAACAAGACCTTCCCTAACCCCTTCTAGCCCTCAGAGCCTGCGGGCGCGGGGTCCCGTAATGAGCTGGTACCTTCAGTGCTTCAGTTTGTGATTTGGATACCTTTCCTCTGGCATCTGCATTGATTTGAGACCCATCTTGCAGAGTTCTACGACAGCTTTGGTGCCTTGTCTTTACCAACTTGATAATTGCATGAGGTAGATTATAATGAGATGAGTATATTCACTTCGATGAGGTTGGGCAAGCGCTGGACCAAGGCTCAAGCATTGATGTATGCACCTTCCCACTCTGTAATCGCCGGAAATTTATCATCACTTTCTAGCTGCAAAGCTTGAAAATGGTTAATTGCACAAACTGACATTCGGACTCATGTTTTTGGGAAGGCGGCTGACTGTACAGAGTATGCCGGTATTCATGCTGACCGCTTGCCAAGGAGATCCACACAGTCCAAACATGTTCTTACCCGGTCCAGGCCCAACGTGCTAACTACTTCACCACTCAGACTTCGATGGGTGAATGAATTGCAGATGATGTCGTGCTTGGTCAAAATTTTCACTATGTTTGTCTAAGGTTCGAAGATTCATAAGAACCGAAATCAAAAGGAGAGATATACGTTTCAGAGAATACTCTCATTGGAATCACCAGAAGTGACTTGTATACGTGATTTGAATTTGGTCACTCTTCACTTCTCAAGAGGGGTATGACTCCGTGCGTCGGCCTAAAAATGCTTCCATTCCAGCAGAAGTGCATTCGACCGACACTTTGTTGAGCGTTCTTCCCGACTCCTTTCATTCTTTCATTATATCATCCAGTGTCTGAAAAATATCTTCACGCTCTTCATTGTGCACTTCCACTGTGCTCAGCCACCTTTCTGATACAGCATCATTCCACCCACCCGTCAGCATTATCACTGAGTTCAGGAACCACTGATCGCTCAGCCTATATCATAGGCTTAATACCGTAAGTAGAGCTCTACCCCTTTGCTGTGCCATCGATGCGAACCTCATTCTTAAGTACTGTGACTGATAAGCCAGCTTTTGAGGGTCACTTGGGATCTTCGCTCTCACTTCGAATTACCAACATCCCCTCCGCTCGGCAGCTACATGAACACCTAGCTCACCCAGTGTTTGGTTCCATCAACATTCAACTTACTCTCGGGCTTGTGGCTCTTGAACCTTCAGAATGCCTCTCACTGTGATCGCTGAGGCTGGCAATTTGGTCCTCGAGGTCACCCAATACAGTGACGATACGTGGGATGCTGATGGCAATCCAGTCTCCGAAGAGATTGCTCAATTCCGGGTCGATCGCAATGTTCTCATCAAGGCGTCCCAACCGCTGTTGAAGCTGCTCCTGGACCCCAAATGGAAAGAAGCAACTCAATCGGTGCTCTCTATCAAAGAAGGACGTGTCGCTAGTACAGAAATCTGGCTAAGAGTGATTCACAAGGCCACACTCAATCTCAATGTACCCTTCAAAGAGATGTGGCATTTGGTTGCCGCAATCGACTATTATGACTTAGACATCACCATTTTCAAACCTTGGTTTGCAGCCTTTTATTCCGCGTACGATTTACAGCTGAAACCACGGGAAACCCTCTTCCCCACATGGCGTTTTGATCATGCTAAAGGATTCGCGAGATGGACTCGCCATTTAGCCTACGAAGTAAATGGACACATCACCGAGGCAAATCCCACGAAGCTGTACAACTACCATTTGCCTTCGAGAATCATTCGTAAGTCATATTATTACTACCACTGAGTATGCTTATAACTAATCATGAGTCAAGAGCAGCTTAATGCCGCAAAGGGACGTTTGCGAACCGTCCTCCACCGAGGACTCTTCAGACCCTGTGAGCACTTATTCAGCACCGACTGTAAATGCAGGAAGGAAACACTGTACGATTACCAAAAGCACTTGGTAGACATTGATGTGTGGCCACTCGAAACGGTATTCCAAAAGACCCCAATGAACGAAATCCTTGATCGTCTCAACAAGTTCAACTTCGAGGCGAAGCCAACCGCTTGCGGCACCTGTCGCCGAGACTTCAGAGGCAAAGTAAAGGATATCGGAGAACAGGTTAGACGCTACTTCGACGGCCTCTGTCTCGACTGTCTTGATCGCTCAAGACCAAAGCTAGGAGACCCGGATATGGATTACTGGCGCCACCATACGTTGAAAGAAAATGAGTGGATCACGGGATGTCGTTTCAGTCATAAGCAACCTTCGTGGTATTTTTCTTTTATGGGGAGGAAAGAAGATAGAGATCGGTTCATGAGGCGGAGAAGATTTGACGCGGGGCATCCAGACTCCGATAGCGATTGAGACGCACATGATGAGTAGAAAGGGGTTCATTCTCAAGTCATACTGATCGGTTGACATGTATTCTGGCTGGGTTCCGACGAAGAAAGTATGAAGGACATGGCAAAACCCGTTATCACAGACAGGAAGAGCGAAGAGGGTAGCGTGGAAGCTGTGATTATCAAGACAATTTCCAGGTCTCTGATCATCCCCGCATCCAAGCAATCGCGCTTGAACCGAACTCGATATTGCACCTTCATCTGCAAGCCTCCAAGGCGGATATCTCGCTGTATCTCGAACAGCACACAATACCCCAACATCTCGAGTTAGATTGACCATTATTGAGATTCAGTCAGCACAATAGTCACATAGATAGCTTAGTCTTGACCAAATTCTACAAGACTCCAAGCATGATATCCAAGTCCTGAGATAGCTCAAGCTCAGAATATTTTATCATCATATCCACTCCTCACGTAGCTTAAATCCAGCGTAGTCAATGCTCATATCACTATCCTCAGATAGCTCAGAAAAAAACAGCGCAGTTCCATGCTGTCATTTTGATTAGCTCTTGCTTTCCAGTCTCCGAGGAAAACCTTTCATTACATATGTAAGCTGGGACAAGGCGCTCAAGATAGGTAGGTTCATTGACTTACCCGCGTTCAATGCATACTACACCAGTGCATCCGCCCTGCCTCATTCACCAAAAGGTATTGCTGTAAGGCATACCGCATGTCATAACCCCTTAACTGCTCGGTTACATGGTAAAAGTCTCGCCCTTTATGAGCGTACCAGCAGGGTGTAAAAGTTCGTGACAAAAGGGACAACGTTAGAGAGAGAAATAACGAAGATATCAATGCTATGGTATTCGATTATACGATCTTGTTTGCTAACATCCATTGATATTACAGGACACGCCACGCCCACCCCACCCCACCCACCTCAGCCCCTCCTACGCAAAACTCTCGTCACTAGACAGCCCATGACTCTGCCCCGTCAGCATCTTCTTCAGCACAGCAATCTGTTCCTGCACGCTCGATTTACTCTGCAAGGACCCGTCAGTCAGTCCACCTCCTCGACTTGCACAGGAGGAAGTCAGGGTTAGGAAATGAAAGCACTCACTGTACCACCCGTGGCCGTCCTCATCTCCACACTCTTCTCATAATCAAAGATGAAATCCGAGCCCAGCCTCTTGTCCACAGACTGCAAATCAGCATGGGAGAGCTGGTCCATTGGTAGGTTTTTCGATTCTGCAAGCGCGACAACTTGGCCGGATATGTGGTGTGTTTCGCGGAAGGGGACGCCTTTGCGGACGAGGTAGTCGGCTAGATCTGATGGTGTGTTAGCGTTAGTAGTGGCTGGATTGGGGGTGGGGACGGTGTGATACCTGTTGCGAGCATATCGGGGGTTAAGGCTGCGAGCATTCGGCCTGGGTTGATGGTCAAGGTGCTGATGACTCCGGTTAGTATTTGAATTGAGTCACTGGTAGTCTTGACGCAGTCGAGGAGGGGTTCAACGGATTCTTGGAGGTCTTTGTTATAAGTGCTTGGGAGACCCTGGGGATGCTGTCAGTGGTGTAGGCGGTATACGGGTGGGAGGACATACTTTGGTTGTGACCATGAGGCCCATCATTTGGCCCATGACTCGACCGCTTTTGCCGCGTAGGAGCTCTAGACTGTCGGAATTTTTCTGAATGCTTTTAGCAAGATCAACCTCGTTTGGTCGGAGTATGAAGTGAGGTCTACCTTCTGTGGCATTAGCGAACTTCCAGTGCTATAAGCATCTGATAGTTTCAGAAATCCGAATTCTGCAGTACTGTATATGATAAGGTCCTCGCTGATTCTGGAAATATGACCCATGAGCATTGATGCCCATTGCATAGTCTCCGTTGTAAAATCTCGGTCTCCAACCCCATTCAGAGAATTCATCATGAGACCCTCAAACCCGAGCTCCTTGGCTATAGCTTCTCTATCGATTCCGAAGGGGTTGCCTGCCAGGGCTCCAAGCCCAAGGGGACTCTGAAGATGAGAATTAGTGCAAAGAACGCGTTCCTGAGGAAGGACAGAACTTGCTTTGTTGACCCTTCTAATGACCTCTTTCAACCTTTCCAAATCGGAAGAGAAAGCGTAAGCATACGAACATAACCAATGAGACCATCGTATTCTTGACGACCGGAAGTCAGCAGCAATAACAGCCAAATCGTAGTCGGGTTTCGTGCTCACGGCTGGGCTCGCTGTAAATGGGTATAACTATATCCTAGTCAATCTTGCAGCCTTTGCCCCCGTTCCGCTAGAACTCTTCGAGCATAACATACCCTGGCATGCACACTTCAATCTCAATTTCAGCCCGCATCGTCATTGCCTTTATCAAATTCTCGAGGTATTCTAGGATTGTCTGTAATTGTTCGACAAGCCACATCCTCATATCACTCGCGACTTGTTCATTGCGACTTCGTCCTTTTTTCTGTCATTTAGGACCCTTAAGTGGTGTCACAGACCATTGTCTACCTGTGTGAAGCTTTCCGCCAATCTCCTGCTGATACGTCAGACACAGCACCATGGTGAACACACCTTTAAAGCATGCTTGCCTTTCCCACGATCTCGCTCAACCTCCGTTCATTCGCAGTATGTATGTCCTCATCTATCTCGTCCACTATCTTAAAAGCATTCGTCTCCCATTCTTTTAGTACTTCATTCAGTCCTCTTTCTATTGTGGAAAACTCTTGAGCAGTAAGTATGCCTCGAATTTTGTTCGCACGTGCCCACGCTATTGATCCTGCAATATCCTGTCTGTAGAATGCTCGATCATAGTAGATAGAAGCGTTGTACTTTTGCATTAAAGGATCCTGACCCTCTACCAAGCCTTAGCAGTGTAATCCTAGGCAGTTGAAGAGAAGAGCGCTCACCGGTGAACCGGCCGCCCCAGAGCTTGCCTGGGGCACTGGTAGTAATTTGTGCTTGTTGGCTACTCATTGTCAATTGCGATTGGGACATGGAGTTCAGAGCAATGCTTGCCGGAACGTACCAGACAGAGATGCGCTCCGTACATGGGGCTTGATTTTGGGGTTCCGGGAGGAGCCTCGGCCCGATCCCGTGCTTCTCTACCGAAAAGATGGCTCGTTATAATGGTAGGACTATTTTGATTGGAAGTTTTCGCTAAGGGACTTTTAAGACCGGGGGGTGTTTGACTTTTCTGACGGTATCTGCTCAAATGTATTTGGGGGCCTTGGCTCGGGGCCTGAATGGCGGCAGATGCTCTTGCAAAGAGGAACCAGCGCTAGCCCGATATAATACCTACAAATAGCGGCAAGTAAAGCATATATCGCAAAAAGAATCAAAGCTGGGAAGCCTCAGAAGCAGATGCTTAGGTAGAAAACCGCCTTGGTTTAACCTCCTGGCCCAGAGAATTAGTCCCAGAAGCCTATCCTGAGTAGTTTGCATGTTTAGTCAGATTTCTATTCAATATAGCAGAATCTATAGCTTTTAAGGCAACCCTCCAATGCCCATATCATGGCTTATAAATGCGTGATATGGTCCGTGGATATCCGAGAGATCATCTAAAGATGCCGATGGTGTGTGGATTTGGTGAAAGAGGAGACTTTTGACTGTAGAGTCATCACAGTGCCAGCCATATCCAAAGCTCCCAAAATATGATGCAGTGTACACCACAGATACCAATGCCCGAACGCCCATAACGCCCGCCTGCTTCGACAGCGGGTGCCAGAGGTGTTTTGCGAGGTCCGGATATCACAGTTACAACGTGTCGTATTGAAGCCTAGTTCGATGACGGTCCTAGTCAAGAAAGGTAAAAAGGTCTGTGTGCACCACATTTAGCGCACGAAGCGCTTCGCGTTCTGCGATCACACAAGAAATGTTGATTTCACTAGCTCCTGAAGGGATTTTAGCGATGGTTTAATCATCGTAAGGAGGATGCGTTACCTTGGGAGATCATTTCAATGTTTATATTGCTATTACCGAGTGCGGTGAACATCTTGCCAGCGATGCCAATGGACTTCTTAAGCTGAAGACCAATCAAGCTGAGAATTGCCATGTTGTAGACCACATCAACCGAACCGTACTCTTTGAGCTCCTTGATCGCATTTTGTAGGTCCTGATGTTGCGTTTCCAAGTTTTCGGGGTCCTCAGCCTCTGCACCTTGAATGAACGGGGTTTTGGAGTGTACAGCAAGCGAGACATGACATTCATTCAACTCGAAGAGATTGACTGCCAGCGACCATCGAGCCAATATCCTACAGATCTCAGCAAGAAACTCTGGCGACTCAACCTTCCTGTAAGAGTGCACATTGACAACAGTAATCTGTTGCTTGACCGTAACCGCCGTAGGTCTCTTCGGCCGCTGGCCACTGTAAGGATCGAGCTGCCTCTGGTTGTCGAGGAATATGATGGTGCCAGCACCTTCGGGTTCTAGGACGTTCTTGATGCGTATGGGTATCTTTGGAATGCATTGTTCAATCGTAAAGTGATGGATGACTTCGGAGCCATAGAAGGTGAGCTCATTTGCTTCCTTAGGGTGGATGGAGCTTAACAAGCGAGCAGTGGGGACTTTTCGTGGGTCACTACATGAGTTTAGTCCTCATGGTTTGAATGTGAACGATATGAGTCCTAGACTCACGCTGTGTAGACCCCTGACACTTCTTTCCACACCTGTAGCTCCTTTGCGCCAAGACCCACAGCAGCCAAAGCGGCACAAAGGTCGCTATAACCACGACCACAGGCATCCAATAATCCTCCGGGTACCGGGCCAAAGAAACCTGTGATAATTGGTACCCTGTCCCCACATAATTGTATCCTCCGACCTATGACTTGGGCAAGGTCATGATAGAACCCTTGATCTAGCCCATGGGCCACTTTAAAGTTGATAACGTCAGAGAGGTCCACATATTCAGAGTCGACGCCACGGTCCTTTAGAAACATGGCCACGAATTGGGCGCTGAGTTTTTCACCCACACTCAAGATCTTGTCCTCACTCTCTGGTGCAACAACCCCAGTCTTGGGTAATGCAGTCAGGTACGCAGTAAGGTTTTCACATTCTGTTGTCATGTCACGCTCCAACTTTTGTGCTAGCTCTGGCGAGCTGAACTGGATCGCAACGAGGTGCTCGCGGAGGATCTGCGAGATGATGGCACGCCATTTAGTCGAGTCCGGTTTCACTGCTTCTCGAGAGGCTTTCAGAAGTCTGTATAATAGCATCAGTATCTTGTTTTATACATGGCCTTGAGCAGAAGGTAAGACACACACCGGTTTGTAGTACCTTCAGCCTTGGACTGACCACTCCGGGCAGAACAGACGACGGCGATGTTATTTTCCGACAGGCTGGATCTGGACTGGCGTAAATATCACTGAGTACCCAATACCACAGTAAAGGCGAGAGCATCACGTACAAGCAGATATTTGCTATCTCTGGTACGAATTTACCAATTGAGGTTCCTGATCAATCATGAGTCAGAGGGGCACAACTCCAGTTGATGGAACTGACCTCCAAATTTGAGGACTACTCGGGGTTTCTGTAGCTTTTCGGGCGCATCGTTAAGATTAGTATGCTCGGCAACGCCGTTGGCTAATGAATGAATCGTCATTTTGTTTGCAAACAATTGAGGGAAGTAAAAATATTCAAAGAAAAATCGTCATGCAGGTGGGATGTACCTTAATTCCGCACTCAGCCCTTGTCGCAGATCATTGTCGGGCCGTTTACTGGCCGTTTGAAATTATCAGAGTACTTCAGTAGAGCTAGTCTAGCCTCTTTTTTGGAAACAAGACCCTGGACGAGCTTCCAGGAAAGACAACGTTCTCCTGCGATCAATAACTTACGAGTCGTTCCATCGAAAGTCCATTTCGATATAGAATTCGAAGGCGGACCAGCCACGTTCCTGACCCAGACGAGTACGAGCTGCCATCACTGCGATGCTTCGGCTGATCTTGGGCTCATGAAAGGAGGAATGAGTGCGGTCCACAAATTCAAGTGTACAGTCAGCGTGAAGAGTAGGAGACTAGGTGGAGAAGTCCTGACTGCAATAAGAGATAGAGTACAGAGGGTAGAATCGACAACTTCGAGAGAACCAAGCTTCTCGGCTTCTCTTCCTCGCTCGCCTCAGCCGAAAAGCTCGATCGAGACCACGAAGCCAGCCATCGGCGCGGATCTCTTTTCGGCTTTCAAGCCCATGCGGTCGCGCTGTCCAGCACATCAAATGCAGAGATAAGAGTGCATGAAAGGGATCGCCGGACCAAGGCTAGTTGGCACACGGTAGCAGAGGAGACTCTGGATGGCTGCTCCAGCAGGGAGAGGCCAATGAGGACGGCTCCGTCGGAGCCGACGAAGCATCACAGGCTGGCCACACGAGCGTGCCGGGGGCCCTTTCGGAAAGAGTCGGTCAGTAGGTCAACTGGAAGGCTGTGAGATGCGTAATGAGGAGCGTGTTCATGGCATGGCAGTGACGAACTCGAAACATGCGGAAAAGAAGCTTCAACAGTGGACAATTTTTGTTTCACCGGCCGACATACGTCCCATCAAGACCCAGTGAGAAGTGAGAAAAAGATACAGACCAAAGCCAGAAGATCTCGAGTGCATGAGATGTAACCCATTAGCTCTAAAACACATCACGTAGAGTCTTTTATCATTAAGCCATGCCCAGCGCCACTAGACCACTTCTCATA
Organism: Cladonia squamosa; assembly: GCA_947623385.2. NCBI lineage: Eukaryota > Fungi > Ascomycota > Lecanoromycetes > Lecanorales > Cladoniaceae > Cladonia > Cladonia squamosa. Next base: position 847,986 of record OX392378.1, on the reverse strand, counting down.
TCCTACTCTCGCTAGGTTGCCTTATATGCGAGCTGGCAGGAATACATTGGTACACAGGCCGTAGGATGGTACGAGGATGGCATTACGAAACTTGGTCTGAGCTGAAATATTTCTTCGCGGCTAGACAGGCTGATTGGATGTCATTGGATGTGTGCGTATTTCCTCTGGTTACCCCCCCCGCATTAGCGCGTGCATTGATGCCCGACCCCTTCAGCACAAGAATACTCTCTCCTAATCTCTCACCAATCTTGCCATCCTGCCCCATCCTGCAAGGGAAAATCCACACAGCTTGCTAGAGTAAGGTACCCTATCACCTTCTGCGCCCGATTTATATGGTCAGAATCTCCCTGATGCTGAAAAAATTTAGACGTTGTCGTGCTCATCAACCCATAGAGACCAGCAAATTAATCCTTTCGTTTTGGCCCTTTGCTTTCGGCTCGGCAGGACTGGTGGCACACGGTCAGCACGCTAACACGCTAAGCCAGTTGGCCTCCACCACTTAAACCCCCATCTCCCCCACCAATTCTGCCTCGCCCTGTCACCCGCCCCCAAAATCGAGGCATTTCCCACTTTCTGCTTTCTGCTTTCTGCTGCACTTCTTCTTACAACCTTTCAACCTTTCAACCTTTTAAACTTGCCTCCAGGACAGAGTATCCATCATTGTTCTTACCATCATCCAAAGGACTCCGTTGTTGTTGAATCTCCTGCACAGGACTCAGTAAAGGCTCTGCCACACCCCACGGATTGTTCCAAAGTGTCCAAGGCCTCACTTCAACCACCCCAGTGGTGTCGGACTGACTGCCCTACTCCAAGGACCTGTTTGCCCAGTTGTTCTACTCCTCCAAGGTAGCCAAGGCCATATCACTAGGAAGTCTCCCATATTCCAGCCATGTCTTCTCGTCGTGACCGTGAGCCACGTGATGATCGAAGAGGAAGAGATACGCGTGGTGAGCCATCTGGAGCATCCAGGCCAGCTCGTCCGAGATTGAATGAGTTCTTCGTCGATGGCGCTGGCATCCACCGTGAAGTCATGCAAAGGGAAATCTGTAAATTCCTAGGACCAGAAGCCTACTCGAAGCCTCACAGCTATAATGTTTGACGGTACCCTCAGATATGATGCACCACATACTAATCTTTCGTCAGGGCATTCAAGGCTACCTTGTGTCTGCTATTCGACCATTTACGCCTGTCAGTGTGGTCCATGTTGGTACTTTAAACTCCTGCTGATGCTTATCTATGATCAGGACCAGTTAGATGACCTCCAGGGGCTTTCGGAAGCTTACGAATCAGAGAATCGCCGAATAAAAAATAAGGGATATCCAGGTAACCCGACAAAAGGCTCACCCGTGTCCAGCACCCCTAATGATGGTGTAGGTATTCCATACGAGAATTCTGAAGTCAGTCGGCGCCAAGATGCCAATTTGAGACACTCAGACAGCGCAGATATGATGGACGACGTTTACAGTTATCCCCCTCAGCCTCAATATACTACGGCCAGTACCCAGCAAGGATATCCGGCGATTACCTCCAGCTATGCACAGCCTTCAGGAGGAATCTACGCAGGATCTGCTTATTCTACTGACCCTAACTACCCAGTAGGGTCCAGTTATCCTACCCCATATTCTTCGGGTAGTGCTCGGCCCAATGATAATTACTCATATGGACATGGAAATGAGTCCCCACGCAATGATCCATACAGGCAACCATCTGGATACCCTGCTGCTCAGAGGCCCACCCAAGGTAGAACACCGGACGCGAGAGATCCCAGGCCAGATCCTAGGATGGAAGCAAGGTACGCCACAAGTAGAGACTCTGCTCGTATGGACTCTCGGGCGATGCCGCAACAGCCACAAGGCTATGGTTACTCCTCGGCAGCAGAAATGGGCGCTCCGTATGCTTATGCACAACCCCCACCCCTTCAAGGTAGAGGAATGGAGGCCTATCCACCACCGCGGGCTCCTGTCTACGACCCTTACAGGAATGAACCTGTTCGAGATGTTCGTCCAGACATGCGAGATGAAGGTCGCAGGAGGAGATGAACTCCGCTGTCAACTATGGCTTGTCTGGTCTAGGCTGGCCACCGTGGTCCATTCCGCTCTCTGTCCTTGCCCATGAGCTTTCGTCATACTTCTTGAGGTTCGTGGATATGACTTGCACCCTCCATGGCCTTCGATATGGAACTCTTTCTGCCTGTGCCCTAGGGGACGTCTCTATTATTTGGTATGTCAACTTGAAGGCCGTCCTCCCTTCAGTAATACAAGCGGTATGCGCTCTGCAATCTCTTCTTCCCTGACTGGCCTTGGATGGATCCGAGGACTTTGCGGAATGTTCTTTACCTGGTAACCCTTTTGCACATACGCCAAACGATAAGCATGGCTTCCGCCATTCAAACGTGTCGGTCAGCATTTACTGTGGGAGAAGTTTTCTTTGAAGCCCAGATTTGTTTGCTTGCCCCGTTCGGCCATACCTGGCCTGCATTTGAAAGGGGATCAGGGCCGCGCTGAAGCCGAAATTTGACCTTACGGAACCTGCTAAAGCCGAATTCCTTCCTTGAGAGACCATCTGTCTGTGGGTTACGTACTACGCTTTGTAGGACGAAGTTTCCGGCTACTATTACCTTGGGACGTTACTTGATCATTTGAAAGGCTCGAATCTTAAAACACGGCCGCCACCTATGGTGTTGGACCCCAGTACAACATATTCATTGCTTACTATTTCCTTTCCATCTAATAAATAATGCTATGACGCGGGACCAAAGGATATGCTCGAGGCCTGCCCTAATGGACTCGACTTGGTCCACGATGGACTGGCCTGAATTCATGGAGTTTTGCAAACGCTTGGAAGGATTACTGTTACAACTGGAAGGCGTTTTCAGCATCATCCGGAGTTGCCACAGGATTGTCGTTCCCGCCTGACTGGACATATTTGATACCCGGCATAGCTTCATACAGGATTTCGCTCGTCAGCCCTCTAGTCGACCCCTGCTGTCGCAGACTCAAATTTCGGTGCTGACTTCTTTGTTCGGTCGCTGGTCAACAACTCTGAATCTCCTTCCGGGAAACACTTGATGGATGGTGCGCATATGTATTACGCCATTCTGGAATACTACGCCTGTCAAGGATTTAGCATGGTTGGAGCAGTCTTGAACGTCCAGGATGGAAGGACAAGCCAAGGCCATGCAGCCTCCATGACTTATCCCAGAGACCTGTACACCACTCTGATCACGATGAGAAATCTGCTGCTCGAAGGGACCTTTTCTGTATCCTAGGACGTTGAGGAGTCCATAGCGCATACTCAAGCAATAAAGCCGCATTTGAGAATGGCCTTGCTCTCAGCCAAGCTCCTGTATCTGTTTCTTGATGATTGTATTATTGTAGTAACTGCTAGCAGTCTGTTGTATCACTAAAGTCCCTTTTGCCTTGTCAGAAGCCCGCCATGCTAGATACCACGTAACAAAGTAGCTGATGCCGAAATTGCCCGATAGGTGTCAATTCCCTTTGGACAATACCATAGACAGTAGTCGCTGAATGGTCCAGATTTCATGGTGCCCAAAGTACGTAATTCTAGATTCAGCGTGGGTACCCAAAACCCTCGGCTCCCAATCCTCAGCCTTCATCAGCATAATTCAATTTCCAAGGAATGGTGATTGCTTGGGGCAGCCAACGGTGAAGGATGACAAGTTGGTGGTAGCTGACACGTTCGATCATTTGATAAGCCTACTGTTCAGCCCCACCTTATATGCCCTATCCCTACACACCAAACCCCAAGCACGAACCCTAGCCAACTCTAACGAGGACATCACGCATGCTGAAAATTCATAAATCATGATCACCATGACGTGAAGATCATTCTCTAATTCGACAGCTCCTTTCTTGACCGCCTTAAGCTCCTGCACGCTATCTCGATCATCCACCGCCTCCCCCACTTCCCTGTGTTGCGCGAATAAACAATTATGTCCAGGCGAGGAGGCTATAACGAAGTCTACGAGGAACGTGATCGAGAGTACTACGAACCCAGTAGCCATGGTCGACGTGACCGTACTATATATGCAGAAGATATTGAAGAACACGTGCGTCGTCGTCCTGCAGAGCCTGAATTCCTTAGGGAAGACTATGGCCGTCGAGAAGCTGGGCCTCTTGTGATAAGAGAAGAGAAGAGGGAACGATCAAGGGAGAGACCACGGCGTAAAGAAATCATAGAAGAGGACACAATCATCAGTCGGGCGCCAAGAGAAAGGCCGAGGGAAAGAGAAGTTATAGATGAGGAAGTAATTATTAACCGTGGGACCAGGGAAAGGCCAAGAGAGAGAGAATATATCGAGCGAGATGAATTCGAACGGGATGTGGTTTATCGACCAAGGGAGAGGGAGCCTCCAGTTCGCTCTGAGAAGGAAGAATTTGTGTTTCGACGAGAACGAGAGAGGGAATCGTTTCGAGAACCTGCGCCTCTCCCCCCTCAGCCTATCCGAAGTGAGAGAGAAGAGTTCGTCTTTCGTCAACCAAGAGTCAGAGAGCCCAGTCCTGAGCCAGAAAGGACAGAGATTTCAATCCGGGAGCGGTCACGCGGCCCACCTAGAAGAGAGTATGAGGAAGAAGATATCGTCATTAGGAGGGGCGAAAAATCTCGGGGAGCACCGAGAGAGAAGTTTAGGGAGGAAGTGGACATTGACATCAGAGAAAGATCTCGCGGGCCACCTAGGGAGAGGTTCAGAGATGAAATAGACATTGACATTAGAGAAAGGTCTCGAGGTCCACCTAGGGAAAGATTCACAGATGAGGTGGATATTGACATTAGGGAGAGATCCCGAGGTCCACCTCGGGAGAGGTTCAGAGAGGAAGTGGACATTGATATCAGAGAGGATAGGCATAGGGCACCGCCCAGAGAGAGAGAGCGGTACGAGAAAGAGGAAATCACTATTTCTGAGCGTGATAGGCGACGACCACGGGCAGCAAGCTTCGAGCGTGATAGCCTTACTATTAGTAGTGGCGAGCGGGACCGTCCTCGTGCACGATCTAGGGCTGACTTCAGAGGAGAAGAACAGCAGATCATCATCCGCCGAGATGAAGGGCGGCCCAGACCAGTATCGAGGGGTGGTTTCGAAGAGGAGGATATCACAATTCGGAGAAGCGCGGGAGAACGTGAGAGACCTCGTGAGAGATCGAGGGATCGAGACTACGAAGATATTACCTTCCGACACGATGACAACGACGGGCGACACAGAGATGAGATCGTTATCAGGCGTAAGGAGAAGACCCCTTCGCCTGAACCTCTGCCACCACCCCCGCCCGTGCGAGAACCCGAGCCAGTAAGAGCTCCTCCAATCGTCCAAGAGGTTATCACGCATCATCGGCATATCAATCACGGTAGGCTAAATTCATGACAAGGTTCAGTCCAAATTTCTGACGTTTCGATAGGCTTCGAACAAGCACCTGAGCCACCACGTCCTCGTACTCCACCAAAGCCTCGGTCACCGTCCCCTGTGTCTGTCCGTGACGAGAGAATAGAAATTCGTCGCACGTGGGTCCTTCCATCAATATCCCAGTGTCTGCTTATTTGACTAAAATGTACGGTGTAGTGGTGAACGCAACGGCCGCCACTATGATGACGATATAGTGTTTGAGCGTGAAACAGGTGCCCGCCGCCACCTCGACGGCGTCCGACGTAGCGAACGCGTGGAGGAGGAAGAGAGCCGTGAACTTACCGTTATCGATACGCGATCCGCAGAGATAGGCAGGCGCTTCGAAGCCGAGAAATCCAAGAAAGATCGCATGTGGACGGAAATCACCAAAGACCTTGTCAGCATGGAAGCTATCAAAGAACGTGGCTACGAGTTCGAAGAGACTGAAAAGTACTACTATGTCATGGAATACTTGCGTTATGTATGTCTCCAGTTCCCTTTAACCCTGACCCTCGCACTCTACAATGTCCAGGCCCCTTCCCCTTTCCAATCCACCTTGGTCAGGATTAAGCCTCCCCCAAACGACATACTAATACCCTCCTCCAGGAAGACGTTCTCCGCCTCGTCGAACTCACCGAAGACATTAAACGGGACCGCCGCGAACGCATCCGCGAAATAGAAGCCGAGCGCGAAATAGCAGAGCGCCAGCGCAGACCGCTAGCCCTCCCTCCCGCCCCATGGGACGAAGAAAGAGTCGTCGAGAGGGAGATCATCTACGATCGTGGCCCACCACCACCACGACGGTATCGCTGATTCCTCTCTATCCCCTATCCACCGAAAGAACGAATGGCCGGTTACCAGATTGCAATACTATAAACAGACATACAGCATCATGCGAAGAGAAAGAAAGCTCATTGAGTTACGGAACAGATACGCGCACATAGTGATGATTCGATGAAGGAAACAACCAACGGATGGATGGATGGCCGTCTATTTATCACATGAACTCAGAGCAAGCGAGCAAGCAAGCGAGCAAGGATGGCAAGCGAGCGAGCAAGGATGGCAAGCATGCGAGCAAAGGATGGCATGGCAATGGTGTTTTCTTTATGTTCTATATCCCCCCCCTTCATTCATTCATTCTTTCTTTAAACTTTCTACTACATTTCCGTGTTTTTGTTGGCTTGCGTGTGCCCATGATGGGCTGGATGGAGAGAGGTAGGATAGGATAGGTAGGCGAGGCAGGTATGCTGTATCTAGCTCGAGCTCGAGGGATAGGTTACGAATTGATGAAAATATGCATGCGTGTCTTGAGTTGAACATGGTAGTGATAGATGGCATGGAATCCCCAGGTTAGGATGAAATGTCCCCCCAAGTATCAGAGCCCTGATGAAATGATAGACTTGTACAGATCAAGCATGTTTATTCACGTCTAAACCTAACTACTAATGATTAGTCAGATCCCCTTGTAGATATCTACTGGAGAAAGAAAATATCGCCCCTCAAAATCCTACCAAACGCCTACCTTAGTCCCACGAAAACGAAGAAACAGACACGAACGCCACCTCAACCGCTCATCCTCAATAGCCCAATGAGCCCATAGATACCTCTCTCAGCCCGAAAAAATGCCCTAGATGCGCCTATACAAAGAATCATCGTTCGAATTCCACTCTACCAGTCTCCGCCATGGCAGGGTGTCCTGTATCCTCTAATCCGCCCAACAGATCCTCTTCAATGTCTTTGTTGCCACCCCTTCCTACTCCGACGATGGCTTCTTCTCCCTCGAGCAGTTCTCTGTCTCCTTCCCGCACGCTCCTCCTATCACTATCGCCTCCATAGCCACCTTTTCCATCATCATCGTCATCCATATCCGCTTCGGAAGGTCGCTGCACCGCGTTCCTTTCCATCTCCCTCTGCGCCTCGTCCATTCGCTTCTTGACTTCTCCTGCTACTCTCATGCCGTCATTGACGATGTTGTCAAGTACGCCACGCAAGCCTTTGGCTGGGGGAACGATTCCTCCTCTGGGAGCAGGGGGAATAGCGGATATGGTTGGTGAGGAGAAGGTTGTTAGGGCTGTTGGGGATGAGGAATGCATCGGGTGGGCCGATAGGTGGATTGAGTCTGGGAAGGAGGATTCGAAGAATTGCTGGAGGAGTTCGTCGGCTAGGATTACCATTCGGAAGGTTGGGAGGGTGATATGGAGGGGATTTGCAGGGTCGAGGGCCAGGTTGGCAGAGTGTTTCGAGGAGGGTTTGGTGATGGGGTGGTTTAGGGATGAGTTTCGGTGGGGGAGAGTGTTGGGGCGGGTCTCGGAGGGTGTTTGCACTGGAGAGGTGGGTTTGGGGCCGAGATCAAGGAGGTCTTCTTCAGAGTCGGAGTCGCCAACTGTGAAGTTATCGGCGCTCGCATTGAGTTGGTCGTCAGATTCTGTGGTGCCGTTGGTCTGGTTTTGAGGGTGATCAGGGTCGGCGTATTCAAAGCAACGACGAATGAAGGCGCTTACGCTGCTCAAGAATCTCTCATCTATGCTGGAGTTTGTTGAGTCAAGGCCATCGTCGGTAAGAGAGGTCGAAGATGGACTCGGACTCTTTCCCAAACCTCTCCGTGTTAGAAAGAGAAGAGCCTCCGAAATGCGTAGAATGCCCTCTCGATCTACTTTTCCATCGTTGTCATCATCATATAAGTCGAAGAAATAACTTATGCTCGCCATGATGTCCCTTGTTCCTTTGACATGAGCTATACCAGTCACGACATCTTGCAAGTTCAATCCGTCGTTGTCATTTTTGTTCCATTTCCCATACAAGCGTTGCATAAAGTCATGGTCTGCAGGCTCAGCATTGCCCACGCCCCAAGGTGAATGCGAAAAACTACGATTTCTCCCACTGTGCCCTGAGTATATGCTACCCTCCTTCTCAGACATAGAGTCTTTATGAGAAGCAGTTGGTACATCTGTGATAGCCCATCTCGTGATACCGGCTAAGAATTCTCTGAAGCCATCGTAGTTCATCATGGTCGGGCTTGGCCCCAAACCAACTCGGCCTATCTCAATACTGGTATTACCGGGAACACCAGTCACAAGTTCTGTAGCCTTTATCCTGCTAGCGTTGGCTCGTCTGTCCGACTCTTCGCGCATCACTTGCATGCGTTGCTGCCGCTCATACAAGATTGTGTAGAAGCGGTCATAAAGAAAACCCAAGTCGTCCAGACTGAGGCGTTTGCTGTCGGGTCCAAGATTCCTTATCGACGTCCTTTTGGCGAAGCTTTCAATATTTTCTAGAACGGTATCCTTATGCTTTGCCCGCTGTTCTGAGATCGTGCTTTGAGTGATGCCAGCGAACTCTTTAAAAGCCACCACCATGAGTTCTTGAAACTTCGTCACAGCTCGCAATTTCTCGTTCTCCGATTTGGGATGTGCAGATTCATCCAAGCGAGAGAAGTAACTCTTGAGTATCGATATGAACGTACCATCGTCAGTTATGTCTAATAATTCTTCTCCGTTGATTCTCAAAATAGCAAGGCCGACCTGAAACAAGACCTTCGGACCTTCAAGGAAGAAGACGTCAAGGACTCGGAAGGCGAAAATCAGAGGCATAGAATTAATATACAAGGAAAGAAACCAAGGCAATGAGACAACAGATAGCTGTACATCAGACTTTACTAGGTGATCCCAAAGTATTGGCATTGTCTTTTCGACCAGTGACTCGAAGACACGTTGGTCCAGTAGCGTACCGTACATGGTCTGAGAGTAATAGCCGGGAAGAAGTCGATCACACAGGACTGAGAGGAGGAAGAACGCTTGTGATTCCGACATGTAGCTAAAACCTGTCAGTGTAGCCTGATACCCAAGGTAGGAGTCTTACATAAGGAGTGCTGCAACCACGATATTCATAGCTTGACAATAACCGACTTCTTCATTAGTCCAGCTATAAGCCGTCAGGACACGCCGTAACCGCCCGATACCTTCTTCACTCTGAAAGCCCGGATATTCGGGAAGACTTCGATTGAGATCCTTCTCGATCTCATCGATAGCTAGCGACTCGCGTCCAGAAAACTTCGCTAGTGTCTCCGAGTATAATTTCGGGCTTTCAAGTCGCATGAACAAGGATCCTGAGGTCAATTCCCAAATCTCTCCACGCAAACGATTGGGAAGACCGACACGTATGAGCTTGTGAAAGGTGGGTTGTCGAACGAGGGTAGCGTTGCGGCCGTTGTCTATGCAGTTTAGTATCTATCCAAGCAATAGAGCCTGGCACATACCCCTGAAATATTCCCTCCATAGTCTCATCTTACTCTGCTCCCTCAGCTTCTTAGCATCACCTGGATATCTGAAGACCATACCGAGACCCGCGTCTGGGGGCTCTTTCGATCCTTTGGCCGTCATGGCACTCTCCCTCTCCGCCTTACTGTTTCCTGACAGTAAATACTCTGAATAGCATTCGCTAATGACAGCTTTCAAATTGTCAACCTCCTTCACAGCATCTCTCAGACCCTTTCTCAGTCCATCACAAAAGCGCTCAGAAGCTTGACGGCTCCCTGCAAGTTGTAACGTAAAACGTTGCGCATCGTTCACATTACCCTGCTTAGCCCCCGGCGCAGCGGAGCCCTTCCATGTTGTGATGGCTAACGCAAACAGACTATTTGGCGTGTGTAACCTCTCCACCCTTCGAATAGCACACAGTGGTAGCGTGAACCCATTGCCTGCGGGTCCAGCACCTTGTGTTTGACCTGTGAACGCACTCGACGCTTGAGTACTGGCGCTAGGATGGAAGCTTGTGGGCAGGGTTGAGAAGCAAAGAAAGCTCTCGCTCAGATGCAGCTTGCCAACATATGTATTTCCTCGTTCTTGTTGCTTCTGCCTCTCGCTTGTCGTTTGTGCTAAAGCTCGAGAGCTTTGTGGTCCTGATAGGGATAGTTCCGCTGTGATCTCTTGCAGCGGATTCTGGGAGTCTGGCAGGCGAAACTGCAAGCGGAACAGGCCGGCTTTCGAAGGTGTTGCATCGGAACTCTTCACATTCTGAAGTGCGGTTGTGTCAATGAACGATTGGGCCTTTTGGACAAGCGAATTGAGCGTAAACATGGCTGAGCCATGCAGAATGGGCGTCAATACTCAGCTTGACAGGGTAAAGCTGTGAGATCGATTGCGCAGGCACGGACGTTGCTCATTACAGCAAGGATTCCAAAGTGAATCCCATAGTGTTCGTTAATCTGGTACCGGTCGTTTCCACATGTAATTTATCCTTGTAGACGGTACCAGGCACAGTAAAGCCCCCAACGACCCGGTAAAGCTGACCAGATACATGGCTAAGCCTAAGAGCTCCCTTAGAGAGCAACGCTAATTGGAAAGTTCCGGGCGCCTGTAATTCCGCCCCTTAGCCCTCTAAACATTCCCCTTCGTAAATATCCCCCACTCCACAAATCGACTCAACAGGAAACTTCAATGGCCAAATCATACCGCAGCCGGGATTTGACCGGCCATTTCCATGTTAAGTTCGATACCGCTATACAGAGGGATAACTGACAATGGATGGCCATGGCTATTTATTTCTAGCCCCGTGTTGGCGGCCACCCTTCTGTGCCTGTCATTCCATGAACACTGTAGAGCTACAACTCGCCCTCCAAAAGCTCGCCGACACTACCTCACTAAGGCCTTTCGAGCATGTTCAGGTTGTTGTCTATAGTTTTAAGGGAGTTGTGGGAACTTCTTTCGGCCCCTGGGCTTGCTATCATCTTCGAGTTCAAGATATATCCCAATTACCTGAGAAATTATGGCATCTACTATTTACGAGTCCGGGTTCACAGTTTCTCACCAGCTGTACTTCCACCTACACCTACGCATTATTCTGAGACTCTTCGTTCTTCACTACGCATGGAGGCTCTTGTATTCCATCACCAGCTGAAGTGAGCAAATGAGCAATAGGACCAGGCCGGTACGGCTATGCACGTCCGCCTTCAGTGCTCTCTCCCGAGCTTGCAATGTTACTGACTTTTGGTTGGGGGATCACCAGCACCGAAGGCCAGTGCCTGTTGGCGGTCTGCCACTTGCTAACCTCGTGACCTATCCCAGAAGTCTGCTCGTGGTGCCAAGCTGAAGAAATGTGAAGCATTATGAGGGGTACGACTATGACTTGAAGTTCGTACGGATTGGTGGATGCTGTGCAGATTATCAAAAGCTGTCGAGCAGAGCAATAGAAAGAATGGTTTTAGAAGATCAGTCTACCTCTTGAAGAGGTCAACATGTACGTTACACGAGCCACTCTTGGCCGTAGTGTAGAGCAAGCACGGAGTGCGCCGGTCCAGTGAAATTTGCGTTGCGCTGGGGGATTAATGCTATTTAGGCATCACATAGGTCAGTCCAAGTTCATGCTTGCGTCGAAAGGTAGTCAGGATGCTGAATTGGTACGTACCACTTCTATTATGCTCGTTTTATTGTCGGCTGGCGTTCATTCCGAGCGCTTGGCATGGCGAGGGAACGTCACCCCCTGGCTTGTCACTACTTGAGTTGTAACACAGCCTGCTCTACTGTGTTAAAGACCGGTGATCGCCCAGCCTCCTGCGATAAAGATTTGTCATTGCAGGGGTCCCTCTATATGCTGAGAGAGTCGTACCTCATGAGTGAATGGAGACCAGTGTCTTACCGGATTGTCTCACAGTGCTACAACAAGCATGCCAGGATTCATTATGCCTAGAAAACAACTGAGCTGGCTATCATTCGAAAATGGTGATCTTCCGAAGGAAGATCACTCCCAAGTCTTTCCTTTTGTTGCATTACCGGATCCGGCGACTCGTTGGCGATGAGCGAAAACAAAGCCATTCCAAAAATGGCTCTAACCGTCCGCATTATAACCATGGTGGCACCCTGATTTATCTTGATTGATTAAAGACTCATGCTTGTAGAACAGCTGCTGTCAGCTCGTAGCGAAGAAAGTTCGACTATCTACAGTTACGAAGTGAAGTCCAATGAGACCTATGTCTTGAATCTAATTTGACACCCAGACTTGCTCATTAAAAGCATCGTGAAAAGCTGTGATAAGCTGTCACTTGTATACGAAGCCTGAAACGCAGCCGTCAGAATGCCTTCTCTTCATGAGATTCCCGTCGTTCATATTTCGAGCTGAGTAGAGGAGAAAGCCCACCCACATGTGCCAACTCACCAACAATTGGACAATTACATTCCCTTAGACAAAGTCTTGCAATAGTTCACTGATGACGACTGAGTCATCTACGGCATATTGGCATCATCGGTTGCTAAGGTGACTGCACCATGGCTGAGCAGGACCCTACTAATTTGAACGATGACAAATTCGCTGTCACTCTCAAGGATGGCGTTGGCCACCCCACGGATATTCTCGCTTCACTTCAAAACAGTGAAAATCAAACGATCACCCAGAACTCACCGACTTCCCCTCCGCTTCCACACACCGAAGACGACGCGATAATCAACGCTGAAGCAGCTCCCTCGTCCATCTTGATTACAGCAGACGACACAGTTACGCCGCAAGATACAGCTCTCAGTCCCTCATCCACTGTACACGACGTAAGCAGGCCCTCTATGACACCTTCAGCGCCTTTTACGTTAGACTCAGACAGCGCCAGCACGATGGCTGATCCCAACCAAGCGTCGGAAAGCTTGTCATCTTTGCCAGACTTTGGACCGAAACCAGCTAGTACCAACCACACTAGGTCACGTAGCGATTGTAGCAGTATGGAATCTTTCGGCTCCGTCCACGAGAGGCGGTCTTATGAGGTGAGTGAGCAACGCGAAGACCCTGGAACTCAATATTTCAGGTCACTAACACACGTTCTAAGCTCGAAAACGCAAAAGACGAAATTGACAACCTGAAGCAAACGCTCGACAATGCAGAGAGCAAGGTTGCCAGCATGAACCATGAGCTTGACGAAGCAAAGACCGAGATCACCAACTTGAAGCACGAAAACGCAAGAGACGAAATTGCCAACCTGAAGCAAAAGCTCGACGATGCAGAGAGCAATGTTACCAGCCTGAGCCTTGAGCTTGACAAGGCAAAGACCGAGATCACCAACTTGAAGCACGATGTCTGGAAACAGGGCAAAGAGAAATCAGAAATGGAGCGAGTGGCCATCACAGCCACTAACGAAAATTCAAGCCTAAACAGGCAGGTCGCAGCATCAGAGTTCACGATTGAGAAGCTTGAGCGAGAACAGAAAAAGCTGAAGAAGGAGCTGAAGGAAGGAAAGGACCAACGACGAGGCAAGAATGATGAGATGGAAGACCTCGAGGCCACGGTACAGGAGCAAAAGCAGTCAATGGAGTCGCAAAATGTCCTTATCAAAAACCTACGACAGGAAGTACACGACAAAGATCGGGGTATTAGCTATGCAAACGGAGAGCACGAGAAACTTGTGAGAGAGATAGAGATACTGCAACAAAGATCGAAGACGCAGACCGGTCAAGTCAAGGGTGAAGGCAAGAAACTGGCGGATGCTCAAAAGGAAATCAAACACCTAAATGAGAAACACGAGAAATCGATGAAGGAACTGAAACAACACATCGAAAGACTGACAATGCGCGTTCAGACTTTACCAAAGACTGACATTAATGACCTGAAGCAACGATTCGCCGAGTCGCTAGAGCACAACACTCGATTGGAGAACGACATCGAAATTCTCCGGATCCAGGTGTTAGGGTTGGAAGACGAGTTGCGAAAGGTTCAGACTAGAGCCGACAAGGCACAGGAAAAGTTGAAAAAATGGGCAGATGCCAAGAGGGCGGAGACGGCTGGTGAAGAGATTAAGAATTCACATGAGACTCCAGTTAAACAGCAAGAAGGCGCCACTGGTGTGCCAACTGTTGAACACATTGCTGTATCCATGAGCGATGAGCCCGGTGTTACCGTGGTTGAGGAGCCAAAGCTGCCCAGTGCAGATGCGGAGGCCAAGAAACAGGGGTCGGATGCCGAAATTCCTGAGCTTACAGGGCCACAAGGGGAGAACGGAGAGACATTCGAGGCAACTGATGCAGGTGCTATTGCCAACGCCAATACACTCGAGAAAGCCGAAGATCATCACAAGGAGGAATCTCAGGAAGTTGATCCATTCACCGAAGCACATGTGTCCGTAGAACGACCTGCCACACCCCGTGACAAAGATCATGACGACTCTTGTTCATCAGTGTGTTCAACTACGGAATTGAGTATTGATAACCGAACGCCTCGAGCATTACGTCGTCCACTTGGTCAAGAGGGAATCCAGTCAAGGGCCCAGTCTACCGCAACGGACTTCAGCATCAATAAGTGTGAGCACTGGATCCATCGGACGAGCGACTACGTGGACAAGGGTATGCAGACGGAACCTGAACCGGTGAAGTTGATGGAAAACATGGGTATGCAGACGGAATCTGAATCAGCGAAGTCGATGGGCAATTTGATGGAGAACATGAGCACGCAGACGGATCCTGAACCATCGAAGTTGATGGAGAATTGGGGCATGCAGACGGATCCTTTATCAGTGAAGTTGAAGGAGGATACGGGCGTTCAGACGGATCCCGAACCAAGGAAGTTGATGTTGAATTGGGGCACGCAGACTGATCCTGTACCGGTGAAGTTGATGGAGAACATGGGCACGCAGACGGAT
The DNA here is from genome assembly GCA_947623385.2 of Cladonia squamosa. Lineage (NCBI taxonomy): Eukaryota > Fungi > Ascomycota > Lecanoromycetes > Lecanorales > Cladoniaceae > Cladonia > Cladonia squamosa. Next base: position 832,981 of record OX392378.1, on the reverse strand, counting down.
CCTGAACCACCGAAGTTGATGTTGAATTGGGGCACGCAGACGGATCCTGAACCAAGGAGGTTGATGGAGAATTCGGGCACGCAGACGGACCCTGTACTAGTGACGTCGATGGAGGATATGGGCGTGCAGACGGACCACGGGCCGGAGGGGGAGAACGGTGGTGACCAGAAATCGAAGGCAAAATCCTCGGAAACCCACCAAACTCGTTTGTGCTGCAAGATCCTGAGCTTCCTTTTGCTGCTCATGGTTCTCTTCACTCTCGGCGTTTGTTATTGCGCGTGGTCTAGCTGGTCTGCCACCGTAACGGAGAGAAACCTTTGGCTATATGCAAACAGCGCTAGAACCCACGGTGCCATGCTCCATAAGAACGGAAGGAGGACCATATCAGCACTTGATCCAATCTTCCAACAGAAGATGTAAGCCGGAGGGCAGGGGTGGGAAAGCGGTGGAAAGCTGCCTGTGCCCTTCTGTGTCTAGGGCTCTTCTGCCTCCTTCTACCGGATCTACTGACGTCTAGTGAAGACCGTTTGTTCATGATGCCAACTTGCACATTCTCTTCATCCACTTGGTGTCCTTCGCAGGGCACTCGGAGCTTGAATTGAGTGCTCATATTGTTATATACCATCCTTGTCATCCACTTGGTACCGCAAGGTATCCGGAGCTTGCTTGGCTTGGTTGCGCTGTATGGGTGCGGTCATCCACTTGGTGTCCTTCACGGGGCACTCGGAGCTTGACCTATATGTAATCAACTCCAATTACATTTCCTGTTCGCTTTCATTACTACCTTCTACCCTCTCGGGGGCGTTGGGAATTCTGACTGTTGGGCGCCTACTTAGGTAGGGTGGATCTGTAGGAGGAGGTTTGGTGCGGTGCACTTGGTCCGATCTAGGGGGAGGTGAGATGGTGGTTGGGGGTTTGAAAGGTCCGAAACGCAGGGGGGCACACATAGGCAGTAATCCATCGTGAGTACCAACCCTCGCTTTTCCGCATTCTCAATCGTCGCAGTTGTTACGGTTGTTGTTAGGGGAACGAGAGAATTGCATGCATGTACCTAGTTCATTGGAAACCACTCCTGTCACTCAATCATTGCGCATATCTGAACGTGAAGATTCCATAGAACCCCGCGATTTTCACCAAGTTGATGGAATACATCCATGGTAGACTGTAAGGCATCTATCTCGTCATTGTAAGACATACTCGTTAAAGGAGACCTTGATTTTCGCAAGATCTGTTGTATTACGATCCCGCCATATGCATAACCTGAAGTATGCTGCATTCGCTCACCTAAGAGGTCCATATCCCTGCTAAGCTTGTTCAGGCGTTAGCTTCTTTTTTAGCTCCCCGTATTCTTTCACGTCCGCAACACGACATTTCAAGCTCCCATCGACTCACCATATTCAGCAATTTCTGAGCTTCGTCGCCTCCTGGAAATTAAGTTCTTTACGCCTCTTTTCGCGTTGTTCAAGCTGGCACGTGAAGTCCGAAGTCATGACAGAGCTGAGCTGCGCTTTCAGGCAAAACACCAAAAATGAGGCCGGTGTATTCTGTAGTTCTCTGTGACTCCACAGCTTCGGTAAATGACTACATCAAAACCCAAATTTTGGTAATAGCTAACTAGAGGAACTCGGAATGAGCGAGATGGAAGCATGAATAGAAACGAATTCACCGCTCTTTCATTCTACAGCCCTTTTACAAAGGATACCAAGAAGCGCGTCTGTCAGGCGTTTATGACTTGGCAAACAAAGCTGTATATGCCTTACAATGTTTAAAATTTCCGGAGTACGCCGAACTCTTACCATTTGCTGCTCTACCAGTTCTATACTTGCGCAGCAGCTATCCGAGTCATCTATTTCTCCAAGCTTCCAGTTAATTTAGATCCGGACAGGCGCATTGCTGAATTTCGAGCTCAAATCTGTCCTTAACAGGCAAATGACCCGCTTTAAACCACAGAAAGAGCAGAAAACACCGGGGCGAGCGTGATCGTCGTCATCATGGCTGTGTTGATGATTTCTTTGCTCGGTGAGATGATGATGATCTGCTTGAAACCGGTGTATTGTCCGGTCTGTGGATTGCCTCAATCTCCTTCCTCAGGAATATATAATGAAGTTCTCCTGTTCTTCTTGCTCATCATCCAAAACATCCAAAACATCCTCTCTTCCTTCAGCTTCTCACTCCACGCAAGCCTTCAATTAACACTCTCCCCTTCTCAAAACCTCAATCGCCGCTGCATTTGACGCCACATTACCTCTCGATACTGCCATCTCCTCAAATCTCGCCAGTGAAAACTCATCATAACAATGGCTTTCAAATTCATCTCCGAGCTAGTCAACCACGCCTTGTGGTACTGCTGTGGATGCCAAAATTACAACAGCACTTCCCATAACTCCTCATGCATTAGCTGTGGTCATAAGAGATGCTACTATTGCAAGGCCTAGAGGCATGGATTAAGGGGGAGACCAGGTATCACACTACTGGGACGGCATTCGGAATTCGGCATCTTCAACAAGGAGGACACCAGTGGTTTACAGCAACACTGAACTCAGTGGTCAACAGCAACACTGAACACCAGTGGTCAACACCAACACTGTCATGGCATTTAGCGATTGGGATTCGGGGCATTAGCGTTGCTTTCTTTCCATACTTCCTTTCTCTTCCCTTCCTTCATATCTTGTACAACATCTGATGAGCATGGCTAGCACACAGGGAGCGTGGACACTCTACCGTTGCATTCTTTTGTTCTGCCTCTGTTTTAGCACTTGAGCATTCAGTCTCTTTCTGGTTCTGGTCATGTTTTACTGCTTTTTGTTTTAAATCTTGTTTTACATAGTAGCTAGAAATTAACATCCATTCTTCACTTGATTAAATCCATTTGACGTTGTTTGGCAATATGAAATCATGGTTGGCTTTGACTTTCCCTGCTCGATCATCCCACGGGAACTTTTGCACGAATTCCAAGTACGCTTTGTTTATAGCTGGTGATGCTGTGTAAGACTTGAATCGTGTATATTCTAAATACTCATGAATAATATGCTTCCCATGATACATAATGCTATAATGATGCTAACGCTCGCGATTATATGTGATATGCAGTTCCATTTGTACGCCTAAGACCCTCTTCCAGTTCAACCTCATCCCTATCATCCCCAATACCAGGCCCATCTTTCTCCCTTATTTTCCGTCCCTGGCTCGTCCGTATTCCCTTTACGCCAGCGCTATGACTACTTCTTCGCCGCCGCCGCCGATGTCTCCGCCTTCTATGTGACTTCTCATCCACCTCCTCCGGGAACTCAATGCCAGCTTCTTTCCGCATGCGCTGGACAACTGGACCCATAGCAAATTCGCCTTCTTGCCGGTCGTGGTTGCAGCAGGGACTGTATCTGATAGGTAGGAGCCAGTCGTACCAGTGGTCTCCAAAAACAGACTTAAAGTTTTTGTACGGACCAAGGTCGAATGGATTTTCTCCAGGCTTCGTGTATAAGATGGCAAATGTACGCACCTCGCGCGAAGGGCGATCAGTATTTGCATTTATTCCTTCGGATGTTGGTCCTGCTGAGTATGAGATAGTGCGAAAGCCTGGTGTTGCTTCTGGTAGCTTGGGCATGTATAATGCGAGCGTCCAGACGATGGTTTTGCGAGAGAGGTTTTCGATGGTAGTGGTGTTCACGATAGCGAATTGGAGAGAGCTGCCAGTCATGCCAGCAGTGAAGAGACCAAATAGAGCACCCCTAAAATATGCTCAGTAAATCAGTCGATTATCGAAACATGGATCTTCTCACAAGCATAGTACGACGAGCCACTGCACGTTCAGCGTGCGCGTCTGCACTGATAGTCAGCCTGATAGCTCAGCGACGTTGATTTAAACTTGCCGCCAGAACAGGGAACATGAGACATGGGTTCCATGTAGTTGCCTACTGGCGTTCTGGGCCTTGCAGCCTTGTGCGAAGAACGCTGAATAATCAGTGAAATTCACGCACCTTTCTCCTGTACTCTTCCAGAAAATATGCTGCAACAATAAGATTGAAAATACAATAAATGGCAGTCCATGCCACAAATTGTGTAAAGAACTTGAAGGATGTTTCCGATACCACGCCTCCAACCCTAAATGCCATCAGTCGCCATGATCGATCTTCAAGTCTGGGTAGAAAGGAGGACCACTAGGGTCGCCAGAAAGTGATTCCTCGCAAAAGACCTATATCCTGTGCGAGCAAGAACTCACCAAGGGCAGAAATGATCCATCTTGCGCACGCAACGTTCGATCTCCCGGCAGTGATGGGTGCGGTCTGGCTTCCAATTCAAGCATGTGGAACACCATATAGGCCGTCCATCTCCCTGGCAAACAAATGCGTCTTTGCTATAGAAGTCTCGCAAGCCAGGTGCTGGTTCAGTCGTAGTAGGCGCAAAGGCATCTCCGCTGCTCGTGGTCGGGTCACCCTCGATTCCCTCGGAAGAAACGGGACTTTGTGTTTTCCTATAGTCTCTACCGGACTGTCGCTTTTCTCTTGCCTTGCGCTCTCGCTGCGCGTGCCACTGTGGCCCTCGCGAGACATATCCTGGATTATATGTGACGGTGTATAGAAGCCGGAGGTAGGTGAGAGCAATGAGTAGAAGGAGAATAGAGTACAGGACGAGGATCGCAGCGGCTGCACCATGGCGTGGAGCTTGGAGAGAGATCGGAGGCTTCAGGAGATAGTCTACTGTTGACTTTGTCAGCTCCTCCCACATCGTAAGTCGGATGGGCTCCTCTAACCACATATGAGCACTATGACCACGTAGGTTACATAGCCCACTATCCCCATGAGAACCAGTGGGATTATTCGAGAAGTCCATAGATTGACGGCTTTATGATTGAATGATGCCTGAGCCATTGAATATTGTAATGTTGGGGCCGTGCGTTGGCCCTTAGGTATCAGCAATCCATGGTTTCGGACAATTCTAATGAATGATAGTATGTTCTAGAGTAGTGCTTGGACTGATGATTGCTATCTTCATAATAACGTAGCGCAAATAATCGCACTCAACTGTCCAAGCTGATCATATTAAATAGCGTAGCAGATGGGCGCTAATGTAATATACAAGGTACTAAGATCTGGAGCGCTAGTTCTAGCCGCGCGAGGCGCTTAATTCCAAAGCTCATCATTAAGAAGTCAAATATCCAATTGCCATTACGGTCCCTAGGGTCGTATCCATTACTGAAGCCTACAGTCCCACACTAACACTTGATACCACAATGGAGGTTACGCGATGATAGGGTTGCGCCATCATGTTGATCGAGGCAATTAAGGCGGCCAGAGTGCAGACTCGGTATCAGGGGAGAGGTACGATAATCGATCTGAAGAGTGTAATAACATTGGACCCTTGCGGTTGGGTTAGAAGATTGCAATGCATTGCTTGCCGGAATACTTCGTTTGGCCTTAGTGGATGCCAGAGCGTTGAACAAATCAAGCGTACCTAAACTCCATTCTTGAGATCGCATTGGCTTGAATCATGATGAAGCGGTATGAACGCAAGAACTAAGGTCAGGTGACACTGCGCCCTGTGGCCTTCCTGAAGTCACGAGCATATAAAACTGTGAATTCACGTAAATGACGTCAGACATGGCCATATCTTGATCCTGGACGATGTGAGAAACGCCCGTACACTGACCGCCGCACACAGCCACGTTGATTCCGGGTATATAAACAGCGCGAAATGCTGGGGTTGCTAAAGATACTTCATGACGTCTCTCACAAGACTATTGGTCGCATATGCTCGCAGAGCTTGCTCCGCTTGAAGCTCTACGCCTCGATTTGATGGCTGACCGCTTACGAGACCCAGTAAGTCGGGACAGTCTTCAGCGCCAACGTCGTCATCGTTGAAGTGACACCGCCAGAGATTTCGGGATCTGAATAGCCCTAGTCCTCAGCTTTCTGGAGCCACGGGAGGATGCCTAGATGGCTTGTTGTAGTGTCTCTGTCTTTGGACGTTGCTTGGACCATCGATTGTGATAAAATTCCCGTCAGGCAGCTTGTGCTAACTAGAGCTTTGACCCTTTGCAAAAACGCGGTTCCAGAGTCATTCCAAACTCCCAAAGACCATGCGGCATTTCAGTTTACTTCGCCTTCACTTTTTGCCCGATTCTCGCTTATCGAAGCTGTCTCACTCTCTAAAAACATACAACTCGTGTGGCAATGACGAGGGCCGCTTGCAGGCATACTATTGACCGACTGTAGTGGCCTTATTAATCCGAGCTCTCATTAGCCTCGGCGTCAGCAATTGTCTGTATGATCTCGAGGCGGAAGACCGAGAGCCAAACCAAACGATGTTCTTCTAAACTTGAACCGGGCGTCCTGATCTAGTCGGTGCCACTTCCGTTGAAAGTATAAAGGAGTCGACGTCAGACCACTTTATACACTTTCTTCTACGATGTATTCTGCCTGCAGTCGATCCGAATCTGCCACCTGTTCAACGTTACTTCGCCCATATCGAGCCTCGAGACTGCTCAAGCCCACCTCTTTACCCCTTATCTCGTGGAATTACAATCATGGCAGCGTTGAAGTTCCAATTTGGTCACGACAACCGTGTAGCCCAAGCGCTTGCCATTCCACTAGCTAGCGAAGCCTTTAGACGTGTATCTGCCGATCAAAGACCAGATGTACAACTTTCGCTTACCAGTGGATATAAGATATGGGGTAACATAGGCTTCGATCAAAGCCTGTGCCTGCCTTTCGAGAAAGCTGCAGTCAGTATTACCCAGAGGATTCGGCTGTTGCTTGCCGATCCTGCTGCTGACAATGACGGACAGGAAACAAAGTATTCACCCGCGAGATATGCTCCCACTACGTGGTACTGTTGCAAATGCCACAATTGTTATTCTCTGGCAACACGTTGTGTAGTCTGTGATCATATTCAATGTCACAATTGCAAGGTGGAGTAGGCGCTCCCGTTTCAAGCGGATGTCCCTCGTGGGGTTCTAAATTCGTAAAGGCTTTGAGTTCTTATAAGGGGGTTATCCACATGTACTTTGCTTTAAATTATATTCCCATCATACCACATGAAATCAATATGAAGCCCTCAATAGATCTATATATGCTTTTTGTGTCTCCCAACTGACCTAAATCTGCTTATGATGTTCGATAAAATCGCCGGTTCTACAGAAATGTGAAGGGGCAAGCAACTCAAGGCATGTTTCAGTAGGCGGAGAAGATCAGCCTCCGCAATATAAGCTTACACTGTACATAGGTCATATATTACTGGGTCCTGGCATCAACGCTGTCATTCTCTTGTCATCAGTCAGCACGGTCGCAGATAGAGGTGTAAATTTGAAAAGCACAAGATGCGGCCTGGCTCTGCCGTGAACAAGCCTCGCACCGCCACTCTTGACCAGAGCAACATGACTATTACATGAGTGCACCTTAGAACTATTGGCCAGTATGTATAACGGCAATATCTGTTGCGAATGTGCACGATATTCAAATAGGTGCGTCATTTTCCATCCCAATTCGCGCGTCTTGCGGTTTGGTTCGGTCAACGGCTCAGCTGCTGAAAGGATTCTTACACCGGTTCGACACGTCATTGTATATTGAAACCTCGTTGCGAAAATGGTAGAACCCCTGCGTGAGGATCTGCTTATTTGCTTTATCGCGTAGCGGTTGGGCTATAAATTATGCTAGTATCGGAAGAGCAGGTAACATATCTGTACCGGTGTATAGCTTTCTGACGTTCCAAGAATCCCGCCCTGTAGAGCCGAACTGAATTTCGGCTCCACTTACCCTGCTGCGCCATCTTTCGGCCTAACAAACTCACGCCTTGTTTCTTGCAGCACTTTTGCGCATAGGTAAGGGTATGTCCGAGAATCCATGTGATGACGCCCACAGCTTGAAGGGATCGCAAGATGACATTTGACGAAATAGCCAGGCAGTGCTAGTGCACAGGTGAATACTGGCGAACGACGCGCTGGTACAAATCGCTCACCAGCTCCACGAAGATACGGTGTCGCCTCCATTGCATCTTCTATAAATGGAGCTCATCCGGATCGAAGGTTGGACCAGAATTCTCCCAAACACTTTGGAGAGACTCGAGACAAGCCCCCTTGCTGATGACCACAAGTTGTCTTGCAAATACACAATAAAGCAATCCATCTCTTTCGCTAGGGCTCCAGAAGCCCCCTTACCAGCTACGCCAAACAGCATGCCTCCTCCACCAAGACCTCCAACTCCTCCCCGAGGAACGACTCATTGGTATTGCAGCTACTGCAACCACGGCCCAATGTCTAACAAACTCGAGTACTATTGCAACTCATGCCACTACCTCAGGACGCATCAGGCTACGCATGTTCGCCGGTGAACATTCACGGTATACACAAGGAGTTTCATCAACATCTCGGGTTTATTTGAAATAAGAGACTTCACCAGAAATGATTATATGGGCCGCGTCCCTTTACACAAGAAACCTCATTTCCAAGAAAGAGTTTCAGCACACAGCTCGCAGTAGTCCATGCGGTGACGCTCCGAAATCAACGAGATCAATGACTCACATTACCAGTCCCCGACGTTCGTTCCATTCCATCCCCCGACGTTCTTTGAATTCCGCTCCCCGACGTTCATCCAATTCCATTCGACAGCTTTCATTCAATTTCGGTCTCCATCATAGCATCTTCTGGGCAACGTATCGCGATATGTTTCGCATTCCGTTCTTTTAGCCGATCAACTTCTTAGATAGAGGGGAAGGAGCCGGGTGTATGTGACATCCTATCGTTGGAATTCTAGGGTATGGAAAGGTTTTCATATCATTGGCCATGTATACTTTTCCGCATTTTATAGAGAACTTAAGCGCAAGCGCTATGCCCCTAATCTTCCTCTTCTCATGAGCGCAGACGTCGCACTCATCGAAAGCCATTTTGCGATAAAGTCCATCAACTTGATTATGAGGGTTTCATGAAGCCCAAGCGCCTGACCGGACATGATCGCTGTATCTTGTAGGGTGTTTGACTTGATAAGAGTCAACCACTAAGAGAGCTGGATAGCCGCGAAGCCCGGCGTCAATCTTAGCGTGTGGCAAAGTAAGAACTTTAAAGCCTGCTCAGCTTGGGGTCAACACCAATTCTCAATGTGACTTTGAGCTCCCGAATTAATGCACATCGTGCGCTTTTCAACGTTCCTCACGTGAGGCGTTGAGATTGCCCCATAGTCGAGTATTGCATAGCCACCTCAAGGAGGCAAATGAGGCACGTGTGATTTTCTGGCGGTGTGTCCCGGTTCCTGAAGCTGCATACCGAAAAAATGGGATACCAACTGTCAAAATGGCGTACAGAGCGGTATAGTGCGACCGATAGTGACGTGCTTCACTAAATGTTGGTGAGTTCATGACGCACAGATGCACGGCATCTGGAGACTGCGCTTCTTGGTGCGCAGCTCCTTTCCCGGTGCGCTTCGTAATAACAATGATGGGATTTCCGGATTAGCGATGCTGCTGCTGCGCAATCCTATTATGGCCTTATGTTGTGCCTTCTTGGAGGTCGGTCGTATGCCGGCAGGGTACTCGCACTTAGAAGTGCGTTCACTCCACACCGATCGATCTTTCTCCTACATAGAAGGACGAGCGGTAGGTTACAGCACGACTCGGTATCTGCGGCTACAGCGTCGGCCGCGCGATCTCTTTTGTTAGAATCTGCATTACTTCGAGCTACACTGAAGATCTGGAGTTACCGCTTCTTAAGCTATTGGAGGTACTCCGACTTGTCAGACTGGAGAAGCAAATGGCACGTCTACTAAGCAGCGAAAACAACAATAGTCCATTGGTGGTTTTGGGGCCTGTTCTTACCAGACCGCAATTGTCACATGGTGAGATTTCAAGGTCTGTTTTGGGTAGTGTCTTCTCATGGTTCCAGCGTTGAGATTTTGCTCATATGATGTGCATGCAAGTGGCCGCTCTGGACGTCAAACATTTGAGGACGCCTTTAGGGCGGTGAGCCAATGAGCGGTAGTCACCTGTTTCCGGAGCATGATCCTTACCCTCTTTCCACCACTCTTTGTGCAGCTCAACGCCTACCGAAGCAATATTTACAAACACTGCTTCGGACTGAAGAGGCCTACCGCCTCGGTATCTGATGTCTGAATCATTGGCAAAACAAGTTTCTTTGGGTGCCTTGGCATGCCCTAGATGGATTTGCAGACCTTGTTTCAAGTAATACTCCCAATCACCGAATCCAGGGCTTCACCTCGGGCGTCCAGATTCTCCTCGTGCTGTCTTTCTAGCAGCGAGTGGTATTTACCTACATACTAATCGAGTATAAAACCTAAGCCATAGCCTACTCGCCTATCGATAAGTGTTTCCTACAATCTGAAAGCTAAATCACTCGCAGCCGAGCATCGTTTATGCACGTCATAGTCGTCTTTACTCGATCAGCAACGCCATTTGACAGCCACGCCAGAACTAAAACACCAGTATCGTTACGTCTGCAGCTAATCTAGTTATACCATCGCTTGCGGCAGCCCTTTCTACCAAATCTTAGCTCAAGAGCTGTCAACATTTTCCGAACAAATCTCATGTAAGATAGAATCGAAGCACCGCCAGCTCTGGTCTAACATTGTCGCCAGCCCGTTGATCTACTCATCTCCCTCCTTTACCAAATACCATAGGCGTCGTTTCTGTCTCTTGGAGCCGCCCATGTCGAGCAATACTTCCTCTCAACCAGCAAACGGTGGGCAACCACCGAAGGAGCATTCTCCAGGCCAGACAGACCGTAGGACACGCTTGAAGATGCCTCAACCCACTGGATGGTACTGCCATGACTGTGGAAATGGCCCAATGAGCCTTGCGACTACAACTAGATGCATCAACATAAGGGAAGATGGCCGAATATGTAACCACGAGCTATGCTATTTCTGCCCGCGACATTACGCGCCTTCTGAGTGAATTGAGTTTTCGATCTGGACGCCGAGCCGGGCTCCACCCTACGTGGACTTGATTCTACTGCTACCCCAGACTTTGCCTCAAACGTTTCCAGAGCTATATCTTCATGGCTTATGTGTCTCTATGTATTTTGTTGTTGATATGGACTTCAATCTAGGCCTTGGGTTACTCAAAGACACCGTACTTTTCCAGAATGTTTCACTTCGAGAGCGGCAGGAGCACTGTACTGCAGACATACAGATTTTTATTGTGCGGATTCTTTTCTCGTTAAATATGATATCTCTATTTTAAACATACGTTCGTTACCGACTCGCAGTTATTTTGGCCTTAGCGTGAATAGACATTCAGATCGTCCTTCATGACAATCTTCACAAGTGTTAATATGGTGCAGAACAGAGCTGTTCACTCTAGGTTCGCCAACGATGATGGTTGGTCGATGGCCCTGGACGTCATGATCGCCTCTGCAGTACCGTAGTCATTGGGTTGTTATCTAATGATCACCTGCATGCTGAAATAACCTGGAACGCCTTCTAGCGTGTGAGAACTCGGTGCTAATGCTCCAATTGTGGAAGGTACAACGGAAAGGTTGCCTTCACAAAACTAAGGCTGCAGGTTGTGGCTGAGCAGGCCTCCCTAGCGCCCCTTACCGAAGTACACATTCGTCGGGCGTACGTGACTTGTGCAGACTAATTCGGCACTTGTTCCCTCTTTGAGAGTTAGATCATCGGCTTTGCCACTAATACTGAAGCTTATTTCTCCACCATGCCGGTTGATATCCTACCGCTGCGTCTCAGATCTCCATCGAGATATCAGCCTTACAAACAATATAAAACATCATTTTGAGGACTTCAACCAGTTTCAATTACATCCTCAAATTCCCCAGGTGCATATGACAAGTTACGTTGGGAACTGTAGCCTTTTAAGGCATACTTCCGAAAGCGCAGCACAGCCGCTTTGCCTAATCTGGGTTTTCGGTCAGTGAAGCTTTCAACTTTTATTAATATGTACTGACTCACCAGGAAAAGAATTTTCGGAAGCCTACCCACCGAGTACCAGTCAACAGTAAGCTCTCACTTTGCACACCGATCTCGAAATGATCGACTGGCAAATTTTGAACACCGCTGACGCCGACCATTTCAATATGCCCTATTTTCAGACGCATACGCACGCTTCACTCATTGCTTCATAGTCAAACATGCTACGATGCTACTGGCGCCGTTCGGATACCTCTCGATCGCCCTTCCTGAAATGACACTCGCCTCGCCCCAACGGGGCGATGCTCAGTCACCGAGCTTCTGGTGAGAGCGGTCAACTTGTGTCCTCATAGCTCCAATGGATTCAGTATATTGCCTCAGACAGAAATTTTATAAGAAGGGAGGCAGATCCCAACAAATAGCAACCCAACATAATCTCCTCAGAAACATTCAGACTTTAGAACAACAGCGAAACAACTCTTTGAGAAACTCAGTGGCCTCTACGAACTCGTTGCAACCCAAGTATCACGTTCCATCAGCCTGCCGTGTATCACCACCCTCAACACTATGGATTACGTTCGTGAATGGTACTGTGGCCACTGCCAGTGCCCCGGCCCAATGACAATCGGATTGAATACCCATTGTACCGGCTGCGGAAGAAAAAGAGACGTCTATTCGAACCCACCTCCACCACCAAGACCTCGCCGTTAAAGGCTTCTTATTGGACTTCAATGGCAGTCTGCACGATCCTTGTATGTCTGCCTCAACCACCGAAACTTTTGCTATTGGGCTCTTTGACTGACTCAAACTGCTGAGCAGCTCAATCCACTGTTATAAGTCCACGTCCGACACTCTACCACCACGAGCACGCTTTCAGTCCCGAGTTTCAGCCACGCATGCCATTATGACAACCACAGAACTATCACTACGACCACAGTATCTTCATTGGATCACAGTACCTTGATAAGAAACCACAGCACCTTCACAACCACCACAGCACTCTTTTCGCATGGCTTTTCGCACGTTCTCCGAGTCGTTCACCCCATCCACCACATCGAGCACCATAGACCTTTAAGAGCAATCTTGGGCATTTAAGCGTCGTTATAGCGTTTCTGCATCTGCATCTGCATCCAATTCGAAGTTTCTTTCAACAATTTTCACTGCACTTGAAGAACCATGGATAGGCGATCAACCTTTACTATGTCCTCCTGTTGTTTGTTAAGGCGCACTTCCTCTTGTACGGTATGTGGGACCTTTGATGTTGCAGGGTCAAGCGTTTGATTTACATAGCATATTTTTGTTCCGCGTTAGAAGCCATCATTACTCTTGACATTTTCATCTTGCTGCACAACCTGTATCTGCTGAACTGTTTGATCAAGCCTCTCATCAAGTCGTGTGATTTCTCTGGAATTTGTGTTTGAAGGTCATGTTAGAGGCTCAAGGGCGCAACGATTATGAGATTCGCTAAGAAAATGTAGGGCTGCCACAGTGGGTGGCGCAGTACTTCAGGCACCCACGCGAACACATGACCATATCCGACCCGACCGTAGGGATGTCCGAAGTGATAAGATAATGCAACTAGCCACGTGAGATTGGGCTTCAATCCCCTGCGTTGACGGGCGAATGGCTCGCCCCGGTGTAATTGCCACATTGTCTCATCTGGTAAGGCTTAGGCCTTCGATTCCACAATCAGAACACTGCCACTTGCGACTAAGGCGGGATGTAACAATATCTTCTGCAACTCAACGGTGCTTGTCTCGTCCTTCTATCCACATAAAAAGAAGAAGGGCATTACAGAACGACAGAATTGCTTGTACCACAACCCAACCGGGTACATGCATCTTTCGTCCCAATACAACGAACGGGACCAAATCCCGGCCGGTAGCCAACATGAATGATACCTGACGGGTAAGGGCAGTTCTATCTTGTGATTTTGCCTGGAAAAGTTATCAATCGCACCATCAGCCCTCAGCTGAATGCTTTCGCATCTAGCCAAGACAGCGCAGAGATGCGGACTTTTGCCTTCTTCAGAAATCATGAGATTCCAAAGCCCGCCTTGCAGACAAGTTCCCTATTTGTACCATCTCAATATCAGATGATATTAGAAGGTCCTCTCATCGACAGCTTCACGAAAGCCGAAGATGCATACTATTTGCTACCTAAAAGAAACGGCATACGCTGGCCATCTCAATACAATCAATACCCAAGATCACAGAAATAGCATACCAAGCTCTCGCAACAGAAACATCTACTTATCTTCTTCGCCCTCAAGAAGCGAACTTCCATCCTTTCCTTATCTCTCATCAAAGCCTCCATCATCTCATCTCCTCCAATCCCCGAATTTCCTCTCCTACCACAAAACCCCTCAACCATGCCGCAAGACTTCTATTCCCCGCTACCGCGATGGTGGTGTGGTCATTGTAATGGACCGTACTACCGTGGCCCTGGCGGCCCAATGACGCAAGGCCTTCATAAACACTGCTTCAACTGCCATCGTAGGCGGGATATCTATTCCACCCCTCCGCCTCCTGCAGAACGCCCGAGGCGGGAACGAGAGGGCGGGAATGGCCGACGGGGTTGAGTAGCTTTCAGTGTATGGTTGTTGTGTTGTCAATGCGTTTAGAAAGGTGTTGGATGTTGGTAATAAATGATTTTGGTATGGCTGTCAGCCAAAGGGGCAAAGGGATATGAGAAATTGCTGATGTCGATGCAACAGACACTCGTTTCTTTGACTGATTCCTCGCACCACCAAGCGAATTAATCATCCATCAGGCATAGTCCCCTATACTTCCCCGCAATCAAAGTAGAATCAAAGAATCCCTAGAACCCATAAACCATGCCTCTCCTTATTTCTACGCAAACAAACACCACTCTTCCTTGCTTAATCCCTCAGAAAAAACACAAGCATCAGTCAATAAAACATTCCCCTCCACCACAAGCACAACGACCTACTCCAGCCCCCCCCGTAAGCCTCTCCCAACCAGTAAATCCACCCCCTCACCCGGCATAAACGGTGCCAAGAGACCATCGCACAGCACAGCATCCCCAAGAGCCAACCAGCCCATACCAACCCGCAACCAAACACCAAAGACACAGCCTAGAAGTAAGATCTCCAGTAGTAAAAGAGTCACTCAAACCCCCCTCACGCCCCCTTCTCCTCAAATGACATACAATACCTGAGCTGCACCCCGAAGCCTGCCTGACCGGTCAGCGCTCCGGGCGCTGCTGCCTCAGACACTGAATCATCACGGTGAAAGATGAAAGTGTAGAATCATACTGTAACGGAGTAGAGGGCGTCGACACCGGTTCGGATGACCTTCCATCTACGGGGCGGTAGGCGGGCGGAAGTCGCCTGTTGTTGCCTCGCGGATGAGGCTGATCCAGGCAAGGAAGGTTTTCACGGCCTTACATACGGGGCGAGTTGAGTCTTACACCGTATGAGAGCTGTGGAGGGAGCTGCGGAGGGCAGACCGGTGGATAGGAGGAATGGATGGATGATTGGATATGGTGTATGGAGATGGGACATTTGTCGGTCTGCTCTGTTAATGTGGGAACGTGATCTATGAGTAAAAAGCTCGGGTGACGCGAGATGTTATGTAATGCGCAGTTCATGTAGGTGTAAACAAAGAGTTCGCCATCGCTATGCTACCTGAAAAAAGGAAATGACTGCCCGGCAAGCCCTGGGGTAGGTGGGGCTATGTAGCAGCCTCGAAAACCAGACTCACACCGTCGTCTCCAGCGGTGATGATTCGGTTTCCGTTTTCCCCCTGCACAAAACCTAATACGCCTCCTCCCTCTCCTTCCCCCCTGTGTCCCCTCCATTCATTCACGAGCCCTTGTCCACTGGCCGCCGTTCCACCTCTGGTATCCCATCGCCTGACCACCCCATCGAGTCCACAGCTTGTGAGTAAATGCCCCGCAGGTCCAGGGACGAATTCGACTTTCACAACCGCGAACTCCTCATGCGCTTCTCTGATGTGCCGGCGTACAGCGAACCTGTGCGCCGTGTCAAACAGGACGATACTCCCGTCTACGCTGCCAGCAGCGAGTAGTGTAAGCGGTGGAGCGCTGAACGCAAGAGTTTCCACACTGTCACTTTGGGCTTGTAGACTCGCCAATATCTGCCCTGCTTGCGCTGCACTCGCTCCCTCGGCCCCTCCAGTCCTTTTCCCCCCTCCACTTTTATTCTTCGCTCCACCGCCTTTGAGGCCTTGTGTAGCATTCCCAGTCGTAGCAGCAGCGCCGAGTCTAGGTAATCCCACAACACGAATCATGCCCCCCGCGCCGCCAACGACGGCGAAGGCGCCACTAGGTGCGATGGCGACGCTGTAGAGACCCCCTTCAACGGCGAAACGGGCATCTGAATTTGTTAGGCCGACGACGGCTTGTGATCCTGCACTGCCGGTTATGCCTGCCGCGCTGGCTTCACCAAAGACATCCCAGACGTAGAGGGAACCGTCTTCGGACACGGTAGCTAGGAGATTTCCATCTGGGGTCCATGCCCCTGCGGTGCATGATTCTGTGTGGAGGAAGTAGGTTTGTAGGATTTGTAAAGGGGCGGATTTGTCTGCTTCGTCGACGGTGTAGACCCAGACGCTTCCATCCGAGGCGCCAAGGGCGAAGGTGTTTGGGTAGGAGGGGTGCGGGCAGGGGGAGAGGAAATTTATCTCTGGGACCTCTTGCGTAGAGGAGAGGGGGGTGTAGGTATTGCTTTTTGTGGTATAGGCGCTTAGACGGCCGTCGAGACCCCCGCTTAGGAGGTACGTCCCATGAGGGAGGGTGAAGGTTAGGGCGTTTATGGAGTCGGTATGGCCTGTAAGTTTTGAAAGGGGGGTAAGGGAGGGGCGGGCGGGGGAGGGGTTGGATTCGTAGGAGCGGGGGAGGAGCGGGGAATGGGTGTTGGTACTGGTGCTGAAGATGTAGGTTGTGTCGTCGCCGCCGCCAGTGGCTATTATAGTGGGATCAAGGGGATGCTGGGCTATCGTGAAGATGGAGTCCGTGTGCTTATCGAAGTGAGCAATGGAGTCGTTTTGAAGCTGGATTTCGTGCTCGGGGGATATGTCGTCGGCTTCGTCGTCGGGGTCAGAGTCCATTGGGTGGTCGGGGTCCTCTTGGATTTCTTCTGCTGCTTCGGCGGGATCGAGCAGGGCAGAGTCATCTTCATCGAACCCATCTTCGTGGGGAGTCTGTGAGGAGGACATTGGGGGTTTTATTAGTCGAATTTGTGTGGTATAGTATCTTCTTCAGACCAGATAATATCATTAGATGAGATGTATGTTATGAAACGAATGTTTTTTGGTTTTGAAGGCATGCTGGACGCCCATGGAACTTTTTGCTTAGCAATTGCTCGTGGTGCCTATTAGTGACCGATGTCATCGCTCCTAGAACCCTAATGCTAGGCCTTTTTAGGTCTATGGCGAGCATTGGTCAAGTAATTTCTGAAATACTCTGAAAGACTTACTTTCGAGGACAGTTGAGCTAATTTATCTTTATCAACAACTACAGCTGCGATTGGAGTTTCAACGGTAGAAAATCGGCCAGTCTGGCTGCTCTAAGCTCCTTCTTCACTCTTTTCCCCTTTCACCTGTGCCCTCTCCCACATCTCCGCCTTCCCCAAAGCAGCAAAAGCCCCCTCATACACTTCCCTAGCAATATCGGCAACCCCTGTAATCACCCATCCTGTTTCCATCGTCTTCCACATACTGAAAATGTTTGTTCCCGTATGATTCAATTTTCCATCCTCATAAAATGCATGTGGCGTCCACGCGACCCCCAATTCGCCATCAACATGCACACTAGAGTTGTAGATCTGCTCATCCATGTAGATGGGCGAGTCGAAAGGGATACGTCTGACAACGGCTTCGAGGGTGAGGTGGACCGGGGCGCCACCGGGGCGAAAGTAGGATAATACACCTTATACAACCCAGGAATTTGTTTATGACATTGAGAATTTCGACTTCATCTGGCAGTACTGTGTTGGTCTGCCTAGCTCGAGATACCGTTTGCCCACTGCCGGGTGTTTGGATTAGGAGGGAATTGGACATTGCTTCTGGGAGACCCTGGACTGATCAAGTAGGAGTGATCTCAATTCTTGGGCGCGAAGATAGTGGCCATAGGGACGCAAAGGCTACTGGACTGATGAGTTTCCTACCTTCAACCGAAGACAAATCCAGTGGACTAGTACATGCTATGGCTTGCGCGCTTGCCTGGGTTTCAAATCCCCCATCGATCCAATCCTTAGGTTCTATGAGGTCGGAATAATGATTGGAGATTGAGCCGCGTGAGTTCAGCGGCATCTTAGTTCTTGTGGTTGGCAAGGTGCCATGGCTCGGTTCTGTTGCGCACAACCATTGCTAAGCGGCAGCGATTGGGAGGGGGAGAAGAGCGGAAGGGGAGGTTGGCGGTGCAATTGAGACGAACTGAAGATAGTACAAGAAATTGATTTCAAAGCAGGATATACAAAATGACGTTATTTACAGGTGATGGACACGGTTGTTGCGAACCAAGGAGAGCACTTCGAGAACACATATTCACAGGTTGTGCTGCGCGACAATAAAAGGAATACGCCAGAGAAGGGAAAAGGGATGTGGGTGTAGACCCACCACTATGGCCTATAGTTTTGGGCCCTTTTGCCGCCTCTGCTCCCTATCTTTATCTCGCAACATTCTTCTCAGAATCTTGCCGCTGGGCGACTTGGGAATCACATCGATGAATTCAACCCCTGTCATTGCCACGAATTAGCCGGTCTAAGTAGGAGAATATTTTGATTACAGATGGACATACCTCCTTTCAGCCACTTGTGCCGAGCCTTGTGCTGCTCAACATGCTTCTGAATGCTTCGAGCGAGCATACGGTCGCCCTCTTCCAGCCCAACGGAGGCCGCCTTGACGACATATGCCTTAGGGACCTCTCCAGCTTTGTCGTCGGGAACAGGAATGACCGTACAGTCTGCAACAGCAGGGTGGGTGAGTATGTGGGCTTCAAGCTCTGCAGGGGCAACTTGTAGACCCTGTAGACCTTGTTAGCAAAGGCTTTGCTGCGATTTAGATTATAAGATAGCGTCTACCTTGACCTTGATGAGTTCCTTTATGCGGTCAACGATCCAGATGTGCTCTGTTCCCTTGGGACCCTTTCTGACAACGGCTTCATCCCCAGTACGCATCCATCCATCCTGGAAGGTTTCCTTGTTCGCCTTTTCGTTATTTAGATAGCCTAGAACAACACTTGGTGACTTGACGACAAGCTCGCCTGGCTGATTGTACCCTGTAATTTCGTTGCCTTCGATTGAAACAATCTTGGCCTGAACCGCTGGAAGTAGAGAGCCAGAAGACCCAAACCATATGTCATCGACTGGAGTGGAACATATCACGGTACTTGTTTCAGTAAGGCCTGTAATGTTCAGCAAAGTAACACTAGGTCGCTAGTCGAACCCATACCATAGCCTTGCCGGATCTTCCAGGCAGAATATTGCCTTTGCAGCTCATCAGCCGTTTCTCCGCCGAGAGGAGCAGCGCCTGTGAATATCTGGCCAACTGACCGTAGGTCAAACTTGTCCAGCACCGGCTTGTTCTTCGCCATGGCAATAATGATGGGCGGCACCTAAGAAAACGTCAATCATGAGTCGTGTAGGTAGAGCTGTAATTGGCTTACCAAGAACAACGTATTGATCTTATACCTCTGTATGGCGGTGAGGAATTGTGAGATCTCAAACTTGGGTAAATTGATAACTTGGTCCCCTCTCCACGTCGTTGCATGACAGATCACTACCAGAGCATAGATATGGCTCTGCGGTAACAAGCCTAATGCAATTTCGGTATAAGTATACTTGCTGCCAGGCTCTCGCCTTGAGTCTCTATATGGCTTTTCAAATGTCGCAATTTGCAGCACGTTGGATATGACATTGCGATGGGAGATCATAACGCCTTTCTGGTTCGTTGGAGCATGTGTCAGCCAGTACCGTAGCATGAGAATGTGATTGGGCATACAGGCAAACCTGATGTACCACTCGAATAGCATAGGAACGCGGTCTGCCTAGCGCCCTGACCTTTGGCCCACTTGAGCTTTTCCACTGGCGGTAGGTTGGCTCCACCTTCGATCAATTGGTTCACGGTCTTGATGTCTGACGGTGGAGACAGTCCACCGGTAGCTTCCTTTGGCAATTCTAGCAGATAGACTCGGTTTTTTGGGATGCCTGATTCTGCTGCAGCTTCAAGGGCAAGAGATAGAAGAGGCGTGCATGTGAACAAGGCTTTCGACCCTGATGACTTCAGCTGGTGTACTAGCTCAGCTCGACCGTAGGCTGCATTAGCTGGAGAGGAAATTCCGGAGAGGTTGTGGACGGCCCATGATAGTGTCAGGGTGTCAATCTATGCTCGCACCTGTTAGATAGCCCATTAAAAATGCAATAGAGAAACGAACCGTGTTGAGACTAAATACACCAATGACTTTATCCCACTCCGTACCCTTATTAGGATGCCAGCCAAGTTCCTTGGACAATGCTTTTGTCAATTTCTCAACGCGGTCGCGGACCTCAAGTGCGGAGTATTCAGCACCAGTCAACCCGCATGTGAACGGCGGTCTTGCATGGTGTAGTGGGTGTCGCCCGTACTCCTCATTCAACATGAATTCACTGATAGGTATAGAGTCCGGAGGATCGAAGGGCAGCTGCGGAACCCATGACGGAGCTGTAAAAACCATTGCAATGACAGTGTAGAGTACCCAGTGAGATCTCAGATACAAGTTCGTGAACCTGCAGCTTGATCTCTGTATCACCACTCGAACCGCTGGACCGAGGTCCCGGGGCGGAAAATTCCGCCATAGTTCTACTGTGTAATTTATGCCGATGGTCCAGCCCCTTGAGCTCTGATACTCACAGCCGCTCCAACACAATTGAACCTATGATCAACCAGCACAACACCCTCTTAAGAAGACGAAGCGAAGATGGCCGATCCTGCGCTGGTTATATATTTTCCTGGTTGTTGGCCTGGCAAATCAAGAATGTGGTTTGGTAAACATTAACGGCCACACAATTGAACCAACCATAGAAAAAAGCTCTGCGGTAAGCCATCACCGGCTCTTGTGTTGCCATCTATCTAAGAGCGCAGATTAGAAAGCCGGACGCCGCGCCTGAATTGGGAAGAGTGGTAGAGGAAGTTATACCGACTTGCATGAACGGAGTAAGATGTTGTCCCACGGGATGGTTCCGCCCAGTGTAGAGTTGTGGGGGCTTTTGAACCCAAATAATGCAGTGGCAATCATAGACTAAGCTGTTGACAGGATGGAAACTTTGGGCTGGCTGGTAATGTCGAACCAGGATGTTGGAAGCCTCTCAACGCTCAATGAAAAGCGTGCGAGCAAAGGACTTGAAGCCCGCTTTGCTTGAACGGAGAATTCCCCTTCGAGCTGATAGAAATCCAGCAGAGAGCCCGAACCTCACGTACAGAATTAGCTGTCGCGCAGCCAGGTAGGTAGGACCGGGCTGTGAATGCAATTAGGTAGCTGATCCCAGATCAAAGGCCACTGGTCCAGCCGATCGTAACACTCAATTCGACACTCCCACATACCAACGAAATTACGTTCTTTCTACTACCAGATATGATTGATCCCAATCATATATCTAGTCCAGCTTACTCCACGAATGAAGTAGTAAAGAGTTGCAGTCACCGCCTCTTTAACCTAAGTAAACATTTGCCGTCACCCTTGAAGAAGATTGCCTTATCAGAGTAGTAATACTAGGCACAAAGCACAGATACTCGAACGTTGCCGGACCCAGTTAGTCGTACTAGCTTCGGAGAATGACGTTGCCGCTGTCTTCTGACGCTGGCCGACGATGTGTTGCTGACAACTAGTCTGGACTCTATGCGCTGAATTTTTTACAATGACGTGGTGTTAGAGGTTTGGCGTTGCTTATTGACTGACCTGATTTACGACTGGAGTGATTCAAGTATTGTATGGTCGAAGGCGCGCCTAACTTGGACCGTGAGAGAGAGCCTAAATGGAACGATTTGAATTTCCGACACCTCTCTAGAAGTGACAGCAGGCATGGGACCGGAGATTGAGATTCACCAGTCTTGTCCTATAACCTGAAGAAGCTTATTCTCCGGATATAGCTAACCCTCTCAACATATTCTTGCTAGCTGATACACTTGCGTCTATTGATTGGCCAAAGTAGTAGGATGAAATTTCTCCCCAGTCTAATTTTTCCGTTCCCATTCGCAACACTTTCCTTCTAACCATCTATTCCTCTCATACTTGTATCAGGACCGAGGCGCCTGGCGTCTTGATCTACGACCATCTGGAGTCATTAACAATTTTTAATGGCTAGCGATCAGTTGCTGTAGTGCTTACAACAAAGCGGTGGATGAGATCGTTCTTGGTCTTGCAACAGTCCCTAATTAGTAAAAGTGGGTCACCACTGACGCTACACATGCTGTCACTCTACTACTTGTTCGCAGGGCTGAGGGAGCTACATTCGTATAATATTGGTGCCCACATTACCATTATCAGAAATACACGCGACATGTTAACACGAACATTCACACTCAGCATCATCGCTGCTGTCCGCTAAGCCTTTCTGCTCAGCCCCAGGCCAGCCTGTGTCACTTCAGTAGCTTTCCGAGATCGGCAAACGGGGAAACAACGACCGGCCTTCAGGCTTCTTTTGTTTCTTACTCCTCTTGATCGCACAGAATGAGATATACAGTCTTGATCTCCGCTTTTCTTCCGATTCCTATTATCTATCCGCGGCCCTTAATGAATTTGGTATGTCACATTTCCTTGCATCCCAGCTTCCTCAACCCAGGCTCCGCTGCTTAATTTTGGCTTCCCACCCTATGACACAGTTCGTCTCAGTTCTGCTATGAATCTCCAATGTCTGCCGATGTCTTTTCCCAGAAACCATGTGGGGCGCCCCTATCGTCCAGATTTACTCAACACCACCGTCTTTCTTCTGAAACTTATACCACCTCAAGTCCACCATCAGCTTCCCCTATGTTACTAAGCTGTGTTGGGTATCGAGCTCCAAGGCATCCTTTCTAAACTCCCGCCTATCCTCCTAAATCGCAATGGACATTCGCAATCGACCTAATAACTTGTTGGATAGGCACAATCCCCTTAACAGCGCAAACGTTGCCCAAAGACTATGTGATTCATCCGCCCTTATTAACATAACACATATCTGCCAATTGCGAAAATTTGGCAATCTGGCTTAGTGCTCTAGCAAAACAGCATAAGTATCCTTTGCATTGTTCTCGTTCTGCTCCCGATGCCTGTCAAAACTGCAATTATCCTTCGTCCGCTTCACTTGTCTTGGTTGTCTTTGGAGACTATTCAATACCTAGCGGTATGGGCGGAGAGACGCAGATAGACTAGGTATTTTCAGTCTTGATGCTTTTCTGAGTTATACTCCCTGCACACTATCACTTCAGCACGATTGGCAACTAATTCTACCCCCAATCTATTCAATCTTTTGGGCCCAGCTCTCCACGGGACATTTATGATCGCTGCTGAATCCTCAAATAGTTCCGATGTAATGGACTCCTGGGTTCTAATGCAACTCTGCACTGCATATAATTTACACATAAAGATACACAAGTTATTTGCTTCCCTTTTCCATTCTCACAATCAACGGCGCTAACAATTCTGTTTGTCATAGTGAACATAATGGCACCCTCTACACGACGAAACAAGCGTAGATCTTCATCCTCCGAGACGCCTGATCTTGCAGGTCCACAGCAGAAGAAATTGAAATTTAGGAGAAGCGAAGACGGAGCTACACCATCGTTGATCATCACATTTCCTTATTCAGCTACGGAGCATTTCACGGGACCTGATACTGGTACTACACCGGCATTGACCGTTGAGTGTCCTTGTCCCGCCGAGGTGCATCATGCAAAATCTCATTTCATGGAAGATCCTCCCGCAAAACCCCGTCGAGGCAGATCCTCATGGAACAAGCAAAATCTTACGGAACCCGGTGCGGGTGCTACGCCGTCATTGACCGTTACAATTCCATACTCTACAGAGGAGCATTCTACAGGGTCTCATTTCACCGACGATGCTCCTGTAAAAGCTCGTCGAGGCAGACCCTCAAAGAAAAGGCAGAATCCCACAGAACCTGACGCTAGTACTACACCATCATTGACCGTTACATTTCCTGATTCCGACGAAGAGCATTCCACAAGATCTCATGCCACGGAAGATGCTCCTGCAAAAGCTCGTCGAGGTAGACCCTCAAGAAACAAGCAGAAAGCATCATTGACCGTTGAGCTTTCTCCTTCCGCCGAGGAGCGTATCACGGACCCTGATCCTGGTGTTACATCGTCATTGCTTGTTCCGATCCTTTATTCCGCCGAGGAGCAGACTACCAAGTCTCATTTCACTAAAACCCCTCCCACAAAAGCTCCTCGAGGCAAACCTCCGAGGAACAAGCAGAAAGCTGACCAGCAAAACAATAAATTTCCTGTTGACAAGCGTCCAAAGTCGTGGGGCATGCCCGAGGTCTGGGCTGAGGTAATTCATCAATTCCAATAATAATTGAAATTTGATTCTAAGAATTGTCACCTAGACTCGTCCCGAGCTTTGCGAAGCTCTGCCCTATTTCAAAACTCGTCAAGGGTCGACCTACCATCTCGATGGCATTATCAGAGGAAAGCTTCTCGACGTGGATCTTGGCCAGCGCACATATATGGATGAGGAGTGCATCGTTACGAGATGGTAAGAGTTTGCTAGCGAGATTTGGCCTCCATCGTTAATCATTGCCACAGCGGTGGCGGTATGGGCGAGAATGAATTGGGGGAACCTGTTCAGATCCGGGATGTTGACGTTAGTCATGGTTCTATTACATGCTATCAAACCACCAAAAATAGCAGAATTCCTTTACAGGTGATCATAGGTACGCTCTGAATTTCCTCTACGAAGTAAAGGTATTACTGACCTACGAGACAGGCTCAAAGAACCTTGATTGTCCATCTCAAATACCGTACCGATACTGCGTAATGGGCTTGTTCCACATCACCGACATTTGGGCGGAGAAAAGTAACGGCAAGATTCTCATGATGACTCGTATGGAGAAGGTTGACCTGTACAGCAAGAGCTGGTGGGCAGCAAAAGATTCCAAGCTATTGCCCGGCGCAGGGAAGATTACCCCAGCCAAAGCTATACGACGAGCATGCATATTATGCGGAAACATAAGTCCTACCATCTTTAAGAAAGGCTGGATATGTCTTCAACAAACATGCCCGGCATTCTGGACAATGAACGGGATGCCTATCGACTACCTCGAGGCGAGTTACAATGAAGCCTTCATCAAGGAACGCACAGCTTTCAACGGGTTTGAAGCTCCATTCATGACCACACCTAAGCCTCTGGATCCAGCTGTAGCTCTTCCTGTTAGTAGGCAATGCTGGAAAGGCATGGTATGCCCAAATTGCGGTCGCTGTATTCAACGGGTCCACTGGAATGGCTGGAGATGTCAGAACAACAAATGCGATTATATGCACAGTGTTCCTCATAAGGTTACTCCATCTTCAGCTCTTCTTGGCGACTTGACCGCTCCTTTTTCGGGCCATGCGCTGTCGGAGGACCAGCATCTTGGTGGTCAAATAACATGCCGGACTGGAAAGCATGGACTTTGGCGCATTCATGTCTATAACTTCACCGAAGATGTTGTAGTCTTCCACTTTCATGCCAATGAGGCGATCAATGCAAAGATTGGAGGAGCAGATAGTATTCTCAATGCATTGCAAACTCAGGACATCGGCCTTGAGAGACGTCCGCTCAGAAGAGCCGTTGGTAAGCCTATCCAGCAAGCCTAGAGACAGCTTTGGTATAGCTTACATTTCATCAGTACAAGGCACCTACTCCGCCCATTTCAGTAAAAACTTCGTAAGTCGTCCAAAAAGCTTATTGCATCCTTTTCCACTACGCTCACAGATACCGCAGGGCCTTCCATACAATTATGTACTCAGTCATGAGGACAATTCCACGCCTTTCCACGCTGCGCCAACACAAATTCGAGAAGTGCTTCAACGGGTGACCTGGGCCGCGCAACACATCGTCGGCGAACAAGACACCAATCCCTTCAACGAAGTACTCGCCGTGGGATACTTCGAAGGCGGAAAAATGGGTGTATGTATCAGTCCTCGAAATAAAATACCTCCTCCCTCTTCCTAAGCTGACATGGTACAGTACCACGACGACGGCGAGACCACCCTAGGACCAACGGTAATGTCTCTGTCACTAGGCTGTCCGGCTCTCATGAACTGGCGAATGAAATTCAAATACTACTCCGGCTTCGTCAACAGGAATCGTGAGCGATATGATCCAACCATTGCAATACTGCCCGGATGTTTCCGAGCCGAGAAGCGTGCAGAACTCAACGCAATGGCAAGCACGTTGACCTCACCCGAGCTCACTAAAAAGGCGAAAGAATTGCTGAAGGGATGCCCGCTTACGCCGCCTGTGGTGTTGAAGATGAAACTTAGACATGGTGACATTGTGGGTATGCATGGAGTAGATCTGCAGAAGTACTATGAGGTAAATTACCCCGTCTTCGCTATCCAAGCCTTCAGAGATCCTATCCTAACATATATCTAGCACGAAGTCATTCCAACATCTGGGGACCTCCGCTTCGCACTTACCTGCCGGCATGTTAAACCGGATATGATCCCTGAGGATCTACGGCATAATGGCGATATAGACTTGGATGAGGCGAACCCATATGATGGGGATATAGAGCTCTATGAGGAGTTCAAAAAGCAACAGGTGGCTGCGGGGGAGAAGCAAGGGGGAAGGGGATGAGTGATGCGATACTGCTTTTACGGAGGGAGAGGTTGGGTGGACTATTGTATTGCGTGCGTGTATCTTAGTTTAGGGGGTTTGGTAGGGGATTAATGGGAGTGTATGATGATAAGGGGAGAGGGGTTGGGGTTGTGTATTATAGGTGAGGGAAATGTTCCTTTTGAGGGGAAGGGGGGAGGTAGGCGATTAATAATTTGAGGTTTTGGAGAGAGTTCCTCAACATCATGTTTTTAATCTTGCACAGGAATCTAGCTGTCCAAATGCTTGGTAATTCTAATCAACTCTTCTCTTCACCTCCTTGCCATTTCCGGACTAATCTATGCTTGCATGTATCAATCCTCAAAGCGATCTACATATCAGTACCGCACTAGACGTCTCTACACCAAGTACTCTTCCCCTCCGTAACGGCAGTCACCAGCTGAGTGCAATACCAAAGGAAAAGTCCTCCATCCCCTTCAAGCACCCCACTTCCCACTCCCCAACGCCCTAAAAATCTCCTCCTCCACCACCCCCTTATTCCCCACCGAACTCCCCCTCGCATCCCCCGGCCCCTCATCCATAAACTGCTTCACAACCCTCACCCTCCCCTTCGCCACCTCCAAAATCATCCCTCCTTCCACTCGCACAATCATCTTCTTCTTCCCACCATCATCATCCGCCTCATTGCTACTACTCGCTACTACAACTTCCACCTCCCCCCCTTCTACTAATTTCGTCATTACATTCGCGACGTCCTCGGGACTAACCCATTCGTCGTGTTCGGATATCATGCGCAGTTTTTCTGGGTGTTCGGTCCAGAGCGGGGTGCGGATTACGCCGGGGGCGACGGCTGTGACGAGGATGTTGAAGTGGGGGTGGAGGGGGGAGAGGGAGCGGACGAAGCCGTTGAGGGCGTGTTTGGTGGCGTTGTAGATGGGGGCGGGGAGGGGGGTGGTTTGCCCGGCTATGGAGGAGATGTGGAGGATTGATTTTGGGGGGTTGGGTTTTGGGGTGGTGGTGGTGGTGGAGTCTTTTTTGGGGGAGTGGGAGAGGAAGTGGGAGAGGGCGAGTTGGGTGGTGCGGATTGGGTGGGTGAGATTTATGTCGAGGAGGGCGTAGCGGTTGGAGGTTGGTGGGTCGCGGGATTGGGGGGAGCCTGGGGGGTGCCAGAAGTTGGAGAAGGGCTGGTAGGCTTGTTAGAGTGGGGTGGAAGGCAGATGATGGGGGAGGGAGGAGGAGGCACAGGTTCGAAGACGCCCGCGCCAGGGCAGACGATATCCGCGCCGCCGAATTCTTTGGTAGCAACGTGGAACATTCGCTCTAGATGTTGCCATTCACGGACGTCGGTATGTTGGAAGACGGCTCGAGCAGGAGATTGAGAGGGGCTCGCATGGTTGGAGACGATTTCTTGAGCTTCGGGGCGGAGGGCGAGGTCGGCGAAGACGACGTTGCAGCGTTTACTCAGGAGAGATTTGGCGAACGCGAAATTAATTCCTGAGTGCCAGGTTAGTGTTCTGACGTTTGGTTGGTTGGTATGTGAGGTTGTGAGAGACTTGCCACTGCCAGCGCCAGTGACAATGGCTGTTTTGCCCGCCAGTGATATTGCCATTGTCTATTAGGGTTCGATAGGAGGGAATAGTATAAGTTTATATAATGACGGAATAGCTGCATAGAATTATGTATTAAGTGGGCAGCTCTGAGGTAGGCGAGGCAGCTGCAGCGCTACCTTAGGCTCTATGTACGGCTGGCCAGCTTGGGGAGGTCGTGCTGGCCACCATCGGGCTAAGCTTCCAGACGTCAATTGAGTATGCGGAATGAATATCAGCATGGTTGTATAGTGCGCTGTGGTGTATGGTGTAATGTGTAGAATCGCTAGTGTAGGACTACCTTAGATACCTAATGAGGGGAGAAAGGCTGGAGGATGTTTAGACTGATTGGATCGCGTCTGCCCTGTCGGCTAAGTTGCGCGTATCAATTAAGCCGTATTATCTAAGACTGTATGGAAGGTATGCCGAAGTGGGAAATTTGTTGCGGTGGGATTCGTCTTTTGCTTCTCTGTTAGTAGCGGACACTCTCGAGCAATCTGTTCCCTGACGAACGTAGAAAGAGATCGTCATTCTATTGTTACTTTCTTTCCCTAGACAATGCAGGCTAAGTACATTTTACTGCAATTTTGATCGAGCTAAGCGCTCTCAATCTTCTTCTGAAGTATTCCCTTGAGAGTGATCGCATCGGCTGCGAACTTCGAGATACCTTCCCTGAGCTTGAACACGGCCATTTCATCCTCGTTGAAGTCGAATCGGAATGTTGACTCGTCGTTAATGTAGGTCTTCTTGGGAATCTCAAGGCTCTTTGCTTCTTCAGCCTTCAGCTTCTGCGGGATCTCCTCGGTCGAGTTGTAAAGCTCCTCGAGGTAGTTGGGCTATAAGCCAATAATCAGTTACATTCATTCCTTGCCTTTTGCCAGGAGCACATACAGCGATAGTCAAGCAGTCACATCCTGCCAGCTCGGTGATCTCCCCCAAGCTCCTAAAGCTAGCGCCCATAACGATAGTCTTGTAGTCGTATTTCTTGTAGTAGTTGAAGATTGTTTGTACACTCTTGACACCTGGGTCCTCCTTGGCACTGTACTCCCTCTTGTTCGCGGCCTTCCACCAGTCCAAGATGCGTCCGACGAAGGGAGAGATGAGGTATGCACCCGCTTCAGCTGCAGCAATAGCTTGAGGTAGGGAGAACATGAGGGTAAGATTGCAGTTGACGCCATGCTTGGATTGTAGTTCGTGAGCTGCCTTGATGCCCTCCCATGTTGAAGCGAGCTTGATGAGAACCCGTGACTTGTCGATGCCAATGGACTTGTACAACTATGAAGTCTGTCAGTATAAGGTTTAGGAATTGGAGGCGTACTGCGCCTACATCAATGATGTGGAGAGCTTTGTTGATGGATCCCTCAACGTCGAAGGAGAAGCGAGCATCGACCTCCGTGGAGACCTTGCCCGGTACTATCTGTAGGATTTCCTTACCAAATTCCACAAGGAGACGATCCAATGTGGAGTCGACCTTCTCTTCCATGCTGCTACCCTATGTACACGGTCAATACCGCTTCTTTTATCCTTATGGTGGGGCTTCGGCGCAGAAGTACTGACATGGTCCTTGCCATAAGCGACGGCGACGTCCATCAGTTTGGCATATTCCGGCTTCTTTGAAGCAGCTAGGATAAGAGAGGGATTCGTTGTAGCATCTTGCGGTTTATATTTGCCAATGGTTGCAAAGTCACCAGAGTCGCAGACGACTGTGGTGCCCGTTGCTTTCAACTGCTCTAGTGAGCTCGGCATGTTGATTGTGATGGCTATGAGTACTATTAAAGAGGTAGGTAGTTCAGGTAGGTGATGAATGGATGAAGGTGCAAATGCGGCAAATATTCGTTGCTTTTGAATTCTTTGCCCCGTTGAGGGTTTTCTGCCCCACCAAGCAAAAAACGTGCATCACCGTATGACGGATAAGGCCGGACGCGACTTACTAACAATTGGGTAACGGTTGCCGTTGCTCTACCAAGACCCTTTTTTTCGCTCCAATTCTTGCTACCAGAAAGGGAATTGCTAGACGATACTAATGCCCACTTTGGTCTGCTTGAAGACACTTTGGTTTAGTTCAGAGGAATCATGTTATGGTCGCAGCTCCCATTGGTACGGCCTTACATATTTACGATATCACATATCTACAATCACTCGCTCAAAAGATTTCTGAGACGAGATTGCCCCACCCATTGCATGAGACTTCTCCGGATTCACCATCCATTCTGGGCTTTCCCAAGCGGTCAAGCTAGCCCCCTCAGTTGGCGTTCAACATGCCAAGTACTCCTTTCTCCAAACCGCTACAATCTGTCACAAATCCCCAAGTCCTAGCACAATTGAATTCGACGCAGTCAGTTGCGAAATCTGGGCTGGTTGTCCCACAAGCGTCTTTCAGGAGGACACAGTCCCAACCTTTGCTGAAGGCATCTTGGAGGCTACCGCCGACACACTGGTCGGTGTTCACACCAGCAAAGAGCAATGTCTTGATGCCCTCTTTCTCCAAATACTCTGTGCACGGTGTAGTACTGCCCCAAAGTCCAGACATGCGGTTTTTATGAATCCAAACGTCGGGCTTGTGTTCCATTTTCCGACCCTCTTGGTATGCAGCATCTAGAGCAGGGGGAAGAGCAGCATTCCATGTATCGCGCATGAGAAGCCTTCCGGCGTCAACCGTCTTGCCATCTGCAACAGCGACGGGTCCGATCTCGCTCCCTAGCCCTTGATATATTCTCTTGGGTTTCCCATTCTCCGTCAACTCTTCTAGTACACCATTTTTGTCCTGAACAAATTGTTCCGCTGCAGCCTGATTCACGCCATGAGCGTCGATTGCTGGCTTAGATTCCTTGTTTTCTTTTTCAAGAGCAGCCTCGAATCCAAAAGCTCGGCGTGTACTTGGAGGCATGTTTTCAATTTCTTCATCCGTGAGTCCCCAATTCAGCCATATTACCCGTATACCTGCTTTCCTAGCTGCCGGTATTGCAGTCTGGAGTAGACGATGCCCGGCCTTGTTCCCAGCCCCATCTGCAGGCCGGCCCAAGTATGTAGAAAGAAAGAAGTTCTGCATGTCGATTATCACAAGGGCGCTTTTTGGAGGGGAAATGATTATTGGTTTAGTCGTTGTAGACAAAGTGATCGAAGACTTCGGAGACGGAATAGCATATTCGGGGGCTTCGGGACGAGTTAGGTCGAATGTATCGGGGGAAGAAGAGTAAAGCCAGTGGTTAGGGGGTTTGCCGATGAGAGCGCGGCCATTGGGAGGCACATCCTTCTCCGTAGTCTCGATGGTGGAAGTAGGCATCGTGAGATGTATCTAGACGTTCTTCGAACCTGCTACTATAGTGAGTTGAGATGATACTTCCTCTATATGGACCTAGAAGATATCATAACAATGCTTAGATAGCAAGAAACTGAAGACATCATTCTTGGAATACCCCGCAGTCCGATAAGATATCATGAACCGTAAAAGGCAAGTCCCAGACCAATTAAGACCCTAGGATGAGCGGATGATGGAGCTGCCAGCGTGCACCTAGGTGTAAAAGCTTCAAGTTCGTCATGCTGATCAAAGCTGTTTGACGGTAGCAATAGAGTAGACTCGTATCAGCTGCCTCTGTGATGCTTTCCATCGGACAGTCCATTGATACAAAGCTGGGGCGACATCTCCAGATCGCTGTGCAGAGGCGCAGTCAAAGTATATCGTGACATGTTATCTCCTCAGAATATCAAAAGTGCGACTTGACCTCGGATGAGTAACAAAGAGCAAAGCAGGGGGGGTGAAAAGGTACAAGAGCCATGTCGATCATTGTGGCTTGCCTGCACGCGCCACAGCCGGAGGAGATTCTCCCCACAAAGAGAATTTTTGGGTGCGTCAACTGTGGTTAATAGCTATTCTCCAGCGAATTTATCTTTGCGTTACAGTGTTATACCATCAGCGTCAGCATTACTTCAACCAGGAAATCTACTCTTGGGTACGATCAGGTCCTAGGAAATTAGTCCTATTGGTCAGCCCACGTCCCCGCGGCCTCACGTGCATGTGTTTTCATTGCCTTGTCAAAGCTTTTTCATTGCATAATGTAAGAAATCTTCCATTCTATATGTGTTTTGTTTCCCCAGCGGCGAATGGCCTCCTACAGCTTTGCTAAAAAGCCCCTCTGTGTCTCCTGGTTGCACAGTCAAAGCGAGGAACATCCGTCGGGCTTGGGTCAACTAACTGCGTCCATTGACAGTTAACGGTCCTGTACTTCCTTTCGTAAAGAATAGAATCTGAAATCCCTTTCCCACGAAGATGCAAGGAATAAAACAAGCAAAGGTCAAAAACGTTCTTTCTGGCGACACGTTGGTCCTGACTAGCCTCCAAAATCCAGCAGAAGAGAGGACGCTGAGCTTCGCCTTTGTTAGCGCACCAAGGTTGCGAAGAGAAGGAGACGAGGTTTGTCACGCGGTCTTCGTCCCAACAATTGGCCCAGCTGATCTCTAGGTCTCTACAGCCATTTGCCTATCAATCTAGGGAGTTCCTTCGCGCACCAGCGATTGGCAAGGTTGTGCAATTCAAAGTATTATATAGCATCCCTACTGGAGCAAAGCGTGATTATGGGATTGTCTATCTTCAAAGTGGAGACGTCTTTCCAGAAGTGGCTGTGCGCGAAGGATGGGTGAAATTGAGAGAAGATGCCGGCCGCAAAGATGAGTCAGACGAGTCGAAACAGCTCTTAGAAAGGCTACAAGTCGAACAAGATAAAGCTAAAGCCAGTTCGAAAGGTATTTGGTCTTCCAGTGGAGGCAAGATAGAAAATTCGTATGAATTACCAGATGCCAAGGCTTTCGCGGAGCAGTGGAAGGGCAAGCGCATAGATGCTGTCATTGAACGTGTCTTCAGTGGTGACCGCATGATTGCGCGGTTAGAGCTGTCAGAAACCAAGCATGTGCAAACAATGGTTCTTGTTGCCGGCGTACGAGCGCCATCCACGAAGCGTACGAACCCAAGTGATGGCAAAGAAATACCCGCTGAGCCTTTCGGTACTGAAGCTCACCAATTCGTTGAAGAAAGAATGTTGCTGCGAAGGGTGAAGGTCGAGGTCCTAGGTGTCAGTCCCCAAAATCAGCTGGTCTGTGCAGTGATACATCCCAACGGAAGCATTGCGAAATTCATTCTTGAGGCTGGCTTGGCAAGATGCACAGATCATCATTCAACGATGCTCGGTGGCCAGATGTCTGAGCTTCGACAAGCGGAAAAGCGAGCCAAAGATAAGGGTATCGGTCTATTTCAAGGTGCCGTGAGTACCAAGCCAGGAGCTACTGAAACAGATGCGATTGTTAGTCGGGTGCAAACAGCGGACACTGTCTACTTGAGAGGCAAATCCGGCGATGAGCGGCGAGTGCAATTGAGCAGCGTCCGGCAACCAAAGCCTACGGATCCAAAGCAGGCGCCCTTTCAAGCAGACGCAAAGGAGTATTTGCGGAAAAAGCTGATTGGAAAACATGTGCGCGTCACGGTTGATGGCAAGAAGGCTGCTAGTGAAGGATTCGAAGAACGTGATGTTGTTACCATACTGGTCAATAACAAGAACGTTGCCCTACAATTAGTTGAGGCTGGCTATGCTTCTGTCATTCGGCATCGAAGAGATGATGGTGAGTCTTGATTGGTAGAAACTTAGTGTGCGCTCCTGACCGTTGGATAGATGACCGTAGCCCTGCCTATGACGAGCTGCTCGCAGCAGAAGAAGTCGCTCAAAAAGAGGAAAAAGGAATGTGGTCCCCCAAACCCCCAGCTACCAAAACCTATCAAGACTACTCAGAGAATCTTCAAAAAGCCAAAATCCAGTCCTCCGTCCTCCAACGCCAGAAAAGAATCCCTGCAATCGTCGACTTCGTCAAAGGCGGCTCCCGCTTCACGATCCTCATCCCCCGCGAGAACGCCAAACTCACTTTCGTCCTCTCTTGCGTGCGGGCTCCTCGCTCCGCCCGCAACGCCACCGAGAGATCAGAACCCTTCGGCCAAGAAGCTCACGACTTCGCCAACCGGCGCTGCCTGCAACGTGACGTAGAAATCGACGTCGAAGCCACCGATAAAGTCGGTGGCTTCATCGGCACTTTATACGTCAACCGAGAAAACTTCGCTAAGCTCCTCCTGGAAGAAGGTCTTGCCTCTGTGCACGCCTACTCCGCCGAACAATCCGCCCATGGGCCCGAACTCTTCGCCGCCGAAGATCGCGCCAAAAAGGCGAAGAAGGGCATGTGGCATGACTACGACCCTTCCATAACCGACGGCATGGACGACCTCTCCCTCACCAATACCACCCAACAACAACACTCCAACGGCACCACCACCGCCCCCTCTGAACCCCCAAGAAAAGACTACCGCGACGTCCTCATAACCCACATCGACCCCACCACCGCCCACCTAAAACTCCAAATCATGTCCCCCTCCACGACCGGGGCCCTCAACACCCTCATGTCCTCCTTCTCCACCCACCACCGCACCACCACCACCTCTCTCCCCTCCCCCCCCAAAACCGGCGATCTAGTATCCGCCCGCTTCTCCCTCGACAACGAATGGTACCGCGCCCGCATCCGCCGCAACGACCGCGAAAACAAAAAAGCAGACGTCCTGTTCATCGACTACGGCAATTCCGAAACCCTCCCCTGGAACGAACTCCGCCCCCTCCCCGCACAATTCAGCACCCAAAAACTAAAAGCCCAAGCTATCGACGCTGCATTCTCTTTCCTCCAATTCCCAAAATCAAATGACTATCTCACCGATGCCTGCTCCTGGGTTGAGTCCCGCACAGCGGGCCGCCAACTAGTCGCAAGCGTCGATAAAGAAGAAAAGGATGGGATGTTGTGGGTCACCTTATTCGACCCCGAAGCCGAGGAACGAGGCGAGGGGGCGGGGGCTGGGGCGGGGAAGGATGAGAGTATCAATTCTGAAATCATAGTGGAGGGTTTGGCGACTGTGAAGCGGGATTTGAAAGGGTGGGAAGTGGGGAGGGAGGATGTGGTGAAGAGGTTGAGGAGTAAGATGGAAGAAGCGAAGAGGGAGAAGAGAGGGGTTTGGGAGTATGGGGAGGTGGAGGGGGAGGATGATTAGGGGGATGGCGGCTGTGGTTGCGCGGCTGGTTGCGGGGAGGGGTTAAGGATGGACAGTGGAAAGGTGGTGGTGTAGGTGGTAGGTGCGAGTGGGAAAGTCACGGCAGCTGGCTGCGGAAAGAGTTGGCCGAAGAAAATGTGGTTTTTTACATATATATACATGCAATCTTGTCTTTTTTTGGAAAACAATCCAATGCTTCTATCAGCCTTCCCAAAAATGAAAAAATTGAGACATGAGCTCCTCATTGGGTAAAAGGTGAGGTACCTGTATTTAAATGACTATGACAAAAGTCCCCAAGCAATTAGGGAGGGGGTGTTAACAAGCTTCGTGATGTATGTGGTGTGGTATAGTAAAGTTTCTTAAGGTGTGGTGTATGGTGGAGGTACTACCTAGTGCGGCTGCTATGGCGTGGTGAGGTATCTAGGCTGGAAAAGGTAGCGATTCAATTTATTCCACGTAAAGCGTGAGATATGTGGTGACTTTCATTGATCTTGTAAATTTGCGACGTGCAGAGAGAAAAGCTTTCATTGATCTCGTGGATTTGCGAGTGCAGGGAGAAAAGCTTTCATTGATCTCGTGGATTGAATACTCTTAGGTTGCAGTGCAGAAAGAAAGTCTTTTCTCATCTCATAAAGAAAAATTCTGAAGAATACCTAGTTGTTAACATGGTTAGTTAGGGAGCGGTAATATAAAGCAGATGCTACAGAAGTCTGAATCCGTAGACAAAGCTCTGGGAGTTGGAAGATTTATGGAGAATATCATCACTAGGGGTGGTTGGTAAAGTCAAGTATAAGTACCTTAGTGATACAGATGTTGAATTCCTAAAGAAAGTTCTCTTTTTTAATTTGATCTATCACTACCAGCAAATCTTAGCCCATTGCCATACTTCGTTTTCTTCATCTTTCATTTTTCATCCTTCATCGTTACACAATGCTATTTCGGGCCTTTTTTTGTCCAGGGAAAACCCCTACTGCGCAATTCCAATAACACCGCAAGCAGGCCTTGCTCCAGCATTTCCCGTGATCTTACTCTGTTCATGTCCGCCCTTGCCCAAGTCATCTGTTCCGCCATGCACGACGATAGTCCTTCCAAGCACGCTCTCGGGCCCAATGAGCTTGACGAGGTTGTCGGTGATGCTGCCGTGGGAGTGGCCATGGTCATCGGTTTTGAAGTTGCCGAGGTCGCCGACGTGGCGATCGGTGTCGGAAGGGGCGCCGTGTTGTTTGCTGAAGGGGTTGACTGGGAGAAGGAGAGGGTTAGAGGACGTTGTATAGGGTGAGGTGGGAGAGGCAGAGTTGGTGTGGGATCATGCTGAGGGGTATGGTGGATTGCAACGTACAGTGAGGACCAGCGCTTGTGCAGCCATTTGTGTTGTCGCCGAATTGATGGACGTGCATGCCGCGCTCGGCGGAGGGGTCGCTGCCGTGGATGTCGTAGGTAATGGTGGTTGGGGAGGATTCGGAGGCTTGTTCGAAGGTCACGGTACCGCCAACGGATGATTCACCGCGGAGGACTGCGACTGATGAGGATGAGTGTGGTTAGCCATGCTTTGCTTGAGTGACGGTGGTGTTCCGAGCAGAGGGCGGTATCGGAGGTGGGGCTGTGGTGGGGTTTCAAGGTGGCGGAACAGGTCTGGTGTAGATGGTTTGATGAAGAGCTTGTGGAGGGCAGATGTAGGTTATGTCTTTGGGGAGATGAAGCGGTTGAAAGGGTGTGACAGGTGGAACTGGGGCTCCATCTCTCTCAAACTTGCTCAAGTCCCCGTGTACCTGCAGGACGAGTGGGGACGGTGGAGGCTACGGGACACGCTTACCTGCTTTGACCATTTTGACTGACTTAGTGGCTTTAAATTGAAGGAATTGTTATTCGTCGTTTCAATGAATTTGTTGTGATTTGATAAAGTTGTATTGTATATGGTGTACACAATGAAAGACGTTGATGAGGAAGCCTCCGGAAGTTGAATGGCGGGGCTAATCTTCTGTCGGCTTCTGGAAAAATAGTGGGGAAAATGGAAGGATCAACGTCACGCATTTCCCTCGCTGATCAATTGGCAACTGGCGAGAGCAATCACAACTCTTTTCATAACCTCCTGTGTGATGCAATACCTTACCATTGTACATCTGGCACATCACATCGGACGTTTTGTAGATGACTGTTTCCAGTATGAGTAAAAGCAACGCTCGAAGAAGCTTGCCGCTGCCAGTCTGTGATCCTAACATTTTGTAATTTGGGCAAGAAGCAAGAGTTGATTGAATCCATAGGATATTTTTCCAAAATGTCACATCTGTATACCGTGACGGACCTATTTGCATGTGATCATATTGTTTCTATGGAGCCTTAAAGTGCGACTCCGAGAGCTTGGTATTCCGAGCTGTTCTGTCGCAAAGGAAGGTAATATCCAAAGCGACTCCCAACCTAAAGATTGAGAACCATCCATGAAATCGGATCAGGAAGGTGAAAAGGCTTTCAGTTGAACTTCCTCTACTTCTTTCCTTCCTTCTTGACAAATACGCAATTTGGTGGGCGTCAATTAGACCTTAGGCTGCATATGTAGATAATTCAATATCCGAGGCCCTGGGTTCGCGCTTCCAATTTCTTTTAGCTCTGGGCTCAGCCTGATAGAATTGTATATCGGGGTGGTGTATATGCTTTGGCCTTTGAATTTGTAAAAAGGAGACCCTTGGCACTGTGAAAATATGCAAACCATTGTCGCAGTTCGGCGCATTGTAGGAGCGCGACTGATAAAGTCATAGGGCTTGTGAGGCCGTTGCTACTTGCCACGTACTTTAGGGTTGCCTAAACTCTTGTAAGGTAGCAAATAGCGTTCATGTCCTCCTGATGTGGAAGGAGAACGCGGACAGTAGTCTATACATTAGATGCGTACAAGCATTGGCCTGATCTAGGGATTTCTTGTGTCCCAGGTGACAAAGCACGAGAACACTTCTCGGGACTGTGGCAATGGGCTTGGGAAAAGGCTGCAGGCTTAGTGTATGTAGGTGAGAGTGTTTTCCTTCCAATCATAGGTAGGAAGAAGCTAGATGGGGGGAGGCTCGTTGCGGCTATGAGTATGATTTGGATGATGTCCACGCGTTCTGACGCATGTAGGCATCTTTCGATGATGGAATACGCGATTGACAGGTCCGTGTTGAGAAGAAAGGATTTCCAACCCATGTAGTATGTAGTAATGGCCGGCAGGAGATTTGTTGGTTGGCCGCCACAGATATGCATAAGGCGCATGTATGACATCGCAGATCTATGGACTCCCAGGTTCATGAAAAGCCGCGGACTATCGAATCGGAACTGGCTTAGCGATCCTCAAGATGAATGTCACGCGGGCGAAGCGGGATGCTGCAGGATGATGTTGGCTTCGGCAGTGTTAGGTAAGTCGATGCTTGGTGGGGGTTTGCTTTCACGCTTTTCACGCTTTTCACGGCTTTCACCCGGCGGATATGCCCTTTAGGTCGATTCCTAGGAAGCTCTTGGAAGGCACTTTGAATGGCCGACGATCAGAGAGTAACATGAAGCACATTAAGCACATTAAGCACATTTTGGTTTTTTCGCAAATGGCGACAACAGGCCCCTCCGCTCCCATCATGGTGGCGATAGCTCCTTAGTGCTGGTTGGGGGGGTCCAAGTGTCTTTTTTGCTGGATGCGCTGATCTCCGTCGCCATTCATGCAGCTATCCCATCGAGGTGGTCATTTGGTTATTGACTACCACTGAGACTGTTTGCTTGATGCTCGTTGGCAAAACTGCCTGTCATGAGCAAACGGACGGGACCGTCTTGTGAACGGGACAAACACTGTTGCATCAGGTATTTTAAGATTAATTAATGGGAGGATGGGGAGATAATGAAGTACCACGTATCTTACTAGCTAACACCAGCTGTAGGTATTTTTCCCTAAAGCTGAGACCAGGCCATTAACAAGCCAGTGAAGCCATATTTGACCACTCAGACCGAGGGCGGCGCTTGAAGAAGTCAATTCGTGGCTACTAAAGGGCCTTTCCCCACTGCGCGGTCTGTCGAGCCGAACACAAGCGTCCAGGTAATCTCCCACCCCCCGGCGCCCTCATCTAAACTTTCTAACGGCTCCACCGGGCGGGCAACCCTCCCTATGTTTTCTTTTTCGCCCTCTCTCTGTATTCTTCCCAACTTCTTTTCTGGACTTATACAGCTGAGACCGAATAAAAGCAGAAGTAGTTGTTGAGGCAGCCGGCTGTGTGCATTCTGTGTGAGTCTGATATCATTGTTGTGCCAAGACCGAGAATTTTTTTGTACGGCATTCGACCATTAGCAAATTCAAGAGCTTTGTTCTGCAGAATGTGATACGCAGATTCTTGATAAGCTTGGAGCACTTGCACCTATGCATGCGGACCTTTTGACTTGTTCATTGGCTAATCTATCTCATCTCCATAGTCTCCGCTTTGTTGTCCGGGTCCGCCATACCCTTACCTCGCTCCCCAGCCCGTCTCGAAAAAGCTGAAGAATAATTTCAACGGCCGCCGTTATGTCATACTATGAAGCACAATCGTGGCAGCTACCCGTCAGGCAGACTTCATGGGATCAACCACCGCCACCACCATCGCGGTCAGGTATGATCAGTCCAAGCTCGTTGAAGCCAAGAGTAGGGTCTGATGGATATGCAGGGACGTCTTCGGTCATGCAACACGAGGACCTAGCCGCTTTCGATACTCAAATAGAAGGTGTGTAGGAGATTCAAAGAAGAGAGCGCGAAACTGTGTTCAGTTCCTGTGCTCCGCCTGTGGTTTTCAATGACCCAGGGCTGTACAGAATTTTTCGCAATCCGCCAAAACCCGAAATATTGCCCTGACTGACATGTCTTCCAGAGGTCGATCGTGCCGTTGATAACTTGAACAAGAGTGGCAAGCTTTTCACTCCTCCGGTCTCAAGGCGAGACTCCTTGCCTGCGATGGGAGGTGCGCGACCGTTCTCTGACTTCGGTAAGAAGCCAACATCTATTCAGACATACTCCGAAATTCTGACAAACATCTTACAGACCCTCGCATGGGTGGTGTGCCTCAACGACACTCTATAAGTGACTATGAACAACTTCGCCCGCAGTCTGGTTCCAACCTCCAAAGTTTCTACGCAAATCAACGACACCAACCAAGACCGAATGAAGCCGAGCAGATGTTGCAGGCGAAACGCCGCATGGCTGCGCAGCGTGAACGAGAGCTTCGCAACTACCACCAGGAGCAGCAGTATAACAGGAGTATGTCCCTTTGTTCTGTGACACTGGTTTCGTTTTGACTCACGATCAGGTGTTCTTTCAGACGTTTCCACGCAAGGAAAGTCCGATCGCGCAATAAGTCCTAATACCATGAACGAGGAGGATCGCCGAGAGCTCATTGCTCGCCAGCACCGGGCTCTGTATGGGAATGAGAGCAGCCCGTATTACGAGGGCAGCAACTTTGGCGATGAAAGCCACACACCTCGTCCGGCCAACCAAAATTCTGGAAACACTAGTGCAGGTGTTCGAGGGCCTTCACCGCGTGCTTACGATGCTTTTGCGATTGGTCAGAATCAGGGACAATCTACGAGTACTGAGTCTGCTGCCCAGCTGAACACCAGCGATTCCACTCAGAAAGGTCCTTCGCCAAATCCACAACAGCAGCGATCGCGTGCCGATAGCACAGCTTCTCCAGCGTCTAACCCTCCAGGCCAAAACTTCAGCCTCTTCGAGAGCGCCGCCCAGCAATCCAGCAGGACCTCGACCTCCTCTCCTGGTGGTTCACCTCCGCGCCAATCCAAAACTTCAGCCCCCGGTGTGGCCCCCATCGGAACTCGGCCCGCTCAAAACCCAACATCCAATCCCGCCGCCACCAAAGCTCCTTCCCCTTCTCCTCTAGGTTACGGCTTCTCTAATGATAATCTTAGCGCACCTTCTAACAATAACAATAACGAACGATCTACATCAGCAGCTTCGAACCCTACAAGTGGCAACAAAGACTCCGGGATGGGTGCATGGGGCAGTGGCAGCGGCGTTTGGGGAAATAAGTCATCTCTTCAAGCATCTGTTTGGGGTTAGGGCGTCGTCCTTGCCATTCTCGGTTCATTTTAAGCGTACACAAAGAAAGGAAGGCTGGAAAAAGGTGTTTTGCATGCATGGTGCATTGCGGGAGTCATTGGTCTAGCATGCGTGTTGGCTGGATATCCCCCTCTTCGCGGCTTATGCTTGTGGTTATTCTCGCTCATCTTTCGATGGAAAAATCCGTGTTCGATATATTGCTTTGGGGCGTTGGCGGGCACACATTTCGCTGGGGATATTACCAAAGGCAGGGGATTCAATCAGTCTGTTTCGGGTAAAACCTGGAGGTATATGTGGAGCGAATATCGTCCTGGCATTTGGGTTTTGTAGTAGGTATGTATGCATGTTACATCAGTGCGTAGCGGGCGCTTGAGAGCTATATATAGCTGGTGGTATAGGTGTATGCATTTAATTTATGGGCATTGTTCATCTCATATTAATTCCATTGGTGCTTCGATCCATGGCTGGAGGCTAAGCTGGGTCAACTCGCTGCTTCGAGACGTGCCAACCCACAGTGTCAAGACTCGTCCCATGCGTGAGTACCTACCCCAGTCCTTATCAGTCATAAGTATACTTATCTGACACTGTAATACATTTACATCAAATCAACATCAACCTCCCAACTCCTCATCCACATATGGACACTCTTGGTGTCCATCCCACTGCGGAAGAGCTGCAATGCTCTGCTATCCTCACCTCGTGTGACATTTCATCTATGAATGAATCTTGGCAACCTTCTACCATCCATCGCCTGTAAGTGACGCTGGTGAAGATCTGTGGCAAATTACCCGGCTTGCACGAAGTTGCCTGCTTGGTAGTATTCATCCAAGGGAAGCGCGCCGAGTGAAGATTTCAGCTGCACCGGCCGTACTGACGCCAGATGCATGCATACGAACATTCATCGACCATTGAGTCCCTTCGGTTGCAGGGGTGATGGTGTGTTCTCACAATAAGACTCTTGATACACTACCCACGTCAAAGCCAGCTAGTTTCCCTCGCAGCATTCCTCACCCACAAAGCCACCCAACCTAACTTGCATGTCAAATGCTACCCCCTCTCCATAGTCTGCAGTGAAGATCCCTGATACACTAGCTGTATTAAAGTTAGGTAAATGAGCTTGCAGCTTGAATCGATAGGTGAAGGCAGGCTGCGAGATGCTTTCGCACGCTTTTTCGTTGTGAAGAGAAGTGATTTTAGTTTGTTGAGGTAAGTGACGGGATGGAGATGGGTAAGATCTGCATTGAAGCTGAACTATGATGGGTTGCGTGAAGGGGGGGGGGGGGGGGGGGGGGGGAGGATTTTGTTGGGGAGCACGAGGGTATATGAATGCCTCTTCCCCCCAATTTGGAAGTTTCTTCTTGAGTACTATGCAACGGGCTTTTGGCGCTGAGGCCTCTGCTCGTCTTTCATTAAGGCAGGCATCAAAGATGGTATGCAGTTTCTTCATTAAGTTATCTTCCCTACTCTCTACGTTGGCTTCATCTTCGGCGTTACCTTTCAGTGTTTCATTGCCATATCTTTCATTAGGACCATTCATCTATATATATCATTCTTTTCCCTCTTCTTAACGTTATACTTTCAGACATGCAATGGCCTTTGGGTGATGGGTGTCTTGGGCTTGGAGACTTGGACGGAGGAGGACATGTTCGTCTTGTTGTGAGGATTCAAAGACTATATATAATCCTTAAGC
Source organism: Cladonia squamosa (assembly GCA_947623385.2). NCBI lineage: Eukaryota > Fungi > Ascomycota > Lecanoromycetes > Lecanorales > Cladoniaceae > Cladonia > Cladonia squamosa. The sequence goes on along the minus strand of OX392378.1, from coordinate 789,945 downwards.
ATCTTTTTTCTCTATGGAAACACTCTTCATGTTGTCGCCATCTCCAGCTGCAGCAAAATCCAACACGGCTCCTATTCAAGCACCAACACGCCAAATACCACCTCATCTTCGTGCATTACAACCCAGCACATCTCCAGTCGGCAGAGGCTTTTCATCGCCTAAATATCGAATTCTATAAGAAAGACGCACCGCCACGCTCGAAGCTTGAGATTACTACATACACAAAGCACGAGTTAATTGAGTCTAACATAGTTGCACTACGCGTGATATTGAAGCAATTCCCTAACAGCGACGATACAAAGAGCATTGTCAGAGGTGGTCATTTCCTTCTGCTCAAAGCAGCAGGACTGACCCTTTGGAAACTGCAACGTCTTCCCATCGAGATGGTGGAAAAGATACTCCTTGCTATCGAACCCACGTCTTGCTACCATCGTCACTTCATCGAAAAACCGGAATGGCAATATGTATATCACAAGAGTGATGAGCAGAGTTCGTTGCTGGCCACTGAGGAGTCATGCATGAATGCTAATTGCTTACAGGTGTAACGCGGGACTGCATGGACCTTGACGATAGCCATGATGTCGATGACGGTGATGACGATGATGATGATGAAGAAGAGCTGAGGGCGTATTATGATGGGGAGTGGGAGGATGACTTTGTCCCTTATGTCTTTACAAGCCTCGAAAGCATGCTGTTGGAAAGAATGAGTCTTGCTTACCTAGCCTAAGGAGGTCAAATCAAGGATGCGAAACTTGCTATAGTTTATACTCCCTCCAATTCAAACTACAGATTATGTATTCTGGTGCTCGAAGGCCAAAGAAAAGGCAAGAAAACTCGAGCTGTCGTCAGCCTTGGCCTTGACAGCGGCACTCACGGAAAGGTATGAGGCATTCGACTTATTTTCCAGTTTCTGAGACGAAGGAATCGGTCAGCGTCGCTCACATTTACCTTCGTACTCGACATCGATCCCAGTACAGCAACCGTCGAAGACGCCATCGCAAAATTCGCTCATCGAGGCAACAAGATCATCCATATGTTATATACCCAGGAGGGCAATATTCTGAAACCCCCCTTTTTGGGTGAGAACCGGAACAATCTGTTGAGAAGTATAACGAGAGTTGACATAATAGTAGAGATGGAATGCAACTGGCAGCTCCGGGGTACTTTGTTACTCAAGGGTATGTTTCGAAGCTCGGTGATAAACCCACTTAAACTGACTGTGAGCACAGCCCTTATTCTTATACTTTTGATAGACTCCCTTCTTTTGGGTAAGAATCAGAATAATCTGTTGAGAAGTATAATGAGCGTTGACATGACGGCAACTCACAAAAGTTGGTGATACGAGCGAGTGACAGCGCTGGTCGGACCATTCCTTCGAAGAGACGATTCCGTATTGTGCAAGAGTGGACTTCATTAGGATCGCTTGCAATCTTTATGGAGCGGATACCAATTCCTTAACGGAAATAATGAAATCATGATCATTCATGCTGGACTGGTATACCGGGAAGAAGCTAGCATCAACGTCTAAGAAGTTGTAATTCTATATGATCTTGACTATGACGATCCGGTGCCTGAACTTCAGATTACAACTAGAGCTAACGGGAATTGAAAGTCTACGCCATTCTGATTGCTCCTGCAATGAAAGGCTTGCAGCTTTATCAAGATATTGATGAAAGATTTATGACGAGGTCAACAAAGAAGTAATGGACTTTATGGGAGAACAATTAGATTTGATGTTGGCCTGCATCATTCGTATGAACTTAACCCAACGATCAGATCATGACCTTAACCGCCTTATTTGCCGTGGAGGAAGAAAAGGCCTTCCACGTGGGATTGGCAGGTATCCGGGACGCCTTTGAACTGGAGCGAACACACCCCCCATACACTTGTTGGTTTAATGGAATCCCAGATGCGAAAGCCAGGGTCCAGAAAGGTCAGGTCACGCCACGAGCAGACCGCCCACCTGTGACCCTACCGTTCTCCTTCACATACGCCAACAGCAACGACTGCTGGACTGCGGAAGGCATGTCGATAATCTATCAAGAAGAAAACGACATCCAAGACGCCAAGGATGCCCAGGGCCGAGAGTGCAAGTTGCGGGTTTTGAAGGTGACACCCGGGGGTGAGCGTTTGTACATCGGCCTCCTTCGGCTCCCTGACGGTTTCGAGTATCGTTTCTCCGCCGATGATGCTTTCGAGGTGCACCTTGGAGACGACAAACCCTGGTCAGCATCAATCCTCCCGAGACCTTTTCCTCATGCCAGCTCCCTCGATTACACCATTGCACTGAAGCGTCCCTTCGTCGATGAGAAAGAGTATAGCAAGTTCGAGCTTGAGTCAGTCTTCGACCGATACGATGACACGGCGTTTTAGGGAAGACACAGGCGGGGGCGTAGTCAAGCTGATCAATGCCAATATCTAGGGGCTACCATTTACTGGGTTCCGATTTTGGAATGGACGGAGTGGAAGCCCCCGCCTGGTTGGAGGAGATCATGCCCCCCATTCCCACTAATCCAGCGGAGATCAGGATGATCCTACACGCCCTACGACTCCAAATCCTCTATGATACCGGTATGGAGCTTGACAGGCTTCGACGACCTCTCCGTGGTATGGAGATTGTATTCATGAACTGGATTTCAACCAGTACCTACCTGTCGAAGGGGAGGAGTCTCTCAAGGACAGGCTTGAGGACGCCGCGTTAAATTCATTAATCAGATTAGTCAAGACTGTCTCCTCCTGTGGCTTAGGGATTCCCCCGAGCTATTCTTGAGAAATCCTTGCTGCCGTAAAATTCAGACTGGATGGGTGGGGTAAATTGGCTACGAAAATTGGGAACGTAAGTAATACCTATCGTGAACAATTTACTCAGGAAGATTTACTATGAATGACGCTTTCGCCAGTGCAGACCCGAGATACTACTCCGTGCAGCGGATCTGGGGCAATTGATGGGGGCCGACGCCTACGATCATCTGGCTTGTCCACGCGTATTTGACCTGCTTACCTCACCTCACCTCACCTCACCAGTATGGATCCCTCTGTCCCAATCAATAGTAATGGGTACTTTTTCGCAGAGCAGCTTGCCAAAGGCAAAAATCACTTTGATCCTTTTGCGGCGTTAGGATTGTTCCTCGATGACATTTTCTTGACCCAATATGGCGCTCAGCGATATTGCAAGCGAGTAGTGATTCGGCATGTGTTCGAACGCAATAGCGGGGCTGCCCAACTTACTGGTCCACGCGTGCCTCTGACAACATCGCCACTGGTATCGTAAAGTGGCACGAAAAGCATGATGTCTCAATGAAAGGCATATACCGCATTCATACAGACACACTCGAAGCAATTTCTCGCAGCGGCCAAGATGATGATGACGCCTTCAGGACCCGTCCAAGGATGGGCCCATTAACCCTTCAACATACGCTCACACAAGTCGATAGATACTTGTACGAAAATATGGAAACTGAATACCGCCGGGAAGAGCAAGGCCCCCTATCTCAATTATCATTACCGTTGCATGAATCGATTGGACGCATTCATCGAGGAAGAGAAGGTTCGTGTAAGTGATATCTCCCGTGGATGGAGACTGTTATGCTAACATGAAGGCAAGAAAGGGAAGATCCGACGTCAATTCCCAGGATAACGATGACAATTACGATTCATGCATCAGCCCCATTGCCCAGGGTATGTTTAGATTGAGCGTCATTATTGGAAGATAATATAATAAAAGAAAACAGAAAATGTTATGATGTGGCAATTGGGGGTAGTACTTGCCTGCTGGCAGGGCGCAAGTGCTGCCACCCTGTACAGCTAAAACTTACACACGCGGGGAAAAGGTTATTCAATCTAGCAGAGGTTTGTACAAGTACGGTATGTGGAACATCATATCACCCCAATCTTTGGCTGACCTTGAGGAGATTACTCCGACGACGGGTTCCCATTCTATCAAACGGTACCACACGAAAGACATACTCCTCTATCACGAAAGGAGACCTGTCGTCTCTGCCGAAGTACACCTAATAACTCAATTAGTGAATCGTAAGTACGGACGGTGCAGCAGAGTCCTTGTGCTCTGCTGCTAGTTCTACCACCACGCCGTAACAGCATCGGTTACCTAAGCAGCCCTTGGGCTCCAGTTTCCTTCCCCTTTGATTGTCTAGACGGCTGGTTGGGACCGGATTGATAGCCACCTATCTGATCGAGCATTATAAGCTCAGCCAGTTCATAATATTTCAGCATACATCGGAAACGGTGCGGTTCGTGGGAACTGACTCTAGCAATTTCGATAGTCGACGATCTAGTGCGTGTGCCAAAGGGTATTGAGAGTTAGTTGAGAGTTAGTTGGAGAAACTATGGATATATCTATGACTCGAGTCAGACACTGTCTTACCCAACATATGTTGGATTTGCGGACGTGTGAGTTGAATTTTCATTACATCACCACCGCGGGAGGAACAATCGAAGCCCAAAACCCCGAAGAAGGCATCAGAGATAAACATCTGCGGTTTCCTTATATGCCGTAAATTCGGATTTCTACACAAATACGCATTGCTGTACCTACAAGACGAGCTCGTTGAGATGCAGGAGCATTTGGAAAGACTTGACAGGTGGAGGTTTAGTGACGGTGATACAAAGAAGCTCGTATCACGACGTAGAGACCGTGGTCTTGGTCATTACATCTGCCACCATGCCTGGTCAAGGAAACTCACACTTTCCGCCTGAGCGTCACATTGCCGGACTTACACTAGGAGATACAGTTTGCAAACTAACACTAGCTGAGCTAGAGACGGAAAATACAAAAATGATTCTCTCCAAGAAGATAAGAAGAGTAGTTGGGTATATTAACTTAAAGATTGTCAAGAGAAGGCTACTACTCTTTGCCAGCTCCCTGCTGTGGCAACATTCCAAGGTGGAAGTCAAGGTCCAGATCAGAAAAGGTAACATGGACTGAAGAAGTCCCCGGCCTCACCAATACTGGCAACCTCAGGAGGCCAAAAAAAATGTCTCGTGATGAGAGGCGGCTACATTGGTCATCAGGCATCCTTTCCACAGCCTTAAAAGGTCCCACTTCCAAACGCAGGAAACTGTCCTTAGATTTCTCCTCGCTCATCATCACCATCACACTTTTATTATCATCATCACAATTCTTATCTTCGCTCGGATTATCTATCGAGAAGCAAACAGACACATCTAACGCCGAGCGGTACTGTCTCTGGGTGCGGTTCTGGAAAATTTCATCCAATGTCTTTCACCCCCGAGGCGGCGTACATGAGGTCCGCAGCATAAGAGTACAGCTTCTCAACGAGAACAAGGGATACATATTGGTGTTCGTGCTGTGATCGCTATAGCACACTGCTTCGGCTGGAAGCATTATAGAGGTAAGGCACCCACTCAGGCTGTCTGGAAATCGCATAGCTACACGCCAATTGATGGATAGAGTCCTACTGACTCTCGAAGGCTGGTGGCTTACCATCGTAAAATCGGTGGTGTCGCTCACCACGTACAGCTGAGAGTGGGTATGAGGGAGAGGAGAGGTGCTGGAGAAAGGTGTTGCTACTGCACCTTTCCATGTGGCCCTTTTGACCAACATGCCTACCGAACTATTTCGTACAATTCTTTCCGAGGTTGTTGAAGCAAAGCCAGTGCTACCTGATTTCAACAAGTGGACGGACGCCAGGCTGCGCCTCGCGGCGCGTAAGGAGTTGAGGAGACGCCAAAATCTAAGACTATGTCTTCAAGCTACAAGAGCTATCCGTCATACTGTAATTGATCTATACTATTGGAAAGCGTCCTTCGTCTTCATGGACTTGGACGAGCTAAGAATTTGGATCGAGCTCATACCAGCGGAAGCCAAAAACCACCCAATTTCAATTGAAGTGGGACTTTGGGGGACAGCACCGGCTAGCGGAAAGCCTCATTCCTTTTGTTGCAGATGCTCGAAAGAATTCCTTTGCGGATTGGGGTAGTTGCTTGTCTAGAAGCAAGAAAACTCAATCCTGCAAGTCCAGTCACCATACAAGTGGCGCCCTATTGTGGACCCTCTGGTTGACTATTGCCAACATGGCCGCAATTCTCATGGCAAGACCGAGATGAACATTGGCTTGATGGAAAAATCTTCGCTTCGCTATCGAGAGCGAGGGCGTGAAACTGACTACGCAGCCCTCTGGGCTGTTTAAGTAACCGAAAGCCAATGATGTGATTGAGGATAGTACGGCATCGCATCCTGATGTATGACTGCGCCCTTGTCTTTATGACGAAACCGAAGAAGAAGCATATATTGCTCATAGCCGAGTGAAATCATTAGGAAAGGAAACTTCTTCGACGTCTTATTCTTTATGGTGGCATGAACGACATCCTTCAATTGAAGGACTTCTTCGAACTAATTGGTGCGTTGAATCGGGCGAAGATCAGGCACATCAAGATTGAGATCGACGTGCATTCAGTGTTTCTCGGATATGTTCTTATCCCTTCTCACTACACCGGCTACTCCGCCTACGCAATGGAGCAAAACAGCACGTGATTCCAGCCATCAGACTGGAATTAAAACGTCATATCCTGTGCCTCTTGGAGTTCGATGTGGTTGGCATCCGAGCGATTCACAAGTCGACAGATCAAAGTCTGTCGTCACCCACAGTAATGGACGCAAAATACAAGCCCATCTCAGCCCATACCTACAAGACCATAGAAGCCGAGATCAGGTCCATAATCCTACCGAAGAGATTAGATCCACTCACTATCACTGCCAAAGATATTCGCAACGCGTTATCAATCAAGCGAAAGCGGTCAGCAACGCCAATGAGAGAGAAGACCGACGATAATGAAGAACCTCGATAGAAACTAGTCGCACTCAGCCTTGATAGTATTTCGCTTATCATGATCTCCACGTGTCGCGAGGATATTCCATCGATGCTATTCCCTTTTGAATGCCGTGAAATCTGCACCAGAGTCATCCCAGAGAGCGATAATGCAGGACTCATCAAAGCTGACTATCAAAAATACAGCGAGATCATCACTATCGAGGGACTGCTTAAAGATGAGACTGACCAAGTATATGGGTACTTCCCAGGAACGCTTGTCTGGAGAGAGATCATGTCGGAATTCTTATTTCGAAGCTCGTTAATTGCGCAATACAAACACGACCCTCACTTTGCTCGGCAGTCGTTTGCCTCTTTACAATTCCAGGTTCACAGCCCGTTGTAGACTCGTTATGACTCCCACTGGTCAGTTCAGGTTAACCTGTTGGACTGTATTATCTACACCTTGTGACTGACAATTCTCCTATGTTAGTTGCTGAGAAATTCTTGCGCGAAGACCACCTGAAACTCAACTGGCGAGATCTTCCATCGGGGTCAGATATTCTGGGAACATTACAAAAGCTCCTGGCAACGATAGACTCGACTGGTGAGCTGCGTATGGAGCTCGCGATGTCTAAGACCAAAAGTATCATTTCACTGGTGGAGATCTCCATGAATAATGAGAAGGCCATTATTTGCTTTAGTAAACTGACAGTCAAACGATTTAACAGCAAGAAAGTGAGTATCTTCCCCACCTTAGGGTGATTGTGGGAAAGGTTGTGACTAAGATACCGCAGTCGCGCAATCCGACGATCATGAGAGCATAATGGAAATTGGATATGCGAACATAAAGCACTTGGAGTAGCTTTCATACATCTTGAATAAATCCAAAGATGGAGTTTTTTGCTAGCCTGACGACAACGGGGGCCGCATAGCTAGCTGCTTCACTCACGGACAGAAGCCACATCTCTCAAATTAACCGACGGAAAGTCTTATTGAGACCATCCTCTGATGTGTTGAAAGGGCATAGATCCCTCTCCACTAAAGAAAGCAGGCGTTGTAGGGTTACCACATCATAGCTGGATGAGTACTTCCTGTCGCTTCGGACATACCACACTGATAACGTGTCCAGTCTTACGCTATTTGTGCTTTAGTAATATGTTCTTTAGGCTTTTTTCTCTTGTCATGTCTTTGTGGAACGTCGCATGGGTAGAGCGTTTGAAGCTCTGCAGCATACAGCAGATTATGAGGATACTGAATCACCGGCGCAGTTCCAACTGCCGGTTGATCCCATGTGGCAATTGGGGTACATGGGGTACTGCATATAACCCCCCTATCAACCCGACCAGTGTATGCACATGCCTCCTGGCGGGCACAAATGCTGCCACCCTATCCAACCACGGTTTACGCACAACGACAATAGACTCTGTCATCTAACGGAGGTTTGTATACCTGAGGTATGTGCTTGCTAGACTGTTTCTAAAAAGAACGATAAGAATCAACCCAGAGAACTCAACGTACCCGCAGACACCATTCAAGATGAACCTTAGGTACAGCGGCTATGATAGCAGATGGCATGAATTTGATCCAGCCATCACGTTTCAGAAGTTCCTTCTGATCAAATTCCAGTCTTGAGGCTCAATTTAAAGAGCCCGAAAATAGAACACATGGTAAAACCTCAACAGTCGACATACCATCGCCTGACCTCACACTCCAGGTCCGCGCCTACTATAAAGCGCACGAAGAGTGTGCGACGACAATCTGACCCGGAAGCGTGTCCGATGATCAGGGGGGACCCACTTAGGGTCGTATTGACCCCCTAACGCACCGGCGATTACGGATCGCCACACTGACACCCGCCCTGAAATCCGCGCCAGAAAAAAACACAGTAAAGCAGCTTGAAAAGTGGTTCTATCACTACGCCGACTCTAGTGTATCTATGCTGTTCAAGTGCTTAACCCAGCTAGGCACCGCCGTACACCGCCTTGCAATGGCGCAAACATTGGCTAACCACTCACCAAAGCTCAGCTGGCTAGCTGGCTTCTTAGCCAAACGTTGCATAATGGAGAAGCGGAAGGTCCTAATTTTGTATTACTAGCTATGTACGGAACAATAAGTGGAGGCTTCTATCAAATCTAGGGTTCTGCGTGCTAACTATTCAATCATCACACACACTGCATGATCGGGATCGAACTAGACAAATGTTCAACAATCCCAACGACCCGAATAAAGTTCTCATTACGAGCATCCGAATTAGTTCATCCTCCGTCAATTTACATCATAGCTGCTCCGACGTGATCTTCATTGACATACCACCCAACTGTTCCAAAATACAGCAGGCCATAGGCCAGGTCTACCGCCTCAGTCAATCACATACCGTCAATGCGTACCCTTTTATATTTGATTTTACGTTTAATCAGGTCCTTCAGGCATGATCCGCCTGAAAGATAATAGGCCAACTGGTCGCCTAAGCCAATGTTACCCTAACGAGGGACGACGTGACGGCCTGACGTGCCCAGTGTGAGGAGGGAGAAACCCCCCTAGATGAACAAAGTTGTTCTACAAGTAATCCGATTCCGGCATGTCAATGCTGTTCAAGAGCCTGATGCAGCCAGGCATTGCGGGACACAGCGACCCAATCATAACGGCGGAGACCATGGTCAATCATTCGCCGAAGCTGGGTTGGCTTGCCGGGTACCTGGCCAAACGCTGCATCCTTGGGAAGCGCAAGGTGCTCATCTTCTGTCATTGGCCTTTTACCGAACAGGAAGTCGAGACCTTCTTAAAGAGTCTTCAGTTTCGAGTACTTGCGACGCGGTCATCGCATACCTTCTTTGAACGCAATCGTAGCCACCGTTGGTTCAACGATCCAAAGGACGATGGCGAAGTCCTCGTTACCAGCATCCATACTGATGACGGACTTGCAGTTTTGTATTGTGCACGAGAGTTGGTGCAACGAGAATACCATGAGATCGACCTCTTGTATGGTTGGACGAAGCATCCAATCTTTACACAGCGCTCCGGGTCATTCATTCTAATTGACTTTAGGACCCGATTGTCTTGGTCGGAAGGAGCCAATAGCGTAAAATCCGCGAAGAAATGCCAGCGGGTTTCCTGGGAAATTTGACTTCATGTCCAAGGTACAGAAGTTGATCATAAGGAGTGTATTTCCTTTGTCCGAAGTAGAAGTTTTTCTTATGCCAGCAATTTTTCAACCCGCTTTCAGTGTCTGAAAGTATTAGGAAAGGGTAGTGAATCTGCTATCGCGGCAGAGAGAACCCGCAGGCAAGTTCTTCTTAGAACGGCAGGGTACACCATAGAAGTTCCTATGTATCCTATGGGGTTAAAAGCGAGTTTTCAAGAAACAAAGGTTCCTGCAATAAGCGACCCTGATTCTCTTCTCAATTATCTTGAGCTGTGTCGGTGAAAAGGGTATCAGTTAACACGTGTCTGGACCTACAAGGAATGTGCTAGCATGTACACATCATTGAGTCCACCACCAATCTTGGGAATCATCAACCAAGCTCTAATAGGGAGGGGCCATAAATTAGGAAGTCCCAGCGACGTTGTGTACATATCTGGACATAACAAAAAGGGTTCTTGCAAAAAGCAAACCTGTTCTTCGAGTTATCAAGGTCTTCTCCAGTAAGTGACACTCTGGAAAACCTTACAATCGCCGCAACATTGAGAAAGCTATTCCTGAGGCCGCTGCGACACTAAATCGTATGGAAGCGCGTCGAATGGGACCAGTACAGCTATCAATACGTTAACCTGTCCAGCTTTCTCGAACCCTTTCGACAGCGAGTATGATGCGACTCGCCGGGTTCAGAAGCCGAAACAAACAAAGACTTCTTACTTAGTGCAGGCAGTCCTGACGTGGAAATACACACATGTGCCAATTGCCAAGACAAGTAAGGCTGCGATCAAGGCCCTTTACTCAAGAACCCTTCAAAAAATAAGAATGACGGCGATGGAAAGAAGAGACCGCAAAACACCTCTGGCGCAGGATTTCAACGCACATTCATTAACAATCTCTCTGTCGCGGGACACCGACCCCTTCCATTTTACACACTCGATTCACTAACCCTCTGCTCCACAGCACGCCCTTCCCGCGCCCCCTCAACCCCTGCTAAATTCCTTAAGGTCCATGGGCCTTAATACGCTTGAACAAGCCATTGTGGCTAAGACGTCGGCCTGCTCTCACATCCGTCAAGCAGTCTTCCGTTTCCGCACATCTCGAATCAAGCGATTTGCTTGGGAAATGCATTCACAGGCCGCCTGAAATGCGTCAGTATTATTAAATGCACGCGAAAAGCCGTACCTATGGGGTAGCAAGAGAAGTGTTTGCGAATACATTGCTCGCACATAGGCAGCATGTAGGACTCTCTTGGTCTCTATTGATAGATGGCTTGTATCACCCACGACCCAAGCCTGGTTCGAAGTCAGCAGAGGTGAAAACGATCAGTTACCAGCAGAAAGAATGTTTATTCCTTTTGCTTATTTTGCGTACACAGCTCAATCAATTACGAAGCCAGATGCCTGTTCTATTTTTTGGAGGAGATTTGGAGAATTGGATCAGAGCCGCTGAAGAGCAACCACTCGCGCACGCCTGTAGGCTCTTCAGCTAGTTCCATCTTGGTCTGGAGTTGTACTCCATTGCTGTTAAGGGAGACATGTACCCAGTAATAGTAAGCCGCTAAATATGTCGTTAGAGATGGCGCAGAAAGAGAATCTACCACCTCCATGGGGTTTGTGTGATCTGGCGGCGCAGATCTTTAGTAAGAGGTGGGAAATCGAAAGCTACTGCGTGGAAAGTCTTGCACGTACAGGACGTGCCGAGAGAAGGGGTCTGCGGAGCAGCCTTGTGGAAGACGATACGGATGAAGGGGGTGTCGCTGGGTTTTCTCAGACGGGAAATACAAATTTTGGGTTCGCGCCAGTATTAGATAAGTTCATCGATCGCTCATGGAGAGTTGTTTAGGTCTTAAGCGATGGTTTTGTAATCTACTGGCGGTCAAGGGCATAGCAGGGCCATTTCAGAATTCAGCATACTTTACGGATGACTCGGCGGAATTATACAGCGCCATCCACGTCCGACCGTGACCACGCTTATAACCTACAACTCGTGGGTCTAACTAGACGAGTACCTGGATCCCTGTTGCTGGTTCTTTTTGGGATGCATGGTCCTAGCTGTGTTCGTTCCACTCAAGTTGTGTTAACCCTTCAACAGCTTGAGACACCGCCGACTCGGGCACAGTATATGGGCGCATGCGTTCTGGTTGGAGAACTTGAAGAGCGATTTGAGGATACCAAGAGACTATAATTCGCTTTCGATAATATCCGCAACAGTATGTATCCATCGGACATCGCTGGAAATACCAAGCCAATCGCCTGCGGAGCTAGGAGGCATATTCAAAGTCCTGACAAGTGAGGATTAGGAAGCCGAGTCTCGTCATCGGTATGCCTATAAGTGCAAGTCAGCAAACGAGAAGACGGAGAGATAGGGTACCAGAAGCCCACGACATCGTCAGTGGGAGCTGGTATGTGAAAGAGCCAGCCGAGAGGGTATTAGACAGATCATCAGCTTTCCGCCAATCAACACGCCAGAGAAGAACGTTGCCATCGTGAGTTCATGGAGACGATGGCCGCTCAAGAGCGTCGAGAGGTTGCTCGCGTCGCAGATGCTGCCCGCCAGGAGGCTGTTCACGCTGTTCAAGTGGAGTGTGATCGGACGCTTGCGTCAGCGTCTACCCTATACAACGATGATCACACATCACGACTTTGACAGATTGAACGGCTGATTGGAAGACCATGCATCGATATGGGAAGCTTGGACCTATCAAGAGGCTTTAATGATATCTATTTCGACACTGCCTTTCTCATTCTTAGAGTCGAAGGAGTGATAGGTATGCAACCACAAGTTCTTCTCCGAGCCATTTTCTGAGCGCCTGCTTCAGAAGGAAGTTCATATCGAGCCCTACTGAAACCATTCCTACTTGGAAAAGAGAATATGGAGACTCTTCGCCTGAATTGTACCGGTCTGGAAGGGGGCAAAAAAGACGCTGACGATCAACAACATGGCGGGTTTGCTTAAAGTGATCATACTCCTACAGACAATGACCTTCCAATAGTATGGCGGGCCTGGCTTTCTTTGATAGCACCACACCGTGCTAGATTGCATGCTATTCACATCTATCTAATCATGCTTCGCACAAGGTTGGAGGGATTAGCCACTACAAAAACCAGCTCTTGCGCGGAAGAAGTCATCGAGATCTGTGAAACTGCTATGAAATTTTTTTTTGAGTTATTGACTCCATGATGGATATCATCAATACTGTATTGAATATCATCGCGACACTGTTACCCGCATAGCCTCATCTCTACGTCCAGGACGTAGAGCAAAAGACAGTCCTTGACTCTGCTAAGCTCCAAATTTTCTACGACAGTGAGTCTCTAAATGTGTGCTCTACATTCAGACCACGATAGCATTCGGTCAGAAACAAATAGGAACGGCTACAGCAGCAAACGACTGATGTGGATTGAGGATATGCCTTACGAGTCAGTAGAAAATGTCGCCCTGGGCAGCGGATGTATCTGTTAAGGCGACTAAGCTTATCTGCAAAAGAGTGAAGTCTATAGATTATCAGAGATCGAGAGAAGGCAATTATCTTTTGCCAACTACCTGCGGTAGCGACATTTCTCTTCGCGATCTTTCGTTACGCTTTGCCATAAATGCTTGAGTGTGCAGAAGTAATTCTGCCATCTTGAACACCTTGCACACTAAGCCCAAAAAGTCCTCCGCAAAGTGGTGGATTGAACATAGCATAGGCCAAAGGATTGAGGAAGATGAGCAAGTGGAGAAGAGTGAAAAGATGAGAATGAGTTGTTTGGATGCTTCCTTCCCTTTGTGGCCCGCTCGCCTAGACGGGTTGATAGGACTAGTAAACCCTTAGAACCTATCAAAGAGGATACCCTCTCAAAAGCGTGGACCGATATCAGATTCGCCAGATCATGGCACGCTTGTAAGTCTGTTGTAACGGTTATGGAGAATTCCTTCATTCATATCACTCCGATGCAGAGAGACAACAGATCAACGATGAAATAGTGCTTTTGAATCAGAAGAAAAACAGTGAACGGGCCAATGAGATACTTGCAACGATCAATGATTTCATTTGCAAGCTCGATCCAAGCGGCGAGATCAACTTCTAGCTTTCCGATACATCTGTGAATATATTAGACTATGTGGTACACCTTTGTATCTTACTACTAGCGAGACTAACGGGCTTCTCAATTTAGAACTCAGGACGAGCCGACCGAAATTCATACGGTGTGTTGAGATATGGCTTTGGAAGACTCCGGAGAAGGCCACCTTGCTCAAAATCTTCAAGTTGTCTGACAGCCTTGAAGCTAAAATACAACGAATCGGTTCGAGCCTAGTATCTAACTGAATCACCGCTTGATATCTTGTTTATTCTTTTATAATGAGATAGATGAGAATACTAGATAGCTGAAGACCTCTTAAAGAACACCTTTGGTCAGCATTTTGAATTGGAAATCGAAAGAGACTAACTGCTTTACGATGTCCGGAGAAACGCATTGGTGGGTGTCGACGTCTAGAAGCGTTAGAATGTCGTACATCGGCACTGTGGGCATTCATCAGGCCCCAACAACACAAGCACTGCGGCGTACATACGCGCGTTGGCCTGCTCAAACTTCCGTGTTTGAGATCATGAAAATCTCCTCCTGCCTTCTCTTTAGCGACATTACAACATCTCGCCTACCTTCTAGTAATCTACGAAAAAGCAATCAGCACGCTGCACCCACCACACAAGCGAAAAAGCAACCCAGCTAGCTTGTTAGACTTACCAACAAACCTCGACAACTTCTCGGAAGCGTCGACGTACTCCATGGACGACTGATACAGAGATATATTCACCGATTCTAGCTTTATGGGTCCTCCGATACAGTTCCACCGAAGAAAAATTCAGTCCCGCTCTCCAAGCTACGGGTCGTCGTTCGCTATTTTATAATAAACGAAGCCCCGAAAGCCCAGCCAATCATCTTCTCCCAGAAGACCAAGAGCAATTTCGAAGCTACTTGTGCCAAGAGCTTTGCGCACCCTATAGCTGTGGGTGTAACACCACCCTTTGCAACCCAAATCCTGTTGTGTCCCTATACTTCAAACATTATATCCTAGGCAAAAAAAAAGTGTGATTCCAGTAATTATGCCGGCCACCTAGAGAGGTATGATATAGTACTCCCAAGCTCCATTTACCCCTATTAGACATGCCTGACCATATTTTAGGCATCGTTGGGAGACGTCGCGGGAGGGTCATCAGTGTCTACTCTCCCAACGCTGATCTTGAGCATGAAAGGCTCAATCGGTCTACGTCAAGACTCTCTGCGATGGAACCATCCCTGGTTTGAGAGATGGGTTTTGGTTGGTAGCCCACCCTAGGTCGCACACTCGTTCTAGCCATCTGAGTAAAGCACGGCTCACGCGATCATTCTGTGGTCAGCGGAACAAGAAGTCGGCCGCAGGGAGACGCAGGCGAAGTTAACTGAGTCTGTGAATAAGCATCAATGCCGTCAGGAAGTATGGGTGAAAAACGGCTCTGCGGAAAGAGACCAAGGAGGGAAGCGGCGACGCTAAAGGTAACGTATTAGCCTGCAACACACAATACCACCCTTCCTGATACGATTGTGAGACATGTATATACTAATCTGGTGCTAGCCAAGCGTAGCAAGAAGGGATTCCAAGCGTTGCCAGCCAATATCATAGCGGTCATCTCCAGGAAACTATGCCCCAGCCAGTTGACTAAGAGCGTTCTCCTTTGGCTAACCCTCTAACTCTTCGCTATTCAGACGCTACCCAACTCTTTCGCTCGTCTCAAGACACTCGCAAGACCTGCAAATAAATCGAGCCTCCAACGCCAACCCCCAAGAAGGCGAAATTACCCGCCGAAGATAGCAGCGCAGGTCCATGGCGGTAAATATTGCCTGCTCTCTAAGAGCACCTGCTCCTTAAGAACTGGCTGACTCAGTGGACAGTCATCCAAGAGGCTTGTAAGAAGAGCCGGGCGGGTCCCAGCCCGAAAGCCCAGAACGAAAACATAGTGGCGATTCCAGAGTCTTTGACGGTCTTAAAGGTGGATGTATAAAATCCGAGGATTGCAACAGGAGAATCTCCCTCAACGCTTTCTACACATACCATCAAGTCCACTCCGGATAAACTATGATAGAGAAGCTAGAAAAACTAAAGAAGTTAGAGAAAAGCAAGGACGGAAACTTGGGATAATCTGCTCGCGACTGAAACAATCACCACTCCTCATAACCTCTGCTCGCGAGGATCTAGCCACGCTGGATCTCTTACCGACAGACGAATGCCTCATATGTACAACTTCTTTTGCTGAGACACCAGGCGTGCCGTCATCATTCTGTTGCAGATATTCAGTGCGCATGCACAACAGGTGCAAGGACAAGTGTTTTTCAGGCACAACCCACGACGAAGAACATCCCCGCCACGGCATTCCCTGCCAGTCATGCAGGGATAACGACGTGTTGCATGGTCGTAGTCCTAATTTCTAGGGCGGAAGACGAAGGAGGCAGGAGTTTATAGAGAAGAACAAGATCGTCAAGTGCGAGTATGGGGGAAAGAAGAGGGACGGGGTAATGAAAGGACAAAGGGGAGATTACCATCATTATGGACGTGTAGCTCTAGGAAAATAGCCACAACACAAGCTCATCTCTGAACATGGCCTCTAACAACCAGGTGACACCCTATCGGACACAACAGAAGAAGCTCGCCCCTGTGCCAACTGCAGAGGAGATGCAGATGAGCAGCAACCATGCACCGGATGCATTGACGCTTTCCAACAATGCTGGCGGCGAACTACCCACAACCTGGTCTTGTAGTCTCCATTGTCAAATAGAATACGAGCCAGCCCATAAAGCTGCTTGCAGAGCAGCCGATGCTACGCCTTTGGCCATCCGCGGCTTGTCTCCATGAGGATGTCAGGGTGGGATACTCCCACCAAGCCGAGAGACACGAGCAGGGTACAACGGCTAGAGAGGTAGAATCCTATTTTCGGATGTCTGCATCCAATTTTCTTGATCAAGCAGCAAATCCTACCAGTATTCGCTTTTTCAACCCACAAGCCAGACTGCATTTCCAGTTCACACCCATTTATCATGTGAATCCAAAGGATCTGGCACCTCCTCCTTCTTTGATGGTATGCCGGCTAGGGGTTCTCTCAGCACTGCGACCCGCCCACATCCCTCAAGCGTTCCATTCAACATCGCAGTGTCCCCTCACGCCTCGCACCGTTGAATGAGAATTGGAATCTGGCCCCCCTCTAAGACGCCGCAACCTCGACGTCGCCACCAGCCGCTGGCAAGCTCTTCTGACCAGCCCTTCAAGACACGGAATAATGGTACCCTTATTACCCGTGAGGAAATTTAGGGCAAGAGACTCTCACTGCCTGCTGACCATAAGAGATATGGCAACGCGGCTAGCAAAATTTCGATCATTTCAAGAAAAGCGGGCACTTTGATCCCGCTCACATTCAGTTGGTACCAAAGCTTGATTTTCTGGCCTAAGATCATGAAGAATAAAAAGATGCTGATAGCCCACTATACAACATCTTCGGGACACAGCTATCGACCTCGCTTATGACTTGACAGATTGACAGTGGCATGAACGAGACCATGCCCACAAAACAGTACAAGTCCTTTGAGAGGCGCATCCTGTCGTGATGGGTTTCGGGAGCAGAATCTTGGTGTCTTCGCCAAGCGTGACATTCAGCAAGGCGAAAGGATCCTCTTTACCAGATCGATCTGGGCGGACTGTAAGACCCGGGTTGGAGATGACTGTTGTTCATCATGTTGCTGGAATGTCCCAGAAAATCTCGCCGTCCAAAGAACTGCCATCGCGGTTATACGACGATGGCTGCCTAGAAAGTTCGTAATAGACACTGTTGATAGATGGGCCACAATCCCAAGCTGCGACTACATTCCTCAAGAGTAGGTTCGGCTTGGTCACAGACGTACCGCATCTACGCCTCAATGTACACACAGGCGTATGCTTAAAATCCAAAATGATGAGTCGCAAGAACCCCCCGAATGGTTAGATTGGCCTGTAAATCATCGAGCCGGTACTCGAGCGTTGCTCCTGATGTGGGCGAAAACGAAATGTCATCCCACGTTGAAGACCTGTCAGAGATCGTGGCGCAATGTTGGTCATGTAATGAAGCTCACTCAACGCCTATTGTTTTGAAAGACTTCCTCAAGAGACTCCATCTTGTAGGCATCGTTCAGCTACTATTACTGTTGACGACCTGAGATCGCTACCAACGACCTTATATTGCCATCTACCCACACGAGCATAGTTCTTAAAGTGCTTTTGCAGGCACTGTGGCAAGTATCGTGTTCAATTCCAGATATATTTTCGTCGAATGACCGGGGGCAATCGGTCCAACTTAAATCCATCAACGGTGGCAGTCCAGCAATCTGTATCAAAACGATGAGCAGAGGATCGCTGGAGGTACTTCGAGTGAGCATCGACAAATCCGGTCACGGGTCAGCTGTCAGCAGAGACGCCGAATCATCGACCAGGGGATACGAGCATCATAGTCATATATTAAATAGCAATTGATATCTTCCGAGCTTTCTTCCGTGTAGCTGATTCTTTTCCCGTCCGAGTGATTTGGACGCATTGCGCATGACGGGCTAAGACAAGTGACTGTAGACACATAGTAGCTACAGTATCTTGATAGCATAGTCATATAGGGCTTACGAGCGTTAAGCTACGACGCATTGGCAATGATGTGATAGAGGTAGATAAAGAATGGAGAGTCGTGTGTCAAACCTCTAAATCCTTGTTGCCAAGCAAAAACTGCCGATTTCTCCGATTGGCTGCTTCTGCCACGTCGGTTGTACGACGACATCTCATTCCCAAATTCTGATTGCCTCTGCATTCTATTCAGTCGACAAATCCAGGTCTTCATCGTATCCAGAATGCGAGTAAGTGCAAACGTATGGCCTCGAATTTGCGTTGGTTCCCGTTGTCCGCACAAGGAGGTAATGTAAAGGCTCAAGACAAATAAGCCATCAAAGGGACATTCTGGCAGGCCCATTCAAAAACAACCTACTAGGAGATTGTGTTTGGGTCACAAATGACAGCGTATTGACAGCTCTGAATGATTGAAATTTCCTTGACATTAGGGTTCGAGATTTGACCTTACCTGAATAATTGCGTACGGTGCTTGGTCACAAGCTGTTCGAACAAATTGTCGGCTGGTGATTGATTTTCTTGGTGTGGTTGGACAAATGTGGCCCTGCATCTAGAGTTTGAGGCAACTAGATAAGGGCGGTCATTTCTCGAATAGCCGGAGAGATCCCACTTTGACCAACATCGTTCATGCCACCTAACTTCAGCAATGGATGCTAATGTAAAGCTTCTGGACGGTGTAGTACTTCGAAACCCTTTCTATACCATCCAGGTCATCGAAAGACTCATTCAACTCACTTCTCACAGCCACACGCCTGTATCGTCTTGTCCACCCCTGTCTCATCCCAAATACGAGTACATGATGGCATACCAAGTTACCCTTCGCACCGATGACTGAAGAGTAGCGAGCATGATATTCTTAGCGCTGAAGTGGTTCCTCCGTCTCATTTCGCGGACCAATTCATATCCATGGCCCTGTATAATTTCTTTGCGATGATGAATAAGCCTTACTCAAGCAGCTGCATTGATGGCCTTGAAGATGACTTTTGAGGTAATAGGACGTCAATACTAATATCTGGTTGTCGGTATTTGATGAAGCCAAGCTGATTGACGGGGCCAGTGTTGTACAGCTCGCTTACTGCTCAAATGCTAACGAATAAATCGAATATGTATGGAGCGCTCCGAGTTGGTGTTGAGAATGAATTGGGAGAATACGCAGGTGCCTTGCTTGAGTTTGCGTTTACTTTGGTAGGATTCTAGATTACATTCACAGTCAGCTCGAAGTGTACTTAAAATGACGTGTCGAATCCTCTAGCACGATACAGTGTGCACAGTTCTTATTGTGCTCAGCGCTATGTCTCGGCTTGTCTGGCTCGTTGGTGTTATTAAGACCAGGGCTGTTTGAAGGATGAGTAAGGTAATGACGGCTCGGAGGCCATGGCGAGCGACATGCGAACACTGAGGAAATTTGCATGCTTCTTGGAAAGGGAATTGTCACACACCAGCAACTCTGAGCGGAGTGGACGGAGCGCCGAAGGATAGCCGTGGAAAAATGTTCTGCGTGCATTAACGAGCACGATAAAAGTGTGCATGCCGGCAAGCTTCTATGAGCAGGAGTCGAGGATTCTGGCTAGTGTCAACGATTTTAGGATATAATTCTGTTAACTCCTCCTCTTTCATTCTGGGCGCGTGGTCGAGTGGGTAACACAGCCACTTCTAACGCTAACTTACATTACAGGCATTTCTTAAATGCTAAATACGCTACCACGCTAACCGCTACGGTACTCTTCAGTACCGTTTCTACACGCTAACACCACAGTACTCTCTAGTACTGTTCAACGGCCACGGTACTCTCCAGTACCACTTCTGTACGTACAGACTACACGCTACACGCTACACGCTACCAACCTAAGTGTAAGTCTTCCTCCTCCTCCTCCTCCTCCTCCTTCTTCACAACGCCACGCGCCCAGAGTCTCCTTTTTTTGCTTTTTTGGTACTTCTTCGTGCTCGGTGAGAGGTATGCCTTATTTTCTAACCTGAAGTTACTGCCACTGCCATACCCAATATCGTAGTGCTATTCCGGGGTTGGTTGGTCTATCCTTGATTAGTCGGCCGTGGTCTGCGTGACTGCGGTCTTTAATCTGTAGTGTAATCCTTGTGTACCAAAACAAAGTGAATGGTACGGTGTTGTCCAATTAAACACATATTATGAAACAAGGTCGATCTAGAGAGCTGCCTGCTGTGATCGAATTGCGGAAGATAGGTTCGATTCCATCAGTATGATTTTTCTTGGTATTTTTTCTTGACATACCTCTTGCTTCTTTCGGCTAATAACTTAGCTATGGTGCTTCCAGGCGTCTGACACGCTCGTCAATATGATCTTATCGAAAAGATGCAGTTCGTGTTGAGCGAGCAGGTCGTCGTTAACGGTTCCGCCCAAATCTAAAAGTGATGTCGCCGCTCCTTCTCTTCGGCCTATTGTTGTCATCAATTGACTTTGAACAGCTCATTAATGTGAGCGTCAACACCTATTGCGCTTTTCACCGGCAGACGTAAGGTATTAGGCAACTGCTTTGTAGCCTTAGATGCAGGCTCATGGTGACAATGCTGGCAACTGTGCCTGCCTTCAAGAGCCTCTGCTTATCACAAGATGGGAAGGTACTTACGACTCCGTTACTATATCCCACCGCGGCTACATAGATCCAGTAATATTACTCTTACATGTCCATAGTCATTGCTACGAGATTGGAGTACACATTTGTTACCTAGCACGTGATTAAGTAATCTCGAGAGCACAGGAAATGCCTGAGTCGCCGTATTACGCTCCCGGAGAGTCCGGCCTTTATGGGAATAGACTCCCTCATCTGAGTACAGGAGACTCGGTAAGCGCGGACAGGCAGCTCTCCAGCAAGTCTGCTAATGCTCTAGTACCACAGTCTACAGCAGAAGCAGACTCGCCGGCAAACCAGGGCTCTACAGGTTCTCCAGGTAATTCGGACGGAGCAAAGACACACTTCCCTCATCGACAGAGAGCAGATTCACAGCCATCAGCCCCTATTGCTTCTCATGATACGTTTTATCCGGGATGCATCCACATCAAAGTAGATTCTAACACTGTAGCGCTTTGGCACCCCGATGCCCAGAAGCGAGAGCCCACCAGCGTTGCTCCCAAGGCTAGAACGTTGCAGCCAACAACTCCAGGCTCTCAGGTGCAGGCCTATCCCGGGTATTATCAGCAGCTAGGGATTATCCCCATCACAGCCGACAGTCACCCCAACACAACCTTATGTTGGAACCTCAACTCACCCGAAGGAGAGTATACCAAAGTCGCATCGAACGCCGAAGATGGACCTCCAACGTCTTCCAAAGAAAATCAACTCCTCTCATGCTCCCCTTCCATTTCCCCAACCAGAAGCGATGCCTACGCCTCCGCTTTCCCCATCCGCCGGAGCTGCCCAACCTCCCCTACCTCTCCCAAACGTACACGCCTGCGCGCACAACTAGCCTCTGCCCGCCAACGACGCAAGTCACTCGACTGCGACATAGCGCGCCTAAGTACGGCGTTAGGGGTCGAAGAACCTCATGAATGTGGTCAATGGGCTGCGCTACAAGGGCGTCTGGAATCCCAATTGCAGGCGGCTCAGCGGCAGAGGGAGGGTTTGGTGGCGAGAAGGGGAAAGACAGAGGCATTGGACGCGAAGATTGAGGTGTTGAGGGAGGCTTTGGGTGAAACAGATGGCGATGGAGGGGATGTTAAAAGAAGAAGAATGAATGAGGGGATATTGATGGGCAGGATAGTAAAGAGAGAGGTAATAGGAGAGCCAGCGCGAGAAGGTTGATATACCGTAAGGCTGAAGAAGTGGAGAAGACCGATAAGAAAGAGGACACATAATCATACGGGACACTGGCCATGTCGAAGGCCTATCAGTCGTTCCCTGTATACATTCACGTTATTGTCACTGTCGTAAATGAATAGAAACAACGTGGATCGTTCCACGATGGAATTGCTCGTGACCCTGCCGTTTTGTACAGCTTTTACTTGCAGCATGATATTGTTAGGACAAAGCCAATCGAACTATGAGCATCCTGAAACAGGCCAATCCGTTGCAGAAGCTCCGGCACTTGCACATTATCAGTCTCACTTGGTTCATCGAGCCCACTTATCTTGTCCAGGCATCCTTTTTAGGGGTGCGCTTCTAGGGCTGAATGCTTGGCATGCAAAGACCATTAGCGCAGATCAAGATTTTCAGGGTTGGTCTCTGTAAGGCTGGTGGCGTAGACGGCGAGCTCACTCAGCTGGTGGTGTGATAGGTGAGCAGATATTTAGACGGCAGAGCTCACTCGGTTTGGGGGCTGCCACTAGATAATGGACTGTCGGCAGTCAGCTCACCCAAGGCGCCTTTTCTACAAGTCAGAAGCCAAGCTTTTGAGCCTAACGCCCCCCAACCTTGTGTCCAGCGATCATTATCCGCAAATGGTTTGGTGAGCCTTCTTGCCGAACACACTTTGCGCAATAGAATCTTCCTTCAGCTCATTTGCGGATCTCGGTGTCGCGTGTGATGTCAGCAGCTTGCAGTTATCGACTGTCAAACTAGCAGTAGCCCATTACAATTGTCGACCGATCCAACCATGTTCTGGCTAGCGGGTGTTGGTCTTGGCATGTCATTGGATACATAGCCTTCTTCAGCTCCTCGTCAAGATCCTTCTTCGGTCTATTTCCTCATCCGACTCTTCAGCACCGCTCTCTAGATCCCTGTGATCATGGTTCGGTTGAGGACGGATGCACAGTTGCGCCCCCATTTGCATCCAGAATGCAGTCTCTCTGCGTCTATGGAACAATAGTGCGGTTTCGACGCACCAACAGAGGTTCTGGCTTGCAGAAAGACGTGCCGCCCCCTTTTCTTGATACTGCAGGGTAAGGAAACATAATCAGAGTGGCCCGTGACCGTTGACGAACAGGAGCCCATGGCTTGAAATCGCCAGTCCTGCGCAATCAATTGGTTATAGCACAATTTGGGGTCCAGAATGTGGTGTGCATGGAGTTGAGTGGGTGTGAGGTATCAGCCTCAACTTGTACCTCTGTACTTTCTTGTTAAAGCCTTGTCTGTCTGACCATCCCTTGTAGTTCTCCAAATTCCCCTGCACACCTTGTAATTCTAACGATATCTCCGGATGGCTGAACAGACTGAAACCCCTGGCGAGAAAAAAAAGTCTTGGTTCCAGGCGCATATCCACTCACGGATATGGCACGCAACTCACAGCCAGTGGCCTTTCGCAACCGCTGAAAACCAATCCTTTTTCCATAAAATGATGCCTCTGCTAGCATTGATCCCGACAACGGTTCTTTCTTCGGTGCTTTTATACGGCATCGGTCGGCCTCCATTCAAAGATAACGAGTTCTACAATTTCGTTAATGACCAACGAGCCACAACCCAGGCTGTCCTAAATTTTCTGACCACTATATTCGGCGTGTGGAATTTGTTCGTCCTGAAATCAGTAATCAATTTTTCTACCAGAAATCGACTCAAGGCATCAGAACACTCTCCGAGCAGCATACAGTTGAGATGGTGGAAGGCTCTTGCTGCATACAAATTTGATTGGTCTTTGCCATGGAAGTACTCATTTTCCATGTTCTTAGTCTGGGCCCTTGCCCTTCTTCCATCTTCCCTTTGGACAGGCGCTCTAACGCCTAACCTCGTGACACTCAATACTACTTTTCCTGTCACACTCCCGCAATATGTCTCCGATCCAGATGGGGCCTATTGGAATGCAACTTGGACACCAATAGGTAAGTGCACCAGAACATCGAGCCTCCACTTGGACACTAATGATGTTATCTGATAGCACCACACAAGGTTGTTCGAACACCTCGGGGAAGGTAAGAGCTCATCAGCAAGCCGCTTAGTCTGCTGTGACAAATTCGAAGCTGACAGACAAGTTTTTCATACACCCCAGCTTACGACCGGGGCGGCTCAATGATAAACACTGCGGCCGGCGTCATATCGGATAAGGATGGTCTCGGAACACGTCCACGAAGTGACAAGACTGGCTACACTTACAAACAAAGATCCTTCGGTGTCGGCTCATCTATGGGCCTGTTTACAGACTTTTCCGATTTCGTATACTATAATCATTCTACGACATTTGCGTATCAAGAGAAAGGGTACAATACAACCGTGCATTGCGCATTCAATGTCAGCTCAAAGTGGGGTATACTACCTGAAGTGGCCAGTGACCAAGGTTCAAACGATTTAGTCCCCAATGTATACCTCGCTGGGGGTGCCACGCCCGACGGTGGACTTGACTGGCAACTAGAATACAGTGCTGTATCCAACGCGAACGTCGTTTCCATCAATGCTCATCCAGACCTAGGATCAACTGGACATGCTACTGTTGTAATCACAACTGGAAGCGGCGCCTACTCATCCCTAAACCAATCCCAATGTAGCGTACAATTCATCCCCACGCTCTTCGACGTCAGCGTCGATCTATCCTCAAATGAGATCACAGTAACCAATGCTGGCACCGCCCCAGATATGGACCCAACAGCCCAGATAGGCCAAAGCTTCACAGCCTGGCACTGTCAATTCCTCCCCTCACTCGACAGCCTCAGCTCTGCCACGAACGATGTCTCCGGCTGCACAAACTACAGCACCCAGGGGCAGCCCGGCCTCGGCAATCTCGCAACTCGAGCCTTGCGCCAACTCAACGACCTCTCCACGCTCGACATATCTCTCCAAACTTCCAACCTCGGCGAAATGTTCCTTTCCCTTGTCGAAAACGAGATCCAATACGACGAGAACGAGCAATTTGAAATTCTCGACTTTGACCTGGAGAGCCCGGACACGAGCACCAACGCCACTACCATGGAATACAGCATAGAACAAGGCATCAAATCCCTTCTCAATGACTCCCTTCTCGCCTTCGCCAGCGCCCAACTTGTTCTAAACCATAATACCTCTTTTAACGTCATAAACGGCACGCTAGACATCGGCGCCGTACAAGTAGGCGAAAGTAGCTACGTCTATATTCTTTTCGCGTTCAATATCGTCCTCGTCCTCATCTTCATAGTAGCGATAGTGCTAACACACTTTTGGGCGCACCTACCTCTTTCCGATGACAATGTTGCAAAAAGTACAGATTCTCCTATCTCCATGGGTGGAGCTGGGAAGGGCGCAGGGGGAGCAGTTGTGACCATAGGGGTAGAAAGACAGGGGACATCGGAGAGCGAAACCGAAGATTAGGACAGGGGACACTTTGAAGGTGAAATCGCGGCATAATGAGGGCGGGAACGTGGAACTTGTTAGTGCGAGGGGCCGGGTTGAGAGTCTCGATAGCATCGTGGTAGAAAAATAACAGGGAAGCGTCGTCAAAACAAGCTTAGGCCGACCTCTTCCCAGCTACGCCAATGCCAACCAAACCAAACCCACAGTCCCAATTCCACCTCGAGGATGGTCACGCTCTTTTGTGCCGGCAAGCCTACCTAATCTCTAATCGCCGTTTTGGATCATTGCACCTTTTTGCGCCCTTCCCAAGCACTACAGCAACTAGCAATCTGAATCATTTTCCTCGTCCCTATATGTAGGATTGATATAACTCACTTCTCTCACCCAATCCCCTCATCCTGTTCACCGCTTCGAAAAAAGAATTTCAGCGCACGAGAACGGCTTTTTAGAAGGTTCATGGCTGTTAGTGGGATTTCTAAGCGGAAAGGAGAGTGTATTGAATGTTATGAGTGATGCTTGGTACGAGGGATTAATGTGAAGGGATGGGGGTGCTGAAGGGGTGATAGGGAGGTGGGGGCTAGGTGGAAGTGGAGGTGCGGGTGCGGGTGCAGGTACAGGTGCAGCCTAGGTGCAGATCTCTATATACCTTAAGGTACTCTTTCACTTTTTAACGGGTACTAGAGTTAATGTTATTGTAATCTCAGGGTGCAAGGTAAGCATTTTCGCTTGGGAGTGAGCCTCTTATTTCGAATCGGATTATGCAAGCTGCTGACATGATGTGAATTTATAGTATTTAGTTAGGCTTAATACCAGGTTGGCATTGGATCGATCTATGGTCTATGTCCCTATTTTTCCGCTCTTATTGCATTAGTGCTCATGAATGATAATGCGCTCAAATCCCCCTTTGCTACCTTATGCAAGGCTCGTCGTGCCTGAACTCCTCGCTGTAATCGAAGTCAGTAATACATGATTGCCATCATTCCGAATTAATTCCATCGCTGAAGTCAAATTGCTTGTCCATCATCTTCGTCGCATTAACGAACAGGAAGAACGTGGATTGTTCCGTGCCTGTCGAGTGCTCGGTTGAGATCTATGCAGGCTGAGCAGATTGATGCATGGATCCATCATTGCCCATGGCAGCTTGCAAGTCATCGTGAGACTGTCTCGGCGGTAATAATTCGGCTGATGTTCGATATTATTTGCAGGGACGGGATGCTCTCATTTCACATGTTCGTAGATCTTGTTCCATCCTTCATTTCCGATCATCATAACCCCCACTGGTGACGATCGCGGTCGCGATGGAGGTGGTAGGTGTTATCGAGGTTGCATTCCAGACTCTCCATGTCGTGTGCCACATCCCATCGTCATATGTCTTTGACGTTGTCGTGGAGTGAGTGCTATACGTTGTGATGGTTGAGGATGGGGGAAGAAGTCCAGATGGAGCTACCCAGCCTGCTTCTGCCGGAGCCGTAGTGATTATGGCGGGCTCCGCACCTGGTATGGTAGCCGGAGAGACTACCGCAGTGCGGCCAAGGCTCGAGACTGAAGTCGCGGTGGAGGTTAAGGTGGAGGTTTTGGTAGAGGTTGAGGATATGCAGTTCACACTTGATGAAGCAGTGAATGTTTCGGTGATGTAGCTGGTGGTGGGCGATGGAGATGGTTCATCAGCGTTGACAACTTGGTATGATATTGGGCCCGGTGATTGGGTGACGCTGACGTCGACAGTCTTTGCTGGTTCGGTTGTGGTGAGTATCGCTGTGGATGTGACTGTCTCGGTTGCAGGAGGTAGTGTGGCTGGAGGAGCGGTAACCGTCTCTGTCTGATCTGAGGTCTGTATTATTGTCGTGATGACTGGCGCATTAGCAGATGAGGATGCTGCTGCTGAGCCTCCATCGACAGCTACTACAGAGTAAGCAACACGTCTTCGGAGGGCAGGCTGTCTGGCCGGTGCTTGTGGTATCAGTGGAAAGGCATGGGAGATTAAGCTGAATGACGAGAGCGTGAATACTAGGAAGAGAGAATTGACTCGCATTGTTGAAATTATGTACAAAGATAGTCTTTAGCAAGTTCAGAGAGACAGAGGATAGGAGACTCTTTTAGCTTGCAATTGTGCGCAATATCTGAGGAGAGTGGGATTGCGTGGGGAGACAAATAGTTGCAGATCAAAAATCGGGGAGAAGAAAATTTCCTTCTATCAGGCGAGAGAGATTTACGATGGCTGGTCACCATGGTTGCCATGTTTAGATGTGTTTACGCGGAGGAGGCTGGGAAGCTGGGAAGCTGGGGAAATCATGGCGGGGCGGGAGATCGCCGCACCACGCTAGCTGGATCTCGGCTAGTTTAGATCTTATCAGATCTGCTCAGTGATAAGAATCTTCGAGCAAGGATTTGCGAGAATGGTTAGGTATGGCTGAGGCATACTGAACAAGTCTTGAGGCTTCTATATCGTTCTATTTATATACGGGAGATACATAGTTCTTACCGAAAGTCTTACCGAAAGGAATATCAACTCTTAGTTCATGCCATTCCCTTGGCTGATAAGCGTTACAAAACCAAGGAAACCGTATGTAATATGCCACTGACGCAACATAGTAAAAATGGAAACCATGTTCAAGACCTTTGCACAACCATATGCGACCTCAGATACTCTGTAAATCCTTTCTCGATGCTCGCAGAAAAGTTCACAAAGAAGGCCATTGCTTTCGAGCCAGGGATCGGGCAATGTTCGAGCAATGCCTTGACGTTCAAAACCTGAAGTCCTCTGATCGCCGTAACCTGCTTAACCCACTCCATGTCGTCCTCACATTCCTGGAGCCCTGATATAATCGCAAAATCTGCTTTGGTGTAGGTGCTGTTTTGCTTCCAGTGTAGCGCGGGCCTGTTCGCAAGAGACGGTGTCCCTCCATAAACGCCTAGATCCAGTTGTACCAAGTTCAGATTCCTAGAAATAAAGTCGCAAGCATTGCGCCACTCGCAGCGATCGAAGTCTTTGGTATATGGTAGAGATCGCTTGACCATCTTTATGCGCTTGATTGAAGAGAGGGCCATAGGGGTGAGGTCTTGGAGAAATGGTAGGATGCTTTCGATGTCCATCCCGAAGTCGAAGACGTGGGAATAGAGTACATGAGAGGCTTCGCTATAGATTTGACGGTTCACGCCCAGGATGGAGGTATAAAAGCCTGGGCTCTTCTTGAGACAATATGTGGACTCCCCACTGCGGGAGCGCATTCGATCTTGTATGTACCGGAACTTGCATCGACGGCGGTTTTCTTGTTTTCGCTTTTCGTAAGTTGCTGCATCTTCGGTACGTATGTGCAAAATTTTGTCGTCATGATCAGAAAGTAGGAGCTCGTAGATGTTGAGACGGATCTCTGCTGGAATTTTGAGAAAGGGCGGGATCGGCGCCATTGAGGCTTTGGTATTGCGGTCACCAGCAATTGCACTTCAATTGAGGTTAATGGTCACTCGCAGTGTCATCAAGCTCTCACGGACTTTTTGCTCCCTGCTCCTGAAGGCTTGTATGAAGGGCGCAGTTCGAAGAAATTTGGGAGCTATTGGAAGGACAGCGCAAGCCTCTGAGCAATGCGGAGAAGTTGTAAGCACTTCGGACATATTGGGGACATTATGTATTTTTGCAAAGACAGATTATGCGCCTACTAATGCTTAGCTATCACTGTTATCACCATTTTTCCTTGTTAGCTCATCATCGATGCGGTCAGCCTTTTCTCATTGACCAATCAGAGGCTGATCGCATCCGCTACTAACAGCCAACCGTGATGACAGCGGTGATGTGCTCAGTCATAGCGGGATGCATCCCACGCTTTTGGTAAAAGCTAGCACATTTTCACTATCGTTGACTGATTAGTATTGTCAGAGACGGTCATTAACCAGAACGTCAGAAGCGAGAGCCCCTGCATATCGACTACTGTACGGCAGTGACTACTAGCGAGATCCTGTACTGTGTACAATCCCGTTATCTTGCGACCCGGGAAATTTAACCACACTGGGTAATTGGCTGGGTTATCCAGTTACTTCTCTAAGCCTCTCAGTTGGGCTCCTGCAGAGCAAATCTAGGCAGGACTTCTCCGATTACGGAGCGCAATTCTAACAATTGGGTATCATGAACTTAAACGCTTTATGCCGCTCCTCTACCTCTGCCTCTCCCACTCGTTAAGCCCCTTCCAATCCCAGTCGTAACTCTTCGCGGCGTTGTCGCTGCTCCTCTGGCGGTTCCTCGGACACCTCCTTGACCACCTACCCCAACATATCCGCTACTAACTCCTCTCCGTACACCTCTCCCAGCACCCCGCCCTCTCCCTCGAGAGCCTTTCGTAGCCCCCTCGGTCATTCTCCGCCTCTCTTCCTCCTCCCTCTCCCTCTCTCTAGCCTCTTCTCTTCTAATCTCTTCCTCTCGCCTCCTTTCCTTCTCTTGCCGTCTCAGGATTTCTTCATTCTCCCCATCGGCAATATCTTGGCTTGCTCCCTGCCAATTGGGATTGAGAATCAGTCTCTGATTGTGTTCCGTCTGACTTAGTATGCGCGTCCAGGTTGTAAGAAGTGTAGATGCATTGTTGACCGTTGCTGAGACGGTGTCCATGTTTCTCTTCGCCTTGTCCAATGATTCGACGACGCCAGAGATAACCTGGTTCATGGTGCGAAGAGAGGAAAGCTCACGACGAAGGGAAGCTTCATGCGCGGCAAGAGTGTCTTCTTCAGTATCTGGAGGCTGAGCCGGACGCTGTGTCTCTGCAGCTTCCGGCGTTTGTGCAGCTTTCGGCTTCTTAGATGGTACAGACGGCGAGGCGAATAAGTCTTCAGTATCGTCCAGTTCGGTGTCTGAGAGTGACAGAGAGTCAAGGTTCTCTGGAGTCGTGCCATTTTGAGCCATTGTAGCTCTTCAATGGAAGCTTTGATCAACGTCGGTCCGGCCGTTTTGTAGGCTTCACGAGCTGATTGTTCAGTGGATGTGGGAGACGCGTTGTTGACGGCGCTTGTTAATCCCAGCCCTCCCCACTTTCCCAGCCACTGCGGCGAAAATGCCAAGACAAATTCCATCGACGACACTTCATACGCCTATCTGCCGTCGAGATCTTGCACTTTCGATATCTATATCAGCATAACCCTTTGCTTACCGTTGCAAACTAGCTCCACAGTACTGCATTGACAATACTCTCTGCCTACGGTCCCAATAGCATCAATCTGCATTTAACGCTCATCACCAAGCTGCCAATACTTTCCGCTCTCCCCTTGCTCAACATCCTATAGAACCAAACCGGGAACCAGTCGGCAGGACTATTGAGATTTGGTGTTGAAGACTTCACAGTACTGCTGCATGCCGCAGCATGGCAGCAACACCTCCTTTGCGAACCGTTGCACATACCCCCTCTACACCACTTCACGGTGCGAAATACGACGACAAGCGTCACTATTCAACTCGGAAAAGCTCGCGTCAATCATCATCGCGCACTCAACGCGCAATTGAGACCCCGCCTCCGAACCCGGATAACCTTCTAAACAGAAAATCAAGCTCACTTCGCTCTGCATATTCACCTCCGTCATCAACACATACCTCACCCCGCAACAAGACCTCGAAAGCACCTGTCTCAAAGCAGAAGAAGAGCCCGAGCACCATGAACGGTGATAATCCGCTTAATACGTCCCAAAACCCTAACAATGCGTCTTTACAACAACCCTCACTAAACGTTGCTGCAAGTATGCTTCCAACACCAGCAAAGACACCTCGAAAGAAACCAGTGCAACCAGCCGCGGTCAACGCTGCGGCTAGGGTGTTGTTTCCAGCAAGGCCAGACACAGTAGAGGATGCAATGCCCACACCACGTAAAAGGCGAAATCGAAGAACTGCTGGATTTTCGTTATACAGTTCGATGGAAGACGATGAGGATGCAACTTCAGAAAACCAGATCCAGATATACACGGACTCGAAAGACAAAATCCCAGAACTGGATACTAGCGAAGATAATCCCTTCTACGAGAGGCCAGTTGAAGATGCTGGGGATGCTGCCAAATCCAAGAACACCAAGAAGCGAAAGGCACGTCATAGTATCGAGGGCAGTAAGGAGATTGAGGAAGCATTCAAGCGAGAAGATGGCATGGTATATGTCTTGTAAGCAATCCTGACTCCAACATACCCTCAAGTCTAGCCTAACCATACCCACACCAGCCGCGGCAAGAAAATTTTCCGCAAATTCCCCCAAGACTCTCCCGAACCTGAAGACGAAGACGACGCCCTCTCCACCGCCCGTCCCCTAACCCGCTCATCCATAAAACCCCGCCTCCTCTTCCCCACCCCCCAACAGCGCCGTGAGCGCGAAGAAGCCCCCAACGTCGAAGACGAAGAAGCCACCACCGACATCGAAGGACCCCAGGATCACGAAATGACGGATCCGGACACCCAACCCGTTACCACGCCAGTCAAGCAAACCACTTTCTCCACCACCACGCCGCCAACGACAGGCCACGCTACTAGATCTTCAACGAAGAAAGCGGCACTAGATAGCTCACCTCTTGCAGCTCCGGAGCCAGCGCCGTATGATCGTAGAGCAAAGAAAGTGAGTCCATTTGATGGATGGGCGCGTACGAAAGCGACTTCGGGTCCAGGGGGAAAAGGGAAGAAGAGAGAGGCTGAGGCTATGGAGCCGAGCTCAGGTTTTTTGAATCATAAGAAGGCCAGGAATGACGAGGCGATTTAAAAAGGTGATCCGCAAACGGGAGGTAATTGGGCGTTCTTTTACATGGATGAATTAATGGATCTGGACCTTTTG
This sequence comes from Cladonia squamosa, assembly GCA_947623385.2. Lineage (NCBI taxonomy): Eukaryota > Fungi > Ascomycota > Lecanoromycetes > Lecanorales > Cladoniaceae > Cladonia > Cladonia squamosa. The sequence goes on along the minus strand of OX392378.1, from coordinate 757,421 downwards.
AGCGTCCTTGCTTCAACAATATTACCTATTGCATGTTTGGTCGTTAGCGTCATCTGGCTCAGGTATAACTAAGGTTCCATGAGCCGGTTTCTTCGGTGGCGTAGGTTAGGAGGCTGGCGTTGGGGGGCTCGGGCTACAATATTGATAAGAGCTGTACCGACTATTATTATGGTCATAGCGTCTACCTTACCTAGTTCTGAGTGTGAGGCTATGTGGGCATTTGAGTGGCTGTGACTTTAATCACCTTAGTACTCTTCTACTGAGGTGGTTCTGGCTTGATTGCTAGACTAGGTAATAGCATGTACCTTGCCTTAGTCCTGAGTTTGAGGTTATCTTAGCATCATGGGAGATGTGGGGTTTGAATGGCTGGGGAGTTCAATTATCAAGTATTCTAGTGACGTGGTTCTGGGCTGATTGCTTACTTGCTTGCTTGATTGCTGCTTCGAAGATATCAAGTATCCTCATAATTACGCCCTCATATTCATGGACTCCGGGGATAGAGTCCGGGCTGCTATACTGCAAGGGAAGTCTTTGATGCTTGGGGCAATTTCTAACAGGCCGCACTGCTTCAGCAAGACCGTTACGAATAATTGATGCTCTATCCAGCCCTTTCAAAGTCGACTTGCATTATCCTCCATCCCACCGCCCCCTCCAACCCTCCCCAAAAACCCCACCACCCTCCCCACCAGATCCTCCAACCCCCTCCCCCCCTCAACCAACGTATGCGTCGCCCCCTCCACAACCCCACTCCCCTCATCAACCACCCCCCAACCCCTCCTCACAAACCCACACCACCTCTCCACCATCCCCACCTTATCAACCCCCTCAGGCACATACTCATCCCTCCCACTAAACAAAAACCCAATCCTCACCCCCCTATTCCCCAACTTCCCAAACGTATTTTGTAACCGCTCATCGGATAAATCACTACTGAAATAATCATCCTCGCCCGCGTGCGCGGGGCCAGGACTCGCTAGGCTGAGGAAGCGGTGGGCGGAGACGGGCGCGGAGGAGAATATTGAGTGAGTTAGGCTGAAGGGGAGGATGTCGCGCCCGCGGTTTTCGGAGATGTATTGCTGCGCGAGGAGACAGGCGGCGGAATAGGAGGAGGGGGGGAGAGATGTGGTTAGTGCTTCTCTGTCGCTGACACTGCCTTGGAAGATTGCGCCGTCGATTTCTGGGAGGGTGGGCTGGGATGAGAGGAGATAGTGCATTATCTGCTGGCTTCCTGTTGAGTGGCCTAGTAGGACTATTTTCCCTGCTCCTGCTCCATTGGGGGCCGTGCCATTTTTTCTCTTGAAGTAGGATACTATGAGGGCTATTTCGGCGATGTCTTCGGATAGAGAGGAGAAGCCCCATTGGCGGTAAGCGGAGGACAGGATGGATTCGACGAGGGACCAGGTGGGTGGGAGTGCTTTTATGAGGGGTGGAACGTAGGGGACGGTGAGTAGGCCGTCGAAGAGACCGCCGAGGAAGATGAGGGTATTGGGTGGTGGGGGATAGGAGGGATTGGAGTGGGAGAATGCTGTGAGGGGTGGGTGGGTGGAATTGCCTGTGTTGGGGCGGGGGATGCGGTGGAGAATTCCTGGATGGGTGGATGGGGAGGCCATGATTGAGGGAGAGGAAGATGAGCTCTTTTTTAGCTTTATTGTGGATTGATATCCTGAAGCTTGATGGTACGAGGACTACAGAGCTGTAATCTCATAAGCCATTGGATTATCCCATTGATTGGCTGGGCTCTCGTCATTGCTGCCGACGTCCTTTCTAGAGTGCAGAAGCCGGGAAGCGTAGGTAAGAGGGGCGTACTGTTTATGCCACGCAGACGGTTTGGGAGCGGGATTTGAGGATGGTGAAGATCTCGGTTGCAAGGGGGCAGATGGAGGAGGATGGGAAGGCAGACATGGTGGATGAATGCTGTATATGTATTATATACACCCTGAGCTTAGGATCTAAAAATTCCTTTTTGGGTTGGGAAAGGGAGCAACGAGGGAGCAACGAAGGAGCAAAAGGGAGCACTGAGGGAGCACTGAGGGAGCACTGAGGGAGCACTGAGGGAGCAAGGAGGCGCAGTAAGGAGCAAATAAATACATATGGACCACGGAATTATGCTGCTGTAAGCTGATTGGTCAAATTGCTTGAAGTTCTGTGTCGACCACTATCTCTTTTTCCTTTCTTCCTTTCCCTCCATTTCCTCTCAAACGCTTCGTAACCCATTCTACATGCTCTCGTCTCTCATACATCTTGAATTGTCCCACATATACTTATTGAGTCCCCCTTTTGGCTTCTCTACTCTTTTTTCTCTTTCCAATATTTTATATATAAAGGCACGACCGCAGTAGACCGAAGAGAAGTACTCATTTAGGACGGGAAAAGGAGAGGAGCTTATAGATGATGATTCCGTAAGAGAAGGTGTTAGGTATACGATAAAGGCTCGGCCTCAGGCATGCGCTTGGAAAATCAGTGCATTATCAGTGTCAACCAATGCCCTTCCTAATTGCTGTCGGCACCTTCGCAGCCCGCTCGAATGGCTGAAATCATTGGCTTCTCGTCGTTTCGCCGTTGAAAAGTTACATCACGTGACCTCATTTCCTCCCTCCCAATCAAAACCTCCGGGGCGGTTCCCCCCCGCGAAAACCCAACGAATCCCCGCTGGTCATGACAAAATATGCCTATTTGTAGATAATAAGAAATCAATATTGGTGGTGGAGGTAAAATCGTGCATCAGGTGGGCCCGTGCACCAGCTGAGGTGAGGCGGTAAGGCGTGGAGTGAGCACTTAAATTTTCCGACGTGAAAGGTCCTGACCCAAGATAGATAATATGGCAGTTGCCGGCCGTAGAACTAAGGTAACAACCTACTTTTGAAGGGTCTTGCCCTGTCATTTTCGCATCAGCCATGGGATCAGATCCGATCCAAGCTGTTTCTCTTTATAAAGAAACACCTAGATTCCCGAATCGATCGGTAGGGGTTTTGATTAAATTCGAAATAGGTTCCAATGTGCTGTATGCCTGGTCCTCGCGGATGGCCACATTATCCCTAGGGTTACACTTAGAACCCGCCCCCCAAGCGTATGCACGCTGTGCATACGGCAAGTTTTCCCCGCTTGGTGGCTGGAGAGAGTCTCTCAATCATAACTGATGGTGGGTTGGTAGCAAACAATCAAGAATGCAGGGTCCTTAGAAGTTCCATGCAAGATCTCTGCTGAGCTGAAAATCAGCGTCGGTTGGGAGGGATGGGGGTTCTCGAGATTTAAAAAGCGAGAATCTCTCCAGATCCGGACATTTCGTTTTCTCCTTCTCAAACTCAATGCCAAGCTCAATACCATACGGTAACATTATGGCCTACCAGAGCCTCCCGTCCGACCTCAGCGCAGAAAGTCGCCCGGACCCTGGCGCCATCCAATATCCTTTCGCTGCCACCCACTTCCACCCCCTTCACTCTTGCACCGAATTTATCAAGACCAAAATTTTAAATCACAATAGCCAATTCTATGTTCTTGTTACCAAACCATTTCTCAGATGGCTTGGCACCGTCGCTTTTACCGCTTTCATCCTCGGGACCTTACACGAATATGCACGAAAGGATCACTTCCCCACGGATCTGAAAGGGTCATTCAACAGCATCACTACGGCTTTGATTTTGGGATTGGGCTTGAATTTGTTTGTTAGTCGCAAATCTGCTCCAAGCGAACAATGGTTTACTCTGTCGCAGGAAGGGATCAAAGAATTAGCCAAAATCTTCAGGTGGAGGCTCTGGGCGATCGAGGGGCATACTTTGCAAGACGCAGAGTTGATCTTAGGTATTGAGAGTTTGCTGGTGGTGTGTAAACTGGCATTTAAATCTCTTCCTAAATGGCGGAAGAGAAAATGGCTATTGTGCTTTTGCATCATCTGGGTTAGTTATTGCGGAACGTCCGGAACTACTATGCAGCTGACTCTTTTCTGAAGCTTCTACTAAACTTTGTGAGCAAACCATCTCCTCTTGAAGTCGTTTTAGCCACTAAGTGTATATGTTTTAGGCTGCACAAGTAGCAACCGCCATAATTGGCTTCACTTATCAAATAGATGACGGCACTTCCTATAACGATACCTATTCTACGAACGGCATGGTTCTGACATCAAACCTCACTGATTATTTCAACATAAATATGCCACTATCAAACGAATTGAATCAAGCCATGGCTCATTCTTGGGGCGAAGGATCTCAATATGGTGGGTTATGCGAACCATATAATAGTGTTGCAGATATCTCTAACTCGAAATCCAACCCTCCTTATTTTTGTCGCCGAACACTAGGACAGCAAGAGTTTGCTTACCGGTTCAAAGAATACAATCCTACGGATGTAGGAAAAACTTATCCATACTTCACAGAACGTATTATTACCGTCTCATCCGGTACGTGCATCCAGTATAACGTGCTAGACGCCCAATCTCCTCCGACCACCAGCGATTGTATTGGTTATCCGGGATGGAATTATTCATTCTTTAATTCAACCTATAACTCGAGCCTTTGTATTCCCTTGGAAAGCGCAGGGTGGTCTGCAACCATATATATTTATAACGGAACGCAGCCTCCTGGTCTCGATGAGGACAGCAGTTGTGGGAATCGCTGTAAATGGATTTGGGCTTATCGAGCTTGGGGCCCAGACCTCAATGATTCACCAGCCATTTTCCAGTGCCCAATTACGGTTAGCGAAGTAAGTAATACAAAGATGGATGCGCAGCAAATCCCGGACTCGGTAGCTCGTACAGCAGCCGCGTCAATTGCTCTACAAGGACGGTGGACAGGGACAGAAGAAGATAAAAACTGGATACAGTATCAGTTTAATGCCTTCGGGTAGGTCCAAAAGCGATTGACATGCCTTAAATTTTTATATTTAGAGCCCACTAACGTTTTGTCTTCTTCTACTTGCTTAGTACTCCATGGGAAGTCCATGGCCAGGAAGACGAACGCGCCGGCGCAAATATGGCGGAATTCGCGCTTCGTTCTCTCGCGACAATGGTAGAAGAAAACCCTGTTATTAGTCTACCAGGCACAGTCCCTCAGCTCGGCAGCCACGTAACAATCATCAAGAAGTTTTGCTTGGGTCTCTTAGGTGGTATTGTGGCTGGGCACCTCTTACTTTTTATTGTAATAGCGCTGTGCACAAAATCGGTCGTGAAAACGGATGATTCTTATATGGATATTGCAAAGTTGCTAAGCGAGAGGTTTGGCGCTGAAAGACAAGGGAATTTTTTGCTTCGAGGAAATACCACCGTGTGCAAAGCTATCGCGGAAGAACGAGACAAGACAACGAGGTCACAAAACCAGGGCCGGATGGGCAAGGGGACAAAATTGTGAATAGAAACAGCACATCCAAGTCAATTAGTGTTTTTCTACAGAACTCACGGGACACCCACGATTTTCAAAATCTGGGGAGGCATGTTTATAATGTCGCGCATCCTTCGGCGAGGCATCAGCCCATATCTCTAATAGCAGCCTAGCTGGGATGAGGCGTGATAGACTCTACAACTCTTTCTTTTTATTTAGTTTAGGTAAATCTTTTATTACTATTATTACTATTTCTATTAACGTAGTTTAAGTAATTAACTATTTTAATTATTATAATAAAATATATCTACTCTATTAATATATTTATTTTATAATATTTTAAATCTCTTCTTATATAATTCTTTAGTATTATTTTATTTATTTTCTTATTACTAGCTTATATATATCTTATAAATACTACTAAAGATTTTCTTTAATTTTTATCTACTCTTTTTTTCTACTTTCTTATTTTATCTTAAATAATAATTAAAGTTTAGTTTTTTTAATTATAGTAAAAGTTAAATAAATATAAGTCTTAAAAATAAAGTACTTATCTTTAATAATAGATTAATATATTTTAAATTATTAGTAAAACTATCTTATTTATTTATTCTTTAAAATTTTCTTATATTTAATTTAATTTCTAAACTATAATTTTTAATAGAGTAATTTTTATATTTAATATCTTTATAATATAAGAGTTAGTTTATATATTACTAAATAAATATCTTAAAAATCTTAAGAGTAATATATCTCTAAGTAAATCTATAATATATTTTATAAAAAAGTTATTATAGTTTTTAAAAGACTTTCTTTTTTAAAACTTTTAAGTTCTTTTTACTTTAGTTACTTAATATTTACTTTAACTATCTAGTATTTATTAAAAGTATTTAAATATCTTTTCTTCTTTTTCTTTTCTTTTCTTCTTTATATTTATCTTATATATTAAACTTATATTTTAAATAAAAACTTATATATTTTATTTAAATATTATAATTATAATATTATAAATACTATTTATAATAAGAGAGTTTAACTTCTTAGAGATATAATTAAATATAAGTAAAAATTAAGTAAGTTACGTATTTATTAGCTATAGACTTCTCTTTATTATATAAGTTAAATATAAAGAAGAAAACTCTAATAATAGAAAAACTATTTCTTATATATTTAAACTAGATTATATTAAGATTTAGTATAATTTTAGTAATTAATACTTTAATTATTTTAATTACTTTATAATTTTAATAATTAATATCTTAATTACTTTAATTACTTTATATTTTATCTTAAAGATATTCTTTTTTAAGGTCTCTTAGCTTAATATATATTATATACTAAAAGTACTTATAATAAATAGTATATTAGAAGTAATTATAAATTAATTTATATAAACTAATACTAGTATTAATAAAAGAGAGAGGAATTATTAGTATTTTATTATTTTATATATACTATATAATAAGTTAGATTAGATTATTTTAGCGTATTTTTTAAAAATCTTCTTTTCTTAATAACTTTTTTAATTATTAATATAATCTTAATTCTTTAAAATATTAAATAAAAATAAATATATAATTTAATTTAAAAAAATTATTTAATATAAATCCTGTAGCTAATATGTCTATAACTAGACTTTTCATAAATATTTTAATCCCGCTAAGTTGTTTTTGCATTCTATACTAAGTTAGTGTTGCGCGTTGAAACCAATCTTGAATCACGTCACTATAGGATGTACGCGTTCGCTTTACAGGAATGGTATTAGGTGAGGTACATATTTGGGTTCAACACTCCGTTGTTATTTCAAGATTTCCCTAGACGCTTGAGGTGAAGGAGGCTTAGGCAGTGGGGGGCTGATGCTGCAGGTAGGATTCACTGCGCCTCACTGCCCCGCCTGCTTGAAACTCAGCTCGCAAGCTCGCAAGCTGCACGTCTACGTAACTGCGGAGATCCAGTCTTGCGCTAGAACATGTATATATATACTATGGCATGAGATGTCCCATGGGATTTCAGTATGAATTGCTTCGACGAGGCTACACTGCTTGTGATGTTGGCTTCTGCCCTTTTCGCTGGCTCTATTTCGACGGCAAATATCTCCCTGACAGTGAATAGCGATGAGCCCGCATGAGCTTTCCGATGTCGATGCCATTATGAATGTAGTTGAAGATGTCGCAGAACCTCATCGGAATGTACGGAAATTCTCTTGATATTGTCCAGCAGAGGTATTCACATTTCTGACATCGTGTCGCAGGTCAAATCGTCAGATCCTCGGAGCTGTACACCATTTATTCCCCACCACGACAAAGAAGAGGGAAGTGGGTTTGATACGATCTTTGCAGGATCGCTCGAGCGTCAACCTTGGGCCTTTTGCCTCCTTTTTCTCTATGCCATCATTGCAGTCCCTTCGTGGACCATCATCTGTTGGCTCTCCTATAAGCCAATAGGGATTTCAGCATACGATGACACGCATAATGCTCTATTCACATCATTCGCCGATTGGAACCACAGCGACCGCTGCAGAAGGGCCGCGAATGTTGGCCTATCCATCATAGCAGCTGTCGGTATTCCTGTTACTTCGGCAATATGTGCTAAAGCTACGGTGATATATTGCCAGATGAAGTCAAACGGTAAACCACCGTCCCTGACTATGCGGCAGACATTAGCGCTCGCGGACAAAGGCTGGTCTGATTTGGGCGTCATCTGGGATTTAATTCACCCGACTGGACGACGTCGGACCAGCAGTCCTTTACTGCTATTCTCAGTGTGCTTGGTTGGCATAGGTAACAATGTTTTCCTTCCTTCCTCAAAGAACAGTGCGCTTACGGGTATTGGAAAGCTCTTATACTCCCTGTCCTCCAAACTACATATGTCGTCACGAGCCATATTCAAGTATTGAGTGCCGCCCCCAACGAACAGCCCCTGGGATTTGCAATGACTCCAGCTTCAATGATCTTCAAGGATATGACGTCTGTTCTGAACGATGTCACGAGTACTGCTATCGAAGGGTCGCTTTATGACAAAAACCCATACTTATGGCCAGTTGACGGAGGCAACGTAAGCGTCATGAGCCCCGAAGTTCGGGATGGGTCAACAGGGCCAGGACCACAAGGACTGTTTACTGGTAATTTCCCGGTAAGAACTGATACTGGGTTGTTTCGACAGTATGTCCTGCGTCTCAATCATAGCATTCATTGCGAGAATCTAAGCCAAACCGACTATCCGTCAATTTGCCCTGGCAACAATTCATTCAACAGAACTTACACAAACATCGATATCTCCAACCCGAATCCTTTCAGTGATCAAACGTCGCGTAGATATCGTGTTCGAATCTGTGTACCAGGAGATACTGCGGCTTCCCCATGGAAATCGACAAACAACCGGCAGGATATCACCGAGGAACTTTATTTGGATTCTCAAACTACTGATAACTCTCGTCTCATTGACAATGCCAACACCACTTTCACTCAACACTGCACCACCTCCACAAGTATGGGATATTTTGAACTTCCAAATTACTACAACAATCACACAGCAGGGGATCTCCTTGCGGAACTGCCTCCAGCCGCAACAATGTCTTCTTGGGGCGACTTGGAGTCCCGCGATGCAGATAATCCACGGTCACTGGGTCCACTGACGCTATCTGTCATGGCCATATTTGGCGACGGCAGCTTCTTCAACAAGACGGGATCCCAAAACAGTTACACCGACCAAGATAGCATATTAGTATGCGAACAGCTCCACCAGCCCTTCTCTAGACTACAGTTGCCCGACCCTCTCTTGGACCCAATTCAACTGACCCCACAATGCACACCGACCAGCATGGACACAACAGGAAGCCCATATGCAACCGCCCTCGTGAATGCCCTCTTCGACTGGCTTCCCATTTTCAGCAACACCAGTAATGCAGAAACAGCCTTCAATTTAACCATCTACTCTGCCCACAAATCCCTCCTGACCGCCGAAACCCTCGCCGAAGTCGACGAGGGCAACCCTGTTTTCATGAAACCTGGCTACGACATCCAGAAGCCCGAGATCCCCCTCCCAGCCCTCGTCATTATCTCCGCGCTGCTGGCCACGCAAATTCTGTGTCTCGCGGGTCTCGCCCTCTATGCGTCGTGGTACCACACCTGGACAAACTCCCTCGATGCCTTTGCGCTCCTGCGCATGGGCGCGTCGTTGGGCCAGCAAGAATTGCCACTAATTTCTAATGTAAAAGCGAGCGCCATGTTCTCGCTGGATGAGCGAGAGGGATGGATCGGCGCCTCTGTTCCTGCCGGTCAGCAGGATGACACTAGCCCCGGAGTGCTGGCCGTTGGTGGCCGCCACCGAATGGAGCGGAATCGGCTCTATCGGAATGCGCTGAATGATGGGGGGTGGCTGTATGAGAAGGCGAAGGTGCCCGTGGTGGTAAGATCTTTGGTTAGGTTTCTCTCACCCGAAAAGCAGCAGGGGGATGAGCCGAAGAAGTTTGTGAAGGTGGGGTGGGAGTATTGGAGGGTGGGGAGGACTGTGGCTGATGTGTGACGGGAGATTGATTTGGGCTTGGAATTGGAGTGGTTCGGAAGAGAGGTGGAGAGGCTGGATATACCTATTTGTCTTCTGCGTTCTGGGGATTCTTTTGTCTCTCGTGTATTCATTGACGCTCTCTATATCAGAAATCACAATGCCGTTTCACGAGCTAAACTCTTTAATTTCTGACTATATCAACAAGACGTCTACATTACAGCCAGATCTCCTCCCTTTGACCGACTCCCTCTTACCTATTTCCCTTTCCTTTCTTCCCCTATGCCATAAACGCTGAGTAGGAAGACCTTCCATCCCCCCACTACCCCTTCCCCCCCCCTCTCCCCTAACACCTCCCTAGATACCTCCCCCAATGTAGCAACAACCCCAAATCTTCACCTCTCCAAACCTCTCGCACCCAGGCTCGCAGCAAGGAAGAGGATGTTCCCAAGAGGTGCAGCGTATGCGCAGACCCTCCTTGCGTGCAGGGTCATTTGGAAATGTGATTCAGAATGCATGCAGGTTGCCACCTTGCACAAAGTTGATTGCACGTTGATTCGAGTGGGTGATACTCTTAAAAACCCCTTTAATATTGTGCATGGGCCTGAACCCTCACGAAACCTAATCAAAAATCTCGTGAACATGAGTTGGTCGGCTATAGATTCGTGCAAAGCCTATCCCAGTCGTACCAAAGCAATACCGAAGGTCAGAAGTGCCAGGTATGTGCAGGACTCTTTTAGAGCCCTCTGACTGCTGAGTACTCACGGGATCTGACAGCGACTGAAATGTAGAGCCAGGATGCAGTAGAAAGCTATATCATGGGTATAAATCAAAGGCTCGCGGCCAGACATTCAATTACATTTTCTCACTGATCAGGAGCGACTCAAAGTTCTTCAGTCGCAGAACCTTATGTGGTCTCGGATAAAAAAGCGTCGCTTCACGTACAACGATTTCTGGTATAAGAAGGCTAAGTTGGCACTGGCGAAGAGAACTAGAAGAGACCTTGGCTGTTCTACGATATGGCGAAGAGCAGGTTAGTTGGGAGAAGGGCAATAATGACCAGTCAACGGTATTTGTCAACTAACCAGTAGCTGGAAATATAACATAGGGACAAAGGCTTTGAACTAGGTTCTGGTTGTATTATAAATAGAATAGTATGGAATGCGAAAGAACTGTAGGGAGAATTTCGGCCTTCCACCACAGGCATACCAGCCACAGGATTAGCTTCGGTAATTTACTTATAAATTAAATTACAAATTCATTACAATTTAATATAAATAGGGACTTGTTTTATACTGACCGAGATCTTTCTATTATAATTAAGATATTAATTACTATATAACTTTATATAAATAGGATATACTAAGATTATAATAAGACTAATATTAACTTCTTATTACTTTAGTAAGATTCTAAGACTTAGAAAAGATTTATTTATTAATATTAAATAAGATAAAAACTTAAGAGTAGAGCTTTAATAATAAAATCTTAATATACTATATTATTAAATTTCTTTATAAATTTAGTATAAAAGTAATAATAAACTTAATAATTTTTTAATAATATATATTTAAAGAGTAGAGAAATAGTAATATTATATAACTAAGATTTAAAACTATATAAATATTAAAAAGTATATAGATTTCTAATACTTTAAAATTAAAGTACTTATTAAAGTTCTCGTTACGTCGTAATTCTTATAATATAGTAAGAGATATTATTATATATAATATTAAAGCGTCTTATTCTACCCTTAAGATTATAAGTAATTCTTTATTAAAAGTATATAACGACTCTCTAGTATTAAGTAATAAAGGATTAAAAAAATAATAGATTTTATATAAATAACTAGTTAATATTAGAATAATAATTAAGATAGTAATATTAGTAGTAAATATTATCTTATATTATTTATTTAAATTTATAAGATAAAGATATAGATTATAATAAGTTAATTAAGATAAAAGAGATAAAGAAATAAAAGTATATTATATACTACTCTTAAAACGCGCTTAGATTATCTTAAATTAAAAGAGAGAAGTAATTAGTTAATAAATATCTTTAATTTAATACTAACTTTTTAATATTTTCTTCTTCCTCTAACTTTATAGTAATTTTAATATAATAAAATAATAACTATTTATTTAGAATAGTTCTTATAAAATAAGATATTATTTATAAGACTTTTTATATCCTTACTTTATATTCTTTTTTAAAATAATTTTATTCTTTTAATTTTATTATTTATAGATAATAGTTATTTATAATCCTTTATCTATAATATTTATTATATAATTATTACTTATATCTCTCTAAAGACTAGTTAAATAAGAAGTAGATTAAAATTTAAAGATATAGTAGAGTTTAAAAGATATATAGTTATTAATATCTAAATATAGTTATAATAAAAAGAGGTAGTATTTAGTATAATATTTACTTTTAAAGTTCTCTCTAAGTCTATAAAATAACTATTTCTTTATAAGATATAAATAAGGTAGAGTATATTATTTATTATTTCTACTATATATCTCTTTATTATTTATTTTTATCTTCTTATTATCTTACTAATCTCTTATATTATTATTTAATAAGAGATTAAGTATAAGGCTCTTATATTATTTATCTTTAAACTTATATATTAGTCTATTATATTTTAAAGAGATAATAGTATTATAATATAATAAGACTAACTTTAAGATAAAATATATATTCTTCTTAAAGAGACTAGAAATTTTAAATTAATAAAAACTTATTAGTATAAAAGTTTATAAAATAGAAATATAAGATTATACTTAGTCTCTAAGCCTATTATAAATATTAATAAAGTATTAAGAGATCTTTAATTCCTATTTTATTTCTTTAAAGTATTATTATTATTACTACTATTAATATTCTTATTCTAAATTATAATTAAGTTATTTAGATAGAGAATATTAAAAAAACTATATTATTACTAAAATTTAAAATATATATCTAGTACTTATCTAAATTTCTAGATTTATTTAAAGTTAAACTTATTTAAATATCTTTATCTTTAAGTTTTAAATTAGAAAAATACTTAAATATAAGCTATAATATATTTTATATAATAGTAAATTTAATATTATCTTTTTATTATTATTATTAAGAGTTTTAATTAAGTTATTTAAGATTATTAAGTAAGTTTATAATAACTAAAGTTATATATACTAATCTTAATTTATAGTCTTTTATTAAATATTCTAGATATTACTATCTTTTAAAAAATTATTATTTATTATAATTAATTTCTATTAATTATTAGTATTATTCTTAATAATAAGTAGAGTTAATATATCTATCTATATATTTACCTTTACTTAATTAAGGACTAGTAGTACTATTATAATTACCTTTAATAATATTTTTAAAAATACTTTTAAAGTCTTTTATCTTATATTTATTATTTAAGCTTAGTTCTTATTATTCTTATACTTCTTTAATATTAAGTATTATATCTATAATAAATAGAAAGTTATTATTTTATATAAGATTACTAAGATTATAATTATAAATAATAATAAGTCTATTTAAAATATCTAGAAGTATTAATTCTTATTTATTTAAATAGTAAGAAAGAAGAATTATATCTTTAATATCTACTTTAATATAATTAAGATTTAATATTAATATATAAAATAGATTAAGAGGCTTCTTTAATAATAAATTATTTATATTAAGATTTTTAATCTAATTATAGTTTATAAGAATTCCCTTCTCTTTTTTATTTAATTTAAAAATTATAGAGTAATATAAATTAGAGATTATAAATTATCTATCTTTATATATATCTACTATCTTTAAGATTTAATAGAATTAGATAATATCTATATTAATAAAGACTATTATAGGATATAAATTATTATAAATATTTAGTAGTTAATACTAAGACTTAAGGCTAGAGTATATCTAATACTTACTTTCTAGTAAATAATTATAATTCTATGTACTACAGAACTATATCTATATTATTAACTAAATACTACTACTTATTAGTAAGACCCTATATATTTATTATAAACTAACGTCGTAGATCTTCTAAAGATAAGTAATTAAAGATTAAAGGGTATAGAAGTAAGTAAGCTAGTTATATAATCTTACTAACTACTTATATAAATAAGATATCGACCTTTTATATTATAATAGCTATTTAGTTTACTAATAAAGTTAAATATATAGAAGGAAAGTTATTTAAGGTAGATAAAAGCTCTAACTATATAAATAAAGAAAAGTTTACTAAGATTACTATATTTAATATATTTAGTCTACTAAATCTACTAAATCCTCTAAATATTTTTTAAAGTACTTAGTATATTTAATATAGTAATTATACTAAATCTATTAAATACTTATTATTATAAGTACGCTTAATATATATATTTATTATCTCTTAGTCTATAGTTCTTTTAATAGGGCTATATTCTAATACTAGATCTTCTTTTAGAAATTTTATCCTAAAATCTAAACCTTTCTTCTTAAATATTTATAACTGCTATAATATAATACTACTATTAATTAATAGTATTATTTATTATTACTAAGTTATAGATAGAAGAAAATAAAAGTATTACTATATTACTATATATATATATTAATCCTACCTTTATTATAGTACTAAGTATATTATTACTTTTAGTAGTACTTAATATATTATCTATAATAGGAGTAATTAGCGTTATAAGCTAGCTTTTCTTAATAAAAAGTATAAAAAAGCCTAGAACGTTATTAAAAGTTAGATAAAAATATTTTTAAATTATATAAAAGGGATTTAAATACGCCGCGTAATAAGTTTTTATTAAGATTTTAATTTTTTTATACTCTTTCTTAATAACTTTTTTAATTATTAAAATAATTTAGATATTAAGATATAAATTTAAAGCTCTACTTAAGAGTTATAAATCTATATATCTTTCGCGCTAAACTAATATAGATTAGTAGAGCTATTAGTATTTAAAAAGAGGGACTTAAAAATTAGGTTAGGTTTTAGATTTTTAGAAAACCTAACCTAACTTATTTAACCTAACGCTAATAACTCTACTAACTTATATTAGTTTAGTATAAAAATTATATATTATTATAGCTCTAATATAGAGCTTTAAATCCATGTCCTAATATCTAAATTATTTTAATAATTAAAAAAGTTATTAAGAAAAGAAGATTTCTAAAAAACACGCTAAAAAAACCCGACCCGACCCGTTGCGCGGCGTAGATTTAGAGTTAAAGGTAAAAATTACTTATTTTAAGAAGTAATAAAAGTTTTATCTAAAAAAGCTAAAAGAGATAGATAAATAAAAGACTTAAAATATCCTTAAATTAAAAGCTAATAAATATTTTAAAGAAGCTCCTCTTTTAAATTTATTTTTTCTTTCTATCTTTCTTACTAATATTAATTAGTTCTAGTTTTTTATTTCTAAAATTATTATAGTAGGTCCTAGTAGTTTCTAAGATTCCTAAGTAGTTCTTATATATTTTTAGTATTATTATATCCTTTCTACTTAATAAGATATTTCTAATTATACTATTTTATAATCTTTTTAACCTTATATTCATCCTCTTCTTTTATTTTATATTAGAAGTTTTCTTATAAGAGTATACTAGAGTCTACTAGTTCTAAAAGTAATATATAAAAACTAGGGTATTACTTTAAATTCTTTAATAAATTTAATTTATAGTTAATTAATCTCTATTCTTTTTTAATTAAAAATAGTCTAACCTTTATATAATTTAACTTCTTATTTAGTCTCTTTATTTTTAAATTTCTAGTTAAGAGATATACTTTATCCTCTTTCTTTAACTAAGAACTATCTTTTTAATTTTTATTAATTTATAACTTAACTTTTTTATTTAAATACCTAATAGTTTTTATTAATTTATTATAAACTTCTTTAAATTCTTTAACTTTAATTAGTACTTTATCTATATTAAGTCTCTCTTTTATTTATAGAAAACTATTTATATTTTTCTTATAATTTATAAAGAATAGTATTATCCTAGTTATCCTAGATAACTTATTATTATATATTAATTATACTAGTAATAATAGTAATATCTAATTATTTTAGCGCTTATTAATATAATATCTTAGATATATTTCTAATATTTAATTTACTCTTTTTATTTATCTATTCGTCTAAGGATAATATATTATTAATATTTTTATTTTAATTCTAATTATTCCTAATAGTATTTTCTAATAGTTTAAGTTAAATAGTTTATCTTTATCTAATATTATTAACTCTAGTATATTATAATCTCTTATAAGCCTATCTAGTAATATAAATACTAACTATTTAGTATTATATTTCTCTTTAAAAGGTATTATTACTATATACTTTATTAGTCTATTAATAATAACTATAATAATATTATATACCTCCGCTATTATTAAATCCCTAGACTTTAATAGTTTAGTAATAAAGTCTATTATTATATTATCCTATAGTATCTTTAGTATAGATATAAATTATATTTTTCTATATAATTTATATCTTATTAATTTATTCTATTAATACTTAATATATTCTTTAATATATTATTCTATCTTTATTTAAAGTTATAGTATATTATAATTTCTATAAATAAGTTCTATTATTCTAGTAACTCTTAGGTACTTATATATTAGATTATTATAATAATTCTAGATTATCTCCTTAATATATTTCTCTAGTATATATATCTTATTCTAATAGCTTAGTATTATAGTATTAGATTATTTCTTTATATAATTTCTTAACTCTAGTATCTTTATTATATACTTTTATTAATTTATTAATTATATCTAGTCCTTTAATCCTTATAATTATTATAAGTATTTATTTATTTAGTACTAGTAATTTATTTAATTCTTATTATAAGATAGCTTATTTATTTAAGTCTTTTATATTTATATAGTTTAATTATCTATTTAAAGTATTAACTTATCTATTTTTTTTCTAAGATATAGTAGATTCTAAATTTATACTATCCTAGAAATTTAGTCTATCTTACTTATCTTCTATTAAGCGTTTTTATTATTATAAAATTTAAAAGATTTTTATAATCTATAAAGATATTGAGCTCTAAGTAGCTTTTAGTATAAACTCTTTAGTATTTAAGTAACTTAACTATTATAAATAGTTTTTTATTATAAATATTATAATTCTATTCTAATACTATTATTTTTCTTAAATAATATATAATTAAATACTATTTACTATCTTTTTATTAGTAAAGATATACTCTTATAACTAAATCTAATATATTAGTTTTAATATTTATTAGTTAGTTTATCTAAAATATTATTAATATAAGTAGATTTATATAAGCTTCTTTAAGTTACTTAATTATATTATTTTAATTTTTTCTTTATTTAAACTCTATATCCTTAACTATTAATTTTATTAGATATAGAATTTTTTTTAAGAATCCTATAATAAACTATCTATTAAAGTTTAGGAATTTTAAAAATATTTATACTTCTTTAACTAATATAGATATTAGTTATTCTTATATATTTTTAATTTTATTTTAATTTATTTAAATATCTTCTATACTAATATTATATTCTAGGAAATTAACTTTTATTTTATAAAATTTATATTTTTCTACTTTAAAGAGTAATCTATTTTATTCTAGATAATTAAGTACTTTTTATATATATTAAATATATTCTTTCTTATTTTCTAAATAAACTAGAATATTATTAAGGTAGATTACTATTATTTTATTTAAGTAATACTTTAATATATTATTAATTAATATTTAATAGATTACTAGTATATTTATAAGACTAAATAATATAATTAGATATTTATAATATCTATATTAAATTCTAAATACTATTTTCTATTCCTTATTTTTTTTATATAAATTAAGTTATAAGCCCCTCTAAGGTTTAGTTTTATAAAAAATTTATCTTTTTAAGTTAATTTTAAAGTTTATTAATATTTAGTAATAAGTACTTATTCTTAATTATAATATTATTTAATTTATAATAATTAATATATAACTATAGACTTCTATCTTTTTTTAGTATAAAAAATATTAGATAATCTACTAGTAATTTAAATTCTTAAATAAACTTTTTTATAAGTTCTCTTTAATATATCTATATAATTTTAAGAGTTCCTTTTCTAATAATATATAAATAGATCTAAATATTAGCTTTTTATTTAATTAAAGTTTAATCTTATAATTCTAAGACTAGTATTTAAGTAGTATCTTTATATCTACTTCTTCCTAAAAGAGCTATATATATTATTAGTATTTTTTAAGAATATTAAAAGATATATCTTTTTTCTTTTTATTTTTATACTTATTAACTAGCTAATCTTTATTTATATTTATAAAGTTAGATTCTTTTTTAAGATTATTTTTATTTAAAATTATAGTATTATATTTTATAGTAGTTCTTCTACTTAATTTCTTATATATTATTAATTACTACTAATATATATATTTAGAGCTAGTAATATTTCTAATCTTTTTAAATATAAGTACTCTTATTTTTCAATTAATTAATAGATTTTATCTCTTTAATTAAAGTACTTCTAATATAATATAGTAGTTAGCTATCTAAACTATATTAAAAATTACTTTTTTATAGTATTATTAAATTATAATATTTAACAAAATTATTTCTCTATTAATATTTCTTAATAATAGATTTAATCTATTAGTTATTTAAAGTTAATATAGTTTATTTTTATTTTTTATTAGTACTCTTTATATTTATATAAAAATATTTAATATAAAATTTTTTATTACTTTAGAATTAATTATTATAATAGTCTTCTAAATATTAATTTTAATTAGTATTATAATTAATTAACTATACTCTACTAAGTATATCTATTATCTATAATAGGGGGGTTTAACTCCTTAGAGATATAAATAGATATAAGTAAAGTTAAGTAAGTTAAGTATTTATTAACTATAAACTCCTCTCTATTATATAAGTTAAATATAAAAAAGGAAACTCTAATAGTAGGAAGACTATCTTTTATATATTTATTTAGATTATACTAAGCCTTAATATAATTTAATAAGATTAAGTACTAATTCTATTTAATTTTAAGAAGATTTAACTATAATTAAATATTAATTATATTTAATTTTAAAGTTATATTTTAGGTTATATCTAATCTATATAATCTCTATTCTTATTTTTAATTTAATATAAGTTAGCTTATAATACTATTCTCTTTTTAAGATATAATTATCTTAATATAACTTAATAATTTAAATATTTCCTTTATACTACGCCCTTAAAACTTTTTTTTAAAGATTATTATATAAAGCTAATCTTATACCTAAATATAGCTAAGCTATTAAAATAATAATATAGATATTATTAAGATAAGTTACTTCTCTACTAGATTATAAAGGACTTAGACTATTATTATAAATATATATAAGTAGAGGCTAAATATAGTTTTATTTCCTTAAATATTTTTAAGTAAAAATATTTACTAGAATATAAAAACCTCCTTAAATATAAAAAGAGTAAATTTTTAGTAAGAATAATTAGAGTCTTATTAAAAATTAACTCTATTAAGTTTAAGAGAGATAAAATAGTAAAATAAAAGCTAGAGAATATTATAGCTTAAAAAAAAAAGAAGAAAAAAAAATAATAATACTTTTTTAAGCTAATATTAGGTCTTTATTATTTACTAAGAATAATAATTTTTCTAGTTTTAATAAAGTAGACTAGGACTCCTTAATTATAAATTTTAAACTTAAAACCTAGCTAATTTCTTAAGGTAGTTAAGTATTAAAGATAGCTTCTATATATTCTTTAAATTATTATAATCTAACTATTTAACTAAATATTTCTATTTTCTATTAATCTTTTAATAATCTAGGATTTTTTTAATATTATACTCCTTATTATCCTTATCTAGGAGGAGAGATATTATTTATAATAGTATTTAAAAATCTACTTTTTTTAATAATAATATATAAAATATATTATACTTCTTTATTAGTTTTAGTAAATTTAATATATAATTTATATTCCCTTTATATTTCTTAACTAGGAAAGGACTAAGCTTTATATAATTAAACTTATTACTAAGTTTATTAGTTTTAAAGTTTTTATAAAAAAAATATATTTTATTCCCTTTAGAAATATTTAGACCTTTTAAGTATTTTTAATTATAATATATTATTAAATATTTATTTAAGAACTATAAATCCTTCTATAATTCTTAATAAAGGTAGCTTATTTTTTAGGTTATTATAATAGCTTATTATATCTTAGATATATAACCCTTTAATAGTAATATTATATAAGGTTTAAACTTATAATTAGCTTAGTATAGTATTATCCTAATAAGATCTAATAAGAATTTATTATATATTATTTATATATTAGATAAATACTAAACCTAATTATTCTATTAATAATTTATATAATATTAAAGATATTACTTAAGTATTTAATTAGTTTATTCTATCTAACTATCTATCTATAAGTAAAATACTATACTTATTTTTATCTTAATCTCTATTATATCTATTAATAATCTCTAAAACTTAAAGGTAAAGAGTTTATCTTAATTTAAAATAATCTTATTTAAAAGCTTATAGTTAGCTACTACTATTTTAAAAAATATATAAGCTAGATCTTCTATATTTAAGGCTTCCCTATATAATAAGAAGTATACTAATTTAATTAATCTATTATTAATTATTAATATTATATTATATTCTACCTTTATTAATTATTCTTTTAATTTTAGGAGTTTAATAATAAAATCTTATATAATACTCTTCTAAGCTTAATTTAGAAAGCTAGCTAATTTTATTTCTCTATATAATTTATATTAAGCATGCTTTATTTAAATATATATATTATATTAAGTAACTCTATCCTTAATATACTTTCTTATTCTTAGGAAATAGAAGTTTTATAATAACTTTTTAAAAATCTTTTTAATCCTCTAATAACCTCCTAAGATCTCTATCTTATAGTAGATTCTAAAGATTTCTATATATATAGATATTAAGATATAGATCCTTTCTAAAAATAAAAAAAGTTTTAAATTTATTTTACTAAACCTATTATAGCTATTAATATTTTTAAGAATTTTAACTATTATTTTATCTTTCTATAAATCTACTAATATTTATTAAGTAAGTTTTTTAATTTCTATTATTATAGTTACTATAATATAGAGTTTTACTTTATTTAGTTATAGTAATTTATCTTTATTTTATACTAATATAGCTTTAGAACTCTATTAGATATTCTTTATATAATTAGCTCTTCTATTAAATATATTTATAATATTATTCTTACTACCCTTAATATATTTAATTCTAAAATTAAATATTATTAACTTTTTATACTAATAAGCTAGATATCTATTTAGCTCCTTTATTAATAAAAAGTATATTAAGTTTTTATAATTTAATAAGACTTAAATCTAATATTTAATTTCTTTTAAATAAATCTTTTATATATAAAATATATCTATTATAATAAGTAATTCCTTATTATATATTAAATATCTAGACTTAGTATCTTATAATTTCCTACTATAAAATATAATAAGGTATTAATATTCCTTCCCTCTCTTAATAATACTAATATTAGTTTATATAAGCTAACTTATTACTACTCCTAGTATACTATTTAAGGTATTAGTATAAACTTTAATAAAAAATTCTAAATTAAATTAATAAAGTATAGAACTTAAAGTAAATTATTTCTTTAAAATTTAAAAAAAAGCTTTTATTTCCTTTTCCTATATAAATAATACTTTATTATATATTAAGTTTATTAGAAGTTCTATAATCTTATTATAATCCTTAATAAACCTTTAATAGAAGTTTATAAACTTAAGAAAAAATTAGATTTCTTTCTTATTAGTTAGTATAAGCTATTTAATTATATTTTTAATTTTATTAAAATCTATCTTAATCCTCTTATCTAAGATAATAAAGTCTAAGAATTTTACTTTTTTTTAATAAAACTTATACTTTATTATCTTAAGTTATAAGCTAGTTTTTTTAAGTTTCTTTAATACCTTTTATATATACTTAATATATTTTTTAAGAGTATTAGAGTAAATAAGAATATTATTTATATAAACTAATATAAACTTATCTAGATACTCTTTTAAGATATTATTAATATATACTTAAAATATAATAAGAGTATTAGTTAGACTAAATAATATAATAAGATACTTATATAGGCTTTACCTTATATAAAATATTATCTTCTATTTATCTCCTTTTTTTATCCTTATTTAGTTAAATACTTTTAAAATATTAAACTTAATAAATTACTTTTTTTTTAAAGCTTATCCTAAAGCTTTCTAATTAAGGGTAGAGAATAACTATTTTTAACTATTATATTATTAAGTACTTAGTAATTTATATATAATCTTAATCCTCTATTTACCTTTAGTATAAATAAGATAAAGTATTCTACTAGTAATTAGGATTTCTAGATAAAGCCTTTAATTTTATTTTCTTTAATATATTTTATAAGAGTAACTACCTTATCTCTTAATAATAGATATATTAGCTTTTTTATAAGTTTTTTATCTAAAATTAGCTTAATCTTATAGTCTTATAATTAATACTTTAAAAAAGCTTTATTAAGACTCTTTTCTTAAAATAAGTTTCTATATTTTATATATTTATTAGGTAATTTTATATAAGTAGTACTACTAATAGTAGTAACTTAACTCTATCCCTTAAGTGGCTGGTGTCCACCTTTCAGGGGTAAATAGCGGAATCATGCCGCTTAGAAAGGTGCCCCCTAAAGACAGCCTAAAGTTAGGTCGCTTAGTCCCTAAGGGTAGTAGTTTTTGGCCCTTATTTTGTTTCTTAGGGGAAGAGCTCTAGAGGTCTTTAAGTACTGATCTTAGAGGGCTGTACGCTTGATAGGTCGCGATTCTTTATTTTTACTCTTTTTATCAACTATAGAGCTGCGCAAGTAATTAGAAAGAATATAAAGGACTAGGTATAATTACAGATGCTATATAACTATAGAAGATGTTAGGATAAGTACCTGTAAGCTATTCAATAGGATGTGGTTGATGGTTGATGGAATTGAGGGGGTGGGCCCGTATCAGCCACTTAAGGGATAGTACTATTATATTTTCTTTTTAAAAATTATCCTTTATTTTCTTTACTATCTATATAATAATATTAGAATATAAATATTTCTATACTTAAAAAACTTAATTTAAAGTACTATTTTTAAATATTAGTATACTAGAATTCTATCTTATTAATAGATTAATCTTTTATAATTAAGAGGCTTTAAAAGTAATCTTATCTACTTCTCTCTTTAATATTAAGTAAAAATTATATTTTTTATATTATCTCTTTATCTATAAACTAATAGGCTTAGTTATTTAATCTATCTTTCTAATTATAAAATAATTAAAGTTTATTAATATATATAGTATATATTATATAATTAGGATTCTATATTTTAATATAAAATTAGAATTAATTAAATCTTTATTTAATCTATTATTAATAATTATTTAGACTTAGTATTCTATAATCTTTACTTAAAATCTAAATTAGATATCCTTTTATAATCTAATTATAGTAATCTATTTAGCCTTTAAATAGGTCTTATTAATTAGTCTACTTATTAAAAGATCTTCTAGTTTTTTAAATCCTTCTCTTTATTTAATTTTAGGATAGTAGATAATCTATCTAAAAACTTAATATCTAAAATTAGTTTTTCCTATAATAGTAAGGCCTTAATATTATTTATAAGTATTTAAGCTTTATTCTATATATACTAAAATATAAGGCGCTTATTTAATAATAAAACTAATTTATCCTTTAAGAACCTAGATTCTTTAGGAGTATATATATAAACTATATTTAATAAGTCTATATAGTTATCCTCCTTTAATATCTATTAGATTTCTATAATAACTAGTATCTTAATAATTACTAGTTAATCTATCTTATTATAAATAATCTTCTTAGCTATTATTTTAAAAATTTCTTTAAATTTTTCTATTAGCGCTAGTTTCTATATATTATTTAATAATAGAATTATCTTATAAGTATTTAATAACTTAATTAATATATTTATAGGTTATTTTATAGATATCTTAATTATCTATCTTTCTACTCTTTTTAGTTTATAATAGAGATCTATTACTTACTCTTTTATATAATATATTTACTACTCCTAAATATTAGCTATCTCCTTTTAAATTTAGACTATAATATAATATTATATCTATAACTTTTCTAAATTATTATTTAATTCCTTAAAAAGTAAAATTTTACTATTTAAAGCTTTATTTAAAGATAGTTATTTAACCTACTCTTAATTTAAAGAATTATATATCTTTTTATTTATAATTATTATCTAAAACTTATCTTTTAAATACTCTCTTAGTTTTTTAAGAAAGTAACTACTTCCTTTTTTTTTTTTTAATAAATTTAGTACTAGTTATTATAATATATAGTCTAAAATAAATTATTATACTCTATCTTCTTTTTAACCTATTTAAAAATATCTCTTATTTAAAAGTCTACTATAATTAATTCTAAAGTATTTATAAATTAAGTAACTTTTTAAGAGAGGCTATCCTTTTCTTTTATAATAACTACTTATTCTTATTATAGATACTTATTCTTATAGTATTCCTTCTTATAATAATTATAATACTTTATTTATAATAAGTCCTTAGTCTTCTTTCCCTTTTTAGCTTTATAGAGGGGTTTTTAGCCTATTATTAAAATATTCTTCTATTTACTAAGCTTATTTTTTAAATTAAAAGTCTTTCTTTCTATCTTTCTTTTATATAACTTATTATTAATAGTATAGATTATTTAAATAAATATAGATTTATTCTAAAGCTATAATATCCTTACTAACTTATTCTTAATTTTCTTATTTAATCTATTATAATATACTATTATCTTAGTAATAATATTCTATTAAATTTTTACTAATAAGGCTTAGAACTTAGCTATATATTTAGTTATAAACCTTTTTTAATAGAGGTAAGTTATTTTTCTTTTTATCTTTTATTTCTTAATATTATTCTTAAATAAAATCTTAAAAATCTCTTTAATATAATTATATTTATTAGAGAACTTAATAATATTATCTAATATATATTAAGGGTCCTAAAGTTTAATATACTTATTAAGTTAAAGGAAGAAGACTAATATTATATCTCTCTTTAAATAAAAAAAATAGAATAAGTTCTATTCTTCTAATATAGTAAATAATAAAAAGTAGAATATTATATATAATTCTACTTATTATATATAGCTATTAAGAGTCCCTCTCTTATTAGAGAACTTAATAGGGATAAGAATTTTAAGTCCTCTCCTAAAAACTACTTAAATACCTAAGTTATCTTATTAGACTACCTTTATAACCTTTATAAAAAGGTATTAATAATCTTTTATAATAAAACTAGAAGTACTTATTCTAAATAAAGTAGAATATAATATTTAAAGTATAATAAAGGAGTTTAACTCCTTAAAGGTATAAATAAATATAAGTAAGATTAAATAAATTAAATATCTATTAATTATAAACTCCTCTCTATTATATAAGTTAAATATAAAAAAGAAAATTCTAATAATAGAAAGATTATCCTTTATATATTTATCTAAACTATACTAAGTCTTAATATAATTTAATAAGATTAAATATTAATCTTATTTAATTCTAAGAAGGTTTAACTATAATTAAGTATTAATTATATTTAATTTTAAAGTTATACTCTAAGCTATATCTAGTTTATATAGTCTCTATCTCTATTCTTAACTTAATATAAATTAGTCTATAATATTATCTAGAAGTTATAATATTAATCTCTTTAAATATACTCTTTATATAGAGGATTATCCTTTTCTCTATTTATCTATTATTAGATTAAAATATTCTTTAAAATAAAATCTAATAGCTATCTTTTTTATTATATAAATATAATAGTTTAGTAATAGATATACTTTTTATTTAATATATATATATTCTTTTTTCTAGTAATTATTCTCTAATTCTTATTATAATCTCTTATACTATATTTTTAACTAATCTAGAAATATACCTACAGCCCTCTTTTAATAAAACTACTATTTATATAATTCTATAGTATAGTAATAATATATATTTAAAAGATATTAGAGTATATATATAATACCTCTAACTTCTCTTCTTATATTATAATATATTAAATAGAATATATCTATATATCTACTCTAGTATATTTTATTATATCTTAGGTAATAGAAATCTTATTAATAATCTTAAGATCTTTTAATTAAGGAGTTCTCTTTTTACTATTTTTTTTTCTTATTAATCTATAAATAATCTAAATTCTTATCTTTTCTTAATTTATTTATTTTTAATCTAAGTTATTTTCTTAATATTATTCTTTTTTTACTTAAGCCTTTCTATCTTAATCTAGTCTAAGTTATTTATTTCTTAATTCTTAGAACTTATTATAATACTTATTATATTTACTTTAATTTTTAAGTCCTATTATTATTAGTAGATATATACTATTCTATATTTTATATAAAAATCCTTATAAATAATATTTCTATTAATTAGATATAGTTATTAGATTTATAGATTTACTTATCTATATAACTTTATTATTCCCTTTATCTAAATCTTTTAATAATTTATTAATCTTTTTTACTAGGCCTTTAATAGTTTCTCTTAAAATTTCTATTTTCTTAAGTAGTTTATTAAGTTCTAGATTATCCTACTTAAGTAACTTACTATTTTTTTAAGTCTTATCCTTCTTATTAATAACTCTTTTTATTATATTAAATTAAGGTTTTAATATTATATTCTTTAATTTATAATCTCTAATAAAGTAGTCTAGTTTACTATAGCTATAGTATTTTAATACTTTTTTATTTTACCCCTTTCTTAGCTTTTTATATATATTTTTTTTCTTTATTATATTAATCTCTATTAATATTAGCCTATATAGATTGAATACTTTTCTACTATAATTAGAGTTAAAGTTTCTTTTAAAATAGTATCTTAAGATATCTATTTAGTTTACTCCTTTATTATATTTTTTCTTTATAATTTATTTAAAAAGATTATTATTAATCTAGATAACTTCTTTTTATAATTTATTTAATATCTTTAAAGCTACTCTAAAATATATTAACTTATTTTTAATATTTTCCTTTAGTCCTCTATAATATATTATTATAAGTATATTATTATCCTAATTAGTTTTAACTATATATTATTAGAACTATATTATATATTCTACTATAGACCTTTTTAATTTAATATATTAAATAACTTATATTACTTAATTAACTTTATTAAATAATTTAAATATCTTTCTTAATTCTATCTTAAAGTATATAAAACTCTTTATTTATTATATTATTTCTAGTATATTATTAGAGTTATTTAAGTATTTTTATAGATATAGTTATATCTATTTCTATATATTACTATATATAAATATAATTATAATTATTATATATTATTAAGCCTAAATCTTATCTTTATTAAATTATAAATAAAGTTATATTTATATTATCTATTCCTTAAGTTTTTTTCTCTCTTTATAGTATAGATCTAGTTTAGTAATTTTAATACTTAACTTAATATTACCTATACTTTAGTATCTAATTTAGATTATCTTACTTAGGGTAGACTAAGCTATACTTTTTTAATTTAATAAACTTATATTTAAGGGTATTTAAAGTATTATAAATTAATATTATAAGTTATTTTAAAGATAAGTAATTAAAGACTAAAGAGTATAAAAGTAGATAAACTAGTTATATAATCTTATTAACTACTTATATAAATAAGATATTAACCTTTTATATTATAATAGCTATTTAATTTACTAGTAAAGTTAAATATAAGAAGATCTATTTAAGGTAGATAAGAGCCTTAACTATATAGATATAGGAAAGTCTACTAAGATTACTTAATTTAATAGAGTTAATCTATAAACTATTTAATCTCTTAGTAGTTTAAATAAATTATTTAATAATTTATTTAAATTCTTATTTAAATATTTTAAACTCTAAATTATTTAAACTCTTATATAACTTATTACTAAGCTTATTCTATAATATATACCCTTACTACGCTAGCTATATTCTATTTATTAAGTTCTTAATACTTCTATCCTTATATTATAATATTTTAAATAGAATATATTAATATACTTATTCTAGTATATTCTACTATATCTTAAGTAGTGCGAGTTTTATTAATAGTTTTAAGATCTTCTAGTTAAAAAGTTTTATTTCTACTATTTCTTTTCTTTTTATTAATTTATAAATAATCTAAGTTTTAGTTCTTCTTTATAATCTATTTACTTTTAATTTAAGTTATTTTTTTAATCTTATCTTTTATCTTTCCTTTAAGCTTTCCTATCTTAATTTAGTTTAAGTTATTTATTACTTAATTTCTAGAATCTATTATAATATCTATTATATTTATCCTAATTTTTAAGTCCTATTATTATTAGTAGATATGTATTATCTTATATCTTATATAAAAATTCTAGTAGATAATATTCCTATTAATTAGATATAATTATTAAATCTATAGATTTATTTTCTTATATAACTTTATTATCTCCCTTATCTAAATCCTTTAATAGTTTATTAATTCCTTCTATTAGGTCTTTAATAGTTTCTCTCTAAATTTCTACTTTCTTAAGTAGTCTATTAAGATTTAGATTATTTTATTTAGGTAATAATTTACTAATCTTCTAAATCTTATTCTTTTTATTAATAACTTTTTTTATTATATTAAATTAAGATCTTAATACTATATTTTTTAATCTATAATTTTTAGTAAAGTAGTCTAGTTTACTATAACTATAATACTTTAATACTTTTTTTATTTATCTCTTTTTTAGCTTTCTATATATAGTTCTCTTTTTTATAATATTAAGTTCTATTAGTACTAGTTTATATAGATTAAGTATTTTTTTTCTATAATTAGAATTAAAGTTTCTCCTAAACTAATATTCTAAAGTATTTATTTAAGTAATATCTCTATTATATCTTTTCTCTATAGCTTATTTAAAGAGATTATTATTAATCTAAATAGCTTTCTTTTAAAGTTTATTAAGTATACTTAATACTACTCTAGATTTTATAAGCTTATCTTTAACTTATTCTTTTAACCCTCTTTTATATATTATTATAAGTACGTTATTATCTAATTTAGTTTTAACTATATATTATTAGAACTAGATTATAAACTTTACTATAAACTATTTTTATTTAATATACTAGATAATCTATACTACTTAGTTAATCTTATTAAATAGTATAAATATCTTTCTTAACTCTATCTTAAAGTATATAAAGTTCTCTATTTATTATACTATTTCTAATATATTACGTAATAGGTTAAGTTTAATCTAATAGATTCTAGATTAAATTAGGTTTAGATTAGATTTTAAATTAAATTTAAATATTTTATTAAAAATCTAACTTAAATCTAACTTAATAATAGGTTTTTAGATTTAACCTAATAAATCTAATTACCTATTTTAGTATACTAATTATTATAATATAATATATTATATATAGCGTTAATATATCTAGTTTATTTATTAGATTAATTATTAGATTATACTTTCTTTATTTATTTTTAACTAAGTCTCTAATATACTACTCTCTTTAATAAATAATATAATCTTATTCCTTTTATTTACTAGTTATTACTTATTAGCTATAGATATAAATACTTATATTAAATAAACTCTTTTAATTTAAGATAATTTTTTAATTAAACTCTTCTTACTATTCTATAGCTTTAATACTTTAATAAAGTTTAATATAGTATATATCTATAATTTTTAGAAAAGAAGTACTTATTTTAATTAAATTATCTTTATTCTTATTATTATTATTAATATATTAATATAAAAATATATTATCTAGAGCTACCTTATACTATTTTAGCTTTAATTTAAGTTTCTTCTTAATAATTATCTTATCTTAATAGAGATTAATAGAGATTAATATAATAAGATATTTTAATATTCTCTATATAATTATATTAATTAAGAACTATAATTACTAAGAAGATTTTTAGCTTAAAATACTAGTTTAACTTATATATATTACTAATAATATTAAAGTAAGGATAAAACGCGTAAGAAATACTATTTATAATATTTTATTTATAAAATCTCTCTATACTTCTAGTATATTACTAATAGCTTTATACTCTAGAAAGGGTTAGATAATAATTATTAGATTAAGTATTAAAATACTATAATACTTACTAGTTTTCTAATAGTATTTAAACTTATCCTTAATTTACTTTATATTTTTATAGAGAAGAGTATCTAAGTTATTTAAAATATTATATAAAGCTTTTAGTATATCTATAAATTATAAAGAAAATATATTAGGATTAATTATTAAATAAGTATTAAAGTTTTCTTATAATACCTTTTAATATATATTAGCCTATAGATATTTATTAGATTTAGTTATTTATAATATCTTTTAAAATATTAAATCCTTATTCTTAAGATTAAGTAATATAATTTTATTATAAATATACTTAATAAATAATTAGATTTATATATAGTATTTTCTTAATTTAATAATAACTACTTTAAATATCTTAAATATCTATATTTTCTAAGATATTCTTTTATAGTTAAGGTATATTAAAAAGTTATTTAAATAATTAAAAAGCTTATTATAAATTTTAAATACTTAATAGAGAGTAGGTCTTTAAGTAGTATTAATAACTTATATATATTTATAAAAGGATTTTATAATATTAATTAAGTATTTAATCTAGGACTATTCTTTTTAATTTAGTCTTAAAAAATTTATTCTATACTCCTTCTAATATATCTTAAGATCTAGTGTTAACTTATAGATATAAATAAATATATATAATATAAAATCCTACTAAGTTTTAATATCTTAGATAAGCTTTAAAATTATTAGTATATTAGGATAGGTCTTTATAAAGGAGTTATATATTAAGATAGTAAATTTAGCCTTTTCTTTATTTATTCTTTTTATTTATATAATAATAAACTATTCCTTATATTAAGAACTAGTATTAATATATATTATAATTTTATAAATCTATTATTAGAAAATATTAGTTTAATATAATTATTAGATTAATTATTAGATTCTTAATCTTTATAAGTATTAATAATATATTATTTAAGATAATTATTAAATTAATATCTATTTACTTATTCTATATTATTTAAAGTTCTTTATTACTTAGCTTAATATAGATTTTATTAAGTAACTTATTAATAATAAGCTAAATAATATATATAAGATAAAAAAAATATTTAAAAAGCTTAAAATTATTTTTATTATTATTTAAACTTTACTCTTATTAAAGAGTCTTCTATATAGTATATATTATAATATAATTATTTACTATATTATCTATAGTAAAAATACTAATAATATAAATAATTTTATAAAAATTAATTTTTTTTTAAAGAATAGTTATAATCTTCTTACTAGTATAATAGCCTATAATATATTAAAATATAAGAAGAACTTTATAGTACTCTTAATTTACCCTAATAAAATATATATTAATAGTTAGATAGCTCTACCTATTTTTTAATAACTAAATATTATATAATAAAGAGATTTTAATACTATCTCTTAAAAATTTTACTAGGAGTAATAGATAAATTTTATTATATTAATTTAAAATATTATATTTAATAATATTTATACTTAGTAGCTTAGCTATATTATTTAAATACTTAAAAACTTTTTAAAATTTAATATTCTAAATACTTTAAAATAATAGTTATAAAAAGATAATTATCTAAAATATTTAAGTTTCCTAGTTATTATAGGATAGGCTTTAACTATAAAGCTTTTATTTTTAAATTTTATCTCTTATTATCTTATTACTTAAGTATTAATTAAATATAATATATTTAAATAAATAATTTAATAATTAATCTAATAATTAAATAAGATCTTATAACTTATAGACTTATAATATAATAGTTAGTATTTATTATTATTAAGTTTATAATATTCTCTTATCTATATATAAGTCCTATTTTCTAGATATATAGTTATTTCTAAAAGGCTAATATATTTATATAATAGATATTTTATAGTAGTATTATATTTTTTATATATTACTAGTAGTTTACCCTTTAAGATAAGAGTATCTTTAAAGAAGTATAATTATAAAATAGCTTTTTTTTCCTCCTCCTAAATAATTTTAGTCTTAAATTTTTCTTTTTTAATACTATTTATCTTAAACTATTCTATACTTTATTATTATTATAGGAAAAGGTTTTTTTTTATTTTTATATAAAAAGTAATTCTTTTTTAATTCTATTTCTTTTAGATCTTATTCTAAGATAGTAGTTAAGATAGTATTTATAATTAATTAATTTAAGTTTATATTAAAACTACTTTCTAATATAATAGAAGTTATAATATTTATTTAGAATTAGGTAAAAGTATAATATATTATTAAAATATAGATTAAGTATAAATATATTTATTTAATATTTTAGTTAATCTAGTAACTATTTATTAGTTTTAAATTAATTTAAAGGTTAAATTTAATATTTTTTATTTTTAAAATTTTCTTCTAAATTTAAATTCTAGCTCTTTATTACTATACCTCCTATAATTATTAATACTTAAGAGATTATAGATACTAATATAGATAATTAATAAAATATAAATATAAATATATATATAGAAGATAAATAAGAAGAAGATATATATATTAATAATATTATTAATTTTATAACTTCTTTCTTAAAGCTAGGACTAATTATAAGTATATCTTTTAAATTATTAAGATAAAAGAAAACTACTATTAAAAAAAGTCTCCCTATATTAAAAAAAAGATCTTAGAAAGTTTTTATTTTATTAATATAATTATTACTTAGAGCTTATTATAAGTAAAAGAAAAAAAATTAATTAACTTAAATTATTTAATATCTCTTATATAATAGTATTTTAATTAGATTAAATTAATTATATACTAACTATAGTTTTTTAAGAGATTAAATAATACTAGAAGTCTATTAATCTATTTATATTAAAGAGACTATTTTCTTATATTATCTATAAGATTATATATATATAAGTATTAATTTATAATATTTAAATATAAGTATCTACTTTAAAAGCTATATAAGAGGTAGTAAAAATATATCTTATTATAGAATTAAATAGTAAGCTTTTATAATATTTAAATTATAATTAATTATTAAAGGACTTAGTAAGTAATCTCTATATAATTTATTATAAAAAAGTAACTCTTATATAAAAGAATATAGTACTTATATAAATAATATAAAGGATAATTACTAGAGTAGGTAGAAATAAAGTTTAAGATAAATATTATTTAATAGTATTAAATATTTAATAATTAATCTAATAATAATATAATAATTATAGCCTTATATAATTATATTTACTAAGTAACTTTTTATTCTATACTTAGTTATTATAGGCTAACTTATAATAGGTTAGGATAAAGATAGAGACTATATAAGCTAGGCATAGCCTAGGGTATAACTTTAGAATTAAATATAATTAGTACTTAATTATAGTTAAACCTTTTTAAGATTAAATAGGATTAGTACTTAATCTTATTTAATTATAATAGGCCTTAGTATAACCTAAGTAAATATATAAAAGATAGTCTTCCTACTATTAGAATTTCCTTCTATATATTTAACTTATATAATAGAGAGGAGTTTATAGCTAATAAATACTTAACTTACTTAATTTAACTTATATCTATTTATACCCCCTAAGAAGTTAAACCCCTTTATTATACTTTAAATACTATACTCTACTTTATTTAGAATAAGTATTTCTAGTTCTATTATAGAAGATTATTAGTACCCCTTTATAAAGGCTATAAAGGTGGCCTAGTAAGATAACTTAAATATTTAAATAGTTTTTAGGGGAGGACTTAAGATCCTTACCCTTATTAAGTTCTCTAATAAGAGAGGGACTCTTAATAGCTATATATAATAAGTAGAATTATATATAGTATTCTACTCCTTATTATTTATTATATTAGAAGAATAAAACTTATTTTATCTTTTTTATTTAGAGAGAGATATAATATTAGCTCTCTCCCCCTAACTTAATAAGTATATTAAACTTTAGGATCCTTAATATATATTAAATAATATTACTAAGTTCTCTAATAAATATAACTATATTAAGGAAATCCTTAAAGCCTTATTTAAGGATAATACTAAGGAATAAAAAATAAAGAGGAAGATAACTTACCTCTATTAGAAGAGATTTATAACTAAATATATAACTAAGTTCTAAGCCTTATTAGTAAAGATTTAATAGAATATTATTACTAAAATAGTAGTATACTATAATAAGTTAAGTAAGGAAGTTAAGGATAAGCTAGTAAGGATACTATAACTTTAGAATATATTTATACTTATCTAAACAACCTATACTATTAATAATAGGTTATATAAAAGAAAAATAGAAAAAAAGACTTCTAACCTAGAAAATAAGCCTAGTAGGTAAGAGAATATTTTAATAGTAGCTTAGAAACCCCCCTATAAGGCTAAAAAAAAAAAGAAGATTAGAAACTTATTATAAGTAGAATACTATAACTACTATAAAAAAGGATACTATAAGAATAAGTATTTATAATAAGAATAGATAGCTATTATAGAAGGGAGAAATAACCCCTCCTAAAAAGCTATTTAGATTATAAATATACTAAAACTAATTATAATAAACTTTAAGATAGGAGATACTTTTAAATAGGTTAAAAAGAAGATAGAGTATAATAATTTATTTTAGATTATATACTATAATAACTAATACTAAACCTACTAAAGTAAGAAGGAAGGAAGTAGCTACTTCTCTAAAAAATTAAGAGAGTATTTAGGAGATAAGTTTTAGATAATAGTTATAAATAAAAAGA
The DNA here is from genome assembly GCA_947623385.2 of Cladonia squamosa. Classification (NCBI taxonomy): domain Eukaryota; kingdom Fungi; phylum Ascomycota; class Lecanoromycetes; order Lecanorales; family Cladoniaceae; genus Cladonia; species Cladonia squamosa. Next base: position 722,684 of record OX392378.1, on the reverse strand, counting down.
CCTATAACTCCTTAAATTAGAAGTAGACTAAATAACTATCTTTAAATAAAACTTTAAATAGTAAAGTTTTATTCTTTAAAAAATTAAATAATAATTTAAAAGAGTTATAGGCGTAATACTAAGCTATAATTTAAATTTAAAAAGAGATAGCTAATATCTAGGAGTAATAAATATATTATATAAAAGAATAGATAATAAATCTCTACTATAAGTTAAAAAGAATAGAAAATTAAATAATTAAAATATTAGTAAAGTAATCTATAAATATATTAATTAAGTTATTAAATATATATAAGATAACCCTACTACTAAATAATATATAGAAGCTAGTACTAATAGAAAAATTTAAAAAAATTTTTAAATTAGTAACTAAGGAGATTACTTATAATAAATTAGATAGACTAATAACTATTAAAGCCTTAATTACTACTAAGATTAGATAGATATTATAAGGGGATAGCTATATAGACTCGCTAAATATAGTTTATATATATACCCCTAAAGGATTTAGGTTCTTAAAAGATAGATTAATTCTCCTCTTAAATAGATATTTAGTATTATAGGAAATAAGGAATTAGGCTAAAAAGTTAGTAAATACTATAGCTAAAATTTCCTTATAAATATACTAAATATTAAATTCTAGGTTTCTTAATAGGCCTTCCCCTATTCTAAAATTAAATAAAGAAGGAAAGGATTTAAAAAATTAAGAAATCCTCTAATAAATAAGCTAATTAGCAAGACCTATTTAAAGATTAAATAAATTACTATAATTAGATTATAAGAGGATATCTAATTTAAATTTTAGATAAAAATTATAGAATATTAGGTCTAAATAATTATTAATAGTAAATCTAATAAGGATTTAATTAATTTTAATTTTATATAGAAGTATAGAATCCTAACTATATAATATATACTATATATATTAATAAACTTTAACTACTCTATAATTAGGAAGATAGATTAAATAACTAAGCTTATTAATTTATAGATAGGAAGATAATATAAGAAATATAGCTTCTACTTAATACTAAAGAGAGGAGTAAATAAAATTACTTTTAGAACCCTCTAATTATAAAAGGTTAACCTATTAATAGGATAGAATTCTAGTATATTAATATTTAAGGATAGTACTTTAAACTAAGTTTTTTAAATATAGAGATATTTATATCCTAATATTATTATTTAGATAGTAGAGGAAATAAAGGATAATTTCTAAAAAAAAAATATAATAGTATTATAGAGTTAAGTTGCTATTATTAGTAGTACTACTTATATAAAATTACCCAATAAATATGCAAAATATAGGAACTTATTTTAAGAAGAGAGCTCTAATAAGGCCCTTTTAAAGTACTAACTATAAGACTATAAGATTAAGCTAATTCTAAGTAAAGAACCTATAAAGAAGCTAATATATCTATTATTAAGAGATAAGGTAGTTGCCCTTATAAAATATATTAAAGAAAATAAAGTTAAGAGTTTTATTTAAAAATTCTAATTACTAGTAGGATATCTTATCCTATTTATATTAAAGATAAACAGAGGATTAAGGTTATATATAGATTATAAAGTACTTAATAATATAATAATTAAGAATAGTTATCCTCTACCCTTAATTAAGGAGCTTTAGGATAAGCTCTAAGGAAAGAAATAATTTATTAAGTTTAATATTTTAAGAGTATTTAACTAAATAAGGATAAAGAAGAGAGATAAATAGAAAATAATATTCTATATAAGATAAAGCCTATATAAGTATCTTATTATACTATTTAAATTAATTAATACCCCTACTATATTTTAGGTATATATTAATAATATCCTAAAAAAGTACCTAGATAAGTTTATATTAGTTTATATAAATAATATTCTTATTTACTTTAATACTTTTAAAGAATATATTAAGTATATATAAAAAGTACTAAAGAAACTTAAAGAAGCTAGCTTATAGCTTAAGATAATAAAGTATAAGTTCTATTAGAAGAGAGTAAAATTTTTAGACTTTATTATCTTAAATAAGGGGATTAAGATAGATCCTAATAAAGTTAAGAATATAATTAAGTAGCTTATACTAACTAATAAGAAAGAGGTCTAGTTTTTTCTTAAGTTTATAAACTTCTATTAAAGATTTATTAAAGATTATAGTAAGACTATAAAACCTTTAATAAGCTTAATATATAATAAAGTATTATTTATATAAGGAAAGAAAGTAAAAGCTTCTTTCTAAACTTTAAAGAAGTAGTTTACTTTAGGTTTTATACTTTATTAATTTAACCTAGAACTTCCTATTAAAGTTTATATTAATACCTTAGATAATATGTTAGGAGTAGTAATAAGTTAGCCTATATAGACTAATACTAATATTATTAAAAAAAGAAGAGAATATTAGTACCCTATTATATTCTATAATAAGAAGTTATAAGATGCTAAATCTAAATATCTAATATATAATAAAGAATTACTTACTATAGTAGATATATTTTATATATAAAAGATTTATCTAGAAGGAATTAAATACTAGGTTTAAATTCTATTAAATTATAAGAACTTAATATACTTCCTATTAATAAAGGAGCTAAATAGACGTCTAGCTTATTAGTATAAGAAGTTAATAATATTTAATTTTAGAATTAAATATATTAAGGGTAGTAAAAATAACACTATAAATATATTTAATAAAAGAGCTAATTATATAGAGAATATCTAGCAGAGCTCTAAAGTTATATTAGTATAAGATAAAGATAGATTATTATAATTAAATAAAATAGGGCTCTATATTATAGTAATTATAATAGTAAAAATTAAAGAATTTATCTAATAAGTATTAGTAGATCTATAAAAAGATAAAGTAGTAGTTAAAATCCTTAAAAATATTAATAGCTATAATAGGTTTAGTAAAATAAATTTAAAACTTCTTTTATTTTTAGAAAAGATCTATGTTCTAATATTTATATATATAAAAATCTTTAGGATCTACTATAAGATAGAATTCTTAGAAGGTTATTAAAGAATTAAGAAAATTTTTAAGAAATTATTATAAAACTTCTACTTCCTATAAATAAGGAAATATATTAAGGATAGAGTTACTTAATATAATATATATATTAGGATAAAGCATGCTTAATATAAACTATATAGAAAAATAAAATTAGCTAGCTTTTTAAAATAAGCTTAGAAAAGTATTATATAAGATTTTATTATTAAACTCTTAAAGTTAAAAAAATAACTAATAAAGATAGAATATAATATAATATTAGTAATTAATAATAGACTAACTAAATTTATATATTTCTTACTATATAAGAAAGCCTTAAATATAGAAGATCTAGCTTATATATTTCTTAAAATAATAGTAGCTAACTATAAGCTCCTAAATAAGATTATCTTAAATTAAGATAAACTCTTTATCTCTAAATTTTAGAGATTATTAATAGATATAATAGGGATTAAAATAAAAATAAGTATAATATTCTACCTATAGATAGATAGTTAAATAAAATAAACTAACTAGATACTTAAATAATATTTTTAATATTATATAAATTATTAGTAGAATAATTAAGTTTAGTATCTACCTAATATATAAATAGTATATAATAAATCCTTATTAGATCTTATTAAGATAATACTATATTAAGCTAATTATAGGTTTAAACCTTATATAATACTATTATTAAAAGGTTATATACCTAAGATATAGTAAGCTATTATAATAATTTAAAAAATAAGCTATCTCTATTAAGAATTATAGAAGGACTTATAGTTCCTAAATAAATACTTAGTAATATATTATAATTAGAAATACTTAGAAGGTCTAAATATTTTTAAAAAGGATAAGATATATCTTCTTTATAGGAATTTTAAAACTAATAGGCCTAGTAATAAGCTTAATTATATAAAGCTTAGCTCTTTCCTAGTTAAGAAATATAGAGAGGATATAGATTATATATTAAATTTATTAAAATTAATAAAGAAATATAATATATTTTATATATTATTATTAGAGAAAGTAAATCTCTAGATATTATTATAAATAATACCCCTCCTTCTAAATAAAGATAATAAGGAATATAATATTAAAGAAATCCTAAATTATTAAAAGATTAATAGGAAATAGAGATATCTAATTAAGTAGTTAAATTATAATAATTTAGAGAATATATAGGAACTACCTTTAGTACTTAACTACCTTAAAAAACTAGCTAGATTTTAAGTTTAAAATCTATAATTAGGGAGTCCTAGTCTACCTTGCTAAAATTAGAAAGGTTATTACTCTTAATAGATAGTAAAGACCTAGTACTAGTTTAAAGAAGTATTATCTTCTTCTTTTTATTTTTTTCCTAAGCTATAATATTCTCTAGCTCTTATTTTACTATCTTATCTTTCTTAAACTTAATAGAGTTAATTTTTAATAAGACTCTAACTATTCTTACTAGTAACTTACTTCTTTTATATTTAAAAAGACTTTTATATTCTAGTAAATATTTCTATTTAAGAATATTTAAGGGAATAAAACTATATTTAGCTTTTATTTATATATATTTATAATAATAGTCTAAGTCCTTTATAACCTAGTAAGGGAGCGACTTATCTTAATAATATTTATACTATTATTTTAATAGCTTAGCTATATCTAGGTAAGAAATTAGCTTTACTTAATAATCTTTAAAAAAAAGTTTTTAAGGGCGTAGTATAAGAAAAGAATCTTAGAATATTAAATTATATTAGGGTAATTATACCTTAAAGAGAGAATAATATTATAAACTAATCTATAATAAATTAGGATAGAGATAAAAACTATATAAGCTAGATATAGTCTAAAGTATAACTTTAGAATTAAGTATAATTAATATTTAATTATAGTTAAACCTTTTTAGGATTAAGTAGAATTAGTACTTAATCCTATCTAACTATAATAGGCCTTAGTATAGCCTAGGTAAATATATAAGGGATAATCTTTCTACTATTAGAGTTTTCTTCTATATATTTAACTTATATAATAGAGAGAAGTTTATAGTTAATAGATACTTAACTTACTTAATTTAACTTATATCTATTTATACCCCCTAAGGAGTTAAACTCTCTTATTATATTAGTTTAGTAAAAATAAGCTTAAATTTTTTAAAATCTTATAAATAATTCTTATACTTAAATTTATTAATTATAAAAATATAGATATACTTTATCTTTTTAAAATCCTAATTAAAAACCTAGCTATATTAATAATAATTATAATTATTAGACTACTAATTATTAGGCCCTAGATATTTAATCTATTTATTATTACTAAGTAATTTTTAAGTTACTAGATTCTACTATATAGTATACTCTTTTTCTATAAAATATTTATATAAAAGGAGCCTCTTTACGCGGATAGATTTAGTCTAGTAATATTACTTATATATTAGTAGAAAGTCTTAATTATTAGATTAATTATTAGAATAAGTTTATTATCTTATTAAATATAATCTCTCTATAATTAATAAAGTGGCTAGTTTAGAAAAATATTAATATATAATCTAAAGATATAGTTTTAGTATAAGAGTAATATATTTACTTATTAAATTTTAAAACTATATATATTATTAAGAACTCTTAATACTAATAAAAATTAATATTATATTATAGAATTCCTTTTACTTAGTAATAACTAAAATATCTTATTTTATATAGTAATAAAATAATTACTAAGTATTAATAAGTTTAGACTTTAAAAAATTTAGTCTATTTTAAATTATTTTATTACTCTTTAAACACGCTAATACTTAATTCTTTAGTATATTTTAGAGTATTTATAATACTCCTAAACTTATTCTTATCTATATAGATTAAGTATACTTAGTATATAAAATTAATCTATATATTATTTAGGTTTAGTAATAACTTAGTATTATATAATCTAAGCTTAATTATTAAATCACTATTATAGATTATTAAAAAGTTTTATATAACTATATTAATATACTATCTATTAAGTATTTTATTTATTAAATTAATTATTAGATTATTAATTAGATTTAATTATTAAATAAATAATATTTATCTTTAATATATTATTAGTTTTTTACTATCTATAATTATTCTAGCCTTTTTTTATTAGAGGTCTTCTTATAAGCTTTTAAGCCTAATAGCTTTTTTTTTATAATTAAGATTATATTAATATTAATAGCTTTAATCTTAAAAAGCCTTTTTTTATTATTTTATAAAGTCTTAATCTAAGTTCTAGCTCTCTTTATATAATAGTTATCTAAGAGCTTAGATAGATCCTTTCTATATTTTTTAATTATTTTTAAATAAATTTCTAGAATTTATAATTAATCTAGTAAAATAACTATATCTATTATAATCTTATTAAATTTTTTTTACTTATTATTATTTTTACTAGTAATTATAATAAATAAATAATTTAATAATTAATCTAATACTTAATATAAAAAATTACTTACTTAAATATATATCTATTTTTATTATAATAGTATTATTCTCTATCTTTATCTTACTTTTATTTATATATATATTTTCTAATATAATATTATAGGTGTAAGTAATAAAAATAACTTAGTAATAACTAGATAATTAATAAAATCAACTATAAATATATTAAGAAAAGACTTTATTAATTATTTATATAATTACTAAAATTATTTTAAGACTAATATATAAAGGATAAAAAATTATAAGTAAGAAAATTTAAAGATTAGTAGACTAGTATACTAGTATAGCGCTAGTACTATTTAGATATATATAATTTATTTTTTACTTTATATTATTATTTTAATTTTTAGATTCTTTTCTTATTTATAATATATATATAAAATTTTAATTAATACTAGTATATATATTTTCTTTTATTTCTATTAATATTTTAAAAAATCTAGGCTAATATTATTAATATATATATATTATAGCCTATTAAGATAAGAAATAAGTAAGTTTAATATAAGAGTTACTAAAATAGTATATATAAACCTAGATTTTTAAAGTTTATTTATTAAAATATTAATATATACTCTTATAGATAATTATTATATTAACTATTAAATTATTATTATTATATTAAAAAATTAATTATTTCTCTTTTATTTATTTTATTAATATAGTATAAATTAAGTCTATTAATTAATAATAATATAGTAGTATATTAGTATAACTTTAAATATAAATTTATAAAATAATTTAGAGTTTAATATAAACTTATAATATAATCTTAAGTAAAATATAAATTTAGAAGAAAATTTAGAGTAAAATATAAATTTATAAAAAAATCTAGAGTTTATAGTTATATTTATAAATAATATATAATTAATTTTTATATAATATAATCTTTTATTTATTAAACTAATATCTTTAAAGCTATATAAAAGGTATAAGATATAAGTTATAACTTAAAATATAACTATTTTTCTAATAATTTTATTATAATACTATATATTCTTTATAAATCTAGAGTTATATAATAAGACTAAATAATATTAGGGCTCTTTAAGATTAGTATAATCTATTTTTTAAAAACTCTAATTATAAGACTAATAATAAAGTAGATTCTAAAGACTCTATATATTACTTATTAAAATAGTAAACTAATTAATCTTAAATAATAATTTAATAATTAATCTAATAATTAAATTTTTCTAGCGTAAAAGAATAAATCCTTAAATTATCTTATAATATTAAAGATTTTTATAGAGATAGGTATATAATAATAATTAAGTAATACGCTCTTAAGTAATATTTAATAATTAGACTATTAAACTAATATATCTTTATTTTAAAGTTAAGAATTAAAGAGATAGCTAATTTCTATTTAAAGATATTAAGAAAAATAAGTAAGTTATTATTTATATTAGTTCTTTATATATAAATACTCTCTAATCTATATAATTATAATTATAGATATAAATATAGATACCTTTAAAGTATAAAAACTTATATTAATAAGATTATTATTAATAATAAAGATAATATCTTTACTAACTAACTATCTAAGAAAAGAGATTATTATATTTTTAAAAAAAAAAACTTTAGCTCTAGATTATTAATAATATTTAAGAATATACTTTAAGCTAAAAAGATTAAAAATTATAAAGTTAAAAAAGTAAAGCTTAAATAACTAAAATTTAAAGAACTAAAGGCTAGCGCTTATATTAAAGTTTTTAGTAGAACTAAAAGTATATCTTCTATAAAAAAGATACCCCTAAATACTAATAAAGCACCCCTAAAGACTAGTAAAGTACTAGTTAAAATTTTTAAAAAAAGCTACTAGAAAGCGTTATAAGGGAAAAAAAATTATATAAAAGACTACTATTTTTAAATCTACTCTTATTAAACCTAGCTCTATTAAAATAAAATAGAAATTTAAAAGAAAGTTACTAAAAAATAGTAAGTTAATAGAATTTATAAATTTAATAATTAATTTAATAATTACTTTAGCTCTTACTTTATAGTAAATAAAATATTATTAAAAGTAAATAAGTTTTTTAATCCTAAGATTACTCTTCTAAAGACTAGTTAAAAAAATTATAAATAATTATAATAAGAGAAAAAAATATTACTAATAATTAAATATCTTAGATACTTTTTAAGAAGCTATTAAAAATTTCTTAATTATAGAATTTAAGAATATAATCTTCTTTATTCTTAATCTATAAGTAGAGTTATTAACTAGTTATTAGTAATATAGTTATTAGTTATTTATACTAAGTAAATTATTATCTAATCTAAGAATATATAAATAGCTAAAACTCTATATAGAATTATAACTAGATAATATAAGTATATATAAAATATCTTAAACTTATAAAGTTAATACTTTATATAGTATATATTAAAGATACTTCTAATATAACTACTTAAACTTTTAAGAAAAAGTATAAATAATCTTAAATATTAATTCTATCTTTAAAATTTTAATTCTAATTTAATTACTATTATATATAGCTTATATTTCTAAATTTAAATATAATAGCTAACTAGACTCTTAATAAGAGAAAGAGTTACTTATAATATATAATTTTATTAATCTATAAAGCGAATTAGATAAGATATATTAAATTAAATTATTACTTTAATAAGCTTAAATATAAGATAGAAAAAGCTAAATAATTTAAAAATATTAAAGATAATCTTAAGTATCTTAAAAATACTAGTATATTAATAAAATATAGTATACTAAAGTACTCTTACTATAAATAAAAAATAATAGCTAGATATTAATAATATATTAGTATAATAAAATTTAATTAAGTTTCTCTTCCCTTATTTATTAAATTAATTATTAAATTAATTATTAAATTAATTACTACTTTAAATATTTAAAAATAATAGGCCCTAACCTTATTAAAATTATTAGTAGATTAATTAAGATAAATCTAAATACTATTAAAAATAACTTAATTTAATAACTTAGTAAATAACCTTTATATATTTTATTACAAGAGAGTAACTCTTATATAGAAGATTATAGGATATATAAAAATAATATAAAGAATTATTACTCTAATAATTAGTAATAAAGATTAAAATATATAATATTTAATTATACTATTCTAATTAATAATTACTTTAATTATTAATATAATAATTAATGTAATAATTATATTTATAGATTATAGCGAATATACTTTTATTTTATAATTAACTTTATATAAATAAGCTTAAATAATTTAAACTTTTTTAAGATCTTCTTTAATTTATCTATTATAAGTAAATAAGTAAGTTATATTTTTACTAAGTTCTAATTAGTAATCTAATTATATTAATAATAATTATAATTATTAAACTATTAATTACTAGGTCTTAGATATTTAATTTATCTACTACTATTATTTAATTTCTAGGCTATAAGATTCCTCTATATAATATATTTTATTATAATAAAGTATATATATAATAGGACTATTTTTATATAGAAGATTCCTATCTAATTATATATTAATAGAGAACTTTAATTATTAGATTAACTATTAGATTAGATTACTATCTTATTATAAATAATATTATTATAATTAATTAACTAGTCTATTTAGAAAGTTATAAATATAAAAAGTATACCTATAGTTTAGATATAATAATAATTTACTTTATAATTAATCTTTAGAGCTATTTATATTATTAAGAATTTAAGATACTTATAGATTTTTAGATTATACTATAATAACCTCTATATATAATATTAATTAAAGTAGCTTATTTTATATAATAGTAAGATAATTATTAATTATTAATATCTTCTAATCTATAAGAATACTATTAGCTTAAAATTAGCTTTTTACTTTTTAAAGACCTTTACTAAATTATTTTCTATAAATAAAGTAACTAGTTTAATAAATTAAAATTCCTCCTTATCTAGAAAAGCTTAATAGGTTTAATAAATTAAATTTTTTTTAAACTTTTTCTTACTAAGATCTACTTAATATATAAAGAAATTAAATAAGTTATTTTAACCTAAATCTATTTTAATAACTAGAGAACTATTACTAATTAAGGATAAGTTAAGTACTACTATATTTATATAGCGCCCCGTAAATATTCTACTTACTTATTAAATTAATTATTATATTAAGTATTATATTAATTATTAATTTAATTATTATATTAATTATTATATTAATTATTATATTAATTATTATATTAATTAGATAGATAATACTTATCTATAATATATTACTATTATTTAATTATCTCTCTCTATCTTTATCTTTTTATAATTAGACGCTTTTTAATAGGCTTTTAATTTTAATAAATTTTTCTTTACTTAATTTATAGTAATTATATTAGTTATTTTAATATAATATAGCTTTTTTTTATTATTTTATAGAATCTTAACTTAAGTTCTAGCTCTCTTTATATATTTATTATTAAATAGTTTAGATAGACTTTTTCTTTATTTTTTTATTATTCTTAAAATAATTTCTAAGATCTTTAAATATAAATATATTAATAAAATAATTACTAGAGTTATATTATCTATAGTTATATTATATATAATTTTATTAAATTCCTTTTATTTATTATACTTATTATTAATAGCTATAATAGATTAATAAACTAATAATTAATTTAATAATTAATATATTAAAGAATTTATTAGGAAATAAATTTATTTCTTTTATAATAATATTTTCTTCTATCTTTACCTTATTTTTATTTATATATATATTTTCTAATATAATAAAGAAAATATAATTCTTAAAAATAAGTTAGTAATAATAAAATTATTAATATAATAATTAATAAATATAGTAATAAAATATCTTTTTTAATAAGCTAGTTAAGATATTTTAAGTATTAATAATAAAAGAATACTTATTATAGAAGTTATAGTAAAGTAAAGAAAAAATTTTAATTATAATACTAATATATATTAGTATAATATTAATATAATACTAGTTTAATTTTAGTAAATATTTACTTACTTTTTATTTTATTTTATTTATTTATATTTATTTTTTTATTTTATTTTACTAGTATAATAACTTTAGAAAAGATTTATATATTATTAATATATACTACTATTCCTATTTCTATTAATAACTTTAATTTATTATTTTTATAATACTAATATATATAAATACTATCTTAATAATAAACTCTTAAGATAAGATTAATATAATTATAATTTTATAATTTCTTAAATTATTTCTTTTATTTCTTAGAATATAAATTATAATTATTATATTAATTATTATATTCTTATTTTCTATATTTTAACTAGTTTTTTTTTAACTTTAATTAAAATTTTACTTTTAAATACTAATTAATTATATAAAAAAATAATAAACCCTATTAAAGATAGAGTTATTAATTTAAATAATTTAATTATTAATTTAAATAATTTAATTATTAATCTAGATAATTTAATTATTAGTTTAAATAATTTAGTTAATAATAATAATAATAATAATAATACTTTTAAGCTTACTTTCTAATAAATTATAAATAAAATTATAGAGAATAATAGTATAATAGCTATATATTAGTATATTTCTTATATAATATAGTATTTAAAGTATATTAATAGTATATTTATAATTATATAAAAAAGGATTATAATTATTTCTATAATTTAAATAATAATTATTTACTAGAATTAGATATCTTAAAATAATATATTTACTCTTAATCTCTAATAATTATAATTTATTATAACTAACTTTATACTATTAGGTATAAGTAAAAATAATATAATCTAACTTATTTAAAAGAAGATTATATTAAGTTTAATAATATTTTATATTTTAAATAAACTAATCTAGTAATTAATCTAATAGTTAATTTAATAATTATATTATTTTAATATTTAAGATTTAATTAAAAAAAAGTTTATAACTTTAATAATTTTAAAGAGGATAATTATACTTTAATATATAAATAAAAGTCCTTCTAATATTATTTATAAATTAGTAGATAATAATTATAATAATATATATAATATTAGAGATATATTAGAGTCTTTAAAAACTACTTCTAACTTTTATAAAAAGATTTTTTAGACTACTTATAAAACTTTAACTATTTTTAAATTTTTAATTATTTCTAAATCTTTAATTACTTCTATATTTTTAATTATTTTTATATTTTTAATTACTTCTATAGCTTTAACTACTTCTATAGCTTTAACTTTTAATATAGCCTAATATATTTTTTTAAAGAGTAGCTCTTCTAATTCTAAAAAAAAAAAATAATTATAATAAGTTAAATAATCTTAATTTCTATATTTATTTATTTTACTAATTATTTATAAAACTTCTAAATAGTAATTTAGTCTTATAAATAGAATTATATAACTAGTTAATAAAATTAACTCTAATAATAATAATATCTTATTTAATAATTAAAAACCTAAAATAAGAAGTAATTATATTTATAAAAATAAAAATTAGAGTCTAAAAACTAATCCTAAATTCTTATATATACTTTAAGTAGGGAGAATTAAAAATTATATATAAATAAAAAAAGCTCTAGCTATAATTAAATTACTATATAAAATACTTAAATTATAATTATATAAGGCGCTTATAAAGATTAAGGGAATATAATTTAGATAAGAAATTAGAGAGATAGATAAAAGACTATATAGATATAAATTTAGTAATAAATATTTAATAATTAATCTAATAATTAATCTAATAATTAATCTAATAATTAATCTAATAATTAATATAATAATTAATATAATAATTAATATAATAATTAAATTAATAATTAAATTAATAATTACTATAGCGTGCGTATTAATAGAGATTAAGTATTATTAAAAAAAATTTAATTTTTTAATTTTAAAGATATCTTTCTAATATTTAGTTTATAAAGTCTAAAAATAAATAAATAATAGTATTATATATTACTAATAAAAATTAGTAATATTAATATTTTAAGAAGCCTCTAAGACTCTTTTAATTAAAGAATTTAAGTATATTAACTCTCTTTATCTATATAAAGCTTTTAAATAATTAATAGATTAATAGTAACTAATATATTAACTATTTATACTAAATATATAACTATTTAAAAGAAAGATAATAAAGTTAGTAGAAGATCTATATAAAATATTTATAAATTAAAATAAGAAAGACTTAAACTCTATTAAATAATAAAATTAATATATATACTAGGCTTTTTTAAATTACTTTAACTTTAAAATTATAAGTAATAAATAGTAGTTTAGTATTAATATATTTTAAATAAAAACTTAATTAAAAACTCTCTTTTCCTAATTATTATATTAATTATTATATTATCTAATAACCCTATTATAAAGCTTAGTATATTAGTTAAATTAGTTAAATTTAATTTAAAAATCTATTAAAAAAATCTAACCTAATCTAAATCTAATATATTAGATTAGGTTTAGGTTAGATTTTAAATTAATTTAAAAAAACTCTAATTTAATCTAATCTATTATATAGTATAAATAAGTATAGATAATAAAAAAGAGTAATATTAAATTTAAATTAAAAGCTACTGTTAAATAAGTAGTATATTTTTTTTAAAATATATTAAGAACTACTTTAAATTTACTTATTATATAATATAATAATTAATTTAAAAGTAGTAAGACTTTCTAGTTATTTAAATAAAGATTAAATATTAAAGTAAAGAGATAATAATAAATATAATAATTAGTTTAAAACTTTATAACTCTTATTTTATTTAAGGAGTGTATAGATTTATCTTAGTATAAAATAGTCTTCTTCTATTCTTCTTAAGATATTTAAGAAGAGACTTTATTTAGTACTCTAATTAAGTTTAGTTACTTATATTAATAATAAAGTCTATAATTAAAATTAAACTATATAAACTAAAAATCTATTTATATTTAGGCTTTAAAGAATATCTACTTAAATAATAATAATTAGTTCTATAAAAAATAATCTCTAACTATATAACTTTAACTATAATACTTAAGATATAGTAGTTAATATACTTTTATAACTAGTTATTAAATCTAGTAGTATTATATAAAAGTTTATTAAGTTAAGGCTAAGTTTTAAGCTAATTTTCTATAATTAATAAAATTAAGTAGTAATAAGCTTATAAGTAGTATAATAAAGAAAATAAGATATTAAAATAGTAAAGACCTTTTATACTTATTTTATTAATATCTTATTTACTATAGAAACTCTATCTTATAATAAGATAAATTATATAGTAATTATAGAGTAAATAAGTAAGAAAATAACTATATATAGTATAAAATAAATCTATAAATTAGTAAAGTTATAGGAGTCTAGATAGTAATAAGCTAAGCTAGAATAAGTATTACTATCTCTAAATATAATAATAGGAGTAGCTGTAACTAAGTAGGGTACGGCTAAATTAGGCTTTCTAAGGAGCTAGAACCTCTTCTCCTCTTACTATGCCCGAGTACTCCTCTAGTGCTTTCTTATACTTCCTTAATACTCCTCTATGCTTGCTTATTACTCCCTTACTATACCCCCTTACTCCCTTAATACTCCCTCTAAAGTCGCCCTACTCCCTTTTCTATCCTAGAACGGAAATTCTAGATCCTAAGTTCGGGGTGTATATTACGTATATATAAGTATCCCGAGTTTAAGATCAAGGATTGCGCAATGAATTGGTATGGGGAAGTACTGAAAAATCACTGAGGCTGCACGAGAGAGGGGCAGCAGGGGATCAAAAGTCCAGACTCCCTGAACTAGGAGAGGCGCAGCACAATGTTGCGCCCGGTCTGGCTGCAACCTGCCAGGCTACAGCTGTTCCTACAGACAATGCGCACATCGGATTGTACCGTTTGTTGGTGTGAAATCTTAATAATCCTTGTTTTGAGAAATCTTATTGGCCAAAAACCCTTGTGTAGACTGACAGCGGGCGGCCGGTTTCTAATCCGAGCTGCATAGTGTCCAACGTAAAACATCCTTTAAATAGTGTTGCCTAGCTTAGCCTGCTGCTACGTGGGCTTCCGTGTTCGGCAAAGCCTTTGGCCTTATCTCATCAGCCTTTGGTTTTCTTTTGCAAATGACTGACGGCAGGAAATGAATGTTCGGGATCATTGAATCAACGGATTCTCTCTGATGGCATTGCAAATTGCAACTGGTCCTGGATCTCTTATCTCGCTTGGTGTTGGCCCCAGCGATGTCTATACTCTGATTACTCTTGGCCAGAGAGTAGGGAATTGGTGGACGGCAGTATCAGGCGACAAAGACTTTTTGGCTCTGCTTGACCAGGACGAACTTGATATTATGCGCCGTAAGGGCCTCATAGATCTACCGGCTTTTAACAAAAGATGGCGGAGGCAGATAAGGCTTCTTGCAAACGGACAACCATTGTCCTTTGAGGGTAATGATGCGGAAAGAGTTGTTGAGGACATGGGCAGATTTACCGCTGTCATGGTCTGCTTGGTTGCAGCACTTGATGCTTTTGCTACCCTTTTTGTTGTCAAGCGAGTGTTGAGATCTGTGCTCTCTGAACTATTAAAAACAACTGAGAGTGGCGAGGATCTTTTGACTTCTCAGTACACATTGCGTCTTAACTCGTGGCGATCCAGCGCGTGTTTACGAGGGCTTTCTCTTGAGGCACAAACTGTGCGCCAGACGCTCATAGATCAAGAGCTTTTGATGAGTGGGTATATGCCCCCGGAGGAATCCACTCATATGACCCATTTCCTGGTCTGGCTTTTGAGCAATCAGACCGCAGATTTTGTGACAGCTTCTTCGGACGTTGCAGGAGTTGCCACTTGCCTGTCAAAGCTTGGAATTGATATCATCAGTGTAGAAGGAGAAGGCTTCTATCCCTGCGAGAAACCATGCCGCTTGGTATATTCAAAAGCAAGTCTATTCAATGGCCAGTGTAAGCCAGGACTCACGACTAAGAGAGCTTTCTTGAGAGAATCATCAACCAACGTTTCCATCGCTCATCCAGAAGAATCGGTTAGCATATTTCCGATTGATGTTGCAGTCCAAAATCGATGTCGCAGCGCCTGGAAAGGTGGACAGCAGGCTGCGCGATACGTTTCACTAGACATCATGAAGCCTCCCAGGGACCTCGAGTCTAAAGTCCGCCAAGGTCAAAATCCTGATCTTCCTTACACATTTACAGATCAAGGAACTGAATGCAGAAGAGTTTGTAGCGAAGTGAATGACTTGGCGGTGTTACATGCCCCTGTAATCAACAACGAGCTTTTGAGCGGCCTTGAGAGATGTTTCGAACGCGAGGCTCCTGAGATTCTGGCCTGGTTATGCACTCAAACACATGGTGGTGGGCTCGAAGACTACGAGATTTCGGATATGGACACGGCTGATCATACGAAGATTAATGCATTTTGTGCTTTTCAATCCTTTTTCTTGGGTTACTACTATGAAATTTTCTTTCGCATGGTGGATACGTCTTCTTTGAAGCTACAGATCGTTGAAGGGGCGTGGGGCTTCCGCTGTCCAGAAATTTTATTTTACGTTCGCACATATCTCTTATCATCACGCAGCTTACTCGAGAGGGGCGAAGGAGCGAATGCTCGAATATTATCGAATCCAGGCCAGCCGAGGCCAGCCACGTGTATTGCGAGACAAACAATCCTTTCAGTACTTTCAAGATTCTTTCTCAATTACTCGATAGATATTCCTTCGATTTCATCTACGTCTGACAAAACAGAGCACTGGTGTATGGGAATTATCGCGAAGAGAACGCTCTTAACAAATAGCCTTTTAGGCAAGTGTCAGTCTGTCGACGAAATTGGACGGTTCACGCTTCTTGATGTTGATGTTGGTGGCATTCCGCGGGACTCTGATGGTCTTATACGACCTGGCTGCCCAGACTATCCTTTCGAGTTAGACGCAACCGATTTTGTTGAGAGAAATGTTGTGGAAAGCTCTCCCCCAGAAGATGTGACACTGCACATTGAGGCAGACTGGGAAGCCGATCCGAACGCGGCTCTTTTATGTGTCAGATACAAAGGTCGACGCATTGCTACGATTTCTCCCGCGAGAGCTGACCCAGCTTTCTGGAAGGCTCATGTGGAACCAACTGGGAGGAAATCGTCACAGCAAAGAACTCGGCTCCTTCATGCGGTCCCTGTCGACTTATCATCCATCATGGCGTCCCCACCACGAATAGTCGTGAGCCGAGTCAAGACCATTCCTGCACTGTTTCAGGCATTCAACAAGGTGCGACTTCGATATAGTGCGGTTGCATTTTACAGCGGCATCTGTATAGTCCGACTCGCCAGTGACAATATTGAAGAAGCCGTAGCACAGGGAAATAAAAGGATGGATCAAATTGGGAAAAGAGGTACCCTGGTTGTCATTGCCGGCTTGGACCTATGATATTTCTCTCATCCACTACTACAAGGATAATATGCCTCAATTACTATGGTATTACCTCATGCCACAGTATCTATAATTACATATGGTCATGTTGGAATGGACTACCTGCGCCGGACTAGCGCCTATGGAGGAAGGCTTTCAGTTACCACAAAGCAAGAATAGAATAAAGCTATATGTTCTACATTATCTCGTCGATTCCGGTTACGAGACTGCTAATTTAGGCTCTTCTGTGCTGTGCCCTTTTGCTTCCTCCGATACTCTTTTTTACTCCCTTAATACTCTCTTACTACGCTTCTATACTCCCTTTATATTTCCTCTTACTCTCTTATTACTCCTTTATTACTTGCTTAAAAATTTATCCTACTTCTTTTTCTAATTAAAAAGAGTAATCCCCGATCCTAAGTTTAGGGTATATATAATATATATATAGTATCCTTAAGTTTAAAGATATATTATAGTCTTATTACTTTTATACTAAGGTTTATTTCTACTAGATACTCTCTCTATACTCTCTCTACTCTCTTAATACTCTCTTATAATTACTTACTACGCCCCTTACTTCCTTAGTACTTCTTTAATACTTACTTACTACGCCTCCTTACTTCTTTAATACTTACTTTAAAGTAGCTTTACTTTTTTTTCTATCTTAGAATAATAATCCCTAATCTAAAATTCAGGGTATATATATTATAGACAGTATTTAATTATAATAATAAGAGTAGACTATATAATATATAATACTTTTATAGATATACTTTTTTCTTTATTATTTAATATAGTAGTAGAGGATAATAATAATATATATATAAAAGAGTTAGCGGTTATATTATCTTAGATTTAGAGAAGATATAATATATAATATATTTATAGACTAAATAAAATATATAATCTTTTAATAAGTTAGGCCTTATTACTTTATTTTCTAAAAGAATAATTCTTAATCTTTAATTATAAGGTTTTATAATATATATATAATCTTAAACTTACTTTCTTATTTATAGCTAAATAATTATATTATTAATAAGAAATCTTATATTAATATTAACTTAATCTTACTATATTTATAACTTATTCTAGGATTAAGATATTTAATAGTTAAAGAACTCTACTCTATCTAGTCTAAATATAAAATATTAAGTACTTATATTTCTTTTATCTTTCTATAACTCTTTTAATACTTATATTAGTATCTTTAGTAATTCTCTAAAGATACTAGTAACCTTTTTTACTATTAGAATTATAAAATAGAAGTCTTAGCCCTATACTTCTTTTCTTAGAATAAATATTAGTAGTATAGATAATAATAGACTATTATTATAATACTCTTTTATAGTAATTTATATAATACTTTCTACTCTAAAGGTTTACTATTTATAATTATTAAGCTTATTAAGCTTCTTATTAATAGTACTATTCTAATACTTCTCTTTTATTCTAGATCTTATAGTTTATAAAGTAAAGTATATCTTTATCTTATTTTTTAAGTCTAAGAGAAGAGACTAAATAACTTACTACTATATATTCTCCTTTTTTTTATTAGCTAGTAATATATATAATTAGATTAACTTTTTTAAATTTTATAGTAGCTTAATTAGATAGTCCTAGCCTTATTAGTAGATTTTATTTCTTAGTATTAAGATTATTAAATCTATAATAATCTTAAAATTAGAATCTAAGTTATTTAGAGCTTCTAAAAGATCTTAGTATTTAGTTAGGGTTATCTCTAAGTACTAGAGATTTAAATTAAGTATTTATAATAAGTTAAATAGACTAGATAATTTAAGTCTAGTCTTAAGTTATTTTATTAGTTAGTTAATAAAGATAGTAGTTATATTTTATTAAATAGCTTATTTATAGTATATAGAGAATCTTATAGATTAGCTTAGATTTATATTAAAATATAAATATAATATCTAGCCCTGCTTAATATAGTAGATAGAGAATAGAAGAAAAATATTTTCTATTTTTAATTCTTTAGATCTATATATTAAACTCTATATTTTTCTCTATTCTTATATTTACTATAAAGCTCTTATAAAGAAAGTATTCTCTAATATCGCTTAGTCTTATAGGGCTAGTACTAAGCTAATTACTTTAGAATATAAGATTTACGTTCTTTAATAAGTCTAGAAGATTCTACTTTCTCTCTAAGAATAAGAGGGATACTATATTTTTTCTAAAGAGTAATTTAAAATCCTAATATTATATAAGTAGAAGTCTTAAAAGTCTTTTATCTTAAAGAATAGAAATTTTTTAACTTATCTACCCTAGATAAGGCTCTGCTATATCTCTAATCTTAGAGTTTTAATAATTAAAAAGTAATTATTCTATTACTCTTTCTAGTTAATTAGACTAGTTATAGCCCTATATAATCCTCCTATTATTTTTAAGTAAATATTTAATAATAGTTTTAATAACTAGTAGTTCTACTAATTCCTACTTCCTAATTCCTGAAGGAGTTATAGTTTTAGGAGATAAAGTCCTTAGTAAAGATATATTTATTATAGTAGAAGAAGCTAGTATTATAGAAGCTGAGTTAGATAAGTCTCTAAAGACTTTAATAAGTATAAAGTCTTATATAACTATCTATACTAATTCTATATTAGGGAGTAGAGAAGGTTTATTTATTAAATCTACTTATACTACTATTAAGAATAAATCTTTAAGAAGAAAATATTAGTCTTTCTTTTTTAACTCTCTTATCTAAGACTTTATCTATACTATAATTATATTTTATACGCTAAGTACTATAGTCTTAATAAGGTCTAAATGTATAATCTAGTTAATATTAAATAAGGTTTAATATTAATAATTAACCTTAAAAAGATAGTTGATAAAAAGATACTTTATAAATAAGATATTTTACTAAACTTATTTATAAAATAGACTATTAAATAAAAGTAGAGATTTTTCCTTTTCTTTATTATTATTATTAAGTCTAACTATCTTAACTAATATCTAGATAACTATCTCGATAGGATTTACTAAAGAAGATAAGTTAATTAAGAGATCTTTTACTCTTTAGAAAAAGTTTCTTTTTATTATTTATAAATTCTCTATTATAAATACTTTATATAGCTTATATCTATTTAGAGTAGTATAGTTAATATACTTTAAATAGTTTATCTTAAAGACGAGTCTATAGATATAATATTATAATAGATTTTTAAATTAAATATTAGTAATAATATAAGTAGAGTTACTTAATACTTTTATATTATACTATTTATATTTACTAGGAGTAATACTTCTTTATTTAGAATATTTAATAAAGTATATTATATTCTCTTTAATAATCTTTTTAAATTAATTAAGTTAAAGAGAAGTTCTAGTAGTAATAAAGGATAGACCTTTATTAATTAGTTATTTTTAGTAGTAAATATAATTAAGAAGCTAATTAAAAGCATAGTTCTTTCTACTATTATTTCTATTAAATAACTTATATTATACTTTATTAAGATAAAATAATATATTCTTATAGGGGAAGATTAGAGAAATATTATAAACTAATATTATAAGTTCTTCTAAAGATAAGTAATTAAGGGTTAAAGGGTATAGAAGTAGATAAGCTAGTTATATAATCTTACTAACTACTTATATAGATAAGGTATCGACCTTTTATACTATAATAATTATTTAGTTTACTAGTAAAATTAAATATAAGAAGATTTATTTAAGGTAGGTAAGAGCTCTAACTATATAAATATAAGAAAGTCTATTAAGATTACTTAATTTAATAGAGTTAATCTATAAACTATTTAATTCTCTAATAGTTTAAATAAATTATTTAATAATTTATTTAAATTTTTATTTAAATATTTTAAACTCTAAACTATTTAAACTCTTATATAATTTATTACTAAGGTTATTTTATAATATATATCTTTATTATATTAATTATATCTTATCTATTAAGTTCTTAATATTATTCTTCTTTTTTAATATCTTTATCTTAAAAATAACTATCTATTCTTTATCTTATAATATATATTAAATCCCTCTTCTAAGTCTACTTTATATTAAAGATAAGTCTTAAAGAGTACCTATTCTAATAAGATTATATATTATTATAATAACTATATCTATTACTATAAGGAGTATAAAGTTAGTTTAAGTTTAAATTCCTATACTAAGTATACTAAGGTTAGTTTATTATATAAGCTTACTTTTTTTAAAGCTAAGCTATATTATATCTATAAGAAAAGGTATAAAAAGTTAGAAGCTACTTATACTATAGTAACTTAAATCTAAAAACTAATTACTTAATAGTCTAAATTCTATACTAAAGTTAATAACCTTAAGAAGTAAGAGAAAGAGTTAATTAGCTAGAAGCTTTAGAATATTAAGGAGTTAGAATAGAATAAGGTAGTATAGACTTCTAATATTAAGTCTTTATTTAATCTTAATTCTAAAGTCCTTAAGGTCTACGCCGCGTAATAGGTTAAGTTAAGTTAGGGTTTTTTTAACTTAACTTAAAACCTAACCTAAACTTAACCTAATATATTAGATTTAGGTCGGGTTAGATTTTTTTTAATAAGTTTTTAAGTTAAACTTAACTAATCTAACTAATATACTAAGCTTTATAATTAGATTATTAGATAATATAATAATTAATATAATAATTAAAAGAAGAGAGCTTTTAATTAGATTTCTATTTAAAATACTATTAATATTAAGCTACTATTTATTATTTATAATATTAAGATTAAAGTAATTTAAAAAAGCCTAATATATATATTAATTTTATTATTTAATAGGGTTTAAATCTTTCTTATTTTAATTTATAAATACTTTATATAAATCTTCTACTAACTTTATATCTTTCTTTTAAATAGTTATATATTTAATATAAATAGTTAATATATTAATTACTATTAATCTATTAGTTATTTAAAAGCTTTATATAGATAAAGAGAGTTATTATACTTAAATTCTCTAATTAGAAGAGCCTTAAAGGCTTTTTAAAATATTAATATTACTAATTTTTACTAGTAATATATAGTATTATTATTTATTTATTCTTAAATTTTATAAACTAAATATTAGAAAGATATCTTTAAAATTAAAAAATTAAATTTTTTTTAATAATACTTAATCTCTATTAATACGCACGCTATAGTAATTATTAATTTAATTATTAATTTAATTATTATATTAATTATTATATTAATTATTATATTAATTATTAGATTAATTATTAGATTAATTATTAGATTAATTATTAGATTAATTATTAAATATTTATTACTAAATTTATATCTATATAGTCTTTTATCTATCTCTCTAATTTCTTATCTAAATTATATTCCCTTAATCTTTATAAGCGCCTTATATAATTATAATTTAAGTATTTTATATAGTAATTTAATTATAGCTAGAGCTTTTTTTATTTATATATAATTTTTAATTCTCCCTACTTAAAGTATATATAAGAATTTAGGATTAGTTTTTAGACTCTAATTTTTATTTTTATAAATATAATTACTTCTTATTTTAGGTTTTTAATTATTAAATAAGATATTATTATTATTAGAGTTAATTTTATTAACTAGTTATATAATTCTATTTATAAGACTAAATTACTATTTAGAAGTTTTATAAATAATTAGTAAAATAAATAAATATAGAAATTAAGATTATTTAACTTATTATAATTATTTTTTTTTTTTAGAATTAGAAGAGCTACTCTTTAAAAAAATATATTAGGCTATATTAAAAGTTAAAGCTATAGAAGTAGTTAAAGCTATAGAAGTAATTAAAAATATAAAAATAATTAAAAATATAGAAGTAATTAAAGATTTAGAAATAATTAAAAATTTAAAAATAGTTAAAGTTTTATAAGTAGTCTAAAAAATCTTTTTATAAAAGTTAGAAGTAGTTTTTAAAGACTCTAATATATCTCTAATATTATATATATTATTATAATTATTATCTACTAATTTATAAATAATATTAGAAGGACTTTTATTTATATATTAAAGTATAATTATCCTCTTTAAAATTATTAAAGTTATAAACTTTTTTTTAATTAAATCTTAAATATTAAAATAATATAATTATTAAATTAACTATTAGATTAATTACTAGATTAGTTTATTTAAAATATAAAATATTATTAAACTTAATATAATCTTCTTTTAAATAAGTTAGATTATATTATTTTTACTTATACCTAATAGTATAAAGTTAGTTATAATAAATTATAATTATTAGAGATTAAGAGTAAATATATTATTTTAAGATATCTAATTCTAGTAAATAATTATTATTTAAATTATAGAAATAATTATAATCCTTTTTTATATAATTATAAATATACTATTAATATACTTTAAATACTATATTATATAAGAAATATACTAATATATAGCTATTATACTATTATTCTCTATAATTTTATTTATAATTTATTAGAAAGTAAGCTTAAAAGTATTATTATTATTATTATTATTATTAACTAAATTATTTAAACTAATAATTAAATTATCTAGATTAATAATTAAATTATTTAAATTAATAATTAAATTATTTAAATTAATAACTCTATCTTTAATAGGGTTTATTATTTTTTTATATAATTAATTAGTATTTAAAAGTAAAATTTTAATTAAAGTTAAAAAAAAACTAGTTAAAATATAGAAAATAAGAATATAATAATTAATATAATAATTATAATTTATATTCTAAGAAATAAAAGAAATAATTTAAGAAATTATAAAATTATAATTATATTAATCTTATCTTAAGAGTTTATTATTAAGATAGTATTTATATATATTAATATTATAAAAATAATAAATTAAAGTTATTAATAGAAATAGGAATAGTAGTATATATTAATAATATATAAATCTTTTCTAAAGTTATTATACTAGTAAAATAAAATAAAAAAATAAATATAAATAAATAAAATAAAATAAAAAGTAAGTAAATATTTACTAAAATTAAACTAGTATTATATTAATATTATACTAATATATATTAGTATTATAATTAAAATTTTTTCTTTACTTTACTATAACTTCTATAATAAGTATTCTTTTATTATTAATACTTAAAATATCTTAACTAGCTTATTAAAAAAGATATTTTATTACTATATTTATTAATTATTATATTAATAATTTTATTATTACTAACTTATTTTTAAGAATTATATTTTCTTTATTATATTAGAAAATATATATATAAATAAAAGTAAGATAAAGATAGAAGAAGATATTATTATAAGAGAAATAAATTAATTTTTTAATAAGTCCTCTAATATACTAATTATTAAATTAATTATTAGTTTACTAATCTATTATAGCTATTAATAATAAGTATAATAAATAAAAGGAATTTAATAAAATTATATATAATATAACTATAGATAATATAACTCTAGTAATTACTTTATTAATATACTTATACTTAAGGATCTTAGAAGTTATTTTAAAAATAATAGAAAAGTAAAGAAAAAGTCTATCTAAACTATTTAATAATAAATATATAAAGAGAGTTAGAATTTAAGTTAAGGCTCTATAAAATAATAAGAAAAGATTATATTATATTAAAATAACTAATATAATTACTATAAGTTAAATAAAAAAAATCTATTAAAATTAAAAGTTTATTAAAAAGCGTTTAATTATAAAAAAATAAAGATAAAGAGGGATAGTTAAATAATAATAATATATTATAAATAAATATTATCTATGTAATTAATATAATAATTAATATAATAATTAATATAATAATTAATTTAATAAGTAAATAGAATACTTATAAGGTACTATATAAATATAGTAGTATTTAATTTATTCTTAACTAATAATAGTTTTCTAGTTATTAAGATAAATTTAAATTAAGATAACCTATCTAATCTCTTTATATACTAAGTAGATCTTAATAAGAAAGAGTTTAAAAAAAATTTAATTTACTAGATTTATTAAGCTTTTTTAAATAAAAAAAATTTTTAATTTATTAAGCTAGTTACTTTACCTATAGAAAATAATTTAATAAAGGTTTTTAAAAAGTAAAAGGTTAATCTTAAGCTAATAGTATTCTTATAGGTTAGAAGATATTAATAATTAATAATTATCTTACTATTATATAAAATAAGCTACTTTAGTTAATATTATATATAGAGGCTACTATAGTATAATCTAAAAATCTATAAATACCCTAAATTCTTAATAATATAGATAGCTCTAAAAATTAATTATAGAATAAATTATTATTATATCTAAACTATAGATATATTTTTTATACTTATAACTTTTTAAATAAGCTAGTTAATTAATTATAGTAATATTATTTATAATAAGATAGTAATCTAATCTAATAGTTAATTTAATAATTAAAGTTTTCTATTAATATATAATTAAATAGGAATTTACTATATAAAAATAATTCTACTATATATATACTTTACTATAATAGAATATATAGTATAGAGAAATCTTATAACCTAAAAATTAAATAGTAGTAGTAAGTAGATTTAATATCTAAAGCTTAATAATTAATAGTTTAATAATTATAATTATTATTAATATAGCTAGGTTACTAATTAGGACTTAGTAAAAATATAACTTACTTATTTATTTATAATAAATAAATTTAAAGAGATTTTAAAGAAGTTTAAGTTATTTAAGCTTACCTATATAAAGCTAATTATAGAATAGAAGTATATTCTCTATAATTTATAAATATAATTATTATATTAATTATTATATTAATAGTTAGGGTAATTATTAATTAGAATAATATAATTAAGTACTATATATTTTAATCTTTATTATTAACTACTAGAGTAATAATTCTTTATATTATTTTTATATATTCTATAATCTTCTATATAAAAGTTACCCTCTTATAATAAAATATATAAAGATTATTTACTAAGTTATTAAATTAAGTTATTTTTAGTAGTATTTAGATTTATCTTAATTAATCTATTAAAAATTTTAATAGGGTTAGAGCCTATTCTTTTTAAATATTTAAAGTAGTAATTAATTTAATAATTAATCTAATAATTAATTTAATAAATAAGGGAAGAGAAACTTAATTAAATTTTATTATACTAATATATTATTAATATCTAGCTATTATTTCTTATCTATAATAAGAGTATTTTAATATACTATATTTTATTAGTATACTAGTATTTTTAAGATATTTAAGATTATTTTTAGTATTCTTAAGTTATCTAGCTTTTTCTATCTTATATTTAAGCTTATTAGAGTAATAGTCTAACTTAATATATCTTATTTAATTCACCCTATAAATTAATAAAAGTATATATTATAGGTAACTCTTTCTTCTATTAAAGATTTAGTTAGCTATTTTATTTAAATCTAAAAATATAAACTATATATAATAGTGATTAAGTTAAAATTAAAATTTTAAAGATAGAGTAAATATTTAAGATTATCTATACTTTTTCTTAAAAGTTTAAATTATTATATTAAAAGTATCTCTGATATATACTATATAAAGTATTAACTTTATAAGTTTAAGGTATTTTATATATATTTATACCGTCTAGTTATAATTCTATATAGAGTTTTAGTTATTTATATTATAGATACTCCTAGCTCCTTTTATAAGTTAAGTTAAGAGTTCTTAGATATAAAATATCTTTAGAGTAGGATAGAAAGTAATTAGGGTAATTAGAGTACTAATTACTAAGATTATATTAGGCCTTAGTATAATTTAAGTAGAATATATAAGAGATAGTCTTCCTACTATTAAAGTTTCCTTTATTATATTTAACTTATATAATAGAGAGGAGTTTATAGCTTATAAATACTTAACTTACTTAATCTTACTTATATTTAATTATACCCTAAAGGAGTTAAACCTCTTTATTATATTTTAAATACTATACTCTACTCTATTTAGAATAAGTATTTTTAGTTTTATTATAAAAGATTACTAGTACCCTTTTATAAAAGTTATAAAAATAGTTTAGTAGAATAACTTAAGTATTTAAATAGTTTTAAGAGAAGAATTTAAAATCCTTACCCTTATTAAATTCTCTAATAAGAAGGGAACCCTTAATAGTTATATATAATAAGTAGAATTATATATAGTATTCTATTCTTTATTATTTATTATATTAGAAGAATAAAACTTATTCTATCTTTCTTATTTAAAGGGAGATATAGTATTAGCTTTTTTTCCCTAATTTAATAAATATATTAAGCTTTAGGACCCCTAATAAATATTAAATAATATTACTAAATTTTCTAATAAATATAATTATATTAAGGATATTCTTAAGGCCTTATTTAAAAATAATATTAAAAAATATAAAATAAAAAAGAAGATATTTTATCTCTATTAAAAAAGGTCTATAACTAAATATATAACTAAGTTCTAAGCTTTATTAATAAAGATTTAATAAAATATTACTATAAAGATAATAATATATTATACTAGTTTAAATAAGGAGATTAAGAATAAATTAGTAAGAATATAATTATTTTAAAATATATCTATACTTATCTTAATAATCTATACTATTAATAATAGGTTATATAAAAAAAAGATAAAATAAAAAACTTCTAATTTAGGAAGTAAGCTTAATAGGCGGAAGAATATTTTAGTAGTAGACTAGAAACTACCCTATAAAGTAAAAAAAGAAAAGAAGATAAAGGACTTATTATAAATAGAATATTATAATTATTATAAAAAAAGATATTATAAGAATAAATATCTATAATAAAAATAGGTAGCTACTATAAAAGGGAGAGAGTTTTTTTTTAAAAAAGAAAAAGTTATCTAGACTATAAATATCTTTAAACTATTTATAGTAGACTCTTAATTAGGAGATATACTTAGTTAGATTAAAAAGAGAGTAAAGTATAATAATTTATCTTAGACTATATATTATAATAACTAGTATTAAACCTATTAAAGTAAGAAGAAAGAAAGTAGTTACTTCTTAAAAGAACTAAGAATATATTTAGAAGATAAGTTCTAAATATTAATAATAAATAAGGAAACTTATAACTCCTTAAATTAAAAGTAGACTAATAAATTATTAAGTAATAAAAAATTATTTATATATTTAAATAACTTATATTATTTTATAGTAAAGATATATAAAGAAATTATTAAATAATAGAAGTAATATTATTATTTTTAGTAAAATAAATTAATAATATTAATCTATTACTATAAGAAAGTAGAAGCTTTTATAATAGAAGTTTTAATAAAATAATTTATAAATATATTAATAAAATTACTTAATAAGTATAAGATAACCTTACTAGTTAATAATATCTAGAAGTTAGTACTAATAAATAAGTTTAAGGACTTATTTAAGTTAGTTATTAAAGAGATATCTTACTTAGAAATAGATAGACTAGCTATTATTACTAAGTTAATAGCTAATAAAATCTAGAAGATATTATAAAGGGATAGATATATAAATCTATTAAATATATTTTTATATATATATCCTAAAGAGATTTAAGTTCTTAAAAGATAGAGAATTATTACTCCTAAATAGAAGGTTAATTTTATAGGAGATAAGAAATAAAGCTAGGAAATTAATATAGTTAGTTACTAATATTCCTTTATATAAAGAAACTATTCTATCTTTTAAGTTTAAAAGTCTAAATATCTTAAAGCTTAAAGCTTAGGAAACTTAGTTAAAAAATTAAAAAATCCTTTAATAAATAAGCTAATTAATAGAACTTATCTAAAGGCCGAATAAATTACTATAATTAAATTATAAAAAGATATTTAATTTAGATTTTAAGTAAAGATTATAGAATATTAAATTTAAATAATTATTAATAATAGATTAAATAAGGATTTAATTAATTCTAACTTTATATTAAAGTATAGAATTCTAACTATATAGTATATATTATATATACTAATAAATTTTAATTACTTTATAATTAAGAAGGTAGATTAAATAACTAAGCTTATTAACTTAAGAATAGGAAGGTAATATAAGAAGTATAACTTCTACTTAGTATTAAAAGGAGGAGTAAATAATATTACTTTAAAAGCCTCTTAATTATAAAAGGTTAATCTATTAATAGGATAAAGTTCTAGTATATTAATATTTAAAAATAGTACTATAAACTAAGTTTTTTAAATATAGAAATATTTATATCCTAGTATTATTATATAGATAGTAGAGGAAATAAAGAATAATTTTTAAAAAAGAAATATAATAGTACTATAGAGTTAAGTTATTATTATTAGTAATACTATTTATATAAAATTACCTAATAAATATATAAAGTATAGAAATTTATTTTAAGAAGAAAGCCCTAATAAAACCCTTCCTAAGTATTAATTATAAAATTATAAGATTAAATTAATCTTAAATAAGAAATCTATAAAGAAGCTAATATATCTATTATTAAGAGATAAGATAATTATTCTTATAAAATATATTAAAAAAAATAAAGTTAAAGGTTTTATTTAAAAATCTTAATTATTAGTAGAATATTCTATCCTATTTATTCTAAAAGTAGATAGAGGATTAAGGTTATATATAGATTATAAATTACTTAATAATATAATAATTAAAAATAGCTACCTCCTACCCTTAATTAAAGAGCTTTAGGATAAGTTTTAAAGGAAGAAATAATTTATTAAATTTAATATTCTAAAAGTATTTAACTAAATAAGAATAAAAAAAGGAGATAAGTAGAAAATAATATTCTATATAAGATAAGGTTTATATAAATATTTTATTATATTATTTAGTCTAACTAATATCTTTATTATATTTTAAATATATATTAATAATATCTTAAAAGAGTATTTAAATAAGTTTATATTAGTTTATATAAATAATATTCTTATCTACTTAAATACTTTTAAAGAATATATTAAGTATATATATAAAATCCTCTAAAAGCTTAAAGAAGCTAGTTTATAATTTAAGATATTTAAATATAAATTCTACTAAAAAAAAGTAAAATTCCTAAGATTTATTATCTTAGATAAGAGAATTAAGATAAACTCTAATAAAATTAAAAATATAATTAAATAGTCTATACTAATTAATAAAAAAGAGATTTAGTCTTTTCTTAAATTTATAAACTTCTATTAAAGGTTTATTAAGGATTATAGTAAGATTATAGTATTTTTAATAAGCTTAATATAAAATAAAGTATTATTTATATAAAAAAAGGAGATAGAAGATTCTTTTTAAACCTTAAAAAAATAATTTATTTTAAGTTTTATACTTTATTAATTTAATCTAAAACTTTCTATTAAAGTTTATACTAATATTTTAGATAGTATATTAAGAGTAGTAATAAATTAGCTTATATAAACTAATATTAGTATTATTAAAAAGAGGAGGGATTATTAATACCCTATTATATTTTATAATAGAAAATTATAAAATACTAAGTCTAGATATTTAATATATAATAAGGAATTATTTATTATAGTAGATATATTTTATATATAAAAGATCTATTTAGAAGAAACTAAGTACTAGATTTAAATTTTATTAAATTATAAAAACTTAATATACTTCCTATTAATAAAGAAGCTAAATAGATATCTAACTTATTAATATAAGAAGTTAATAATATTTAATTTTAGAATTAAATATATTAAGGGTAGTAAGAATAATATTATAAATATATTTAATAAAAGAGTTAATTATATAGAGGATATTTAGTAGAGCTTTAAAGCTATACTAGTATAAGATAAAAATAGATTACTATAACTAAATAGAGTAGAACTTTATATTATAGTAATTATAATAATAAAAATTAAAGAACTTATTTAATAAGTATTAGTAAATCTATAAAAAGATAAAATAGTAGTTAAAATTCTTAATAATATTAGTAGCTATAATAGATTTAGTAAAATAGATTTAGGACTCCTTTTATTTTTAAAAAAATTTATATTTTAATATCTATATATATAGAGGTCTTTAAAATCTACTATAAGATAGAGATCTTAGGAGGTTATTAAAAGATTAAAAAGATTTTTAAGAAATTATTATAAAACTTCTACTTCCTAAAAATAAAAAAATATATTAAGAATAGAGTTACTTAATATAATATATATATTAGGATAAAGTATACTTAATATAAACTATATAGAGAAATAAAATTAGCTAGCTTTCTAAAATAAGTTTAGAAGAGTATTATATAAGATTTTATTATTAAACTTTTAGAGTTAAAAGAATAACTAATTAAGATAAAATATAATATAATATTAATAATTAATAATTAATTAATTAAATTAGTATATTTCCTATTATATAGAGAAGCCTTAAATATAGAAGATTTAGCTTATATATTTTTTAGAATAGTAGTAGCTAATTATAAGCTTTTAGATAAGATTATCTTAAATAGAGATAAGCTCTTTATCTCTAAGTTTTAAAGATTATTAATAGATATAATAAGGATTAAAATAAAGATAAGTATAATATTCTACTTATAAATAGATAGTTAAATAGAATAAACTAACTAAATATTTAAATAATATCTTTAATATTATATAAATTATTAGTAGAATAATTAGGTTTAGTATCTATCTAATATATAAATAATATATAATAGATCCTTATTAGACCTAATTAAGATAATATTATATTAAGTTAATTATAAGTTTAAACTCTATATAATATTATTACCTAAGGACTATAAATTTAAGATATAGTAGATTATTATAATAACCTAAGAAATAAGCTACCTTTATTAAAAATTATAAAAAGATTTATAGTTCCTAAGTAGCTATTTAGTAATATATTATAATTAAAAATAGTTAAAAGGTTTAGCTATTTCTAAAAAAATAGGATATATCTTTTTTATAGGAATTTTAAAACTAATAAGCTTAATAAAAAGTTTAATTATATAAAGCTTAGTCTATTCCTAGTTAAGAAATATAGAGGGGATATAAATTATATACTAGATTTACTAAAACTAATAAAAAAGTATAATATATTCTATATATTATTACTAGAGAAAGTAGATTTTAATATATTACTATAGATAGCTTTATTACTTCTAGACTAAGATAATAAGAAGTATAATATTAAAAAAATCTTAAATTACTAAAAGATTAATAGGAAAAAAAGATATTTAATTAAGTAATTAAATTATAATAATTTAGAGAATATATAGGAACTATCTTTAATACTTAACTATTTAGAGAAGTTATAGAAATTTTAAATTTAAAATTCTATATTAATTAACCTTAGTCTAGTATTAGGTTAAGGCTCTTAAATATATTAAATAAAGAAATAGAAGTTTAAGTTATAATCTCCTTTTCTTTTTTTTCTAAGAATTTAATATTTTTTATTTTTTTCTAAATTATTTTTACCTAGTCCGCTTTTTATATTTATTTATAGAGATAAGATAGCTTTTTAAAAACTACCTTCTTTTTTTATAATTATTTATATTATTCCTCTAAATATTTCTACTTTAGAATATTAAGAGGAGATAAATTATAGTTATTACTAGTATAAATATATTTAATATACTAGTCTAATACTTTTTTAGAGTAATAGAGACATCTTGCTTCTATATACTAAATATAGTCTTATTTAGATAAGGAGGCTATTCTAAGCTTTAAAACTAACTAATAATAATATATTATTTAACTTTATAGTTTTTTTATCCACGGTATAAATAAAATCTATATATTAAGATAGATAGATTTTTTTAGGATAAAGATTTCTTAATAAGAGAATAGTATTATAGGTACTTCTAACTCTTTTTATAAGCTAAGCTAAAGATCTTTAGATATAGAATATCTTTAGGGTAGAATAGAAAATAATTAAAGTAATTATAATACTAATTATTATAATTACTAAGTAATTAAAGTAATTAGGGTATTAATTACTAGGATTATATTAGGCCTTAGTATAATCTAAGTAAAATATATAAAGGATAGTCTTTCTACTATTAGAGTTTCCTTTATTATATTTAATTTATATAATAAAGAGGAGTCTATAGCTTATAGATACTTAACTTACTTAATCTTACTTATATTTAATTATATCTTAAAGGAGTTAAACTTCTCTATTATAATTTATATATCCTTAGATTAGATAATAATTTATTTAATATAAATTACTAGTAACTATATTACTAATAATTAGTTAGCAACCCTATTTATAGATTAAGAATAAGAAAGACTATACTTTTAAATTTTCTAATTAAGAAATTTTTAATAGCTTCTTTAAAAATATTTAAGGTTTTTAATTACTAGCAATATTCTTTTCTCTTATTATAATTATTTATAATTTTTTTAACTAGCCTTTAAAAGAGTAATCTTAAGATTAAAAAATCTATTTATTTTTAATAGTATCTTATTTACTATAAAGTAAAAGCTAGAATAATTATTAAATTAATTATTAAATTTAGAGATTTTATTAACTTACTACCTACTACTAGCTTTCTTCTAAATTTATATTTTATTTTAATAGAGTTAAGTCTAGTAAAAATAAATCTAAAAATAATAACTCTTTATAAAGTTTCTTTCCCTTTATAACGCTTTTTAATAGTTTTTTTTAGAGATTTTAACTAGTACTTTACTAGTCTTTAAGAGTATTTTACTAGTCTTTAAGAGTACTTTATTAGTATTTAGGGGTGCCTTTTTTATAAAAGGTATATTTCTAGTTTTATTAAGAACTCTAATATAAGCGCTAGCCTTTAATTCTTTAAATTTTAATTATTTAAATTTTATTTTTTTAGTTTTATAATCTTTAATCTTTTTAACTTAAAATATATTCTTAAATATTATTAATAATCTAGGGTTAAAGTTTTTTCTTTTAAAAATATAATAATCTTTTTTCTTAAGTAGCTAGTTAGTAAAGATATTATCTTTATTATTAATAATAATTTTATTAATATAAGTTTTTATATTTTAAAAGTATCTATATTTATATCTATAATTATAATTATATAGATTAAAGAGTATTTATATATAAAGAATTAATATAAATAATAACTTATCTATCTTTTTTAATATTTATAAGTAGGAATTAACTATCTCTTTAATTCTTAGCTCTAAAATAAAGATATATTAATTTAATAATCTAATTATTAAGTATTATTTAAGAGAGTATTATTTAATTATAATTATATACTTATCTCTATAAAAATCTTTAGTATTATAGAGTAATTTAAGGATTTATTCTTTTATCCTAGAAAGATTTAATTATTAGATTAATTATTAAATTATTATTTAAGATTAATTAGTTTACTATTTTAATAAGTAATATATAGAGTCTTTAGAATCTACTTTATTATTAGTCTTATAATTAGAGTTTTTAAAAAATAGATTATACTAATCTTAAAGAGCCCTAATATTATTTAGTCTTATTATATAGCTCTAGATTTATAAAGAATATATAATATTATAATAAAATTATTAAGAAGATAGTTATATTTTAAATTATAATTTATATCTTATATCTTTTATATAGCTTTAGAGATATTAGTTTAATAAATAAATAATTATATTATATAAAAACTAACTATATACTATCTATAAGTATAACTATAAACTCTAGATTCTCTTATAAATTTATATTTTATTTTAAATTCTCTTCTAAATTTATATTTTACTTAAGATTATTTTATAAATTTATATTAAACTCTAAATTATTCTATAAATTTATATTTAAAGTTATACTAATATACTATTATATTACTATTAGTTAATAGACTTAATTTATACTATATTAATAAAATAAGTAAAAGAGAAATAATTAATTTTTTAATATAATAATAATAATTTAATAGTTAATATAATTATTATCTATAGAAGTATATATTAATATTTTAGTAGATAAGCTTTAAAAAACTAGGTTTATATATATTATTTTAGTAACTCTTATATTAAACTTACTTATTTCTTATCTTAATAGGCTATAATATATATATATTAATAATATTAGCTTAGATTTTTTAAAATACTAATAGAAATAGAAGAAAATATATATATTAGTATTAATTAAAATTTTATATATATATTATAAATAAAAAAAAGATCTAAAAATTAAAATAAATAATATAAAGTAAAAAGTAAATTTTATATATTTAAATAATATTAGCGCTGTATTAGTATACTAGTTTACTAATTTTTAAATTTTTTTACTTATAACTTTTTATCCTTTATATACTAGTCTTAAAATAATTCTAGTAATTATATAGATAATTAATAAAGTCTTTTCTTAATATATTTATAGTTAATTTTACTAATTATTTAATTATTATTAAATTATTTTTATTATTTATACCTATAATATTATATTAGAAAATATATATATAAGTAAAAATAAGATAAAGATAGAGAATAATATTACTATAATAAAAATAGATATATATTTAGGTAAGTACTCTTTTATATTAAGTATTAAATTAATTATTAAATTACTTATTTATTATAATTACTAGTAAAAATAATAATAAATAAAAAAAATTTAATAAGATTATAATAAATATAGCTATTTTATTAGATTATTTATAAATTCTAGAAGTTTATTTAGGAATAATTAAAAAATATAAAAAGAATTTATCTAAACTTTTAAATAACTATTATATAAAGAGAGTTAGAATTTAGGTTAAGGCTTTATAAGATAATAAAAAAAAGCTTTTTAAGACTAAAGCTATTAATATTAATATAATCTTAATTATAAAAAAAAAGCTATTAGGCTTAAAGGCTTATAAAAAGATTAAAATAATTATAGATAGTAAAAGACTAATAATATATTAAAGATAAGTATTATCTATTTAATAATTAAATCTAACTAGTAATCTAATAATTAATTTAATAAATAAAATACTTAATAGATAGTATATTAATATAATTATATAAGATCTTTTAATAACTTATAATAATAATTTAATAATTAAGCTTAAATTATATAATATTAAGTTACTACTAAATCTAGATAATATATAGATTAACTTTATAGAATAAGAATTAAATAATAATTTTATATACTAAGTATACTTAACCTATATAAATAAAGATAAGTTTAGGGGTATTATAAATACTTTAAAGTATACTAAAGAATTAAATATTAGTATATTTAAAGAGTAATAAAATAACTTAAGATAAATTAAATTTTTTAAAGTCTAAATTTATTAATATCTAGTAATTATTTTATTATTATATAAAATAAGATATTTTAGCTACTACTAAATAAAAGAAATTTTATAGTATAATATTAATATCTATTAATATTAAGAGTTCTTAATAATATATATAATTCTAAAATTTAATAAGTAAATATATTACTCTTATACTAAAGCTATATTTTTAAATTATATACTAATATTTTTTTAAACTAGCCGCTTTATTAATTATAAAGAGATTATATTTAATAAGATAATAAATCTATTTTAATAATTAATTTAATAATTAAGACTTTTTATTAATATATAAATAATATTATTAGACTAAATCTATCTATATAAAGAAGCTTTTTTTATATAAATACTTTATAAAAAAAGAGTATACTATATAGTAGAATTTAGTAGCTTAGAAGTTACTTAGTAATAATAAATAGATTAAATATTTAGAGTTTAATAATTAATAGTTTAATAATTATAACTATTATTAATATAACTAGGTTTCTAATTAGAATCTTAAAAAAATAAAGTATACCTATACTTTTATAATTAATAAATTTAAGTATAAGGATTATTTATAAGACTTTAAGAAATTTAAGCTTATTTCTACTAAGCTAAGTATAGAATAAAAGATTACTTAATAAATATAGTTATATAAGGCCGCGATTATTATATTATTATTAGATTAATTATTAAATACTTAGTATTATTAAATAATATTTATTTTAAACTTTACTCCTATTTACTTTAATAATTATTTTTTATATTATTTATATAAGTACTATATTTTTTTATATAAAAGTTACTCTTTTATAATAAATTATATAGAGATTACTTATTAGATTCTTTAATAATTAATTATAATCTAAATATTATAGAAGCTTACTACTTAATTTTATAATAAAATATATCTCTACTACCTCTTATATAACTTCTAAAGTAGATGCTTATATTTAAATATTATAAATTAATACTTATATATATATAATCTTATAGATAATATAAGAAAATAGTCTTTTTAATATAAATAAATTAGTAGACTTTTAATATTATTTAATCTCTTAAAAAGCTATAATTAATATATAATTAATTTAATTTAATTAAAATACTATTATATAAGAGGTATTAAATAATTTAAGCTAACTTATTTTTTTCTTCTACTTATAATAAGCTTTAGATAATAGTTATATTAATAAATTAAAAGCTTTCTAAGATCTTTTTTTTAAATATAGGGAGACTCTTTTTAATAGTAGTCTTCTTTTATCTTAATAATTTAAAAGATATACTTATAGTTAGCCCTAGCTTTAAGAAAGAAGTTATAAAGTTAATAATATTATTAATATATATATTTCCTTCTTATTTATCTTCTATATATATATTTATATTTATATTTTATTAATTATCTATATTAGTATCTATAACCTCTTAAGTATTAGTAATTATAGGAGGTATAATAATAAAGAGCTAGAATTTAAATTTAAAAGAAAATTTTAAAGATAAAAAATACTAAATCTAACTTTTAAATTAATTTAAAGCTAATAAATAGTTATTAAATTAACTAAAATATTAAATAAATATATTTATACTTAACTTATATTTTAATAATATATTATACTTTTATTTAATCTTAAATAAATATTATAACTTTTATTATATTAGAAAGCGGCTTTAATATAAATTTAAATTAATTAATTATAAATACTATTTTAACTACTATTTTAAAATAAGATTTAAAAAAAATAGAATTAAAAAAGAATTATTTTTTATATAAAAATAAAAAAAAAATTTCCTATAATAGTAGTAAGGTATAGAATAGTTTAAGATAAATAATATTAAAAAAGAAAAATCTAAGATTAAAATTATTTAAAAAGGAAAAAAAAAAGCTATCTTATAACTATATTTCTTTAAAGATACTTTTATTTTAAAGGATAAACTAAGAACTTTAAGAAATTTAAATCTATAATCTATATAGAAAATTAATTTTAAAAAAAATTATTACTTAAAATATTATTAAAACTAGCTAGAAATAGTACTTTACTTTAAATTAATAAAGTATAAAGAAACTATATATTATAGTCTATAAAGGCTATTATTTACTATAGATATAAGACTAATTAATATTAATATATTAAAAGTATTAGAAAGAACTTTAGAATAATAATTATATTATTAAAAGTATACTTAACCCTAGTAATAAGCTTTCTTATAGTATTTTATTAATTCTAGGCTATATAAATAACAAGTTCTAGTACTAAAATACCTAGAACTATTTATCTAGTCTTTAATTTAATAATACTAAAACTTTTTTATTTTTTATTTAATAATATTTAAATATATAGTCTTATATATATAAAGTGTAAGTATATTAATATAACTAAGTAAGAGCTTAAAATTATTAGAGATATAATTAAGTAGTAGTCTTAATAGAATATTATTAATCTTAAAATAAGTAGCTTTAGTTAGTTAGGAGATTACTAATTTAAACTTTTATATACTACGCCTCTTTACTTTCTTTAATACTCTCTTAATATACTTCTCTATACTCTTTTAATACTCTCTTAATACTTTCTTAATACTCCTTTACTACGCCCTCTACTTTTTTAATACTTTCTTTAAAATAGTCCTACTCTTTTTTCTATTCTAGAATAGTAATCTTAAATCCTAAGTTTAGAGTATATATAATATATATATATTATATATACTTTAAACTTAGGATTTAAGATTACTATTCTAGAATAGAAAAAAGATTAGAGACTACTTTAGAAGAAGTAGTAAAGAAGAATACTAAGAGAATATAAAAGAATATTAAAGGAATATAGAGAAGTACTAAAAGAGTATTAAAGAAAGTAAAGGCGCGTAATATAAGAAAGTTTAAATTAATAGTTTTATAACTAGTTAAAGCTTTCTACTTTAAAACTAATAATATTCTATAAATACTATATTTTTTATTTATAGTTTAAAATATAGTAGTATTAATATCCTTAAAAAAATAGAAGTAGAATAGAACTTTTATTTTTAATTATTTTATATATAATAATTATATATTATACAAGATAGCTCTTCTTTTTTAAGTTTATCTATAAATTTAGTTTATTTAAAGATTTTTTATAATAGCTAGTCTATTAACTTAATTTATTAAAAAGGATTATATTTTTAACTAGAGTTCTAATTACTAGACTATTTTTAATAGTTTTAAGTAAATCTTTATCTCTATTTCTATCCTATTATACTTTAACCTTAAGAAGGAGATTATTATTAAGATAG
Source organism: Cladonia squamosa (assembly GCA_947623385.2). Classification (NCBI taxonomy): domain Eukaryota; kingdom Fungi; phylum Ascomycota; class Lecanoromycetes; order Lecanorales; family Cladoniaceae; genus Cladonia; species Cladonia squamosa. The sequence goes on along the minus strand of OX392378.1, from coordinate 682,576 downwards.
ATATCTCTAATTATATTACTACTAGAGTAATATTCTAGTATAATAATAAAGGGTAGTCTTAGCCTATAGCTTACTTCTTAATAAAGATACTTCTAATAGAATATAATTATAAGATTTATAATAAAAAGCTCTTTATTATTATTTAAGCTTTAAAATTTAGTATCTAGAACTAGAAAGTACTAAAAAGCTAGTTATAGTACTATTAGACTATAAAAATTTAGAGTATTTTATAACTATAAAGCTTTTAAGTTATTATTAAGTATATTAGTTAAAATTCCTTTTTTAATTTAACTTTAAGATTATCTATTATTTAAGAGAGCTTAATAAATAAGCTAATATTCTTATCTATTAGTTAGAAGACCTCTTTAGAAGGGAGAAGAATAGATACTATAAATATTAATAATAAATTATCTTAAAGTTAGAAAATCTTTTTAATAACTTATCTTAGGCTATACTAGCTCTTATAGCTATTAAAAAAGTCTTATTAGAAAAGTTCTTTATCTCTATAATTAGTCTAGAGTCTAATAAGTTGACTCTTAGTATAGATAATACTATTAGTATAGTATATACTTAAAGTAAATAAGCTTAAAGAATCCTTACCGTACTTACCTCTAAGGATTATAAGATAAAGGGCTTTCCTTTAGCTAAATATAAAATTTATAAGAATTATATTTTCTTCTAAAATTAACTCTTTATCTTAAATAGTAATAAGCTATAACTTTACTTAATTTAAAAAGCTTATAATACCCCTAGTATTAGTTATCTTAGATAGATAAAGATATATAAGATTTTAATTTATTATTACTACTAGCTAGGCCTCTTTATTAATATAAAATAATTTAAATATAACTACTACCTATACTCCTATATAAAGGTCTTTAAAGAATACTACTATAGTACCCTTAAGTCCTTAAAGATATTAGATCGCCGCTAGTTATATATCTTAATAAATTTTATTATTACCCTACCTAAAAGCTTAAACTATTATAATTAGAAGTACTCTAATATTTTAATAATTACTAATTATCTTATTAAGTAGATTAAATATATTACTATAGATATTATTACTATTAAAGATACTACCCTAGCTTATTATACCTTTATTTAAAAAGATTATAGACTTTTATCCTTTATTATTACTAACTAGGGTATTTAATTTAAGAGTTACTTCTAATATAAGCTCTATTCCTAATTAGGTATTAAGGTAGACTTTTTAATAACTTTTTACTCCTAAACTAATAACTAAATAAAGAATATTAATATTATTATAAAATAATATTTTTAAATCTTTACTAATTTCTTTTAAGATAACTAGGCTAAGTAGCTACCTTTAATTAAATTTATAACTAATAATTATTTTTTAGAAATAACTTAATATACTCTCTTCTTTACTAACTTAAGATAATATCTTTAAATAAGTCTTAAATTAAAGTCTTATTAAGTTAACCTAACTAATAAAAAAGAAATTTAAAATTAACTTTAAACTAACCTTTTTACTAAAAAAATAGATTAAATTAATAAAGTTTTATAAGAATAGATAAAGCTTATTTAAGCTAGTTAAGAGGAATTTATTAATAGATACTATTAATATATCTTTAAGTATACTATTAAGGATCTAGTTTAGCTTAATACTTAAAATCTTTAAATATAGTAGTTAGTAAAGAAGCTCTTAAATAAATTTAAAGGCTCTTTCTTTATTATAGAAGTTATTAGCTTCTATATATACTACTTAAAGCTTCTTAGTAGCTAGTCTTATTATAATATCTTCTATACTAATTTTTTATAATCTATCGCTAATAATCCTCTTTCTAAGTAATTACCCTCTATACTATATCTTATTATTAATATCTAGGGGTATAAGACCTAGCTTATAGTAGCTATATTTAACTCTTAAGTTAATTACTTAAATCTAGAATTTCTAGTCTATTAGGAAGAATTTAACTAAGTAATATAAGAATTATTTAAGAATATTTTAGAGGCCGCTACTATCTTAAATACTTATTTTTTTAGGTATTTTAATTATCTAGACTATTAGTCTTAAGCTATTTTTAAAGAATATTCTAAGAATTTCTAGTAGTTAAGTAACTCTAAAATTAACTCTACTAATAATAATAGCTTATTTAAGTTAGAGGAGTAGAAATAATAGAGCTAGATATCTATTTAAGAGTATAAATAATAAAGAGAGAGTATTATTATAGTTTTTAAAAGACTTTTCTTTTAAAACTTTTTAAGTTTTTTTTATTCTAACTACTTAGCTTTACTATAGCTATTTAGTATTTACTTTAGCTACTTAATACTTACTAAGGGTACTTAAATATTTTCTTTTCTTCTTCTTTTCTTTTCTTTTTTATATTTATCTTATATATTAGATTTATATTTTAGGTAGAAGTATATTAATTCTATTTAAACCTTATAATTATGATAAATAACGAGATACTTAGTAATAGTAGTAGTAGTAGTAGTAGTAGTAGTAGTAGTAGTAGTAGTAGTAGTAGTAGTAGTAGTAGTAGTAGTAGTAGTAGTAGTAGTAGTAGTAGTAGTAGTAGTAGTAGTAGTAGTAGTAGTAGTAGTAGTAGTAGTAATATATAATTATAAGATATAGACTTAAATAATACTATTATAATTAGTAGCGCGTATTATCCTTTTAATTATAATAATTATAAGTTTAACTTATAATAATATTCTACTTTATATTTAAAACTTAGTTAATACCTAATATCTTTAGTTAGAAATATTAAGAATTATTTTTAAAACCCTTATTTTAATAGCTATAGACTACTAGTTATAGTATATATTATTTAGTAATAGTATTTTAAAAAGAAGAAAGATCTCAGCTACTTTATTACTACCACGCTATTAAGATCCTACTAGGATTATATAGGGTATATTTTAGGCATTATAGCCTTCGATTTACATCAAAGCCTAGGGGGGGTGTGTTGTAAGATATAGACCTAAATAACACCGTTCAAATTGGCGGCACGCGTTGCCTTTTTGGCTGCAATATATATAGTACCTATTATCCATGAATCGGGTCGCCGTCTGTGGATGGTATATACCATCCATGGATAGAAGGCCCGTCGGTGGTAAATTAGCGGCGATAAGATATAAGGTGGAAACTATGGAAAACCCTACCTTCCATGGACGGTGGGGATCCATGAGTGGAATGCAACATAGCCAGCCTGGTCTTGGCAATAGAGATCACGAAATCCTGCCGAGACCCTCATGGACAAACTCAACTTTGTCAACCATGACGGCAGCATTCCTCGATGTTGGAGCAGGAGCTATTGCATTTGGCCAAGCAGCGAAAGCGTGCATGAAGTGATTCTACTTTGTCTACCTTTTAAGATCTTGAAGACACTGCTAGTCAAAGGTATTGTAGGTTCCGATTTCTGGGAAGCGCCGAAAGCTAATTGCTGTTTTCACAGAATCGGTCATGAACTCTTTCGACGATACAAGGCTTACAAGCATTCGGATGATCGCCTGACGGAGCTGGTTCTACGGACTGAGAGATCATGGCTCAAGACTACTACGCAGCTCGAGCTCTTGGAGAGAATCAAAGATGAACTGGAACCGAGACTGGTCGACTCTTTCGACTCTTCTCTTACCCGCCCCGAGATAAAGTTGCGCTTCGCCCGATCCGAGATCGAGACGCCCACCGACAGTGATAGTAGCAAAATGACTTTGGATAGAATATCATTCAGCCTGACGAAGTTGTAGAAGGCCCGTTATTCGGTTTTCGAGGAACATATCCGGAGAACAGTCTCCGAGCTCGCACAGTGGCAGTCCGAATTCGATCCTTCATGGCTGTTTCTGATCCGCTCGACGAGCGAAAAGATTGATACCGCTCTGACACAACAGCTCCAATCCCCAGTGAAGACCCCGATCTTAGATGATATCAAAGCCATACGTGCTGTTCTTCGAGACATTGAAGACAATCAGGAAGGCGAAGCTCCCGTCTTCCAAGACGAGTCTTTTATCTCCCTTTGGCGGACTTCTTTACCAGATTTAAGCCTAGAGGCGACAACCACAGCCAATTCGGCACGAAATGTACTTCTTGATACTACGACATACCCAAGCCAAGTTGACGCAGATGATGTGATGGGACAGGTTCGCGGCTTAGCTCGTATCTTGATGCACGGGGAGCCGTCAACTCTTGGTCTACTCCGAAGCCTTGGTGTATACAAGATCGATGTCACTGCCGCAGCAGCACAACAGTACCAATTTATATACGTTGTTCCACCCAACGTGTACCAGCCTGCAACCTTGCGCCACCTCCTCTTAGAAGCGTCCCCAAGCTTAGATGCTAATTTTGCCTTGCGAAGGCAATGGCTCGCGGCGTTGCCTCTGTCCATGCTGCTGGTTTTGTGCACAAAAACATAAGGCCAGAGACTGTACTAACTTTGCATGAAAAGGGCTATTCCCTGCCAACTGCCTTCCTGGTCGGTTTCGAACGCTTCCGAGCTGCTAAGACTGGCACGACATTAACAGGAGACATGATCTGGCATCGCAATCTCTATCGGCACCCGATGCGCCAGGGCCGACACCCAGACGAAATGTATCAAATGCAGCACGACATCTATAGCCTTGGCGTTTGCCTGCTTGAACTTGGCTTATGGCATTCATTCGTGTTACAACATGATCCACCCCGGACAGGACCTTTGCTCGAGATCTCCACAGAACTTACACTAAACAATAAGTGCCAAACAGCCTTAAGTATTAAGAAGAAGCTCATTTTGCTTGCTACGCAGGAGCTTCCCCAACTAATGGGTTTAGTGTACACCGAAGTTGTGGTATCATGCCTAACATGTCTAGACTCGGATGCAACAAACATGTTCGCCAATGATAAAAACTTGAGAGACCAGGAAGGCATCTTAGTTGGTGTTGCTTTCATCGAAAAGATCTTTAAGAGACTGACATCGATTCATATTTCGGACTAGGCTCTTTAAAGATGTTGATGTAGCATCATGGTGGCTTGCGATCTCACTTGGCTTCACCTTCACCGCTCCCCCGATGGTGATGATCAAATTTGCGACAAGACGACCATGATATAACTTGCTAATTATCTCAAGCTGTTGCGTTCCTCAACCTGTCACTCGTCTCTTGCGTGATCGTTCACTAAATGATTTTCGGAGGCGCAACCATCGCAAATGATCTTCCACAAAATCACGAGATGAGAACGAGCAAGATTATCAAAAATTACAATTAACATGTGCAGCGCAATCGGTAGTTAGGTCTGACTGATAATTCCAAATACACAGACAGGATTCGTCAATTTCGTGCAGAGCTCTAAAGCCAAAATCTGCTCCTAGGTCTTTTACTTGATCACTGTTTTTGCTTGGTCGACCCCTGCATTCAAGCTGCTCCACTTTATCTGATACTCGAAGATCGCTTCGACCAGGTAGACTTTCTCATAAATTGTCTGCCCAGTTACGTCTGTCAGTCGAACCAAGATGAAATGACAATATTGAGCCGCTTATAGTGCCAGTAGCTGCGTACTTCAAAGTCAATGAAATCCTCATCTCTCTCCTTGTCCTGCAGTCATAGCTTCTGTCTCACTTAGATTTCGGGTCACATAGGAAGATAACACGTTGCTTATTTCTGGAATAGACAATCGCTATATGAGGTTTGGGATATGGAGTGGTGGGGTGGAGCTAGTTAGCGGGGACGCGGGGCGGGAGATCTGCCCGCAAAACAGCCTTGAGGTGTGGAAGTACCATCAACATATCCTGCTGTGTACTGTCCCAATCGGGTTCAATTCAACCGCATTTGGATGTTACAGCTGCTGGAATTGTCTGCAACCCTCCTGATTGATTGAATATGGCGAGTCCTCTACCTGCAGAAGGTAGCTCTGCGCCCAAACGACATAGCAGGAATATTTCTATCAATCGAAGTAACTGCCCATCAATCATTCTTCTACGCGCCCGAAAATGTTCAAGAAGTACTTCGCTTACCCTTCAGCAGCTCCTATGCCGCGTCGTATGACAAAAGGTCCACTCGATGTAGAGGAGTATGCCGCCTTGTCGCTCCAGCAAGACTCCTACTAATATCTCAGTCCTCTAGCCACCGCATCACAGCCTACACAGGAGGCTGTCACCACTGAAGCCTCAGAAGTCCCAATACCAACTACACCCTTCAGCCCCGAACGCTCTTCTGCGGTACCCGTAGCAGCTCCAACCCAACTACCTCCCAAAGATTTCAGCTATCTTCTCCGCCCCGAAATCTACCACCCTCTATCCCACCTAGTACAGCCAATCCCTCACTCACTGCTTCAATTCTCATAATTTACAGGACCTTCCTCCGCCCTTCCGCACACCTACTCATCAACCGCCCCCCTCTATACCACTCCCCACCCTTCTTGCAAACCACAACTTCCGCTCCGCCGCTACAGCCAGCGCTCTCCGTCTCTGTGCCCCTCCCCCACCCCCCACCACCGAAATATTCTCCCTCTTCTACACCCGCCTCGCCTGCCTAACACTAATAAACCACCTCCCCTTCGCCGCCGAAGAGTCCAAAGCCCTCCAAGACATCAACAGCCCCTTCTACCTCGACGACACCACAAAAACAAACATCCTCCCCTGGGAACTCCGCATCCTAGTCGTCCGCCTCCAAGGCATAGGCTACAACGACGAAAAACGCAGCGTAGGCGGCTACTACGAACTCGCCCGCGAAGCCCGCGCCTTCTTAAAGACATCCACAGACCCCGAAGAAAAAGAACTATGGACAACCCGTTTAAAAGACCTAGGTATCTACGTCGCCAACGCCCTCATCGAAATCGGTGACCTCCCCGCCGCAGCCCGCCATCTCGAAACCCTCACCCCCCGCTCCCCCACTCTCCTCTCCCGCGTCGCCCTCACCTACATCGCACTCGGCGACCTCTCCGCCGCCCAAAACACCCTCTCCTCCCTCCCCTCCCCACCTCCCACACCTCTCGCCCCCCTCCTCACCATGTCCTCAGGCAACTACCCCCTCGCCATCACCGAATGGCGCGCCCTCCCTCCCTCAGATCTCATGACCCAAAATCTAGCCGTCTGCCTCTTCTATATTGGAAAGGTAGACGAGACGGTGAAATTGTTAGAAGGGTTGGTGAATGAGAAGGGCAGGAGTTTTCATGCGCTGACGTTTAATTTGGCGACGGTTTTTGAGTTGTGTAGTGAGAGGGGGAGGGAGAGGAAGGGGGAGTTGGTGGAGAGAGTGGTGGAGAGGGGGGTAAGAGGGGAGAGGGGACAGGGGGATTTTAAGTTGTGAGGGGGTGGTGGGAGGGGGGGGGGACCAACTGGGTGGGTTGTTCGAGGAGTTTTTCCCAACGGGGCGAGAAGGAAGGGTAGCCGAGGATTGAGGAATGGAGGAAGTAGAAAGAGAAGCGGTTTAGAAAAAGCAGTATGAGAACCATTGCATAATTAAAGTAGAAAGCGTGATGAGTCATGAGCAAGAAGAACATAATTCGCACAGTTATACTGTAAAAGATATTTCAACGATTTCACAAATAATAGGTCCTTAAGGCTGTTGCTTATGCAATAGCTGTATTGATCTCTCTTTGCTGCCCTCAACAAAAGTCATAAGGACTTATGGCTAGCTTCTCAAAGAGGCCTACCAAATCCTTCTTGCAACTCAAGCAAGTAATAATGGTCCCCTGTATGCAGTAGCAATGCAAAAGGCTATCTTACAATGAGTAGCCATGATGAAGTGTCATTCCCTCTCTAGAAAATGCAGTAAGAGTGAGTATTGATAGTAAAAGCAGCAAGAGACCCGCTGAAAGCTCGTACAAAGATGCTGTCAGTGCAACAGCATAGCATGGGGAACAGAGAGAGTGGGAGAGAGGGAGAGAGAGGCAGAGAAGCTTTATTTAAAACCCTCCAGACTGCTGGAAAGGTCTCTGCCCACCGATTGCGGGCATTGCTCCTCCAATTATGGGGCTGCCGATTTCCCCTGGTGCACGGCTTCCAGTTATGGAAGAGTTTCGGCCAGGCTCGAATTTGATGAAGAGACCACCTGTGTGATCTTGTGTGGTGGAGAAAGTTCCGTTACCGTTGTGCTCATTTCCTTCGGTGTCACAGATCTCTAACATTTCTTGCATGTGCACCTGAGGGTTGAGTTGTAAGACCTCACGATGAACATCCTCAGCACGATGCCACCCAGCGGTTTGGCTCATTGGAGACCGGGATTTCTCAGACGTTAGCTTGACGCAGGCGGAAGAAACAAGTCGCCTTATTGTTACAGCTCGTGATGCGTTGCCCATGAATGGACCGCCAGCTGGGCCGAAGCCCGTGTTGGGGTTGGAGCGACCAAAGCCTACAAGAATTAGCACACCACTAGATTGAATTAGGAGCTGCTTTCCTCACCAGGCGGATTTGACCAAGACGGCGCGCCTGACATTGGAAGAACTCCAAATGGCGATTGTTGGACTGGCCAGTTAGTCCCGTTACCACTCTGCATGCCACGAGGGAAGTTGTCCATCCTCGTACCTAGGTGCCAACAATTTAGCGCTGAGCTTGTAAATGTAATCATGAAACTCACTGCCAATGGGGTCGGGGAACCCCGGATTATGGCCAAAGCCTTGTCGTGCGGCCCGAGGACCACCAGGCGCCATACTTCCTTGTCGAGAGCCATTTGACTGAGAATTCAATGGAACATCAGTATCGTCGAGCAAAGCACTACTTCCGAGGTGATTGCTGAGATCATCAACATCAACGCTCGCACGCAAAACATCCTGGCCTTGCTGATGAGGAGCAACACTTGAGGGCCGCTGGATTGGGGCTGGACGCGCGATTGGTTGGGTCTGCTCAAAGGCTGATCTCTCGAAAGATGCGGACGTATTTCGGGAGTGCGACTGGGAAGGTATGTTATCACGAGACATCCCATAACGGCTAAGATCATTCACGCTCCCACCGACAAATCCACCTGCCGATGCTGGTGATGGCTGTGAATCCACCATTCGCGCAATTGCTTGTGGCATTTGCCTAGAGCCATTGATGCCCGAGGGGAATGGCATATTGTTTGAGGGCGGAAAATTCCTATATTGACCACTACCAATGGGAAGCTGAGTAGAGAACATAGCTGGATTACCTTGTTGTGTTGTGGGTGACGTTGGAGGACCGAGCGGGGACGGGAATCCATTAGCAGGCATTGACGGCACACTTGGGAAACCTGGAGGCTGAGTGACTTGACCAGGTGAAGCACCAACGGGTGAATATCGAGGCGTGGGTTGGGGTTGCTGTACTACAGAAGGATGAATTACCGACTTTCCTTGCGCAGACGTTCCCTGCTGCTGAGCAGAGGAAACACTTGGCGATGTCGTGGAACTTGAGGCCGGCTGGGACGTCTTAGGAGAAGTGTTGCGCGATTCTTGTAGAGACGGCTGGCGGGGTCGTACAGGTGTGGGAGCCTTTGGTATCACTGGAGTGGCGATCTGGAGATGTGGGGAGGCATGCGCACTTGTCGTAACCGGGGGATGCAGACCCGGGGGAATCGTGATTGTTGTTGACGGACCGTTCACTGGCGATGGCCTCTTTGCAATAGACTGTACAGGCTGTTTTACAGTTGAATCCTGCGTTCTGCTTTGCTCTTTGGCCTGGTGTTCGATCTTGGCTTTGACTTCACGTTGTTTTCTCTCCACCGAATCGCGCTCTTTCTTCTCTCTGGCTTCTGCTTCCTTAGCTTCTCTTTCCTCGCGTTCCTTTTTCTTAGCCTCCTCTCGTTTTCTCTTTTCCCGCTCTTTCTGTTCTCTCTGCTTCCGCTCTTGTTCTGCCTGCTGCTCCTTTTGTTCTTGCAGTCGTCTTTGCTTATCGGCTTCCTTTCGTTGTTTCTCTTCTTCTTGAGCTTTCTTCTCAGCCTCTTTCTTTTTCCGCTGTTCCTCCTTCTTCAGACGAATTTCCTCCGCTTTTTTCTCCTCAAGCGCTTTGGCAGCGGCCTCCTCGGCCGCCTTTTCCGCTTCACGTTTGGCCCTCTCTTCATCCTTGGCAAGCTTCTGCTGCCGCTTTTTGTCTTTCTTCTTTTGAGCCTCTTTGGCTTTCTTGGCTTCACGTTGAGCATCCACACGGGATTCATCATCCAGCTCCTCAATGAGCTTTTGTTGCCTCTCCAGAGCCACTTTCTCTCGATACGCTGTTAGGACTCGTTGCTCGAACATTCGGGCTGCGAATATCTGAAACATGCGACGTCCCTCGTCCATACGTTGTATCTCGGTCATTGACTCCTGTAACGTCATGTTAGATTATTCCGGTAAGAGGGCCAGCAGAGTTCACCATCTCATCTTCTTCGTCATATTCTTCGTCATCTTGACTGTCATAGTCCTCATCGTCCTCGTCGTCGTAGCCATCGTCGTCGAGGGGCGGACCGTGATTATGACCCATTCCTGCTGCAGCGAATTGTGCCTCCTCTTCTCGTTGCATTCGACGCTCAGCAAGCTGCTCCATCATCTCAATGAACTTCTTGCCATCATTCTTAAGAAGATCATCTGCAACAGTCAGTATTCCCCCTAATAATGCATCAGTACAGTGCGTATATGACTGTATATGCGAGAAAATTGCGTACCTTTGACCGTAAGATTCTTGCCAAAGTTGAAAAAATCCACCGCTTCTCTCGTGGGCTCTTCCACCAACTCATCGTCACTTAATTCATCTTCATCATCCTCTTCACTGTAGTCGGCATCCTCGCCAGCTTCATCATCATCCCCAACTTCGTGTATTCGGCCCCTGGAAGAACGGCTACTGAGATTTTGACTATGGCGGTTGGGTGGAACGCGAGTCATTGGATGGGGATACATTCGAGACGAGGCTAGCATTGGCGTTCCATCTGCGTTGGTACCTTGCCTCCCACCATCTGTATTTGCGTACTGTTCCAATTCCTCATAATAAGCATCGTAAAGCACCTCGAGTTCCTCTTCGATAGCAGTACGCTTCCGACCGCACACGGTGCAACTACATGAGTGCTTCTGCTGCTCCTTCATCTTTTTCAGAACAGCTTCTTTTTCTACTTTGACTAAAGATCTCCGATCTTCTTCGCCAAGTGACAGCCAGAACTCCTTGATCCTCTCACGCTCTTGTGCGGTCGAAGTGTTCCATATGCGGTCTTTAGAGTTGTGGTGTGCAGAACGGTGGTTTCCCGAAAGCGGAGGGGGTGGTGGAGGAGGAGGTTGTAACCCTTGAGTCGAAGAGAAAGGCATTGACTTCGATGCTGGTTGGACATCCTGGGATGTTGTTCCTGATTTGGATTTCTTTTTCTTCTTGGCCTTGCCACCAGGAGGCTCCAAAGGTGCGTAACTATGGGGGCCATGTCCATTAATCTGGGTGGGGTCATAGCTATTTTGGTGGGGCCGATTTATATCGTCTGTATAGTATTCTTCCCCGTCGTCAGGCTCATAATGCTCTGGGTCGTCGTAGTCCGATCCCCCATCCCCATACCCGTTAGCTTGCCCCTGAGCCTGCGCAGAAGCCATTTCCTTTACAATATTCTGATATGCACCGTCGGCACCATTAGGAATTTCCTGTGTTCGCTCAGAGATCACAGTTGGTGGTTGCTCTGCAGCTTTCCGCGCAGCTTCCTTTTGACGCCTTTTCTGCTTCTTCTTGTTAACACCAGTGCTACTATTGGCGTCGTCAACAGTGTCCTGATGTGAGGCTTTGGTGGTAAGTGGTGCCTGCCCCGCTGTTTGTGGTCCTGGGGGCATATTTCCTGTTAGTTTGCTGAGGTTCGTTGCTTCCGGAGGGTTCATAGCATGAGCTGGGGTGATAGCAGGCCTGACACCCTTAGCAGCAGTAGGCTTTACGGTGCTCTTGAGGCTTGGTGCTTCAGGTTGATTCTTTGACCCAGTTGCCTTAGTATTGGAGGGCATCTTTGCCGCCAACTAAGAAATCCCGACGTGTATATCCGGACAGGGTCCACAGAATGTATTGAACGCGTCCGTAGTACCTCGATCGCCAGGTTCGCTGCGTCATATGTTAATGATGGTGACAAGAGGGTTACTGCTATGGATGTCGGAATGTATGAGGAAAAAACACACCGGATTTGGCAGGAGGCGGGTAAGAAAAGGTATGTATTAGATAGACCAGGCCCCAAGCTCCAGAGTTAGTCTTTGAGGAGCAAAGATGTCGGAAGTCAATTGGATTGGACTGCTTTGTTCGAGGTTCGAGATCCCACTCATGTCGATAGAATACCGCTAGTTCTAGCCGTACCGTAAATAGTTCCGCAAGGTACGAGGGGGCATTCAAGGTTGACCAACGAGCAGCTACGTCAGGCCTCTTCCTCTCACAGCTTACTGTCCTCCTGTGAGTTGTTTGTGTTGACGATCAGCTTCTATTTTCATTTGCCGTATCATATTATATTGACGACGGCGGGTCTGTCGTTGAATGCTACCACAAGCAGGATCTACTTGCACAGGGAACTCTCGGCATCTGATCATCTGCCTGGTGCTTGAGTGACCTTCCCGGCCCCCAAAACGAGAAAGAGCTATTATTGGCATATACTAAGGAATCAACACTGGGAGAATACGGACCTACGTACGATCCTGAGCATAAGAGACGTTCCACCTCTTTACGTTCGCCGAACGAGGGGTTTGCTTGCCTACTGCTTGTCCTTTCAGATAAGACCTGCAAAGTCCTACCATGGCCCAACAACAGGCGCAAAATGTTATGCGAAGGTACGTTATATCGAATATGAAGAACATAAGCCGTGTCTCTGGCCACCTACTGCTCCAACACTTTGATGCCAAGCTGCATGGAGGTAAAATATTCTGCCCTTCATGCTCGCATCATGAGAAGCCCCATCACCGAGCCATCTGGAGCAACAAACCTACCCAAAACCCTAATTGTCCACCAGTGCATCTGCAGACGCATTAGACTATTCAATGAAAGCTACTGACCATCATGACCACTTAGAAAACTTGTGATAATAGGCGACGGTGCATGCGGCAAGACGAGTCTACTCAGCGTCTTCACGCTCGGGTATTTTCCAACAGTACGTACATCTGTGATTGAACATGATAACTTGCTAATGATAGGCAGCATTATGTAAGTCGACGGAACTGATTCGATTTACTTGAGGCAACACTCCACAAACGGCAATTGAGAAGGTTACTGAATATCGATGTCATTCCCCACGCAGGTACCTACCGTCTTTGAGAACTACGTTACAGACTGCAGGGTAGATGGCAAGTCTGTTCAATTAGCCTTGTGGGATACCGCAGGTCAGGAAGACTACGAAAGATTGAGGCCGTTGGCATATTCGAAAGCGCACGTCATCTTGATTGGCTTCTCGGTCGACACACCAGACTCCTTAGACAACGTGAAACACAAGGTACATTCCAAGCAGAACCATATTTCCAGCTTCGCCTGGTACTGACTTGTTGGTTTAGTGGGTGGAGGAAGCCAATGAGCGCTGCCCCGGAGTTCCCATTATACTCGTCGGACTGAAAAAAGATCTACGAGAGGATCCGATGGCTCAAGAGGAAATGCGCAAGAAATCATTACACTTTACAACGGAAAATGAAGGTACGAATACTGCCCGTGAGATAGGCGCTAGGAAATACTTGGAGTGTTCATCTCTTACTGGGGAAGGCGTGGATGATGTTTTTGAAGCAGCTACTCGAGCTGCCCTGCTTACCTTCGAAAAGAGTGAGAGGGGAGGATGTTGCGTGATTTTATAAGGCTTTGGAGGGAACACTACCATGCACACTGCTGTTCATACTACTTACTCATGGGGGTTTTACCTGGACCCGATCATGCCTGTTTAGCATTTCTGGCGTTTTGGCTGAGGCGCTCTTGTTTAATGGAGGATGCTTACTGTGGCGTGCAGCCAGCAGAGAGCATGCAGTAAAAGCATTAGATCAACCAACCATATGAATGTCTTTCATTGCGGAGACTGCGACCCAAGGCTTCCAGATACATGCCACTCCACGATTTCGGAAAATCTTTCGGTTGTTCTGTACACTATGTTCGTAACGCCAGGCACCAACCACCATGCAAGGAGCATCTGACCAGATGCAATCGCGGTCCGAACCGCATTTCCACCACTATATATACACTCCATCGTCTCCTATTCACCCCCTAGTCCACCCATGATCCCACCCCGCCCTCGGTGGCCCCTCCGTCTGCGCCCTAGCATACTCTGCCGGGATCCCTCCATTCCCCGCCAAGCTCCCACTTTGCCCCACCTTTAATCCCCCATAGATCCCCTTCCGTGATACAGCTTGCCTATACAACCTTCCCCCGTCTCCAACCCCTAACCTCAATTCCTCCATAGCCGCGCGCATCGCATTGTACTGTCTTTCCAATTCCAATTCTCGTTGTGCTCGCTCGTTGTGCAGGAGGAGCTGTGCGGCACGGTGGATGGTCCAGTGGCGGAGGGTGCGGTTGCGGGAGAAGCGGAGGGGGCGGGGAGTTAGGGGGTGACGGAGGAAGTAGCGGATTAGTTCTATAGAGATGGGAGCATTAGGAGGGTTTTTACGAGGAGGATTGGATTGACATGGGGTTAGCGGACTTATTCTGCGGTCTTTGGCGGGCCCTTTATCGGCTTTACGAGCTTGAGTGCAGGTCGTGGTCGAGAATGGAGATGTTGTCTTGTAGGAGGGTTGGTAGTGGCGGGTGCATGTTGCCAGAGAGGAGATGGGTCTGCTTGGAGCGTGAATCGGGATGCGGAGAGCTGTTGCAAGGGATCGGAGGGCCGGAGAGAGCTTCATTGTAGGGTGTTATTGGTCAAGCATAGCAAATACTTCTAGATGGGGGTGGTGAAAGTTCGAGGTTGAGGTTTGCTTTAGTCCTTTGCATAATAATGTGCACAATTAATGCAACGCGCCAAATTCAGCGACGACGACTACTCGGAATCTTTTATCAACACCAAACAAAGAGCCGGATCACGATAGTATTCGAGTCTGGATTGGGACCTTCTGGTGGAGAACTCTACGTATCTAGGCCCATGATCATGTTAAAGGTCTTCTTCATGGCGTCTCTAACAGGTTTGTGTCCCCAGGAGCCACGCGCATAGAACAGCAAGGTTCTATGAGAAGACACTTCCCCAATTGGACCACATGCGCCCTTTATTGGAGCTCCAACGAATATCTCGATGCTCACTTGCTCGATACGGCTTTTTCACTGGCTATATGAAATTGTCTTTTGCTGTACGTTTGCAACTTCCGGATCATTGCGGCCTACAGTGTATCACTTGACGGGAGCCGGTGAAGCATTCTCACCAAGGGTTCGTCTTGCACATCACAAACTGTACAGTCAGGCGCCGTCCCTATTCCAAGGATGCTCATACAATTCCTGCGTGTCGCATCATACGTCTTTTAGTGAATTTGACTTAGGTAATCTAGGACGAGAGCTCCACTGCCAGTATACTTTTCTAGACAATGTGACACTGGTCTACTAGCTATGGAAAGCTATAAAGATGTCACTCATTCCTCCAATAGCTTTGTTCCTTTTCATCCATTGTCTGCCTCGCGAACAGGCTCAATTGAGATATATCATCTCTACATCGATTCCTTTAACCGCGGAAAGATCACCGGAAAGTCCTGGGCATTGTCTGACACAAAACCCTTGCTCGATACGGTGGCCTACCTGAGAATAGTAAGGCTCAAGGAGTCCTTCCCAGTCAAATAGCGCGGATTGAAATCCTGGACGGCTTCTAGAAGACCAAATGCAATTCGAGGGCACCATAACAAGTTGAGGCGCACCAGGCTGAACAACTGGGTCTGAAACAATCATCGCAGCCGCAATTTCATCATCGTCGTCGTGAGGCTCTTCCAAAAGACCGGCTTTTTGCAACGCCGTACTATCATCAGTAGTGCACATGACTCGGAGCGAAAATTCCAAAGATGTGTAAAACCTCCGGATCAGCCCCCAATGATGGGTCGCCTAAGCGGGTCGCTTGAAAATCTGGCACTGTTCACTCTTAGAGCAACATTTCTTTACTAATGTTCACTAGAGCTCGGAGGCTTGTCGATCTCTGCGTCCTTTTCTACTCCGCAATTGCGAATTTGGCAAGTGCAACCATCGAACATCTGAAAATCGCACTGAGATGATTTGCACCCCCGGGAGCCGTTTCTGTCCTCCAATCGGACCGGACGGTACGCCCTGCAGATGGCGTTCCCCCGGTCTCATGCGTCTTTTCTTCGCGCAGCTCCATTTACCTATGGATTACGCAGAAAAGATAGAAAATTTGACGGGATGGATGTCTGGCAAACCGTTGGGCAAAGAGTTGAGGTTAGGTTTTACAAGGGTTGGAAGCACGTTAAGCGGACTGAATGAGACACTTGCACGGGACGGGTCAGATAGCGCTTGGCTTTGTGGGGTAAGGGCCATCAATCCCAGAGACAAAGCTCACCCCGCGTCAAAGCCTATGACGTCCGCCGCGCCTTGTGCTCCAGTAAGTATGGGCTTCTCATTATTTATTATTAAATGCTACTGTCCTAGTTTTCATTCTTCGCTTCTCAAAACACCTAGAGCTTTCACATTTACGTTCTGGAAGGCTGTTATTTTGCAATGGCTATAATCAAGCGGAGTCCCAATGGAGGACGCGCGCGTTATTTTGGTCTGACAGGGGGATGGCTTACCTTCTGGGTATCAGTCGCCTGTGCTACTGATATGACTCTATTTGGCTATGATCAGGGTGTTTTTGGTGCCGTCTCAGTGCCCAACCGCAACGTCAAGTCTTTGCTAACGGACCAGGCGGCGTCATTGTCACCCAGGATTTCCTCAACACTTTGAATCTAAATGGTGAGATTTCGTCTCCTGAAGACAGCTGTAATGGAAGTAACAAGACCTGTAGGACCGGAGCATACGTCACTCCTTGGTACTGTCACCGCGCTCTACGATGTGGGATGCTTTTTTGGCGCCATTGCCGCTTTCTCAATTGGCGAACGTTTGGGAAGGAAGAAGGCCGTTCTTCTAGGGACCACCGTGATGTCTATTGGAGCCATACTTCAAATATCGGCCTTCAGTGTTCCGCAAATGATAGTTGGCAGGATAGTGGCTGGACTCGGAAATGGATTGAATACTGCAACTGCACCAGTTTGGCAAGCCGAAACGTCTAAGGCAGCATGGAGAGGAAAACTTGTTGTGATCGAACTAATATTGAACATTGCTGGCTTCTCCCTTAGCAATTGGATAACCTATGGTTTCTCTTATGTTAATGGTCCCATCGCCTGGAGGTTCCCTCTGGCTTTCCAATTTATCTTCATCTTCGTCTTGTACGGAACAGTTCCGTGGCTTCCTGAAAGTCCACGGTGGTTGATAGCACATGATCAGATTGATGAAGCCGAACAGATCATAGCTGATCTGGAAGCCACTTCAGTCGATGATGCCTATGTCGTTACTGAGTCCAAAGAGATCCAATGGGCCGTCCAATATGAGCGCGAAAACGGAGTCGGCTGGATGGATCTCTTAAGAGGCAGAAGCGGCAAAGGAACTTCCACAATACGGCGACTGCTTCTAGGAGCGGGCGCTCAGGCTATGCAACAGCTTGCTGGAATTAATGTGTGTTGAATGAATGAGATACAGATCTATCTAACAGGTGCAGGTGACTTCATACTACTTACCGACGGTCCTCATTGAATCTGTGGGCTTGGGTGAGAAGATGGCGCGTTTACTGGCTGCTTGCAATTCCGTCAGCTATCTTGCGTGAGTGGCTTTTTTACTCAAACAGGCTTTGAGCGTGACCAAGCTTATCTGCTTCCAGCTTCTCGATGATTGGTATTCCTAATGTTGAGGTAAGCCACCAGATATCTAATCAGTAGTGCAATGACTCAGCAAAGGAAATAGAGATGGGGCAGGCGTAAGATGATGATGTACGCAGCTACTGGCCAGTGTCTCAGCTATCTCATGATCACCATTCTTCTGCGGTACAATGAGCTTCCCGGCTACAGTGGTAGCAAGCAAGTCGCTTCGGCATCTGTAGCCTTCTTCTTCACGTAAGTCCTGAACCCTGTCTGAGTCCGGAATGCCCATTATTGATACTCAACCAGCTATTACATTTGTTTTGGTATAGGCTTCCAAGGCGTTCCGTGGCTGTATCCCACGGAGATCAACTCTCTCTCCATGCGTACGAAAGGTGCGGCTCTGGGTACTGCATCTAATTGGGCGTTTAACTATATGGGTAAGAGCGTGCCTATTGTTACTGGAGTCATACTAACTTAATTTGTTCAGTCGTTGAAATTACCCCCATCGGCATTCAATCCCTCCAATGGAAGTTTTATATCATCTGGACCGTGTTTAACGCCTCCTTCGTCCCGATTGTCTACCTTTTCTACCCTGAAACCGCGGACCGCACCCTCGAAGATATTGACCGTCTCTTCCGAGACAACCAGGACATCTTAATCTTCAAGGATAAAGATGCTATCTCGACCAAACGTCCTCTTGCTTACATCGAGCATGAACAAGCTGAGGTAAGCGACCACGCTCTTAAACACAAGATACTATATAGAAACTTGAACTCTATTGCCTTGGTTCGTATCATTGAAAACAAGCATCTGCTAACCTGCGATTCTACAGGTGAGACGCAATAGCTCCATTGTCAGCGCCAATCCGGAAGCGAACAGGCACAGACTTGCCGCGATAGAAAGGGCGAATAGGGGCGATTTCGATGAGAAGGCTGCTGATCAGGTGGAAACTGTTTAAGCGACTTTTCGGATTGCTTTTCGCCGAGAGATACCGTATTTGATACTAGGAATTCGATGTAAAAGTACCCTTAAGGCAATTGCGAGCTCCCAAGCAAGTAAAGTTTGCAAAGATGTATTATGCGTGTGTCAATGAACGGAATGTCTATGAAAAACAACATTGAAATTTATCTAATCATAGCTGAGACTTGAGGATATTCGTGAGCTCAAGACTACCATCCATAGGTCTCTAGCTAGGCGATACGATTCGCATAGAACGGTGAAAGTTTCAACGCTATCGAGGACGCCTTAAAGGCAAATTGGGAGCTATCTAATTCGTTTCGTAATGTTCGTATTCGTCATTCCAAGTCAGAAAGAAGGGAGCATAAGGCAACAGAAAACAAACAAGCACCGCGAGACAAATCCTGCTATTAACCACCCTTCCATCTTACCCAATCCTTAACCAAACTCCCTCTAAATCGTCTTCCCCATCATCTCCACCAAATCATCCAGCAGCTCACCCTCCTCCTTCATCATTCCCGCACTAAATCCTCTTACCCACCATCTCCACAAAATCATCAAGCAGATCACCTTCCTCCTTCATCAATCGCCGAAAATCTCTATCCTTCGTCAAATTATCCATCTGAAACCCAATATACCCCCTCAACATCTCCCTCATCTCCTCAGCCTCCCATGTGAACTCCTGACTTCCATAGATATACCTCAGCAGCTCAACAATATCCCCAGTACGCTCGGGATAAAGCGTGAATCTGTCAAGCGTCATGTGTAGGTTTTCAAGTGCGAGGGCCTCGAGGGGCATGATGGCGTATTTGCGGGCGAAGACGTAGAGGTGGGCGTGGGAGAGGAAGATGGGGGTGTAGTTCTCGTTTGGTCCTTCGTTTGGGCGAGGGGACGGGATGGTGATGGTGTCGATACGGGTTTCGTATTTGCGGGCGTAGAAAGATTCTTTGAGAATGTCTTTCGAGGACTTCAAGGCCTGTGGTTCCGGATGACATCCTTCCGGAAGAGCTGGTTCCGTAGCGGGTTCAGCCGCAGCAGGTTCATCCGGAACAGGTTCATCCCACACGATCCTTGTTTTCTTTCCATTTTTCTTGGACTTTTTCGAGCCAAAACTCCCCCAGCCGAAGGCGAGCTCTGGTTCCGGAGTAGGTTCAGCCGGAGCAGATTCAGCCAGAGCAGGTTCAGCCGCAGCAGGTTCATCCCACATCCATGTTGTTTTCTTTCCAATTTTCTTGGACTTTTTCGAGCCAAAACTCCCCCAGCCGTCGTCGAGCTCTGGTTCTGGTTCTTGTCCTGTTGGTGGCGGTGCTAGAGCGTCTTCTGAAGACGAAAAAGGCTCCGTCTCTGGCGTACATGTGTCACTATCTTCGAATTTAGATAGGCTGGGGGCCTCGGCATCAATTCGGTGTTCAGCCGCAGTATAGTACCCCTTATAAGCCCACTCAATGAAGCGGGTGAAAGTGTCTTTGTCAACGCCATCAATGATCGTAAATTCATTTTTGACTTTGAGTTTGGCGCTCAACGGCTTTGAGTGACGAGAGACGAGTTTGCGGTGGATGTAGAGGGATTTGCCATCGACGATGAACCTGGAAGGCGCTGATGTGTAGATGCTGAGGTTACGTCAGTGAGTGACGGTGTTCTGAAAGGAATGGAAGTATACTCTTCAACTAGAGGTGACATTTCGTCGCAGCCTTGCGAGAGTGATGAGACTTTCTCGTATTCAGGGAGCAACTCGTTCAAAATCAACATCAACCTACCAATAGTGAACACCTCACAAGATAGCGGAGTAAATAAGGAATATGGCAGTCCACTGGTGTAAAGTGTGAGAAGCGATGGGAGGTGAGGTTGGAACAGAATTGGCGGGGCATGCATGAAGTTAGCCCTTCCCACCAATGCCAGATCGGTCATGGAATCCCTGCAATTGCAATTGGCTGGGGCCCTGATAGGCTGGAGTAGGAAGCAATCACTCCGTTCTATATACTGTTTCTGTAGGCGACAGCATAATGCTAAATTCTCGCACGTATAAAAGATAATAATCTGTTGCTCTCGGTGATACATACTTTGGTCTGCTATTTGTTGCTCAATTTAGGATTACCATACCCCAATAGACTCGAGCGCGACAGTACTCTTCCTGACACACATTCAAACTTACAGACTTTGCTCAAGCCACAGCTGCTAAGGTGAGCTTTGGGTTTTGCATTGAGCGAGGTGGCTCACTTTGATTCAGTCGAGAGTTCAGATGCAATGACGCTATCCATCAAGTCTACAACGTTAGTCTTGACAGGAACATCAATGAATCTTCGACTGCTGTAGGTTTCGAAGACCGGACCCGCAAAGGTGCTTGCTTGAGATATAGCAATGTTTCTGGCCTCGGGATTGTCCGATGTCACTGCTGCTTTCGAGATACAATGCACCCAGCAAAGACAACCTCATCGCTTGGTGGACCGTCATATAACTCCTACCACATCAGTCAAAACTCACGAAAAAACCCGGAAAACCTCTGCACATCTAACCACGACTTGTTTAGCTCAACAATAACATGTAGAATTGGCAGAGTGTAGTCGGGAACAAGTTTAGGGTCGCGCTGGCTACCCAAGTCAAAGAAGCCAAAAAGTATTCTTTCGAGAATCCGAAGCAACGGCCCCCGGCTGCCGTGAAGGACCATACTAAGAGGCTGCGATGTAACCGGTTTTCTGCATGAAGGATGAAGGGTGCTAGATTGATGCTTGATAATTTCGCCAGATCATCTATTCCGAAATCTTCTTCACAGAAGACTTCCCATCGGTCAACTGGCACACCTTTCGAAACCACCGGGCTCGACCACGTATCTCAAATCGGATGGCGAGCTTCTTTATTTACCACAGACCACGCCAAATGACCATCACGAGATAAGGAGCGATGTGAAAGGTAATTAGGTCCTTATGGTTACAAGGGGACCCGTCCCAGTTGCCTGAGGCAACAGCTCGGGCTTCTGCTTAGTCATCACCACCCTGCCTTCATGAGGCCGAACGAGCCGGAACCTAAACAGTATGTGTGAATGGGGACGCAGTGAACAATTCAATAGTTAACGGTAATATATGCTGGTTGGCCCGCCATCAGATATTCCGAAAGGTTTCCAAATCCTGATGTGATTTCTTTCCGGGTGTTGAGTCGGAACACGATCACAAAGATCCAGATATTGGTCATTGTGGCTTATGTCCTACCGTTCAAGTGCTTCCCTATCTTAAAGCAATAGACTGTCAGCTGCATTGAACTTTGCTTCATTGCGATCGATACCTGCCCTCTAGCAATTCGCAACATTGAAGTATCTGAAGAGCATTCAGACTTTGGAAATCTCTAAAAGGGAACACCAATTCACGACATTTGTTACTGTCTATACATAATTGAGCGCGAAATTTACCCCCAGTGTGCGTTGAACGTAATGGCGAATACAACGCCACACTCGTCTACTATCAACATAACGCCATTACTCAAGAAACTTCACAAACCCCTAGCCCATGGCCACGCAACCGCAGAAGAAATATCCGCAGCCTTCGCCCTCATCTTCGAAGAAAATCGACTTTCCCAGATCCAAGCTGCCACGTTCCTAACGCTTCTAGCCACCACAGCCCGAGACAAAGATGCCGATGTCATTGCGGCATGTGCAGCTCGAATGCGTGAAGCTGCGTGCAAGGTCGACTTAAAGCCTCTCCGGAATCTTATCCAGCATGGAGGAAGAGCTGGAGGAAACTATCACGGTGGTTTATGTGACATCGTAGGCACAGGTGGTTCCTCACACCAAACCTACAATATCAGCACCACTGCATCCCTAATAGCCTCTTCTTTACTACTAATATCAAAACACGGCAACAAAGCACAAACATCAGTCTCCGGAGCTGCAGATATTCTATCTTCTATAACGCCTACGCCCCCAAATCTCTTAGCCTCAAATGCCGAAAACATTCCAAAGATCTACGAAAATTCATCCTATGCTTTTCTCTTCGCGCCAAATTTCCATCCTGGAATGCGCTTCGCCGGTCCGTTACGTAGAGAGATGGGTATTCGTACTATTTTCAATTTAATGGGACCACTTACACATCCGATTGAGGAGTTAGTAGAAGCGAGAGTCGTTGGCGTTACTGAGGGGGCCTTAGGACCTGTTTTTGCGGAAGCATTGCAAATATCGGGGACGAAGAAAGCTCCGGGAATGAGAAAGGCGATGGTTGTTTCTGGACGGGAAGGCCTGGATGAGATCTCCTGTGCTGGCTTGACAGATTGCTGGATGTTGCACGAAGTGCGAAGTGATACAGGGAGGTATCAGCAGATGGGGATCGAACATTTCCAACTACAGCCGAGTGATTTTGGGTTCCCGTCTCACCCTTTGGGCGCTATACGGGGCGGTAATACACCCTCGGATAATGCGGTCATCTTAATGCAGCTGCTGGAAGGGAAGTTGGACGAAGATGACCCGATTTTCCAGGTTGTGCTTATGAATGCGGCGGCAATCTTGGTTATCAGCGGGATCTGCGATGCTGAGGCTAGCAGTATGGATGAAGGTGACGATGGAGTTGTGATTGAGGAGAGGGGACCGGGAAGGGGCAGGTGGAAGGAGGGTGTGAGGAGGGCAAGGTGCGCGGTGGAGAGCGGTACTGCGTTGAAGAGTTTGAAAGCTTTTACGGAGATATCCAATCATTTGGGTAGTAATTGACGATATTTCATTCTACCCGAATCAAGTGGGGAGCCGCATCACGCCGAGTTTTAAGGTTCCCACTAGCCTCATTGGTAGGCCTCAGACGTAACCGCAAAGCCCTGGAGGGCTGATGCCTAGAGGGAGCGAAAGACCCTTAAAAGCGATCCAAAATTGGTGGCCTGGGGGTGAAGAAGCCCGACGGTGGGCACTAATCCTAGCGCCTAAGCGACCAACTCTAGGGTATCTCTAGGGGGGTTTCATATCAGTTTGGGGGGCGAACTCTTCTAGTCCAGCCTTTAATCAGCATTCAGCACCAGCACCAGCAATGAACATTTTTATTAAATACAGAAATAGCGAGTGATCTACTTTAGGTACAGCAGTATCACCAGTGTAGGTAGTTTCAGCATTAGCCTCTAACCTTCTTGGGCAAAGTTTGCGGCAGCTTACGCTGTGGCGCACGGGAGATTAAGGTGCCTTCAGGCCACATTGGCATTCAGGGGGATGTCCTTGTGGCATATTGACCATGTCTCATTCAAGCAATGCAACGTTTTTAATGCCTTTGTCTTCTTTGAGAACATCATGTCGGCCTCGCTTATAGCAATTCCTATGGTTGTCTTGATCACGAACATAATATTAATAGACAATCGAAGGGGGCTCATAGGTTATGTTCGAAATTGGATGTCTTTGTATCCGTGACTTGTGGCATTCTTAAAGCAAGATGTATCTGCCCCGAGCTAGGCCTACTCGGTCTTTGATTATAGTTCTCGTAATCATTTTTGGTGGTCTCATATTCCTTTGGAAACAACATTCTGTGTGGTCATCTTCAAGGCCCGCATTGCTGGCAGAGCAAACCGGTGATGAGTTTTGGAAGTCACTTTCTGCCTTGTTGGCTGCCGCAACACCTCGATGTCATCCTCCAAAGAGGATGTGTAAAGCAAAGCTCATGTATTGGGACGATGTTCCCACTGCCACTGATACTGCTCCTCAAAAATGCCTCTCCATGCCGGAATCGTCTATACAGGCCATGCGAGAGAGTCACCAAACATATGTGCAGGGAATCGCTATCCCCCAATCCAAAATGAGCTATATACCAGAAACGAGAGGCTTAGTCACAACAGCGGGAACAGAATATCTCCCTTATGTAATAATATCTCTTCGAATGCTCCGTAAAACCGGCTGCCAACTCCCAATGGAAGTGTTCCTCTCTACCGAACGCGACTGGGAACCCTACATCTGCAACACTGTCTTCCCATCCTTGAACGCACGCTGCATCGTGCAATCTCCCCACCTCCGCACGACAGCCAACAATGAACCGCCATCACGCTATCAATCGAAAATCGTCTCAATCCTCACCTCGACCTTTTCCGAAGTCCTCTTCCTTGACGCGGACTGCTTCCCCATCACCGACCCAACAAAAGTCTTTACCACCGCCCCCTTCACCACCACAGGCCTCGTCACTTTCCCAGATTACTGGGCTACTACCGCTTCGCCAATCTACTACTCCATAACCCAAATTCCCATCCCTGCCATAGACAAGCATCAAACTACCGAATCCGGCCAATTATTCATCTCTAAACCACAGCACGAACGATCCCTGTTACTCGCTCTGTACTACAACCACTTCGGAAAGAAGTTCTACTACCCACTTCTCAGCCAAGGCGCCGCAGGAGAAGGCGACAAAGACACATTCCTGGCCGCTGCATCTTTCTTTAACGAATCCTACTATCAAGTCCGCACTGGCGTGAAGAGCCTAGGACACATGGTAAACGACCATATGGACGGCTCAGCCATGGTCCAATACGACCCCGTAGAAGACTATCTCTTCACCACCTCTTCCGCCCCACCAGCAGACTTCCAACCAAACCCCAACCCACCCCCACACCCAATGTTCATCCACAACAACTTCCCTAAATTCAACCCGCGCCTCCTCTGGACCGAACATGCCCACATCATCACTGATCCCACCACAGGAGCTTTCCGTCGCCCCTGGACGGAAAAAAAGGAAGTGTTGGATAGTTTTGGATTCGATGTGCAAAAGAGCCATTGGAGAGAGATTCTCTGGGTGGCGTGCGAGCTTGAGGGAAAACTTTGGGCATGGGAGGGCGTAGATGGGATTTGTGAGAATACAAGGAAGTATGTGGATGAGGTTTTTGGCGTGAAGAACGTAAGGGGAGGTTCTGGGCATGGGAAGGAGTAGATGGGATTTGTGAGAATATAATGACGTATGTGGATGAGGTTTTCGGGTAGATATGTGACTATTCTGCTGTTTTGGGATCTCTAGATTACTGCATTGTTAGACTGGACAACGTGTGTATATGTGTTAATGCAATAATATGATTCAATAATAAGAATAATGAACATGCGTATGGACACATACACATTCACTTGAAAAAGTTATTCTATCTCCATCTATAAATTCTTCACACAAGGCTGAGAAATCTCAGCTAATGGAGTCAAGAAAGGTAACAATCTTTCTCCCTTTTGGTCTAGTCCACCAGCCAAGGTCAATTTTTAAAGCAGAAATGAACTTAGACAAAGCATAGACAGCTGCTGCAAGCACCCCGGTAGATGATTGTACTATGGTGGCGGGTTTTTGGGGTGCGAGGATAGGAGTCAGGGAAGACGGTGTCCTGGTTATGCGGGAATAGGTGTATTAGTGTCCGGTGCTTTGGATGTTCTTCACGAATAAATAATCTAGGCAGTGTCCTTTGTTCTAAGTAGCGTCTATAAGGGGTGAAAAACTCTTTACGGTAGACCTTATGGCAGGTTTTCAAAAAGGGAGGGGACATGGGTTCCAGCTTTCAGGAGGGGATCTTAGTATTGATCTGGGACTGTAAAGTATGGAGACGTGGTTTCAAACAGTAATCCATTGAGTGTTATTGAAGTGTTGTTGAAGTGTTATTACAATAATTGCAGTC
Organism: Cladonia squamosa; assembly: GCA_947623385.2. Taxonomy (NCBI): domain Eukaryota; kingdom Fungi; phylum Ascomycota; class Lecanoromycetes; order Lecanorales; family Cladoniaceae; genus Cladonia; species Cladonia squamosa. The sequence continues at coordinate 656,385 of OX392378.1, read as the reverse complement.
CTCTAAGGAGAGGTTTGAATAGGCTCGCAAGCAACGAATTAGCAGGATTCTACTCTCCATATACCCATTTTGCCCGATCATTACACGCCAAAGACGTGCGAATATCAGAAGATACATATAATTGTGCATGATTCATCTCTCGCTGGGGTATCCGATGCAAATGCAAACGCTTAGTCACTGTCACAAACGAGCAAAACAGCCACCACCATCATCTTCCTCTCCTCCGATTGAACACTCTTAACCCTATGAATGCAAGAACACGATACAGCGATCCCAGCAAAAACAACATGGCCAGATCCAATCCAAATCGATCCAAGGTATACCCAGTACTTTTCGCAGCCATACCAATCTGATAGAGATACGCGTAAGGTGTAACATTTTCAGTGAAGTACCCCTCAGCAAGCCAAGTCCCGGGGGACATCCTCCACAGCCACTGCATATGCCAACTGGTCGCGACCCGCAAGGTAGGACTCACACCACTGATTATGCCCACAATTAAGCTTGCCATTGTTGCTATTAGAGGGCCGTCTTCACGACGAGTTATCATGGAGACACAGGACGCAAGACCGTAGATGCAGTAGAAATAAAGGAGATTGGCGATGCAGGAGGCACTCCAGGAGATCTTTGGCGTGGCGAGGATGATGAAGAAAACGGTGAAATGGAGATTGGCAAGGAACATTCGCGGAAAGGTTGAAAGAACTTTGCCGACGTAGTACGCGAAGCGGTTGTGCCCTGAGGAGGCTTCGCGTAGGTAAATAAGCTTCTCCTCTCCGAAAACTTTCACGCCAGGAGAGGAAGCGGTGAGACCGATGGCAAGAGCGACGAGGAGGGAGAGCTCAGGGATAGATGCGAAGTCGGTGGAGGAGGACAATAGCTCGTAAGGATGGAGATAAATTCCACGAAAATCGTTGCCCTTGGCGCTGATTTGCGCAAGGCCGAGGAGGAAGCCAGCGAGAGCTGCGACGCCAATCTCGAAGTAGAGACTTGAGCGACGGCGGTATTGTTGAAGGAGGGAGCGGTTAAGGCAGAAGTAGATTTGACGATACCAAGGGGCCCCACGCATAATGACGGTCTTCCTGAGGGCAGCAACTTCGGCTGGAGAGGGGCCAACCATGGGTTGGACGTGCTTGAGATTGGCTTGCCGATAACTCCATTGCTCCGTTAAGGAGGAGACGCTTGTTTCCCCAGACCTTTTGTATAACTTTCCCTGCCCTCCGATAATGTCCATGATCTGGTCAGCAATATTTCCCTCTTTGGGGAAGCTGAAACCACATTGCTCGAAGTATTCTTGCACATCTGTTTGTTGGCCAGAATAGAGTAGTCTTCCCTCACCAAGAAGCAAGAGACTATCGAGCGCGTCGAATATCTCATGGCGTGGCTGATGAATTATTGTCACGACGGTAATACCTAGATGGGACAGCGCTTTAAGTGTCATGATAATCGACGATGCAGAGGTGGAATCAAGGCCAGATGTAGGCTCGTCAAGGAAAAGCGCCATAGGGGCTGCCGCTAACTCAATCCCGATGCTGACACGCTTGCGTTGCCCTCCGCTTATTACAGATGCTCCAGTATCGCCAACTAGAGAATCTTTGACGTGGAACAAGTTCAGACACCTAAGTAAAATGTCCACGTGCATCTGTATGTGATTCTCTTCCCAGTCTGCAGGCAGCCGAACGCGAGCAGAGTGTAAGATGTTTTCCCGGACTGTTAAATCAGGTAAAACGATATCGTCCTGTGGTACATAGCCGATGATCTTCTTGTATTTCGCAATTGTACCAGGGCTGCCGTTAACTTTCGTGATACCACCAGTATGGGCTTGGGAACCCATCAGAACATTGATGAAAGTAGATTTCCCTGCTCCAGATGCACCCATAACGCCCACTAGAGTTCCGCTTTTGATCTCGCCACTTACCCCGGATAGAATAGGTTTCTTGGATCGCTTAGGTTGAAACACAAGGTTTTCGAATCCGAAGGAGAGTCCAAAGCTTGATGCAACTGTAGATCTCGATAAGGACTGAACAAATTGCTCAATGTTGGGGTCTGTGTTCTCATTGAGAATAAGGCTCCCATCCTCCTCTTCGAAAGAAAACTCATTATCCATGACTGCCAAAAAGCCAGTATTGGCCCTCCTAACCCCGGATATCCTAGATTCTAGGTGGAAATCCTCGTTGCTATTGCTTTCGCTTAGAGTACGATATTGCTTGCTCCGAGAATCTCTGGTGGAGAAGGGGAGACCATGATCTGGGCGTTTGACCTTCTGCCGCTTTCCGGGGTTACTTTTACGTCGCCCCCAGATAAATTTGGTTGCAGATGTTGCCAGAAGAATCCAAAGATCAAGTAGGACTAACGCAACGAGAGGGAAGACTGGTCGGTCAACGGAAGATCCAGTAGGGCAGACAGCGCTAAAGCTACATTTGAGTGGCTTGTATGCACCTCTCGGGCAATAAGATCCAGCAGGGCACAGAATCTGTCGATTCCCAGGAGGCGGACAATAGGACCCTTGAGCGCAAATGGCTGGCTCATAGGGACCCATTGGCGGCGTTGCGGACCCAGCTAACCTGGCGACCTGGGCTTGCGGGAAGGGAGGACAGTAAGTTGGCAGCAGTGTCTCAGTATTGTTCGCACCTGTCATAATGGTTGTGTCAGCCTCTGTCCGAACCTACTAACCGTGATCAGATAGTGCTCACACCAGAAGCCAAGGTTGCAGCCCGAGCTTTTCCACGAGGTAGAATTCTGGATCACCACGGGTACTGTGCCTGGCATCCAACACGGTAGATATTTTCCGGAATTGACCGCGCTCAATTCTTGGTAAGACTGCAAAGAAGCCTGTGTGTCGTTTTTGCCAGTGCATCGCTGGTCCTGCGCAAGAGTGGTCGTATCCTCATTAGACGTGTCGTTGGCAATAAGAGGCACAAATTGGCCGTTCAGATTAATGTAAGTTGTAGTAGTATTAGGGGGATTGCTATCAGAGTAGACCGGGTCTCTGAGTGATGAAGTGTTATTTTCCAGAGCCCAGAACCACTTCCCGGCTTCCCCAGCATACAGATCTTCTGTTGCGTTTCCGATGCATCGCCAAGCCTCCCCTGAGAGTTCCTCCTGTAACGCACATCTGCATGCTCCTGTGTCGACAAAAAAAGGCCCGGTGGGTTCACTGGCATTCAGCGCCTCGGCAAACAACTGGGAGCCGGCAGCAGACTGGGGACCGGTGCCAGACATGTTTGCCAAGATGTGTGGTTGACGAAAGGGTTCACAACATGATTAGTAGAGCACTACAACACTTAAAGACAACACATTAGTAGATAGTCATAGAAAGACTTGTAGGTGACACGAAAAAGTGGATGCTGAAAGAAGAAGTGGCGATGGCGATCGCAAGAGAAAACTAGGCATGGCGGCTGATGACCTGCCTTCCGAACATCGTACATCGAGGCTGAGTCGAATAAGCATCTCATCACGTTCAATCCTTCATTCCCTTGATCAGTTCCGAAGCAACCATGACACGCATTACTTTTGTTGATGTTTTAAATTTATAGTGGCTGAGTAGTGGGCAGCCTGATGGGATCCAACACCTCTGAATCCTTCCCGAAGAGCCACGCTTATCTACCTTTAATTTCTATTTCAGTCTGCGTTCACTTCAGAGAGTCTTGCGGACAGGTCATTCGGGTCAATAGCAAATAGACACCACAACTAGTATAGAATAGTAATAGAGTCTGGCCGGCTATGCACAGTCCCTACAGTAGCACCAAGTCGCAAGTTCTGAAAGTGAAGTGAAGAACTTAGCTCTCGAGCAAACCCGCCCCAGAAGTCTTCCGCCATGTTTCACTACAAATTGGATGCAACCTAGGAGGAATGAACAGTGCCTTATAATCCTTTGGCTGCTGGAGTATTTTGCGAGATACCATAAGCCTTTCATTTCGAGAGAACGTAGCAGTAACAATGACTACATTGGCCAGCTGCAGACGTGCATTTATTGAACTTCAATTTGCGCAGAATGAGGTTAGGGATAAGTTATTGATGACTTTGAGATGTAAAAGCTACTTCTTGCCACATATGTGGCTTGTTGATTGATGCCCATGGCCACTGCTAATAAGCTAATAAAGAAACAAGGAACAAAAGCAGCTCAGGTGCTCTCGTAGGGCAGCTGATGGAAGTCTTGGCAGGGTCGCAACTAATACTCCATTGGGTTTGGTCTGGTGGCCGAGTTCGGACTCTAAAACAAATAAAATCTACTGGTATCAATCCGTCTGTACAGAGCACATATCGTATTTCACCACTACCACCACCCCTCACGGTCATGCATATTCTTGTTGTCAATGACGACGGCCCGCCATCGTAGGTCTTTCCTGCGAACTCGGAGATCCTGTCATTAATCGGCCTCAGCAACCAATCTTCTCCCTACATCCATCCGTTCGTGAAAACCCTTCAACAGGCAGGCCATCAAGTCTCTGTGGTCCTGCCACACGAGCAGCGCTCATGGATAGGCAAAGCTCATTTTGTAGGCCAAATAACAAGACCAACGTATTTTCGGCCCGGCACTATTCACAAAGATGACGGTACTACGCACGACAGACCGTTACCCCATGATGAAGGCGGTGAAGAATGGATCCTTGTAAATGGGAGCCCTGCAACCTGTACTCAGCTGGGCCTCTTTCATTTCTTCCAGGATGATCCCCCAGTTGATCTGGTTGTTTCAGGCCCGAATTACGGCAGGAATTCCACATCTCTTTTTAGTCTATCAAGTGGTACGATAGGCGGGGCGATGGAAGCTGCTGTCTGTCAGAAGAAAGCCATTGCCCTCTCTTTTGCCTTCTATAGTAGAGAACATGATCCAGAAGTGATTGTTGGCGCGTGTCGTCACTCCGTCAAGCTCATTGAATATCTCTACAACAATTGGGGCTCAGACGTCGATCTCTACTCTTGTAATGTGCCTCTCATTGCAGGTATCGAGAAGAATAAAGTTATGTACACCAAAACCCTGCAGAATTATTGGACCTCGGGTAGTTCCTTTGAAGAAATTGAAGCAGAGGATGAAGAGGACCCGGAAGCTCGAGAGAAAGAGATACGAGAAAGTGGCGAGTGTGCTGCTTCGAACGAAAAGCCCACAAGGCACAAGCATCGCCATTTCAAGTGGGCGCCGAAATTTGCAGATGTTCAAAAATCTATCGACGCCAGTCCTCCTGGCAACGACGGCTGGGCCATACATCAAGGTTTCACAAGGTAATTTGTGTTATTCTCGACTATCGTCAGCTATACTGATAAGCATCGCAGTGTCACGCCTCTGAAGGCGAATTATTCGCATGCATCAAGCATTTCTCCAGGAGAGCTCAAGCTGTGAGTAAGTTGGATGTATATAATTCTGCATATATAGACGTATACATCAATTTTCATGCACTTTTTCTGGTATCCATTTACCCTCGCTCGAAAATGGATTTTATCACCATCTCCAACTCAGCACAGCCCAGACCTACCCTATTCGATACTTGTAACTATATGCCACCCTCGTCTTTGGGAAACCTAAATTCATGGGTTCAATTCAAAAGATCACTTGCGTTCGTCACCGTCCAAAGTTCTGATCATTCATGTCTATAGACCCCCCACAACTCCTCAAGCTTCCAATACAAGCTGTTACGCCATCATCGACGCAGACCCTTACGTCCTCCCCCTAATCCACTCCGCACTTTCGAAGAATTTCCCAAAGGATTTCTACAAACACATCACCTCCACCAGCCAACTACCGCACCCCACTGACCGTCTTCTGCAAATCACACCATACGAATCCATAGACTTCACCCACGTCCTCGAGCATCCCACAACCTCCCTAGCAAACAGCTACATCATCCGCAAAGCCTTAATACGCAAACACTACCTCCACAACACAGTCACAAGCTGGTGGAGCAAGCACCCAAACGACACTAATCTGAAGGGCCACGTCCCACTAACTGTCGCATTCGAAGTCGACTATGCGGAATTTCTGGATGAAGCACTAGCAGAATGCTGGGAACTGCACGAGAGCTTTGCGAAAGAAGAACCGGAATGGTGGGTTTTGAAGCCGGGGATGAGCGATCAGGGACAGGGTATTAGACTATTCAGCAGCGAAGATGAATTGCAAGCTATTTTCGAGGAATGGGAAGGGGATGAGCGCGATGATGATGAAGACGAGACAGAGACTCCACCGAATATTAATGGGCAGGATGTAATAGGTGCCGGCACGATGACGTCTCAACTTCGGCATTTCATTGCTCAGCGGTACATACATCCGCCTCTGCTACTGAAGGATCATGGGAACCGGAAGTTTCATATCCGCTGTTACGTCCTCGCTGTGGGCGCTCTCCGGACATATGTCTACAAAGACATGCTTGCCCTCTTCGCCCCAGACGCATACGCTCCTCCCACCATCGACTCCCTAAACCCACGCATCCACCTCACAAATACTTGTCTCCAAGACGGCTCCCGTGAAGGTACTGTTCTTCCCTTTTGGGACCTCTCCAACAACTCCAGCACCTCCCCTGCTCTTGCCCGGGAGTGGAAAGAGTCGGTTTTCAACCAGATCTGCGCCGCGACTGGGGCGCTCTTCGAGGCTGCAGCCCGGGAGCAAATGATCCATTTCCAGACGCTAGAAAACGCGTTTGAGGTCTTTGGAGTTGATTGGATGGTCGATGCGGAAGGGACGGCGTGGTTGTTGGAGGTTAATGCGTTTCCCGATTTCAGGCAGAGTGGGAGAGTGGGAGAGGAGGTCGTGAAGGGGTTTTGGGAGGAGGTTGTAGGGGTTGCTGTTGGGGGTTTCTTTGATAGTGAAATGAAGAGGGAGGAGGGGAGGTTGAGGAAGGTGCTTGATGTGGATTTGGGGAGGCGGTAAATCCACGACTGGTATCCTGAAAGTAGGTATACAAGTCTATATCCCGCAACGCATGGGATAGACTGTTCACTTTTTCTTCGCAGCCGCTTTCCCAAAGAAATCGCTCATCTTTTTCATCCCCTTGGTATCCACCTTCTTCAGATCCCTTATACCTCTTGACTCTCCGGCTTTCTTCCTCTTTACTTCTTCCTCTTCCCTCCGCTTCTTCTCTGCGCGAGTCTCTACCGCGTCGTCTTCTTCGTACATGCTTCTCTTCCTACTGAAGTCTCCTAATGATCTTGAAGCAAGCGCTTCAGCGCGTATTTTCGCTATATCTGCTAGGTGTCTGTTGATGGGGGCGAAGTCTATGGGACTTTGGGCGCTCGAGAGGAGGGTTTCGAGGGTTGTTGATATTGAAAGGGGGATGTAGGAGGAGAGTATGTATGAGATGGCGGTGCGTAAGCGGAGGAGATGATATAGTGAAGTGGTGTCAGATGGGGAAACGGGTTCGTCAGGAATGGTAATTTCTGTGGCGGCTGAAGTAGCCGATGTTTTTGACTCAGAGGTTGTGGCACTGATTTGTGAGTCTGCGGTGTCTGATATTGTTGAGTCTGACATTCCGGTATCATTTTGAGATGCATTGGCCTCTGAGATGGTGCTCTCTTCTCGTTTCAATACCAAGACGGGTGTTTCTAGCGCTTTGCGAATGAACCTCTCCTCGATGGTACTGGGCAGTCCCCTTGCAACCATACTCTCTGCCTTCAGAACCAGCTCGCTCAAGAGCTTCTCCTCGCTGAGCCTGTACATCTTCTCGTCTCTGGCATCGACAGTGTCACACACAGCTTGCATTCTGTCCTCCATTGCTTGGCGGATATTCGCATGGCTTGATATCTGGTTAAAGTGTTTTGACTTCTCAGATAGTTTCTCAAGAAGGTCGTCTGCCGAAAGGAATAAGCGCTTTTTGGAAGGCGAGTCTGCTGTTGATGGACTCGCGAAGCAGGGGAGTATTAGAAAGAGATAGTCAATTGGCGTGGCAATTAGGAGCTCGGCATTCTTGAGCACGTAGCCATTTGAGATTGGTCTGTCGGTCTCTTGCTCAATGTCAAGAGCAGCTTCTTCATTTGCGACATGAAATGTCTCTGTTGAGCTGGCCTCCTTCGGATTATCTTTCCCAATTGTTTGTCGTGCAAGCCCGGCTTGGCCTATGAGCCAGCTTCGGAATGTAGACTTCGGCGCTGCGACCTTGGTAAATTCGCAGATGCCTTTCTCGGGGTCAAAAAGGTATCGACTCGGATTTGACGTTCGAGGATGGGACAGAGTACAGATTCTGGCCTGTCGTGATCGGCCTGCTGGAAGGATGAGAAGCTTAGGAGGCTGAGTGGCCATTGTGAATTGAGCGATGTCAGGTCCATGAGTTTAGTTCAGTCCTCATTTCTTTTGCGCTGAATGTGTACAAAAACGTAGAAGGGCTGGGTTTCTTGGCACTCGGAACGCGTGACGCGACGCGCTAGAACTAGAGCTCTAGCCGCAGCCTATCGTAGTGGGCTTGAGAGCTCAAGATATGATAACAAACCACTTCCATATTTTGGGGGGAATATTTCTTAGGGTTGCTACGGCTCTCACCCAGCGCTCACAAGGAGCACAGCGCGGCCAATTGCTGGAAAATTGGCCGGTTCTGAGAGTAAGATGTCAAAGTAGCGGGTAATCGAGCTTCAATATTAAACTATGTCTACTGGTAATAATACATTACCTAGGATAATCGGGCTGCCAGCTGATCGTTCATAGGGCACCTTGAGCCCAAATGGCCACCACGATCGCCCTACGAAGCTTTGTCAAGTTCCCCGAAAGGTCGGCAGAAGATACGCCAGTACCAAGGCCGAACGTCACCATCACCGTCCCCTCTGAAGAGATCCTCGGCGACCCCCAACCTTCGCAAGTTCTGGCAACAGCCAGAAGAGCAGCTAAACGTCGATGGCGATGATGAAGAAGATGAAGAAACCTTACAATTGCAATTGGCAGCTCTCACAGCGAAGATCAAGCTAAAGAAACTGCAGGCAAGGAAGCACAAGACCACTGGGCTTGCTGCAAAAGTAGAAGATGAAGATGGTGGAATGGATCGGCCGGTAGGGAAAGAAAATACTAGACCATCCTCTTACGACGAGGGTACCTTGGGAAAACCAGCGTTGGTCCGATCAAAGTCCGCCGCAGACGTTCAGATATCAGTCTCGCCACCACGGAAGCGCATTGTCGCCGAAGAAGCCCGATCACCTGGTCGAGTGTTGTTGGGCATCGATAAAGGCCTGAAAGGAAAAAACATCTCGCTGCGTAGGCCTGTCGGTGAAGGTTCCCAAAAGGACGATGACCCTTTCACTGTGACTCCCAGTACTGCACCTAGGACTGTCGGCTCATTGAATAGATCTAGAGCTCAACAACCGACTGAATCAGCTAGACCAAAGTCCTTCAGTGAGAGGATCGCGGAGACACGCCAGCAAGACAGGACGCAGAAGGACAGAGCAAACCTGCTTCGAAGACAGAGAAGTACAGGGTTTGGAGTCGACCAAAAAGATATCAATGCATTTCAGCAGGCTGCTGAGACCAGTTCTGGAACCACTGAGAATCGACAAAATCAAGGTCCTCGAGTGGGCACACTTGAATTCACGAGAGAAGAGATTTTGAAAGCTGCGAGCCAGCCAAACGGAGGTTTAGTTCATCGGAGCAACACCAGCGCGGGTATCCGCCGTTCTCGAAAGCAAGGTAGTCCAGTGGACGATATCTGGCTGAATCCTAACGCCCCACCTGAACTCTCGAAACCGTCGAAGCCCATCTCAAGTGCATCGAAGCAGAATGCTCCATCAATATCACCGCAGCCAAAGGCCGCAGAGCCTCCAGCATCAGCTCCAAGTTCGGAACCCGCGTCTTTCTTCGAACCCTTCTCATCACTACATTTGTCAAAGCGTCATCTTCCACACAGTTTCCTAACTCAAAATCTCTCCGGAAAGCACATCTTTTTACTGCCGGACCTTCTTGGCTCAGTCAAATCGCCAGACTATCAACTACCGGACATCGCAGAACCAGATCACGTAGTCCTTGCTATCCTTGCATCCAAGTCCGACCCGTTATCCCACAAAGGCGCCAATAAATCTACAAGCGCTGATAAAACCACGGTATCAGAGGCTGTTGAGAGCGAACAGAATGTGAATGGCAAATATATGGTTTTTACCCTAACCGACTTGAAATGGACTGTCGATCTGTTCCTCTTTACCACCGCGTACACGCGTTTTCGAAAGCTCACACCTGGAACTGTGGTGGCTCTGCTGAATCCCGACGTCATGCCTCCGCCGCCGGGAAGAGCAGATACTGGTCGCTTCAGCCTCAAGCTCACTTCCAGCGACGATACCGTACTTGAGATTGGCACCAGCAGGGATTTAGGATGGTGCAAGAGCGTTAGGAAAGATGGCAAGCAATGCGGCTCCTGGATCGATAAGCGACATACGGAGTTTTGCGAATTCCATGTTGACGTCGTGGTCGAGCGCACACGACGAGGTAGGATGGAGGTCCAAGGTATGAGCGCTCCCTTCGCCCCTGGGGGCCGAAGGGGAGGGCGGACCGGCTACTTTGGTGACAAAAAGCGAGGGCAAAATCATTTGACGGATGATGGCTTTGCAAGAGAAGGGGCTCAATACGACCGTGGCACAGCATCCAGATACTTCATTGCACCCTCAATACCTGGCGGTAGGAGTGCTGCGCAGCTATTAGATGCCGAAGGTACAATAGAGAGAGGCAGTAAGGAAGAGAGGATCCGAAGGCGTCTAGCTGAGCGGGAAAAGGAGAACGAGATCGCGAGAAAATTAGGAGAGGGAGGCAATGGCGCCGGGAGTGAATATTTACGCATGAGACACGGTAGCGAGGCGTCAGCGAGGGATCAAGCTGAGCCACAGGCAGCTGATCCTGTGGATGCAGCGTCTTTGGGCTTGCTTGCTAACAGAGCTACGGGTGTTCATCTGAGCCCAATAAAGAAAAGAAAAGGCAGTACAATGAACATAGAAGGATCGCGGAAGAAGACTAGGTTTGTCACTGATAGAGGCATTAAAGAGGCGGGCAGGGAAAGCTTAGGGGGAGATATCGCTGTGCAGGGTGGCGAAAATTATGATGACGATGATGGATTAGAGGTTGTTTAATCAGCCTTCGCGCACCGCAGATACCGCACTGCTGCAAGGTTGCTTTTATATACCCAACGCAGCAACTTTTCTGAATGAGGCGCTTGAGGCGCAATAGGAACCATCCGCGCAAAGATCCTGACTGTGCAGTCTCCCAGACTTCGACACAATTTTCCTTGCGTATAGAGAACGCTGACGAAGTCATCCTAACGCCTTGGGCCACTGTTTACTTGGGGCTATTGCAAGTGCATTAGTTGAGACACAGAAATTCTAGATCTTGGATTATTGTTCCGAATGATGAAATCATATGCGTTGTTTGCATTGTAATACATAAGTTGTAAGTGCTAGAGCTGAGACTGTCCTTCATTTCCTTGCCCCTTTCTATGATCACCAGTATGTTGAATACGGTGCTAGGAGCTACACAGATCCGTTGCTGCCCAGATATCAACGCGCTTAGCCATCAGCCGATTGCGATACATTAGGATGGCAAGCATCGATGTGTATGACATTGTACGAAATTGGGGGAAAAGTTTTCCAAAAAATGAAATTGTTGTCAAGGTGTACGTTTGGACCTTAGAAAGAAATAGGCGTTAAGTGTCGTTACTGACGTTTCGTGATTTTTAATTGGCTCTGACATTTCAATGAGAGTCAGCTCGAGGCATCCATGTGCTAAGGCTGCGGTACTCACTCAGCAGACTTGCTTAAGTGTCAGGGAATCCCCAATTATCTTGTCATATGGATTTGTATAATTTCGAACCATTCTAGTTCCATGATAATACAATATAGCGAGGTCGGCAAATTCCTGCAGGTGATTACTTGGCAATGTTATGACGGAGTCGCATGTGTCTCTGATAATTGTCTTTTCTTGAGAATGCTTTGGTGAATTTGCATCCTGTGAATTCACAAATATACTGTTCATGTTCCCTTGTGGCATCCTGGTGACAGCTAGAGACGTGGCGGCTAAGATCTCGGATTCGGTAGAAGCCGTTGGATTTACAACCAGTGATCGTGCATTTGACATCTCGCTTGTGCGTTTTGACGTGTTTGCTATAGTTATTGTCAGCTTTGATGTATTCCATGATACCGAGAACTGGAAAAAGAAGCATCTTCTGCCTTATAACACCTACTTGAGCTCATGCCGATGGGAATAGTTCTTGCCACAGTCAGGGCACGATAATGGACCTTGTTTACGGACCAGTAGAGGTGGACTGGTAGTTTCTTTGCCACCCGATTCAAGATTCTCGGCTCGAGCGAATTCTGCACGATTGCTGTTGTTACGCAGCTGGGAGACCGACGGCTTTGAGTATTGAGCTACAGGGCTGTCGATGAAGTCTGTACTATCAACTTCGTATAGAAATGCGGCATTACTAGAACTGTCCTTTCGTTCATGGTTAGAAGCCGCTGAAAACTCCTGGCTGGGGGTTTTCCAACTATCTTCAACGTCAGTGTGCCCGGTACACTGCGATGAGGGGGAATCTTGGAGTGGAGATGGCGTCCTAGCTGACAGAGAGCAATTCGGCCCACTACATAGCAGACCCGAAGGGTAATCCGGTGAATGATCCGAGTGATTTGTTTGATTGCTCGGCTCCAATGACAGGAAGTGGCTAATTCCAGGAAACGGTTGTGATTCGGACGTCTCCAAAGATGGCACTAGACTGTAGTAGTCGTGGTCTACTATTAATGACGCTCCTGGAGGCGACTGAATGTCGAGATAGTCGTTGTGAGTAGGGGAATATGTTGATGATGATCCAGTTAAAAACTGTTCGACTCCAAGGGAATCGGCTGGTTGAGGGCGATATGCTGCTTTCGGGTCGCATCCGGCAGCCTTATCCTCTTCCTGACACTACCACAGCATCAGTTACACTCTAAAGCCGCAATATTTTGAGTATCTTCCTACCCAAACCCGTTGGTGCCGCAATGGCGGCTGGCCAGGGTAAGTATCCCACGAACAGAGATGAACTGGAGCCGATGGCTCTAAGGTGATATATTGAGGATTTATGTAGAGTTGATTGGTCTCAGCGTGCGAGAAAGTGTTATGGGTGTTTGCGAAGATCGTGAACTGCGGAGACTATGTGTCTCCGCGGCGCAAAAGGCCTTCTGAAAAGATAGGATGAGGAAGGCAAAACAGAAGAGCGGTAATGACAAGGCTGAGGGAAGACGTCCGTTGCGGACTTCCCCCCCGGGTGCCAGAAGAGATTTGACAAAATGCAGGAAGAGGCCTAGTCACGAGGTTGGCGAGATTCGCAGGACCTTACAATGGAGAGAGAACAGTGAGATGTGAGATGAAGAAAAAGTAGAAGGACGAGGGATTCGCGGCTTAAGTGAGAAACGAGCAGATCGGTTAGCGCGTGATACTGCAGGAGGCCTCCCGAGGCCCCCCAGTCGGACAGCTTAGTCATACCCTTACATGAGGTCCTATTGGCTTTCTGTCTCACGTTCTTAACAAAGGGGCAGAGATATTCCATGGCCAGCTGCCATTCACCGTAAATAGTCAGTCTACAAATCTTGCCTTTCCGCTCAAAGAGATGTATGCCTGCCACGTCCAATAGGGACATAAAGCCCTACGGGGCGTGATGAGGCCCTCCAAGTGTCTCTCCTGTACAAATACTGGTCACCGCCTCCCAATGGAAGGATGTAGAACGTTCATTATTCTGGCTTTCCAGCTAAAAGTGAACCATCATGTCGTATGCTCCTTCGAATTGTTCAGCCTTGTTCAAGATAATAACCGTGACATGCAGACAAAACTTCCATCGTCTCACAAAAGCAAACCTCTCTCGCCATGATGAATGCCATGGTAAAAGCCCGACGGCCGCAGACGAGGGAAAGCAAATGATGAAGCACTTCCGGGAGGAAGACGATCCCTATCGCCGCTTTCTTCTCACGGGAGATTCGCCTCACCAGCAAAGGGACAAGCAGGAAATTAAACAAGGTAAGATGCCCGAATCGCTTTGTGACCTCGTCACTTACGGACTTGAACAAGAGCGGAAGGATAAAGCTTGAAAGTTGGGAATCTCTGTCGTGATTAGATCGCGGTCGTGATCGTAGACATCAAAATGTGTTTAATCTTCTGTATCCCTCAAACGGACGAACGAAACGCATGTGAACGAGAGAATCTTTTAGGCTAGGTGTGCGTTGATCCTATGCATCAACTATGCTGCATTTTCCAATGAGAGGTTTAATGAAGCACATAAAGATTTCGATTTATGGCCAGAGCAAAAGAGTTCGCAAAGAACAAGATTTCAAACGATTTAGGAAGTAATAAACCCTACCTCCTTCATGAAGTGGACACATTGATGTACTTTTAGCCCGTGTTCGTAGATTTAGCCCTAGTCTTGTATAGTACCAAGGTTGATCTAATACTGTGCGCGACACACATGCATGACGCTAGCAAGTAAGCCAGTTGTCTCCTACTCCGGGGTTTAAAAGCAGTCCAAGCTCCCCGCAGCATCTGAGAGGTCGTCACGATAGATCAATGCTATTGAACGGTTAGCGAATACTTCAGGGGCATTATACCAAAGAAACGAAATTCAACGAAGCACGTACACCACGGACCCGTGCCCTGGCTCGCTGACCACCACGGCCTCCGCCAACTTCTCCTTCGTGATATTTGGCTCTCTCATCCGATAATACTTCTCTTCCCATGCAGTCCTTACCGCGTCAATCTTTCCCTTCGGTACTAGGTGCACCGAACACCCTCCCCAGCCCGCACCCGTCACCCGACTCCCATAAGATCCCGCCTCAATCGCAATTTCACACATTTGGTCTATCTCGGGACAGCTGTGTACGTAGACATCTCGACTAGAAGCATGACTCTCGTTTAATATGGCACCAAGCTTAGGAAGTAGAGTGCTATTGGCATCATGAGGGGGTGACTGCAATAGCTTTTTGAAGCGTTGGACACGCAATGCCTCAGCGAAAACGTGTTGGGCTCGTTGGCGAAGGTAGAAGCGCTCAGCTCGCACAGGGAATTTGGTCATGAATTTCTTTTCGAGGTCCGGCACGGAGATCTTGAGTGAAGAACCAATTTCTTCACGGGTGTAACCCTCTGGCTTGAGATGTTTTTCGGTTAGTGACAGCATGCTTTTGGCTTGTTCTTCGGGGTTGGCCTGGCTAACGCCCTTCTCGGACTCGAGGTAAGCATACTGAAGGCCACGGAGACTTGTTCCCAGGGGTCCAGTATCCTTCTTGAGTTTAAGCCCCAATTCAGCTGCCAGGAACTCAGCTGCAAGAGTGCATTCGACTACTCGGAGGTTGTAATTTTCAGGAGCTGCAACGTGCTTATCGGCAGCCACAAAGCTTTGGGCGATCATAAAAGTAATTGGGGGATCTGTTTTGGGAAATGGTAATGCCTCTGCACGTAGCTCTGGCGAAAACGATATGCTAATGGCATCACCTCGAATAGAGAACACAGATGCTGCTTGGTCCATTCCTCCAGAGTTAACTCCGACGGATCGTTCTGATACAATGGCACGTTCGACGAGTTCCTTCTTAGGTACTTGATTAATACCATTTGCTCGTAAAGTTGCAAGCGCACTGGCACAGACAAAGGCAGCACTGCTCGAGAGTCCACCACCTGCTGGTACTGTGCCGTCAACGAGAATATCCATTCCACAAGGAGAGAAGCCTTTAGATCCCTTTTGAAGCAGCTCGACGGCACCTCTGAGCCCAGCTTTAAAGTAATTTGTCCACTGCAGTGTCGACGCATCTATTTCAATTTTGCCATGCGCTGGAACCATGAACTCGCTCGATCTGAACTTGTCACGATTCAGGTTGGCGATACGTACTTTCACCTCGTCTGAGCTTGGATTGCGTGGTACGGCTGAAACTGCAACTAGGACATCCGCAATAGTTGCCATAGGTATGACCTCGTACAACGAATAGTCAATATGTTCCCCTATCAAATTCACCCTACCAGGGCTACGAGCAACGAATTCGGGGGCTTTCCCGCCATACAGGTAAGCAAAACGAGTCTTGAGATTTTCGAAACGCTTCGTCTGAGCCTCCAAAGTATCTTGGGGATAGAGGTCATCAATGTCTCTCATAACGGGGACCGGGTCGTTCATGGTGTCAGGCATCTTCTTGTTAGGCGCTAATAGTGTACCCAAAAGCGTGATAGTACTGTATTGGTAAAGGTTGATGAAGACCCCTGAATGGGAAGAGAAGGAATCAACGGTATGAATACATTCTTATGGTCGGAATATTGGGCAGGAATAGGCCTCTGCTGTCTTTTCCTGAAATGTTGGACGGGGAGGAGACAGTCACACGGGAAATCTCTAGTAGATTTTGCTCCTCTTTACGTACGTAACGATTGTACAGATGACCCAGTAGATGACCAAGTTACGAGATTCACAGTATGCAGTAGGTTGAAAATACCTTTACTCCCTTATAATCGCAATTGAATGGTATCAAAGCTGAAACGCGGTTCTCTTCTCGAATGATTTGGCCACTGGGTTCTCCACGTCGCGCTAGCCTGTCTTGGCGCATTGACAGAGCAGGGCGGGAGTTTCGGAGCTAACATTTACATACCTTTGACATCATTATCGACTGTCTACAGAGTACTACGTAGCATTCCCAATTTTTTGCTTTCAGACCCAGCGTTATCGCTAAGACATCTGGAACCGGCCATGTTGAAGATTTTGATGTCTTTTCAGTGGAAAAAGCGCGGGAAAGCTATCAATCCCGGCCATCAAAATCACTGCAGAGCTTGCGAATTTGGATATACGAGGAATCGACCAAGCCTTGTGTGCTTGGATCTAATATCTTTGATGCAGGCATTCATAATAACCCAAGCTCTACCCTCACACCAACATCGCCGTCAGCAATATAATTGTGGTAAAACCCGGGTCGTCAACGTCAACCAAGCTCAGATTGCCACATCCTGCACCCTGAGCAGCCCGCTGCCCCACCCTGCAGCCAGCCAGGCACCACATTTCAGATTGGGATTCCAGGCCAATGCCGTAACGGCTGTCTCTTCTTCGTAAATCGTCGTCATCATAACCGTCCCCCTATATCTGGGATGGTCCTTCTGCTTATGCATATTAACATCGGCTTCCTCCCCCTTATAGCCTTCAGTAATACGACTCATACCGTTTCTCACCCCAGTTTCTGCATTTCCTGCTTGCGTTGGTAGCCTCACCCACTCATGCTTGAAAACACATTGTTGGTATCCCTTTTCCTTTCTGCCAAGAGTCTTCCGTAAGGGATTCGTAACAATGACACCACCATCCGCTCCGCCTACTGCTATACTAGCATGACATCGCCCCACATCAATCATTCCTGGACCTGGACCAGGCGGACTAGCCATTCTTCCAAATCCTATGCTGGCGTAGAAACACCTCAGTCCCCATGCTCTCATGGTCTCACTGCACTCCTCGATCCCTACCACGGAGAGGAGTGGGTCATAGTAGGCAAGAGACGCTGGTGGAGTGCGCGTCCGCACTGAGTAAACGAAGTCCGTGGTTGGAGCTACGAGGGAAGTCAAGCGTACATGACCGGAGAGGGAGGAGGAGGCTATGAGAGTAGGGTGTTTGGGGTATGCGCTTGTCAAAGAAAGAATATAGGTGTTGTGTAAGAGAACGGCCAGCCACGGTATCGGTTTGGTCGTGATTGCTGGGGTTGGTGGGCTAGTTGGGTCCTGGTCCGCTTGCTTGTGGTGACATTGATGGTTTATATTGGGCTGGGGGTAGATATCGTAGATGGCGAGAAGACCGTTAGTGTGGCCTACGGCTAGGTCGGTTGGTGATAGCCAGGTCAGGCAGGTGCTCAGGGTATCTGCTGGGCGAGCTGCAAATGCTGCGCTCTCGTATTTTCTAACTGTATTTGTTTCGGTTCTATCCAGATCCACGTCAAGTACCTGCTAGTGTGTCAAACTTACCATTGATGCTAAACAAAGTAACCATCATACGGGGAGGAACTTACTCTAGCAAACCCATCTCCCCAAACGGCTGCGAGTAAGCCGACATTCAGTGAAGTGCTGTCTTTGTGGTCCTCCTTTCTTGTTGCCCTAGGTACAGGACACCATTTCATATGCTTGACATCGCCCCAGTCACTGACGATCACCAGTCGAAGTTCTGGAGCTTGGTCTGGAGTCAGCGAGCTTCCGCTGTGCGAACTTTCATTAGCTGCAAAGGCCCATATTTGAATAGCTGAAGGACTTGATGAAGGCGTGTATGACGGAGATTCTTTGAATGGCTCTTTAGAAATCGAGTCGTTCAGTGGAGCTATTGCTATTGCTAGGTATTGGGTTTTGCCATCATGATTTGGAGCCCATTCCAAACATCTAACGCGAGCACCAACATTCAATATCCAACCATCTCGGGTTCGTTGGCGGCTCTCCTGCTCGGCCTCTTGTCCCACAGAGGCTGCAGACCATGCTGCTTCAAGCCTCATGGATTCCGAACATGAGAGAGTGAATGGCGTTTGCCTCCCATAAGATCCCATAAGGAATGTGTGATTCCTTCTATTAAACTTGGGTATATAGTCGGCAGCCTCCTCCTCGGTCAGTGAATGAAAATTCTGCTGTCTGGCATAGCATTCTCGACCCCCAAGGTCATAGTACCAGTCCCAACCTACTGTGGCTTCCATCTGACTATTACTCTCCACATTTGAAAATGATTGGCATAGTGCACTCCTGTGGGGCAACGTTGGGTCAGTAGCCCACTGATCTCTTGACCTAATGAGGTGCAAAATGTCTTCCTCCCCTTCTCCAGCGAATAGCTTGAGCCGGCTCCGCTGGCCATCTTGGCGGAAAGGATTATCCGGCAAACCTCGACTATGCACATTTGGATCTCGATACGCAGCGTGATTTCTAGCCTTACGTTTAGCCGATTCAGGGGAAAGCGGCTCATCTCCATCCGTGCTTGCATACGAGTGAGCATCTTCGTATTCCTCAGCTGGCGTTAGAATTGCTGAACCATCCGAAGCCTCTTCCACCAGAGAATCATCATCCTCTGCTTCATCGGCTACTTGATCTTCGGGGAAGTCTTCATCATCTTCGGCGTCTTGTAGCTGCTCCAAAATTGCCAACTCTTCATCAGACTCAGAGCTGAAGATTTCTAGGCCCTCAAACGCATCGGTCGTGTACTTTTGGTTTGGAACTCGCTGCCTACCAGACCTCCTGCTGGGCAAAAGTTCAGTCATTATAGCGTCAGTAGCCCGTCTTTCACCCTGAAAACAGAACTCCCTTGAACAGTACGAAAGGGATCGGATAGCGAAGAGCCTGCAAAGCACATTTTGTCGTAGTTGCTCAAGCACAGTCCGAGGTCTCAGAGAAGAGAATATTTCTGATCTACGTCAAGAACCACCACAAGTCGCTACTCTTAGCTGCTCAATTAGATCCATACCCAGGTCTCAGTAAACAACGTGACCTGATATTCATATCACACTCAACATGCCTTGTGGTGTATGGCGTACTCGGACTAGTTGATGGATATTGGTGCCAAGCCTTGATGCGGAATTAGCCGCCGCTTAGCCCTGTCTTGCTCTCGTTGCTCATCATCGTTGTTGCGCCGCTTCCCTCGACCGATTCACTCCACGATCTGATCAGGTTGCAAGTCATTTGAAACTTTAAGACCTGCTGCTATCCTGCCCAAACCCTGAAGAACGTCTGCATCATTAAGACTGATCCGTTATGGCGTCCCGGCCTGCTATATCCACTCCACTTCAACGGCAGCAGTCCTCTCAACAGCAAGCCTCGTCACCACGTGCAGTTGAAGCTACATCCTCACAGCAAAGCCGAAGGTCAAGCATACCACAGTCCGCCACCTCTGAAGACTCACAGACCGTCTTCCTCAATCACCCTTCTTCCTCAGAGTCTTCCCCAAAACCAGGGAACAAGCAAAGACAGGCTTCGCCACGGCCAAAGCCTAGAAGAGTTTCAACAAGCAAAGAGCCCCGAAAATGCTGGATTTGCTTTTCAGATGAGACAGAGGATAGTCCTACATCGTCAGAATGGCGGTCGCCCTGCCCCTGCGCGCTTACAGCCCATGAGGCATGCATTCTCGATTGGGTCGCTGCCGAGGAAAATGCCAATAGTACAGTCTCAGAACGAAAGAAGATACAGTGTCCGCAATGCAAAGCCCCCATTACGATAGCCCGACCGAGGAGTCTGATGGTTGAGGGAGTGAACGCAGTAGAGCGTGCGACAGGACGCCTGCTTCTACCGTTTGCGATGGTCACCGTGCTTGGGACAGTCATCACGGGTTGCTGGATGCATGGGTTTAGCACAGTGTATCTTATTTTTGGACCACAGGACGCAGAGCGTCTTCTTGGACTGGATAGCCATATGTCTATGAACAGCAGTTGGGGTATGGGTCTTCCCCTAATACCTTTGACTCTTTGCGCAGCCAGGACAACGGCGGCCGATAACCTTTTACCGATCTTGCCAATCTTCTATTTTGCGTCAAACAGCCCCCGGCGAGACGGTCCTTTGTGGCCACCCAGCGCAGCCATGACTATGGCGACGTTGCCATACATACGGGCAGCCTATCGGGAATTTTACAAAAGAGTGGTTGCGCCGAAGGAGTTGGCATGGACAAAAGAAGTGCAACCGCGAGCCGGGGAAGACGGGGGAGATGGAGCGCAAGGACAGGAGCAAGAAGAAGCACGGAATGGTGGTGGTGGCGACGGAGTGGAATTTGAAGTCGATTTTCAATTAGAGGTTATCGAAGATAGGATAGAAGAAGTGGGAGAACCTCAGCAACCACAGGATCCCCCCGCAGTGAACCCGCCAGCTGGCAACCAGGGCAATGCGGATCGGCCATTAGAAGACCACCTGGGATTTGAGGGTCCCATACCGCACCATCACAATCATAATCATGGCCCGGCGCCGCGTGGTGTGGGTGTGTTGCAGATCGAAGCCCGCAAGGCGACCCAGTCTGTTATTGGTGCTCTAATCTTCCCGTCAATCTCGGCGGCCATGGGTGTCCTTCTCAATGCAGTCTTACCCAGAACCTGGACTACGCCGCCAAGTCGTTGGGAGAGGTACCCTGCTGGTTTCCTGCAATCGCGTTTCGGGAGAAGTATAGCGGGAGGCTGTCTTTTTATTGTTCTGAGAGACACCATCCTACTGTATTCGAAATATAGGTTGGCGCAAGACCATAAGAAGCGAAGGGTGGTAGATTACAAAGGCGATAAACGGAAGGTGTCTTAGTCTACCAGATCTTGATATTGACTTATCTAGCATACGCATGGGCGTCGAAGGAACTCAATGACCGCATGGCATGAAATGACACAGACGTTTGACTTGGTGTGAACCGAGACTGGTTGGACAGTCTCAACTTTGGGAAAGCATTAGACTTCGATAGCATAAACCCTTCTCTGTTTCCGCTTCAGCCTTGTCATTCTGCAGTGACTCCTGTGATTGCTCAGCCAATGAAAACCCGTTCAGGATTGCCTCAGCTCCCTGGGATGCAGCTGCGGAAGCATTCCGCGCACTATCCTGCGCATCGAAACTGAGACACACGTTTGAGGAGCTGAGGCAAGTTCAAGACTAGCCGCGGGCCAAGCGTCCGAAATCCACCTGGCAACAAGCACACGGCGTTGCGGCCAAACCAAGTTGAGGGAAGGAAGGTGTAAGTGAGAGTAGAAACTTCCTCGCCGGCGACTACCTTCTTCTGTACTGAAATTTCGCTTCCATGATATGGGGGTTCCGTACTTGATGATGCCGTGTGGCAATTCTATCACAGTATCGCGGGTGAGCGCATCTTCCAACATCCAATGGCCAGGCGTTTGAGGCTCGTGAGCCGCCACTCTAGAAGTCTTAGGATGTCGGACGAAGAGATACCCTTTCTGGCATCCGAGTCTCAAGTACCTGCTAGACCTCGACGAGGGTGGGAGGGTCTTAAAGCCTGGTGCTTTGATCATTTATATTTCCAAAGTCGACTCAATTGGAAGATACCTGTGGGTTTAGCTGCCATGACTGTAATTACTATCCTTTCATGGATGATGTATGTACAAGTTTTTCTTATGGGACAAAGTCAAAGTTAATAAAATTGTCCAGATTTGGTGGAAGTACCCGAGGTTCCGCCACGACACCCAACAGCTGTGATACCGTACACCAGGGCTATCAGTGCGATCCAGATATATCACATTCGTGGGGACAGTATTCAGCCTATTTCAACGTACCAACTGAGATTTCATCCGATATTCCACCTGGATGTCATATCACATTCGCTCAAATTCTTTCCCGGCATGGCGGGAGAGATCCCACTCAAGGAAAATCAATCTTGTACGCTGAGATAATTCACAAAATACAAAGTCATGTGCAAGAATTTCGTGGAGACTTCGCTTTTCTCGCTGATTATAGCTATACCTTAGGCGCAGACAAGCTCACTGCGTTCGGAGCGCAACAGATGGTCAACTCTGGAACCGCGTTCTTTACCAGATACAAAGCCTTGGGCTTACAATCCGTCCCCTTTGTCAGAGCCTCAGGACAGGAAAGAGTCATTGACTCAGCAGAACGCTTCAACCAAGGTTTCCACCAGGCGAAAATATTCGCTGGGAGCTCCGAAGATAAACAGTACCCCTATGATATTATTATGATCCCCGAAGAGCCCGGCTCTAATAACACTCTCGATCACGGTCTCTGCACCGCCTTTGAAGAGACCAACCACAACGTCAGCCGTATAGCTCAAAGTAGCTTTGCCTCAACCTTCATACCATCCATTAGAGACCGCCTAAATGCCGCTCTCACAGGAGCTAACCTCACGGACCAAGACTCCATCTTCCTCATGGACCTTTGCCCCTTCGAAACCATAGCATCAATTACCGGTAGGCCCTCCCCATTCTGTAATCTCTTTTCGCAGGCGGAATGGAAGAAGTACGATTATTACCTAACCCTGGGAAAATATTACGGCTACGGACCTGGCAATCCTCTCGGCCCTACCCAAGGCACTGGTTATGTAAACGAATTGGTGGCGCGGCTCACAGGCAAAGCTGTGCGCGATCACACTTCTGTGAATCAGACACTCGATAGCGATCCCACTACGTTCCCCTTAGATAAAACCCTTTATGCCGACTTTAGTCATGATAACGACATGACGGCCGTATTTGCTGCACTGGGGTTATATAATAACACTCCCAAGCTTTCAACATCGGATATGATGACGGTGGAGGACATGAAGGGCTACTCAGCAGCGTGGACTGTACCATTTGCTGCGCGCGCTTTCATCGAAAAAATGGATTGTGAGGGAGCAGAGGAGGAGATGGTAAGGGTGCTGGTGAACGGACGGGTGATCCCATTAGAGATGTGCGGAGGGGATGAGATGGGGAGGTGTGGGATTGGGGCGTTTGTGGAGGGTTTGACCTTTGCGAGGGAGGGTGGCAGGTGGGATATGTGCTTCATCGATGGTGCTGGGGAGAAGGAAGTGGAAAAAGGGGCCAAGAGGTGAGCTGGTACTTGAAGAGGAAGTTTGGCAAGGACAAATTGCGTCCGGTTTGAGTGGCTATACACCTCCCAGCAATAGGTGCATGTACTCGACATAAGGACATACCTATAACATTGGACCCATACTGAAAAGATAACTTATGCATGGATATTGTAGGCGACGCTCAGCAAGGCAAATAGAATCATCTTTTCCGACTACAGAAGAACATCGCCGGCAAGCCTCCTCACATGAGTATGCCGCTAAAACTATATAATGGTAGCGCTATGCTAAAAGATGACATGCGTGGTGAGAACTTTCCAGCACCGCTATATTTGCCGTCCTTAGGAGCTTGCCCAGCGAAATTCTCAATTGTACCGAAATCAACACTGTGCATATACATGCGCCCACTATTTGACCACTAGAAATCGCTTCAACAAGGCTGCAAATAATTACTAGGGACCAAGCCCGGTCTACCATTTTTCCCTGTTACTTCAGCTTCCCACCACCCATCATCCTGCAGTCGTAAGACCGCAAGGATGTCTCCCTTCGCGAAGCTCAACTCCTCAGGGATGGCAGCGCGGTACACATACAGTGCTCTTGCTACAATGTTGTCAGCGATGCGGGAGCTCGTAAGAGCTGTGTTTATGGAGCGAGACTTACCAAAATGCAGTATTGGTCTACCATCTTGAGTATATTTTCGACTGTCTGCGACGCTCTTACTCCTTGACCTTCCTAAGCCGTGATCCAGCTGTGGCTGTTGGCCGCCATAGTAGCTCACAGGCCTGGCATTGCCGCTTCGGTCCCTACGACCAACGCTGTTAATATCACCACTGGAAAGTTGCATTGCCATGCCTGCACTACTACTCGGGCGCTCTTGCCTTGCGTACTGCGGTCGTGGAGATGGCGCTCGCCCGACATCGTTCGGAGAATTTTGTCTAGAATAGGTCTGCTTTGTAGGGCTGCTATTCGGCGTCTGCCTTGGTCGGCTGCCGCTGTTGTACGAATTGGGACTTGCAGCCGGGGCATGACCTTGCAATACTGGATTTTGATACCCAGGCTTTGGGCTCGTGCTTCTCATAGGACGGGGCGATGTCGCGCGAGGCATATCGGACCCGCTGCCTCGAGTACCCGGGCGAGAAGAGCCGTACATGTCTTGGTTTTGGCCAACATATTTGCGTGTGGTTGATTGCATTTGGGCGGATGTGAAGGCTGGCTGGGGTGCATCGAGTCTCCTTATAGGCTGATCATGGTACGAAGGTGGTGGTGTTCCCCGTTGTGCGGCTTGAACATCGCCACTTTGCGTGCTTGACGTGCTGGGAGGGCCAGGTGTAGCAACGCCGGCATATCGATCTGCTGAGACCCGCTGTGAGGATTGTTTGTTGACTCCTTTGAGCTCGGCGAGAGCTGCAGCGATGGGATCAA
Source organism: Cladonia squamosa (assembly GCA_947623385.2). Taxonomy (NCBI): domain Eukaryota; kingdom Fungi; phylum Ascomycota; class Lecanoromycetes; order Lecanorales; family Cladoniaceae; genus Cladonia; species Cladonia squamosa. Next base: position 631,609 of record OX392378.1, on the reverse strand, counting down.
GTTCCTTGCTGGGTGAATTCATATTTTTATGAGCGGACTTGTTGCGATTAGAGTCTGGCGAGGCAACATCGAAAACATTAGGACCGACATTGAGCTGAAAGTTTGCTCGCGGATCGACTGGCTCTGGACTTCCCGAATACCTATCTCGAGCATTCTGGCTTCGAACATATTGACGAGAGGAAACCTGACTGCTGCCTTCAGCATAACGGTCGTTAGAAGAACCCCAGGTGTTCCTAGCCTTTGGGGTCGTAACTGCTGGAGCTTCCTTTTCATGTTTGCTCTTCCTACGGAATGGACTATTACTGAAGAAGCCACTCCTCTTCTTCTGTAGCTCTTTTGTAGGACTCATCGTGGGGACCGCCTGCACAGGGTCTCGCTTAGTAGGCGACTGAGTCGCACTTGCAGGCTCCTGGCTAGAGAGAGACGTAGGGTTTGAATAATCGCTCTGAGAATCTCTGCTTGAAGGTCTCATCGGGCTTGCAGCAGAACTACGGTCTGAATTTGGCGCTGTCCGGCAAAACATTGTCATACCATCGGCTGGGTACTCGTTGTGAGGTACTGTGGCAAGCTCATCTGCTTTTATTTGGTACGAAGCTTGAACATGTGGTTGTTTCCGGTAATCGATCACAGGAGGGGGTTGCTGCATCGCTTTCTGTGGTGTCAGGGTTGTCTCTCGGCTTGGTGGAGTGTTCGTTTCCAAGTGGCCCATGCGTGCTGCTAGATCTGATTGGGGATCATGGTGCGACTCGAACGTTGATGGTTGTGGGGATGAGCTGCGGAATGCAGGGTTGATAGTCCTCTGGAATTGAGCCACTGAGTAGTTGTCATCCTCTGAGGCCTCCGATGCGGTATCGTTGACATCACCCCTGCGGAAATTGATGTATTTTGGCGGATCGGGGATTTCTTGCCCAGTGCCTCGCTCCTGGATGAAGGTCGAAATGTCCTTTTCGACTTCGCAGCCTTCGAGTGAAAGGCGTATTTTCTCACATGACTTGGGCAAGATTAGTACGTCGTCACACATTGCAGGCAATACTCACAGCATCATCGCTAACACAAACCGTTGAGGCAACATTAGCGAAAGTCCATAAGCTGCTCTTCATGAAGTCAAGCCTTTCCTCTTCGAGGTCTTGGAATTTCTACTTCATTGTCAGCAGAGCCCATACATCGCTCACGTTAACAATGAGAGCCTTACGTCACAAGCGGCCTTCCAATCGCGATTCCACCGTCCTGTTGTCTCCTCAAGAGCTTTAACGGCTGCTTCATAGTCATTGCTTGTGGTCGCTAGCTGGATTTGGGTTTTTTCCATTTTGGCCTTATTCTTACGCTCCTCTTGACCCATGACCATATGCCCTTGCGCTAGATATCCTTTGATCTTGAGGCAGTCTTGCTCATATCGATCACGCGACTGGAGAATATTAGCTGGGAGCCATGATCATGCTCTGAAGAACAAGCGCACTTTGTTGACTACATGAGTCTGCTGCTGCTTCAGCTTGAAGAGCTTCTCTATCCCGTTCTGTACAATTTTTCTGCGCTCTTTCATCCCCCCAGCGAATGCACCCATCGGTTCTTCCAGTTCACTTTTCATTTGCGCTGCAATTGCCTGGTGCGCTTTTCCCATAGACTCGACCTCCCCACGCATCACGTCGAGAGATGCTCGTAGCGTACCTGACTCTAAGGAGCCGAGCGGTTTGCGACAGAGTGCGGTCAACTTTCGAGCATATTCGTCTTCAATTGCTGCACGAGCTATAGACTTGGTCAGCTTGAGCATCCAATATTGCGCTTCAGCTGCCCTTACAATTGTAGAAAGACTTCAGCTCGTCGCAAGTGACTTTGGCATTGTGCATCCGCTCGAGCAGTGGCTGAACGCCAGCGTCATCTTTACCCCAAAAATTGTTCGCAACTACTAGTATAAGCATGGCTCTCTCCCCTCCCAGAGCGATATACACTTACATGACAAGGAGACCGTTGGTCCATCTGCGATGGTTCCAGGCATCCCGCCAGACTTCCACAACAAAGAGCTGGCCCCAGCCGTTGGTACAGGTCTAGGTAATTGATACCGTAGATTATACGATGTCCGCTACGAAAGGGTGTGGGTAGGTTCGTTCCAATGGTGTTTCCCGTAATCAGTGTTTTCTACACAAGGAAATGGCGAAAAGTAAACAAAGGCGGGTCGGTTACTTAGCGCGCCAAGACTATTGAGCAGCCCTGCTAAATCTGTGCTAGTTCTGTCGAGAGCCTCAAGACCTCTACATTTGTCCCTACTACTCCTCCAACAACCCCCTTCTTCTTAACCCGATATTGACTACTTAGGCGCTCTTCATACTGCTTCACGATATCACTCCGGCTTGACGCGAATGTTTGCACTTCCTAGATGACCCCATTCCCCCCTCACCCTGCAGCTCAGAAGTCGATTGCTTCCAATTCGAACAAGAGCTCCGTCGCACAGTCAGTGAGGGGACAACAGTCGGCCTGGGGCTTGCCCGCCCCAGGAACAAGTGCTCGTCGGGGGCTCACACCGTTATCTACTGATCTACCTTCGTCTTCACTTGATACATTGGGGCGTCCAAATAACACCTCTCCTTCACCGTTCACATCATCTTTCTCTTCCATCCTCAACTCCTCTAATTACAACGACAATATAAGAGCCACGCACCCATCCCCGGCATCAAATTTCCCCTCCCTACAATCTGGCTCTCAGCACGCTCAAGCTGGCCAGCTGCTCTTGTCGCCAAGGTCGAGAGCCATTACGCCATCATCGAACCCATATTCCGCGTCCTCCGCCGCGGCTTCGGCCACCGCGTCTCAAGGAGGAGGAGGTGGGGGTGGTGGCGGCGGAGGGACGAGCTTAAGAAGCCAGACCTCTCCACCTTTACCGCAGAACAACCTGACCTCACCTACAAGTAACACCTTTGATCGATCACCTTTTTCCGGATCGACTTCCTCTTCTGCTACATCCGGTCAATCTTCAGTGTCAAAAATTGTCATTACCCAAGTCTTCCTTCTGCTTGGCTCAATAACCGATAAAGAAGGCAAACAAAAGTGGGACTCTCAGGCAGAAGCTATTCATAAAGTATGGCCTTCTTTTAATACGATACATTAATGGGCTGTGATTGCTGACATTTGTGCCTACAGCTGGTTGACTCCAACGGCATGGATGTCTTTGTAAAATATTTTCGGCGCCTTGTTTTGGGCCATTCATCTCAAATATTTCCCGGCGTCACTCGAGTCACCGAGAACCCAAGTAACTATGGGGTTTTAGTGCAAGAGATGGAGAAGATAACGAAAGAATATGAGCCGAAAATGGATGAACCCACCCAAGCTTGGAAGATCGCCGAAACCATAGATACCTCCGAGGGTGACTTGTTCCGTGATTTCGATCTGTCGATTTTCATGGAGCACTTCAAACTGGATGCATTAGCAAAGACCTTGCTCGCTTCTGCATTCACACATGTCTCAAAATCCGACCTGAAATTGAAAGGTATGTTTCCTTATCTTCCCTCATTCAGATTGCTGATTGCTCCAAGGAGGGGCTATACTTGCTAGCACTCGCGATGACCTTATCTCGACTCTCGCAAATGCTCACAATGACGCATCGGATGTATCGCCCTCCTTACTTGCCACATGCGCTTACAGATTTTTGGAAGACCTTCCGGAGGCTTCTCGGACCGACCTTGACATAAAGAAGGTTGTTTATGCGTTGAGACATCGTTACTCCAAGCAGAATCTGGCAGTGCCTCCAGAGATCCAGTCAGTCATTGTTGTCTTTGAGCTGTTGGAAATGAACATACCATTAGTAAAGGAGCTTCAACTTCGCGGATCTCAGTCTACCAACAAACTTGCTGCGGCAAAGGAATGGTTATCGCAGCACGCAAGTGGAAGCTTGGATGAGAAACAAGTGGCTGGGGCCCTTCTGTTCCTGGTGTTGACTCCGGACCGGCGGCAATACTCGCCTGCAATCTTTGTGCAAGCTATTCAAGACCATATTGAACGTTCTTTTGACTGGCAGAGCGTAATTCAAGAGCTAGATTTTATGCCGTTCGAGATATTGCGGGAGCAATTCCTCAGCCTCTTCGACGCTTTGCTTCCGGTAGCCAAACAAAATCCTCAGTTCGACATTCAAGGACTTTGGGGAGGTCTATGGCGCCATCCCCAAACACAGCTGTCCTTCGTTAAATCGTTCCTGTCTCTGGGGCAATCCGAACTTGATGCACAGAGTATTCCTGGCCTACGTCAAGCATATGATCCCCGGGAGTCCTCCGACGGACCTGAAGGCGTTACACAGCTTATTGAAACGGCACTCAGAGACCCTATGATATCATTAGATGCAGTTACCGCCGTAGTTGACCTGCTAATTCGGCCTGATGAGCCGCCATCACCGCAAGAAGAAGTGCTCCTGGCCGAGATTATTGGTGCAAAAGACGCATTGTTCCTGTGCTCGAGCCTTGGACTAAAGCAATGGACTACCGGACATGCTTATATCATGAAGAATCTATTCGCGAATTTCCTTCGTAGCGATCGCCCTGAGAGTAGCTACGTCCTCCATACAATGTGGAAACAGGACAAGCGTTGGGTCGCTGTGAGGCTGATGGATACTCATTCCCACGATCCCTTGGACTTGGTCTTGATTTTGGAACACGCCCAACAACACAACTGGCTAGATGACCTTTGTTCTCTGACTAATGGGTTTGGTCTCGATTTAGCCGCACTGGCGCACCGTAAAAACCTTCTGGATCTTGACCAGTGGGCAGAAGACAGGCTCACACCAGACCCCAATGGGCTTGTAGATTTAATTTCAAGGTTTTTGGTGCTGAAGACAGCTGATGAGCTTCGAACTGCGCGGGATGAACAGCCAGTCCCTCGGACTGTGAGTCTTTCGATGAAGACCGTGTATGACATGCTCGCAATACTGGACCGGCACATGGCAGATAGATCTGAGCTGAAAGCACAACAGCGGCAATGCCTGCAAGCATATCCAAGGCTGATCATCTTTTGCGAGGGCATCGAAGAAAACGTTGATGTGGACTGTAAGCAGAGCAACAGACTACCAAGAGCTGCAGATCAGGAGATGCAAGAGCTGTATAAGAGGATGTATAGCGCCGATCTTGAGGTCAAGCAGATCTTGGAATACCTGCGGGAATGCAAAGGCTCTAACGATCCAGCGAAGGTCGATCTTTATGCTTGTATGATACATGGCCTCTTCGATGAGTTTTCCTGCTTTGGAGAATATCCGCTAGGCCCTCTCGCAACGACTGCCGTGCTATTCGGGGGTATCATATCTTATGGTTTGATTTCGGATCTAACACTTCGTGTTGGCCAAGAAATGATCCTGGACGCCGTGCGTGATTACCCACCCGAAGCGTCCATGTATAAGTTTGGACTCCAGGCTCTCCTTCAGGCGCTTGAAAGGCTACGGGAACCGGAATGGTGGGATTATTGCTCCCGTCTCGTACAGATTCCGGGTCTTCGCGGCACAGAGCCTTACAAAAGGGCAGTGGAAGTGGTTTCCGAACAGGGCAGTGTCCGCGGCGGCTGTCTAGATGAACAGATCAATGGCTCTTTAGATGGGATGGAGCTTCCCAATGGTGATATAGACGAATTTGTCACTCCTGATACCACTATTCATTTCAAGTCAATCAACGCAGAACCTGTCTTAGATTACGATAAGCCGGACGACGAGACTCAAGATAAAGTAGTTTTCTTTTTCAACAACGTGTCCGAGCAGAACCTCAAGGCCAGGCTCTCCCAGCTTCAAGATGCACTCCAAGAGAAGCACCATCAGTGGTTTGCATCTTTTCTGGTTGATGAACGTGCTAAAGTCGAGCCTAATTACCAACGGCTATACCTTGACATTCTCGGTCTCTTAGGCAATAAGTCCTTGTGGCATGAAGTCTTACGGGAGACCTACGTTAGTGTCCAAAAGATACTGAACGCGGAGTCAACATTGCAGTCTTCTCAAGAGCGAAAGAATCTCAAAAATTTGGCTACCTGGCTAGGTTCCCTGACGATTGCACGCGACAAACCGATAAAGCACAAGAGCATATCATTTCTGGATTTATTGGTTGAGGGGCTTGACACCCAGAGACTTCTCCTCGTCATTCCCTTTACTTGCAATGTTCTCGCACAAGGAGCAAGGTCGACTGTGTTCAAACCTCCTAATCCGTGGGTTGTCGAGATACTTGCCGGGCTTCTGGAGCTGTACAATAATTTCGAGATCAAAACGAACCAGAAATTCGACATCGAAGTATTGTTTAAGGAGTTCGGATTGGTCACGACATCCTTTGAAGAATCCGAATACATTCGAAATAGGCCTCTCCAGAATGACGATCTTTCCAACGCTTTGCTCCCAGATGGACTCGAGAGCTTCGAAGACATGAGCCTAGGAAATATGAACAGGACTGTCCGCAATTCTAGATTCGATCCGGAGGCCATTGCTGCATCCCTGCCAGACTTAGAGAATACCTTGGTATTTCCTCCATCTTCGGGAACTGCCACTAGCCAAGCTCGTCTTCGGGAGGTCGTCCATGATGCAGTGAGGCGGGCTATCTCGGAGATTATAGGTCCAGTTGTGGAACGTTCTATCACCATTGCAACAATTGCAACGTTTTCTCTCGTTCAAAAGGACTTTGCCAGAGAAGGAGACGAGGATCGTGTTCGTAGGTCAGCCCACCAAATGGTCCGCAAACTTTCTGGAAGTCTTGCTCTTGTCACGTGCAAAGAGCCTTTAAAGATGAGCATGACCAATTATATTCGTATGGCACAGGCGGATTTCCCAGAACCCGTCGCCGAAGGAGCAATCTTGATGTGTGTCAATGATAATCTCGACGCAGCTTGTGGTATTGTAGAGAAGCAGGCGGAAGAACGGTCGATAGCAGAGATTGATACTCAAATCTACCTCGAGCTCCAAAAGCGAGCAAAACATCGAGCTGAGTACCCCAATGAGCCATACATGGATCCCAATTACAGTCACTGGGCTGGATATATCCCTGACCCTTTCAAGATGTCATTGGGTGGCTTGACTCCAGAGCAGGAGGCGATTTATTTAGATTTCGCGCGGCAATCTCGAGGACCTACAAACCATGGTCAGACTGGCTCAGCAGATAGTGGTCGGACACAAATACCGGACGTACTACAAGAAGCTTTTACGTCTCTGCCAAGCATTCATACTCCTGCAGAGACGCTTGCCGTGCCACACAGACCTCCGCAGCAGCAACAGCAGCAGCTTGGCCGCATGTTACCTCCCCCAGTCTCGAGCTCTATCCCGCAGGCTCAGGCAAATGGCTATTTAGACCTTGGACTAGTTGAGGAACAAGTGGACAATTTATTATCAGACCTTGTTCGAGCAATCAGAGGCGAAGGTGATAGGACTTGGGCAAGTCTATCTCAGGACCCTGCTATTTCAAATCAGTTGCATCAAACTTTGGAAACTCTCAGCTCCTCGCCAGACATTATGGCGTCCGAGTGTGTACGGAAAATTTGCGCTTTCCTTTACTCCGGTCGTCTGGCGCCTATAGAGATTGAATTATTTGTTTTGCTGCTTAAGAAACTATGCGATGGACACCCAAGCATAAGGAAAGATGTGGCCGTGTGGACAACGAGCTTGGATGAGCACAGTTTACTCAATATAGATGTCACCATGCAGTTGGTCAAAGCTGATATTATTCAGTTGAAACAGCTCGATGTGCTACTTGGGCAACTTCTCTGCGACGGCGAAGATGGTGCCATTGACTTCATGTCTCAAATCATGGACGAGTTACTTCTCAACGATAATCCCATCGCTTTACGAGCCGATTTCACTCAGAGCTTGGACGCTTTGGGACATCTTGCTGCTCAAGCCCCGGATCAACCCCGGATCCGTTTTCTGCTTCAGAAGCTGAAGGACTGGGGTGTCAGCGAGGCTAATGACAGACCGGACGAAAGAGGTATTATTCAAGAGCACCAGCTGTCATATATATTCTCCGAATGGACTGCCATCTGCAATGCTTATCCGACGGATCCGAGCGGAAATGTATTCGCAGCTTTCATTTTCCAATTGCATCAAAAGCAACTGATAAATTCAACGGAAGACATGGCCACCTTCTTAAGGGTCTGTATTGGTGAAGCTTTGCAAGCCTTTGAGGATGCCAATCCAGAAATCGACGGTACTTCAAATGAAGCTTTCTCCAAGGTCGATTGGCTGTCACGACTCATCGTCCTTCTCGTGAGACACCAAGGAGAAACTAATGGCGCTGTCAGACTTGACAAAGCTGCATATATGAAGTCGATCCTTTCCGTCATTACCTTGATTATGAACCGCTACCACGTCGACAATGCAGAACGGTTTAGTCAACGCCTCTTTTTCCGTCTTCTCTCTAGCATCTTATGTGATTGGCATGACATTGCCCGAGAAAGTTACGAACACGATCGAGATATGCCAATAGTCTTTGCCGAAAATTTCCTGATGATGGCACCGCGGCTTTTCCCTGAGTTCACTTACAGCTGGCTCATGCTTATTTCACATCGTGTCTTCATGCCGACTCTGTTGCGGCTCCCATATTCGAAGGTGAGTTTTGACGCATCCTTTCAGACTTACTGTACTGACTGTTGTGAGGGATGGGAACCATTCGCAACTCTCATTGAAGCCGCCCTGTCCTATATCTGTCAATTCCTGAAACCATCTATGATCACACCTTTGGCCATAGATCTTTATCGAGGCATACTTCGCATCATACTCATCCTACACCACGACTTCCCTGAGTTCCTCGCAGAAAATCATTTTCGTCTATGTAACGCCATTCCACGGCACTGTACACAGCTCCATAACCTCGTACTCAGCGCTTACCCTTCTTCTTTCCCCGAGCTTCCTAATCCTTTCTACGCTGGGCTAAAAGTGGATCGTGTGGACGGCATACGAAAGGCTCCCGTCGTCGCTGGCGATCCTATGAAGTCCCTAATTCGAGAAAATATTAAGGACGCTCTAGATGCATCCTTAAGGGATAGTGATATTTCGGGTGAGCGCATTACGTATCTCGCTAATGCGGCGTGCATCTCGACCCCCAGTGGACTCGCCGCCAATACTTCGCTCATACACGCTCTTGTTCTGTACATAGGACAAAGCGCTATAGCATCCGCCGGAGAAACTGGGGGCCAGGCATTCACAAGCAATTCGCCTCATGCCTCGCTGATGGGGAAGCTAGCAAAAGAGCTCGATCCAGAACCTCGCTACTATTTCCTTAGTGCAATGGCCCACCAACTCCGTTATCCTAACAGTCATACCCATTACTTTAGCTACGCCATCCTCGATCTCTTTGGAACTGGTTTGGCAGACCAACAGGATCTAGAAGTGCGCCAGCAAATTACGCGGGTTTTGTTGGAGCGTCTTCACGTTATCAAACCCCATCCCTGGGGCCTTGTTATCACGATGCTGGAATTAATCAAGAATCCGGAGTATTCTTTCTTTCAGTTGCCGTTCATCTTGGCTTCACCTGGGGTAGGTGTTCTTCCATATATGGCGAAGTGACTCTGCTCATCCATAATACAGATACGAGTAGTATGTGAAGATCTATTACAAACAGCGCAAGAGCGTGAGCGCTGGGGGGAATAATTCTCCATACAAACATGACTGCGGCAATGGCATTGCAGGGCGCGACATGATATGACATGGGCGACGGATATTGGTGCTCTTTCGAGGAGTTGGTTCTGACGCTGGGTCTCAAAAAGTCTAGCGACGGCGAACAATGGCGGGAACGGATCGGTGCATTGTTTACGCATCCATTCAGCTACCCATATGTATGGGGGTCGCAGAAGCATGGAAGGTTTGCTGGCTTCATGATATTGCTTGAATCACTTGCTAGATATCAAGGTGGACGAGCAGACATTTCTGCTATGATTATAGTCCGAGTGGCGAGTCTCGAAGGCGTGTACTATAGAAAGAAAGAGCTTTTGTATATTTTTATTGCTTCTGTTATCTATTCCAAGGCTTTGATCTTCTCATCAATGTTTGCAGACAGCCTTGGTCGATGTTGGTATTTTTATGGTGATTTGCTTTTGCACACGACAATCTGACAAGATATTACATTTCTAAAACTGGTAGCAATGGCATGATTACCAAGCAAATCAATCCAAATAAGGTTAACACATACAGAGCATCAGGTACTTTAGCGCTAGGTGTATTTTCACGTTAAGCGACAGACATACAAGTCCTAAGCGCGCTTGTTTACCACCCTCCTTGTGCCTGCGATGATGATTCCATGGACGCTCAGAAAAGAGGCCAAACCTTGACCGAGAAATATATGGTAAGAGTAGGACCTGGATAATAACAGCATATGTTAGCTAAGCCCGCTAGGAAACAGCGTTGTTACCATTGAATGCCGCCAGATCGAAGCCCGCCCAAAAGGCGTACCTAGGCACATCCTTGTTCATAGCCACAAGCTTTGTCCTCTTCGGCGTCGCAAGCTTAGCGTATGCGCTGTTCTACTACAACTATGTACCACAAAATAGCGTTGAGCGGGTTATCCATCTGCAGTTCGGGTACGTTAGGTCCCTTTGACCGCCTGGAGTGTTGGAAGCTCATAATTGCACTTACAGAGGCAGCAACCCCTATGGCACGGCTGCTCTCTCTTCCACCCTGACATCGTTCCAAGCTTACGATGTGACGCTCTACCTCCACCTCCCCCGGACACCCAACAATATTGCGGCCGGCAATTTCATGCTCGACCTTTCATTGCTTGCGCCTAGTAATAAACCCAATTCCGATGTCGGGACATCCTTCCTTGGTCATAATTCTACATCTGTGCTCGCTCGATCCAGACGACCGGCAATATTGACCTACGCATCACCAATCATTGACACGGCAAATACGCTAAGTGGATTGCCATTGCATTTGTTGGGTTGGAAGAGAGAGAGCGAAGTTCTAGAGGTTGGCATGTTTGAGTGTGTGGAGTTCGCGAAAGGTTGGGCGAACGTGCCACAAAGTGTCAACGTGATTGTGGAGGCGGATCGAAATATGCAATTCTACGATGTAAGGATCCGAATCATGGCCAGGTTTGGAGGACTGAGATGGATTCTGTACCATCACCGGATCCTTTCCTTTTTCTTCTTTACGACAACTTTCTGGAGCAGCTCCATGCTATCCATGCTTCTCGCCTGGTTCCTATTCTCCTCATATCTTGTCACGCATACAACTACGAAACCGGAGTCCATCTCAGACGGCAGCGCCAGACTGAAAAGCGAGCGGGAGGATTCAGAGACATTCGACCCAACTTCACTTGATGATATCTCCGACACCCCTCGCGCCTTTCCCACGCTTGGTCGACAGATGCCATTGCAATTTACTCGGCGACCGGCTGTCGTCAAGAAGGAAGATAACAATGTGAAGGAAGAGGAGGAAATAGTGCAATCGACGGGTGTTCAGTCATTAATTGCTGAGGCCGATGACGAGGACGACGATGTGACTGAAGGAACCAGTGGATGGCGTGACTCGGGGCTTGGAACTGGGCTAGATGAGGACAGAGTCACTAATGTCCAGCGAAGAAGGAAGGCATTATTAGGCGATCGGGGACGTGGCGCTTGAAATTAGACATATACCCATAGCATAGCAGCAAGTTCACATTTCAATCCATTTAGCACATTTGAACATGGGTATCTTACAACAGTATCGCGCCTTCCAGTGTACCAATTAACCCTGGGTATAGCTCATTCCGAATCAACGATCGAACTTGCCAGCCCTCCGAAAAACGGTAGTTCATACCGATCCAACCCATCGGCTAAAGCAGATTAGCATATCTAAATGGGACACCGAGCAAGCTTCTTACCGTCACGATAAGCGTGTATCGTTAGAAGTGCTATCAGACCGAGATCGAACACGAACAGCATCCACGACAAGATACTTGACCACGAGAATATAAGATGGAGGACGAAAATTGCGGAGAACACTAGACTCGATTGCCACGCATGAAATCTGTTCACAGCCGGTCAGCCCAAGTGCACCCAAGCAACCCGACACCCCAGCTCCGTTTGGACAGACCACTCAGGTTGCTTGCAGTACGTACCGCACGTAGTCGCTCTTATGCTCCATCACGAGCAGGAATACCCCCCCAGCAGGTGGCAGTGCCAAATAAGCCAAACATGCTTCATAATCCAGTCTCAGCGGCAGACTCGTCTCGAACAAATTCACATTTAATCTCCCACCCTCGCTGTCTCCTCCTCCAAATCCTCGGGGCTCATTGCTGAAGTGGTTTGGCGCTGGGAGGGATGATGCGCCGAAGGGATCTGTATTGGGGCGGAGCGGGGGCGGAGAGCGGGCGTTGTTGCGTATAGGGGGGGATGTTGGCCGATTTTGGGGTGGAGGGGAAAGGGCGCGCACGGATTCGGGGGCAGTGTCTTGGTATGGTGCGAAGTCCATGTTCTAATGGACAGTGGTGGGGTGGTGTTTGGTGGTCTTGGTGGAAAGGTAGATAGCTGTAGGTCTTGGCATGGGCTCGTGCATTCCATGTTTACTTTGGGAATGGCTAATGTCACTAATTGCGCCAAAATTTTGAGGGAGGCTTTTGGGATGAATAAATTATGACACCGTCTACATGCTAATTATCTCTCATAGAGGTAAACGGTCCTGCAGCCGCGTGAAATTGATACTTGAGACATGAGTCACTTGAGCCTTCATAATCCATGTATACCTTTTATACCCATCACTGAATGTGCACTATCCTCCTCATGTAGGTCAGGCACCAGGCCCCGCCAACGAAGTTAGGCTAGAGAATATTTGGGTAGAGGGCGCTGTGATCATCATCGTGCATATTGAGCTAATTGTAACCATCAATTTGGTTCCCTCCAGTCTGCGAACCTGGCCTTTGAAATTTAAAGGACGCCTCTCTCTAATTGATTAGCATTCCTTTGGAATTAGATCATAAAAGAGTCATCGTTTCATGATTCTTTTGGCTACCAGGCCATGGGATTTCCAAAGCCTTACGTGCTTCTGTTCCTCTACATGGAACTTCTAGGCCCATTGCCTGGTGCTATCTTTGCCCCGACCACCTTTCTCAAAAGCGTCTCTCCACGGGCTACAGCAGCAACCTATTCTACCCTCAATCAGCCTCTTTGACGTCAGCTCGCCGCTCACCTTCTCGTCTTCGGTTGGCTTGATACGTTCATTTTGCGATCAACCTCGGAGGTCAAAACCCGGAAAGCCTTGCTTTTTGGCATGTCATTGTAAGAAATACTACACCTAGGGGTACCCTATAATGTTTTTAGGTGCTGCAACCTTTTTCGACCCTTTGACGTGGAGGTGGGAGGAGTGGGTTATTTCCGTAATCCTCTATGGGCCTGGAGCATCGAAGCTGGCATTCTGTCCTGGGATTGGGCTTGGGAAGGATGGGAAAGTGGAATGATCGGTGCAACTCGCCACAATGAAGCATCTCAGGAACCCTCATCCTTGGCTTTTAGAATATACCTCCCGACATCAATCACAATGGGTTGGCCTCAAAATTCGCATTTCCCATGTCGCGCTATTGGGCTCGCGCTGCCTCCCAAAGGGAGGGGTAGATGAGCGTCCAAGCGACAAAGAGGACGTAGTCTCTTGTGGAACCGAGGACAATGTGCATTCGCGAGAAATTTCTCTGCGCTCATGAGCAGATGCATTCGACCGTGCGCAGCTCAGCCAATGTTTGTTACAAGAGGATTACTACCACATAGTGTGAAAAAGAGGTTTGACAAAGCTTTGCCGTGGGGCCGCTAGCAGCCACTGCGACAAGCGGCCAACATCTTTGCCCGGTCCTTTAAGCTTCAAGACCTGCTTCGATTTAGGGCCATAGAAAAAGAGAAAAAGCCGGCCCGCGGCAATGGGAACGGCACTGCTGCATTGCATACAGAATGGGTGCATGAGCCGCTGGAAGCTAATTGGATCACAGCTGGTGTTTCCAGGCGCCGAGGTTATGTAGCCACGACGGGATTCATCCGTCTCCAAGCTCGAGCGTCCGGAGATACCATCGCAGCGTAGAAACCACTAAGAGTCAGCTTCAGGCTCTTGAGGACCAAACTCCGAGGTTTGCGGGTTTTAGAGCTCGTTGTATCCACATTCGCCCGTTTCCCGTAAGGCTTCAGGACAGAGCCATCTTTTTCAGCCTCAAGCTATAATGAGGCTCAAGACATTGTTATCTATACTGGCTGGACCAGAGCGGCTGCAGGAGATACGAGGCACTCTAACCCATGAGCGGTTCTTCTCGGCCCGCCAGAGGCGCGACGGTTGGCGTATTGGGGCCCTCTTTCTACTTGAGATTCATTCTGAAAGCCACGATCATACGTCTTTCACAGCAAACGCCGTGCTCGACTTACATCAGCATGGTATCAGCCCCTGAATATTAGACTACTGTGGAGCTTGAACATTCAAGCTGAAAATTGAGTCCCAGGCATTTAGGCCCCCCACCTAGGATGTGCTGAGGCAACAAAGCTGATGAGTTGCGCCTGACTCATCCCCAGCTATTCGGCAGCTCAGAATGCGCCTGCCAGATCTCGCGTCCGAGATAGATAAAGCGCGTAATGTACAGCGCGGAACTGTCGGTGTGTCACCCAACCCATTCACTTTTCTCACTACCTCCCACCACTCGAGGTTTGTGTCCCCAACCTTCAAAATTGAAAAGCTCTCGAACCATTCTTGCCTAGTTTGCTCATCTTCTCAGTTCATGAAATTTGCCAAAGAATCGCAAAATGGCATCCTCACAGTCACTTGTGAATACAACGGACATGGCAACCAGCACCGGGCTGCACCGCATGCGTAATGTGCTGTATTACATCGTGCCGGCTACGGTACTCACCTATTATGTCCTCGCATCAACGATCAGCACTTGTACTTTGCAGAACATGAAAGCTCACACCGGCAAAATGCCTTTCAAAGTACTGCTATGGCTTATGATCTTAGTTATGCTGTCTTTTGGAGCTGAGGCTTTGATGCTTACAGTAGACACTATTGGCAATGAAGCTCGCTATTCATCAACGGCTAGTAATGTAAGGCCTCTTCTCTGATCTTGTAGGCCATATTAAACAGTCATCGTGTCACTAACTACCTTCACAGGTCTACGCTCTATCGAATATGCTTGTGTGGATAATCCTCGTTGGTGGCCTAGACTCCGAAAACCCTGTCTGGTACCCACACTACGGTGCCTGGCTCATCACTCTCATTGCTGAAGTGAATTTCCTTATCCTCGGTCTCAGCTATGGCTCTACAACCACAGCCTTCGTACATGCCCAAACAGCCATCCAAGCTTCCCGGATACTAATACTAGCCTTACTCCCAACCATAACGTTCACGAGATTTGCTTTCCGGACTAACACAGATCCAGAATCTTCGCCGCTTCTTGACCAGAGCAGAACGTCACCCATCGCAGGGCAAGATCCGAAGGATACTCCGCCCTATGGTTCAATTTTCAAGTCCTCTGGTAGCACAGATGACGAGGATGAAGATGATTTCCTCGTTAAGAAAGAGCAAAAGAAGAAGAAAGTGCAGGAGCGACTCCTGGCTAATGGAAATTGGGTCAAGTATGTCCCATCTTTCAAGTCCTGCTGGCCACAACATGTAAAGCAAAGATCTTATGTACTCAAACAGCACCATTATAGTTCTCAAACCCCATAATTGTTGCCTGTATCAGATCTGGCTAATGAGATATCAGTTACGCACGTTCTTTCTCGATGTTCGTTCCACTTCTCTTACCCAGCAAAGATCGTACCCTACAGCTCAATCTCTTCGGAGTCTTTATCTGCCTCGCGTGTGCCCGAGTGCTGAAAGTACTCGAGCCGCGCCAGTTCGGAATCGTACTTGACCGTATGAGCACAGTGACAAGTGATGTACATCTTGGATCCATCATGACAGAGATGGCTCTGTTCATATTCTATCGCTGGATGGAGTCTGTTTTGGTGGAACCCGCCAGGAGACTGTTTTGGGCGCCTATCGAACAGAAAGCAGACAGGTCACTTCAGACGGCTGCGTACAACCATATCATGGACTTGTCTCGTGACTTCCATACGGAGAAGCAGTCTGGCGAGCTATATACCTCCATTAGCCAAGGCTCTTCAATCACCAATATACTCAAAACTGTCATCTTTCGAATATTACCGGTTTTCGCAGACTTGGCATTGGCCGTGATCTATTTGTACGATCTCCATTTGGACTCAGATCATTTTATAATTGGGAAAGGCCCGGCTAACTCTGGTCCAGATACTATGTCTTTGGCCCCTATATGGCTCTCACCCTTGCTTCTACGTCGCTAGTCTTCCTTTGGTCATCAACCTGGTTCGTATCCAAACAGACTGAAATTCATCGCACTTCAACGAAGCTCGCCAGAAAGCAAGCCCAAGTCATGTATGACAGTGTTGGCAGTTGGGATTCAGTCTCTCATTTCAATACTGTAAGCTATGAGAAAGGACGCTACTCAGATGCCGTGGGTTCGTGATGCCATCTCCTTCACCGAGGTTAGGACCTGTAGCTGAAGACTAGTGTTTAGGTTCGTATCTCACAGCTCGCCTAAGAGAAATCTACATGTTCTATATGGCATGGATGGGGCAAGACTCTGTCCTGGAGCTTGGACTAGTCGGTGCCACATTCCTTGCTGTACATCAAATCGTACATGGAAGCGTAGCCGTTGGGAGCTTCGCTATGTTGATCTACTATTGGAGCAGTTTTTCTGGACGCCTTTACCAGTTGACTAGCACGCAGCGCGAATTTCTGGCAGAGTTGGTCGACGCTGAAGCGTTGCGTGAATTATTCGAAAAAAGGCCTACCGTGGAGGATGGCTCTGTGGCTCTCGAATTCAAACGCGGCTCCATAGAATTCCATGGGGTGAGCTTTTCTTATGACGGGGAAAAGAACATCCTCAGCGATTTCAATCTCCGTGTAGAATCAGGCCAACGCGTCGCTTTGGTGGGAGAAACAGGTGGTGGCAAATCGACGGTCTTAAAGCTGCTGTTTCGGTTCTACGACCCTCAGAAAGGATACATCACGATCGATGACCAGGATACGAAGAGCGTGACGCTTCAAAGCATGCGCAATTGCATTGGCGTAGTGCCCCAGGATCCGTCGCTATTCAATACCACCATCATGGAAAATGTGCGGTATTCAAAGCTTGATGCAACGGACGAACAAGTCACGGAAGCCTGTAAAGCCGCTGCTATTCATGACAAAATCCTTCAGTTTCCAAAGGGTTACTTATCAAGGGTTGGTGAGAAAGGTGTGAAGCTTTCCGGCGGCGAACTGCAAAGGATCGCAATTGCCAGGGTCATCCTGAAAGACCCTAAGATCATTCTTCTAGACGAAGCCACAAGTGCAGTTGACACAGAGACAGAGAGCCACATTCAGGAAGCTCTTCGAAAACTGACGCTTGGACGAACTACATTCACGGTGGCCCACAGGCTGAGTACGGTATCCGACGCTGATACAATATTGGTGATCAAACAAGGGACTATTGTTGAACAAGGGACGCCGCACGTATTACTCAAAGCTAAGGGAAAATTCTTCGATTTATGGACGAAACAAGTTGGTATCACAGCCATTGCTCCAGATGATCCGACGAAGTCAAGCAAGCCTAGCGATGGTTTAGTGAGACATCAGACTCAAGATGAGAGCCGGCCTATGGAAGATTCAGCCACACCTACGAGTAGGAGCCTTAGAGCTACGGCCCCCGAGTTTTTACCTCGTAACGACGCGATGCCTCATGGCCAGCCAGAAACGGTTGTAGAAGATGGTCAGTCATCCAGTAATCAGGGAATACCGGGTCACCAGCAAGCCGATCAAAACACATTGGCTTGGAAAATGATCCAAAGTGGTATTGAGCCTGAGGTCAACAAGACGAACAGCAAGCCACGTCATGTGACGTCGCTAGTTAACACATTAGAGCACAGCTCCGAAATGGCTCCCTCAGCTGATCAATTGGACGAGAGTAAAGATCAAACTGAAGCCAAGAAGAAAGGCCGTAATCCCTTCTTTCAACGACGTCTCAACCGCAAAAGTGAACCCAGTGGCCCAGTTGACGGACCAAGCGATGGAGCTTCTACCACTCATGTCCAGCCTAGGCGCGCCTCGGCTCCCAGTGATCCTCCCCCCATCAGGACACGTGCGCGCGACGAAACTCACGGGCGTCGGCGTCGTCAACGCCGTTGGCGTAAGCCTGATGACAAGTCTGCATTGACGCAGTTGGCGCCTTCGTCCGGTGGACCATCCGCCTGATCGAGCGATGTCCTTCATCCTTCAATTTAAGATGCGTTAACACCTCAACCCACCCCTGATAGCCTACGTGGCATTGAGACCGCCGGGACCTAGCCGAAGCAGTGTTCATTTCGCTCCGGGAGTTTACGGAAGGCCTTTCAATGGGGGACGGTTGTTTGCACTTAATGGCTAGATGCATCCAGTTGACAGCATTCTTATTGAATGAACCCAATCATGCGAGCGCATCCCGTACACAATGTTGCATCATTCCTCTGACAAAGAATAATGACCTTTTTGTATTTCAAACTGCTTACCTCAGCAATGTTTGCAAGGGTCTCATAGAATCTTGCATAGATAGAAAGCTTCTGGGAATAGATATAGTCAATGTTCAGTGGCAAAAGAAACCCCGAGGTGTTGTCCCATTGATTAGTCATTCCAATCCTTGAATTTCGCCCTCCAATGCTTGTGCGGTGGAATGTTTACTAAGGTAGGAACGATATCAATTACATCGTCTCGAATTTGAAGGCTGTCCCAGAGCTTATCGAGGCGCGTTTATATCTTCAAAGATAGCCCTCTATAAATCTGAGACCTTGGGACAGAGAGTTATACGCTTTAATATATATTACAAAACCTTAACTATCAATGTTATCTACTAAGACAAGTACTTTAAATATTAGACTCTAAGTAAATGATATTTTTCACTTAGAACCTTCATCTTTCTTATGTACTTCTAGTCTAGTATTAATAATAATCTGGCTTCTAGTAAGAGGACGGCTGATATGTACGGTAAGTCCTTGTTTTCATACCTTAGTACATACCGGAAAGTGATATCGTTGCTTATACCTATACAGAAATCCAACGAGCAACGGGACTTGATACACATCATGTTGGCGCTTCAGCAACAGCAGCGGAACGTGAAGGCCGCTGCTTTGATGAAGCGACATCTTATGTTTTTCTGACCTCTTTCGAATCGTGTGAGTCTCGGGAGATGAGTCTAAAAGGCACAAAGTCATGTTTTACAACCATCGAAATATTTGAATCTCTCCAATCCAAATACTTAAAGTTAAGCTTATAATGATAGATCTAGGCTGTCCCCGGAAAGACCCCGCAAAGGAGCGGCTAGTAGAGAGGCATATTAAACAACCCTCACCAATGATATTTTACACTTGATCGTTTAGATGAGGGTATGCCTTCTATATCTCACTTACCGAAATTTTCGGATATAAAGTCCCGTCAGATTGCGCCCATTTATCAACGAATTTCCATTGCATAGGAAGAGCATTCCTATCAGAATGCCACCTTCTCTCATACGATGGAAGTGATGAGAATACAGCTTCTCGTACTAGTGATCGGCGAGTGTGCTTCGCGACTTCCTGGACAATGAGTCTTTACTTGTAGGATCAGTTCCTCTGGCGAATGACAACTATGGAGGGAAGACAGAGTATGTTTATACGCAAGGTATAGTGAAAAATGGCGAGGCACAAGGGCACCTGAACACGGAGCTGGAGGTGAACATGGTAAATGATTCATTGAAGCAATTTACGATACTTTCATTCGCCCCAATCTTGACTGCAGACAGAATGGAGCGGTTGGAGCTGAGGGAACGACATAAAAACGATGTCTGAGATACCAACGTCATGCAGATATGCAGGATCCTCCGCTTAGTTGCATCTATCTTAGGCGTTAGCTTTCTACGGAGGAATACTCTCTCAAGAAAACCAAATCATGGGTAGGTATCAAAAACTCCACGCTCACTATCACAATACATCCATCAGAGCCTAACCAAAGCGTGTACAGATATTGATCAGAGGCATCAGTCGTCGTCGCAGAAATTACCCAAACGCCCCCAACAAGCGCCATAATTGCTATCCTACTCTACTGGGCCATCCACTGCCATTATATCGTCTTCCGTACCACCTTCATCGAGCTCGGCTTTGACTTCTTGATCGACGAAACCCTCATAATTCTCAAGACTCTGTTGGATATGTACTTTGAACTTGATGACATCATTTAGAATCTTCTCAATTTCAGTGTGCAACTCTTCACGCAGCGTATTGGCGCGAAGAGTCAACTGTTCGAATCTTGATAATGGTGTTAGCAAGGCGAACGGGTATGAAATACTTTGGGTGGAAACTGACTCGATGTTGGTGTTCATTTCACGTTGTTCCATCAGCTGCACGCTCTCATCCAGGCCAGCCCGCATCTTAGCAAGCTCTTTCTCCATCTTCTCAATCTGACTATCCGAGGCAACTTTCTGGGTTGAGGTAACCTGAGCAATTGTCAGCATAGAGTTGATTGGAATTTGAAATTCGGTTAGCGCATGCCTCCTTTGTCTTGTCAAACTCCTCCTCAGCTGCCCTGACACGATGTTCTAGCGCCTCGACCTCGCTTCTCTTATCGTCAATAGCCTCTTTGATTGAGTCGAGGAGCTCATGATTTTTCATGTCAGCATCGATGGCCAGCGTTCTTCGCTCATTGATTTCCTTCCGCAAACGGATGAACTGGCTCTTAACGTAGCCTCGGAGATCAAGATTGAGCACGTTAGGCGGGTGGTAGCCTGTTGATGGATCGGCAAGCAGACGGTCGTTAGTACCACCACGTTGTGATGAACCAAGCTGCGAAGAAGAGAAGTTTGGGGTAGAGTCGATGTTAAGACGAAGCTCAAAATCCTGGCCCTTGGCGTTTGCAGCGTCGGACGGTATCAACGCTATTTGATAGCACAAAGAGTTGTACTTGTCCACTACCCGCTCAAGCTCCTCGAGGGCGCGGTTTGCGTCCGCCTCCTTCTCAGCTTCTTTCTTCTTTACTTCCTCTAATTTCGAAGAAGTAGACTCCAGCCCCTTCTGTAAACGTTCACGCTCACTATTCATGCGGTCAATATCTTGAATTATGATACCTTGGCTGTCGACTGAGTGTTGCAGGTTATTCTTCTCCTGCTCGGCCTCTCGCAGCTCGTTCTCGGTTCGGTCGATCTCTTCAACAAGGAATTTGTTTCGCTGCTCATATTTCTCGACCTTCCCTTCCACGTTGTTGTTATACTCTTCGAACTTTCGTTTGTCGTCTTCCAGAATTTTGAAGTGCTTCTCTAATTTAGCCAGGTCTGGGGCGCCAGCCTCGGCTTCTGCTATCTGCTGCTTGAGTACAGCATTCTCGGCCTCCAGGATCTTCATTTCTTCGGCATATCTTTTATTTCCTTTCTCAAATTCAGCGGCCATGGCTTCAATATGGGGTACAAGCATTCGGTCCTCCTCCTCCTCGGCTTGGTCATCGACTTGTAACCAGTCATGGTAAGCTCCACTCAGGAATCGAAAGATAATTCTGTCACCGCTCACGTCCACGCCAGCTTCTGCACAAGCATCGTCGTACTCTCCAGCGTCGTACTTGTCCATCATTTGTGCCAATTGCATCATCCATTGTAACATCCCTAGAAAAGATGACCAATTTTGTCCACCCACGGCAGCCCACTGGGATTTCGAAACTTTGTTCTCAAAGGGATATCGCAGTTGCTTCAAGATCGCCGGTCCCTCAAAATCAATGCTCTTCAGAAAACGGTAGGCAGGATCAATTCGGTGATATAACCATTGGAAGATCGCTTCGAAGTCTTTCTGCGTAGGTGAGGTCATGCTTTTCTGGTTCAGGGATCGCTTCATCTCTAACTCAAAATTGTTACGGGTGAGATAATCAAGCAATTCTTGGCCGACCTTATTCCTGTAATTGGGGTCCCGCCACGGTCGAGGATCTGGACGCGCGCTGGCTGGTGCTGGTGCCTGGGTGAAGAACGATTGATGGCCCATTGGACCTGTTGACGACGGTCGCGAAAATACACTGCTCCTCCTTTGCAAGCTTTGGGAACCACTTAGGGGCTGGTGATGCGCGGGTGTCATCGTGCCTGGTGCGTAGCTCATTCTACTGCCCGAGGCCGCATTACCAAACAGATTAGAAGATAAGCTGCGCTGGACGGTCGAAGGCCGGCCAAGATCAGCAAGATTGGTGCCTGAGGATGATCGCTGGAAATTGGGCTGTTGCGGTCGGTTTGGAGCAAGGGACTTGCCCGACGAGGAGGCCGAACGGCCATGGTGTGATGTAAAAGGAGCCTGGGGCTCTTTGATGTGAGAAATGGAATTGGAACGTTTCAATGCAGATTGAGGCTGTGGAATTCCTGAGTTGAAGTTGATGCCGCCGAGAGTCTGAGAGGAGAATTAGTAGAGTCTCAATCGACCAGAATATGAAAATGTACTTCTCTGGGTCGCCGAACGCTAAAAAGTCCAGTATCTTGCGACATTCCGAATTCGAATACTGGAAATTGGCAGTCAGATGCGCAAAATGTAGTCTTTTGGGTTGTAATTGGGATTCGTGACGGTGTGCGCATGCGATGTAGCTGTGTGAGGTGCATCTTGATCGGACCTGGCGAAAAGTAAACAAAGGCGGGTCGGTGGCTTAGCGCGCCAAGGCTGTAAGGCTGTCTGCCGGCCCTTAAGGCGGGTCGCGTGGGCCGAGGTCCAGCCGCAGCAATCTAAGATGATGGGTACTTGATGAGGCTTCGTGATGACCCGAGTCCCTTGCCTCATCATCAGTGCATTCAAGGGCTTAGCCGAAGCTATGGAATCATGAGACCGTGAGGATAGACCTCAAAATGGTGCGAGAAGACTTGGTGGCGTCAGCTGTGAGCTTCCTCCAAGATCCTACCGTCGCTGCAGCTGCTCTCGACAAACGAATAGCCTTTCTGCAGTCGAAAAACCTCTCTCAAGAAGAAATCAACATCGCCCTAGCTAGGGCGAGTGATGCTTCTCAGGCTCCAGGCGCTATAGCCCCCCCACAGGCACAACTTGGCTCTCATGGTCAACAGATGAGACAGCCAGTGGGATACGGCTACGGGTTTGGACCTTACCAAGGTGGTCCGTGGGCTCAAGCAACGCTAGAGTAATTTCCCTGTCCAGATTCTGTAGCATCATCCTCACTAACCACTGCTAGACCACCACGTCGTGACTGGAGGGATTGGTTCATCGTGGCTACAGTGACCAGTGGTGTTGGCTACGGCCTCTATGCTGTTGCAAAAGTACTTGAGAGCCTTCGTCGCTTTCATCCAACGTGCTGATATCGATCTAGCGCTATGTGATGCCCCTTATCTCGCCCCCAACACCTCCTCAACTTGAAGCAGACAAGGCTTCCATTGACGCCTCCTTCAACCGCGCATTTGCACTTATTGAACAATTGACAGCAGACACTACAAAATTACAAATATCTGAGGCCGAGAGGACAGAGAAATTGGACTCTTCGTTTGAAGGCATTGACAGCATAGTGGAGGATCTGAAAGCTGCGAATATGAGGCGAGAAGCAGAAAGCAAGGTCATAGCGGATCAAGTACAGGGTTTAAAAGAGTTAGTGCCAAAAGCCTTGCAGGGATGGAAGGCTAGTGGAGATGCTAAGATGGAGGAGCTGAGTCTGGAAGTGCAGAGCTTGAAAAGGTTGCTGGAGAACAAAGTTGGAAGATCTAGTGGTTCTTCGGGCCCGACGGGAAGGGGCTATGCTCCACCTACGGCAAATGGGAATGAGAGATCCAGTGATAGCTTCTCCATGCTGCCTCCGGCGAGTAATGGTACAGCATCTCCAAAAAAGGAGTCTCCGGGCGTTCCCTCAGCGCCTGCACCAGGGATCACGTCGCCAAAGCAAGATAGCCCAGCCCCGTCTAACAATTTCGAAAGAGGAGACAGGAGAGCTGCGATTCCAGCATGGCAAATGGCGGCTGCTGGGAAGAGCGGGGCGGCAAACTCTACGCCTACTGGCGAAGGTAGCAATGCAGAGGCTGAAGCTGAAATTTAGAAGCAATGCGCGATGTTGGAGGTGGCTGGGCAGTATACTCCTCTGAAATACAGATATCAGACAGCATATTGTATACATAAATTGCATTCAGGTTCCGTCTTTCCCTCTTTCCGCTGGGCATCAATTTTTTTCTTGGAAGTTCAAAGCCTTGACGATTGACAGCCACCATTATCGTGCCTTTATGACCGAAGTTTCGCATTGAAATGTATGTTTCTTCGAACCTTTACAAAAGATGCTAATATCGGTGATAGTGTGTGGCTACGCAGGTTCAGATTAACACCCCATATACGCCCATCGTGCATTGATCGTCACGTCTCCGACATTGGTAATTGAAGCTTCATCTTCCCCCAATCTGTATTAAAAAAGTCGGCTTTTTCGCCCTTATCCAAGTCTTTAAATCTTACCCCACTCTTTCAGAATTTGAGCTAGTAACCTTCAAGTTGCACAGCAATTTTCGCTTTGGTCAATTATCATCGATGGTGAGAATCAAAATCCGGATCTTTGTGGTCAATTTGGGTATACACAGCTTTCAAGATTACGATTCTGGAAACACTTTGTGTCTTCAGCCCACGAAATTTCATATTCCGCCATACTTGATTATCGGCCCGAGATTTCTAGACGAGACATACAATTAAGAAGATGATATTTGTGCTAGCATCTGGACTGGCACACGGGTTATTGCTCGAAATGGGAATGATGCTCAGTTACACCTTGACTAGCTATTCTATAATAGGTTGACTATATGAATGGACTCGTCAATCTGTAGATGATAGGATCTATACGGGAACGGGTTGCTCTAGGATCTTTAGTTCATAAGATATATCGAATATCATCTAGTGTGTATTACGCCAATCGCAAGTCGCATTCAAAGCAAAAAGAGGTACATAAACGAAAGAGCAGCTCGTGTTACCCGTTTACGGGTATCTGCCACTAGGCACAAAGGTGGACTGACCCACCTTATGTCCTGCCAACTCCAGACCAAAAACATAGCTTCAATGCTCATTACGGTATAAGAACTCCAGCTTCTCATTTATGCAACTTCCAGAGAGCGAGAACGCAATTTACGTCTAGAAAAGAGTCGTACATGTAGTACTGAGTGGTGAGAGATAATTCGTGACGCCGCCGTTGTCAAAGTATGCTTGCTCAGTAAGATCACTTCTGGTAGAGAATTCAAAAAAGCAAAGAGCAAGCAGCGAGAACGCGGCAGTCTCATGTATGTTGGTGGTACAATGATTGACCAAACTGCGGAGAATTTACGGGTGAGTCGCACTGCATAACAGCATTCCATAACATCCAGACCTGCGTCTGGAACAACTTGTCATGCAGCTGAGGTAATCTTCGGGATACGCTCTGCTACTTCAATTATTGTCCTGTCAATTGCAGGTCGATCCAGATAATCCATGGTGGCATCGTGAGCCACAATCGCGGCAGAGGAATCATTCTGCGCGGTGCCTTGAGGAGCTTTGGGGAGCGCAAGCCTATAGTATAGGTTCCCACTGCCCGGGTTGACGTTTTTCAATTTCTTCTTAATGTCTCTCTCGATCTCATCTTCGTACCGTTTCAGTTTCTCGTCATTAATTCTACCACTGAGGGAACCAACGGTATTTATTCGCTTTATCGGATGCTTGTGTTCACTATTTGGTTTATGCGCGGCCTTCCGGAATCGGATTGTTGACTTCTTTACATCCTGCGCGACTTCATCAGGTTGTGTGACGGATATTTGATTTTTCTGGCTTTGGAGCGCGGGCTCCTGTTTTATTGCGGGTGACCTTGCTTGCTTCCTTTTAGGGGCTCCAGCAAGGTTCAGACCCCATGACGAGAACCTCCGCGCGATCTGTCTAACATCGACATCATTAGGCAGACCGGGTCCGATATTAACGACAACAGAGAGGGGTACGTCAGTCCCGTAGATTGCCCACATCTCATCCAAAGCAAGCTCAGTGATGTTATGAGGGTTCGGGAATTTACTATCAAGAAATTTGGTGTGACCACTATGCTCCATGTGCTCGTTCCACTCTTTGGTAAAGTACTTTGCAGCACCAGTTACTCCAAAGGCACTTGAGATCTTATAGTTTTTTGGATCTTTAGGACCCTCTAGCAGCCTCTCTGGCAATTTCACGGATTTTGGCGTCTCGTAGGTCCTGAACAGTCTGTAGCCTTTGGCGTCTGACTTCAAGGCTGCAACAAAAACATGACGAGTACGTGCACCTTCGGGATCATCTTCTAATAGGTAGTCACCCGTACCGTACATATGGGTCAAACGATCAACGTCCTCCATAAGACGTTCTGTATCAAAGTAACATTGATGTATGAGTCGCATACGGAGTTCCTCAGACCTCGACCTGGGCTCGATGCGTCGGGTTATCTTATACCACTCAGATAAGCATGTGGTGATGTCCATGCGGAAGCGGCCTAGGAGAATGGCCAGCCAGCCACCTGCGCCGATACCTGCGATTGTGTCGAAAACTTCACAAGGCTTGGGTTTTCTCGGCGGATCGCTGTGCTGCTTGCCAATCGTTTCCAGTACCTTATTCAAAATCAGAAGGGTTGACACGGCTTGTAGTCCTCCTCCATCGATGGTAAGAATCTTGAGAGGTTTACGCCCCTCATCTGGGTTGAAAGGTTTGGATGAAGGTGCCATCAGGCGCTAATATTTCAAAAGTCGAAAACCCAAGATAATTGCTCTGACGCATAGCGGGTAAATCTTATTGCATTTCAAGAGCTGTCCGGTGAGCAGAGAACACTTATAAGAAAATGTGGACTGTGATCAGGGAGCACGGGCTGTAAGGCGGATTGCGAGTCATCCCGATGGCGTTGACACAGCCACCATCCGGGCACCCCCAAACGTGGTAGAAATCCGCGTGCCTGCAAGATTCCCGCCTCGCAACAGCCATGCACCAATGTGCGCACATGATTAGTCAAGCCAAAAATGTCCCCAAATACGACTCTGACATCTTAGGACCAACGATCAACAGCGTGCCTTATCGTGGTGCAGTCTCCTACTGTTAGCGCCCATCAGCGCCATCAGCGCCATCGCCGTAAGCGCCATTCATGCCCTCGTGGCGTCACACCCTCGCTTAATTATTCCCGTAACCAGGCTCCATCCGTGCGAGCATGGGGGACTGTTACAACCTTAGAACTATCCAACGCCCCTATCTACGCACGAGTACAACCACACACAGTCAGGCTGTCTGCCCCAGTGTGCCATAACACAGCATACTTGTCACCAGAGTGATGCACGCCTTGTTTAAAGAGCAGCAAATCCTTGCGCGTTAACAAGGCTTTGGAGGAATTCGGCCTGAAACTGCTGCAGCTGATATTCTAGGTTGCTGACTTCGCAGAGAGGAGTACACCCTCTCAATTGCCTGCCCGAGCTTTAGTTCATGGCATAGCGCTTCGGGGTGTGACTGCAGCGTTCTCAACACTGGTATCCGAGGCCATAATCCGGTCCATGGGCGTACAAGAAGTCATTAATATGTTTTAACTCGAAGCAGACTCGAACTCACCTGCAGGTCGTAATTACATTTGCATTACTGTACCACTCTCGCGGGTTTTGTTTGGTCCCATCAGGCCGTGTTCCGACTTCATGCAGCTTTTATGCAGCCCGTCTCAATTACATTTGACGCCTTGTTGCAACGATCTAACCCCATAAAGGCCTCCGATTAACATTCAGCGCTAGAACCGTGATCAATTGCCATTGCAAGTATGGCGTGTGCACATTGCATGGTAGACTCATGGCCGCGCTAGCCGGCTCGACATTCAAGCTCGTGACTGCCTGGGCTTTCAGATGCGGCTGAAACTTTTTACAATGTCAATTGAGTTCTGCCATGCTCTCTCTATCTATGACATATTGGTTGATTCGATACCCTACCACAATTGAGCTTTCGACAAAAAATGAATTCATTTAGCGATTCTCAAACACGGCAATGTTGCAATGTACTGGCTTTGGGTATGTGCTACCACAGTCCTGGGAATAACGCATCAATTGACTGATAGCCTTACATAGATGGAGGTGGTGTCCGTGGCCTCTCGTCGCTGTTGATCCTTCAAGAGTTAATGCGACATATAAATATAAGCTTAAACGAAGCCATTCGGGAAGTGGCCAGTGACGCAGAGACGCCGAAGGAGGTAGAGCCTCAAGATGTCTTCGACTTTGTCGCTGGTACAAGCACCGGAGGTTTGATCGCGATAATGTTGGGGAAGCTGCGAATGAGTACCCAGCAGTGCATCCAAGCCTACAAAAATCTTTCCAAAGAGATATTTGGCAAGAAGAGTACAAGAGGTCGGATCACACACGGGCTGGCCAAGACCAGATATTCAGGATCGCACCTGGAGGGATGCATCCGGCGTCTTCTAGAGGAGAATAACTACGAGGCGGCCATTGAGATGACTTCAGACAGCAATGATAGAGATATGGCTTGGTAAGGCACAGCAAGAGCTTGGTATTTTGTCACCCATTAGCTTATGTTTCATTTAGTGCGGTGATATGCAGAGAGCATACCGAGCAGTCAAAATATTCAGATCTTAAAGAAGGCGCTGTGCCCATCTGCAGCCTCGAATGCCCTACGCAAATCCGATGTTGTGTTAGCGAAGCTGCAAGAGCGACACCTGCTGCACCTACATACTTCCCGGTTCAAAATATTAGCAACCGATACTTCGTCGATGGTGGCATGGAGTATAACAACCCATCCGAGTTCATCTTCGAACATTATACCGAGTTTGACCTGGCCGCCGCATCTAGAGGCCGTGCAGGGAATGTTGAGGAGCTGGAGCGTGGCGCTCGCCATGCGCATCTGGATCTGTCACGCGTGCGATTTGTCAACCTCGGCACAGGCGACAAACCGATGAACAAACCGCCTCGCAAGAGAGATGTTCTGGCCGAGCTTCTCGTGCCAGGGACTATTCGCATGGGAGTTTTCTTGAAGGAGACCCTTACTGAAATTGCCGTCAAGTCAGAGAAGATCGCGGGTCAGATGGTCACGCTTGCTCGGGTCTCAAAGGAGGACTCGAGGTTTGATGTGAGGTATGAGCGGTTTAGTGCCGATAATGGTGTCTGCTACATAAAGCTGGACAAGCACAAAGAACTCGAAGAAATCGAAGCCCTGACCATAGATTATATCAAGCATGCAACAACACAGGACAGACTGGTTTCACTCGGAAAAGATATTGCAAAGGACTACCTACAGACACATCCTTACGGCGCAGCAAATCAGCCAGCACCAACGACTGAGCCAGCACCTTCGACTGTAGTTGACGTGCCCGAGACCAACACTTCGAGGTCTCTCCATGCGCCTCCCCAAAGACTAGAATCTCTGCAGCCGAGTATCCGTGCTGAGGCAAGCACAAGCGGCTCTAGCGAGTACACTGATGGTGCCACTCCGGGCACTGGCGATCCTTCGACACAGGACACGAAAGCCAGTACCAGCTTCACAACGCCGGTCCAGCGACTGACACGTAATGACCATAGTCCAGCAGATGTGCCTTTGAAGGAATCCGAAGCGATAGCAGGCCCTGTATTAGTTGGTGCTTAAAGCTGGACCGCATTCGCCATCGCACATACAATATCGAGTTATACTTGCCAATTTGACATAATATTCCTCAACACAGTGTTCGATCACAAACATTGACTGTGGAATTGGGACTTATCTGGGAGAGATGCTAGGTCGGTATATCTATCTGTGTTATTATCAAGAACGAGATCAGCGTGTATAGTATACCTACAACATCATATATGTACTATATCTTGAGGTAAAATCTCACATCCAGAGAAATGATGTCAGACGGTACTATCATCTACGTTCCACGATCGCCACATTTTAGGATATCGGCGCCCTATCAATATTGACCTCTCATCACTCAAGTGAATCCCTGTAAATCTAGCGAAATCCTCAAGCTACTACTTTCAGCTACCAAGGCCATCCAATCAAACGACATCGAAGTCTACAATTATGCTTCGGGCCTTCCCTGGGAATCAATCCATTAACATGGCTCGATAGTCCCGCCATACAACGTTGCTAACGCTCTTGGACACTCTGTTAACGCCTAAACGGCTCACCTCCGAAGAACTATATTGCAGCACAAACTGAGTAGGCCACTTCAGCACTGATAAGGAGATGAAATGCCTAGATAGTTAGGTAGCTTGGCAGCTCTGACCCCAAGTAGTCCAGCACACTCTTCGAACCCTGTACTCGAACGGGCTTCCCAAGATGCACCTCAGCTTTGCCCTCGCCCATTGCTCGCTTCCGAACCATTCTCAGCATCTTGACCCGCTTGGTCCAGAACGTAACAAATCATGCCCAGGGGCTCCATCGCTCCTTTCGCCGTACCGCCGTGGAAAGCAAGCCCTAACAATAATCGTCATAATAGATTTGGTTAACAAAGTAGCCGTGCGGTAGGACGTCAGGCTACAGAAGATATTGGGGAATGTCGGTCCTTCCCGCATATACCTAGCCTCAGTGTTCAGCGGAGTTCGGGTGAAATCCGGACATATCGCAGACCTGATATGATAGTAGCTCGAGACTACTGCATCAGCCGTCCCCAGGAACTATTATGCTAGCGAGAGTTGAGGTTATACAACCTGGTCTCGAGGCTTTGCTGGCAAACGACTAGACGCACACCATCTTCATGTGCAATCAAAGTTCTGGCGAGCGCCGTGGGTGTGTGAACTAGTCGAGGAACGAAGTCATTGATAGAATTCTTATTTCCGCGTTGGCAGCAGACCTTTTTGATGGAGGTGGGGGACTATAACGCCGATGGAAATAGCTGCAAGCTGACTAGCAATTCAAAACAATGGTGCCGCCATTCCAGCTTTGTTCCACCGCTGGAGGACGTCTTAATGCAATAGTAGTCGGTATAAATTGTCGTAGCGACATAGTGGCCTGGGTTCTTGGACGCGTTTCTTACAAAATCCACATTATGTTGTCCTGAGCTGGACGCATCACACAGCTAGAACTACAGCTTTATCGTTCACCGGATGAGTGATGTCATCGTTCGACAGGTAGACCTCCCCCAGCGAGTGTGACAGGTTGAGCTTGCGTGATCTTTGAAGGCGTATTGCAGTATGATAGCGTTCTGCAAGGGGTGGCAGATCCTTGCATTGCCAACATAAAATGGGTTGGATCCTAAGTTACGAGTAAAGAGCCACAGCCTTTGTCTGGCCTTCTACAAGTCGCTGAATCGCCCAGGGTCCCACGGATATATAAGTACGAACTGATTCGGATGCTTAATTTCAGCATTGACTAGCGAGCTGGGCTACCCTATTCTAGTAGCCCCGCAGTGTAACTAGAAACAGTTCAAGCCCCCTAACCGCTCAGCCCTGTAGCGCGGAATACCCTCCGGGGCGTTACTCTAGAGATACCCGCCCCTAAAGCTCTCTCTTAAGGGGTGTATATTATATTCTACTTATAAATCTTATTATCTATAGATCTAGGCCTTTTATCTATAAATAGTAGATATCTTTATAATATCTTACTATATATTTTATTATTATTATTTATTATTAATAAGTTATTTATTTATAAGTTATTTATTTATAAGTTATTTATTTATAAGTTATTTATTTATAAGTTATTTATTTATAAGCTATTTATTTATAAATAAATAGTTTAAATAGTTTTTCTATAAAAAAGTTATCTATATTTTTATTTAATTACTATAATTATTTAAGTTAACTAAACTTTTTTTAATACTATTAAAAGATAAAGTAATAAGTTAATTAATTAAGTAAAAAAAAGAGTTTTATAAATAAGATCTTATTTATTTACTAAGACTTACTTAACTTACTTTAATATATAAAAATATCTTACTTTTAAAGAAATTCAAAGAGTAAATATTTTTTATAGAATAGAAATCTTAGTAATTAATTCTATTAATATACTAAATATCTATTATTATTATTTTATATTTTTAAATAATTTTTAATATTTTATAATATAGAAGTTAAAATATTATTAAGTAAGTAAAATAAGCTAAGTAAGACCTTAGTATTTAAATAATATTCTTACTTATAAAGCTTCTCTTCTTACTTAATTAATTAACTTACTACTATATTTTTAAAAGATTATAAGTCTAGCTTATATTATAAGTACTTAGTATATAATTTATTATCTATATACTATTCTCTAGTATCTTAAATAGCTTATTAAATAGATTATTTAAAGTATAAATAATTATATAATTATAATATAAAAAAATTAATAACTAGGTAAGAGTCTACTAAAATTACTTCTATTTTACTAAACTAAATTAATATAGTATCTTAGTATCGTCTTAGCTACTTAATAAGTAAATATTTATATCTAAGAGATTATTATGCCTTTAAGATAAAAATAGAGTAATTAATCTCTTACTAGCTATTGAATACTATTAGTTATTAAGTTAGTAACTATTAATTACTACTAGTTATTAAGTACTACTAGTTATTAAGTACTACTAGTTATTAAGTACTACTAGTTATTAAGTACTACTAGTTATTAAGTACTACTAGTTATTAAGTACTACTAGTTATTAAGTACTACTAGTTATTAAGTACTACTAGTTATTAAGTACTACTAGTTATTAAATTATCTACCTATTAATTATTAAGTACTACTACTTTAGCTATTAAATTTTCTAGCTACTAATTATCTCTAAGTACTTTTAACTACTTATAACTAATATACTTAAGGATATAATACTCTCTATTATAAATCTTATTAAATATTAAGAAGAAGTTAAAAAGCTTAAGATTTTATTCTAAATTTATTATTTTAAATAACTCTGTTATAAGCTCTATATTAATAAGATTAATATTAATTATTTAATAGATAATTTATCTTTATTAATTTATATTTAAACTATAGATTTATTTAATTTACTTAAAAATAAAAGTATGTCTAATAAAGACTAGTTAAAAAAACCTTTATCTAAATATATAATACTATTAAAAAAATTATTAAAAGATATTATAAAGATCTTACTTATAAGTAAAGTACTTAGCTTAAAAGACTATTATTAAAAAAAGATTTATAAAATAATTATTATTACTATTTATCTACTATTAGTAAGTAGATACTACCTTTATAAAAACTTTTAATATTAAGTATATCTAGCTTAATTAATATCTATAAACTATAAATATAGTTTATTTACTTTATATCTACCTTATCTAGCTTCTTATTATTATTAGAATATTATTTTATTAAATTAAATACTTTATTATATCTAATAAGCTCTTATTAATCTTTAAAGATATTATAGAGTTTAAAAACTATAGTAGATATCTTAAATAGACTTAAAATATTAAAAATAAACTAGAATAATATATCTTATAAAAATATATTAATAAAAAGAATATATTAAGTAAAAAACTAGCTAATAGTAGTACTAACTTAATAAGGTTAATTTTAAGAAAATATTAACTTAATAAGTTAACTTAAAAAAAATAAGATAATTATTAAATTTATTTATAAATCTATCTCTCTATTTCTTTAAAATATATATACAGATATTAATACTACTATAATATTATAGAAAAAGCTTAAAATAAAACTTACTTTTAAAGGTATTAGCTTTATTTATAATACCTTTTTAAAATTTAAATTATTTAGTCTTATTTAGTATAGTAATATAAATAACTACTATTAATAATTTATTAAGATTTATAATAAGATTAAATATTTTAATATTAAATTTAGACTAAATAATCTGTAGCTAATTATTTATTTCTATAATAAGCTAGGCCCCTTATATAATTTCTATATTATTTAATTTAATAAGCTTTATTAAGAAGCGCTAAAAAAATAACTTATAAAGAAGAAGGTTAGTAAGTATACCCTTAGCTATATTATACTATACTTAAAGAACTTAAAGATAATACTAGCCTACGACTTTAAAATAGCCTTTAATATATAATTAGTAATAAATTATTAATTATCTATTCATCTTATTAATCTAGGGGCCTCTTAGTATATTTAAGTATAGTATAATTATAAATTAAGGTCTACTATTAAGATTCTTAAGCTAATAAGATATTATAATAAATCTAACTATTATTAACTAGTTAGTTATAATTATATAAATTATATTAATAACTATAAGTCTTATAGTAATAAATACTGTAGTAATAATAATAGTAATAATTTAAATAAGAAGTCTAAGTTAAATAAGAATAAAGATACTAAGGACGCTAAATCTAAAAATAAGATATGTATTATTAGTAATAATAATAGTTCTAGTAATACTAATACTAATATTACTATCTCTAAGCCAAATATAATAACTTATTTTATAAACTTATTATTTAATTCTAGATCCTAGATACTTAATATTAAATTTAATTAATATATTATTAATAATCTATTAGTATTTATATCTATATAAAATTGTTATAGATATTTATATCGATATAAGATTAAGTATATATTATAGATTATAGAATATAACTAATTCTTAAGGAGAGAAGAAAGGGGATTCTATCCTAAGGAAGTATTATATTAAGTAAGTAGATATATAGATACCTCTATATAATAGTAATATATTTATATATAATAAGTATATAAGTTAGTTAATACTTAATATTAATACTATTATATAATAATTATCTCCTTTTGATAGTTTTATTCTTAAAACCTATATATTTTACCTAGCTTATAGGTATTCCTAGTATTCTCCTAAAAACTTATTAAAAACCTTTAAACTCTAGTAGAAATATAAGGAAAAGAGCTCTCCCTTTATAATCTAACTTTTATAGAGTTTTTTCTATTATTATAATTATATCTATAATATAATCTAATATAATATAATATAATTACTATATATATTTATTATATTATATAGTATAAAGCTTAGTAGATCTTAGTAATAATTTAAAAAGTTAATAATAATTATTATTATTAATAAGTTTTTATCTTCTATCTATCTCTTATATCTTATTTATAATAGTATTATATATATTTTTACTATAAAACACTATATCTTTATCTAGTAATAAGAATTTTAATAATTATAATCTTTTAAATAATCTTCTATATAGGTAATTCTTAGTTACTAGTAAATAACTTTTATAATAATAAGGGTAGAATATTATTTATACTTTTTAATAAACTAATATAGATATAGGCTAATAATAATAATCTTTTACTTAAAGATAATAATATTAATACTATATATATAGATAAAATATAGGCTAAGTTTGAATATAATTTTTTTTTACTACTTTAAAAATTTTTTATAAGTCTTATATATAGACTAGTTATTATTTAACTAAAAATTATTATTAAAATATAGTTAAACTATATAGATAAATATATAAAATATTATACTTATTTTAAACTTCTTTATAACTTCTATCTAATAAATATTAGAAAATATAGTTTTTAAGATAAAATAGATTATAATCTAGTAAGAGTTTTACTAATTAAAATATAAACTCTAATTATAGATTATATATTTAATAATTATATTCTTTTTATTCTAAATTTTTATAGATATTATTTAAGATTTATTAACTTTAAAAAAGAGTTTATCTATAAAGCTATATATATATTAATTATATATAATCTACTAATATTTTATTAGATAGTAATAAGATATTTATAAATTTACCTAAAAACTAATATAATCTAAGAATATATAAGTATTATTAAGAGAAGTATTATTTATATTATTCTATAAATAACTTCTTATACTTATTTTTTATTATTAATATAGTTAAATATCTTATAAATATATCTCTCTAACTAATAAAGTACTTTAATATTATATTAAATAAAAGATAGTTCTAAAAATAGATAATAAAATATAAGTAATTTATTATTAAAATAACTTAAAATAATTATAACCTTTATTTTATATAGTAATAACTACTATAATATATATTAAAGAGTATTTAAGATTATTTTATAAGCTTAAAAATACTAAAATTTAAATTTTACTTATTTAAGAATTCTACTAATTAAATAATAATATAGTACTAATTACTAATATCTTAAAAACTATAATTTACTTATTTTTTATATATATTTAATATATATCTATATTAATAGTTTTAGATAGAGGTTTTTCTAAATTCTAAGATTTCTTATATACTATTACTAACTTTCTTTATAATAATTAAGGTCTTAATAATATTAAGTAGCTTAAAAAATAATTTAACATTCTTTACTCTATTATTTAACCCCTCTTAATACTTTTTATATTATATAGTAGAGAAGTAAGATAATATTATATTTTATATAATTAAAATATCTACCCCTTATAAGTATAGTATAGTTTTAGTTAATAATCTATTTAATACTATCTTTATTATAGTTTTAGAGAAGTCTAAGAAATATATAAAAGTAAAGAAAGCTAAAAATAAATTAAATAAATTAGAGATATTAATAGTAAAAGAGAGATAGACTATAAAATATAAGAAAGTTATAACTATTTATAAATAAAATATAGCTTTTAAAGTAGAATAAGAGACTACTTTAGATATATAAAAGGGTAAAACTAAGCTTAAATTTAAAGCTAAGGCTAAAAAAGAGACTTTTATAATAAATAGGTATATCTTTATTATAGGCCAACCTATAAGAGATTAAAGAAACTAGAGTTATATAGATTAAGTATAGTTTAAGATACTATATTAAAATTAAATAAGATTAGTACTTAATTATAGTTAAATCTCTTTAAAATTAAGTAGGATTAAGACTTAATTATAAAGAATTATATTAAAGCTTAATATAGTCTAAGTAAATATATAAGGGATAGCTTTCCTATTATTAGAGTTTTCTTCTTTATATTTAATTTATATAATAGAGAGAAGTCTATAGCTAATAAATATTTAATTTATTTAAACTTACTTATATCTAATTATACCTTAAAGGAGTTAAACCCCTTTATTATACTTTAAATACTATACTCTACTCTATTTAAAATAAGTATTTTTGGTTCTATTATAGAAGATTACTAGCACCCCTTTATAAAAACTATAAAAATAGTATAATAGAATAACTTAGGTATATAGATAGTTTTTAATAAAGAATTTAAAATTCCTACTCTTATTAAATTTTTTAGTAAGAGGGGAACCCTTAATAACTATATATAATAAGTAGAACTATATATAATATTCTACTCTTTATTATTTATTAAGTTAGAGAAATAGAACTTATTCTATCTTTTTTATTTAAAGGAAGATATAGTATTAGCTCTCTCTTTTTAATTTAATAAATATATTAAGCTTTAGGACCTCTAATATATAATAAATAATATTAGTAAGTTCTCTAATAAGTATAATTATATTAAAGATATTCTTAAAGTCTTATTTAAAGATAATATTAAGGAATAAAAAATAGAGAGGAAAATATTCTATCTTTATTAAAAAAGATCTATAACTAAGTATATAATAAAATTCTAGGCTTTATTAGTAAAGATTTAATAGAATATTATTATAAAGATAGTAACCTATTATACTAGACTAAATAAGAAGATTAAGAATAAGTTAATAAAAATATAACTACTCTAGACTATAGCTATACTTATTTAAATAACTTATACTATTAATAATAAATTATATAAAAGAAAAATAGAATAAAAGACTTCTAATCTAAAAAATAAACCTAATAGATAGGAGAATATTTTAATAGTAGATTAGAAACTATCCTATAAAACTAAAAAAAAAAAAGACTAAAGACTTATTATAAGTAAAGTATTATAACTACTATAAAAAGGGATATTATAAGAATAAATATCTATAATAAAAATAGGTAGCTATTATAGGGGATAAAAATCTTAACTATTATAAAGATAGGGTTTTCTATTAGATAAATATTCTTAAACTAATTATAGTAAACTCTAGATTAGAAGATCTATTTAAGTAAATTAAAAAAAAGTAAAGTATAATAGTTTATCCTAGACTATATATTATAATAACTAGTACTAAACCTACTAAAATAAAAAAGAGAGAAGTAGTTACTTTCCTAAAAAACTAAGGGTATATTTAGAAGATAAATTCTAAATATTAATAATAAATAAGAAGGCTTATAACTCTCTAGATTAAGAGTAGACTAAGGGATTATTAAGTAATAAAAGATTATTTATATATTTAAATAACCCATATTATTCTATAGTAAAGATATATAAAGAAATTATTAAATAATAGAAGTAATACTATTATCTTTAGTAAAAGAAATTAGTAATATTAACCTATTACTATAAGAAAATAAAGGCCTTTATAATAAAAGTATTAGTAAAATAACTAATAAATATATTAATAAAATTATTTAATAAATATAAGATAATATTACTAATTAATAATATCTAGAAGTTAGTATTAATAAGTAAATTTAAAGATCTATTTAAGTTAGTTACTAAAAAGATATCTTATTTAGAGATAGATAAATTAACTATTATTACTAAATTAGTAGCTAATAAAGTCTAAAAAATATTATAAGGGGATAGATATATAAATTTATTAAATATACTTTATATATATATCTTAAGAGGATTTAAGTTCTTAAAAGATAAAAGATTACTACTCTCTAATAGAAGATTAATCCTATAGGAAATAAAGAATAAAGTTAGAAAACTAGTAAAACTAATTAATAATATTTCTCTATATAAAGGAACTATCCTACCCTCTAAGTTTAAAAGTCTAAGAGTTTTAAAGTTAGAAGCTTAAAAAATTTAGTTAAAAAACTAGAAAATTCTCTAATAAATAAGCTAATTAATAGGACCTACTTAGAAACTAAATAAATTACTATAATTAAATTATAAAGGGATATCTAATTTAGGTTTTAAGTAAAAATTATAAAATATTAAATCTAAATAATTATTAATAGTAGATTAAGTAAAGATTTAATTAATTTTAATTTTATATTAAAGTATAGAATCCTAACTATATAGTATATATTATATATACTAATAAACTTTAACTACTTTATAATTAGAAAAGTAGATTAAATTATTAAGTCTATTAATCTATAAATAAGAAAATAATATAAAAAGTATAGCTTCTACTTAATATTAAGAGAAGGAGTAGATAATATTACTTTTAAAGCCTTCTAATTATAAAAATTTAATCTATTAATAGGATAGAGTTCTAATATATTAATATTAAAGGATAATACTTTAAACTAAGTTTCTTAAATATAGAAATATTTATATCCTAGTATTATTATATAAATAATAGAGAAGATAAAGAATAATTTCTAAAAAAGAAATATAAAAGTATTATAAAATTAAATTATTACTATTAGTAATACTACTTATATAAAATTATCTAATAAATATATAAAATATAAAAACTTATTTTAAGAAGAGAGCCCTAATAAGATACTTTTTAAGTATTAATTATAGGACTATAAGATTAAACTAATTATAAATAAAAAATCTATAAAGAAGCTAATATACTTGTTATTAAAAAATAAGATAGTTACTCTAATAGAATATATTTAAAAAAAATAAAGTTAAGGATTCTATTTAGAAATTCTAATTATTAATAAAATATCTTATCCTATTTATATTAAAGGCAAATAGAGAATTAAGGTTATATATAGATTATAGGGTACTTAATAATATAATAGTTAAAAATAACTATCCTCTACCCTTAATTAAGGAGCTTTAGAATAAGTTTTAGAGAAAAAAATAATTTACTAAATTTAATATTCTAAAAGTATTTAACTAAATAAGAATAAAAATAGGAGATAAATAAAAAATAATATTTTATATAAGATAAGATTTATATAAGTATTTTATTATATTATTTAATTTAATTAATACCTTTATTATTTTTTAAGTATATATTAATAATATCTTAAAGAAGTTTTTAGATAAGTTTATATTAATCTATACTTTATAAATAATATCCTTATTTACTTAGATACTTTTAAAGAATATATTAAGTATATATATAAGGTATTATAAAAGCTTAAGAAAGCTAGCTTATAACTTAAAATATTAAAATATAAGTTCTACTAAAAAAGTGTAAAATTCTTAGGATTTATTATTTTAAATAAAAGAATTAAAATAGATTTTAATAAAGTTAAAAGTATAATTAAATAGTTTATACTAATTAATAAAAAAGAAGTCTAGTTTTTTCTTAAATTTATAAACTTTTATTAAAGATTTATTAAGGATTATAGTAAGGCTATAATACCTCTAATAAGCTTAATATAAAATAAAGTATTATTTATATAAAGAAAAGAAGTAAAAGCTTCTTTTTAAATTTTAAAAAAATAGTTTACTTTAGATTCTATACTTTATTAATTTAATTTAGAACTTTTTATTAAAGTTTATACTAATACTTTAAATAGTATATTAGAAGTAGTAATAAATTAATCTATATAAACTAATATTAATATTATTAAAAGAGGAAAGGAATATTAGTACTTTATTATATTTTATAATAGAAAATTATAAAATACTAAGTTTAGATACCTTATATATAATAAGGAATTACTTATTATAGTAGATATATTTTATATATAGAAAGTTTATTTAGAAGGAATTAAATACTAGATTTAAGTTTTATTAAATTATAAAAACTTAATATACTTTCTATTAATAAAGAAGCTAAATAGATATCTAGCTTATTAATATAAGAAATTAATAATATTTAATTTTAGAATTAAATATATTAAGGGTAATAAGAATAATATTATAGATATATTTAATAGAAGAGCTAATTATATAATAGATATCTAGTAGAGCTTTAGAGCTATATTAGTATAGGATAAAAATAGATTATTATAACTAAATAGAGTAGAGCTCTATATTATAGTAATTATAATAATAAAAACTAAAAAATTTATTTAATAAATATTAGTAAATCTATAGAAAAATAAAGTAGTAATTAAAATCCTTAAAAATATTAATAGCTATAATAAGTTTAGTAAAATAAATTTAAAACTTTTTTATTTCTAAAAAGGATCTATATTCTAATATTTATATATATAGAGATCTTTAAGATCTACTATAAAATAGAAACCTTAAAAGGTTATTAAAGGATTAAGAAAACTCTTAAAAAATTATTATAAAATTTCTACTTTCTAAAGATAAGAAAATATATTAAGGATAAAATTATCTAATATAATATATATATTAGAATAAAATATATCTAATATAAATTATATAAAGAAATAAAATTAGCTAGCTTTCTAAACTAAGTATAGAAAAGTATTATATAAAATTTTATTATTAAACTTTTAAACTTAAAAGAATAACTAACTAAGATAAAATATAATATAATATTAATAATTAATAATTAATTAATTAAATTAGTATATTTTCTATTATATAGGGAAGCTTTAAATATAAAAGATTTAATTTATATATTTTTTAGAATATTAATAGCTAATTATAAACTTTTAAATAAAATTATTTTAAATAAAGATAAGCTTTTTATCTTTAAGTTTTAAAGATTATTAATAGATATAATAGGGATTAAAATAAAAATAAGTATAATATTTTATTTATAGATAGATAGTTAAATAAAATAAATTAACTAAATACTTAAATAATATCTTTAATATTATATAAATTATTAGTAGAATAATTAGGTTTAGTATCTACTTAATATATAAATAGTATATAATAGATCTTTATTAAACTCTATTAAAATAATACTATATTAAGCTGATTATAAGTTTAAACTCTATATAATATTATTACCTAAGGATTATAAATTTAAGGTATAATAAATTACTATATTAACCTAAAAAATAAGCTACTTTTATTAAGAATTATAAAAAGACTTATATTTCCTAAGTAATTACTTAGTAATATATTATAATTAAAAATATTTAAAAGGTCTAAATATTTTTAAAGAGGATAGAGTATATCTTTTTTATAAAAACTTTAAAATTAATAGGCTTAATAATAAGCTTAATTATATAAAGCTTAGTCCTTTCCTAATTAGAAAATATAGAGAGGATATAAACTATATATTAAACTTATTAAAATTAATAAAAAAATATAATATATTCTATATATTATTACTAGAAAAAATAAATCTTTAAATATTATTATAAATAGTACCCCTCCTTCTAAATAAAGATAATAAGGAGTATAATATTAAAAAGATTTTAGATTATTAGAAAATTAATAGTAAATAAAGATATCTAGTTAAGTAGTTAGACTATAATAACTTAGAGAATATATAGGAGCTATTATTAGTATTTAACTACTCTAAGAAATTAATTAAGTTTTAAGTTTAAAATCTATAGCTAGGGAATCCTAGTTTAGTTTTTTAAAACTAAAGAGTTTATTATTTTTATTAGATAGTAAGGGTCCTATATTAATTTAAAAAAGTATATTTATTTTCTTCTTTTTCTCTTTCTCCTAAACTAAGATATTTTTTAGTTTTTATTTTACTATTTTATTTTTTTTAATCTTAATAGAATTAATTTTAGTAGAGACTTAAATTATCTAAATTAAAAGCTTATTTTTTTTATATTTAAAAAGATTTTTCTATTCTAATAAGTATTTTTATTTAGGAATATTTAGAGAAATAAAACTATATTTAGTCTTTATTTATATATATTTATAATAGTAATCTAAGTCCTTTATAATTTAATAGAGAAGTAACTTATTTTAATAATATTTATATTATTATTTTAATAGCTTAGCTATACCTAAATATAAAATTAGCTTTATATAATAAACTTTAAAAGAAAGTTTTTATAGGCGTAGTATAAAGAAATATTTAAGATATTAAGTTATATTAGGATAATTATATCTTAAAATAAAGAATAGTATTATAAACTAACTTATAAAAAGTTAAAAAGATTAGAGTTATATAGGTTAAGTATAATTTAAGGTATTATATTAGGATTAAGTAGGATTAATATTTAATTATAATTAAATCTCTTTAAGATTAAGTAGGATTAGGACTTAATTATAAAGAATTCTATTAAAACTTAATATAATTTAAGTAAATATATAAGGGATAGCTTTCCTACTATTAAGTTTCCTTCTTTATATTTAACTTATATAATAGAGAGGAGTCTATAGCTAATAAATACTTAATTTACTTAAACTTACTTATATCTAATTATACCCTAAAGGAGTTAAACCCCCCTATTATAATCTTTAAGATTATTTATATTATTAAATAAATTAAAAAAAAGCCTTCTCTAAAGTCTTTTAAAAGGTCTTATTAAATAATCTCTATTAAGAATTTATTTTTAAAGGACTTAATATAGTCTCTTATATTTTTATAATAATAGCTAAATATTAGTATATTATTTTATATATTATATATAGTATTTTTTCTCTCTATATCTAATAAACGCCTCTATAGATAAAAGAGTTATTTTATATATTTTTTAAGAAACTATTTATTTAGTCTACTAATAAAATTTATATATAGCTATATATAAAAACTATTTAATAGAATTATACTCTCCTTTTATATTTATATTATTTATTATAAACTTTTACTATCCTTTTAGTATTTTTTATACCTTTTTTATAAATTTATTAATTATATTTTAGTAACTAATCCTTTTATTATACCTTATAGAAATATTAATTTTTTATTTTAATTTTATTTAAAATCTTTTTTATTTTATATTTTAAACTATTATCTATAAGTTTTAAGGGTATATACTTTAAAATAAAGCTATTATTTTCTCTATATTTATATAGCTTTAATAAGGATATATAGAAAATAAAATAAATCCTATAAATAATAAGTAATATAAAATAGTAGGTTTAATTTCCTATTAAAATCTCTACTCTAAAAGATTTAATATATTTATATAAAAACTTCTAATTTAGATATTTTTACTTAAGATTTTTTATTAATAATATTACTAAATTATTTTTATTAAAGCTAATTAATTTATATACCTTATTATAATATTTTATAGATAATTTTATTATATCTTACTATTATTTTATTAAGTTTTTATAAAGTTTATATAATTTCTTAATCTTTTCTTTTATAATAAGTATCCTCTTTTTAATAGTATTATTTTTAATACTTATTAAAACTTCTAAATTATAGTTATATATTATTTTAAAAGAACTATAATCTATTATAGCTTATTTTATTTAATAATATATAAATTTAACTAGGGGTAGAAGTTCTATCTAGTTATTTTACTACTTATTATAATAAATTTATAAATATTATTTTAATAATTAGTTTTATTTTTTTTATTTTTTTATTTATTTAAGAATAAAAGGCTATACTTAGCCTATATTTTATATATAAGTTATAGTATATCTTAAATTAGAAAATACTAGTAAAGATACTTTCTTTATTAGTAATAATATTATATAATATATTATACTTTAAAATAGTTTTAATATAAAATAGATTTATTAATTTAATAGTATTAATCTTTTTAATTATTAGTATATATTAAAGTATTTTTATATATCTATTAACTACTACTAATATTATATTATAGATATAGTTTTTATACTTATTAAAAAGAAAATTAATTATAAAATTTATATTAATCTTCTTTTAAAATTTATTAGATATAGATAATATCTATAATTTATTATAAAAATAATAATATTTTATTTTTATTTTCTAATAGATATTATAAAAGTTTATATATACTTTAATATTTTAATTTATAGTAAATTAATAAAATTTCCTATCTACTAATTCTATTATCTTAATAATACTAAAATAGCTTACTAATAAATTATTATAATAGTATTTAAGTAGTTCTTATATAACTATTTTTTAAATAAAGATATAAACCCTT
Source organism: Cladonia squamosa (assembly GCA_947623385.2). NCBI lineage: Eukaryota > Fungi > Ascomycota > Lecanoromycetes > Lecanorales > Cladoniaceae > Cladonia > Cladonia squamosa. Next base: position 586,942 of record OX392378.1, on the reverse strand, counting down.
TAGCTATATTTTAATAAATTATATTTATTAAAATATTATTTATTAGCTTTAGCTATATATTTATTAAGAATTTTTTTTTAACTTTTTTTACTATTTTATTATAAGATTATAGAGCTTTAATTAACTTAATAATTAAATTATTATAACTTTTATAAATTATTCTATCTAAAGCTATTATACTAGCTATAGAATATAGAATAAATTATTTATAACTAATAATTTTAATAATAGGGTTAAGCTACTTTTTAGTTATATTATAATAATATTAAGCTAGTATTTTATCTATACTCTTTATTTTTATAATATAAGATTCTCTAAGCCTTATAAGATAAACTATATTTTTTTATAAAATAATATTAATTAAATTTAGTATAGATTTCTATATTTTTTATTAATCTTATTATTTTTTATTTATATTTTTTATAATCTAAGAAATACCCTTTCTAACTATAGTTTAGAATAGATTAGATAGCTCCTCTAAATTTATTAATTTTTATTATAATATAAATAATAGCTTATTTATTAATATTTTTTTATATTTATAATTAAGATATCTTAATAATATATTAACTAGATTTAACTTACCTACTTAATATATAATTATAAAGTTAAATATTAATAATTTTATAGTTTAATAAGCTTATTTTTAATTTAATTTTTTTAATCTATAAACCTTTTAAAATTATTATAGTCTATTAGAACTTTAATAAAATAAAACTTAGATTTTATAATTTTTTTTAGTAGTAATTATTTTCTATAATTAAAATATAATTAAATACTATTAGCTATCTTTTTATAATTAAGAAAGAATATTAGCTATTATATAATCTAATATATTTATTTTAATCCTAGTTTTCTTCTTAAAATTAAAGTATTTTAGGGTTAATATTTTTATAAAGATATTATAAAGCTATTAAAATATATACTCTTTATATTTTCTTTACTCTAAGGGTTTATTTTTTCTTTTTTATATACTTTTTTATAGTAACATAGTTAGGGGTATAGCTAGGTATAAATAATATTAAATAAACTTCTTAAAAAAAATTAATAAATCCTAAAAATATTTAGACTTTATAGTATATTTTTAGTTTAGATTAGTTTTAAATAATAATTATTTTATTTTTATCTATTACTATATTTTTAATAAATATAAAGAACCCTAAAAATTTAACTTTTATTATTAAAAATTAATATTTCTTTAAATTTATATAAAGTTTAAATTATCTTAAATATTATAAAACTTATTTTATATAATTTATATACTTCTCTTCTAAGTCTAAAAAGATAAGGATATTATTTAGATAAATAATATAAAATTTATCTAATAAGCTTACTAAAGCCTTATTAATATATACTTAAAATATTATTAGAGTATTTATTAATCTAAATAATATTACTAAATACTTAAAGTACTTATATTATATATAAAATATAATCTTTTATTTATCTTTCTTTTTTATTTAAATATAATAATAAATATTTTTAAAATTTAATTTAATAAAAAATTTAATATTATTAAAATAATTTAAAGTTTTACTAATTAAAGATAAAGAGTAATAATTCTTTATTATAATCTTATTTAATTTATAGTAATTAATATATAAGTATAAACCTCTATCCTTTTTTAGAATAAATAGAATAGGGGTATTTATAGGGTTAATAAAATATTAAATTTATCTTTTTATTAATATATTATTAAGGTAGGCCTATAAAACTTTTAATTCCTTTATTAATAAGTTATAGAGAGGACTATAAGAGGGATTAATAATTATTTTAATTATATAATTATTATCCTTATAGGTTAGTAAGTACTTAATTTATTTTCTTTATTAAAAAAATACCTTAATATTCCTTTAATTTTTTAGGTAAGATTATTAAATTTATAATAGATATTAAGTCTAACTATAACTCTACTATTTTAACTATAAGATTAAGTAATAAAAGGGATATATTAATAACTATTAGTATATATACCTCTAATTATTTTTATAAGGATTTAGTAAACTTATAAATCTTAACTAAATTTAAGATATACTTTTTAATTTTAAAATATTAAATCTTTATTACTAAATTAATAATAATCTCTTTTTATATTAGACTTAGTATTTTTAATAATAAAAATAAACCCTTTTTATTAATTATATAAAAAATAGTCTCTAGCTCTTTTATATAGCTCTAATTATTATAAAAATATAATTTAATATAATAGATATTATAATAATATATAGAGTTATTATCTATCTAAGTTAAATAGAGTAGTTTTATATTTTTAATAAATTTTAGACTCTCTTTAATAATAAAATATTAGTTAATTATATTAACTTTAATTTTACTATTTAACTAAATCTTTATTTTTATTTTATATAATCCTTCTTTTAATAATATTATTCTAGGATATTTTAGTTTTAGGATTATATTAAGTTCTTTTTTTTCTCTTACCCCTTAAAAAATACTTTAGATAAGGGTTTATTTTTTTTTAACTTTTTAATTATATATTACCTAAAATTCTTTATTAATATTTTATTAAAATTTATATCTTTTTCTTAAATATAAATAATTAAGTAATACCCCTTTTTTATATAAATATAATATTTAATATCCTTTAAATTATATTTTAAATATATTAAACCTTTATTTTTTTTATTTTTTAATAATATATTTTTAGAGCTATTCTTAAACTTATTCTTCTAATTCTTAATATAGTTTTTATTTTTTTACTAAAATACTACTATTAATTTTATATATAATTATAGTAATCTTTTACTAGTTATTTTCTAAGTAAGATATAAATATTATAAGTTTATTTTATATAATAGAAATCTACTATATATTTATAATTATTAAATATAGATTAAGATATAGCTTTATAAAAAGGTTTATATATTAATATTCTTTATTATAAAAGGGTAATTAGGCTTTAAAATTATTTAATATTACCTTTATTTTATATTAGCTATTAATTAGATTATATTTAATATATAATTTATTAAATCCTTAATAAGGTTTAAGAAAAATATCTTAAATTCCTTTTATATAAGATATACTAAGGGGTATACTAATTTAAAATTATATTAAAACTCCTTTATATCCCCCTTTAAGTATTATATTATATATAAAATTTTTAATTTATTAATTTTAAAATTCTAAAATATTAAATAAAAATATATTTTAGTATTTTAGAACTAATTTTAATACTCTCTTAATATCTTTTTATTATATTTTTTAAGAATTAAGAATTTTATAATTTTCTTATATAAAGCTTTATTACTTTTATTATATATAAAGCGCTTTCTATCTATAATATTAATAGCTAGTAATTAATAAGATATCCCTTAGATCGTTAGTAAGTTAGCTAGCTTGCCCCTAAACCTATTCGGGTAAAAATCTATGCTAAGCTTTATTATCTAGCACTAATCCTCAATTTTTAAGCTAGTAAAGTCTAAAAGCGCAAAACTCCTATATCTTTAAAACTCTACATCTTTTTTATATTAGGCATTCAGATTACTAAATTTTATAAATAGTAGTATTAGCATCTTAATTACATGCCTGCAGATCATCTATATATTAAAAAAATTATTAACCTACGGGCACTCGTGCTAAGACCTTACCTTTTTACCCTAGAATCAGCTTGTGTTATTATAGGGCCTACGGGGCCCTAGGGGCTATCTCTAGGGCATCCCTTATAGGGGCTCCGGGCATGCTATTTAGGGCTATCTACCCCATAGTAACCATATTGGCCTACACGCCCTACAGGGCTTAGCCCCCGAGCTGGCTAACTTACCAACGGTCTAAGGGATAGTTTTTTTAATAATTTATATCTTATTCTTATATAGATAGATTCTTAGCTAGTAGAATATAAATTAATATTATTTTTATTATATTCTATATACTTTAATATATTTTTTATAGCTATTATTATTAAGTCTTATCTAAGACTAATAATTTTATACTTAAGTTAATTAAATTACTTTTACTTTAGTAGATCCTCCTTTACTTAGTAAATATATTATAAATATTTATTAAATATTAAGACTATAGATTAACCTAGTTTATTAATAAAATTTTATATTATAGAACCTTATTCCTCTTTTTAAGTATTTTAGTCTTTTTATAATATTAATCTATTTTATCTACTATTAGTATATAGTTTAATAGTATAATAACTACTAGAATATAAACTACTTATTATAGGTATACTAATTACAGATTAATATCCCTTTATAGATAAAAGAATTAGAAATATTATAGATATTTATATTAATATAAGATTAAGTATATATTATAAATTATAGAATATAACTAATTTTTAAGAAAAGAAGAAAGGGGATTCTATCCTAAGAGAGTATTATATTAGGTAAGTAGATATATAGATGCCCTTATATAATAATAATATATTTATATATAATAAGTATATAAGTTAGTTAATACTTAATATTAGCACCGCTGTATAATAAAATCTACTTACTTTAATATTAATTATAGGTATAACTAGTAATAGTAGAGCTATAGTTATAAGTACTATTAAGCTACTATATAAGATGCTAGAAGGCTTTATAAATTCTATTATTAATAATATCCTTTATTTATTAAGTATTAGCGTTAATTTTATTTCTATTTTTAAGCTCTAGTAAATATACTACCCCCTTAAATTTACTAATAAAAGAATTTCTATTAGTTAGAATAGTATACTTATAGAATTATATAATAATAATCTCTATTATATTAATATAAGCGCTAAGGCTATAGTGTTTTATATTTAGATAATTACTATAATAGCTATGATAACTTATAACTAAAATATTATTAATTACTAATACTAACTAATAAGCTATTTAGATAAGTAAAATATACTAAAGCTACTTTAAATTATTAATAATATTAATTTTGACTATCTATCTAATAATAATAACTATTATTATATAATTTATATTAAAATCTAAATAAAAAATCTATTTTATTAAGGCTATATTAAGTCTAGCTACTATAAAAATAAACTTATTTATATTAATATCTTTAACTTAATTAATAATACTTCTCTATATATCTAGTATCTATATCTACTAATAGAAAATATTACTAAGATATATATAAACTACCTTATACCTAATAAATTAATATTATTAGTATTTTTAAGCTTTAATTTATATTATAGGATAGTTAAGTAGCCTAACTAGTTTATTAATTATTTGTATATAAATAAAAATAATATTTATAAATTAAATTTTAGTAACTACTACTATAAGTATAGTATTATTTAGAAACTCTTTATATTTATAAATTTATAAATAAATAAGATAGTTAAGTATTAAGGTTAAATAGTTATAATTATAATTTATTCTTTATTATAAGAGAGTAGGCTATTTTATAAGTTTATTTTAAAAATAATCTATATAATTATCTAGCTTAAAAATTATATTAGGTAATTAAAGCTAAAAATAATAAAATATTTTAAAGACTTATAGGTAGAGGTCGGCCTAATTTAAATTTTCTAAAATAATTTAGTTACTATTATTAAAAGTGTAGGGTAGAACACCTTATTATATTATTACTACTAGAAAGAGGTCTGCCTTATAGTGAAATCTTATTTAATATTAAGACTTACTTAGCTTATTTTACTTACTTAGTAATTTTAACCTTAAATTTTAATACTCCTACTTAAGCGCTATAGGGCTACTAACTACTAACTAGCTAATATATATAGTAGTAAGCTCCTATTAAAATAGAGCTCCTACTAGATTCGCCCTCCCTATTTTAATTTCTAAATTAGTAGTTCTTCTAGCCTTAGAAGCTTTTAAAATGCCTTAAACTTTTTATATAGTAGGAACTTAGTTAGGTTATCAGCTATCTACTTTTTAATAGATATATAATAAAGATCTATTAACTTATTAATAACTTTCTCTTATATAAAATAGTAAATAATATTAATGTGCTTTATCTAGTTATAAAATTATAGATTTTTAACTAGGGTAATTACCCTCTAGTTATTATTATAGATTATAACTAGCTTAAAGAGCTTATTATACTTAATTTACTTTAAAAAGATATTAAATTAGATAATTTTCTTAATTATCTATATCTTATCTATATATTTAGCTTTATAGATAGAAAGGGTAACTATTACTTATTACTTAAATTATTAATTAATAGTAGTACTACCTATATAAAAGATATATTTAGTAGTTAATTATTAAGTTACTTAGTTATCTATCTAATTAGAATTAGTATAGTTTATAAGGTTATTTAAGGGCCCTTAGTAAATAAACTACTAATATATAATTAAGTAAAGGTATTAAAAGATTTACTTTATAACTCCTATATAGATTTTAGTAGGATTAGATAAAAAATAGAAGATAATAGATATAATATATATAATATTAGATTAGATATTTAATATAATATATATTAGTAATTTTATAGTAGATTAATACTTCTTCTAATATTTTATTAGGGCTTTATAGCTATCCTTTATAAATACTAGTTTTAATAAGGTTTCTATTAGAGTTAATATTAAATTATAATTCTATATACTATATTATTTAAGGAAGTACTTAATACAAGCCTCTTAGCCTAAATAAATAATATAGTTTTAGTAGTTTTAGTTAACTATTATATTTAGATAATAGCTATAGAGGCCTAAATTAATTATATAGAAATATTTATTAAAAGTATTCTTTACTTACTAAATCTTAATTTTAAAGAGGCTAATAATAAAAATATTATCTATATATAGAGTAACTAGGGTGCTAGTCTTATAATAAATAAAAATATTATAGTTAGTATTAATAAATTCTAGGCCTAGCTTATCTATAAAGTTAATAAAAGTTATATATTAGACCTAAGGTAACTATTTTAGGCTATATAAAGTTTTTAATAGCTTATAAATATCTTTTTTTATAGAAACCCTATAATAACTTAATATAAATCTCTTTTTCTACTATTTTATAAAGAAAAGTAGTTTTAATATTTATCTATTTTAAATTTTAATTATTAGTAGCTATAATAATAAATATAGTTTTATAGCTTATTAATTTAACTACTAGTATAAAGATCTTATTATAATTAATCCCTTTTTATTATTTAAAGCCTTTTATTATTTAATAAGTCTTATATTTAGTAATCTTATCTATTAAGCCTTATTTTAAAGTATATATCTATTTACCTTATAGAGCTTTCTAGTTAGGAGAATAGCTAGTAACTAGTATTAATATCTTATTCTCTACTAGAGATTAATACTTATTTTATATTATCTCCTACTATTTTTTTATATTAGAGTTATTTTTAATAGCTTCTTTATAAGTCTCTAATTTATAGACTTCTATATTAGTTATATTTATAAGATAGGTATAGTATAAGAGAGGATTTAATAAGAAATTTTACTATTCTAAATATAGATAGCTATTAAGTAGTAATAAAAATATTTCTAATCTAAGTATATTTATACTATTATTTAAATTATTTATATAATTAACTTCTATAGTTATAGTAGTTACTAGTAGTAGCTTAATAGCTACTAGTAGTAGTTAAGTTATTAGTAGTAGGGTATTATAGAGTAATAGCTTATTTATATTATTAAATTAGATTATAGCTATAAATTCTTTTTTTTATAATAAAATTTAAAGCCTTAATACCTTTTTTTTAAGTTATTTAACTTTATATACCTACTAAACCTTATTATTAATAAGTATTTAATAGATATAATTACTTTTATAGTCTATTAGATAGCCCTTTACTATATACTATTAATTCTTTATTTAATTTATTATAAGCTTTTTTTTAATTATCTAGCCTTTTATTCCTAACTATTATATATACTTAAGTTATAGTTTTAATTTAGTATAAGCTTTATAAAGTATCTTACCTAATAAGACTATAAAATAGTAGTTATAAAGGTAATTAACTATTAGAATAAGCTTTAGCTAAAGGTCTTTATTAAGTTTAGTATTTTATAAAGTAGTAGATACTATATCCTAAAGCTATTAACCTACTTACTTAGCAACCCTATTTATTTATAGATTAGAGAAAATTATTAACTCTTATATAGTACTTTAATTAATATAAAGATTATTAAATTAGTAGTTAGAAAATTTACTACTATAGTTAGTTTAGAAGTAGTGGATTTTAATATTATTATATTTATTTTAAGTAGTATAATATAAGTAGGTTATAGGTATTACTTTTTCTTTTAGGATTTCTATTTTTAAGTACTTATTATAGTTATTTAAGAAAATAATAAAGTATTTACTCTCTCTTAAGCTATAGTTAAAAGGACTTATTAAATTAAAATAGACTAGATTTAATAAGTATCTTTTAAAATAAATATAAGATTTATATTTATTAATCTTACCTTTAGCTATTATATATAGCTTATAGAGATTTTTTATCTTTAATACTTTAATAAAATTAATATCTCTTAATATCTTTATAAGGCGCTTAATATTTTAATAGCCTAGATAACTTATCTAAGTATATTATAAGTTAATAGCCTTACTTATAACCTTTTAGCTTAATTATTTAGTATTAATATTTAAATTTAATAACTTATTAAGCGGAGTTAGAATAGGGTTATTAATTAGATTTAATAATTTTAGTATTTTCTAATTAAATAAAAGTAAGGCTTTTAGCTCTTATAGGTTTAAATAATAAAGATTATTAGCTTATTATTAGGTAGTAATATCTTAGGAACTTATTACGGGCCAAACTATAAAGGGTTAATAGGATTAGAAATATATAGATTAAGTATAGACAAAGGCACTATATTAGGATTAAGTAGGATTAGTATTTAATTATAGTTAAACCTTCTAAGATTAAGTAGGATTAGGACTTAATTATAGAGGATTATACTAAGGCTTAATATAATCTAATAGAATATATAAGGGGTAGTCTTCCTACTATTAGGATTTCCTTCTTTATATTTAATTTATATAATAGAGAGGAGTCTATAGCTAATAAATACTTAACTTACTTAACTTAACTTATATCTATTTATACCCCCTAAGGAGTTAAACTTCTTTATTATATTTTAAATACTATACTTTACTCTATTTAGAATAAGTACTTCTAATTTTATTATAGGAGATTATTAGCGCTTCTTTATAAAGGCTATAAAAGTAGCCTAGTAAGATAACTTAAGTATTTAAATAATTTTTAAAGGAGGACTTAAGGTCCTTACCCCTACTAAGTTCTCTAATAAAAGAGGGACTCTCAATAGCTATATATAATAAGTAGAATTATATATAATATTCTACTCTTTATTATTTATTATATTAAAAGAATAGAACTTATTCTATCTTTCCTATTTAAAAGGGGATATAGTATTAGTATTCTTTCTCTAACTTAATAAATATATTAAACTTTAGGACCCTTAATATATATTAGATAATATTATTAAGTTCTTTAATAAATATAACTATATTAAGGAGATCCTTAAGGCTTTATTTAAAAATAATATTAAAAAATAAAAGATAAAAAGGAAGATAATCTATCTCTATTAGAAGGAGTCTATAACTAAATATATAGCTAAGTTCTAAGCCTTATTAGTAAAGATTTAATAGAATATTACTACTAAGATAGTAGTATATTATAATAAGTTAAATAAGAAAGTTAAGGATAAGCTAGTAAGGATATTATAATTTTAAAATATATCTATACTTATTTAAATAATCTATACTATTAATAATAGGCTATATAAAAGAAAGATAGAAAAAAAGACTTCTAATCTAGAAAGTAAGTCTAGTAGATAGAAGAATATTTTAGTAGTAAGCTAGAAACCCTCTTATAAGGCTAAAAAAGAAAAAAAGACTAGAGACTTATTATAGATAGAGTATTATAATTATTATAAGAAGGGATATTATAAAAATAAGTACCTATAATAAGAATAGATAACTATTATAAAAGAAAGAGATAACCCCTTTTAAAAAGCTATCTAGGTTATAAATATTTTAGAACTAGTTATAATAAACTCCTAAATAAAAAATACTTTTAAATAGATTAAAAAAAAGATAGAGTATAATAGTTTATCTTAAATTATATACTATAATAACTAGTACTAAACCTACTAAAGTAAAAAGGAAGGAAGTAGTTACTTCCTTAAAAAACTAAGAAAGTATTTAGAAGATAAGTTTTAGATAGTAGTTATAAATAAAAAGATATATAACTCCTTAAACTAGGAGTAGACTAAATAACTATCTTTAAATAAAGTTTTAAGTAGTAAAGTTTTACTCTTTAAGGAATTAAATAATAATTTAAAAGAGTTATAGGTATAATATTATATTATAGTCTAAGTTTAAAAGGAGATAGCTAATATCTAGGAGTAATAAGTATATTATATAAAAGAGTAGATAATAAATCTCCACTATAAGTTAGAAAAGGTAGAGAGTTAGGTAATTAAGATATTAGTAAAATAATCTATAAATATATTAATTAGATTACTAAGTATATATAAAATAACTCTACTACTAAATAATATATAGAAGCTAGTGCTAATAGAAAAATTTAAAAAAATCTTTAAGATAGTAGCTAAGGAGATTACTTATAATAAAATAAATAGACTAGTAATTATTAGGGTACTAGTTATTACTAAAGTCTAATAGATATTAAAAGGGGATAGTTATATAAACTTATTAAATATAGTCTATATATATACCCCTAGGGGATTTAGGTTCCTAAAGGATAGATTAATTTTATTATTAGATAGATACCTAGTACCTTAGTATATAAAAGATAAGGCTTAAATACTTATAAATAGTATTAAGGCCTTACCGCTATAGGAAAAACTAATTTTAGATACTAAGTTTTTAGATAGACCCGCTACTATCTTAAAGTTAGATAGAGGGGAGGATTTAAAAAATTAAAAAGTTTTTTAGTAAGTAGACTAATTAACGAGATCTATTTAAAGGCTAAATAAATTACTATAATTAGATTATAAGGGGATATCTAATTTAGGTTTTAGATAAAAATTATAGAATACTAAGTCTATATAATTATTAATAGTATATTAAATAAAGATCTAATTAGTTCTAATTTTATATTAAAGTATAGAATTCTAACTACATAATATATACTATATATATTAATAAATTTTAATTACTCTATAATTAGGAAGGTAGATTAAATAACTAAGCTTATTAATTTATAGATAGGGAGATAATATAAGAAATATAGCTTCTATTTAATATTAAGGGGAGGAGTAGATAATATTACTCTTAAAGCCTTCTAATTATAAAAAGTTAATCTATTAATAAGATAGAGTTCTAGTATATTAATATTTAAAAATAATACTTTAAACTAAGTTTCTTAAATATAGAAATATTTATATCCTAGTATTATTACTTAAATAATAGAGGAAATAAAAGATAACTTTTAAAAAGAAAATATAATAGTACTATAGAGTTAAGTTGCTACTATTAGTAGTACTACTTATATAAAATTACCTAATAAATATATAAAGTATAGAAACTTATTTTAAGAAAAGAGCCTTAATAAGACCCTTCTTAAGTACTAATTATAGGATTATAAGATTAAACTAATCCTAGGTAAAGAACTTATAAAGAAGCTAATATATCTATTATTAAGAGATAAGGTAGTTGTCCTTATAGAATATATTAAAGAAAATAAAGCTAAAGGTTTTATTTAAAAATCTTAATTACTAGTAGGATATTTTATCCTATTTATACTAAAAACAAATAGAGGATTAAGGTTATATATAGATTATAGAGTACTTAATAATATAACTATTAAAAATAGCTATTCTCTACCCTTAATTAGGGAGCTCTAGGATAAGCTTTAAGGGAAGAAGTAATTTACTAAGTTTAATATTTTAAGAGTATTTAACTAGATATAGATAAAAAAGGGAGATAAATAAAAAATAGTATTCTATATAAGGTAAGGCCTATATAAATATCTTATTATACTATTTAGTCTAACTAATACCCTTACTATATTTTAGGCATATATTAATAATATCCTAAAAGAGTATCTAAATAAGTTTATATTAGTTTATATAGATAATATTCTTATCTACTTTAATACTTTTAAAGAATATATTAAATATATATAAAAGGTACTAAAAAAACCTAAAAAAGCTAGCTTATAACTTAAGATAATAAAGTATAAGTTTTACTAAAAAAGAGTAAAATTCCTAGGCTTTATTATCTTAGATAAAGGGATTAAGATAGATCCTAATAAAGTTAAGAGTATAATTAAGTAGTTTATATTAACTAATAAAAGAGAGGTCTAGTTTTTCCTTAAATTTATAAATTTCTATTAAAGGTTTATTAAGGATTATAGTAAGATTATAGAACCTTTAATAAGCTTAATATATAATAAAGTATTATTTATATAGGGAAAGAAAGTAGAAGCTTCTTTCTAAACCTTAAAAAAATAGTTTACTTTAAGTTTTATACTTTATTAATTTAACCTAGAACTTCCTATTAAAGTTTATACTAATATCTTAAATAGTATATTAAGAGTAGTAATAAGTTAGCCTATATAGACTAATACTAGTATTATTAAAAGAGGGAAGGAATATTAGTACCCTATTATATTTTATAGTAAGAAATTATAAGATATTAAATCTAGATATCTAATATATAATAAGGAATTACTTATTATAGTAGATATATTTTATATATAGAAAGTTTATTTAAAAGGAACTAAATACTAGATTTAAGTCTTATTAGATTATAAAAACTTAATATACTTCCTATTAATAAAGGAGCTAAATAGATATCTAGCTTATTAGTATAAGAAGTTAGTAATATTTAATTTTAAAATTAAATATATTAAGGGTAGTAAGAATAATACTATAAATATACTTAATAGAAAAGCTAATTATATAGAAAATATCTAGTAGAGTTTTAAAGCTATATTAATATAAGATAAAGATAGATTATTATAACTAAATAGAATAAAACTCTATATTATAACAACTATAATAGTAGAAACTAAAGAACTTACCTAGTAAATATTAGTAGATCTATAAAAAGATAAAGTTATAATTAAAATTCTTAAAGATATTAATAACTATAATAGTTTTAGTAAAATAGATTTAGGACTTTTTTTATTTTTAGAAAGGATCTATATCTTAATATTTATATATATAAAAATCTTTAGAATCTACTATAAGGTAGAGTCCTTAGGAGGTTATTAAAGGATTAAAAAGATTTTTAAGAAGTTATTATAAAGCTTCTATTTCTTAAGAATAAGAAAATATATTAAGGATAGGATAACCTAATATAATATATATATTAAGATAAAGTATACTTAATATAAACTATATAAAGAAATAAAATTAGCTAGCTTTCTAAATTAAGTCTAGAAAAGTATTATATAGGATTTTATTATTAAACTCCTAAAATTAAAAGAATAACTAATAAAAGTAGAATATAATATAATATTAGTAATTAATAATTAATTAACTAAATTAGTATACTTCTTATTATATAAGGAAGCCTTAAATATAGAAGATCTAGCTTATATATTTTTTAGGATAGTAGTAGTTAACTATAGACTTCTAGTTAAGATTATCTTAAATTAAGATAAACTCTTTATCTCTAAGTTCTAGAGATTATTAATAGATATAATAAAGATTAAGATAAAAATAAGTATAATATTCTACTTATAGATAGATAGTTAGATAGAATAAATTAATTAAATACTTAAATAATATCTTTAATATTATATAAATTATTAGTAGAATAATTAGGTTTAGTATCTATCTAATATATAAATAGTATATAATAGATTTTTATTAGACCCTATTAGAATAATACTATATTAAGTTAATTATAGGTTTAAATCTTATATAATACTATTATTAAAAGGGTATATATTTAAGATATAGTAAGCTACTATAATAACCTAGAAAATAGGTTGCCTCTATTAAAAATTATAAAAAAACTTATAGTTTCTAAATAGATACTTAATAATATATTATAATTAAAAATACTTAGAAGGCCTAAATATTTCTAAAGAGAATAAGGTATATCTTCTTTATAGGAACTTTAAAACTAATAGGCTTAATAATAAGCTTAACTATATAAAGCTTAGTTCCTTTATAGTTAAGAAATATAGAGAGGATATAGATTATATATTAAACTTATTAAAACTAATAAAAAAATATAATATATTTTATATATTATTACTAGAAAAAGTAGACCCTTAGATATTATTATAAATAGTATCTCTTCTCCTAAATAAGAATAATAAGGAATATAATATTAAGAAGATCCTAGATTACTAAAAGATTAATAGAAAATAAAGATATCTAGTTAAATAGTTAGACTATAATAATTTAGAGAATATATAGAAGCTACCTTTAATACTTAACTACCTTAAGAAACTAGCTAGATTCTAAATTTAAAGTTTATAGCTAGGGAGTCCTAGTTTACCTTACTAAAATTAGAAGATTTACTATTTTTAGTAGATAGTAGGGATTTAGTACTAGCTTAAGAGAGTATTACTACTTTCTTCTCTTTCTTTTTCTAAGCTATAATATTCTTTAACTCTTATTTTACTATCTTATCCCTCTTAGATTTAATAGAGTTAATTTTAAATAAAACTTAAACTATTCTTATTAAGAGTTTATTTCTCTTATATTTAAGAAGGTTTTTATATTCTAGTAAATATTTCTATTTAGAAATATTTAAGGGAATAAAACTATATTCAGCCCTTATTTATATATATTTATAATAATAATCTAAGTCCTCTATAATTTAGTAGGGGAGTAACTTATCTTAATAGTATTTATACTATTATTTTAATAGCTTAGCTATATTAAGGTATAAGATTAGCTTTATATAATAGTCTTTAGAAGAGAGTTTCTAAAGGTATAATATAAGAAGAAGTTTAGGTTATTAAGTTATATTAGGGTAATTATACCTTAAAGAGGGGATAGTATTATAGGCTAAACTATAAAGGGTTAATAAAACTAGAAATATATAGATTAAGTATAAATAAAGACACTATATTAAAATTAAGTAGGATTAGTACTTAATTATAGTTAAACCTTCTAAGATTAAGTAGGATTAGGACTTAATTATAGAGGATTATACTAAGGCTTAGTATAGTCTAATAGAATATATAAAGGGTAGTCTTTCTACTATTAGGATTTTCTTCTTTATATTTAATTTATATAATAGAGAGGAGTCTATAGCTAATAAATACTTAACTTACTTAACCTAACTTATATCTATTTATACCCCCTAAGGAGTTAAACCCCCTTATTACAGAACTAAATTTAATACTATAGAGTAAACTTTTAGTAATAAAGCTTATAGAGTAACTTATTTAATTAAGCTAACCTATTAAGATTAGATTTAGTAGTATATTAGGTATATAGATTATATTAGTAAAAATTAATTTCCTTTTATAACTATTAATAACTATTATTAGTTATATTTTATTAATACTAATAGGTACTCTATAGCCTATAATATCTTTAATAGCTAGTATATTATCTTTTAAGAGTTTAGTATATTTAATAAAAAACTTCTTAATTATAATAATATATTATAAGTAAGTAGAATCTAGTATTTAATAATAAGTTATATAATTAAATTTAATATTAAAGATAGTCTAGGCTTTATCTAAGCTTAAATTACTTTTAAATTATTTATTTTTATACTTATTTTTATTCTTCTTTCCTTTAAACTTATTATCCCCCTTATATTTATTTTTATTATATTTATTTTTATTACTATTTCTATTCTTTTTCCTAATAAGATTATTATAATTAATTATAATATAATAAGGCTTTTTATAGTAAGTATATTAATAGATAAGCTTTTAAATAATATAAATATTTAGTCTAGGTATTATATTTAATTAAGTTAATAAAATAATAAGGTCTACTAATACTATATATACTTTAAAGTATTATTAAGTTATAAAGATAATACTATTTTTATCTCTTATAATAATTAGGTTATAGATAGTTTAGATAAACTAAGTTATAATATATTTTAAAATATAAATTAACTTATCCTCTTAAATAACTTTATAAGTTTAAATATAATTAATAAAATAATCTTAATATTTCTTATCTAGGCTAATATAAAAATAATAGATTAAATAATTTATTTTAAAATAAAACTTTAAATAGATATTTATAATTTTATTATAAATATTTTTAAATTAGTCTATATAGTTAATTATATCTTTATAAAATACTAGGGTAAGGGTATTTAAATATTAATAAAAGTTATTTAGTATTTTAGATCTTATAGACTTATAATCCTTATTAATCCTATTCTAAAGCTTATATATATTAGTTTTATTTTTAAAATTATTAATATAATTAATTTTAAGCTATAAGATAATAGTATTATAGATAACTTAATAGCCCTTTTTCTATTTTTTTATCTCTAATACTAGAATTTTTATTATTATAGTTATTACTACTTTAGTTATTTTAATAAGAATATTATAAAAGATAAAAACTTTAAAAAGTAAAATATTCTATTTTATAAAGAAGAGCAAAGTTATAGTACTATATAAATAGTTAAGAATATTAACTTTATTTATTATAAGAAGGTTAGTTTAAGCTTAAAAATATAAAAAAGTATTAGAGATTATATTTAATACTTCTAACTTATACCTAATTAATAAGTTAAAAGAGGATAGGTATTATAATATTTATATAAGCTATAAATTTAGCTTATTAATTAATAATATAGATAATAAAGTTTATTAGGAAATTAGAATTATTATAAAATAATTAGTATAGATTATAATAGAAGACTTTTTTATAAAATTAATAAAATATTTAATCTTTTTTACTACCTATATAAATCTAGTAACTTTTAATTTAATAGGCTAGTAATTTCTTTTAATAATATTAATACTTCTATTAAGAAATATAATAGGTTATATAGCTATATATCTTAAATTATTATTATTAATCTTATAATAGATTATAGCTATAAAGCCCTAAATCTTAAAAATATCTAAATTAATATAAAGCTATTAATTTTTATTATAATATACTAGAAATATTAATATCTTAAATATATCTTAAAGATTATAGAAGACTTCTAAC
Organism: Cladonia squamosa; assembly: GCA_947623385.2. Lineage (NCBI taxonomy): Eukaryota > Fungi > Ascomycota > Lecanoromycetes > Lecanorales > Cladoniaceae > Cladonia > Cladonia squamosa. Next base: position 569,907 of record OX392378.1, on the reverse strand, counting down.
TTCTCTTTTAAAAACTAATAATATAAATAACTAAATAATTATTTATAGACTAGACTTAATAGCTATTTTATTATAAACTTTACTACTAAAATAGTAGAGCTAGTAAAGTTAATAAAGCTAAAATAGCTAGTTAAAATAGAGTCTAATATATTTTAAATAAAATATATCTTTCTATTTTATAATAACTATACTTTTTAAATATATTATAGTATAAAAGAATAAAGCTATTTAATAAGATTTAAAAAGATTTCTAATTTCTATAGGCTATAAGGAATTTTAAAATAGTAATAGTATAAATCTTATCTTTTAAAGTAGTTATTTTTAAATTATTAATATATTACCTTAGTAGTATAATAGAAGGGTAACTAAAATAGGATTTTATAAGCATTAAGAAAATATCTTTAAACTAAAATAAAATAAATAATTAGTAAAAATATTATAAATACTTTATTAAAATATAATTAAAGATAATAATATTATCTATAAAGACTCTAGTAAATATATAAAGTAGATAAAATATAGTATTAGTTTATTTTTATATATATAAGGGTAATCTTTTATATCTTATTAATATAATATTAGATTCTTTTTACTCTTTATAGCTTATAATAATAAGCTTATACTAGTCTTTAATTTATATATAAAATTAATAAAAATAGCCTATAATATTAATAGTAGAGATAAATTAATATTTAGCTATAAAAGTAATTATATCTAATTATAATAATAAGAGATAGCTATTATCCTCTATAATTATATTTATATTTTAAATATTAATAATAATATAGCCTTTCTTCTCTTATAATATATTTTATTAAATAATAAAATAAAACTAGCTAAAAAAGATAGAGTTTATCTTATATATATAATTTATTAAAGATATTATTTACTATTTATTAGTCTTTCTAACTAAGGGGGTAAACTTTTAAGATCTTTAATTAAGCCTCTATCTTAAGCCTAATAAGTATCTATTATTTTTTAGAGATATTAACTATTTTACCTAAATCTATAAATATATTCTTAAAGTTTAATATAAGGTTTATAAGAGTAGTAATATTATTAGAAAGTAGATACTCTTTTAAAAAATCTATTTATATAGTAGAAGAAGAAATTAAAATTATAGATAGTAAATTTTATCTAGAAACTTACTAGCTATATATAGCTAAGAACTCTATTTTTAATAAAACTATATAATAACTATATTTATTATACTCTATTATAGTACCTAGCCTTATATACTTTAATAATTTAATTAAATAAAATATAATATTTTTAACCTTAATAAATAATATAGAGGCGTTTATAATATATATATAAACTCTATCTTTATACTTTAATTAATAAGAAGACTATAGTTTAAAGAGATAATCTCTATTATCTAAAATTATTTTATAGTATATAATTAGGATGTTTATAATAGTATTTAAGATAATAATATATATATAATAAATTTTAATAATTTATTAAAGCTAGAAGTATAGCTTAATAATATAATAAATTAAAATTTTAAAATTATTATATTTTATAATAACTATACTTTACTTATCTAGATTTAGTAGAATATTATATATATTAAGTATATTAGTACCTATAAGTATATTAGCCTTAAGATTTTTTATTAGATAAACCTCTATTATAATCTTTATTATAGTAGGACTATAGTTATTAATACTATTAATAAATATATTAAAATTAAGAAACTCTAATATTATAAAGACCTTATTTTTAAAGTTATATACTAGGATATAAGATATTATATACTTAATTTTTATTTTAAAATCTAATATATATTATTAGAGGAAATTTCAATCTTTAAAAATAATTAAATAATTAGAATTAAAATAAATACTTAGCTTAAAACTATCTAGGCGGAAATTAATATTAAAGATAATATATTTAAAGCTTTAAAAAGAGTAGCTTAATAAATAATTATATAAAGATAAGGCTATAGATTTTATAATATAAGATATAATAAAGCTAGTAGATTTTAGATAAACTATAATAGGCTTTAATAAAATTAAAATACTAGACTTAATACTAGATTTTAAAAAAATTAAAGTAGGCTTTAAGGAAGTTAAGATAATAGGATTAGATTAATTAATATTAATAAAGCTAATAAGACTAGTAATCTTTTAATAATTATTTTAAAGATAAAAAATAGTATATTTTAAGATATAAAAGAATTATAGTATTATTTATAATTATATTATATTTTATTAGGAGTAGTAATAAAATTAATATTAATATTTTCTTTCTTTAATACTTTTAAATTATATACTTACTATTCCCCTTTTTATATAGTATCTTTAAAATTTTCCTTTTTATAATAGTATACTTAATTATTATAGCTAATTTTCCTATTTATTTTCTTTAATTATAGTAGTATAGTATGCTCTTTAAGGCTAATAAGGAGAAAAACTATTATAATAGCTATTATTATTATTATTACTATAAGATAGTATATTATTATTATATTATTAAAAACCTAATCTATTTTATTAGAAGATAGGATTTACTATAATCTAATAAAAAACTAGTAGAGTAGAGAATTAAGATTACTATTATTATAGTAAATAAAACTAATAATCTTAATAGCTTTAACAGCTTTAATAGCCTTATCCTAAATTTCTATAAAACTAACTTTAATAATATTATTATTAAAACTAAGGATTATAAATATTATTCTAATAGTAGGAGGGTATAAAAGGCTATTATTATAATTTATAGTTTTAATTATTAGAATTAAAAAACCTAGATAAGCTACTACTTCTTAAATTATTATATTAACTAAAATTATTATTATATTAGGTCTATAAGGTGCCTTATAGAAAACTTTAATTTATAGAAATTATATTACTAGGTTATATCCTAGTAGTTTTTTACTACTATTAATACTTTCTTTAATCTATAGTAGTAAAGAATTAATTTAGTATAGTATTAATATTAAATTAGAATTTAATATTAAGCCTATTTTAGATAATATTAAGCTAGTTATATACTATATCTAATTTTATTATCTTAGTTACGCGTATAATAAATATAGTATATTTATATAGTTTATAGTATTAAAGAGTATTACTTATTATATATCTTTCTTTTAATAATTATATTATACTAATATTTTTTAAAGACTTAAAATATTTTATTAAAAATAATATCTATTCTTTAAGATCTTAGCTATATATAAGGAGATATTTTTTAGTATTAATAAGTTATAAGATATACTATTCTAGTACTTCCCTATATAGATATAGTTATAGATTTAATTAAATTAATTTAATACCTTTAATATATTTAATATCCTTAATATAATTAATAAAAATAATAATATTCTAAAAGAAAGTTTTTTTTAATATATTTTATTCTAGGTTTAGTATTACTAGATTTATTATTATAAAAGGGATTAAAAAAACTAATATCTTTAAGATTAAATTAAGGGATATAAGAGCTAGTAGACTTTTTAAGGAGTTTTAAATTCTTAAAAAGCCCTAAAAACTTTAGAGATTTAAGAAGGCCTTAAGTAAATTAATTTTCCTATATATAATAAGTAATAGTATTAGCTATAATTATATTAAAATTAATACCAGGTATACTTTTGAAAGTTATATTTTAAAATAAAATAGTTTTAAAAATCTCCTTAATAGCTATAGAATTTTATGAAATATTTTATTAAGATAGATATAAATTATTATTTAAAGGATATAAACTACTAATTAATAGTATAATAAAAGTAGGGTGTTATTTAATATAATACTTAAAGATTTTAATATTTATATATAATAATAGCTTATTAATAGCCTAATTTACTAGCTAGGCTATTTATAGAAATATTCTTTTATTTATAAAGATCTTATAGAATACTAAACTAGTATAAGTAGTCCTTATAGAAGACTCTTATAAAGATACTTCTTTTAATAGAAAGTAGATAGTAATAATATCTTAAATAATATTATATAGACCTTTAGAAATAATGTTATAATAAGAATAATTAATATTTAGAAATAATTAGAGCTAGTAGACCTCTATAATAGTATTTAGAGATAAATCTTATAATAATAAAAATAAAGATAAAAAAGCTAGCTTAGAAATATTTTCTATTAGAATAAAATAAATAATAATAGTAATAGTATAATAAATTTATATTATAATATATTATAGTAAGAATTAATAGTTTACTATAATATAGATTAGATTAAAAGAGTAAATTATAGAAATAAAAGATTTTCTTTATAAAAATAGGAATTTTAGAGTAAAAAGATAGGAGATAACTTTTTTTTATAGTTTAGTTATACTAAGTATTATTTCTTTTAGTTAAAAAATATAATAAGATAAACTAAAGCTTTAAAGGCTTAATAAATTAAACTAGCTAGTTAATCTAATAAATATAATATAATAGTAGATATAGTATTTTAGTATTACTAGACTTTATAAATATTATAGTTTTACTAGAATTCTATAAGTTACTATACTATAATAATATAGGGGTAGAGTAGATAAAAATATAAGATAACTAAAATATACTTTAAATAATAGGACTGATATATCTAATAGATAATTAATAGATAATTATAAAATATTATAAAAGCTTTTAACAACTATTAAGGTAGTAGGTTAGTATAGAAGTAGATTATTAACTAGTAGAGGGTAAAAGATAGAATTAAAATCTTTAATATTAAAAACTTTAATAAGTTAGATTAGTACTATAAGGATAGTTATTAATATAAATAAAATAATTAGATAATATCTATATTATATTAGTTAGCTAAACAGCTATTACTAGTATTATTATAGTAATTTATAATATAGTTAAATAATATTTTATTCTTCTATTATAAAAGTTTTATTTATACTTCTATTATATTATAGTAGATATAATAAGTACTTCTTTTCTATAGAAGTCTTCTGCGGCTATATCGCAATATATCTTATAAGTCTATTAAATTATCTTTTAAGATATTATTTAACTTTAAGCTTAGAGTATTTATTTTATTATTTTAAAGAATTTAAAGTTATCTCCTAGATTAGAATTATCTAATTAGGACTTAATAAATAATATTAGTTCTAATTTAGAGTAAAAAATAGAGTTAAATAAATAATTAATATCTATAGATATATTAGTAGCTTAAATATATTTTAAGATATTAAATTTTAACTCTCCTCTTATATAAAGTACTAATTAATTTATAGATAATAAAGTAAATAAAGTAAGTTATTTAAATAGCTATTTAAGTAGCTAATTAATATAATTAAATTATAAAATATTACCTGATAATATTAGTATTTAGTAGAAGTAGTTATCCTTAAGATAATAAAGTAATCTTTTTTAGAATAGGATTTAAATTTAAGCTAATTTTAACTTAAAAGGTTATATTTCTAGTATATACTATAGTTATTGAAATTTAGAGCTAAGACCGCTAAGTGAGCGAAGCGAGCTAAGTGAGTCTTAGTACTGAATAAGATCTCGCTATAGAGTAGACCTCCTTCTAATAGTAATAATATAATAAGGTATTTTACCCTACACTTTTAATAAATTATAAGCCTAGAATTATAGAGTATATATCTAGCTATATAGATATATATCTAGACATAGCCCGCTTGGCTTAAAAAAACCTTATAAAAATATAGATATAGAAGTCTAATAAAGATATAAGTAAGCCTTAGTAACTAATAGCTCTATAGTACTTAGAATAACCCTATAGTAGATAAAGTAATAAAGTTATTATTAAATAGGGTATAACGCTATTTCTAAGTATCTTCCTATTACCTAAAATATAGGGAGTAGCCTACTATAAAATAGAAGACTAGGGAGCTAGCTTAAATAAAAAACTCTAATACTAAGCTATACTAAGCTAATATATTATAATATTAATTCTATCTATAAAATACTAGACAATGCTCGCCTCTAAATAAAGATAAAATATAGATATTAGATTAATATTAATATATAAATAGTAAATATAATTATCTATATTAGAGTAATATACCCTATAGCTAGATATCTAGCTAAGAACTACCCTTTAAATATTAAAATTAGAAAGACTAAAAATCCTAGCCCTTATCTAAATTTAGAAAAAGAAATATTAGTAGTAGATATAACTAGCCCTCTAATTAAATAATAGTAGTAAAGGTATAAAATACTTACTTACTTTAAAAATAATATTAATCTATTAGAAAATCTCTTATTTAGTTTATTACCTTAAATTTAAAATATTTAAGTCTTAATATTTATACCTATATTACTTATATTATCTATATTATTTATATTATAGTACCTATCCTCTTTTAACTTATTAATTAAGTATAAATTAAGAGTATTAAATATAATCCTTTATACCCTCTTATATCTTTAAGCTTAAACTAATCTCTTTATAATAGATAAAGCTAATATCCTTAATTATTTATATAATACTATAACTTTACTCTCCTTTATAGAATAGAATATTTTATTTCTTAAAATTTTTATTTTTTATAATACCCTTATTAAAATAATTAATAATTTTAAAAGATATTTAATAAAAGTCTATATTAATAATAAGTAATAAAAAAAAGCTTTTAATATTTTAAAGAAAAATAATAAAGACCTCCTTAAGGACTTCTACTTTTATAAGAAAGAAGACTTAATCTATCTTATAAATAATAAAGATTATAAAGGTCTTTATATTCTTAAAGTAATATAATATAAGATATTTAAAATAGCTTATAATAATAATTTCTATAATAATTATTATAAAATATATAATTATATTACCCCTTTAATTTTTATTAAAAATTTATTAAAGTATTTATAAATCTATATTATATATTATTCTAGTTATTAATTAAATTAAATAAAATATTATTTAGTATATAAAGAGCTATATCTAATTATTATCTTTATTATTTTATTTTATACTATAGTAATTATCTTTATTATTATCTTTTTAAAATATAATAACTTTAATACTTTATTAATAATAATATATAAATCTATTAAATAAAATCTATTAATTCTAAGTATAAAGAACTAGAATATTATTTCTTAAGCTAATATCTTTATTACTAACTTAATAAGTTATAACTAGAATATATTTTTTAATAACTATTAATAATTATAATCTAAAATTTATAAGTTTCTAGTAAAGAGAAATCTTTTTTAAAATAAATATTAATATATTTACTTCTATTATATAGTACTTTTAAATAGATAGCTAGTTAGAGTATATTAATTAAACTATAAAAATTACTTTAAGATTTTATTTATTTATTAAAGAATAAGACTAGATGTTTATACTATTATATTTTTAAAAACTATTTAATAATATTATTTACTTAACTAGCTTTATTTTAAATAACTTAACTTATAGCTTTTATATATATAAAGGCTTTAATATTCTAGTAAAAATAAATTCTAATATTTAAAATCTTAAATATTTTTATTCTATTAAAAACTTTTATAAATATTACTATAAAATTATAGTATAACTAAATATATAAGGCTTTATATTTAAGTAAAGGTTTATTAATCTATCTATACTTATATTATAGATATAAGATTTTTAATATATATTATAAGTATTCTAACTAATATATTAGACCCTTTAAAGTATTAAAAAAAATTAATAAATTAATATACTATCTTAAGTTATTATTAAATATATATATATACTCTATTATTTTTATTACTTAAATTAAGTTTACTATTAATTTTTTTAAGAATCTATATTATTACCTTCCTCCTTTATTAGAATTAGTTAAGGAAGATAATTCTAATCTTATTAATCTACTTTATAAGATTAAATAATTCTTAGATAAAAAACTAGATAAGAATAAATATTTTATTAAATAAAAAAGATATAGTAATAAGTTTAATATCTAATACCCTCTATATACTCTTAATAATATTAAAGAGTTTATAAATAAATTTAGATTTTACTATCCTACCTATTAATAAGTAGCTATTTTAGTATAAATATTAGATATCTCTACTAGCTCTACTAGTATTACTATCTCTTTAATAGTATCCTCTACTAGCTTTTTAAGAGTAATATTATCTCTTACTATTATTATAGCTTTATCTACTATCCTTTTTATAACTTTGTTTATAGTAGATAGAACTATATTACTCCTTTAATAATATAGCTACTTATAAAAGACTTAGTAAATTTAAAAGTCTACTAAAGCCTTTAATAAGTAGCTTAAAATAGTTAGTAGATTTTAATTTACTAATACTACTAAGCTAAGTATTAAATAAAGTATATCTTAAATTCTATATAATATATTTTCTATTAACTTAATATATACCTTCTTTTAATCTATATAATATAATTATTTATATTAAAATAAATATATTTTAATATTAGCTAATATCTATATCCTTATCTAAAGATAAATATATAGATTTTAGTAACTTAAAATATTATAAGTTTATTTATATAAAATACTTTAAATAACTTAAATAATTTAATAAGATATTTTATTACTTAGAATATTTTATTTAAAAAAAAGAAAATAATAAAGATAAAAAAAATAACTCTAATTTTAAATTATATAATAAACTATCTTATAAAATTATTAAAAGTAATAATATATTATACTTATCTTAATTTATTAATCTATCCTTAATATAGATATTTTAGGTAGTATACTATTTATTTATTATCTAAACTAAATATTATTAATATTAGCTAGTTATTTTTTCTAGTAAAAATTTATTAAAAAAAAACTAAATTAATAAAAGCTTAGTATTTAAAATATAATTAAATATTAAGAAATAATAGATCTATCTAATTATCTTTAATAAATACTAATTATATAGTAAAGAGGGTATAAGTAGCTTTAATATTAATTAAAATAAATATTTTTAGATAATAAAATAAAATATATTATATAATATTCTTAAAGAAGTAAAATATATTATATAAAAGATACTAATATTATTTAATAAGTATTTCTTAAATAGCTTTTAAATAATTATACTTAATAATAAAATTATTATAATTAATAAAGTAATAGATAATAGTAGTAATAGTAGTAAGAAAAAAGCTCTTATAAAATATTAGAAGACTAATAAAGAAGAAGAAGCTTCTATAGTAAAATATTAATATAAAAGAAAAACTAAGATATCTACTATATTAAAAATAACCTCTATTTTAAAATCTTCTATATTAAAGACTACTTTAATATTTTTTATATTAAAAATAACTCCTACTCTAATATCTTTTATATTAAAGATAACTCCTACTCTAACGCCTTCTATACTAAAGTTTAGAAAAGATAGAAAGAAGTCTAGTATATTAATAAATCTTAAATTATTCTTATTATTAGAAATTAAAACTAAACTATTATTATCTATAAAGATTATTAATTCTATAATTAAAAATTAAAGATTATATATCTTTAATTTTAAAAAGTAGAATAATAATTTATAGGCTATTATTATAGTATTTAGAGTAGAGAAAACCTAGTATAAAAAATAACTAAGTTAAGTATAAAAAAAGGTTATAATTCTTATTAAAATTATAAATAGTATATAGATACTACTAGGTTAATATAATAAATATATAATAAAATAAAATAGCCTTACTTAAATATAGAATAAAGAAATAAAGAAGGAGATATTAAATAACTTAATAAATAATCTATTAGATAATAAGAAGATTAATAATTCCTTATAGAAGAAAATAAATAAGATAATTAATAAAATCTTTACTTTCTTTCTTATACTTAACTAAATTACTTTAGATATAGAGATATTTATAAAATAGTATAATACTTTACTAAAGTAATTTAAAAAGCTATTTAAAAAGCTTAATTAGAAGATAGATAGTAAAGAAAATTTTAATCTTTATAAACTTATATAAGAAAGAATCTAAGTCTTTAAATAAGAAAAGTTTTATATTTAGACGAAATTATATACTTAGCTAATATATTATTAGTAATAGTATATTTATATAATAAAAGTACTATCTTATTTCTTTTTAAGGGGGTATTATTATAGTATAGTTATAAAAGACTTTTATAGAAAAGAAGTATTTATTATATCTACTATAGTATAATAGAATTATAAGTAGGACTTTTATAGTAAAAGAAATAAAATATTATTTAATTATATTATAAATTACTATAATATAAAATTATTAAAAGAGAGAGATAATTATTATATAATAGTATTAATACTAAGTATTAACTAACTTATATACTTTTTATAAGTAAATATATTATTATTATTATATAAGGATATTTATATATTTACTAATCTAATATAATACTTCTTAAGAATAGAATTCTCTTTTTTCTTTTCTTAAGAATTGATTATATTCTATAATTTATAATATATACTTAATCTTATATTAATATAAATATCTATAATAATAGTATAGAAAGTAGTAATTAATTATTAAAATATATACTTAAAATAAAAAATAAATTATTAAGAATAAAAAATATAATAATATTAAAAATAAGATAATAAAATAATAATAAAAACTAAAGAAAGATATATATCTTTAATTCTATTTAATTTAAAATTCTATAAATAATTACTAGTTAAGTTCTAAAGAAATAGTTGAAATATATAATTTTTGGTGTATATGATAGCTATTATGGAACTACCGCGGCGCTACTCTAGATTTATTACAGTTACGATAAGGACTTGACATCCCGCGAACCCGAGTCCGTGGCCGTGGTAGAAAGAACGAAAAATAGAAGAATCCCTGCACAGCGATATCACTGCACGATCACGAAATAACCAGTCTAATTCACCCCAATACACGCGCACATAACCGGCTTCTCGGAAGAGGCCTACCTGCACATCTCCCTCTTAACCATCCCCCTTACCCCGCACCCACAAACTTTACCTTATGCATAATTCAGCCAGCCAGCCAGCCTATGTGCATACTTACATACCCATCTGCATCGAACCGCCCTCCAATCCCTGACGACATCACCCAAGCCGAAAGCCACGGCCTGATAGACAAAGTTGGGGGGGGGGGGGAAATGTGGTACAGCTGACAGGTTTAAAGTAACATGGTGTGGAAGCGCCGTTTCTAGGAAGTGTATGCTTGCATCGTGTGCCGCTCTGGTATGGGGTTTATGATTGATTGATAAGGTAGGTATGATAGGAAAGGATACATGCGTGTACTATAAAAGCCTGGAGCTAAGTGTCCATGGAAAGTAGCCGGAAATTATAGTCGCAGAAAAGTTTGTGATTGATGCTAGCTGGTTAGGATATCTAAAGCAGGTTTAGCAAAGAATTAGATGGAATAGATGTCGTCCATTTCGTATTGGTTGCATTGTCCACGGCGCCACGACTGGTGTAAAGCTGGCGAGCTTTTGGTTACACCTACCATCGCGGTCAGTTGTCGACGACTGGGGCAGAACTTCGAGCTCACCTATGGACTAAGCTTATCTACGGAGTAAGCAGCAGTAGGCTGAGCCAGGCTACACTGTTAAGTCAATAACAGGAGCAGCTGTTGCTGAGTACTGTGCAGCCAGATTAGGCTCTCCGAGGATTTAGAACATCTTCTCTCTTGCTTCTGCCTTCGTATTGATCACGTTCGACATGTTCTCACGGAAATTACTTTAAAGTATAGAGAGACAGCCAGAATACTCTGTACCTCCTCATCCGGCACCGGGCTTTATGTTTCTCCGAGCCAACTTGGTAATTAACTGACGTCAGATTTTCTCTCGGAAAGGCCCGAGCCGGAGGTGGGAAATTACTAGTTTGAGATCAATAAATATTGGACTCCAAGCAAGCACCCTCAAAAGATCCAGACAGTGAAAGCTTTAAGCACAAAATTGTTGCCCTCGAAGGCCGTTGAGAATGTGATTAGGTGCCAATCTCGGACCAAAAAGTTCGGGGAGTAGTCTTGGCTTGAGGTTACACACACCTTCCATGATATCGATTATGTCATTCTCAATACCAGCTTCCTCTATCACCTGCAACGCACTTGAGGGATCAAATATGATACATGTGTAGACTCTGAGAAATCAGGAATATTCCTCTGGGCTTAGAAGCCGCGACTACTATCTTACGGCGGTGCACCGTCAGTACTCGCGTTCAATCTATGGTAGGCAGCCAAAATGGCCAATTTCACAAATTCAACCGACGGTGGCCTTTTAGGTCTTATCAACGCCGGAGCTGGTGCAGGCCAGAACAGGGAGGGTATTGCGATCAAGGCCTTCGTCCTCAACATCGCAGTCGGTCTTGGCCTTTTCGTATTCGAAATGTCGGGATTCTTCATACTCAAGAACTCTGCTATTGGGCGGAGAATATAGTGAGTATAAAGTCGCAGATTCCAATGGCTCGCATGATGCTTTCGAGACAATTCACTCATCGGCTCTAGCTACCATGAATGTCTATAGTACCTAGCTAACGATGAACTCATAGTCAGCCGAAGACATACCTCGTACAAGAGAGATTGCGGGTAGAAGCGATACCTGCAAATGCCCTCAGATGGATCCAAAGGATCTTCACTATCAAGGATGAAGAGCTAAAAATCAAGTGCGGTTTGGACGGATATTTCTTTATTCGACTAATTCGTGCGATGATCGTTATATTTGTGCCATTGACGGTAATTATTGTGACGATACTACTACCCATCAATTACAATGGAGGGAAAGACAACAACATATTCGTTGTAGGTGGAAAACCCCAGACATTCAACGTTACTGGTCTTGATACCCTATCGTGGCAAAACGTTGCTCCGACTCAGACCCACCGATATTGGGCACATCTGGTCTGTGCAATTCTGGCCATCTGTTGGACAATTTACAGAATGTACCGTGAGAAGCTCAACTTCATCGATGTCCGGCAGCGTTTTCTTACATCTCCGGAACATCGACTCAAAGCATCCGCCAGGACAGTCCTTGTCACGAATATACCAAGCGAATATCGAAGCAAAGAAGCATTGGAAGCACTCTACGATGTTTTTGTGGACAATGACGACCGTAGCAGATTGAATGTATGGGTAAACAGAGACTACGGATCACTGAGAGCCTTGGTAGCTCGCTGCCGAAGTCTTCGTCACGCTCTAGAAAAAGAAGAGTTGAAGACCATTCGGTTAGTTAACAAGGAATTTCAAAAGAATGGACAAATTACGCCTCCGAGAGAAGCCGAAGAGAAAGGTCCCTCGGGGTTGCGCGCGTCCAATCAAGAAGGAGACGGAGAAGGAGACACGGAGCAAAACGAGCAATGTATCTCCACCGCCTACAACGCAGATTGTCACGATGAAGCACAGCTGTGGCGCAGGTATTTAGTACATTCAAATGCTTCTCACATTTCCCTCACTCAGGGCAAGGGTGGCAGCTGGAAACCCGCCTCATCGTTCAAATACTGGGCCTCTGGCGAAATGAAGAAAGTTCCAAAAGTTGCCTGGCTGCGTGCAGAAATCGCCCGTTTGACTATTCGAATCGAAGAATGCTTGTTGAATCTGGATGACGAAGAGCGATACAAGAAACTGAATTCTGCATTCATACAGTTTGACAGACAAATGTCTGCCCACATGGCTTGCAGTCTAGTCAGCCACAACAAGGCCGGTCGAATGTCTCCCCGTTATCTTGAAGTTTCTCCGCACGAAATCATTTGGCCCAACATGGGCGTTACCACTCTCGGACGTTTCATTAGGACCTGCATTGCCCTCATCCTGTTCGTCGGAATGCTGTTTCTCTGGGGTATACCGACTGCTTTTCTTGGGTTCCTATCTCAACTTGGTAGCCTTAGGGCCTCTACGTCCTGGCTTCACTGGCTCCAGCCATGGCCTTCTTGGATTATAAGTGTGATTTCAGGCAAGTGATTTATCGATCTGACTGCTCCGTTAAGCTTACTTGCAACAGGTCCCGTCACGTCTATCCTGCTTGCTTTGTTGATTCAACTCATCGTACCGGCATTGTTACGAAAACTTGCAGTTCTCGTAGGCACACCTACGCGTAGTAAGCGCGAGGTAGTGACGCAGGATTTATATTTCACCTTCCTCTTCATCGAACTCGTACTAGTCACGTCGATCTCCTCCGGCATTGTCGCTGTTATTCCCACGATAATTTCTAATCCCGTTAATATTCCTAACATTCTAGCCACCAATCTTCCCAAGGCAGCCAATTACTTCTTCAATTACCTTATCATTCAATCTTTAGGCTTCAGCGGGAGCGTTTTGTTTCAGTACTTGCGCATTTTGTACATCACTACGATCTGGCCGTGGTTCACGCAGACTCCTCGCGAAGAAGCCTGGCTCCAAACGACCATCCCGCATCAGATGTGGGGCAACGTTTATTCGCTGACGACTAATTTTGCAGCCATTGGTAAGCCACCGCCATCTCATCTTTTGCGGTGGGTTCTTGATTGGGTGCGATGAGGCATTGTTGTTGCGGGTATCTTTGTGATACCTACCAGACTATCATTGATTCTGGACACCACCATTGGGAGGAAGAGGGCTAATAAACTTTTCAGGCTTGATCTACTGCATTATATCACCATTAATGCTAGTCTTCGTATCTATCACGTTCACTCTTTTCTGGGTAGCTTACAGACACAACTACTACTACGTTCAAAGGAACAAGGTCGATACTCATGGCTTGCTCTTCAACAATGCGATGTCGCAGCTCTTCGCTGGCATCTACGTATTAGAGATCGCTCTCATCGGGTTATTCTTCTTGGTGAGAGACTCTCGAGACAAGGCCGTGTGTTCTCCACAAGCCATTATCATGATCGTCGTACTCGTCTTGACCGCTGTATTCCACTTTGTCATGGAGCAGCACTTGCGGCCGCTTTATGAATTCTTACCCGTCACTCTAGAGGATTCAGCTGTTGACGCGGAAATCCGGCAATCTCTCATTCATAAAGCCAAGGCGTTCTCGCAAGAGGCGGATGGAGACTTGGAAAGCGATGGCATTGAATTATCGGCAATGAACCCTGATGGAAAGCCAGAAGCTAGTATACAGGGGAAAAGCATGTCTGCAACAGCAGCGAACGCGAGAAGCACCTTCTCAAGACTGAAACAGGAGATCGCAGCAAAGGTCCCGGAGATTCAAGCGCACATTCCCAAACCGATAGACAAATCGAGGAGACAAGAAGTCGCCAACCAGTTAGCAGCAGCAATCGCCGGCTATCCTGATGAATTAAGTGATCTATCCCCTGCAGAGCGAGAGGCTGAGCTTAAAGCTGCCTTCCAGGATCCAGCTACCAGAGAGCCAGCGCCTATTATATGGCTTCCACAGGATCCTGCGGGCATATCAGACGATGCTATTAAGCAGATTGGTAAATATGGTCGATATCTACAGTATAGCAATACTGGAGCTTTTTTGACGCGCAGGAATAAATGCGAGGTCACGCAGCCTGCGCCGGACGTGAGGCCAGATTGGCTGCTCGATTGGGTATTGTAAGCTCTTTGATGTTATTAGTAATATTGCGAATGGAATTCTCATTAAATTGCTTGAATTCGTGTTTAATCTGCGTGGTTACCCCTGCTAGCCTTGTTCCATGTTTGTTTATATTTTGCACTTGAGGACATGATCATAAGCAGCGACCGTAGCGATAGTGGCGACTCTGGCGAGGTGATCCTGTGTCGTAGACACCGAAGTCGACATGTAAGCTACAATTCTCCTTAGTGGCAGCGTTTGAGTCTTGTTGAAAGAGACTCCAGAAGGCACGCAGTTCTACATGATTGGTATTGTAGTAAAGCGGAACGAGTAGTGGCTTTTTGTGCAGTAGCGCCTGGCATTAGCGCACGGCAGACGGCATTAACGTGTGCAGTGATCTGCCCCAGATGAGGCTGGGATCATTGCCCCACCTTTATTCCGTTGTTGCTCGATCAATCACTCTCTCTGCAACTACAGGGTCGTAAGCCCCCTGCCAGAGGAAGATAGCACGATGGTGAGAAGGCCTCCGTAAATCATCGAATCCTTCCGATATACGCTAGACATTCTGGAAAATTAGCCATGTTTGACGGTGTCTCTCTTATTGCGAGCATTATAACCATCGCGGGAGTCATCGGAAATGGCATCGAATGTGTTAAAACAAGCTATCGCGCCTCAGAAGAGCTCAGGGTTCTACAGGTAAGCAGGTCCCAGTTACACCATCGTCTCCCTTGACGGACGCGTCTCTTCTATAGGAACAAGTAGAGCAATTCGCACCATTGGCGAGGCACATTGAACATGACACAACAAGATGTCACGCCAACTCGATCTCCACCATTCTCTCAAGGGCTAAGACTACGCTTGAGTGCTTAGATCGCCTTGTGAACATCAAGCTCTCGAAGAATGTAAATGGCTCAGTTCGTGCCCGCAAAAGAGCTTGGATGAGGAACAGGTCCAAAGTGTACAAGATTCTGGCCGATCTTAAAGAGCATCGAGCAGATCTATCAGCCGCTGCTAACGCAAGCATCTTGTAAGGCTTAGGTCTCGAAGAACATTTTGCAGTCATGCTAATGACGCGCCGCAGGGCATGTGCTCTCCGATCAGAAGCTACGTTGGTCTCAGTCGGCAGAGACATAAGTCTTTCGGGGGAGACTACACAAAGCCTTGATCGACGACTTGCACTCATACATCAAATTGTCTCTAGAACTCATGACGCCGTGGCCTCGCAAAGCAACAACATGAGCTGTTCTTACCATTCTCGCGAAGGCGACCCTGTAAGGCATCTAGAAGTGAACAAAATGGCGCATCTACCTGGTATCAGCAATTTGCTCGCCGTCTCGCACGCTGTATCTAGGCCCGCTAGCCCTTTTGAACTTTCACCAAACTTCCTACCGGAGACATATGCTATTGACCAACGTCTTCCTCCATATACCTTCGTGCTGAGTAGGTCCCATGAAAGATTCGCCACAGTAGAGAATAGGTTGAACGTCTACCAGCTTCTCTTTTTAAAGTCTTCCCGGGTATGGTGCAGGCTCTGCGTATCTTTGCGGATTCAGTGTTCTTCAAAATACTGGAAGGCTACAGAGTTACCCCCCTTTAAATAATCTCGGCTCGTTTCGGGAAATTTTTTTTTTTTGCGCGCGCGCGCGCGTTCCCACCACCAAATCAACATTTTTATCCCCACCACCCCTAAAAGCAACATAATCCCGCAAATTTAAAGCTGAAGATTGGTAAATAGTCTGATTCTTTAATATAGCAAATTTATAAGTTCTAATACTAGTATAGATATATCTTCTAGCCCTTATAATCCCTTCTCTTTCTATTAAGTATAAGGACTGTGTCTAATAATATCTTTTTAAAGGCTATAGTCCTTAGATTATTATAGATATTAAGGGTATATATATCTATACTATTTATAAGATTAGAAGGAATATTAATATTTAGAGAACTTATACTATTCTATCTATTATAAGATATAGCTATCTATATAAAATCCTCCCTATCTAATAGGAGAGTTTTTAATTATTTTTTTATATAAAACTATAAATATATCTTAAAGAAATATAGCTTTATATCTTTAATATATAGGATAAGCTTATTATACTTTTACTTATTTTAATATAACTAAAAAAGATAAAGATTAGTAAGAAGTCTTTATAGAAGAAAGCCTCTAAGCACTTATACTAATTAAGGGATATATATAAATTTTAAATTTCTAGGTATACTAGTAAGATACTAGTTTATATAGATAATAGTATTATTAATAAGTATACTATTTATTAAAAGTAAGAATAGTTTAAATATAGAATTATACCTTAAATTAAGTATCTATTAAAATAATTTAAGAGGTAGAGTATCCTATTAGCTTATACTATTAATAAAGTCCTTACTTTCTTTATCTACTATAGATTTATAAATAGTTTATTATTTTTTTAGTTTCTTTAATAATAAGTCCTATCTTAATATAGTCTATTTCTAGGTCTAAAATCTATTCTTATTATAAATAACTACTTAACTTATTATATACTTAAAATCTAAGAGCTATATAATAGATATAGTATTATTTTTTAATTCCTTCTATCTTATTTACCTAACTTTAACCTAATTAAGAAATTATTCTTAATAATTAAGGCCTAGTTAAAAAAACACTATAAGTTAATCTATATTATATAGTTTAAAGAGTTCTTATAGTCTATTATTAAGGTATATAGTTAGTTATATTTTATTTATACTTATTTTAAGTATACTAGATATATTATTAGTAGAGTAAGGTATTAGATAGAGGATTTTAAGAAAATAGATACTAAGAATTTTAAATAAATATATTAAAAAGAATTAAGGTTTTTAAGCTTTTAAGCTATAAGCTTAGTAATTAGATTTATAGATATAATAATACTAATATTTTCTTAAGAATAATCTAATTATTTTTATATTCTTTTAAAGCTTAAATTAAGTTCTATATATTTACTAGATTATATAAAATAATAATAAAAAAGTAAAAAGGAAGTACTATATTATAGTATTTTTAAAAATAAATAAAGGATCTTAATAGATATATTCGTTAGTATATTTATATCTAAGGCTAGAGTATACCTCTATATAGATTTAAGCTCTACTAAGTTTTTTTAACTTTTTTAACCTCTTTAACCTCACTACTATGCCCTCTAAACTACTAAGATTCTATATTAAAGTCTTATAAACTACTATTACTAAGTACTATATAAGTAAGATTATCTAATATATTCCTAAAACTCTAATTCTAATACTTTTTATCCTAGATTTTTATCTTAGTAGTAAGTTTTTTACTAAGTTTTAGTAGTACCTCTATATCTTTTTAATCTAATTTAGTAAGCTTATAAAGATCTTATAAACTATATATATTCTTTTTAATCTATTTAAAAGCTAACTATATTATAGACTATTTACTTAGATTCTTTCTTATTTACTATAATATATATTCTTATCTTAATAACCCTTAAAACTTATTTATCTATATTAGACTACTCTTTAGCTTAATTTCTTATTAATTCTTAATAGTTAAGGGTTATAATAGCTATTTTTTTAACTAAAAAGTTAAAAGAATAAGCTTATCTTATTTAAAAAGCTAGTGTTAAGAAGATATATTATAAGCTATCTATTAAATAGAAAGTAAGGGTTGAAAGGCTATTTATAATAATATCTATTATTATAGATTTTAGAATAGTAATCTAGATATTTAAAAATTTAGTAATAATATTAGTAAGACTATTTGCCTAATCTATAGTAGTATTTCTTTTATTAAAGCTTTAATTCTTTTCTTTTTTTTAGCCTTATTATCTTTCTTTTTATTAGTTTTAATTCTTTCCTTCTTTATTTTAGGTGTTTCTGACTATTATTTCTACTATTTATATAATAATATTTTTAGCTTTTTATAGGGTTCTTTTATTAATATATTATTAGTACCTTAACTTATTACCTTATTCTATTATGTAATATATATATTAAATAGCTTTATATAAGTATTAGCCTTATCTTTAGGCTGCTAATAGTAGTGATTTCTATTATTATAGGAAGATAAATTATATTACTATTTCTTTATTAAAGTAAGACTACTCTTTTTTTACTTTCTTTTAAGTTCTTTTTAAGCTTTAACTATCTTTTTTTACTTCTAAGTTGTGCTTTTTCTATTCTTCCTTTTCTATTTCTTTATTAGCTTTAATTTATATAATTTCTTTCTCTTTTTTAACTATTACTTATCTAAAGAACTTATAGCTATATTATTATTATTATTAGAATTATCTAAGGCTAAGAAATTTAAGAAAAATAAGTATTTATCCTTTTTTTAATATTTCTTTCTATTTAGACTAGATAAGGACTTATTAGATAAAAAATTAGTAGAGCTTACCTTCTACTTAAAGTTATATTTTTATATAATATTGATACTAATACCTTTAGTCTTTTTATTATACTATTATTTTATAATCTTATTAACTCCCTATTAGTTATTATAATTTAGATATTAAACTTTTATATTCTATTAATTACCTAAATAGGAGATCTTAGTATATCCTTTTTATAGTATTATTTTAAATCTTTTAAAGGATATCTTTTCTTCTACTTATTTAATAATAGTATTAGTAAAAGCATTAAAGTTAAATTTATTTAAGAGTTTTATTTTAGGAAAAAGGAGCTTACCTTTTTAATAGACCTACTAGCTAATAGTATATTTAATAGTAGAGTTAATAGTAGATGGTTTCTTACTAGGGCTAGTAGTAGTAGTAGGAGAGTATATAAGACTTACTAATATATTATAGATAGTAGTAATAATAGTAGATAGCTTAATTAGAATAGTATTAAGAAGTATATTATTATTAGTATTTAGCCTTAGAAGTACTATAGTAGATTCTTTCTACTAAGGGGTCTACTACTATTTAGGAGGAGGTAGTTGCTTCTTAATATTATATTTCTTTATTTTAGAAGGGCTTATTACCACTATAATAATCGCGTTAGCGCTAGCTTAAGGATTTATAAGCACCCCTCTATTAGACCTAGTCTGCGGCTTTATTATTTCCTCTTTTGGACAAAAAAAGACGTCTTAAATAGTGGTGGGGATGAAAATATTGATTTGGTGGTGGGAACGCGCGCGCGCGCGCAAAAAAAAAAAAATTCCCGAAACGAGCCGAGATTATTTAAAGGGGGGTAAGTGGCAAAAACCGTAGCGCGGAAGACTGGCAAATTATTACTGGAAGCCCCGTTGGCATTGTCCAACTCCCACGAGCAATCCTCACGCAGATTCAAGACTGTCTTGTAGGACTTGATGCGATTGAAGAGGATGACAGCTTGGCATTTGAACTTATGAAATCTGGCACAGTCACTTTACGGAGTATGAGAGACATTAACGTTTTCGAGACTAATGTCGCAGAATCACAACATACCACTCAGGAATTATTAAATTCCTTGGACGATCTCAAATGCCCTCGATATTTTGAGCAACAAGCAACACAAATGCAGATCATTGATGTTTTAAGGGAAAGCTTGTCTATGAAATCAAATTCACGACCTCGACTCTAGACCCTTATTCAGTGTACAATATTAAATCACTTCTTCGACTGAAGGATAAGGCGGCATTTGTAGAGTTGATAGGTGTCGTGGTCGATAAAGCTGGGAAGCAGCTTACAGGCTACCTCATCGACCTTCCGCAGTCATGCCAATCAATGTCTTATTGATCGCCTTGAGTAGGGAGCAATTCGCCCAAAGACGGAGAATTATGCATTCCATTTCCACTGATCTATTTACCGTGATCGGACTTGCGAGCAATATCGTGCAGTTCGTGGACTCCAGCAGCGATCTGATGCGTGGTGGCCTCGAGCTCTATCGTTCCTTAGATGGGGCTACTTCCTCGAACTCTGTGCTTGAAGCTATTTGCAAAGATCTTGACAAAATTTGCACTGGTCTTGTACCTACCGCAGATGGCGCGGATTGCCACACCATAAGAGAATTGGAAAAAGATCTGCTACCACTTGTTGAAGGGTGTATTAGGAGACCTAAAGGTCAAAGGCCGCCACAAAAAGCTGAAGACCGTTCAGCAGATACCAAGAAGCACGTGGAAAGCCAGAGATATTCAGAAATACGAGAAGCAATTGGACTCTTATGGGTTGCAGATCGCGACACGTCTGGTTGCAATATTTACGTAAGTCTCACTTTGTGCTGTGCTCGCTGTGTGGTGATCTGAGATCTCTCTCTGGCCAGTGAAAAGGACCTGAGGCTTTCCACGCCTGCTAGTGAAGGTCCCAATCATACCTCCGAAGGACTACTAAGTATCCTTCAATAGCAGATTGGGATCGGTATTGCCTTAGAGCGTTTAATCGTTAGAAAATATCACCTCTTAGCCCTATGCCTAGCGCAGCCGCATAAATAACAGAACCCCTCTATAGAATACTAACTAAGTCATCATTAATTCTAAAGTTAAATGAGAGCCAAAGAGTTCTTGGAATCAAGATTACTCATGATATTACTCAATTAGAAAAAATCATCCTCACATCTCTTCAAACGTACTGGACAGCCCAATAGGGCTGGACTTAAAGCTAGCGAAGCGCGCCCTGAAGACCCCCTGGAGCAGGGATGCTCCAGGGCCTATTCTCGTCGCCTAGGTGACCAGATTAAGAGGTTCCTAGGGGGTCAGTCCTTCAGTGTCCATTTAGGTCCAGAAGCCTATATAGTAAGGGGGTTTATGCCGTAAGCATCAGTCCTCATTGAAACTCGCTTCACGTTCTGTCCAGGAGAATCACACGTAGTCAGCTAATTAGCCTGTCTTAACATACCTCTGCTTCGTTGTATACAAGCGCTTCCGAGTGCACCACCAGTCGCCCAGGGGAAATGTGAATGACCGTGAGTTGTTGGAGCTCTCGAGACGACAACATCACGGCCAGACTACTTTGGAAGCCTCAGCGGACGTCCTCTCCTTGATGAGATCTTCTGGACCCGTGAAAAAGCACCTTTGAATAATAAGTCGTTTAGGAGCGAAGATGCCCTTAACGAGGCAATAGCGCTGAAGTGCACACATGATGGCCAACCAAACTATTAGGTGAACTTCTACCATCAGTCCCTTCCCCACGTCCTTCGGGGACACTGGCTAATATTTACCAATGCCAACTGTCAGCGCAAGAACCTCATGATCAGCAAGATCTCTTCCAGCGACGACTTGAATGTGGACCACCCTCTCGAAGATGAAATATATGGTGACAGTTATCGAGTGGGAGAAGGCAGGCTGGTACCTGAATTACCGGAAGTATTCCCTCGCTATTTATGCCCTGAAATAGGGTGATGACTGGGGACTGTTGATCCAAAAGATGTCGAGATGCTGCGCCTTGCTATGGTCTTGATCTCATCTCGCTAGATGAAACTCCATCACATTCTCCCAAGCCATCGTCGGCTTGAAAGACCTGGAGGAGCAAGGGTCGACGCCAAATGAGTGGTAGTTTGTCATATTTTGTTATGGAAAGGGGAATGAAGCAAGGAATCGTAGTGAAATGGAAGCAGGGATGTTTGGAATGGTCATTCTATCTGAAATTGATTCTGTGGAAGATTTGGGGTTTGCGGTTGATTTAATAGTTTGCCTAGTTCTGTGGTCAACATTGTCATTGTCGCCGATCGTGAATATGGAGTGAATGTCACACCACTAATCGACATGTTACCCCTCTTTGCAAAAGATTTTCTGGATACAGTATGGGAATGTGGTCAATTTCATGCGAAAGATATTGATGGTGGGTGAATCACACCACCTGTGTGCATAGGTCACGCGACTTCTTCATGGAAATATTATGGGGCATATAAGACGCAACTTTCGTCTTTGAAAAGCTCAGAAGTAAAGGATCACAGAATGCTGGTGCCATTACTAAATGATGGCAGTCAATACATCCACCCAAACTTCTTAGCCCTAAGCCTGAACGATGATGATGACCAACCAATATCCCCAATCATTCATTCACATAACATGGATTATAGCCATCATCGATGACACGGCAGCCACATTGCCACAATACTCAACAGCATCAACAAGCTTAGCAGAATAAACACTATGAGTTAATAATTAGAAAAGTCTTAACGCCATATCATTTTCGCTCGCCCGTCAATGATAAACACGAGTATCATTCTCAGTCTTCTCTAGTGCATGAGAAAGCCAGAGGCGACCTTCCTTGCAGTTCCCATCTCTGCAATTATCATCAATATCAACATCTCGCCCTCGCCCTCATCACTGGCATCACGAACTTTTAGAGTACCAAGGAAAAAGATAGAAGGATGCGGGGAGGAGGCTGGCCCCGGATCTCAGTCCGCTAACCGAAAGGAGCCTACCATGCTGGAAAAGCCAAGTGGCCAACAAAAGCTGTCAAAGTGTCATTCTCTTGCCATCTTTTCACCCTTGTCAAGGCAGAAAGCAAATAGGAAGTAGTGGTAAGGCACCATTCAACAATCATTGCAATCATAATGATTCTCTGATGATATAGCTACTTACTTCTCTCCGTTACCTTCTTCAGATTCCAGAGTAAAGTTACTGCCGGCATCTGAAGCCAGGAGCGCCACATTAGTAGCCCTAGCGCGTGGCGGATGTGTCCCGAGAAGTGCCAAACCCTCAAGGCATAGCCACATGTGTCTTCTGGTTGATAGAAATGTCCAGTTAAGAGATCGAACCGGAATAGCAGAATTTGTTCTCTGTAGACCAGGTAAATGAACAAGGAGAGACCGAATTGATGAAACATCGCGAACGACTTGGAGAGTCGTTTCGGAAGCATCACTGCATACCCAACCTGATTTGAAGTTTTTGTTTATAGCTGATTTTGAGGCCGTTAAGGAACTATTTTCACGCACATGTTACCTTTGCTAGGATGACCACAAGCACCATAAAGCAAAGTTTAGGCCGTCTCCGAATACACGGAATGAATCGATGGAAGATTATCCGCCCTCAGCATTTCGTAAGATCGCCGCCAATTTTCTGTCCCGCCAACTGTTTTAGAAGGTCGCAGTCACTGCAATGGACCAGCTTTTCTAGCGCCGCGATGCGGAGCCTCAAGAAGTCAACTTCCTTTGTCCTCGTTACAGCATCGACCTCCGCCTGCTTGACATATCTTATTGCGTCATTGAGAACATCCGCTTTTCGTGCCTTACCTGACATCCCCGTGTATCTCGGGCCAATGTCCAAGTCTCCAGATTTTCTGCTACGATCGTGGATTGCTGTAAGGATTTGGTCTAGCTGGTCCATTCTTGTATTGAGGTTCTCACGATAACGACGCTCGACGACGGAGTGGGAGCCTTTGACCAATGGTTTGGATGTAGACTTGGCTGGGGGTCCTTTGACCACAGCTTCATCTTTGAGGTCTGGGTCGTTTTCGTTCGGAGACGACTCTCTCTCAGGAACTCCAGAATAGCTTCTCCGCCTCTTCGGTTGAGCTTGGGTCTCACATGAGCTTGATGGTTTGGAACGACCATTTGACTTGCCGCCCTGTTGATCGGATAGGGCATCAAAAGATGAGCGGCGAGGAATCCTTGCGGGGGAGACTGATGGATGGTTGATATGTTGGTATTGAGACGGAGATGGAGGTGACTGAATTGTCGATTTCTTATTCTTGATATCATCATCCAATCCAGTAAGATTCCATGTTTCATTCTCTGTGATTTTGGATAGATCGACGTGGCCGTCAGAGGAGGCCATTGGATTGATGGGAATCCTACTACCACTGTGAGTATTGCGGGTGTGTGAGACATCTAAGGGCAATTGCATTGGTTCGAGGGAGTCTGGTCCGCCTACTAGCTCTTCTGGAAACATCCAGGAACGGTCACGATCATGGTACTGTGTCGGCGCAGTAGAAGAGACGGTTGGAGTAAGGTGATATGATTCAGGAGGGTTTCGGTCGGGAGTTAGCACTTCTAATTGTGCCCAGGTCGACTCGTCATATGGCATCGAGTAATATGAGTCCGCACTATCATCCGTGAGCTTCTCGGAGGAAGGAGATTGTAGTGAGCCACTTGACGTGGGACGAGGGTAAGAGAACATCTGTGGCAACCGGCGTTAGCAAGCTCACTAAGCAGGACTATAAGAAAAACATGAGGCTCCATACAGCACTTGCTTCGTTGTCGTCACCCTTTTCAACGGGAAAACCCGCCATGTCAGTGTCAGTGACAGAGAAAGGCATGTCTTGGCGAAGATTGTGTTGTTTGAAATAGTGTGTCGAGGCTTGGTTGGTGCAACCGACTAGTGGTAATGTGCTAAGTGCAGCATGAACGGAAGATGTTAGAGCGGGAGATGGAGGATTGAGCGGAGTTGGAGAGGAGGAGCGGATGTATGAAGTAGGTTTGCAGAAGAATCAAGGAAGATGGAAGAAGGAAAGAAGGTCAGGGCGGGGTCAACCGAAGCAGCCGCGAAGCATGTTGTGGAATATGCACAGTCGTTGCAGAACGGGGAATGTGGAGGCGAATAAAGCGACAGTGATAGTACACAGTAAGGATAAGGGAAGCGGAGCAGCACTTTCGTACCTTAGGTAGGTATGACCCGGTATGAACCCTTACCTTACTCAGGGTCAAAGGTTGCCGTTCAGGGTCCATTCTCAGGGTCCAGAACACCCAGAACGCCCAGATTGCCGTTCAGGGTCCACGATTCTACACCTACTGTGTATTAGAGTACACCGTAGGGGGTCATCGCCAAGACCAATGGCCCATCGGTGATCGGCATGGCAGGCTGCAAGCACGTCGAAGCTCAAAGCTCGAAACCGACTGGTCAAACATATGGTAAACGTATTACAGTATAACACCCAAAAGCCCCCAAAAGCCCCTTAACCTCACCTGACCTGCATCTAGTCCCGAAAGGGTTGCCTACCTTAAGGCTTAAGGTACCTAGGTACCTAGACAACTGCCGCTTAGGCGGGAGCTACTGTACTTTATACCCCTAAGCCTTAGAAGGCCTTAGGATTCGTTTTCCCTAAGGTAAGGTATCCCCTATCGCTGTAGTCTTCAATAGCAACTCCGTCTAAACACACGTCCGTTCACTATGAGTTACTTTTGCATGCTTATACAACTTCTCAGCTCGTGCAATTACTAAGTTGTGCAATTTCTACGCTCGTATAACCTTTTGGTCTGTGAGAAAAGGATGTCCTATCCCAACCTTTAGCTTTGGTCGAAGCGTGAGCAATTCCATGGGGCCGAAGCCTTGGATGCTTTGCGCCAATGAGATCCTTGATCAAGATAGACGCCCATACGTATGATATAATAGATTTGAACAGATCTCTACCATAGAGCTGTTGGGATGCCTTTTTGTCGGATTTGTTACGATCGGAGCTTCAATTGAGCAGGAGTGTTGTTGCGAACTACTCACTCGATACCGATTTGAGCGTCACATTGACAAGGTTTAACGACTGACATGTGACATTCAACAAGGCAACCTTTGTAAGCGATGGTAAAATGCGGCCCAGTTGGCTCGATGAGCCTTGGACATTTTTGGAGACACGCAAGCCGGAAGCTCTGCATCGCTGAGATCACCTTTCACCCAATGATTGCATCGTACGCAATTGGCTGGATGCAGATACATACGAACCGAGACCCGAAGCCTAGGCGCCAATAGAGATGCAGGATAGCTGAAGTCCCAAATTTGCGGCTTCTGAGTAATCGCCAGCATTCTCTGACCCAACAACTTCGATTTCTGCCACCCATCGTCATGGATTGGAGTCCGAGCGATTCTATCAATTCAAACACGACCACGCCATCAATATTATGTCGCGTATCTCCGTCTCGCACGTTCCTCCAGAATTTGGCCAGAGGGGAGTTGTTTAAGTGAGGAGAATGTTTACACGACATCGTTCCGTGGTAACGGAAAATAGTTATTTTTGCGCCTTTGTGGGGTTGGTCCACTGTCAGAATGCAATCAAAGCCGCATTGTATGTTCTATGTAATTGAGTCCGGCATGTTTCCAGTGGTACGAGACGGTTGGCTTGGAGAACTGATTCCAATCGTAGCTTTGCCCGCTCCTATGCTAATGCCTGCACTCGCAACTCTCTTCAGACTGTCGAAGCTCTTCGCACTTGCAATGCTATTAATTCTCCTACGCGTATGCTTAACACTATTGCCTAGCGTGGAGCTATAAGGTTTCGGCCGTGATGCTACCCCAGCATCGTTCCTACCGTCCACTGACGCAGATGTTTGCTCCGTTGATGAGGAAGAGGAAGAAGGGGGCGACCAATTTCGCCGGATCCTGTTCGTGCTTAGCGAGGAGCGATTTGCAGACAATTTCTTTGGTAGCGTGTCGAAGTGCGTAGCTTGCCCGGTCCCTCGACCACCTGATCCCGGACTCGAATCTTTCACATCGGCACCGATTAGCGAGGAGAAGTCATCCTCTGAATGATTCTTTGCGCCGACGCCTACAAATTGTCCGCTCTGGGTTGCTTTATACGTATCCCCTATAGCCTTCATGTGGTCTCGTCCTGAATATGCAGCCAAAGCCTCGTATACGTAAGGGAACACTAGATTGTCAACCTGCTGGCCCCAGAGGAAGTCGAGATGTTCGAAATGAGGTATCTCTCTTGCAATAGTATGCCGTGGAAGTTCCTTAAGCATTACAGTGATATCGACAAGACTGTCGCTCCCTCCATATACCAGGACAATGGGCGTCTTTATGTTTCTCGTTGGGAATTTGGCTACCTTGTAATACCTATCGCTGGCACCTAGACCCAGAGGGGTTTGTACATCGTCGTCATACATTTGAAAGCTCTTGTTTCGGATAATCTGGAACCAATGTACTACACTTTTTGTGCTAGTGAACGAGTAGAGGTGTGGATACGCGGCAAGCTTTTGGTGGAGAGTGATGTTTTTCCCTGACCAATTGAAAAGGAATGAGAGTGACATGTCGAGGATGCGGACAAATATAGGTGGATACAAGATTGACTGCCACATGGTGGCAGAGCTCAATATGCTCCTGCGCCCAAAGGCCAGGAAAAGAACCTCTGGAGAGGCTTTGATCAAAGAGTCTACAATGCCGTTCCGGAGCCCCGCGGGCGACATTGCTGGGGCCAAAGCGATAAAGACATCAATTTTATCATTGAGAGTGGGATGAATCGACAGCGTCGCAAAAGCCTGAGCGGTACCCTGGGAAAACCCTATGTAGGATAGTGATGGCTGAGAAGTCGTTGCAAGAATATAGTCGATGCTGTCGGGGATATCGTGGAACGCAAATTGGTCCATTGAGAAATTCCAGAAGTCGTTGGAAGAAGGGGAGAAACGAGTGGACTTCTTCGAATACTTGTTCCCACGATTATTGCCCAACTACTTCAATCAGCTTTCGCATCGCAACTGTAAGTCTTACTGTTCGCAGTATTTTGACGTACCCAGACATCATAGCCCCGCTCCACTAACATAAATGGCAAACATCGCTCCTTCTCGGTCATACACACCCACACCTCACTGTTCATAAGCAGGCCATGATGTAGATAGACCACTTCCTTCTGAATACTGCCATGTCCGGCATTAACTCGCAGAGACTCTTCCCCTTTCCGCCAGCACAAGCGATGCAGCCCTAGCAGGTAACCATCTCCTGTCTGCACGACATGCTCCTCTGCGTAGTACCCGAACAGGGCACAAAGATCCACAAAATCGGAGGAGTTGGCTATGGAGGATACAATCGATCTGCGCTTTGGCTGTGACTGCTTGCCTTGGGTCGATGAGAGCGAATTGAAGATGTTCTTGGACCTGTTGTAGCAAAATCGAATGATTGGTTGAGCTGGTAAGCGTTAACAACATCTTCAGATCTCTAGGCCTAAGGTATCTAACGTAGCCCAAGGGTAATGACCCTGATCAAACCCTCCAAGAAAATAAGAATGAGGGATCCCACGAGAGCAATGTACTCGCGCCTGCGAATTCTTAATATTTCTCTCGCATCGCATCTAGTATATTCACGCTTACCAGAAAAGCCTACCAATGAAAGGCACCCGAGCCATAGCTGCCAACTCAGTAGATAAAAGTAATTGCTAAGCGAACACCTGCACTTTACGAGCCATCATGAGGGACGTGTTTCACGCAACTAAGGACCGCAACTGAACCCTAGATGGTGTTGTAAATGACGTCATAATTAGGCGGCTCGCGGCGGCCAACCCCAGCCCCATAGGGCTGTACGGTTGCTAGGTAGTGAAACCTTCCACTGCCTGTACAGGTACAGCTAAGGTGTATGGTAGGCTCCATGTACGGAAACACTAGTTTTCATTTCCTATTATATACTGATACTCTTGAAGAACTTTGAGTTATAGCTAACTTCTCGCATTCCCACCTTTCCACGATGAGCTGCCTGGCCTTGCGACTTATTTACATTGCTAGCATTGAACATACCGCCGTTGCAGATGGACAGAGCTGCATACAGCGTCCTCTGACGATAAGATCGGATAAAAAGAACGCCAGTACATTGTACACATATGTACAAGCCACATAGGTCCCTCCAGAAAAGGCCGAAGAGTTGCAAAGCAGTCTGTCCAGCCTAGTTTGAGTGTAGGGTAAAGAGTAGTATACGTAGGAAAGAAGGATAGCAGAGCGGCTACCTAGTAGTACGCCAAGGACAACAAGCAGATAGGGGAATCAACATAGGATCCAGTCCGCTCATTAAAACCTGTACGAAGACTAGGCATGAAAAAAAGTGCTTTGACCGCCATTTCTGGCCAGCGGCTGTCACATTGTTTTCAGTCATAACCTCGAAGTAGCTGACATTTCGACACGAACGATGTGCTTGTCGAACCCTGGGGCTAATACACATAGTAGGAAGCGCTAACGTAAGGACCCCATGTTTTGCATTATTTCGCCGAGCCATTCAAGACGAGTTATCAGATTGCGGCCCTTTGACAGCTAGCTAGTGTGCCAATCCTGATGCCTTCTTGCGCTCTAGAGGTAAGCCCGCAACACTTCTCCCGCTATCCGTTGATAATTGTTATCTTCGATGCCTAATCATCGTATCCCTCGGGTATTCTTCTCTGTCCAGGCGGTACTGCAGAGATGTTAGCAGCTTGGTCTCCGACAATATATAGTAACGAGTTGAGCGCTGCTCCAGTTCCACAACACCTATCAGAACTAGCTTACTTGGGTAGGTCAACGGTATCATCTCTCGAGGCCCATCGTTGAAAACCCTCCGTATCGGTGGTGCTACGAAGAAGGAGGCTGGTCCACAAAGTCCGACCACGAAAGAATAGAAAATTGCTGGTTTCTCGTGTGACGCCCATCGGAGGTAGCGAAGAGGCTGTTGGAAGAATTGTGGGTAGGACATTATGAGACAAGTACGAAACGAGTCGTGATTGTGGACACACGCTCAGGTTTAGAGCCTCCGAAAGGCTGGCACGGAGCCTACAAACAATATAAAGAGTATAAGAGTGGTGCAGTGCGGAGCGGGTCGATGAGCTTTTGCGCTTGCAGGGGCTCTGCGGAACAACCCGTCGGAAAACTACACCTAGGTCTTGGCGACACGTCTCCAGAACGCTGTGCTTGTCATGAATTACTGAAAGTCAACATATCAACATGCGTTGTTTTCTTCCGTTGTTTTTACTGGGGCTAGTGAGCTTAGTACAAGCCATCAGTATCAGTGGAAGTCGGCTGCTAGTTATTATTGAGGAAGCTGCAGAGAAGACCAAGTATTCAACCCTCTGGAAGGACCTCGAAGGTATGTCAAATGACACTCCGATCGCTTTGCCCATTGAGAATTGCCATATTGACATATTATATCTCTAGACAGGGGCTACAGACTAAGTTTTGATTCTCCCAAGAATGAGAAGCTTTCTCTATTCCTGCATGGAGAGCGAGCTTTCGACCACATCCTCCTTCTTCCCCCAAAATCTAAAGGTGCACTTACTATGTCCATGTCAGGAAACTTGTTGACAGTATATAGGGCTTGGCCCAGCGTTGACACCTAACTTGCTACTACAATTCATCAACAAGAATGGGAACATCCTCCTTACTCTCTCAGCCGACGCTCCTACACCTACCTCAATAACCTCTCTTCTCCTCGAATTGGACATCCACCTACCTCCAGATCGTAACTCACTTATAATTGACCACTTCAACTATGACACCATATCGGCACCTGAGCAGCATGACGTCCTCTTACTGCCTCGACCGTCTCCCATTAGGCCCGGCGTAAGGAATTTCTTTGGGGGCAATGGCATGCTTGCATTTCCTAGAGCCGTTGCACAAGAATTGGGCAACAACAGCCCATTGCTGGCGCCAATCTTACGAGCAAAAAGCAGCGCCTACAGCTACAATCCGAAAGATGAAGCTGAGACCGTGGACGACCCGTTCGCGGTAGGAGAGCAGATTGCGCTGGTGTCAAGCATGCAAGCACGGAATTCCGCTAGGTTCACTGTGTTTGGGTCTGCTGAGGCTCTTGAGAATAAATGGTTTGATGCAAAAGTCAAACCTGTCGATGGCAAAGACAGCAAGAGCGTTAATCAGGAGTTCGCTAAGCAAGTCACTGCTTGGACATTCAAAGAGCTTGGAGTTTTGAAGGTTGGCAGGGTCGGCCATCACTTGAGTTCGATATCAAAAGACTCAGCGGGCAACAATAGTGTAACTCAGCTAGGCTATTCTGACCCTAGCATCTATCGCGTGAAGAACGATGTTGTAAGTACTATGTCTACGTCGACGGCCTCAATAAATGCTAAATTTAAGAACAGACCTTCAACATCGAAGCCTCCGAGTATACTTATGATCATTTTGTTCCGCTTACAATTGATCCCGCGGACGCTCTCCAACTTGAATTCACCATGCTCTCCCCATTCCACCGCCTTGACCTAATCCCAACCTCCAAAACTCCAAACAGCACAATCTTCAGCAGGAGCTTCAAATTACCAGACCAGCACGGAATCTTCTCTTTTCGAGTCAACTATAAACGACCATTCCTAACCAATGTCGATGTGAAGCGAGAAGTAACAGTAAGACATTTTGCGCATGACGAGTGGCCACGTAGCTGGGAGATCAGTGCCGGTTGGGTATGGATCGCAGGTATTTGGGCGACCATCATTGGATGGCTAGCGTTTGTGGGGATTTGGCTGTGGAGTGAACCCGCAAACACGCAGAGTAAGGGCAAGAAAACGCAGTAGAGTCTGATGTTATATATGTAAAATATTAGAAACGAATCAAGTCAATGAAATGCTTTTCAACCACTAGCGGCTGTTCGGAACCTTTATTTCCCTCAAGCTCGGCAACGTAAGGGGCCGATCAATGATCAAGTCAAAAGCATAGCACTAAATTAGTCTTCAACCTTTTAAAATATGTCCTACATCTATTGCAGTCTAATTCTCGTCTCCCTCGAATGATCCGAGTTGGTTCGCAACCATGCCGTCCTCATGCAAAGACATCCGTAAGCACTTAACAAGCCCTATCACTGTCTAACAATACGAGACTCTAACACTCTAACTGCAGGTGCCGCCCTAGCGACCTGCCTCCAGAACTCCGATTGCGTGCTGATCCAGCGCAACACGCCCGCAGAGTGCCTCCGACAGCCTCTTTACGACACTCTCCCAACAAGGTGCCAGCAACTCAGGAGGGGCTACGGGGACTGCAAAAGGGGGATGATAGATATGCGGAAGCGATTCAGAGGCAACCAGCCCATCGCTGTCAGTAAGGAGCTGGAGGGCGAAAAAGGAGGACAGCTTTATGCAGGAGGCAGTGCCGTGGGAGATACGGCTATCGGAGGGACTGAGAAGGCAGCGACAGATCTAGTGGAGGGTGTGGATGGCCAATTAAGAAAAAGGGAAGACTAGATCAGACTCTACTAAAGCGGTGTGTAAGAAAGGCGTTTGTGGTGCTATGTGTGGAATTTGGATCGTATCATCCTTCATGGCCTACTGTTGGGCACAAGGAGTCGGAGTTGCGCAACAAGGACTTCGAGACATTGTAGTCGAAACAGTAAGGTTATCATATTGTGGTAGCTCCAATATGCCATGCTGACTTGATGCTCAGAATCCCCGTGGCTAATGTAGGCAAACCATTACGCTTCTGCTCTTCCACCTGTTCTAAAAGCTGGGTTGCCACGGAACTTTGGTAATGGATAGCAGCGCGGTGTGTTACTACATTACTATTGCATTCTCAACGCTTCTTGCGTGTGGCCTCTCCTTGTTATTCAACGCCGGACTAGACTGAAGGATGCAGATCGGATAGCGGGGGTTTCGCTCTGCAGCCTTTGTATGTGAACCTTAGCTTGCTAGAATTTGCTTTACACTTTTCCGTGTCAAAGCTGGAAGGCGAGAAATGGCGGCTTGGTGGATTGGTTGTGTTGCTTGCCTGTCCATCTTCGTTGGCAGTCGTTTATAAAAGCTCGAGTCGATGCCTTGGGCTGAGATACGAGGGAACGAGTGTTGCAATTATCTCAATATATCCGGCAAGGGCGAGCAATAATGGGTGTCTTTAGTGCATGCATTGTAGGATACAGGATTACATTCCCTTTCAGGCTGCAGGTAGTGAAACACTTCGACCAACTTGTTCAAGATGTCCACATTGAGGCACAACTTCTAGGACTCAGCTATCTTAAACAGTGTTTGGGTTTTTTATCCATTAC
The DNA here is from genome assembly GCA_947623385.2 of Cladonia squamosa. Lineage (NCBI taxonomy): Eukaryota > Fungi > Ascomycota > Lecanoromycetes > Lecanorales > Cladoniaceae > Cladonia > Cladonia squamosa. The sequence goes on along the minus strand of OX392378.1, from coordinate 536,039 downwards.
ATTCACCTGTATGCACTTCCTTTGTTCCTACGTGTCTGGCGGCGATGAGGAATATCCATTTTGGATCGATCCATCGTGGCGAGATCCGACCGAGCAGCAGAGCCGCCTTGCTACAGGACGAGAAACTCACTGATATCAGCAAATTGCCGATGATTTTCGGGTGTTCTATCCATTATCATCAAGGAATGAGCCCACCATATTGCGCTTGATAATTGACCGGGATGAATAGGACAAGATAAAAGCATCGGAGTTGATGGATGAGCCTGGCCAGGACCACCAGGAAAGATGCAGCAGGAAGAGTAACCTCCAGTTAAAATCCGAAGCTTAGGAATCAGAAGCAGGGACGCTCATGAAGATATCTATGAAATTCTGATGTTCCTCTGGTTTCGTTTCTATTTTCGAGCATCAGCCTTCCCTCATCATCTCTCGGCCCACTCGAACAGCAGTAACTTTGTACACAGACCGCGCCCTGTCAATCAGCCCTTTCCTTTTTCTTACCGACCTACCACCCCTCAAAATGCGGTTCTCGCCCCAAATCCTCTCGACTAGCACCCTCTTTGCCATCGCACTACTCCCTAAAACGCAACTAGCGAGCCCCATCCTCATTAACCGCCAGAGTAACACGAACACCGGCACCTATGTCATCAACCCTCTTTGGGAGTCCTATACCGTATCCCTGTTTGACGACACATCCATAGATGAAACCTATGAGGGTGCGTTTCCTCGACAATCTTCGTGGCCGCTGAGCTGGTATTATCACCGTCTGGGCTTTTAGCTCCAGTGGCGCTACCGGCGCTGTAGTGACATTTAATGTACCGTTGACAAGCCATGTAAGCAATGTCATGAATGTCGCTCATGCTGCAAGCATGTGAGAGAATTGGTCACCGGATTGCCACGAGAGCTAAGTTAGTTGATTCACTCAGGATGGAACAGGTTGACTCATAATTAGTCTAAACCTTGCGACCAAATTCGAGATCTCTAGCAAGTATCGAAAGCAACACATCGTATGACAGCCTTGAAGAAGCCAGTAGAAGGGTTATCCGAGATGGACTTGTAATTTTCTATCATACACTGATTTGGCACTGTTTGCATCCTGTCTTTACCGCCATACATGAGCGAATCAATCAATATTCACTGCATACGACCCTTGAGCGTTGATGGAGAAATGGACTTGACTTTAGTGCCACTTCTGAGGCCTCCCAGAGCTTTAGCCCTAACCAATGCTCCACGTCCGAGGGACAGAGATGTATCCTTATCCTGCTGTCTCGAACATATTCTCCTCGTGATTAGCGTTGGTCTCTTAAATCTGCAACGCAGACATTGCCTTCTCAGCGTCTTCATTTGTTCGATTCCTCCCCAGATAATCCTCCCCAGCAACGAACCCCACTCCTTTGCATCTGCCCTCTCCATCAAACTTGACTCCTAAAACCTCCTCAGCAACCCACCTAGCCGTCTGCGTATGTAACGTAGCCTCACTTCCCTTACCACCATCAACCTCCGACACCCCGGCCGCAAGAGCCTGGAACACCACTAGTTGATCTTGCATATACTCGTCCACACACCCACCCTTTTTCAATTCTTGCTTAAGATCCTTTACGACTTTCGATACAAGCTTCTTGCCTTTTTCTCGAACAGTCGATCCGGAGGATTGGGTACAGTCTCGTCCTAGACGGTAGCCATTTGAGGTTTCTGCTACAAGTAGGAGGTACAGACGCTTGTCACCACCTGAATCTTCATCCACTGGAAAGACGATCTCAATTTCCGGATCATAAGCGAGGAGCTGCATTGTGACTTGTTCTCTTATACTACTCCTGGCAACTGCTCCCGGTGCAATGATAGATACATGGACCTTCATGAGCTGGCCCCTCTCTTGGAATTTGAAGGAGGGGATAACAGATCTTGGTTTCAGGGGTGAGATTTCAAATGTGACGGTGCCAATCTCGATCCTTCCGGTACTCCATCCTCGCCGGTGGAGGGTCATGGATATCGGGGGGACACCCAATTTCGAGGTTAACAAGGGTAGCAGAACTTGGTCTACGTACTCAATAGATGGGGAGCTGCTCACATTGGTGCCACCTTCGATGGTAACGCGGAGTGGCACGCCTGTCCGTGGGTCATTCGCAGAAATGGAGCTGGAGAAAAGAAGGTATGGTAGTATGGCCTGGAGGATCAAGGTGATAGCGCCAGGTGAGGCCATGGATATAAGGGTTTCTCGACGAATCAGCACGCCATCCAATTTTACGTCTTTCCAGCAAGAAGTTTCGTTATTCGTCTGCCCATCCGGATCTCCACCCTGCCGTTCCTCCGTTGCTGCCGTGATTGTGGTGCAACTAGGCCGAAAAACCAATTCCTTACTCTTTGCCTCCATACCCTGCGTTTCAGCTTTTGTAGCTTCGGCAAGCCACTGCACACCAGCAAGATGAGCCGGCTTCAGACCTCCACCTTTATCAGGAGCAGACTTGGGTCCGCGATTACCCCTGATATTAGTTACGTGGATTGGGATATGAGTAAGCGAAGAGACCGAAAGCGCGAGGCGTAGCAACTGGCCTCCACCTTCGAGGGTAATCCCATCAAGGTGTATTGGAGAAGAGCGTGTTAAGACTCCTTGATCAGACATTGTGTGGCACAAAAGCTTTGTGCTTTTTGCGAGGTTTAGGAATGAATGAAGCAAGATTTAGTGATAATATACTTCAATGACAGTAAAACTTATAGCGTTGGAGTCAGAAATAACTATTGAGGGAGCAGACTCATTCATAAATAAGTTCGACCAAGAAGTCTATTGATAGTATTAGCTGATGACTCTTCCGCCTGGAGATACCCGAAAATGACTCCTAAGGCGGCGGAGGAGGCCCGCAAATGACTCTGACACAGCACGTTGCGAAATCTTTTTTATTGAAGCGTAGTCGAAGATGATCATTGACACATTCTCGCAGCATATCCTTGAAAGAGCATTAAACTCGCAAACAATCTTGGTCAATTTTTCAGCTTTTGTGCGGTTTCCTCATCCTGTCCTTGTAGCTAGAACAGCAAAGCTGCAGACCGGAGGTGCATGTCACGAACAACCGCTGGATACAGACAGAGTTGCTCAAGATTAGTAACGTGTAGCGCGGGCTTGCTCTTGGGGTGGGTATAAATCTTCCTTTTTCTATCTGCATGAAGTGTGAGATTTGGGGGCCTTCCGTACTTACCTATCTCGTGGTGGACAAAAATATTGGCACCCCTCTAGACCCAATTATCGTCTAGGGGCACGCTGCATAATAGGTCGGGTACCCTGAAACCCGACCCATTGCGCAGCGCTTCTAGGGGGGTGCCAATATTTCTTGCCCCCACGAGCCTATGTACCTATAATTTAGCACCCGTGTCGCTTAATCACGCCTGGGGTAGGCCGAGGTTTAAAGGTCAAAGGGCTTAGACCTGGGGCCTGTGCTAACTACTTTATCAACACGAAGATATTGTTGCGCGCAAAGGTTCAATAGCCCTTTTTGCGGATTGAAGACTTTTGTATGTGAAAACAATGAATTATTCCTCGTTTGTTACTTATACGTCTATTGCTAAGGCAAAAGGCAAAAGGTGGTTTCTCCATGTCTGTTTTCCCCCATTCATCAAGTTAAGAGATACCCCCCATTCGTGTCAATGACTGAGCCCGTGCAGTTATGGTCCCGCATCGCATATCTTTCTTGTTAGCTTTTGGCTTGAAAATTGGCCCAGTAGGGACTTACAGGTACGACTCGGCCACGTCCTCCGCATTGCCAATCTCGCCAGTGGGTAGTTTCTGCTTGAGGGTTGCCATGAATTCTTCGAGTTGCTCCTTTGGCATGCCGTCCCACAAAGGCGTCAGTACCGCGCCAGGGCTGATCAAATTCACCCTGATGGGAGCTTTCGAGAGTCAGCATATACATGGAGCCATTTGTCCGAAGGTATCGCCAGGCTGTGTATTAACGAGCGGAGTTGCTCACCTAAGTCGAGCGCCAGATTGCGCATTATACCATGCAAGCCTACATACCTCATCAGTTACTTCATTATCCATGTCCAGAAAACCCCGCCACGGAAGAATTGGCATACCCGTTGCATAGCCTGCAATAACACTCCAATCTTTCCGCGGTCGTTGACTCACGCTTCCCGTCGTGAGGACGATAGAAGAGGGGGGACCATCGTTGAGATATTTTCTGACGTGTTTGGCGAGTAAGAGTGGCGCATTGAAGCGAATCATAGCCGCCTTTTGTATACTTTCCAATGTGGCATCCTCGAGCTTCTGAATGGCAAGCCTACCACCGGCGGTAAAGACAACATGGTCGAGCTTACCTCCACACTGGGAGAGCAAGTGTTCAATGTTGGACTCGAGCGAGGGAGAAGAAAGGTCGCAGGGGTAGCCAGAGACACGACCTTCAGCAGAAGGATAGGTTTTCAGGAGCTTGTCGACACTGGCCTTGATCCTCTCCTCATTAGAAGACGAGATAATGACCGATGCGCCGGACTCGAGAGACGCCTCGGCGACACTGTAGCCTATACCGCTACTCCCACCAATAATGAGGATGCGTTTGCCAGATAGCTTGGAAGTATATTTCTTGCTGTCGGCCATTCTTGAGTTTCTTGAAGCGTGAGGTAACAATATATATAATAGATCCGAGAAAAATTGCTCCTAAATATCTCACAGCAAGCCTTTGGTGGGTTGCCAAAAGATTGCACGAACTGCATCGTCTCCTCTTTATAAGATGAAGCATCTGAACAATGTTGATAATCAATGGAGCTTGCGGACTTAGCAGCTTTATTTCCATCATGATGACGTACCATTGCATCATGCCATTGGAAGTCGAAGACGACACGGCTTAGTCATTGGGTCTTAAAAATTGAACAAGAGAAAGGAGGAGTAAGTACGGCAAGATTTGGTGCGAAAATAGACCGAAAGGGAAGATAGGGAGCCAAATGAATTCATGATTACAAGCTAATCATGAGTGGCAAAAAGCTGGAAAGGAACCCTCAAGAGACATGATTGATTGAAAATATCGGACACTCGGATGCCCGTGCTCCGAGGCAGGGCTAACAGAATAGATCCTAAGTGGTTGCTACTTGAGTTCAAGCCAAGTGTCATATCAAATATTGCAGGGTGCAATGTGATAGTCCACTGGTGAAGCCCGTGGGACCATTGGCGTGTCAACGACCGACCTCAAGGGACTGATCGACATCAACGGTATTATGAGTATCATACAATGTGGATTAGATAACTTCACGCCTTCCATGTCCCATCGATCTGCTTTTTCCGTACCTACGGATTTGTCAGTTCGAGTTCCTACTGCATTGTGGAGCTTAGGAATCCGGGGGACACTTACAAACGGTGCGACAAAGGTCGTCCCCAAGGCCAAAATGAGCACAGTGAATACAAGCTGTAGCTTACTGAACCCTTTCCCTAGTATATCGAACGAACCTATAGGCGATATTCTCGTGCCGAAGAGATCGACCTTGCCAAATGCGAACACCAAGCTTGTGCTCTCCAACAAAGATGGACTCGTGATGACGTCCGAGATGCTTATGATATCTCTCTTGTGATTCAGGACCCACTTCGGCTCGAAGTCGAGAATAGGGCTATATCGGAATAATCCTTCTTCGGCTTCCGGTGCCGTGGGATCGCGGCCAACAGGTCTCCTCGCGTCGATGAACGCTCTGGATATGGAGAAAAGGGAATTAAGTTCCGGTAAAACGCAGAGGAGCGAGCGAGTCGTGATCCCCTGGAGTGTGGACGTGACAGACATGGAGGAGATTGGTCCAGGTAGTAGATAAGTTTGAGTAATAACATGAGGTGTTGGGCCAGAGATGTCATCCTCCTCTGCGGGTGTGGGATAGATGGAGGAGGAATTTGGGGAGGAGCCAAGTGGGCCACGGTCATTGGGATGGGGCGATTCGTAAAACTCAGAGACCACGAGTTGATAGCCTTTAAGCTTCTGCTCATCGGTTGGGGTTGTGTCCCGAGCTACAGCCATGGATTCTGAATACAAAGAATAAGAGAACCAGTTTTCGGATATCGTAGAGACAATTGGCTGGTTTTTGTCAATGCCCGGATGAGTAACGGAGTAGATCACAGCACCTGATGTCGCATCGAGAACGTAGAATGTTGCGGTCGGGTTTTCAGCACCCACTGTGGTGATCAATAACAGGTTCGCATTCAAGTACTTATACAGGACATTGCGATCACCGAGGGCTTTTCCAATTGACGCAACAGGATCATGAGGAGGTCGGTGACTGACACTGTACATCTTCTGTCCAAATGCCGGCGTAAACTGCCATATCAGATCTGGCTTCGCACCACGACTTAGCTTCCACCCTTTGACGAATCCATCATTTTCCTCTGTTACAACGACCATCCCTTTCCCAAAGTCGACCTCTGGTATGGCGCCGACAGTCCCATCTATGTTGATAGGAATTAGGACATTCTTCCCTGAGGCATCAAGAACGGGCACAGTGGTTTTCAAAGACTTGATGATACCTCGAGGCTGATGATGGAGGACCTCCCCTGTTTTAGCAACCACCCGAAGAAATTCTCCTCCTTTTGCTCGTATCAAAGCAGTGCCTTCTTCAGCTTCAATACTCAACACATCCCACATCTCCCCTGACTCCAGTGTGACAGCCTGAAAGTTCCACATGACTTTGCCCTGATTGCTAGTATCTAGGGCTGCTAGCCGTCCATGTTCAGTAGCAATTAGTATGATTTTGTGAAACCCAAAGGCATCGCGGCGTAGATTCCGATCCTCCGATTGCACTTTATCTCCCAAGAAACTTCCCAAAACTCGATTTGGCAGTGCTTCCACCCAATCGGGAAAGTATTGAAGATCCTTTATATGGCGCTTTACTCTATGCACATATGCTGTAAGAGGGTCGCGCATTCCTTCCGCCGCAATCTCACGAGCCAGATCCTCCTCACTTGGGATTTCAAGAAAAGCCGCTGTAATTACACCAGCGAGGCCTTCAGGCCTCACCCAAGAAGGTTCACCATTTCGAATAAGTTCCCAGTCACCCGAGGGTAGTGCCAAAGCTGATCTTACCGCGTATGTCGAAGCACCCCTGGGTAAGACCTCTGAGGCGGCATGAAGGATGTCTTCGGGATCTACCATTCCGCCATGGCTCTTAGGACGCACGTTCCACTGGCTAAGCAAGGTGGGGCCAGCCGACGATACTAGCGTATTCTCAAAGGCAGTATGTCTGCTGAAATATACGTTAGAGCCCTGAGAGTTAGCTGAGAAAGCGCCTTTGCCGCCCAGTTTTGGAAGATCAAAGGCTTTGGTTAATGTGCCTGTAGGTGCATCAATATGGTAAACTTCAGCCCAATGTGAGTTTGCAGCTCTGTAGTGGACGAGGAAGTGCGGGGAAGCAATGGCGGAGCGAGGAGCGAGAATGATTATCTCTTGGGCGGACTCGCCACCGTTGGAGGGTATATTGACACTGGTGATATGCTTCGTACCCAGTATATTGATTCTCAAGGTTTTAAGAGGCTTGTCCGTCCAGATAATCAGAGGCACTCCAGAGTTCGATCCTACGTGCAAGATGCGGTCTTCAACCGTGATGTCGCCCTCTGAGCTCAACGTCGTTGTCTGACCGCTCTGCTTTCCCGTGGATTCATCCAACTCCGTGACTTTGACCCTAAAACCTTTCAAGAGCGCCGAATGGAGGGATATGTAGAACACTCTATCCTTAGATAGCACCACGGAGTAGGGTACATCTCCACTGTAACCAATTAGCATGATGAACTCCATAACGCGCCATGAGAAATGTGTACCTCGCATCTACATGTTCCCATATTAACGCTCCGTTATCAGCTGCCAACCTCCTCACTACAGTGTCTGACCCTTCCTCGCTCAAGGCCAACACATCATGGCCCTCTTTAGCGGCCGCAAATGTTTCTATGCCCTTTACTTTTCCAATATTCTGCCATTCCCAGACCAGTCTTCCATCTGTAGCATCCCAAGCCTGAATTTTCCCGTCGACCACACTGACTAGTGTATCTCCTCCTTCTGGCGCCTTTAAAATACCTGAAGTCGTTGCGTTTCGGACTTTGTCACCAAGCTTCTGTCTCCAAACCACCGCGCCATCCTTAGGATTGACGGCACCAAGTAAAAGACGGTCCGAAAGAGTGTACAGGAGCGAAGCCTTCGAAGCAGCCGAAGGACGGTGGAAAAAAGTTGTATGAGCTTGAGGGTGTCCTAAAAGGGGAAGGTGATAGTCGGTCTGGTAGGCTTCATCTGCAAATAGAGTCTGGACTACGGGTGCACAGAGTAAGGCAACACTCAGGGGAAAGCGAAGCACCCAGAGGCGCATGTTCAATGAGGAGGGGAAGCCTTTTATGACATTTGTTTTCCGGAAGTCAAGCCTGAGCTGTTCAGAAACCCGTGATTTTAGTTGCGGGCAGAATAGCCGGGTTGTCATGGAAGCTTACTCATACTCCGTAAATGGATCTGGTTGTCAGTTGTGTTCCCTCTTTTCTACTTGTGCTAATGATGATGGGTATACAGTGGAACGCTTATGTGATTAGGGAAACTATCAATGAGGCCTCTGTGCGTCAAAAAGTACGTATTAGACCATTTTGACATTGGCCTTTTGTTGGACTCGCACAACTGTACAGTCGTGCCGAAACATGCCAGCACCAGCCACTAGATAGACTCTAATGTGACATTCACGAGCATCATCACATGTACAGCATGTGGTGCATGTAGTGCTTATAGGATACAATACGGATGTTTCGAAAGGATGGAAAGGCGTGCCAACTTAACATATGTTCAACACTGATGATGGTCTAGATATACGCAAGAGTCGAAAACGATCCCCCAATAATATTGGGGTCATAAAAAAGCAGGGTTAGTGCCACTCTCTTCGCTGACTCTCATGTCTCTTCTCCTACCCTTCAAGAAACTCTCAACCATCTTGTGAGTGTCCACTACATTGTCCCCTGGAGCCAGAGGGCTTGTGTCCAAGTCATTCGAATCTTGGCCTTGTTGCCAAATGTTGTATGATGGTTTACAGCTGTCGTAAGCCGCATGGTTCTCCTTTTGAGATGATTTTTTCAACAATGACATGGAGCTACTACTCTTCAAGCGGCGGAGTCGCTCTACTCTTTCTGGACTGTGCCGTACATCCGCCTTATTAGAGACTTGCGTTTGATCTTCTTGTGAAGCCAGTAATGCTTGTGGCTGTTTCTGACAAATTCCACTCCGTAACCCTGCCATTGATGGCTTGCCTGGGTATGATGATCGCTTATCCAAGGGATTGTTCTCGTTCTGCGTAGTCGCATTCGTATTCAGGAAGGAGCTGGTAGACCTGAGCGTATTTTCGCTGTCCAATGAATGTATGGCTCTATTCTTAAACGGTGACTGAGAAAGGGTGTTACCGTGTATAACTCCTAGTGGCTGCTTCGGAAAATTTCTTGGTGGTTGTTGCTGACCAATGCTGACATCGTCGCCGTCAATCTGAGCGTCTTCTTTCTTATGACCGTATTCTCTGAGTGAAAACACGTCGTATAGCTGTTCATTTGACGGTGGAAGCTTCTCCAAAGAGGCCACCTGATCAGCCATAAACCTCCTCCAAGTTCCACTCAGATCTGCAGATGAATTCCGACGACCAACCAAAGGCCTATCGAAAGCTCTATGTTTGGCAGGATCAACCCTATGGACAATAGCCGTCCCAGCATCATAACTACTATCAGAGCCTGGAAGCGACAGAAAGCTTCCGACTGCGGCCATAGTATGGCCGCCTGGGGATCTAGAGTAGATACTTTCCGAACCAGCAACGCTTTCGTTGCGGGGGCGGGTGTTTAAATTCACGTGACTGCTTGAAATTGGCTGACCATCTGGGTTAGCACGGGCTTGAGCACTGTCATCATCCTCGCTCCTTGCTTTCAGTATACGTCTGAAGGGGCTGGTGCTACTCCTCTCGATACGCATACGGGGTGGAAAGAAGGCCGATTTGACTTCACGAAGAGGCCGCTTCGATGGTGGCAAGCCGGATTCGTTCATCTCCGCAATTTCTTGGGGTGTGAGGCTTTTTAGGACTTCTGTATAATCTTGCTGGAATCTAGGATAGGTAGGCTCAATGCTCGTCTCCAGATCAAGAGCAATGGGCGCCGAAGCTGCTCCCCGGCACCTGCTCGACGTCCTCGTGGGGGTGGACATTGTTCTCTGCAGGCAGTGTTGCTCGGCATAAATTCCCGTTTTTGACTCATGTTCAAAGCCAGCCTTTCGATTATCTTCGTCTATCTTCCTTTGAAGTGCAGAATAGACCCTTTCTGCTTCGAGACGATCTGCAGTTTTCTGCCATACCGATTGACGAACCTTGACGTGTTCATCATCCAGACATCCATACTTTCGACTGGGCGAGGACGGTTGGTATGGACCACCGTCCTCTTTGATGATCGAAAGGCGCTTGCGCTCCAGCATTGGCGGAATGGTATTGATCGTATCTGCTGCTGTAGAGTTTGTCCAGCTAGTGACCCGGGACCTGTCATTGCTCTCGTCTTCATCACTATGCATGCTGACACTACGAATGCTACCTGGGCGACTAATTTTATCGACATAGACGGGTACATCATGCTGTTTCGACTCACGGGAACTGACTAGCCGAACGAGCTCGGCATCTGGCTCAGGGACAGAAGGATACTCATTGATATGTCCATTGGGTGACTTCGTGTAGTCTCGGTAATGGGCATGGCTTGCATTGAGGTGCTGTGCAGGTACAGGCGCTTGGTCGTTTGTGGATCGCTTGAAAACCTGCTGGATCCTCTGCTTCAGCGTTTGTGACAAGCTCCTCGCTTTCTGGCCTATTGAGACCTTTGTCCCCTCGATAGAAGCCAACGGAGAGGCGACAGCAGTGCCACAACTTATGGTACTGTGACTACGAACTGTCTTGCGGAAGGGCTTCTTGGACTTGCGGCGTTTACCTATGTTGAGGAATGACGGCTGCTGTTTCAGCCTTTGTTCCTCCAGTTGCTGTAGATATGTATCACGGGCGAGCTGGATCGCTGCATCGTGCGTGGCATATTGCCGATTGCTGCTCGTGATACGGTCTGTGACGCCCCGCAGAAAGGAGTGTGATCGTTGGAGCCGAGGAGTAAGAACTCCAAAATGTTCTTCAGAGGCTGTATTTGATTGCCACGAATGCCGTTTAAAGTGCCTTTTGTGTCCTAGGGTATCTCCAGAAAACACGGCAGGCGAAGCTCTGCCAGGGCTGAACATCGACTTTGCTTTCCGGAGCTTGCGGTACGATGATTGCATGGAAGCCATGTCGCTTTCACCGAATTCTCCAGGCTGAGCCATGAGCGAGTCGTCGTTGGGAAAATATGAGGTGGTTCTAGAAGGTATAGTTGGGGGGTACGATTCGTGACTGGCACTAGACTGGGGCGCCTCTCGCCGAGTGATCGAGCGTATCATGAGTGGTCTTGCGTTCGGGCCTGCAAAGCGAACACTTTGCCTCCTTTCTGGCGCAGGCTGGTCTTTAGAGGTATCGGAGGAACCTGGCTCTTGCCAGGCCTGGGCCTTGATGGACCCTGTGTTTCCTGAAACCACCCCACTTGCGCGCTCGTAAGCCAGGTTTGCTGCTGTTAGGGCATGCGGGTTAAGAGCGTCAGACTCGACATTGCCAGACTCCATCAGGAAAGCGGGCCGCAATGAGATGGAGGACGCTGACTTGGCTCGACGTGGTCGTTGAGGGACGTTGCCTGTGCTACGCCGAAACATCCTGTTATCAATTACTTCCAACGTTATGGTAAGGCGATTTCATCCAAGTATGTTCATCGGTAGATATGCTGGATGAGTCGACGTATCCAAAAGGATGCCGGTGGAGATGGCCCACGGAGTAGGGGAAGATGACTTATAAGAATGGAAAAAGGTGACTGTTCTTGAGGCAAGAAGGAGCGGCCTTGAGGGCTTAGTGTTGAAGAGGTATTGGAAGGAGCAATCGGAAAAGATGTTGGGCTGAAATAAAAATCTTTAAGCATTGCCATAGATTGACGGTTTTATTCTGACTCGTTCTTAGAGACTGAGCCATTGAGCAGACATGAAGTATGTAACACCGGTCTCCGTCGAGGTTGGTATTCAAGAATTACCTTTAGCTTATTCATCAGTCCTCGCGGAGATCAAGCATTCCTAAGCTTTTTAGTTGGACTGTGAACAATGAAACTTTGAATCGAGATTCTTTCGACAGCGATGCCATCCTTAACCTACTTTACCTAGTCAGCCTTGGTCATTGCTGATTCTTCGTCGGGCTCCTTCGCCAATTGACATGAGATTTCTGGAAGGATGGCCAATTGAAAACCTATCTAATCCAGTCTGTCTTCTCGCCTATTTAATAGATGGAAGCTCCTAAATAGGGCGCCTGTGATGATATCAGATACTAACGTCTTCAATGTAGTCACTTCGCGGGCGAGTCCAAGCATGACTGCTACCACGGTTCGCCCACACAGCCAAACTTATTGTGAGTTGTAATCTTTCCACACCGCCTTATCACCCATTGGGTGACAAACAATTGGTATGGGCCGTCAAAAAAATCCTGTGTTCAGTATGTTCCCTCCGGCCCGTTCTCCCATAGTCACATGACCATCATATGTGACCAGACCCATGACCGTACTTGGGATACTTACAATATACATGATAGAAGCTCCATCGTTGACGTTAGGCAGGTTGTTCGGTATTCCAATAAGTACGCTCTGCACTGGGCCATATGAGACAGGACCGATAAGTTCAGAAAGAAAAGCCTTCCTTGATAGAGTTTTCTAGCTTTCATGTAGGAGCTCTGCCATGCCCAAAAGGGCATGCAACGGATGGCATGACCCGTATGACAATCGCAAAATACTTTCGCAAGGTCCAAGTCTGGCTGTCAAGGGCCAATAGACCAATCGGAAGATGGAGATCCCGCACCGTTACATCCGTCAAGACAAGACTCCGGTCCAAAAGTCATCAGTAAATGTCTCCGATATATAGAAGACCGGTAACTCCGTCACCAGGAGGTAGAACGACTTGCACAAGGCAAGTTTTCCAAACCCTCGTTTCCTCTCCTAGCTCCTCTCTAACGACAAATGAGGCTTTTGTGACAGCTGTCGTTCCTCATGTCCTGAATGCGGCATCATCAACTGATGACGATGAGATCAAGACCCCGTTCTCCGGGGGCAATTCAGAGTAGGCTTCCCTGAAACTGGTATCATCCACCAGGGGGAGTTAAGCAAGATCAAGAAATAGTTCAGGTACAGCATTATTTTGGCGACGATCATACAGAGGTTGACCTCAGCAAACCTAACAAGTTCATGGCCAGTAGGCATATCTTTCAGTGATTTTTGGATAATGTATTTCTCATGAAGCTTTGGTCTGATATTTTAAGGCTCCCGAACTTGTTTTTGGACCTACGATATAGGGGCTGTATACTTGTGTACTGATGGGTCGTTGACGGCCATGCCTCGTTCTTGAGGTTCTGTCTGATGTCCGAACTCTGGTTGCCGGGTTAGTACTCTGGCTCCAGAAGACATTTTGGTGACAAAGTACCTCAGCCCTTTGACACTTCCATAGAGCTTAGCAACAGGAATAATGTAGGTTTCAAAATATTTGCGAGAAGCAGAAAGTGGAATGTTTTGTGGCACAAGTAGTGAGACCATGCACGGTGTTGAGGCTGCATACAAAAGAATGCATAAGCCCCAAAAATACTAGATCTGGGTCTTACTAAGACCATTGTCGCCGGAATTGCGTTATCTGAGCCTTTCTGTTTTAATGCGGCTGGAGAATTTGAAGGCCAAATTCCCTTTTTGATATGTTGTGGCTTGTGGGGAAGGGGGGGGTGGGGGTGGTTGCAACGTATTCACTGAACGTATGCATCATGTTAGTTGAAAGAAGTGAATCACTTCCAGCTCTTCCCCAACGCAACCTATTCTCTAAAGCAATCTGAATGGTCAACATCCCAATGTTTGATCTCTTTAGCCCAATTAGCGGCATCGTCTGTTGATATTTTACGCACGCCAAACTTCCTGTCGTTGATCCTGGGGGTGACACCGTGGGTATGACGGAACTGACAGTCTTATCAACGATTAATGTGCGTATCTCCACCACCCATTTCTTGGCTAATATTTGGCGTCAGGGTTACAATGGAGAGGATGCGTAATTCCACAGAATGTTTCTCTATGGACGAGGAGGGACTGCGGCTTCTTATCATGACGATATCACTGCCCGTGAGGTAGGGCTGGGGTCGAATATCGTAAGCGATTGTTGGCTCGTTCTATGGCTCAAACGAAGAGTAATTATGCTCCCATTAACCAACAGCAGCTCCGTTCTCTTCATGATCATTGTCCATTTTCTCATCGTCCTCTCCCAAGCCTTCGCTATCCCATTCATCTTCATCCATGAAATCATCATCGTCATCCTCATTATTGTCTTCTTTACCATCCTTTCCCCTTACACCTCTTTCTTTCTTCTTCCTCTCCACGTTCTCCTTCTGTAATCGCTGTCTCTCTGCTTTTTCTTTCCTCCTAGCCTCCCACACTATTTCCATCTCCTTTAGCTCCTCCGGAGTTTTCTCTAGAAACTCATGCCACATCACCTTTCCCCCACAGACACCCTCTTCCACCTTCGTCATTCGCAGCCTCATCCTGGGTCCCAATTCCACAAGTTTCACAGCTCTTTTCTCCACCCCAAGCTGACCAAGTCTCTGCAATTTTCCGTCATCATTACTCTTCCGCATAGTAGCCATCTGTTTCTTATTCAGCACTTTCCTCGCATTCGTTCCTAGCACCTCAACTTCAGCATCAGTCTCAATCTCGCTCTCGCTTCCGGAAGTAAAACCTCCACTAGCAACAGCAGCGGCGGAGGGATCGAGTAGATAATCAGCTACATCTTCCAGCCTGCCTAAATCGGGAATGCCTCGTTTGCGCTTGCTCCTTTGTTTGAGCACTCTTTCTGCAGCGTTGAGACGGCGGATTCCGCGAGAAAGACCAGTCCTTTTGGTTATTATGGCGTAGTGACGGAGATTTAGGACGTATTTCCCGGCTTCTGCAGAAGAGGTGGAGCTAGAATCATGGTTCTCGCGGTTGAGCAGTAAGACGCGGTTGATGGAGGATAATGGAGTTGACTGCGGAGATATTGGGGGAAATAGTGACTGAAATATGGTGGTTGTAAGGGACTCAAGATGCTTCGGGACTGTAGGCTGGGCGCCTTCGGGCGGAGGTGGGGACAGAAAGTTGTTCATGACGAGAAGAGGTGGATTGAGGTATTGTTTACCACCACCTTGGGCGTGTTTCTGCGCCTTTTTGACATCCTTGCTGAGCGAGTACTTCTCCACTCGAAAGTTCAGTGTAGGTCCTCGAGGTGTCAATGCAAGGCGAAGATTCGTATTGCCAGAAGATGAGCGAGAGAATAAGAGGAGATGTGAGACTCCCAAAGGTCCGGCCATAGCGGTATAGTCCCGTAACCTATTCGATCGCCGCTCTTTCAAACGGCTCGCAGTCCCCGGTTCCATCATGGTTCGTACGTCTTTGACGAGTTGAGTAACGCTCGGTCCAACCTCGCCTGCTCCAATTCGTATGACCATACTTTTGGGTTCTCGGGCGGCTGACGAATTCGCAGTAACGCCATTGGCAGGGCCATTGCGGGCACCGACATGTGTGCGCTTCTTTGTGCGCCGTCGAGCCATCTCGAGGTTTATGATAGTGTTGGAGGCAGTTGCGTGGATAGTTCTCTGTAGACTTGAGGAACTACTTCCACAGCTTGTAAAGTTCTGTTTAAAGTAGCCAATTGGAGTTGAGGTTCGCTTGCAGCTTATCGATAAGACTAGCGTGTACACTATAAATCTGGATCAATTCCACCTTTCGGATTTGAAGCAAGCCAGAGCATAGACAGCAACTTCCAGAATGAATGAGACGAAGAAGAGAAAACTTGATACGGGCTCTCACACATTGTCGGCGGTCCCCAAGAAGAAAGTCAAGCATGTCACACCCGAACGGAATAGGAAGACCAAGGACCTTTCCCCAGCTCCCACACCAGTAGACAAACCGGCAGAAGAGCCTGCAGTCGCGAACCAGCTCAACGGGGCCACATCGAAGACTTTCAGAGACCTTGGGATCATAGATTCATTAGCCGATGCTTGCACTGCATTGGGCTATAAAGCTCCCACGCCTATACAGAATGAAGCCATACCCTTGGCGCTCGAAGGACGAGATCTTATCGGTCTTGCAGAGACTGGTAGCGGGAAGACTGCAGCATTTGCTCTCCCAATACTCCAGGGCAGGTCTTGCAAAAATTCCATACTCAGGCTTCGTGCTAACATCAGGCAGCTCTGATGGACAAACCACAGCCGTTCTTTGGCCTGGTGATGGCACCTACGCGCGAATTGGCATACCAGATATCTCAAGCCTTCGAAGCGCTCGGCTCTCTCATCTCTGTGAGGACTGCTGTAATTGTCGGAGGTTTCGACATGGTCCCTCAAGCCATTGCGCTCGGCAAAAAGCCTCATATCATCGTGGCCACACCAGGCCGATTACTCGACCACTTAGAGAATACAAAAGGTTTCTCCCTCCGGTCATTGAAATATCTAGTGATGGACGAAGCCGACCGGCTCCTCGACTTGGACTTTGGGGCCATAATAGACAAGATCCTCAAAGTTTTACCTCGTGAACGACGCACCTATCTCTTCTCAGCGACCATGACCTCGAAGGTAGAGTCTCTCCAAAGAGCCTCCCTCTCGAACCCTCTCCGTGTATCAATTAGTACAAATAGATACCAAACCGTTTCCACCCTTCTACAATCCTATGTCTTCTTCCCACATAGTAAGCCACTTCACCGCTTTCCACGCCACACTCTGTAAATGCTAACCGATGTCAGAGCTGAAAGATCTATATATTGTCTATATAATGAATGAATTTGCCGGTCAATCCGCCATAGTATTTACCCGCACCGTAAATGAAACCCAAAGGCTCGCCATCCTCCTCCGCTCTCTCGGCTTCGGCGCAATTCCCCTTCACGGCCAACTCTCTCAATCAGCTCGCCTTGGTGCATTAGGTAAGTTCCGCGCTCGCAGCAGAAACATACTTGTTGCCACAGACGTCGCCGCTCGCGGTCTCGATATCCCCTCCGTCGACCTAGTACTCAATTTCGACCTTCCCGAGGATTCCGAAACATACATACACCGGGTGGGGCGTACTGCGCGTGCGGGGCAGTCTGGACATGCAATTAGCATGGTGACACAGTATGATATAGAGATATGGCAGAGAATTGAAGCTGCGCTGGGAAAGCAATTGAAGGAATACCAAACTGACAAAGAGGAAGTGATGGTGCTCGCGGAGCGAGTTGAGGAAGCGCAGCAAATAGCAATTAGGGAGATGAAGGATTTGCACGAGAAGAGGGGGACGAGAGGGGCGACGTTAAGAGGGAGGAAGCCTGGAAGGGGCGGCGGGAAGAAAGGAAGGGATGAGATGGACAGGGAAGAGGGTTAGGTATTTAAGGAACACCAAAAATCTGAACTTCACAACTTTCGTGAATCAAAGACGTATCGAAAGTAGATCGCTTCATTACTTTTGGACGCCGAAGAATTCCAGATCTAGATAGATCGTTTCCACTCACTGCCGGGCTTCAGCACATAGGCGGTACGACCTCAAGGGAGCAGAGAGCTCAACCACCGGCCCTCTTAACCACATCGGCAACCTTTGCGGCCAATTCATCCGCCTCCCCTTTCGTTGCTGCCTCCGCGTACACCCTGACCGCATCCTCTGTCCCGCTCGCTCTGGCAAAACTTCTTCCGTTCTTGTATTTGCCCACCAATGCATCAATCTGTGCCTGCACGCCCGGTGGACTGTCTAACTTCCTCTCTGCATCTGTAGTCTTGAATATATTACGGTCTGCTACTTCAATGCGACCAAGGCGATTGGGCAGATCTGTGTAGGTCAGATCCCACTCCTTCGGACCCCAGCTCTTGTGGGCTAGGATGATTTCCACGAGTAGAAGGTCGCTGAGCGCGTCGCCAACCGTTTGGTTAATCAGAGCTGTGAGGGCTCGCAAAACGTCGAGAGCGGATGATTGAGCTGGCGATTGGGGCTCGTACTTGTTTATGCGCTTCAGGGCGACGTCGGAAAAAAGGACGGTACCGTGGCCGTTAGCCTCGAAGTAAACGCCAACGTCGAATTTGGTTGCTGCATGATGGAGATGCTTTACGCCCGTAGGCGTGCAGACCACGGGAAGCTTGAGATCTTGCGTGATATAAGCCGTGCTGGCCCCATTTGCGTAGGCAGTTTGCACAACGCCCACTTTCAGCTTTTCGCCAAGGCCGGCATTGCGTGCAAGGTCGCCAATATAGAGGGCAGCGAGGGTGGCGATGCGGTCGCCGTCAAGCAGGTGAAAGCTGTTGTCAGAATCAACGAAGTAATACATGATCCTGTCGGCATCGCCGTCAAGGGATGCACATCTTGCCAATGGAGTGGAATGTGATGACGGCGGTGCGCGCTGATTCGTTTTAACGAAGTCCGCTCCACACTGGTAGCTTATCTGTTAACGCATATACTTATAGTGCAATGGAGGAATAGCGACGCACCTGGTGATTTAAGCGTTCTGGCTCGACAACGTCGTCATTGACGACCTTGATTTCGAGGCCGCCTTCAGCGGGAGTTGGAAGGTATTTAATGAGCTCCCTAAGCTTTGGCCCTCCTACGCCATTGGCGCAATCCACTGTGACAGACCCATTGAACTTCTTGGTTCCCATGGCAGCTCTGAACGCTGTACTTAATTTCTCATAGTATCCTTGCTCATTTGGTTCACCATATTCATACGTGGTGCCTTTGGTGTTCAGACAGCGTGTGATGTAGTGGAGTTGCGGAGTGGTGAGTAATTTGTAATCCGTGTATTCAGTGCCAGAGGCTTCAAGGGCTGCAACTAGAGCAGTGACTAGGCGAGGTCCAGAGGCTCGAGTATCTCGAGCAAATATGACCCGAGGTTTGATTGCTGAATCAATTTTCAAATCCAACACCAACTTATCGTAGGCTTCTACGAGAGCCTGATCAGATGGCGCGTTCGCAAGTATCGTTGCGTATGCTTCCCAGGTTCCCTACGCTGTCTGTCAGATTGTTGGGTGGTTCGTCTGTGTCCCCTACATTTGGACATCCATACCTCGAGCATCTCGCCCTGTCGACTGATCAGCCGGTTTGTCTGACCCGTTCACAAGTACGCTGCCTACCATAGGATCCACTAACTTGACACCATTGTCTTCCGGGGGATTGTGACTCGCAGTAATCATCACACCTATCATCTGGCCGTTCAACTTCCTGGAGCGCAAGGCTGCGAGTAGTCCAGCGCGATAGACTACGGAGTCGAGGATTGCACTGAGATGGTAAAAGAGCTTAGTAACGAAGATATGAGAGGAGTACCACTCGGCTGTATGAGTGAGAACGAGAGGGGACCAACGCTTTCATACGAAACTAGCTCAACGTCATGTCAGCTCAAATACTTTTAAGGCATAGAGCAGGATAACTCACTCCAGCAGTACCATACTGGAAGGTCCGGTCTGCGGGCTTTGGGAATTTGGCCGACGCAGCAGCAATTGGATGTTGTGAAGCCATATTGATGAGTTGTAAGGTTGTCAAGGGTAGAGTTTGGAATCGTACTGTGTAAACGATGATAGCGGAATGTCGGGCGTTAAGTCAGAGGTCCGTTCGCTCGGGTTGCCAAACCCCACGCCAGAAACGCCTTTTGTTAGCCGAAAACCCCAGCCAGCAACGCGGGCGCGTCTCGCTTGCGCCTTCCCCAAGAGGTCAGTCACACTGAGAAGGACAAGAATTGACAAGCGCAATAGATGGATTGGAGAAATATGAACGTTTCCCATTTGGAGGCTGAGAATGTCTTCTGATAAAGACAATATTCACGCTTTTAGTCTTTCTCCAGCTATGTCCTCTTGTGCATCCTTGACTAGAAAACTTTGGATACTGTTAGCCATTGCAGGGTAGGAGATAAAGCAAGTTGGTGCCCACTTACTTATACCACCAAACAGTCGGTACTACCGTTCCCAGATGCCATAAGCTATGTGCATCTATCATGCCCCCCAAAGGTGGAAAATCCAATAATTCCAAGCTCATGGCTAGGATAATCCATGCGACAATCATTCCTGGCCATGCTGCCCAAGGCTTCTTCAGCTTTTGATATATCCTGTAACTGAATCCGCTCCAGAGTATATTTTGCACCACTCCAGCTGCAACGTTTGCGGCCATGTTGTAGACATAGTCCCAACGCCAAAAACTCAGGTAGGAAACATGCGCAGCGTACAACGAGACACAGATTACTGTCCACAATCGTAATAGCGTGGGCTTGACAGGAGGTCTCTTCTGGTCTAGCCGAAAGATCCTAATAGGGGTGTAGTACAGTCCATACAGCACACTGGCACCGGCAGCGAAGTAGTCTAGCTTCTCAGTAATGTCGAAATCCCGGGTATGGAAGATCATGCTGAATACCCAGCTTGCCATTCCGATGTAGCTGAAAGCAAGATAGTATTTTCGCAAAGGATAGCTAGCTGGTATTCTCTCTCGTACTTTTGTAAGCCCGTCCCTGTGTGCTAGTAGGTTGAAGAAGGAGAAAAGAACGGAGAATGGTTCTTGCATGCCTGCGAAGCGGTAGAAGGGCCATTTGCCATGGTATTGTAGGATAGGTTGTAGCATGGGAGGGTCTCTAGAGATGCGACGATCTGTGATGATGTGTTGGCAAACATAGTCGCAATTCGCAGAGCAGGTCCAGAAGAGAAGGCGGAGGTGGAGTGCTAGGGGCCCATGGTTAGCTCAGGACCATACACGTCTATCAGAGGTTCACTCACGGATGATGGAGCTTTCATGCTGACAGTTCTCGTCAACGCATGTCTGTGTCCGTCAGCTTTTCACATCTTGATCTAATTTGCGTTATTGTTTACCGAAACGCATTGGCGAAAGTCGGGCAATCTGTCCCCGAGAGAAGCATAGATTGTCGGAAATAACCATAAGAAAGTCAGGCAAAAGACCACGGACACCTTTCGCAATATCATCATTGACCATTGAAGAGTTGCCTGAAACACAAGGCAAAGGAGCAGAAGCGTTAAGATTACATCTCGACATATTTTTCGATTCTTGCCAAGTGAACCTTGTCCGAGCCCTACCGTACCTTGTTCTAGTTCTATCTAATCCACTTACCCCTGCCGTCGGTCAACTTTCTCGAACGTGCCCTTATTTGGGTTTTTAAGAGATAAAATCAAAGACCCTGTCTTGTTGACGTTCACAGACATCACCTTGGTAGTCGATCATTTCCAAATCAGCGATTAATTCCTCGTATGCATGTGTTGCTACCTGTTATGTGCGCTTTCAGTCATTGCTGCCTATTTGAGGATAACAAAACGAACTTTATACAGTGGCCAAATTCATTAAATCAAATTGTCAGTAAGATTGGTTGGAAGTGCACTTTCATTTGAGAGAGCTGCCGTGGATGAAAGTTCCTAACAGCATCAGTCTAGATTCCTCTGCCGTAGTCTCTACCAAAGACTGAGGTCCTGTGTAACAACATTTATTTGGCACTACTTAAGCAGACAACTTCGGTGGGGTGGTCGCTATACAATAATATGAGAAGAAACATTGCGCATCCTCAATTATGTGTAGATAGTGACCCATGGTAAAACACGCGGCAAGATTTATGTACATGGATTGCTCTTCATACAGTGCATTCAGCATCTGGCATTGGTAGGGTCTCTAGGCGGCACATACATTAACATTAGTATTAAAGATCCTATGTCAAAGGGTGGAATCAAGCCAATCCGCTGTGATTAAGGCTCTGAACCAAGAGATCGGCCGGTGTTCAATTTCTACGCATGATTCTTGTCGCATTTGTGATCAGAAGCATGTATCAGACCGCCAAAGTCCTTGGGAGAGAGGTTTTATTAAGCTCCACCATCAGCATCACTACCACCGTCGCCCGCATCAGCTCTGTATACTGCTTTGATGGCGTGCAGGCTCAATTACTGGCTCTGGGTTGTAGATTTTGGTTGCAGAAATTTCGCCTCCGTGTAGGAGCTTGAGGTTCAGTGCCGAGATCTTCCCCGATTGACTGTTTTGTATATTGAAAGCCACTTTCGACCCTCTAAGAGAATTGTCTTGACCCTAGGCTACAATTGTAGTCAATGCAGGGAAACCTGATTGGATATATACAATACAGGAATTGCTGAGTGTAATAAGTTGATATCGAGGAAGAAAGTCCATGGACCATGTGTGGCTTTGATCATGCGAAAGTACTTTCAATTCGAATTGCTCAGGTCAGGCAATCCATCCTGTCAGCAAGCTTGGATGTTTGTAGCACCATCAACCAAATGCAGTTGATCAAACTTGGTTCTTGACCAGGACTATGCAAATGCTACGCCTTGATATTCCAGATGTTGATTCAAGTAAGCGGAGAAAAGGGAGGAGCAGACACGAAAACCTTTAGCCTCTGGAGTTCTCCATGATCAAATAAACATCATCATCGTAAGAGTGTTCTGGTTGTAGCGCTTGCGATCTTCCTATGGATAATGCAATCAGCGAACCACGAGGGGAATCAACCGTAAGCTCTTTGCACAATGATAGTATTTCCACTTCGAGCTAAGCGAAAGCGGCTCAGCAAATTTTCCGTTTAGCTACCGCTAGGAATGTGTAGAGAATCCCGTGGAGATAGTAGGGCTTGCAATAAAAGAGAGAAAATACCTTTTAGAGATCCAAAAAAACAATTTTGGAGATATGGGGTATCGAACCCCAGCCCTCCTGCATACATTTTATGCAAAGCAGGCGCTCTACTGATAAGATATTAGTAGAGATTTATTTCCGATACAAGAAAGTGCAACATACCCACTGAGCTATATCCCCAAAAGCTATTGTTTAAATTCTTATATGTATATATAATCAAAAGCGATAGACCGCTTGCAGTCTTCCGTCTTAGTGAGTGCCCGAACTTTCCGCACTGAAAACTGCGGGGAGCGTACCGGAACACTAACCCAACAATCGATCTACAAGCAACATACCTGTTCATTTCTACGTTCTCTATAATTGAAGCTTATCTACTTTGAGCATTTCCCCCGGGTCTATCCCAATTGTGTAGGTGCTATGGAAGATGTTGTCTCTCTTGTGCGCTTTTGAACCCTGAGTCGCCTAGCTCGCGCCAATGGGCTAGGCGGTTAAGGGCCAACCCGCGCTAGCAATTCGCGCAAAATATAATCAACAGTCTACAAATTCATGTTTCAATTTCTAGCAATCGTCAATCAACTATTTCCCAAGAGCATGCAGCGGTAAAACAATAATTATTATTCATCATGTCTGATTCCAACATGGATCACGCAGAGGTCCACTACTTCAATAGGTGCCTACCCTCCCGTGTGTTACAAAACACGGAAAACAACTGACCATTCATAGCTACAATCACCATGGTACTTACCCGTGGAAATCCTCCACTTTCCGAGAGCATGCACTGACAGCTCTCCTTCCCTTCCCAAGGTATCCACGAGGAAATGCTGGTACGCAAATCTCGTTCTGTGGCATTTTCCAATCAATAACGGAAACGGGCGATTGCAGAAAGATGAAGTTCGAACAAAGTCATATCAAAGTGCTATATATCAAAACAAGCATCTTTTCAAAGACAAGGTTGTCCTCGATGTGGGATGCGGTACCGGCATTCTTAGCATGTACGTGCCAATTCCTATCATTCAACCGACCGCTGTTGGCTGATACTCTGATGTAGGTTTGCCGTCAAGGCTGGGGCGAAGCATGTTATCGGAGTTGATATGTCCACCATAATCGAAAAAGCGCGTGAGATTGTTGAAGTAAATGGGATGTCAAGCAAAATCACTCTACTCCAGGGAAAGATGGAAGAGGTCGAATTACCATTTCCCAAGGTCGATATTATCCTATCTGAGTGGATGGGCTACTTCCTACTCTACGAGAGCATGTTGGATACAGTCCTCTATGCTCGCGATAAGTACCTTGCGACGGGGGGTCTCATCTTCCCAGACAAAGCGACAATCTACATGGCTGGCATCGAGGACGGAGAGTACAAGGATGAGAAAATCGGATGTATGATGACGCCTCTCTTAGTATGGGAAGAGGTGCACGGCTAACAAATACAGTTTGGGACAATGTTTACGGTTTTGACTACAGCCCCTTGAAGGATACTGCGTTGACAGAGCCATTAGTCGACACTGTCGAAATGAAAGCCTGCGTTACAGACCCTGCGCGCGTTTTCACCATCGACCTCTACACCGTCACCTCAGCAGATCTAGCCTTCTCAGCGCCCTATGTTCTAAAGGTTAGAAAGTCTCAAGACTTTATTCATGCCCTCATTGCATGGTTCGACATCGAATTCACGGCCTGCCATAAACCTATCCATTTCTCAACTGGCCCACAAAGCAAATATACCCACTGGAAACAGACAGTTTTCTACCTCCGCGAGGTCCTCACGGTGGAAGAGAACGAAACAGTGACAGGATACCTGAAGAGTAAGCCGAATGAGAAGAGGAAGCGTGATCTTGACATTACAATCTCATACCGCCTGGAAACGGAGGACCTTAGCAGGGAAGCTGAGGGTAGTCTAGACTACAAGATGTAAGACAGAAACCCTTCGGAAAGGAACCATTGTTGACTTTGCGTAGGTGCTAATCAACTTCCGACATTCCACTGGCTCTGATCCCCTCATCACATGCTGGGGTGTACACTGAAATGTTTACGACTATTGAATGCAAGCGTGCATAGCGAGCTGTTTGGCGGACATATCAAGCGAAGAAACATTAGAATACGCGGAAGACGGGCTGATAGCCCTGGAGTGAAGACTTGGGTAACTTTGTGGTCCAACACCTACAATAATTATATTCCTGACTGTCAGTGGATCATGTCTCATTGGAGCTACGTCTGGTTGACGCAATTGTAGCAGCGAAGGTCGTCACAGGAGCGCCAACGCCAGATATAATGTATCCAGCTGTCTCTAAGAATTAAACCCAGCTATTGCCACATCAACGACTTTAGCTTCTCTCCAGGGGTTGCCCACATGACGATGCAAATCCTGCCTCCTCTGTCTGCAAGCGATCTCTGACTCTCATTAGTACCTTCCCAAGCAGGTTCTCTCCCCAATAATCTGCGTTCACTTCTGCATTAGCAGCAGAAAAGCCGATCCCCCAGATTCTATCATACGGAGAGGCCTTCATAATGTCAGATATCTTCTATCCTCGCGGATTCAATCCACAGCACATACTTCAACCAGCTCCCTGTCTACTGTCTTTAATAACAATTTCTTCAAGTCTCGCTGCTTCGACTGCGTGAATTTCCACCAATTTCCCTCCTCAACGACTTTTTCTCTGTGCTTGTTCCACATCTCCTCGTCAAATCCCTTAACTCGTCTCCCCAAAGCCTTTTGTTTACGGGGGTCGGATTCCCGAATTATTTTGTCGGCTATCTTTTGATCATTGAACAAAATTGCTTTGTGGAACATCATATACTGTTCTGCGGTGCGGAAAGTCAACGAAGCAGAAATGTCGCCAGCAGATCCAGGTGCCGGCGCAGTGAATGTTGAGGCATACCATTGCGAGAAGCAACCATATGGCTTTTCGTCATCGCGCCAGAAGTAGATAGGACCGCTATCAGAAGACATAGTGGAGGTCTGTATTGCGGGCACAGTCCTGAAGATGCCGTTTGGCACAGAGAAACTCAAATAACTCCAAGTATATGAATGGTAAGAGACTTCATCGTGAGCAGGAAGGTGACACCATATACTTTTTCAAGGAAGACTCATACACAGTGTCGAAGAGGTAGAAATGAGTCAGCGGTCCTATTGTCATGGTAACACTAAGCGGCGAAGAGTCACGGAATACGACACAGCACAAATAGGAGCAGGTAGAATGACTATCCTGTACTATGCTATGAGGCAGCTCCTGTTGTTTCACTAATGCAGGACAAGGAGGGACTATCACTCCATAGTTTTTAGTAATAGAACGCTTAGGTAATTAGATTAGTAGCTAAGCTACATCAGTAACCTCGATAACTTCGATGCCCGTGCCATGGCGGTAAAAAAAAGACTCTATTACAATGCCACGGCATTTCATACGTACCTCGTAGCTTACGAGAAGCCGAGGCAGAGCGACCTAGATGCGGACAGTCCCCTGTTTTCTACCCGGCAGTCCCCTGTTTAGGCGCTTACGAGTCAGCTTGCCTACATCCTCACCACCACTACCACCAGCACTAAGACCCTCACGGCCACTATATCGTTTAGGCTGTTAACGACGACATATCACGCCTTGTAAGTACTAGCATTGTCTCTCCTATATATAGCTGTTACTATAATGGAGTGGGTGCTTTAGGGTGGCTTTGGGGGGTGTTCTAGGGGATGTTCTAGGGGGTGTTCTGGGGCTTACTCTAGGGGGTGCTCTGGGGGGTGTTCTAGGGGTAAGTATAGGGAGGCCCCTGGAGTTAACCCCCTAATACTAATTCTAGGGGCTTTTTTAAGGGCTATTCCTACCTACTAAGCCTTATCGTTTTAGGCATACTACAGGCCCCCGCGATATATAATAGTAAGGTCTGAATAAAGCGCTGACGTACGGGCAGTATTTATAAGGGTTAATGATGTACTACTAATAATAGTGAGATACCAGCAGCGAGGTGCTTATAGATGGTGGTGATAGTGGTAGTGGTAGTGGTGGTAGTGGTGGCGGTGGTGGTAGTGGTGAGGATGTAGGCAAGCTGACTCGTAAGCGCCTAAACAAGGGACTGCCGGGTAGAAAACAGGGGACTGTCCGCATCCAGGTTGGAGGCAGAGCGGGTTGAGGCGGGGCTTTATGTAAGCTCAGAAGGCTCACTGTCCAGCAGACTCAGCAACTCCATCTCAACCTCTGTAGCCATAAAATCGTGAGTCTCAGCTAAGGAGACTATATTTAATCATCATGAGCGGTCCAGGTGTAGGCTTTGAGTATCCAACTCAGGAAGTTTCTTGGTTAAAGCGGTGCGGGGACAGCCCACTATGAGATTCAAAGAGAAATAACAGCAGCTGACCATTGGTTAGGGATGTCTTATTGTTTGCCTATAGTATTGGGTGTACAGTAGATGAGCTTCACTTCCTTTATGTAGGGTTTAAAGCCCTCTCACAATAATGAATGCTTACCAGTATAGGAACTACATCCTGATTTTCAGACCTTTCCGACGTATCCAGTCATACTCCGTAAGTACAAGAGCGCCTGTATAAATATGGATGACTTTAATCATACAAAAGCTTTCAAGCATACCGACCAAGAGGTGATCGACTTCTACGCTCGGTCAGCAGCCATCCCGATCCCCAAAGTGCCCAAGTTCGACAATCGCCGTGTAGTCGATGGCCAGAGAATGTTGACTTTCTACAAACCTATACCTCCTACAAGTGCGGGCAAGCAATTTGAGCTGAGATCAAAGGTTTTGGGTGTGTATGATAAAGGCAAAGCGGGAACTGTGGTTGAGACTGAGACAATCCTTGCGGAGAAGGGTGGGGATGTTTATACAAAGGCTGTGGGAAGTGGGTTCTTTGTCGGGCAGGGTAATTGGGGTGGACCGAAAGGTAAGAAAAGCCTATGCTGCTTTATACGGGTTTTAACGAGTATTACAGGCCCAGCCACTGTCAACTCCCCACCACCAGTAGGCAAGAAGCCAGATGCAGTACATACGCTTCAGACTACTAAGGAGTCTGCCCATCTATACAGGTACATGGCCCTCTTATCCATCTGCATCACGACATGCTAAATTGCTAGGCTCAATGGTGACTATAATCCTCTGCACGCAACTCCGGAACCTGGTCAGAAGATGGGTTTTGGCGGCGCCATAATGCACGGTCTCTTCTCATGGAACTCAGCTTGTCATGGCTTGTTGCAAACGCTTGGTGGGAGTGATCCTGCAAATCTTAAGGAGTTCCAGGCAAGGTTTGCAGCACCCGTCAAGCCGGGAGACAAGCTTGTGACGGAAGCTTGGCGGACTGGAGAGTTCAAAGACGGATGGGAGGAAGTAAGGTTCATAACGAGAGTGGAAGGCGGCAAGGTGGTTTTGAGCAATGGAAGAGCGTTGATGAAGTGTAAAGGTGAGAGAAGTAAGCTTTAGGATAGTTGGAACGACAAAAGTTCTATGTTTTCGCTTTCACAAGACGTTCTTAACTTGGAAGACTGCAATATCTTGATAACATGAGATACAACCGGGACTTAGGTATTGCTGCCAAAGTTGGTTGACATGCAACCATTGGCCCTGATCACACAGTAGTCCTTCTCCCTTGTCTCCGCTTAGATCTGCAAAAGACTTTGGGAAAAATTTATGAAAAAACCTTCTATCAAATAGAAAGACAAAAATGCGATACCAGGGAGACTCGAACTCCCAATCTTTGCCACCGGAAAGCAACGCCTTGCCATTAGGCCATGGTCTAAACTTTGTTAGAATTGGCAATTGCCAGAATCAAAGCGATTACTTACACCTTGGAGACATGAGAACAAAATTTTGCGCGCTATTTGACTATAAGAAACAAAACTCTTGCGAAGAGAATTCTGCTTTTTTAAGGTACTCACGTTGACAAGATTGTCAGTATCAGTAGCCTGTCCGCAACAGGGTAGGAACATACTATGGCATCTGTTTATCTAGTGAAAATTCAATAAATTCCTCTATAAATCCTCTAATGTATGGTCCGTACGACGGAAGCCTCTAGACGACAGAATTGGTCCTCAGCATTTGCTGATTGAGGGAGTCGTCTTCGGGGTGCTTCTAGGCTTCAGCCCTATCGGCCATACAATTAGGGAGTAAGGTATTACGACTTCTTAATCAGGCGACAAGAAGTTCCGTAAGATCGGTCTTTGATATTTACGGTAGTCTTCGCGATACAACAACTTAGTCCTAGCACCACCCTAAGGGCCCAACTCACCTTCGATAGCCCTTTCCCTATCCTTTCCTTTCACTATCGTCATCATGTCTACACTCGAGGATCTGGATGACATGGAGAGAGAAGGCAAGGAAGAGGACAAGAAGGACGAAGGCGACAAAGACGGGAACAAGCCAGATCAGAATGGAGATGCTGAGATGAAGGATGCTGATACTGATGCAGACAAAAAGGAGGAAGAGAAAGAGGAGGACATATTCGATCCTGAGATCTTACATTCTAGTACTAGGGATATAATAACAAGGCGGCGGCTGTTGGAGAACGATATGAGGATCATGAAGAGCGAATTTCAACGCTTGTCACACGAGCAAGCAGCGATGAAGGAGAAGATAAAGGATAACCTGGATAAGATCGAAAATAATAGGTCAGCGAATTTCAAAGGGTCCATACTCGCTCAGACAAGCTACAGTTCTAACTTCAACCTACAGACAGCTTCCGTACCTAGTCGGTAATGTCGTTGAGTTATTAGACCTCGACGTCGAAAAAGAGGCCGCGGAAGAAGGTGCCAACATCGATCTCGACGCTACCCGTATAGGCAAATCCGCGGTCATCAAAACCTCCACACGCCAAACCATATTCCTCCCTCTCATTGGTCTTGTCGACCACACAGCCCTCAAGCCCGGCGACCTCATTGGTGTGAATAAGGATTCGTACTTGGTTCTTGACACACTGCCAGCCGAGTATGATAGCAGAGTCAAAGCTATGGAGGTGGATGAAAAGCCTACCGAGAAATACACAGACGTGGGTGGCTTAGACAAACAAATAGAAGAACTTGTGGAAGCTGTTGTGTGGCCAATGAAGGAAGCAGACCGCTTTAAAAAGATTGGCATCAAAGCTCCTAAAGGTACGTCTCTCCTAATCATCAACTATACCTCGCTCCTCGAACTGATCTCCCCCTTCACAGGAGCACTCATGTATGGCCCCCCCGGGACAGGCAAAACCCTCCTCGCCCGTGCTTGTGCCGCCCAAACGGATGCCACCTTCCTCAAGCTCGCCGGCCCCCAGCTCGTCCAAATGTTCATCGGCGACGGCGCAAAACTGGTCCGCGACTGCTTCGCGCTTGCAAAGGAAAAAGCCCCCTCTATCATCTTCATCGACGAGCTCGACGCCGTAGGCACTAAGCGCTTCGATAGCGAAAAGAGCGGAGACAGGGAAGTGCAGCGAACGATGTTGGAACTCCTCAACCAACTTGACGGATTTGCGTCCGATGACCGGGTCAAAGTCCTCGCTGCTACCAACCGCGTTGATGTGCTAGATCCAGCTCTCTTACGTTCAGGTCGGCTGGACCGCAAGATTGAATTTCCGTTACCGAATGAAGAAGCCCGCGCCCAGATCCTGAAGATCCACAGCCGGAAAATGACAGTGGATGATGCAGTCAACTGGCCCGAGTTAGCCAGAAGCACAGACGAGTTTGGGGGCGCGCAGTTGAAGGCTGTATGTGTGGAGGCCGGAATGATTGCGTTAAGAAAAGGCATGGTGAAAATTGGACACGAGCATTACGTGGATGCTATCGCGGAGGTGCAGGCTAAGAAGAAGGTAAAACTTCCCTGTTCTACCATATTCAGACTTCTTACATCAACTAACCTGTCTCACAGGATACCGTCAATTTCTACGCCTAAGGGAGAGCGCATTCCCACTCGTATTTGCACACGTCGTAGCGATGAGCAAATAGGCTACCGATTGCATGGCGATGGCGCGGAAAGTGTATTATAATTAGAAAAACTCCAAGCATGACTTAACCTTGAATAATATCCCATGATATCCTACCGCCTAAAAAAAAGGAAGCATACATCTAATCTCCCAGCTTCAAAACCACAATTAATCACGCAAAGCATGAAATTGTATCCGTCAACCAAATCTAATAGTATCATAGAGCATGTATCCCACATCCTTTTCATGCATAACTTACCCGCCAACCAAGATTTTGTTTCATGTCCATACCTAGAGCTATATTATGTTAAGGGGGAGTAGTGAAGAAAATTGGCTGGTCTAGCTAGAGTACTCGGAGGGAGTTGTAGGGGATTGGTGATGGGGAAAGGGGGAGAGGGAGAGGTATTCTTGGATGGATATATGGATGGAGCAATGTTCTCTAGGAAATTGAGCACTTGATGCACGGGGGGATTTTTCAAATTTAAACGGGGGAAAATTCTTGACTTCGCACGCTTGAGATGCACGGAGTTTATCTAGTACTTTGGGGAGATACTCGTGTATTCCAGGGAGAAGCGTATATCAGGTTGCATTTTAATCCTCTCACGCGAATTTCACATTTCAATGGGCAATAATGGAGCAACAGTATGGGACAGTGAAGTAACATCGTTCAATCTAGATGCTCGCTAAGTGATATGACACTCTGATCCACTTCCCTCAAACAGTCCCATCCCGTACCCTTTGCCTAATTTTCCCTCGAAACATAAGACTTTTTCTACCACCAAAGGACCTAACTACACTTTGTGGCCATAATGTGCGAAGTAGCCAAGGAAAAGTAAAATAAGAATAAAAATTGAGCTTCTCGCAAACAGCTCCAACTAACGAGTGCCATGAAAGGGTATCATGTGTAAGCCTAAGCTCACTGCGGCTCTAACGAATGCCATGCCATGCCATGTGAAATGAAGAAATTCCGATCTGTTCTGATGTAAAGCCCAGTCTGCCTTTTCTGACCGTCATGATAAGCGGTTCGCTCCAGCTAGAGTAGCCATGCAATGGATAGCAATGAGTACTCTTGTTGGATTAATCCTGCCCTTCCGAACGTAGTAAGAAGCCAACCACCCAAAGTGAACGCCTTGTAATCTGTGTAAAAATCCGGGGACGTGTAAACGCCTTGTGCAAGTCTATAAAAGTACCCAGCGAGAATGTGAAGAAGATTCATGATCCTGCGAAATGGAGTTCGACTGAAAGAAATAAGCATGCGAGGTCGTAAGAGTGCCAGCCAAGAGGAACGCCGGAAAAATCCCGTTTTGGTTGTATCAA
Organism: Cladonia squamosa; assembly: GCA_947623385.2. Lineage (NCBI taxonomy): Eukaryota > Fungi > Ascomycota > Lecanoromycetes > Lecanorales > Cladoniaceae > Cladonia > Cladonia squamosa. The sequence goes on along the minus strand of OX392378.1, from coordinate 504,189 downwards.
AATTATGTGTCGGTGTAAGACGAGGTAGCGAACCCTAGCCTAATGGTTTCTGTAGCGTGACATATGGTTACAGCCCGCCGAAAGACGAATAATGCTCGCTGCCGAGGTGCTGATTAACCTGTATAGCTCGGATAGTAAAGATGTATGGATGCGTGGCCCGAGAATACCAATGCCATCCAACAAGGAACGACGGCTGTGGTTGGTGTTTTTAAGCAATACAGACAATCGTGGCCGCACATGAAAGCTTGCTAGCTTTAACCGGCGACAGATTGGGGGCCATATCCGGGCGCCATCAGGTACCGGTCATGATACGGCATACAGTAACCGCATCCACAAGTGTTGCCATGAGGATATTGATGATACTGCTGAGCATATGGCGTATGATAACCAGATTGCGGGGCGTTAGAGCCTAGCACTTGTAAAGGAGGCGGTATTTTCAGGACTGGATACGCTTGGTGCGGCCCAAGAGCATATTCAAACCCGCTATGACTGCCATACCACTCGGGCGTGTTGGGACCTGTTTCAGGAGCTGATGGAGGTGAGTGATCTGTATGGGCACGCGACTGCCAAGGGTCATATCGAGGTGTGTTCCATCGCGATTGCGGAAGATTCTGGAAGCCAGTGTCGATTGTCGGCCGCTCCGGATGGGGGTGAAGGAGGCGGTCTGTTGGCGATGGGATCTGATGTAGAGATCTTTGTCTCTGCGTATTGTTACCAGTGAGATGAGTCTGCTTGAGCGACTGAACCAGTGACTGGTCTGTCTCCTTGTTGCGCTTAGTCGCGTTCCATTCATTAACCCAGCCTCCGAATCCCTCTATGTCTTCTGGGTCAATGTGCATATTCCAGTCAATGGCCACAAGCCATTCAACCTCTAGGACGTTCAGCTCGCTGACAGGAATGTTGCTGACCTCAGACCAAGACCGATTCTGAAAAGTGTTATCGTCTAGGAACTTTGAGCCTAGAAGGAGAGCAATGGTGAGCATCCGGTATACTTGACCGCCTCCGTAGTTGAATCTCCCATTGCCTGACAGTAGAGTCATCCTCGTGGAAAGATAGTAGAGCCCGAGAAGGATAGTGGAGCTCGGCAAACGTGTCGACGAAAGGACTTGGGAGACATATTTGCGAAAGTCCGGATGCACAGAAGCTTTCGAGTTCATGACGCTTCGAGTCATGTCAATATCTGCAAGACAAAATTTGGAAGTATAGATCTCATACATTCCCTGTGCATGTTGGGACACGAAGTCGACCATGTCTTCCATCTCGTAGTCCAAGTGGGCCGCAACACCACCCATGGGTTTCTCCTCTTTGGGCTGGGTCACAGTTGGAGCGCGCTTGGCACGCACACGTTGCTGATAGTCCTCCAAGGAACGGTCCGGAACTCTGATGGGTGGTAACAGAGGAGCAGCTCCCAAGTTGTAAACGTTCGAGGAGGCTTGGGTGGTAGAATAACTGGGTGGCGCGTGGCGATTGGCCTCCTGAGGAAATGCTTGTCTTGGAGGCTGTGCAAGGTTGTATTGCGAGTATCGCGGCAAGAGATCGCGATCTTCAGCTCTCCTGGCCTCGTAGTTGGATGCTTGAGTGTCAAGACTTCCCAGTCGTAAAGCAGGAAGCTGATTGACTCCACGATCATGACTAGAGAATGAATCGTAGTAGTCAGGAGGAGTCAGTGGCATCTGAGAGGTAAGCGTATTCCCGTAAAAGGAAGGCATGGTGTGGCGAAGGGTCGCTGGCGAAGCCGCAAGCAGGGCTGTTCAAAGCAAGTTAGATCAGATGACCAAGTGTTGAGTGCCCAGATGCTGCTCACCTTCGCTTGCCGAAGCCTGCCGCCGTCGCCAGCAGAAGCCTCGCTGGGCGAAAGCTGCTCAATATGCTAGGCTCAGCACAGAGATTCCGATACCATGAGCGGTTGAAGTGGTGATAAGTCACCGGTATGGTATGGCGGCTGGTTCGCGTGCTTGTTCTTGGTGCTCGTGTTGGAAGAAAGGTCGTTACGCTGAAAGTACAGGATCGCTAAGATTGAAAGATATTTGATGCAAGAGGAAATTGTATTAATAATGGGTGTTCGTCGATGCGAACACGTGAAACTTCGCCGGCTTTCTTCCTGGCGAATATATGTTTATTGTGAATCCAAGTAGTCTTAGTTAAAAGCTCTCGGTGTGGCGGAGTGTGGAAGAGATTGGAGGGAAGTGGGAGAAGAAGAGGTTGTGAAGACTCTTATGCCTCAATAGCCATTCGTGCGTGTTGTCCAAGAGTAAGAGCGCGGTATCCGAGCAAACCAAAATGACCTAGGCAACCAGAGGAAAATCCCAAGTGCAGCTGCTCAGAGCTAACACTTCTTTGAAACTGCAGGATTCCGGTAGTTTGCCGCGTTTGATGGTGTTGGGCCCTTTGGTTCTTCAGCCTGCCAAGTATGTGTAATAGATCCACCACTTGTGAAGAGTGTGGAGGCAAATTTGAGAGGATCACAAGGCGGTGTGATTTAGAGGACACGAAAGGGGGTTGGGTTGTCGTGTCACTTGAGACTCGGTTGGTTGGTGGTGATCGGGGGCGGGCGAAATTACACAATTTCCATCAGGAAAAGCCGAAGTGCTCTGTAGCCGCTGCGGTGGAAAGGGCGTTTGTAGAGGCCAAGGGGGAAGGAGAAAGAAATTGGTTGAGAGGAGTGGAGAGAAGAATAGTGGGTGTCGGTAGGTGTTGAGTGGTAGAGAAAAAGAAATGGGGGAGAATAATGACGCTGAGGTTGAGGGGGATGTGGGAGAGGTGAGGGTGTGCGTAACGTATGTAAGCCGGGGAGCGTTGCCTTGGACTCCCCTTGACTCCTTGAGGAGAAAATCTTCAAAAGGTCCTTGGCGGAAGGCGGCGTAATTAACGTAAATTCAATTTTCCGCGCTATTAATTACTAATATGAAGTACACCACCTGCGCTTGCACCCGCAAACCATTTCCACTTCACGGAGAAATACAAAGTACTTCTCTCTTTTTTTCTAAAAGTATTCCATTCTAACGCACAGTGCCACCACGGCTGACGTGCCATCTCATACTACATGTCTGTCTACCTGTCTACCTCATACCTATCCTCTGTACCTCATGGTGTACGTAGCCAATACGAGAGGCAACCCTACCTCGGTCCGTTTCTTTGGTTTGGTATTCCTTTCCGGCAAGGTCAGCGCCGGAGGCAACGGAGCATATCCGGAGTGTGGAACTCTTGGCCGCTCGCACGTGTGGATGACTCGTGAGAATTAGAATATTTGATTGGTCTTTCTCTGGCGTATTTTAGAATACTGAGGCTTTTCATAGAGGAGTATTCTCAGCTACTACCTCCCGAAGGGACCCTAACCCTCCCTTCCGCAAACGAAGGAGGGCATCATTGAAACCCGCATGTTTGAAATTCTAGACTGTCTGACGTGCAGTACGCGGGTTACTCTTGTATCTAAAGGAAACCATCCGCTTCACGGCGCATTGCTTCAACACTTTGTCCTGAGTCAGCGCTTGACTTGGAATAGCAGCAACTCGGACACGAAACATGCGATGATTCGAATTTTGGCTCATTCTCACCCCAAATCCCAATTACAACCCCGAGTGTCGCCTGAATGTTCCCGTCTCCAACCGCAAATGACTCCCACGGGGTGCTGCACGTACCCGCAGTCTAATAATCCTCTAGATTCCTTTCTCAAATTATCTTCGTCGTGTTTGAGCAACACTAACAGGACCAATGCTCAGCTCATATGACATTGTAACTAATTCGCAAATGCGCTCTCGCAGTATCAGCTTTTTCGCTGCCCCAGCTTGCCTTCCATCGCTTCTCTTCTGCTCGCGCCTCGGTGAACGCCTGGCGGCAATCTTCGGGTAGTGAAGCCACCACGTCCTCTGACACGTGCGTCAAGCCACCAGGCCCAACATCAATGACGTCTTCGTCTGGCCCAGGATATCCTAATACAGCCGTCGAGGGACTGGTATAATAGGTGTCTGTAATCACATAGTTGCGTGTAAATACTGATGGAATAGCTGGAAATATGGTATTCTGGGCTTGGTCGTTGTCCTGACCCTGTATTGTCGTACATTTTGAGAGGGACTCATTAACCCCGTCCGCAGTGATTCGAAGAGCTTGTGACTTTTGCGGTGGTGCGGGAACCTGCTCCCACCGGGCATGGGTCGGCTGCATGATCTTTGGATACTGCATCACATTCGTATGCACATCATAGACGCCATCCAGGTTCTGGCGTCGATTGCTGGCGAGCGAGGAATTGTAGCGACTGAGGTAGTCAGTGAAAGCTTCGTGTGGTGAGTTATATGGTTCATACCTAGCTTCCCGGGCATGCTCGAACATCCAGTTCGCTCCAGTGACGACTACCCGACGCTTTTTGCCTTCCATAGCTTTACCATTGGTGATTGGGACGCTTGGTGCACCTGTATGGTAGACAGCGCTCGCCCCGTGCCATGCGACATATTTGTTCCGGTCGTATTCCTCCCCTCCACCTGGCACTCTATCTTCTGGATTCGCCAACTCACCCTCGACATCCCCGTTAGCTCGTGCTGCGGACACTTGATAGTCGTCGATAATCTTCTTCCCACCAATGATGATGCGAGCTCCAAATTCTCGGAAAACAGAGCGAGCAGTGACAACACCTATAGCGCGTCCTTTGTATGAATGAGGGATGAGATTCCGGTCAATCAAGTCCTTCTTTGCCTCCTCTGCGAGTATGATCTTGTGGAGTAGCTTGTGTTTCTGGAAGAACAAGTAGCTGTCACGAAAACCGATGCATCTTGCAGGCTCAGTAGATAACATGTATAACCGGTCGCCTTTGCCTTCAATGACAAATGTTCTGACTCGGAATTCTCTTCCTCCCTTAAGATAACCGTTCTCATCGACCTTCTTCTCGCCTTCTTCATCGGGGGGTAATTGTATCTCGTCGTTTTTGACATCGGCCATATTACCGTCCTTATCCAGGGGGACTTGTGTGACATGCGAAGGTCCTCCCCTTGGCTTTCCCCATCTTCCTCCACCAAAGCCACGTCCACGCCAGCCTCCTCTCTTCCTAGGCGTTCCTGCTTCTGAGCCCGTATCTCGCGATTCCGGTTCGTCTGCTGCGTCACGGCGACTAAAACCTCGTTTGGCCGGTCTCCCGGCTCGCCTTTTTCGGAGCGTTGTTGTTCGCCCAGGAGCCGGTGTCGAAGGATGAGAGCCTGCTTCTGATTCGACCGCCGGTGTCCCTTGATCGTCTTCCTCATCCGGGTCTACTTCATTCTCGGCGTCCTCTTCGCTACCATCCTGTTGAGGACTCGCAGGTACGTCCAAGATCTCCTCTTCAGAGGCGTCATTGATCTGAGGGGTTGGGGTTCCTGCAAGATATTGTTAGTCGCGAGTATGCAAATACCACATATGAATGTGATCTGAAGGACCGAGGTGGGAAGTTATTCATACGCTTAGCCGCAGCAGCAGTCTGCGCCCGAGATCTTCGAACCATGTTGGCCTTATTAAGGAGGAGTCCTAAGGGGTGGGCAGCAAAATCCAAAGCTCAAGGTATTTGAAGCTGAAAGGTGCTTTCGCGTTGGATGTTCACGGATTATCCCGAAATTTTACCGGTCCTCTTTTGAAGTTTGTTCTTGGCTTAACGATCATTCCTCGCTTTCTAGGGGACCCCTGGAAGCACGAGAGAAGCCCATGTCCAGATTCCCGATACTGAGAGAGTCTTGTCCATAGGTGCTGCTTTCCCATCGGTAGGCTTTCCCATCCATAGGCCTATGCAATGTACTCTGTCCAACGCACGCCACTCATGTCCGACTATCCCAAGTAGGATGGCTGGCTACCAACCAATTGCTGCCCTGTCTCCCCAGGTCAGACCGATAGTGAATTGCTTACTGCACTTACTACACTTACTGCACTTACTGCATGAACAGTACACGCGATAATCCAAGTATGTTACCCCGCGATGGGCTGGCAGAGGGATAACCATACATTGCGGGCTGGCAAAGAGAGTTTCCGGTTCAGACCCGGACGGTGTCCGGGTTCTGGTGGGATAGGTAGCATGCAATTGGTGAATTTGATACTTTCCGTGAGGACGCGGGAAAAGGAAGGCTCCCCAATGATGTAACGCTGGACCTTGTGTCACCGTCAAGCTCATGGCTCCCTGTTCTCCCCATCTCCAATCCACTACTACTCTACTAATGTAAGTGTATGTACCACCTTCCTTAAATTTCGGCAGGTCAGGAGATCAGATGCATTAATACTTTAATTGCGCCTCTATTTTGATTTGCGGCTTTTGGAGAACCAATTGCAGCGAATATACTCAATTTCAATGCATTACTTCCCTACAGGCATAACAATTAATAGCGCGCCATAAAACGCTAATTAAATTTCCGTATATTTATATGCTACTAAATAAGCCGTTCTAATATAGTATATACTTACCATCAGCTCTAATCACAGCCTTACAGCGCTTTGGTATTTCTTCTATTAGCTGGTTAAGAAAATTATTTAGAACTACCTTCTATACCTCCTTTACTATAGTATAAAGCTGAGTATAAGTAAGCTTTTTCTCTAAATATTAAATATCTATCTAATCCTTTATCCAATCCTAAACGATCTTGATAGAGTTTAGATTAAGTAAAAATAGAGATTAGGATACTAGCTAAATACTATACTCTTATAGATCTTTAATAGTGAGTTAAGCTAAATAACTAGAGGCACCGTCTTATATTATATTAAGCTTAGGGTGTAGAGTCGTCCACCTATAAATTAAAGGTACTATATAAATATAGTAAGACTTACTATTAATAGATCCTTAAAAAGCTAGAGAATTAGCTTATATTTCTACTAGATTCTAAGCTAAAATAGTCTATATACCTATTCTTTTTCCTAGAATAAGTAGGGATCTTTATCTAATCCTTTTAAAAAGCTCCCCTAGAATATTTATTTATTTTTATAAGATTTACGTTCTTTAATATAATTAGGATTATATTCTTTACTAGTATATCTTATTATCTATATATTACGGGTGCTCCTAATATATAATATATATTAAGCTAAGGGTCCTTAGTTATAAGATATCTTTAAAGTAAAACGAAATATAATTAGGGTAATTAAGGTATTAATTACTATAATTAAATTCTAATTATAGTAATTAGGGTATTAATTACTATAATTATACTAGTACTTAGTATAGCTTATAATAAATATATAAGAAGTAGTCTTCCTACTACTAGAATCTTCTTCTATATATTTAACTTATATAATAGAGAGGAGTATAGCTAATAGATACTTAACTTACTTAATATTACTTATATCTAATTATACCCCCTAAAGGAGTTAAACCCCCTTATTATACTTTAAATACTATACTCTACTCTATTTAGAATAAGTACTTCTAGTTCTATTATAGGAGATTACCAACACCCCTTTATAAAGGCTATAAAGGTAGTATAATAAAATAATTTAGATATTTAGATAGGCTCTAGTAAAAAACTTAAGATTCCTACCCCTACTAAGTTTTTTAATAAGAGAGGAACCCTTAATAGTTATATATAATAAATAGAACTATATATAGTATTCTACTCTTTATTATTTATAAAACTAAAAGAATAGAACTTATTCTATTTCTTCTATTTAGAGGGAGATATAGCATCGGCTCTCTCTCTTTAACTTAATAAGTATATTAAGCTTCAGGACCCCTAATATATAGCAGATAATACTACTAAATTTTCTAATAAACGCGATTATATTAAAGATATTCTTATTAGGTTATTTAGTAATAATATTAAAAAATAGAAGATAAAGAGGAAAAATCCTATCTCTATTAAAAGGGATTTATAACTAAGTATATAGTAAAGTTCTAGGCCTTATCTACTAAGATTTAATAAAATACTACTATAAAAATAACTATTTATTATACTAGATTAAGTAAGAAGGTTAAGGATAAGCTAATAAAGAGATAATTTTTCTAAATTATAACTATACTTATCTAGATAACCTACGCTATAGATAATAAATTATATAAAAGGAAGATAGAATAGAAGACTTCTAATCTAAAAAGTAAGCTTAATAAGTAGGAGAATATTTTAATAATAGACTAAAAACCACCCTATAAGGCTAAAAAAAAAAGACTAAAGACTTATTATAAATAAAGTATTATAACTACTATAAGAAAGAATACTATAAGAATAAGTAGTAGCTATAGGGGATAAAATCTCTAACTATTTAAGAAGATAGGGCTACCTATTAGATAAATACTCTTAAACTAATTATAATAAACTCTAAGCTAGGAGACGTATTTAAGTAGATTTAAAAAAAAGTAAAATATAATAATTTATTCTAGACTATATATTATAATAACTAATATTAAACCTACTAAAGTAAAAAAGAAGGAAGTAGTTACTTCCCTAAAAAACTAAGAATATATTTAAAGGATAAGTTTTAAATATTAGTAATAAATAAAGAAGCTTATAACTCTTTAGATTAAAAATAAGCTAAGAAACTATTAAATAATAAAGATTTATTTATATATCTAAACAACTTATATTAGTCTATAGTAGAAATATATAAAGAAATTATTAACTAATAGAAGTAACGCTGCCGCCTCTAATAAAAAGAAGTAGTAGTATTAACCTATTATTATAAGAAGGCAAAATCCTTTATAATAGAAGTATTAATAAAATAACTAATAAATATATTAATAAAATTACTTAATAAATATAAGATAACTTTACTAATTAATAATACTATCACAAGTCGAACATTGCTAAATAGTAAGGTGTTTGGTATAGAAAAGTATTTATACTATAGAGAGCTAGCTAAGCTGCCTACAGCTCCTAGATAGGGGCCGTGTGGGTACTAGACCTAATTAGGACTAGTATATAGCCGGACCGCACTAGGTCCCTGATAAATACTTAGAAGTTAGTACTAATAAATAAATTTAAGAATTTATTTAAGTTAATTACTAAAGAGGTATCTTATATAGAGATAGATAAATTAATTATTATTATTAAATTAGTAGCTAATAAAGTCTAGAAGATATTATAAGGGGATAGATATACTAATCTATTAAATTTACTTTATATATATATCCTAAGGGGATTAAAATTTTTAAAAGATAAAGGATTATTACTTTCTAATAAAAAGTTAATCCTATAGGAAATAAGAAATAAAGTTAGGAAATTAGTATAGTTAATTATTAATATTTCTTTATATAAAGAAACTATTCTACCCTTTAAGTTTAAAGGTCTAAATATTTTAGAGCTAGAAGCTTAGAAAACTTAGTTAAAAAATTAAAAAGTCCTCTAATAAGTAAGCTAATTAATAGGATCTACTTAAAGGCTAAATAAGTTACTATAATTAAATTATAAGAGGATATCTAATTTAGATTTTAAATAAAAATTATAAAATATTAAATCTAAATAATTATTAATAATAAATTAAATAAAAATCTAATTAGTTTTAACTTTATATTAAAGTATAGAATCCTAACTATATAATATATACTATATATATTAATAAACTTTAATTATTCTATAATTAGAAAAGTAAATTAAATAACTAAGCTTATTAGTCTAAAGATAGTAAGATAATATAAGAAGTATAGCTTCTACTTAATATTATAGAGAGGAATAGATAATATTATTCTTAAAGCCCCCTAATTATAGAAAGTTAATTTATTAATAGAATAAAGTTCTAATACTTTAATATTTAAGAATAATACTCTAAATTAAGTTTTTTAAATATAGAAATATTTATATCCTAGTATTATTATATAAATAATAGAGGAAATAAAGGATGATTTCTAAAAAGAAAATATAATAATACTATAGAGTTAAGTTACTACTATTAGTAGTACTACTTATATAAAATTACCTAATAAATATATAAAATATAGAAATTTATTTTAAGAAGAAAGCCTTAATAAGATACTTTTTAAGTATTAATTATAAAACTATAAGATTAAGCTAATCTTAAGTAAAAAACCTATAAAGAAGCTAATATATCTATTATTAAAAAATAAGGCTATTACTCTTATAAAATATATTAAAGAAAATAAAGCTAAAGGTTTTATTTAGAAATTCTAATTACTAATAAAATACTCTATCCTATTTATACTAAAGTTAAATAAAGGATTAAGGTTATATATAGATTATAAAGTACTTAATAATATAATAATTAAAAATAGTTATCCTCTACTCTTAATTAGGGAGCTTTAAGATAAGCTTTAGAAAAAGAAATAATTTATTAAGTTTAATATCCTAAGAATATTTAATTAAATAAGAATAAAAAAAGAAGATAAATAGAAAATAGTATTTTATATAAAGTAAGGCTTATATAAATACCTTATTATATTATTTAAGTTAACTAACGCTCTTATTATATTCTAAGTATATATTAATAACATCCTAAAAAAATATCTAGATAAGTTTATATTAGTCTATATAAATAATATCCTTATCTACTCAGATACCTTTAAAGAATATATTAAATATATATAATAAGTATTATAGAAGCTTAAAGAAGCTAGCTTATAACTTAAAATATTAAAATATAAATTTTATTAAAAGAGAGTAAAATTCCTAGGATTTATTATCTTAGATAAGAGAATTAAGATAGATTCTAATAAAGTTAAAAATATAATTAAATAATCTATACTAATTAATAAAAAAGAGGTTTAGTTCTTCCTTAAATTTATAAACTTTTATTAAAAGTTTATTAAGAATTATAGTAAGACTATAGCCCCTTTAATAAGCTTAATATATAATAAAGTGTTATTTATATAGAGAAAGAAAGTAGAAGCTTCTTTCTAAATCCTAAAAAAATAGTTTACTTTAGGTTTTATATTCTATTAATTTAACTTAGAATTTTTTATTAAAGTTTATACTAATACCTTAGACGGTGTATTAGGAGTAGTAATAAATTAGCTTATATAGACTAATATTAGTATTATTAAAAAGAGGAGGGAACGTTAATACCCTATTATATTTTATAGTAGGAAGTTATAAGATACTAAGTCTAGATATTTAATATATAATAAAAAATTACTTACTATAGTAAATATATTTTATATATAGAAAGCCTATCTAGAAGGAACTAAGTACTAGGTTTAAGTTTTATTAGATTATAAAAACTTAATATACTTTCTATTAATAAAGGAGCTAAATAGATGTCTGGCTTATTAGTATAAAAAGTTAATAATATTTAATTTTAGAATTAAATATATTAAAGGTAATAAGAATAATACTATAAATATACTTAATAGAAAAGCTAATTATATAGAAAATATCTAGTAGAGTTTTAGAGCTATATTAATATAGGATAAAAATAGATTATTATAACTAAATAAAGTAGAACTCTATATTATAGTAACTATAATAGTAGAAATTAAAGAATTTATCTAGTAAGTATTAGTAGATCTATAAAAAAATAAAGTAATAGTTAAAATCCTTAAAAATATTAGTAGCTATAATAGGTTTAGTAAAATAGATTTAAGACTTTTTTTATTTTTAAAAAAAATCTATATTCTAATATCTATATATATAGAGATCTTTAAAATCTACTATAAGGTAGAAACCTTAGGAGGCTATTAAAGGATTAAAAAAACTTTTAAAAAGTTATTATAAAACTTTTATTTCCTAAAGATAAGAAAATATATTAAAGATAAAGTTACCTATTATAATATATATATTAGAATAAAGTATACTTAATATAAACTATATAAAAAAATTAAATTAGCTAGCTTCCTAAACTAAGCCTAGAAGAGTATTATATAGGATTTTATTATTAAACTCCTAAAATTAATAGAATAACTAATAAAAACGGAATATAATATAATACTAGTAATTAATAATTAATTAATTAAAATAGTATACTTCCTACTATATAAAGAAGCCTTAAATATAGAAGATCTAGCTTATATATTTCTAAAAATAGTAATAGCTAACTATAGACTTCTAGATAAGATTATCTTAGATTAAAATAAACTCTTTATCTTTAAGTTTTAGAGATTATTAATAGATATAATAAGAATTAAGATAAAAATAAGTATAGTATTCTACCTATAAATAGATAGTTAGATAAAATAAACTAACTAAATATTTAAATAATATCTTCGATATTATATAAATTATTAGTAGAATAATTAGGTTTAGTATTTATTTAATATATAAATAGTATATAATAGATCCTTATTAGATTTTATCAGAATAATATTATATTAAGCTAATTATAGGTTTAAACCCTATATAATACTACTACTAAAGGACTATGAACCTAGGGTATAGTATATTACTATAATAATCTAAGAAATAGACCGCCTCTATTAAGAATTATAGAAAAACTTATAATTCCTAAGTAGCTACTTAGTAATATATTATAATTAAAAATATTTAAAAGGTTTAAATATTTTTAAAGGGGATAGGGTATATCTTCTTTATAAAAACTTTAAAACTAATAAGTTTAATAATAAGCTTAATTATATAAAGCTTAATTCTTTCCTAGTTAAGGAATATAAAAGGGATATAAACTATATATTAAACCTACTAGAATTAATAAAGAAATATAATATATTCTATATATTATTATTAGAGAAAGTAGATTTTTAAATACTACTATAAATAGTACCCCTCCTCTTAAATAAAGATAATAAGGAGTATAATATTAAAAAGATCCTAAATTATTAAAAGATTAATAGAAAATAAAGATATCTAGTTAAATAATTAGATTATAATAATTTAAAGAATATATAAGAACTACCTTTAATACTTAATTACTTAAAGAAGTTATAAGAATTTTAATTCTAAAATTCTATATTAGCTAATCTTAGTCTAATATTAGATCTAGCTCCCTAAATATATTAAATAAAAAAGTAGGAGCTTAGGATATAACCTCTTCTTTTTTCTTTAAGAATTTAATATTTTATATTTTTTTCTAAACTATCTTTACTTAGTCCGCCTTAATCTTCTATATTTATTTATAAAGATAAGATAGTTTTTTAAAGGCCGTCTTTTTTTCCTCTTATAACTATTTATATTACTCCTCTAGACATTTCTATTTTAGGATATTAAAGAGAGATAGATTATAGTTACTACTAATATAAATATATTTAATATATTAGTTAGATATCTTATTAAAATAATAAAGATACTCCGCTTCTATATATTAGATATAGTCTTATTTAGATAGGGAAGTTATTCTAAGTTTTAAAATTAATTAATAATAATATACTATTAAGCTCTACGGTTTCTTTATCTATAGTATAGATAAAATCTATATATTAAAGAAAATAGATTTCTTTAGGACGAAGATTCCTTAATAAAAAAATAATATTATAGATATTTTTAGTATATAAGATATACTAAGCTAAGAGTCCCTAGTTATAGGATATCTTTAGAGTAGGATAGAATATAATTAGAATAATTAAGATACTAATTACTAGGATTAAGTTTTAATTAGAAAGATTAAGATACTAATTACTATAATTATACTAATACTTAGTATAGTCTATAATAAATATATAAGAGGTAGCCTTTCTAGTTTCTACTATTAGAGTTTCCTTCTATATATTTAACTTATATAATAGAGAGGAGTCTATAGCTAATAGATACTTAACTTACTTAATATTACTTATATTTAATTATACCCCCTAAAGGAGTTAAACCCCCCTTATTATACTTAACTTATTTAATCTTACTTATATCTAATTATACCCCGAAGGAGTTAAACCCTCCCGTTATACTATATTTTAGTATATTTACTACTAGTAACCTATATCTTATTAGTCTATAGTATAGTATTCTACTATTTCTATATCTAATTTTTAATGCTCTATAGCCTATACGAGGCGATATAAGTAATTTTCTTTAAAAATAGATAGTTTTTTTCTAGTAATTCTTTAGTAATAATTTATTAATTTGTTAGCAGGATCTAGAGAAATACTAGGAGGTAGCTTACCTTCTTTTACTAGTACTTATTAAATTATACTTTCTAATATATCTTACCTAAGCTTAAATACTATGTTGATAAATTATAGACGACGTATACATCTATTAAATATAATAAATTTAATAAGATATACTTAATAGGGTGTATTAATAATAGATTTTCAGCTACTATATTATTTTTACAGGGTAAATTAGTAGTAGAAGAAATAATAAACTTAATTAAGTAAAATATTTAGTTTTTTTATAATACGCCTAGGAGTCCATCCTGTATAGTTTAATAATATATAGATTTTAAGATACTTATCGCGTATTATATTAGGGTACTTATACCGCTTAGGTTAAAGTATAGATAGTAGTATATATAGCGCTGCTAATAGAGCTATTTATAAGCTAGTAGGATCTATTACGATGTACCTAGAAAACAGCTATAGAATATAATCTATTCTAATATATAGGCAATTATATGGAAATAGGGGTAGAAGATTCTAGAATAGGGTTATTTATATATAAGCTTAGCGGTATCCTTAGCGCAGCGCTATTAACTGTTACGCTGGATAGGAAGTATTGAATCTGCCTTGTTTGGAAATTATAGCCCTTTCTGGGCCTTTGGGTACTGGAGCCCGCCTACGAGACATTCGCCAGCTGACGCCAAACTTGTCGCGGAGGGATCCGAGTCCCTGTAATCTTCACTGGAGGACTCCCCCAAGACAAAGGTGGGGCAGCAAGGGCAGGTAATCTATTTTGTCTTCCGAAGACTTGGACGAACAACGACACACCTGCAGCTGATTGACGTTGGCATTCATTGCTGTTGCATTACTGTCTCTGATCCTGATCCACCCCGCCTGACTACCAGGCTATAGTTCAAATGGCCTCCGGGCACGATGGCATCAACCCTCATCTTGCCTCCGAGTATCTCAGGCAGGCGCTACTCAATCCACACAGGTAAGCCAGCTGAACATCGCTTTCCTCCGCATTTGCCCGCTTTTCTCCATCTCTTTTCCACAAAGCGCTTCTTCCCTTCCCTTTTCGTCTTCGTCTTCATTGCCATCTTTTTCAGATATGGCGACTGTCTGCCCTTACAACATACACCCTGCTATCGTACTGGGCTGCTATCGGCCAACCAACTTCCGAAAGCCATTATCTTTGCCCACCACTTTCAAAGCCATGTGGGAGCTTTTGAGCTTTTTTGGGACTAGCTGCCGATCAGTCTAGAATAGCTCTTGGAGCATCCCAAAAAGTCTCATGCAAGCGAGAAACATCCCAACTGATTCTATGATCTACCGCTTTCTACCCTCGTCTGCGCTATTATACGATGCGAAATCCAAGTCTTAAATCCAAGTCTTCTTTCTGCAAAGCTCGTATGATGTCTCCTCCTACTATCTCCACCAAGTGTCCGACAAGCCATACCACCTAGTTGGAAGCCTTGCCATGTTAGCCGCGACTTGCTTTTGCATAGCTGGACCGTCATGAACACTGCTAACACTATATGGATACTGCCAGTCCCAGAGTAGCGTCGGACGACGACACTCATGACCAGATAGGCTCCATCAGCACAACGCCTTCTGGTGTCGCCACCCCTCATCCCGATCCCTCAGACAAACGTTTGCCCGGTATATTGCACACCTATTTTGGTCAGGTTCGTGAAAGACCTTTCACAAGTTCCAGCGATCTCAAATCTTCTTCCCAACCCCACTTTATCACTCCCATGGAAACCCTGGACACCGCATCAAAGGTTGCTTTTGCACCTGCAAAGGGAGTTTTGCCTACAGCTCCCAGCACCCCCAGTGAGACGGATACTGTGGCGTTCCAACAACCATTGCCACCGAATGACAATTCTGGGCAAGGCATAAGGCATGATCGCATTACAGTCCCTCCGTATCCGACACCACCAACATCATCTTCCTCATCGTCAATACGCAAAACAAGTGAAACTGGTAGCGATGTGGGCACTCAGACAAATGAAACCGATACCTCAACTGCATGCCCTCCTGGTTTGACGCGCCAGTCCTCTGGGAACAGCATAATGCCTTTACGCACACGGCGACAAACTGCTAGCATGAATCCCTTGTCGAATGTCACCACGAGCTCATCTGTCTACGCTACCCATCTGTCGAATCCCACTTTATCAAATCCCTCGACAAGACCTAGCACACCTACTGCGGACATACCTATAGTTTCTGCACTTTCATCTTTAACTTCACATCTTGAATCGACAAAGCTAACAGATGGCGTGGCTTCGCCACGGAAAAAGAACACACCTCCCCTTACCCCACGAGCATTATCGAACGATGGTTCCGAATCAGCCAGGCAAACTCCACCAACGCCTGATCGAGGCAATGAGAGGTCAGGACAACATGGAACACATAACTCACCACTGCCTCGATCCTCCCCCCCTGTTGGGCCTCCGAAAGGGAAACTGTTCGTAACAATATCAGGCGCGCGAGGTTTACGCGCGTGCTACAACCCATACGCTGTGTGCGTCTTCGAAGACATTGAGTCGATCGCTAAGCCGCGGGACGTGGAAGCAGGCTCGGCAGCAAACATTGGAGGGCTGCCTATGGGCGGTGTGCCTATCCAAAGGTCTGGTAGCGATATGGGCAAGTCTATAGCTATCCCGATGAAAAGCAGGCAGAGCAGCACCACGAGCTTGGACGATCACAAAGACTTCAAGAATGGGAGACAGGTTACGAATCCCAGATGGGATCATGTGGCAGTCTTGTAAATCACACTCTGGTCACCGATCCACCTACTTTTTACTAATCATGTGTACGCAGCGACGTTCTAGGAAAGAGTTCAGAAGTCAGCGTTTACATTTACGACAGTGGGAATCAGGAAGCGTTTTTGGGTCATGTCAAGCTGACGCCTGATGTGTCTCATGACACTAGAAGGATCGAAGGCTGGTATAAACTAGAGCCTCGGAATCCAGAGGATGACCAAGTCTCTGGGGAGGTTCACCTCGATATCAGTTTCCAGAAGACGGACAAGAAGCAATATGGACCAGAAGATTTCAAGATTCTAAAATTGATCGGCAAAGGTTCGTCTAATGCGGCTCATGCGATCAGACAATTCTAATCGTAAATGCTAGGTACCTTTGGTCAAGTATACCAAGTGCGTAAGAAAGATACTCAACGCATATATGCGATGAAAGTACTTTCCAAGAAGGTTATAGTACAGAAGAAAGAGGTAGCTCATACAATCGGAGAGCGTAATATACTTGTCCGCACCGCAACCGCCAATTCTCCATTCATTGTTGGCCTCAAGTTTTCCTTCCAGACCCCAACCGATTTATACTTGGTTACAGGTTTCATGTCAGGTGGTGAGCTCTTCTGGCACTTGCAAAAGGAGGGCAGGTTCAATGAAAGCCGTGCGAAATTCTACATCGCCGAGCTCATTCTTGCCTTAGAGCATCTTCACAAGTATAATATCGTTTATCGAGACCTGAAACCGGAGAATATACTGCTCGATGCCAATGGTCATATAGCTCTTTGCGATTTCGGCCTTTCCAAGGCCGACCTTACGAAAGACCAGACTACCAATACCTTCTGCGGCACCACCGAGTACTTGGCTCCGGAAGTCTTACTGGATGAGGCAGGTTACACTACAATGGTAGATTTCTGGTCTCTTGGTGTGCTGGTATTCGAGATGTGCTGTGGATGGAGCCCGTTTTATGCCGAAGATACTCAGCAAATGTATAAGAACATTGCTTTCGGAAAGGTGCGATTCCCCAAAGACGCATTGAGCACCGAAGGAAGGAACTTCGTCAAGGGTCTTCTCAATCGAAATCCAAAACACCGACTAGGCGCGAAGCGAGACGCAGAAGAGCTTAAAGAGCATCAATTCTTTGCAGATACCGACTGGGACGCAATGATAAATAAGAGGGTGGTGCCGCCCTTCAAACCGAAGTTGAAGAACGTACTCGACACATCTAACTTCGACCCTGAATTCACCAATGCCTTGCAGAACTCATCGTCCCTCAACGAACGCGCAGCAGCACTGACCGGAGGTGGTGGCATGCCTGCATCGACACCTTTGTCACCAGGAATGCAAGCGAACTTCAAGGGCTTTACATTCGTAGACGAGAGTACGATAGAAGAGCAATTTAAGGGCCAGGATCTCGACACCATGGACGAAGACATGGAGGAGGGCGGGGACAATTGGGGTCAGTCGTCTGACCGGAAGCCAAATCAGCCTGGGGATCGAATGAGTGGAATTATAAAGACTTCCTCACACGACGACGGGACTGTCTTCAATAATGGTCACTTTGACATGTAATGAGATGGTACACCGGCTGCTGCGACCAGGTTGATCGGTCTTCTCTTTTTGGCTATGATTCAATCGCTCACGGCTTCCAAATTTTCCTTAACTTGGCTCACGACGAACCCGATCGGAGGTATTTGTGAATTCCTTTGAGCGCGTTGAAAGGTAACTCTTTTGCATGGCATGCAGGTCTGGTATTTGGCGTCACAAGCAGCATTGATACGAAGAGTATGTGCCTCTCTAGGCTATGCTTATGATGGCCCCCTTCGCAATGAGCAACTGATGGGATGGATTCTGCGCATGCTATGCTATGATATGCTATGCTTTGTATATATGATGATGAGAGGCTATCATTACCTTCCTAAGGGATTCTTATGAGCCCTACTAAAAGTTTTACACTTGCGTCTTTGGTTAAGATTTGCATTAAGACAGTTCATTCATACTTAATTCTTATTCATGTGGTGTTTTTGCTCGTACTTAGTACTTAATGAATAGGTGATACGTCTTTGTTAAAGTGATGGCGTGGATCCTCCTACGTTGCCTCTTCCATTTGTTTTCACATCCGTAAGTGCAAAGAGACGCTTTACAGGTATTAGAGGCAATGTAGCGATGGACAGATGAAAGAGGTATATACATTCCTGCCGACTATATACACGCATCCATCTGCACAAAATATATCCAACAGAAAACCCCCTTGCCCGATTCTCCCCAAGATATAAACAATACCCCCCCCCATCCTCTCCTCTCCTTAGAAAAACCTCTCCAACTCCACCCCCTTCCACCTCGGTCTCTCACAATGCCCCCACCACTTCACCCCATCAGGATGTCGAGCATTCCACTCCCCCCTGCACCCTTCCTTCCCCCTTTCCAATCCAGCCCTCTCCTTCCCCCCACCTTCCTCCCTCTCGCCGCCCATCGTCAAATCCCGAAAATTAACCAACGCAACGTCACTCCCCTCCACATCCGGCTCCAAATAATACCGAATCCGACTCCCAATCGTGCCTATAAACCCCTGGAAATCGAAAATTTCTTTCACGATTCCTTCTTCTTCGACTATTACTTTAAATTGCACTTTCCCCCACGCTTCTTCTATGCGTTCTTGGGCGGCGCGGCGGGCGGCTCGTAGGCTGCCCGTCGGGAGGGTGTTGATGTAGCGGGTGGAGTAGTCGGAGGGGAGTTCGGCCATGGCGCGGGGTTTGCAGAGGGCTTGGAGGAGGCCGTCGTGGTCGCAGGGGGCGCGGAGGGTGAGGAGTTTGGGGAAGCCGTTTGCGCGGATGGCGTTTGCGAGGTTGAGGTTTGCGGAGCCGGGGAGGGGGATTTCCCAGTGGAGGTAGGTGAGGGTGTTGGAGGCGATGAGGGGGTGGATTATTATTTCTCCTGTGACGACGGCGGGGGAGGAGTCTTGCATCAGGGAGAAGCGTTTGAGGTTTTTGAGGTGGAGGAGGAGGTTGGAGATGGCGGAGATGTAGGTGATGTCTAGGTTTATGAGGGAGAGGGCGCGCAGGGCGAATGCTGCTTTGGTGCGGGAGTATTCGGAGAGGCCCCAGAAGGTGACGCCTTCGAGATCCTGAAGGCGCAGGGAGTGCAGAGGGGGAAGGTGTTGGAGGGTGTGGTCGTCGAAATCGTCCATGTCGAAGGAGGAAATGCAGAGGTGTTTGAGGGAGGGGAGGCGGTGGAGGATGCCGGGGCCGCGGACGAAGCGGGGGTCGGTGAGATTCTTTTTCATGTTGATGAAGATGTCCTTTTCGAGGATACCTTGCGCGGGGGAGTGGAGGAAGAGGGTTGTCAGTGAGGACCAGGCGTTGTGGTATTGGACGAAGGAGGCTTTTTGGTCAGGATCCATCAGGCCTGGTGCCAATTGCCTGTGTGATCGTTGTGTTATGGCTGCGTTCTCTCCGATCAACCATACCTGCTCTTTCAGCTTCCTTCGGGTAGACAGAGCATGTGTCAACCGATCGAACTCGTGGCTATATAGTGGATAAAAGCCGACCAATCTCTCGAAATTGGGACAAGCCATTACTATCGATGCCACGAGGTCGATCATGTCTCTTGGTATCGAGTCTCCATCTGTATGGAATGTGGGAACTTTGAGCTCGCGGACTTTGTGAGCCAGGAATGTACGTTCTCGCAAAGTCCGTCTGAGCAGTTTCAGGCGGACACCAGTCTTCATCTTGTACTTTTTGATGTTTTCCTTCGAGTCATGTCCCACAATGTCTATACATGCATACCTGGAATCACGTTAGCAATTGCTTTACATCGCACATATACCAATGGCATTATTCACTCACAATCGCTTGACTACCGCTTTGTCCCACGCTCTGCTTGTCATCGAAAGTGAACAAAGATCCCGCATATGACATGATTGGCAACTCTGAGACAGCGGATCCTCATGAAATAGCCTGAGCTGGTGCAATATACAATCATAAACCTCCGGCGGAAGATTCTGGAATAGTGCTCGGGGAGGTGGCTTCCACTGTGCCCTCAATAGACTCGAGGAATTCGAGTAATGGGAGAATAGCGAGCCTGGACTTGTAGGCGTTGAAGAGTACGTATGAGCGGTATTAAAGGAGTTCGAGTTCGAAGCGCTGCTTGCGTAAGAGGCTGAAGTTTTAGGGCGGTATAAACTCTGCCCATTGACATGCCCATTCATGGCATTGGCTGCAACAGAACTCTTCGAAAGGGCGAGTGGTAGCCGTTGGGCTCTGTATGCTCCGAGTGTAGGGTCCCATATCTGACCGAGCCTACAATTGCGACAGTCAGCATAACCATGACAATTGAATGGAGAAAGAGACGGACCTGCTCGGTACAGACTCGCCAGGGATGAGGCGGTCTTTCACGTTGGGTTCCATGTCTGTTGGTGTAAAGTACTCGAACGTATAGGCGCGCCTCTGTACATGGACAAAATTGGTATACAATAAGCAAACATATATGCAGTAGAACTATGTGAGGACATATATACAGGACAAAAGGAAAAGGTAACGAGTGACGAGTTTTGTACGAGTTACAGCTAAGGTAGTAGGTCACAAAGTAGAATTGCTGATTTCATTGCCTTGGCATGCGCCACAGATGCACCGCCACAACCTGTCGGCCGGGTATTTAGAGTTGGCTTATGCGAGCTTGCGTGGACGACAAAAGCTGGTCCGTGATGACGATCCTACAATGTCCGCTCGTGATTGGCATCCAACATCCCTGTTTTCGATATCCGTTGCGAGAATTACTGTGCTATTATAACCCCAGAACGGACGATCAGCAGAGCCAGAGAACACCTTCTGCACTCTGGAGCTGCTTCCTTGCCTTTCCCCACTGCCGCTGTCACCTATCAAGATTCCAGTTTGCTTCTTCCCGACTTCCTACATATCGTAGACCTGGCACCCTACAACTGGTTGAATAACCAATGGCTACTTCACGGACTTTTATGTTCGCTTTCATGCGAGAATGATGACAGTAAAGGTTCAACTTGGTCAAAGAGATAACAGAGGAGCTACTAGACCCTACCAACTTAGCAAAGTGAGAGGCCTGACGAAGTGTAAGACCGAGGCGTGAAGGACAGATGGATAGGTTGTTACTTTCATATAGTATTGACGGAGCCAATCTATTCAAGAGCCTGATTGATCTTGATCCTGGTGATATATCGCAGGTGCTCGTTGTATGGTCACAGTAGCAGATGATTGATTCGCTCGCAAATTGAACGCTTTTCGCTCAGAATAATATTGGAAATCCAGTACATTAAACTGACTTCTGACATCGTTAAGATTGAAAAGGTCCTGGGCAGTGACGCGAACAAGACTCAAAAGAATGTGAGTATGAAGGCAAGCCATGTAGAGGTATCAGTCAATGTATATGGTCACAGCATCAGCAATCATGACTCTAGAAACTCATTTTGATCCAGTTCAACGTATTAGCTTGGTTCAGAGTCACCAAATCCATCCGCACCATAGTCGCCTTGAACAGCCAATTGTTCTCCCGCCTGCAGCTCGTTAAAATCTCCCAAACATGCCGCCTTCTCTTCCAGCAACGGACGCCACATTGGGCGGCCTAAAAGCACTAAAAGTACTACCAGGCAAGGAACCGGTAGCCACAAGCGTAAAGAAGCGATGACCTTCTGGCGGCGCCGGCGGAGACTCTTTGGCTGAATCTATCGACCCGTCCAGGTACGACGCCCGCATTGCTCCTGACCTTAGCACAAGCTCCGCAAAAGTTCTACACGGGTTTCCAGTGCAGCTATACTTTATTCGAGAGAGGCCCTTTCCAGTGGTCAGAGACGCTGCGGCAGTTGTCAAGGACGCTCTGGCGACCTGTCCTCCCAACGCCAGCGACTTGACAGAAGGGTTTGATGTCCCAAAGCCGCGTTAGGCAATTGCGTCCAGGTCAAAAAAATATTCTGTAGCACGAGCCTCCTGCTATTGTCATGTCCTGGGAACATGGAGCTCGTACTCTCCATGATTTGATCGCTAACATCAGTGAGGGAGAGGCTTGCAAATGTCTGGAAGTTAGTGTTGGACTTGTCGAATTCGATGCACTGATTGAAGAAAACCCATGAGGACTTATGCAACATCGCCGCCGCTGAAGGTATCATCCTAGTCTCTGCTTGCTAGTGCTTCAAGTACCACAGAGACAATCTCAAGTCGGCTGACGGTAAGTGCATGGGAGAAGTGCTCTGCGCGTAGTTGCGCCGACTGGTGCTCGCTATCTGTGCATACCTCCTTCGTCATGTCCATTTTGCTAAGAGATTCCGCCTCATCATGGGAAGCGAATCGAATTCCTTGCTTTCCCGAAAGTAAAGCCTTGCTATTCGCAATTGTAGGTGGGGGACAATGATGGTAGAACAACAATAACACGTTCTGCGCCACAAACAAGGTGCCACATTCGATCGAGGCCGCCGTTGCAGAGTATTGGATCCTGTTCCGGTGTAAGGTGTTTGGTATCAATCCAGTAGGCTGCCAAATCCGCTTTAAGTGCTTGATTCGGCGCGATAGTCTCGAGCTTCTCTTCTTCGCGTACGGCTTTGAGTTGGTTAGCGCCTCCCGTAGCAGAGTGCTAAGTGGTGAAGCTGAAGGAGGTGTAGCGTTGGGAGTATCCTCCTTTAGTACCCGTTGATCATCAATCTATACCATCAGCAGCCTAGGCCGTAAAAGCCTGAGCTTGTTTGAGAGACAGTGGACCTGGCTTTCGGGCTGATCACCGTTTTCTTGTAGAACAGGCGTGCAGCCAGGTTGAGCGTCATAGCAATTTCTGGCACCCATGGGACAGTCCCATAGAAATCTTGTAGGAATCCTCGATGTCGGATGGCATCCAGGCCTGACATATGGGTAGGTTAGATAGTAGCAGCAAGAGCATCATGGCTAAAAGCATACGAAGAGACCAGCGATCAATCGCGAGTCCAGGCAGCCCATCCTGAGATGATGGGGAGAGTCCAGGACACACTGCCCTTTCAGTTCGCCACAACGCCGGGTGCCTAGCGGCTGATCTGATCTGGGCAGTATCCGATCTGGGGCATTTGAAAACGGAGTTATTCCACATGGTCTCATGGATGGGGCTTCAGATGAGACAAGCAGAACCAAAGCACAATGAAGGCGACAGCACCACGAGAGGTAGAGAGAAGAGAATGCCACATACTACTGCTGCGCTCATCTCACTACTCGCCTCACTTGGCTGAAATGTGGCAGGACTACATGTGATGTAAAGGTGTTCGATACTTCGGAGCAGGTCTACGGTACAACTTCTGATTTGTCATCGCTGATCTCCATATGCATAACATATGCTACATCCATTACCCTAGAATTCATGTATACAGTTCGTTTCTAATCCTTGTGTTTCGTGCGAACTGTCAAAGTATATATAAGCAGGTTGATAATACAAGGCTCTTCTATGCAACAACGCTGTGCTCAATATCGCTGCGTCACGTGTCCGACTTTTCCAACGCCATCATGATGCAACCTATGATCAAAACAAACCATCCTGGGACAAAACTCGTACTCCGGTTGCCAATGCTAATTTACAATCCACCTAATGTAATATAGCCACACATGAAACATGCATTATATTCATCACAACTTGCGGAAAGGTTCAACACCCAGGGTGGGCGTCTCCACTACCTGATGAGTAGGCACACCTTCAGCTCTGCGCCTTTCGAAAAAGTTCTGGCATTCTACGATGAGGAGAGACCATTCAGAAAGGGCTCTGCCAGCGTACTTGCCGGGTCCGACAGCCGAACCCTCAAGTTTTAACGGGCCATTTCCTTGGTCGTCATTGAGAGCAGAGCTTTTCTCGAGAAGCGTCCGGGCGGGAAGAGGCAGCTTCGGTGGATAGAGGATTCTCTCCCTGCCAGCAGGATTGTTTTCTGGATCGATATATTCCAAAGAGAATTTGAAGGAAAGGGTTCGGTAATGAAGAACTGGCTCTGCGGCCTTGTCCACAGTAGCCTTAGGTGGCCCTAGACGCGCTTGAACCTGATCTACTTTTGACCTTTCTCCAGGCTCGTCTCTTCGAGGTGCTGGGCTTGGTAGAGCACCGTTCAATCTCATCTTGAGTTCTTCTGAATTCCTCTTGCTACGATCTCTGGGTGTGTTTGACGATGGTATGATGCTCTTGAGCAAGTTCCACCGCTTCTTGCCACCGTCAAACGATCGATCCGGATCCTGAGTACCGTTGGCTAGCTGATTTGTATCTTTGTGAGAAAAAGGGTCTCGTGAGCTATGCCTCTCGTATGGGTTGGCTTTTGAGGTTGTCGTAGTAGACAGAATGCCATCAAAAGAAAGGAACATGCCGCTGGGGGCTGGCTGAACGTCATCTCTAACAATGTAAAGTCGACGCCCAGGCGCTGGACTGCACGCTGCGGTAGAAGGAGCGGCAAGGGCATGCTTCTCAGCCTTCTCTTTGAGGTAGAGGAAGTGTCTCCATGTTCTGTGTAATCGCTCAGTCAAGGTCTTCAGTACCACTGCATCTAAGTCCGGACTGTTCCCATCCGGTCTCGCAACTCTCCAGACAAGCAATCGCATATAGAAAGCCCGCACCATTGGACACCAATGACAGAATTGGTTTTGGAAAACATCTTCAGTTAAGAGCCAATCCATGCAGATCTGACGCTTTCGATCCTCATCAGATGTAATTGCTCCCCACATGCTGTATAGGAATGAGCACAGCCGAACTTCGGTCATAGTGTTTTGGCTTTGCAACATGCGTTTGCATACGTCAAGCCAGAAGGGCCAGTCAATGGCGGTCATCACGGACGATTGGTAGTATCGGGTTAAGATGGGAATAGCCTCCTCAAGGAAGTCGCAAAGCGTGAAACATGCATTGTGATCGAAGACTGAAGTCTTCCGCGCCGCAGCTTTGAGAAGGCTGCAGAAAGACTGCGCGAAGAGAGACTGCGCCTTGTCCACCATGGTTGCAGAGCCAGATAAGCAGTCTCTCAAGAGCATGATAAGACGGTTCTCGGCCATTGACCTAATTGCTCCATTGACTGGAAGCGACAACATTGCAGCTGTTGCATCAGCCTCTCCAAGCATATCGTCGAATGTGACAGGTGGAGGCCCAATGATCGGATCAATCGATGATGAGCGATTCGTGTGTTGCATTGTAGAATCCAGAATAGTGAGAATTTGGGCCTGCACCAATATCCATCCAGGTGCAGCTATGGTCTCCTCTGGTGACGCATCGTCTGGGAGAAAGCGGCAGAGCAGATCTGTGTAGAACTTTGCAAAAATAAAGAAGAGATCCGTATCTCGCCCTGCCCATCTTCCAACCCAAGGTCCATGCCATGATATGTAAGCCGTAGCGATAGGTACCTGAGGTCGTGTGCGCAGATAGCTCGTCATAGGTCGTAAAGCTTTAAACCTTAAGGGATGTAGACATTGAGGAAAATTAGAAGAGATTTTGTCCAAGGCGACGGGGTCTAACGTCGTCTCTTTTCGAAGGCCACGTCCAACCAAAACACGACGCATGGTTTCCGGAGGCGTCGCCCAAAGTCGCACCAATATGTCTGCCACTCCATCACAATAAAAGAAAGCATATGCTGTGGCTCTCCCGCAAAAGGCCACGACAGACGCAGGAACACTGCGATTCGACATTTTGTTGACTACGTAAGCCATTTGTGCTAAAAGGTTCTGAGTGAAAGTATTCTTAACATTATGATAGACAGAATCTATCAAAAAATCCGAGGACATTGTCATAGTCGATCCTAAAGAAGTCGTAGAGCGAGATTTTATTGAAGCGCGTGGAGTCTTTCCAGATTTGGCGATGGCAGTAAGGGCAGGTAAGGTCCATTCGGGTCTCACCATAAGGGCTGTGACAGCCTCCAGTATTGCAGGTCGGTCGTTGCCAGATACTGACTCGCCATGTCTGCCATTCAGCATCTCCAACAAGCCTGTCCACCATTTGTTTAGGATAACCGTTCTTCGGTCCAGATCTTCTGGCCTCAAAGACAACGTCGATGGGTGTTCGGCGTAGGTTCTCAGGAAGGGTAGTAGCACGGAGCGAACAACGGCGGTTTTGAGCGTACTCGGCCGAGATTGAAACTTATGATATTCTCCATCAACACCTCGAAAGACGCTCCATAGCGGATCTTTCTTTCGCGGGGGTTCCGTTGTCAGGACTTGCAATCGGTCAAGTGACTTTACGCTAGGCACAGGGGGGTTGCTCAAATCGGAAGATGAGTGATTCAATGACGGCAGCTTATCGGTCGAAAACGACGTGGGGATAGGGGGCACTGAAGGGGTATCAATACTTGGACTTTTGCCTAACAGAGTGCTAAGCGGTCGCCTCGATTTCCTGCCCAGTAAGCTGTTCTTCCTTGACGGTACTTTGACTTGGCCGTTTCCGTAGCCATTGTAGGTAGCATGAGGTATCTGCACTTCTCCCGGATAGCTGTTTTCCGTACCGACGGCCGCATCTGACTCCCGACGAGAGCGCCTCTTGTTTGGTGATGGGGAAGGTGACCGTGAGGTCGATATCCACGGCCTTCGAGCAAAACTAGATATTGACCCAGAGACAGAACGTGTCTTGCGCTCACGATCGTTGGCGAGTCCATTCCTACGAGGTTTGGACTCAGATGTGAGGTCTTCTGTAGATTCGTCGGGACCAACAGTGAATTCTGATATCGTGAAATGAGGCGCCCGTTCTACTTGGGTGGATAGGCGTTTGAATGAGCTAAGCCGTCTCAAGGACCTTTTCGCCTTCAGGCGAGTCTCCGAGGGTTGCTCTGAGTTATATTGCCTAGGCACCTTTCCTTGCATATTTGCCAACACATTCTCGGAGAAGCTGCGGTTGAGGGGACTCTTCCTCTGGGGTAAAGCATTGAGGGCAGGCTCGTCGGTAAGTTGGGTGTAGCTGGCTGCGCGAGTGATCATGGGGTTGGAAGCAGCATCGCCTGCGCCACGCTTGGCCGAAGCAGCACTGGAGGCCGCATTAGGGATGTTTGGGCCATTTGACATTCTACCCAAGTCCGGATCAGTCCCCTGAACAATGCATACACTCAAGGTCGTAGCGATTGACAGGTGTTGCAATTCTCAGAACAGTGCGCGCCGTGCAGGCCGCCGAACGAGAGACAATATCGTCTATGGTATTGGGTCATGCTAATGGCAGGTGAGGAAATGCCAAGTTGGAAGTTGATATATTCGGTCAACGATGGGGAGCTGTGGGTGGATCTGTCATATGAGGCAAGAAAGAAGGCTGTGCCGGTTATTTACGTGGAAGTGTAAGGTGTAAACATGAAAGATGATAACAGAGAGCGAGTCGATGTCGCGTAATGAGGAACGAATGAACTATAGACGAGAAGGTAGGTATCGAGAACGACAGTGGTTATGGCTGGGTCCGGTGATTGTGAACTGAAATTCCTGAGACGCAACTTTTTCGATAAGGGAAAGTTTCTCGCTGACGGGAGAGTGAGCCGTTGGCGGCCATTGGCTCACCCTCCGCCCGTCCATATTTAGCTGGGGATAGCCCCTCGAATTACTGGCGTGGCAAACGTTTAATTACGACCTACGAATCCAGTACAGGTCCAGTATCATCCTACACAACGCTTACCCATCTTGCATAATCACTTATCGATTCTTCTCCACATCTGTGACACTCGGACCCTAAATCACCGAAAGGAGTCCTTACCATTGCAGCCACGAAGCCACGTCAGAAAGACTACTGTCCACTTCGCAGATCCCGCCCGATTCACTCCACTTTCTGCACAGCACGCTGATATCAGGGGGCATTGGTAGGTCTATCTATACCTTCTTCTCCAACCCTTAGCTTTCTTGAACAACATAGCCTCGGACGTTGCTCTACCCACAGCATGGAGTATGGCCCTTAAGATCATCTTTGCCGTTATACAAGACGCCTATGCCAAACCCTATCAGACTGTATTGCTTTTATGACAAATCCTCTGCGCTTCCTCATGCGGCCGACCTTGCCTTATGCCTTAGTGACCTATCTGGCCGCACCAACCGCTTCAGACCCAACCAAGGCGTGTTGACGGGACTCTCAGGCCCAGTGTAGAGGAACGCATCGTACAAAAAAGCCCCAAAACTACACCCCAGGAAAGACGCAACTATGGGCACCCAGAAGTAATAATTCCCAGCAGTCCAGACTTCAGGTCCATATCCAAGGATGTAAGACATCAATCGAGGACCAAAGTCTCGGGCTAGGTTGATCGCGTAGCCTGTCTCGACACCAAAGCAAGCACCCAGACCAAATATCAGGAAGAAGAGGGCCAAAGGAAACAGGGGACCTGCTCCAGTCTTGCCCATGGCTCCTGGATTTGAGTCATCTTTCAGTGCAAATATGACAAACATTAGGAGAGTTGAGGTAATGAACTCGGAGAAGAATTGGCTGGCCTTCGTCAAGTAAGGCTGAGGATAGGTGCAAAATACCCCTGCTGTAGCTGTTTTCGATGGGGGAACCGTGCGGATTCCATGACCCTCGTAATTGTTAATTGCGTTGACATAGTTGGCGTATACCACACCAGCAGCAACGAAGCCACCGAGAAATTGAGCTACGAGATAGACAGGGAATCTTCTCCACGGTAGCCCGCGGTATAGGCAGAAGCAGAATGTTATGGCTGGGTTCAAGAACCCTCCGCTATCGCCGGCAACATAGATGCCTAACATGACTCCCAGGCCCCATCTGTATTTATGATCAGCATCAAGAACGTTGGGCCACGTCTACTGCGGTGGCTGTATACTAACCCCCAAGAGATGGACTGGTAATTGCCATACCCATCTCCTCCTGGCGCTGCCGTATTGCCAGCACTGAGGACTACCTGAGCCACAGAACCGTCTCCAAACATGACCATGATAAATACGCCGAAGAATTCGGCAAAAGGCTCTCGAAGAACCAACTTGATACGACTCCATAGTAGCTCGTGATGCTCTAAGTCTTCATGTTCATTATCAATCGGAGCATCTGGGTGCAGACCAATCTTGGATCTGAGAGTAGAGAGTGTTTCGCCCCTACTGCGAGGCTTTGATTGCTGGGAAGGCTTGGGATTGCTCTCTTTAAAAGCTTCTTCCTGCAGAGCTTCTGTTTTAGCGTTGCTCAGCCGGTCATGATTTACAGAATTTGTTGGAGCTGCTGCCATTCTTATAGCTCAAGGACTGTTCGCATAGACAACCTTCCATTCAGAAAGGGAGAATGTAAGGAGAGACAGCTAATTGTACCATTATCATATAGCACCATTGTCCAGCAGGAGCTGTCAGCTTGACGTAATTGGCATCCCGAGTTTGCGGGGAATTCTACACATAGTTTAGCAGAATGCCGGCAGATAGCGCTACAACCCGTTGAGAAATAACTGTATGTTATGCGTTAATGCCGAGGTTTTATACGAAAATGGATGGGATCGACGGAATGCCTTCGGCTTGATGAGTGGTCCGGCAAATTGCTCAATTGGAAAGAGGAGTTCTGCGACCAAGGCAGAGCCAAGGAATTTTCACTAATCTCTGTAGCTACATTGTACCTGTTATACCGCGTAAAGATAGATTAGAACCTATACCATTATTATGGTCTCAATTGGTTAGCAACCTTGTATATTAGAGGATGTGTATGGGAACTCGGTGGGGAAATGACCCCCTTGAGTGCTTTGAGGGTATCGATTTGCGCAGTATTTGATCACTGACTCCAGCTGTCCTCTGAATACTAGCAGAAACGAAGATATCACCTGGGCATCTTATTCATGATACCGATGGTGCACTGATGGCCAGATACTAAGAGCTTTCCATTGGAGAAACTGATGTCACTCACACAGCAGCTCCAATTCGGTGCAGAAACAGCTCGTGTAGGATCCACCAAAGCCTGAATTGTTGAGCGTGTATATCTACATGTCTAATGAGCTGGTTTTTCTTCATCATCTTCTAACTCTTCGAACCAATCTGACCACTCTTCACCACCACCACCAACCGCAGCATTTCCACCCTCATTTCCCTCAACCTCCACTTGCTGGGCCTCATACGTCTTCAAGTCATTGGCGATATCACCTTCCTCAGGTGACTTTGGTGCTTTTGGTGGGGAGAATGTCTGCACATGGCCTTCTGCGTCTGACGGCTTTACGGGAGGTAATTTGTAGGCCTTGAGCTCCTTGATGTACAGGTCCTGGACGATGTCGGCTTCAGATAGAACGGTTAGTAGATTTCGATCGAAGGTGGGAACGGGCATAGTGAAAGATGTACCTCGTAACGCTGCTGTGGGAGCCAGAAATGTTCGGCGCTGGAGGACTGCTTGTTGCCGGACCCCGCGGGTCAGTGCCGGGCGCTTTGGAGTATTAATAGCGCTCATGCTATATTGGGATATACGAATTGGACCTACCAAAGCCTTGAATGACTGCAACATCTTGAGAACGGCGTTGTGTGACCTCGAGCTTGACACGGCAGGAGCGTCGTCGCCAAGTCAGGAGTGAAGAGGCTCAAACTCAACACTATAATAGCGCGCGCCTTACCACGCTAGTACGCCCTAGATTGTAACCCAAGCCTGAGTCACCCAGCCCTTCTATTTCATTCCACTCTCAGCCATCTTCCACATTCCCTCCTCAACAGCACTGCTTCCACCTGGTCAACGCACACCCCACGAAAATCAGAAGTTGCTGGTCAGCTCCATTTTCGTAAGGTTGCGCTCCGTATGTTCGACTAGTTCTATCTGTGGGAAACTGATTCGGATCTCACGGACGCCTTCGTTGGTAGAACACGGTTGAATGCGGAGCAGTCGCTGTTATCATTCATCACTCTTTCAAAGTCGCCAAGCTGTATTCCCCACTCTTCATCCGTGTGTGCGCTGCCAGACACAACCTCAGCAAGACATCCAAGGGTGTCAAAAAGCGGACGACTGAGCGCTTCCAGAAGCAAGTGCTCGCTGAGAAGCGAGGTCGGACCCAGAAGCAAGCAAATACTCAGAAAGAAGAACTCATCTTCAAGATGGCAACTACAACGGCGGCCCAAGAGCAATGGAAGCAGAATCTTAATATGCACATGATGTGTAGGGAGTGCAAAGAATACCCGCCTAACCTTGTCGAGGAATTTGCTAGCGGAGACATGGTGTGCGGCTCTTGCGGACTAGTACTTGGAGATAGGATCGTGGATACTCGTTCTGAGT
Source organism: Cladonia squamosa (assembly GCA_947623385.2). Lineage (NCBI taxonomy): Eukaryota > Fungi > Ascomycota > Lecanoromycetes > Lecanorales > Cladoniaceae > Cladonia > Cladonia squamosa. The sequence continues at coordinate 472,453 of OX392378.1, read as the reverse complement.
GGCGAACCTTCTCTAATGATGATCAAGGCAGCGATGATCCTTCTCGTGTTGGAGATGGCGCAAATCCTCTACTCAACGGTTCCCAGCTACAGACGACTATCGCGTTCAGCGATGGTGCGAATGCTCGGAGCCGCGATCTACACCGAGCGCAGAATAAGTCAACCCATGACAAGTCCACTAAGACTCTATTGGCTGCATACAAGGAGCTTGGTGCGCTCTGTGACTCGATGCACATTCAATCCAACATCTCGAACTATGCAAAGCAGCTGTTCAAGCAGGTCCATGATGCTGGAGTATTCCGGGGCAAGTCACAAGAAACAATCATAGCTGGATGCTTGTTCATTGCATGCCGGCAGATGGGAGTACCACGAACGTTCCGTGAAATCTTTGCCGTGACGAAGGTCTCGAAGGCCGAAATCGGACGGATTTTCAAGGTTCTGGAAAAGTTCTTTGCTCAGCAGAACGTGGAGAGGCAGACTAAACTCGAAAATGCGGGCGGTAAGTTCATGTTGCTGGGCAGACGTATTTTGTTCTGCCTTACTAACATGACATTTAAAAGGCTCCGGCCCTGCTAACGACGACTACAAAAATACTCAATCTACAGATCCAACGACGCTCTGCGATCGTTACTGTGCTCAGCTGGCCCTTCCATTTGCCATCTCTAAGATCGCACAAGAGATTGCCACGAAGACGGACAAAGTCGGCTCCCTCGCTGGTCGATCCCCTCTGTCTATCGCAGCGGCGTGTATATACATGGCATCGCATCTCATGGGCCAGCCCAAGACACCCAAGGACATCTCCGCCGTGGCGGGTGTCAGTGATGGCACCATCCGTAATGCCTACAAGCTCGTCTACCCAAAGCGTGAGGAGCTAATTGATCCCGCGTGGCTCGGGGAGGGAAAGGGTGATGTTGCTCTATTGCCTACTGCCTAGGTGCTCAAGGTCCAGATTGCAACTATGCAACACATCCTTCACGCAAACGTCTTTGTCCAACTCGTCCGGTCAGTCTTACTCTCATCGACATCCCACAGAATGGTCTACAGGGATGCAGACCATACATTATGGTGTCGACTCATCTGCTTCCGAATGGTTTATATTAGCGGGGCGTCTGAGGATTGCGGCTGATAATGAAGGATGGTTAACAGGTCAAAAAACTCACTGGTGATTTAGTGCTTGTGCTTGACAATGCAAGACGCTCATGCGGCGAAAAGATCAAGCAATCGGGGGCAACTATCTACGGTTAATAATGGCTAGCCGTTATAAAATCAAGAGACTAATGGTGTTCTCTTGATCAAACAAAGCGTACGTTCAATGCATGCAATAGACGATAGAGATTAACAATAGTCAACAATGATATTCCTCAATTTATCAAAGGTTCTTTCGAGGCCTGAATAAATGCTCAATACAATACATTTTGAATTGCTTATCCTACAGCGCTTGCTAACCAGTCCACTGAACTCGAAATCCATACAAAGGGTATCTGAAGTCACACATTACCGGGCCGAACATACATACACGCATCCATGTTGCGAAGATGCCTAGGCTTCGAGTTCACCCTCCTCCACGTCGTCTTCTAGCTTAGGACTGACAAGACCTCCTTCATTCATCTTCTCCGTCACAGGGGCAGTAGTACCGTTCATGCGAACCTGCTCCGAACGTTGAGCGCTCACACCATCGTTGGACGGAGCTGAACTCTGCGTCTGCTCGGGTTGGGCGGAAGCACGATCAGATTGAGCTGTGTCGTCAAGTCGTTGCCTCTTTCTTGGACTGTCATGTCCATTTGCCTCGTACTCAGCACTATTCCTCATAGATCCTTGGGTTGTCCCCACCCCGTCTTCAAGGCTTCTCTTCGCACCCCTACCGTCTGTTCCCTGGCTGCTAACAGGTGAGCCCAGCATGCCGTTTATAGTGGCAGGACTTCGACCATCATCCGCTTTAAGCCCTAGGGCTCTTGTTTTGTCCTCCCACTCCTCTGCTGTAAGAGGTGTATGCTCGTACATTCCACTTTCCCTACCGGCTTTTGATGGAACACCCTCGTAGATGTCTGCCATGTAGTTGCACGCCTTCCGAATATCGTTGATCTTAACGTCGATTACCTCCCACCATGGCCTTCCTTGCTCATCGTCCGGGAAAACGACATGGCAATGCTTCGCAGCTGCGTAAAGCGCGCTCGTAGCGATAGTTCGGCTTGGGAAGAGTAGACATAGCGTGGTCAGGCAGCTATCGTTCAAGAAGGCCCATGCGGCATTCCTGAGTCTTTTGTTGTTTTCCTCTCCAAAGAATACTAGGAATTCGAATAGGGCTTTGTATGGTGGTTCCAGGCTCAAGTCAAAGCAGATGGCCTCCAGCATCACGTCTTCATTGTAGAGAATGACATCTCTCCATCGCCAGTACTCCTTGTCCTGTTCATCCACAACCTTATGCGGATCCTTCTGCGCGACCCTTACGCACGCGATCACCAGCTCTTTCATCTTCCTACAATTCTCTTCGACTTTGGTGGCCAGGAACAAGCTTGTAGCGCCGACTTCGTAGTGATGAAAACCCGGCCGGCCGGGAGCACTCTGCATTATGTGCCGCATGTAGAAACGATGGAGGAATACTGAAGCCGTTGCAAGAGTAATTTGGGGTAGCTTCAGCATAATGCCGACTTGAAGGATGAAGTTCACGCCTTTGCTGCGGAACTCGCGTTCCTTCTCTTGGGAAAGACCATCCAGGATAGAGGGAGTCCGTTGAAGCTCAGCTTCAGTGAACAGCCAGTGCGTTTCTGCGATCTGGAGGATTTCGCTGGGGAGAGCTGGGGGTTGGCGTAGTGGAATGTCCATCTCTATGGAGACTGGCATTGCGGGACAATCCTGGAATTGAGACGTTCCCAAATAAGATTCTATAGAAAACAAAAGCTTGTAGACGAGACCCTCAACGCGCAGAGATCGGGAAATAAGAAGTTAGAAGATTAAGTAGCCTTGAGGGAAGGTTGCCTTCAAGTTGGGACGTCTGAGGGGTTGCCGGCGAATTCATGGACGGCTGGCAGCTCGAGCTTAGTATGCTCTAAAATGAACAGCGTTGAAACAATTGATCCTAAACAAGAGCCCAGTGAGTGAACTTATCGGTGGAGGAGGTGATATTCGCATTAGGAAAAGGTTACAATACACTATGCATTAGCGCCGTGCCAATAATACTTCTACATCTCGACGGTGACATTATCCATGTGACACAGTCCATTATTTTACCATACAATAAGAACTCAACTATCTGAATCTGTCGTACTCCAATTGTACCGTTCTCTCAAAGAATTTCGAAATCTACCTTGAATAATATCTTGGGACTCATACCAGCAAAACAACGAAATGTCTCCTCGTACTGACTCATACTTGTCTCTCTGCTTGGAGCAGGCTTCTAAGTCTTCGCTTCATTACCGTCATGGTTGTATCATTGTCCGCGGCGGTAAGGTTATCGGGCAAGGTTATAATGATTATCGCCCTGGCTTCAGCGGTTGTGTTACCTTGAAGTCAGGTAGGGGCGCCTCTAATAGCCCAGCGCTCATGGCCCTCAAACTCAGTAAATCCAAGTCCAAGTCCAAGCCAGAGCAGTCTTGTTACGGTAAAAGTACTGTCATCATGGACCTGGCTTCTACGCACGCCAGTGAACTTGGAGGTGGTTGTCTGGCAAACAGCCCCATTTCCATGCATAGTGAGATGATGGCCATTCAATCTGCGCTCTCTCTGTCTTCAAACACGGCTTCTTATGGCTCCGCGCGTAGTTCTGCGTTGTTGGAAAAACCTGGGTTATCTAAATTATCGAGTCGAGGTAAACGAGAGTTACGACTCCGAAACCTCACATGGTACGTCGACACTGTCTGTGGCGAGGCGCTCGCAGCCAAGGCCTCAAAGACGGCGACTGGCATGCAACATGGTGGCGAGTCACCCGTTCAAGCGTCCCGGTTTGAACCACCTGCATCTCAATGCGGTCAAACAGAACAACCAGTACTCCAACAACAAGAAGGAGGAGGCGGAGAACGAGAAGGATGTACCACAGTTCACAGTGAAGAGCACGCCATCAGACCGGAAGAAGCATCAGTATGCCCCTGGTCATGAATATCGACTTCACCGTCAGGTTCACCATCGCCCAGAAAATATGGCACAACAACCACAAGCACAACATGAGCCATTTCAGTCTTTTCCTGGTCTTGCTAATGATCATTCACCGGACAATCCGAACCCACGTCTCGTAGTAGTTATGGATCAAACTCATCATATGGTCGCTGCAACGAAGAGTCATCCCAAACTTAAGTCGCTGCACCAAAAGGTGAATAGATTGTCCCTCTAAATGCACGAAAACAACGGCTAATGAAGATATAGTCTAACAGAAACCAAGAACCAGCAAGGCAATATCTCAAATCCTCGCCCACGACCCTGGTCCCACAAAGCTTGCCAACAGCAAACTCCCAAAAGATCCGCGAACGTACCAAAGATCCCCGCCTAAAAGGCTCCGACCTCTACGTCGCTCGACTTTGCTGGAAAGAGACTAGCCCCAGCAGCCGGACCCTTTCGCACGAGGCTATCAAGCTAAACCCAATCAATCCCAGCAACACCCCCCCAACACCACCACCAACAGGCTCTCTCCACGACGAACTCCGTTCCCACCACAAATCCAAGCCCGACCCCCCAATCCAACCCGAGCAGTCTTCTTCCCCAAGAAAACAACCAACAGCAACCCAATCCCGCCCTTGCTACCGTTGCATCTCCTACATGCACTCCGCAGGCATCAAGCGCGTTTTCTGGACAAACACGAAAGGCGAGTGGGAGGGCGCCAAGGTGCAGCAATTGGTTGATGCTTTGGAGACTGGGGGTGATGGGGAGGGGGAGGGGGATGAGGGGAAGGTTAGCAGCCTTTTTGTAACCAAGCATGAAGTTTTGATGTTGAAGCGGATGATGGGGTCGTAAGCGATGAGGATGAGACGGTCTTGCGCTGAAATCATCTTGTTATGTGGGAGATTACATACCTATATATTATGAAACAGAAAGACAAACATCCTCACTCCCTACACGCAACAAACAGACAAACATCCCACCCCAACCACTTCCCCACCATATAGACTAACAACCCCTTCCTTCCCCCTCATACACAACTCAGCCCTTTTTCTTCACCCTAGGATCCGCGTACCTACCTAACCCGCTAAGTCATAAAAATCTACCTACCTACATTATCCCCACAACCAAAGCCAAAACTCATGACTAAAGAACATTTAAGCTTTTCCGGTCTAAACGAAAGCTATCGATAGGACGGACGGACAGACGGACAGACGGATTTTATATGGAAGGCAAGAAGGCAGGAGAGGCATAAAGAGCAGCATTACTGATGAATATAACATCACATATATACCGAGGGAGTAAGGCAAGGAAGGTGAAGGTCAAGTCGTGTAAGATAACGTATTGATTTTTTATTGGCTCTTGCCTTTATTTATCTGAGCGACATAAAGTTGACAAAACCATATTACCACGCTCTCTTCTGTACACACAAGTTGTATTACCGAGCTCTCCCCTGCGGGATGCGACTTTAACGCTCAGGCTCAAATCCACACTTCTCTCAAACAAAATGCAAGAGAGTCGAGTCGCCGTACGTCCAGGCTCATCAATGATTATGTCGGCGCCCACTCACCCATCCCACTGGCGCCAGCTGTGCCGCAATGAAAATAAAAGCACAGGTAATGCTATTTGATTAAGGAGAGACATGAATGTAGTAACCTTTTAATATCGTTCCTTCCCCCTTTTCTCTTTCCACTCCACTCTATGCTAGATTGTCCGCTTATGCGAGAACAAAGAAGCTGACAGCAGCAAGGACCAAAGACACGAGCACGCTCGAGCTTCCAGTCCGGACGGCCGCACCAGTGAATGGCACAGTGCTGCTCGTCGCGGATGGGACAGGGGGCACTGCACTGCCGGTGCCAGGGACACCAGGTGCTGGAGCGGGAGCGCCGGTGGCGGCAGCTTGGTTAGGAGCTGGCGTGCCGGCGACAATGCCAACTGACGATGGACCAGTGGCAATGGCCACTTGAGGCAGGGTGACTTGAGTGTTGAGGACGGAGGTGGTTGTGCAGCCTGGAGGCATGGAGGTGGGAGCTTGGACTTGGCCATCGCTGATTTGGGTGGCCGCGGCTGAGGGGCAGGGAAGGGTAATGGTTGTGGAGATGGAGATGGTGGTTGCACTAAGGGGCGCGGCTTGAGGAGCCGGCGCTGGGGTGACCGATGAGGCAGCAGCTGGGACGACAGGGGCGGAGGAGCCTGCGGGTGCTGGGACAGCCGGAGCAGCAGTTGGGGCTGGTGAGCCAGATGGAAGGGGTACGGATGAGGCAACCTGGAGTGGGGCAACTGGGGACGAGGATGAGGCAGCCGGGGCAACTGGGGCCGAAGATGAGGCAGCTGGGGTTGGGACGAGAGTAATAGTTGACGGGACAGCAGTGACGATGGCAGGGTGGGCTGGGACGTTGGCAGCGCAAATACCGGCGTAGTAGGACATGGCTGATTGTTGTTGGGCTTGGTCAGCTTCCCAGGCGCTGATACATTCGTAGACGTTCTGGGTAAAGGTGTCGTCCTTGCAGTAGCAATCGTAGTCGGAGTTGTCCTTGCACTTGGTCACGGTAACCCATGTGTTGATACAGCTGGGGAGGACTGAAGGTGCAGCTGGTGGAGGTGGGGCTGCCGATGATGAAGCAGGAGGTGCAGGGGCAACGCTCGAGGCGACCTGGGCTGGAGGAGCTGGAGGCGCGCTGTTCGTGGCGACCTGGGCTGGAGGAGGAGCAGGAGAGCTTGTCGCAGGAGGTGCCACGCATTTTGTGCAGATCGTAGAGGTCGAAGTGAGGACAACGGTGGAGATCGAGGTTGTTACCTGTTGAGAGGGCACGCCATTTGATGTGACAGTGTTCGTGACCGGGCAGCTTGTGATGGTGGTGTAAACACTGTACTCTATGTTAGACAAATCATTTTCTCGAAAGACTGGAAAACTTACACCTCGGTTGTGACAACTTCTTGGGTAGTTCCTGGAGGAGGTGGTGGTGCACTGGTAGTAGCAACTTGCGAGGGTGGCGATGGCGCTGGAGATCCTGGTGGAGGTGGAGCTGGGGCAGTGGTAGTACCGACCTGAGAGGGTGGTGGCGGTGCTGGAGATCCCGATGGAGGTGGTGCCGGAGACCCTGAGGGAGGTGGGGGAGCCGGAGATCCTGGAGGTGGAGCTGGTGCAGTGGTAGTACCGACCTGGGAAGGTGGTGGTGGTGCAGGAGATCCTGGTGGAGGCGGTGCTGGAGACCCTGATGGAGGTGGAGGCGGTGCCGGAGACCCTGATGGAGGGGGAGGCGGTGCCGGAGACCCTGATGGGGGTGGCGGCGCAGGAGATCCTGGAGGTGGGGGAGGAGCGTTCGTCTGGCTGTGGACCGGTGCAATACACTTGGTGCAGATAGTCTTGGTACTTGTAACCAGGACGGTCGATACTTCCGTGTGAACCTGGACAGCGGTGGTACCGGCCTGGGTCACAGTGCTGCTCACTGGGCAGCTAGTGATTGTAGTGTAAACGACCTCACTGGTATAAACCTCAACAGTGGATCCAGCAGGAGAGCTGGTGGTGGCGACCTGAGATGGCGAGGTCGCTGGTGAAGTACCGGCTGGCGATGATGGTGTACTGGCCGGAGCAGTTCCTGCAGGTGCAGAAGACGAAGAACTGCCGGTTGGGTATGGGGGTACAACTGGTGAACTAGGAGCACTTGGGGAAGTAGATGGTCCTGTAGTGGAAGCGACCTGCGAGGGCGAAGATTGAGCTGGGCTGGATGACGGAGTACTGTGGGCTGGGCTGGATGATGGAGAACTCTGGGCCGGACTGGATGATGGAGAACTCTGGGCTGGGCTGGAAGATGGAGAACTCTGGGCTGGGCCGGAAGATGGAGAACTCTGGGCCGGGCTGGATGATGGAGAAGTATGGGCCGGGCTGGTTGACGACTGCTGCTGAGGAGCAGAAGAAGAGGACTGCTGTCCAGGTGAGCAGTTAAAGGCAATGCTGTGGATACCAATGTTGCAAGAGGTCTGCTTAGAATTTGAGGGCAGCTGGCACTTGACGGAAGTGGAGCCACCGCATTGGGTGTTTGCAATGCTGTTCACACTGCTAGCGGAACATGACTTGGTGTATGAGCAAGTCTGGCTGGAACCCTCATAGCTGTGAACGAATTCGACCTCGGTGTCGACCTCGACGGAGAGCTGGATGTTGGTGATAGATGCCTTCTGGCCTGGAATAGAACTGCCGCAAGACAGAGATGGACCACTTCCTTTGCTGGCTTGTCCTTGAACACATTTCGCCTAATTGACTGTCAATTCTAATTTCTATTCATGATTAGACTACTACTCACGTTTGAGCCTTGGGAACCACCTCGGGGGAACAGGTCTCGCTTGCTTTGACCGCCGAAGGTACCGTAACTGAGCCCTTGCATACTCATCCCACCATAGCCTGAGCAGCTACCCTCTGGCAGGTGGGCGTTGGTGAAGTCGTAGCCTGACTTTTGCTGGTCGTTGCATTGGTTAGGTGCGCTCGAGCAAGACGGCAGCGAGCCACAGTCATTGAAGTTAAGACCCCCCTAGATACGATACATCAGTAAAGGTCTTTTGATTCTCTTGGTCTGATGTCCTTACGTTGGCTGCAGCCTGCTGGACAGCCACGAGGGCAAGGAAAGCAGAGACTGCTGTAGACCGCATGGTGACGGTATTAACTGTAGTGTAGAATATAATGTGCTATCTCAATAGCAAGCGAGTGATATGATTAAGTGTATTGTAAAAGAACGAACAACAGTCAAGGAAGCGAGTGACTTGACTACTGATGCAAGAAAAGAGGACGACAACAACCCGGAAACCTGAAGAACAGAAAAAAGGGATTGCTTGAACGGGATGGGGGGACTGATATAACAGTGTTATGTGTATGAGGTCATGCCTAATCGGGATTGGTTGGAGGGGCATTGTGGCCTGGTACAACAAGGAGGTTCTTGTTTGGCCCAATGGACGGATCACCTCTCATTTCCCCCTGGTGTCGTCTCACGGTTCTTGGCTAGACATACCACTGGAAGGATTGCGGTGGCGGTAGGACAAGGACCTTCACTAAGCGGCGTCCTGAAACGCTGAGCGGTGAATATTTTTTGATACAACAACAGGGAAGCCATTCGGGAATAGTGACATGGGTATAATGCAGGTGGGGAGGAGTAGGAGTAAGCTAAAGGGGGTAGTCAGCGCCAGTGCTGCAGGTACATGGCGGTTCTCCACACGCCCCCCAGGGCATGTTGTGGATGATAATTGCTAGAAGTAGAGCCCGACGGCTGACCGTTGACGAGAGGCTCTAGATGCAGCCGGCGTGACGCTAGAGCTTGTACGAAAGGAGTATAGCATGGTACCGTAAAGGCCTCCCCTGTTTCAAGTTACTAAAGTAACACTTTGGGGGGTGGTCGGGTAGGATGGGTAGGATGGGTAGGATGGCAGGCCATCCTTGGGGCGGGGGCCCAGGGGCCAGGGGCCAGGGGCCAGGGATAATTCGGTACACTGTAATTTTACTGGACTCCGAGTCATCCGTAACGAAGCGCCCGCTAAGTGCCCGCAGCACCTAAGATTAGATTTCCCCGCCACCGACGACTGCTATTCATTCGTTCTTATGATATTCACCATTCACGCACAAACGTTGACGACTGGTACCGCTTTCATTCGTAGGCCACATGAAAGACCCACAAAGGTACAAAGCGCTGGCCAATTCCAAAGAGGGTCCAAGTCTCCAATCCTGAGACCGCCATATTCCTGCCTAAACTGTAATTGACTTGCTTTGCCGGTTGGCCTGAAACGTTGGTAACAGCGAATCGCCGCAGCCCGCAACCCAGGCCGCTGAGGTAATACACCCGCCCATCCCATCGAGAACCATCGAGAACTCCTGAACTCCCCTCTCTGTACTCTAACCCCAACGCCCGCCGCACCATCTGTCACGCACAGCAAGTCCCTCCCCTTCGAGCAAAGGAGTCCTCGTTGCGGTATTCCTGATTAATCTGGAATACGAGGCACTTGACCACCTTTACCATGCCATTTTAGATCGTATCCCTCCAACCAAGTGGTTATGTGATCCACGTGTCGTTGGCACGTCAGACCATGCCCCATTTAATTACGCATACCGGATTACTCGGGTTACTGGACATATTTGATTACTTTTTGACTGTGACAGTGTGATATTCCGGATGCTCCACAGAAGACGGCAGAGGAACCGCAACGGGAAATAAATGCACTGCGGCCGGAGAGTTTGTCTCCAGGATTGAGATACGGTTTCTAACCCGTGTGTAGAAGTACCTCGGATCATCGGATACGTGCGCTTCGTGCGCTTGCGGCTCATTATATGAACCAGCTGCATATGACAGCTGCAAAGTTCTCGCCCACTGTAAAATTAAGAGTGTGATCATCATGCATCGAGTTCCGGACTTTCCAGGACGAGCTCCATCGCATACATTACCTCGCCTAGACAGACAGCAGAGTAGCATTGCAATGTGTCTCAGCATCTTTTTGAATTTCCCCCATGTGGCGTATGCTGATCCACCGTTTGACCCAACATTGATTAGATCGAATTCAGTAAATACGCCAAGCCTCTTTGGGTGTCACATGCCTGGGGAAAGGGCCTACGAAGTACTCCTACTACTGTCGGTAGCCTTGTGAATCCCCATTCTTTTGATCGTCATTAGCGACACATTGTCGACAGCCGTTCTTTCCTAGCACCAAACTCTCGCTGCTCGGGAGTTGAATCATCAGACCATGTTGATCTCCCTCAACGAATGCCTACCCAAACCATCACAAGAGCTCGTATTTTGTCCTTACCACCCTCACTTTTGACCTCTAGGATCATGCTTCGGTTTCAAGCACTGCACGCCCCTTTCCTGCTCCCTTGTAAAACCCGTAATCCCTGTCGACGCCTTTTGAGCTCGATCAGCGATGCAAGACACCCCCAGCTTTCGTATTCTCCCTTTAGCATGGTAGGAGCAAGGACCGGCTTCAGAAAACGAAGAGAGAACCAACCCGAATACACGCTTTCACTCTCCTGGCTCGTCTAGAAAACGAAACCCGGCCAAGATCAAGACCCGTAGAGCCGTTCAAGCGAAACCGCTGCAAAGATGCCAAGGAATAAAAGAAATAGAAGCTTTGGATCAAAAGGCTATGATCCCAAGACAGCGACAACAAACCACAACGACAGCAATGACAGTGACTCGTAGCAAACGCACCGCTTGTACACTCGCCTATTCAACCCACTCCTTGAACTCTTGCGAGTTTTGTAAGACCGGAGCCATCAATACACGCGACACAAAACTGCTCCTGACGAGGAAAACCGACTGTCTCAGTGCTTACTCTTGCCATGATGATTGGCAAGGTGACTTGCGTTAAGGGTAAAATCAACATTAGATGATTGGTATGTCGCGAGAAAACATAATGGTCCAGTGAAAAATAAGAATATGCGGAACAGTCGCTTGCTCTCCGCGCGTATCATCGTTATACTCTACCCGGCTCTCGCCGTTCAATCGCATCAATCGTACTGACTCTATGATGAGTCTGGATCAGAACACAAGCCTTCATGGAAAGCTCGTCCTCAACAGACTATACAGCTTTCTTGGCTATCAAGTGGCGCCTTACTCGGTTGCCTTTGCCATTTTTGCTCTGTCTGCCTCCTTCGTTTCCATTCCTGAATTTGTCGCATCTCTTGCTGGATGGAGCTATCGCTGGGTAGCTCATCCATAGTCACTTCCCTCACTTCGACGCCTACAGCTAATCAGCTCGCAGTGTGAGCGCTACTTAAGCCGGCTTCGTCTCACCAGCCCTCTTTTTTTGCTCCTTCTCCCTAAAATCCTGGGCTAATGAGCCACCCTCTGCATACTGTGCACCACCTCTCTGCTGTTGTTCGGCTGCCCGAGAGTCCCTCATTCCGCCCTCAACTTGCTCGATAGGCGCACCAATTGGGGCGGTGGTCGTTGGTGGAGCGTTGGAAGAAGTCGATGGAGCATCTTCGTCAAGAGCTGCAATCTCGGCTTCCGTGAGTTGACGCTCTTTCTCAAGTCGGACCTCTCTACCACGCTTGTGACAGTACCAAAAGACGAAGAGGAGAACTTGTAGCTTTGGTCAGCTAAAGAAACGTTTGGCAATGAAATACGGATACAAGAAGAGGTCCATAATCCAAGGGGACACCTACTGAACAAAGCAAGTGAATAGAGTACGTTCATGCCCAAGAAGGCGGGGAATCGAACTTTAAGGAAATTCATAATAGCCTTCAGCATACCGGCTACAGCGCCGGGCTTAGTGACCAGATCCTTCAGACTGGGTACTTTGATTTTGAGCCCTGCTTTTGATGCTGCACTGCCGGCCATATTGGCATACTTCGAATTTAGGCCATGCTTCTCAGCTGCGGCAGCAAGCACCTCCGGGCCAATGGACTTGGTCATCTTTGAGGGGAGCTGTTCGACCAGTTTCTGAACCCATGGTGGGAGGTGGGTGTACGAGCGTTGTATCTGATCTTCTGAATTTGTAAGGAGAGATTCAAGGTCACCGTAGGCTGTGGGGACGCCGTTCACTAGATCTTTGAGGACGAGGGTGAATCTGTACGATGTTAGTCCCAGCCTCAGTTATACGCCTGTAACGAGGATCCAAACATACTTGCGCATTAATTCTTGAGACTCTTTGGAGATGGAGAAAACCCTATTGTTGACAGCTGCCAGGTTGAGATCCTCAAGAACTGCTGCCATCTCTTCCTCTTCCTTCTTCGCTTCGGGATCCGATACGATACCATCTTCATTTGGTTGAGCATCTGCTGCTTTTAAGCCCTCAGCAGCACTCATGAGGTCTGTTGCTGTTCTTTCTTTGTTTCTGCGCTTCGTGTCTCTACTATCTCTTCGTAGAAAGCTCCACGTGGATTTCTTCTTCTCCTTTTCTTTCCCTTTATCTTCTCCATAATCTATATAGTCGGGTTCAGCGGTGGTGAGAACGCCTTCAGGAGTGTCTGGAGCATCGGGGAGTGGTATGTTTTGAGAGCCATCAAAAAGAGCGATCTGTGCATTATTGCCTTGAGTCTCGCCGACGACTGGTAGGTCTTGAGGGCGCTGAGGAAGTGGGGGAGCTGGGCGTTCTGGTAATTCGGGAGGAGTGCCTTCGCTTTCTATACGTGCAAGGAAGGCTTCATCTTCTTCAGTGAGGACTGGAGTCTCGATTGCCTCTGCTGTCTGAACTGGCGGTGTCTTGGATCTGTGGCTCTTGGATTTAAGATATTCCATCATCTTGGCGGTAATGTTGAGGAAGCGAGTTCTAGGAGTGTTTGGTGCAAAAAGTGCAATAAGAATGAAGAAAGCGTTGCGCGTCTCTTGTTTGATGCCTTGCCCAGTCTTGATTCTGGAACCCCACCTGCACCATTCCAATAACGTCATCGTACTTTAAACGAGCTAGGCTAAATTCGGACGACGTAACCCTAAAGTTCCAAACCATGCCCTCTGTAAATTACTACTAGTCGTGAACATTAGATATATCTCTTCCAAATACCGGCGATGTGGTCACTTTGAACAACTCCTAATCCATAGGAGTCTTCGTGAAGGCAATGCATGTGATACTCGGATTAGTTAACGCACACTTCAATTAGATAGGCTTTGAATATACGATGTACAAGCAGTCCAGAAGTCCAAGACTGCAAACCCCATATTGTGGAACTGATAGCGATGTGCTCTACCAAGGCAGCTTGGCGGCAGGGTGGCTTGGTCCCTTTCCGTGCCGCTGAGAGCTTGCAAGTGATTGGAATGTCAAAAACCGAGAGCGGATGATGTGTAGTGCTGCGGCTGACTTCCCTCACCGGAAATGGAGGACAAATACGGAGGGAGGTAAGATACCTTAGGTTACCTTACAATTACTCCTAAAACGATGCAAACTCCGAGAGTGAGTATGTCACGAGCAGACAACCAATTCTCAACTCCGTGATATGGAGCTCTTGCCGTCCATTCTCTCATCAGATATCTTTTCTTCACTCCTTCAGGGTGTTCTTGAACCATCATTATGGGGTCCAGACGAGTCATCCCCTCACCACGAGAGACACTAATACCATTTCTATCAGAAAGCCAGGCTGCTGCGCTGCCTTATCCGCCCAACCTACTACCAGGCGCTCGTGATGTCAAGACTCCATACGGTGTAATGCGAGTATACGAGTGGGGTCCAGATGTCGGGAGAAAGGTCCTTTTAGTACACGGTGACACGACGCCGGCACCGATATTGGGACCAATCGCCGCGGCTTTAGTACAGCTAGGCTGCAGAGTCATGGTTATAGGTATGTCTACTGGCAGAGCCACCTCTCGAATCCTACTTTGAGAGGCTCCGTGGGCCGAGAATCCGTATAAATGTGACAAGCTTGCTCTTGAGAGTCACGCGTCCTACTTCCAAAGTATCCGACAATGTGCTTACTCAATCCACACTGCAGATTTATGGGGCCGAGGATATTCTGACAGCCCAGTCGGCGTGCCATATGATACTAGACTCTTCTCGATGCAAATCCTTGTTGCCACAGCGTCCTCCACGCTGTCATGGACCGGTGCAGCATCAGGTGGTTTTTCGATCATAGGATACTCCCTTGGCGGTGCAATTACTATGTCTTTCGCCTCTCACTTTTCCTATCTTGTGAGATCAATCGTCTTGATGGCTCCTGGAGGCCTACTTCGTCATATGCCTGATGGGTATGATAACATTTTCTTCCGGTACTCTTGGCTTGCTCCGTTCTCTTATCTGAGAAAGCTTGTCGGCAATACTCTTGGTCTATATTACATTGGCACAGCGAGCAAATTGACCCGCATCGGTGAGCATAGCTCGACAGCCATCGATGCACCGCAAGAGCTCCAGAGGGCGGTATTCGAGAGCCCAAACATAGCTGCTACTGTGCAGTGGCAATTCGATAACCATCAAGGCTTTGTCCATAGCTTTGTCAACACGGTCAAACACGGCCCTAGAATGCATCAGCAGTCTGAGTGGAGCAACATTTGCGAAGTGATTAAAGGCATAACTTCAGCCAGGCCTACCGCTACGCTGGCCAGTAAGATCAGCAATAGCAAGATACTTGTTCTCCTGGGAGATGCGGATCGAATAATCGCGGCGAATGAATTGCATGATGACTTAGGTCAAATTCTTGGTCCAGAGCATGTGGAATTTAGGACTGTTTCTGGCGATCACGAATTCCCCGGTCCCAGCAGTGCCGAGGTCATCAAACATATCTCTGACTTCTGGGAGCTTAACTTGGTAAGCTAAAGTGTGATTCATAGCAGAGACCGTGAAGCAGGCGGCGTAACAGCTATTGCCAAGCTATGTAATTTTTGTTGAACAGAATCTTCGGGGGCCGATAATCTCAAAGTCACTCTGAGGTACAGGCTTCTTCCAGGATTGTCCGGCGCATCGCAATAGTAAGTCCCATGCGTCATATCTATGACGCCTTATTAGCCCGCATACGTGAGCTGTTCTGCATGAAGATGCAGACCTCCTTATTGTCTGCTGACTGCGTCTGCAGTCCAGACGCGGTTTATCTTAGGTTGTTTGCCGAACATGGTGGGATTCGGTTATGATCCTGACAAAATTTGACGAATACGGATTTTCGAGCGACAAATCAGCGTGATATTTTCCAAGAACCATAACGGCGGAAACGATTGAGGAACAGTCTGGCACAAACCATTCTTGCAGAATCAATCAGTGAGCTGCCACACATTGAGCCACTACCAAATTGTGGTGCACATTGCATTCTACGACCTCGTAAGACTGATGGCATCTTCATTTCTCTGGCCGGGTGTGGAGTCCAAGCCAGGGGAGACAAGGGGGTCGGAAAACTCGCGACGCCTTCTGCATCAAATTGTGTAGTGCGCCCTCCAAACTCAAGTCAAACCTATACTCTTGAATCCAGATTTCTTCGCTAGAATTCAATTAACCTCCATCTAACCTATGGCAATCACAGCACCCAGAGCACAAATTACGGACGACAATTACGGCCCCATCGTCAACGTCGTAACATGGATCTTGCAGGTGGCTATATTTCTCTAAGATTTGGCTCCGAAGTGTTTGGTGCAGATCAAGGTATTTCAGGCCTGAATAAAGTGCATTGTTTGGTACCCTCGCGTCAAAATCTTGGGACCAGTCAGGTTCTGTAGCAAGTAAGTCTTGCGTCTCTGCGTATTTGACTAGATGTTTAGGCGTTTGAAGAAAGGATTTCTAATTGACTTAGTAATTTTTTTGACATTCAGTCCAGCTATTGACTGGTTACCTCTGTAGTATTGAGAAAGCGAAAAGCTGCACACGGTAGATTGAGCATGATCATATGGATTTGCACTTTCCTCAGATTTGGAGGAGTATGGTGGGATTCAATGAGTATTTAACTTTACTAGCTCTACAGAAAGCCCTATTGAGGAGTCCCACAGTGGTGAGGACTTCGTCTTCCACCTCCTTTGATATTACTGCATCGGCCGCGAGTCAAGATGACTTCCCATCGCCCATATTTGATAAACTCATTTAACAATTAGCACGATAGGCATTCCTCTGCAATCATGGCCACTTCGTCCACCTCTTTCTGACAAAACGCCATGGTGCTTCGATAAAGCCATTTGGGTATCTCATATGGTGTATACGCCGTCCGTGTAATGCTCGCTGTACAAAACGAAAAAATTGCTAAGCTACGCAAGATGCGAAAGTGTTGCAACAGCTGCTGGTGGTGCTCTTGAAGTCATGTGGAATTGAACACAACGAGGCTTTGCCATTGCTGGCAGCGATCGAGGGTCATGACACATGGTATCATCTCGCACAGTGGCTCAAGGTTCTACAATCCATTTTACAAGGGTAAGATCTTGGTATTGTCTCCGATAAATTTGGTGCGATAGGCAGTGATTTCCGAGGCAACGGTGTTCAGGTCTTTGATCCTTCTATTGCGGATGTCATGTATGATATTCCTCAAACCGGCCGTGTAGTTCTCTTGCTCTTGTGGTGTTAGACCCTCAGGTCTGGCTCCTAATTCCAACAGTATTTTGTCATCTATGATAGTTAGAAACCTATGTCAGCTTGGAGCTCTGACCATACGCAAAGAAAAACCATGGAGACAGCGAAGAGACGCGTGTGAGCAAACATAAAGGCAAATCATCATTCTCAACAAACGCACCATTCAACGCAACGCTCCTGAAATGCTGGCTTTGGCAAGAATCGTCATTGCAAACACCACCTAGTTCATATCGGCATATTGGGGTTTCTGGATTGATAGCGTGACTGTAAGTCAATGATCGAAAGCCTTGCGAGACTTCTTTGAGATATTCTGGGTGATACCGATATGATTTGAACTGCTTCAGAGGACTTTCATATGGTACGAAATGTCCTATGTGGTGATTGGTCTCTTGCGAGGGTTGCTACTCCCAATTAGCGGATCTTGAGCTAAAAGGGCATTGACGCTATACTTCTTTAGGATCATTTCTGGCTGCTGCGTCACTTGGAATTAGGTGGTTACGGGTTCCCGATAGGGGGTCTGGGTAATGATCTACTTCTGTGTTGTCCCGATCTAAGCCGGGGGCCGAAAAAGATTCGTGTGAGCTATTGGCTGATATGGGCTCCAGCGCTGAGTTCTCTCCGAGAGACGCTGGCTCAGGCGGTTCATAGTCATCAGGGTCGCTGTCGTCAGCTATAGAAAAATTTGGATATTGTAATTCTTCTTCGTCCTGTGTATTACCGCTTGAAGCAAAATCTTCAGAGGAGTTTGGCTCTTCCGTGGTGGTTTTGGCACTCGTGTCACCCATTGGCATATCGGAGACAACATCTAGCGCGTGATTATCCGTGCGTCGACCGTTCGATTCGGGCTGAGCTGCATCAATTTCAGGCTCAGCGTGTCGGGCTGTAATAACGTCACTAGAAGGTTCGTAGCTTTCTTCATCATCAACAACAGGACTCTGCTTATCCTGGTCTACAACCATCTGTTCTGGGCTGTTCTCAGAAATTTCACCCTCGTCTGCGTCACTACGGGATATGTCCATGACGTCTTCCTCAAGCTCCCCCTCGGACAACTCTTCAACAGCGGCTTCTCCTGAAGCAGTCGGGTTATCTTGGCCAGTAGTAATAGCCTCGGCATCAGCTCGTAGTGAGGGATCGTACGAAGTTCCAGCGTGGGGTACAGACTTTGATACGACTAGCAAATCATCGAAACCATCAATAATAGCCCTTTACTTCCTTGGCCGGTCTCGTCATTGGGCGCACTTACCTTTCTCTCCTTCTTTCTCTGACATTTGTTGACTTTCGATAGCTAAGCTCGAAGGAGGCTTGCTGATCTGGTCTACGGTAGACTGCGGAATGCCCACAGTCTGTGATAGGTTATGTAACTCTTCCATCAAGCTTCTCCGGCCTTCGACTCCCTTCTGAATTTCTTTCTCTAGCTCCATCATCTCCTTTCTCAATGATTCGATTCTTTGTTTCGTTCTCTCCACAGTCGCATCGAGGATTGGCAGCCCAGCCTCAATTTCGGCCTTCCTTAGCCGCTGCTGTTCGTCGAAAAGCCTTTGTTGCTCCGCTTGCTGACGCCTTTGTTTTGCCTCTTGTAATCGCTCTTCTTGCTGATTCACAACCCCTTCGTCTTTGGTCCCAGCCTCTGATGTCTCTATCTCCTGAGCTGCCTGGATTGGGCCTGGCGATCCTTGTTGCTCTATTGATTTGGATCGTATATGCCCAATATCTGGGCCATTACTATCTTGGTCATGAGTCGGCTCTCGAGCTCGACTCAATCCCTCTTCTCGTCGTGAGGCTTCCAAGGCTTCTTCTTGCAATTGTCGATCCTGCTCTGAAGCAAGAAGAGTATCTACGGCGACCGAATGCTCGGCCTCGGCCCTTGTAAGCTCCACTTCTGATAGATGTTGCTCTGATACCAAACGCTCTTCGGTAGCAAATTCTATTGCCTCTGTAGATGTCGAAGACGATTGACGGGTGCTATCAAATCCCTCTGTATCAGCCTTCGCTTTCACAACTCCTGCGAGAGCTTTTGTTGGATCGTTCCTACTCTGCGATTGCTCACGTAGAGGTGATGATACTGGTACCTGGCTCGATGCACCAGGGCTTTGAGCACGGCTAGTATTTCGCTTGGCCTGATTGCGTTGTTCAAGCTCGGCGATTTTGCGTCTCATCAGCTCAATTTCCATTTCCTTAGATTTGAGCTGTTTAGGATCCTTGGTTTGACCTGGTGTTTGTGGAGCAGGAGGCGTCATGACCATTGACTTTTTCCGTGAGGGGAGATCAGAAAGCGGAGGTAGATCTCCAATGGATTTCTGCTTGCTACTTCCGATTTGACCATTATTAGACTTCTTGTAGGGGCCAAAGAGACGTTCCGTTTTTTCCATGTTAAGATCGTCGTCATCGGAAACATTGCTTAAATCATCCTCGCTGATGTCTATGATAACACTACTGTCCTCCTGTTGGCCTAGAGGCCTCTTGACCCTGGTCGAAGGGGAATCAATAAAATCAGCGGCTTTCTGGCGTTTGCGAGACGTTGCGGGGGGAGTTGGGTTGATGGTTGGTGCATTAGAAGCTCCAGTGTTGGTAGTACGACTGGGTATTGGCAGTGCCTGCGACGTTATGGATGATATGACCTGCTCGCCTGGACCGTCTGAGATCGAATATGGGGGCTCAGGACTGAGAACTGAGTAAATATCTCTTTGTTGTGCAGTCTCTACAGCCTGACCTGCAATCGGTTGAGGTATGCTCTGGGAAGTATCTGATGTCATGAACAAACCAGGGATGCTGAAAGGTGGCTTCTGCGTCACTGGCGAAAAGTAAGAACCCTGGCGACTGGGAACCAATGACGGAGGCACCGTTGCCGGCCCAGTGAACGAGCTTGCTTGCTGGGTTCCTGCTAGTGATCCTTGGTTTTGATGATCTCCTTCGTGGCTCTTGGGGGTCTGGGACTCTTGCTGACTGGTCTCGCGGCGCTTCAATGCTTCGATTTTCTGGCGCGCAAGATCTGTTTGGGCCTTCCTCTTGGCTTCCACTTCGGGGTCTTGCGCTTTATCTATTACAGGCTCCTGGTGCGATTGACTCGTAGTCGAGGGTGGGGGAGTACGCGGAACAATGACTTGAACCGGAGATTCAAAACTCGGAGTGGAAGCTGCTTTCGATGATACAGAAGCCTTTGCCGCCGCTAGACGTGCAATATATTCTTTACGATCCACGCCTTTTGAATCGCCGGCTTTTATACCAGTGACTTTCCCGGACTGATTCGTGACTGATGGCTTGGTTAATTTAGAAATTGAGGCTGAAGCTGCCGACGGGATCTTCTCCTCTTTGGTCGTTATGACCGATGTCTTGCTGGTGGGACTTACGCTTCCCTTGACCTGCAATACATGCACAGGCTGTTGGTCAACGTTATTTGCAGGCAACTTGGCTGGAATTGGTAAAACTGAGGTGTGTCCAGAGACCACTCTCGGCTCTGTAAGTGGTGGTTCCAGCATGGGTATATCCTCAGTGATTGGAATGCCGATATCCGCGTAAAGCTTTCGAATTATTACAGGATTCAAGCCCCTCTCCACGATTTTGCTGAAATTGAACCCCTGCAAGCGGAGATCACGTAATGCTTGTTTAGCTTCCTCCCATTTTGCCTTTAACATCCCATTTGTATCCTCAGACTCTTTCAGTGCGCCATCTTGGGACGTGTCCATTTCGTCATCCTCTGCTGATAATTGCTCTGTTGTGGCCACGCGTAGAGTGTGGGCTGTGCTGTTTTGGTTTGAAGCTTGATGAGTAGAGGGTGAGGAGCTAGACCTCTGCTCAGCGGGAGCGACACGAGATACTAGAACACAAGACTTTCAGTACTGAAGCTTTGTTACTTAGGGAAAGTGGAAGTGAGAGCAAATACCTTGATTCATAGTAGGATCCTCATGCTGGGAGCCACTGAGATTACTACTACCTAAGGCAGCTGTCGAGGGGCCCGCATTGTCATTTCGTGAACCTTGCAGATTTTGAGAGAAGCTTGAACCCATCTTATCTGCCTCTGGAGAATGTGCAAGTGTGTCACTTTCGCCGTCATTCACTTCGCCATCTTCAAGCTCAGAGGCATGTGGGGTGGAATGGTTGAGACTCTCGACGTCTGTTTGCTGAGGCTTCACAACTTCCTGCGCGTCGATATGGGTAGGTGTTAAAGGAGTGGAGTGATATGCGTTGTTGGAAATTGGAGGAAAGTGAGGAGCAGGGTGAGGTACATATGAAGGCACGCCCGACGGTATCTGTGCAGGTGGATAAGGTGGCGGAGGGATTGCACTATGGTACACGTGGTTACCAAATCCGACAAAGTTGGTGGGATTCACAGGATGTCCCGCAACCGGTGGTGTACCCTGACCGTTAACATGATATGAATATGAGTTCAAATGTTGGGTTGGTGGTTGGCCATTTGGCTGGCTTTGGCCATAGTAGTATGGAGCTTGACTCTGCTGCTGATATGGGTGCTGATGCACACCAGTATTATAAGCCGCTAAAGGTGGTGCTATATGGCTGTTGGTGTTGAAGGGCGGACCGTAAGGAGGTGGAGGAGGATAATTTGCCATCTCCCCTCAAACATCTGACAGTTCTTGCAACTGTAGCAACAACCAAATGCGATGTATGCGACTATACATTATATGCCATACTTGCATTCAATTGCTTCAGTTGAAGGAGAGTGCGAAAAGTAGCGCAGAGCGAGACGGAGGCGCGAAGAAATCTACGATTTAAGGACCTCTCGAGATCGCGTCACTTGGATGCAGTCGAGACTGATCCCATCTGGAGGACAGTGGAAACTGCCACGTCTGGATATACCAGTAAGAAAAGAAGGACAAAGATGAAATTAGAGATTACGCAGATATGTTGCACGAATGGACTGGGATGATTTTCTCCAAGAGTCGAGGGAGAATCTTACGGCCCGATCTGCACCCGTAGTCCCGACGCTATCTCAGAGCAGCAAGCGCGTTCCCTAATCCTTGTTTGTTTATTCTTGGCGAGAATCAACGACAACCACCATACCTTACCATAGAAAGCGTCCTAGACTGGCGCAGCCTGTGAATTAATGCTTGATTTCATAGAAGGTGTTTCTTTTCTTCTTCGTACTTGCCCAATGCCTTCAATACCGCTCACGTGCTCCACGTTCATTTCGTCATAGTGCAGGAGGCAGCTCCAGTGATCAACACCATGTCTACGACAGCTTCTGGCGGCGCTCGCTGGCGTAACAATCCCTTTGATAGGGATTCCGCTTCCCCCTCTCCAGGCCCAGCGTTCCCTAGCACAAGGCCAAAGTCCGCCGTTTTCACACCACCACCAAGCTCTTCGAATCCAGCAGCGCATAGTCGCAATCAATCGTTTTCTCCCCTTGGTGCTTCAAACCTTGCACCTTTGCAGCATATAAGACAAAGATCAAATTCGTATAGGACGAGCAATCAATCCTCGAATACCTTTGCTCCACAATTCATAAAGACGGAAGAGTTACAAAGAGCTGGTGATAAAATTGGGGCCATTGAAGGGGAGAATGATTTCTCGGGCAAGAGATATGTTTGGCTTCGCGATCCGCAAACAGCTTTTGTGAAAGGATGGATCGTGGAGGAGCTTGGAGGCGGTCGCCTGCTGGTGCGATGTGATGATGGGAGTGTACGATGATGAGACCCTATAATTCAGACTCTAATTTGATCCTGACCGCAATACAGCAACGAGAGGCCGACTCCGAGGTTGTGGATAAAGTCAATCCTGCTAAATTTGATAAGGCGAACGACATGGCCGAGCTCACTCATTTAAATGAGGCTTCTGTGGTCCACAACCTGCATATGAGGTACCAAGCCGATCTGATCTACGTGAGTTCCCCCGCAGAAGTCGTTAGGCCTGGCTAATGAGTAAAAGACCTACTCTGGTCTCTTCCTGGTCACCGTCAACCCGTACTGTCCTTTGCCAATTTACACAACCGAGTACATGAAGAGGTACAAGGGTCGCAGCAGAGAGGACACAAAGCCTCATATATACGCCATGGCTGATGAAGCCTTCCGAAACTTAGTAGAAGAAGGAGAGAATCAGAGCATACTAGTCACGTAAGCTCAGCTGTCTCGGCCAGTTAGTTCCACGCTAAAAGCTTGTACAGCGGTGAGTCGGGTGCCGGTAAAACAGAGAACACGAAGAAAGTCATTCAGTACCTTGCAGCAGTAGCAAATTCGGAGTCACCACTTGCAAAATCTGGAGGGCGGCAATTCTCAAATCTTTCACAGCAGATACTTAGAGCTAATCCAATCCTTGAGGCTTTTGGCAATGCGCAGACTGTCAGGAACAATAACTCGTCACGATTTGGCAAGTTCATACGAATTGAATTTACCCGGTCCGGACAGATCGCTGGAGCTTTCATTGACTGGTACCTGCTGGAGAAATCAAGGGTCGTAAAAGTCAATTCGAACGAAAGGAACTACCATGTCTTCTACCAACTACTCAGAGGAGCGGATCGTCGTATGAAGGAAGAATTCTTGCTTGCCAATATGGGCATCGAAGACTTTGTATACACGAGGGACGGTAACGACATGATCACTGGGGTGTCAGATGTTGAGGAATGGAGCTCATTGCTTGAGGCATTTCACATCATGGGTTTCTCAGACAAGGAGCAGAGATCAGTGCTCCGCACTGTCGCTGCGGTTTTGCTGCTTGGAAATGTCACTGTCATGAAGGAAAGCATGCGGGCTGATCAAGCGACGCTCACTGCTGATGCTCATTCATATGCCGAAAAGGTCTGTCACTTGCTTGGAATTGCTGTGGAACCATTTATCAAGGGTTTGCTGCATCCGAGAGTCAAGGCTGGGAGGGAATGGGTTGAGAAAGTCCAAACCCCAGAGCAAGTCCGTTCAGCATTGGACGCATTATCTAAGGGGATCTATGAGCGAGCTTTTGGTGATTTGGTTTCACGCATCAATCGCCAGCTTGATCGAACAGCCATGGGTCTCGACGATTCTCATTTTATTGGGGTCCTGGATATTGCTGGCTTCGAGATATTCGAGGAGAATAGCTTTGAACAGCTGTGCATCAATTACACCAATGAGAAACTCCAACAATTCTTCAATCATCACATGTTCGTCCTCGAACAGGAAGAGTATGCAAGAGAACAGATAGAGTGGAAATTCATCGACTTTGGAAAGGATCTCCAGCCAACAATTGATTTAATTGAGCTCCCCAATCCTATAGGTATCTTCTCATGCCTTGACGAAGATTCCGTAATGCCAAAAGCTACGGACAAATCATTCACTGAAAAGTTGCATTCACTATGGGAGCGAAAGACGCCAAAGTATCGACCATCACGCTTAGCGCAGGGCTTCGTTCTTACTCATTACGCAGCTGAGGTCGAATATTCCACGGACGGATGGTTAGAAAAGAACAAGGATCCTCTGAACGATAATATAACAAGACTTCTAGCGTCCTCCAGCGATAAACACACTGCGTCGCTTTTCGCCGATTGCACCGATCCTGAAGAAGATAACGGGGCAACGAGAAGTCGTGTCAAGAAGGGACTCTTCAGAACTGTGGCGCAACGACACAAAGAACAGCTTTCGAGCTTGATGAACCAACTTCACTCCACCCACCCTCACTTCGTGCGTTGTATACTGCCTAATCACAGAAAACGACCCAAGCAGTTCAGCGCACCTCTCGTGCTTGACCAGCTCCGCTGCAATGGCGTGCTTGAAGGTATAAGAATTGCAAGAACCGGTTTCCCGAACAGGCTGCCCTTCTCAGAGTTTCGCCAGAGATATGAAGTCCTTTGCCGCAACATGCCAAGGGGATATCTCGAAGGCCAAAAAGTAACGCAAATTATGTTGGAGAAGCTTGACCTAGACAAAGCGCTTTACCGTGTCGGTTTGACAAAGGTCTTTTTTAGGGCTGGCGTATTAGCTGAGCTTGAAGAGCAACGCGACTCCCTTATTCGGGAGATCATGTCCAGATTCCAGTCCCTGGCTCGTGGCTTCACTCAACGAAGAATTGCAAATAAGCGACTCTACAGAGCTGAAGCCACTCGCATTATCCAACATAATTTTGCTGTATATATCAATCTTTGCAACAACCCCTGGTGGCGGCTCTTTGTTCAGATGAAGCCTCTTCTTGGCGCAACGAGGACCGCTGGAGAAGTCAAGAAGCGCGACGAAATGATCCACAAGCTTGAGCTCAAGATGCAACAGGAGAATAATGAGAAAGTTCGGATTGAGGAGGAGAAAAGACGAGCAGATTCCGAGGTTCAGCGTATTCGACAAACGCTAGAAAGCGAACGTTCTTTAGCGCTGGACAAAGAAGAGATATTCAAGCGGTTACAGGAGCGGGAAGCAGAATTAACAGAAAAGCTTGCTGGTGCCATAGAAGACCAGGAGCACTTAGAAGACCAGCTGGACGACCTCGTCGACGCCAAAAAGCAGGTCGAGGAGCAGGCCAATAAATGGCGTGTTCAATTGGAACAAGCGGGCCTGATTATAACGAGATTGGAGTCTGAAAAGAATGAGCTCCTAGATCAGATCTCTGCGCTTGACGTTCGAATCAAAGAAACCGAGCGGGCTACTTCCGAAAAGAACAACAGACATGACAGCCTAATCCAGGATAACAAAATGCTTCAAAGTCAATTGAATCTCCAAGTGTGTAAGGTGTCGGACCTTGAGGGAAAGCTACTCAAGACCGACCAAGATCTTGATATCAAACTTGCTGCAACCACAAAGGATTTACAGCTTTCAAGGAAGCAGATAAAGGACCTTCTAGAAGAGAATCGTCAAACTCGGCAGCAATTGCAAGAGCTATCTTCCACTTCAACTGGGTATGAGGATATGATGAGACGCAAAGAAAGCGAGATTGCGGTGTTGAAAGCAGATCAAAAGAGACACGAAGCCGAACGGAAGGCATTAGAATCCGAAAGAAGTATGTTTGCTTCGCGGCACGACAATATACAGACACGGCTACGTGAAATCCAAGCAGAGGTGACCAGCACCAGGTCTCAGAAAGCGTTGTTGGAAAGGGAAGCGGCAGATACCAGAAAGCTACTTGAGGCAAAACTATCTGAGGATGCAGAAGCAGGCAATAGCCGTAAGATGCTTGATAAACAAATCAAAGATCTCAAGGCAGAGCTCTTCCAAGTCCAGGCTGAATTAAGTCGGGAACGGCAGTCAAGAGACGATGTCCAAATGCTTAGCGACCATCAAATGGCGACCTTGAAGGAAGAATACCAAACTCTGAATGAGTCGAAGATCACTATAGAGAAAGAGCTTTACCTACAGCAGGATACGTTACGACGCGCAGTAGAAGCTCGGAATAGTGCTGAGAAAAGCCGCAAGGATCTGCAGACAGAGCTCAAAAAACTACGGGATCGTTTTGTAGAGGCGGAAACTCTGAGACTGGAGACCGAAGCAGCCATGGAACGGAGCATCTCTCGACAAGCAAATGAGCGCCAAGCAACTCTAAGGCAGGAGTTAGACACCAAGACTGCACATTGCCATGAGATTGAGGCTGAAAGCCGCCGTCTTGCCGCCGAAGTTCAATCACTAACCAAGATGATCGCTGACTCTGATAACTTCAGGCTCCAACATGATCAGCATAAAGAGAGACTGGAGCGAGAACTCGTAACTGTTAAAGGCCGCCTAGCTGCGTCAGAAAATGACAATCGGGCTCTATTAAACAAGGTCCAGCAAAAGAATCTGGATATTGCTAGATCAAATTCTAGGGCTGGTGACTCCCATAGATCAAGAATGAGCCAACTCCAAGCCGAAAAAGCAAAACTCGAGGAGCAGAACAAGACGCTCTTGCGTCAATGCAACGACGCCCAACTGTCCATTACATCTCTTGAGAAGCAAAAGGAAAAACTTGCTCTAAGTCTAGAAGATCTGAACCACGAGGTCGAACGAGAGCACAAGGCTAGCCGAAATGCTGAGAAGAGTTCTTCCACGGTCAATATCCAATTGGCTGAAGCCAACCGTAATCTCGAATCAGAACGGCAGCTCAAGGCTCAAGCTCAGAGTAACACTAGAAAGTTGCAAGAGCTTCTCGATGGCGCCAACAAAGAAATTCAGGAATCCCGTCAGCAACTGACTCTCCTGCATAAAGTCTTCCATCCAGAGTCGAGGGAAATATCACCGTCCTGGGAGACTGTAGCACCTCGCTTGATTGACTATACAGACCTAGTCAGACAGCTCGAAGAATCCCAAGAAGGCTTAAGAGTCACGAAAGAGAAATGGGCTCGCGCGGAAAATCAGCTGACAGAGCTCCGACGCCGGTTCGATAACGAAATCTCAGAGATGGATGCCCGCCATACATCTTCGAAGCGGCAGCTCCTCGAGGAGCTGGACGGGAGCTCCCTCAATGCAAGGAAATCGCCAAAGCAATTTCGGAAGGTCTCAGACCTTCAGCCGTATTCAAATCCTACTACGCCTGATCGCCGTAATAAAAGTGACAATACTCAAGATTCGGGTCGCTCCGATCGTACGATAGATACGATAGCTTATAACAAACGGATGGATCTCGCAGCTGAGCTAGAGATGGTACAGACTCAGCTACAGATGACTGAAATGCAGAATCGTCATTTGCAAAGCGAGCTTGGACGAGTATCACCACAAAGAGATTCATGGCATGAAGACAGCCCGTCTGTTAGACGTGTACAGAAGCTCGAACGAGAGAATGGACGTCTCCATGACCGGCTCGATGATTCTGCAAAGAAGGTTTCTACATTAGAGAGGACATTACATGCTGGGGAGCTATCTCTACGGGACGTGCAGGCCAAATCTCACGACGAGTTGTATGACCTCATAAATTCTCAGGAACACTCCCGGAAATCTCTATTGCAAGCCTACAATGATACAGTATCTGACTTGGCTGAGGCGAAGTCTCACTTTGACCACATCAAGCATGCGCGTGCTTCTCTAGAGGTTGAGCTTCGAGATGCAAAGTCTGAGCTTCGAGAGGTATCTACAGCCCATGAGCACGAATCGGCGGCCAGGAACCAGTTGCTGCAGGAATTTTCCGACCTACAGATCAGACTCGACGCAGAGACTTCCAGGGCAGCAGATTTGGCCTCAAGCCTAAGTCTGTACAAGCGCCGAGCTGATGAGTATTTCAGCAAGCTTGAACAAGCCGAGATCGCGGTGCTTAAAGCGTCTCGAGCGGAGCAACATGCGAAAACGCAAGCACGCGAAAGCGAGGATACTTATGCATCGGTCATGGCCGAAAGAAAACAAATGGATTCCTTGGTTGAAGACTTACAACGACAGAATCAGCACTATGAAGAGAAGGTCGAAGACCTTGCTACAGATCTTGAAGCTGCCATTCAAGCAAAGAAGAGGCTCCAGCACGAACTCGAAGATTACCGGAGCCGGCGAGCTATGGATGTCGAAGACAAAGAAGCTTCCATGGAGCAGACGAGGAGGAAGTATCAAAACGAATTCTCGACCTTGACGAACGAATTAGAGATCGAACGTGAGAACGTCATTCATGCCAGGTCTGAAAATACGCGTCTGCGGGACGAGTTAGAAGAACTGAGGTCGAAGTGGGACGATGAAGTGCTCAACAGCTCCACATGGGCAAAGGAAAAGTCAAGACTTGAAATGACCTTGCAAGATCTTTCCACATCAAGACAAGAGGCTGTGAACGCCCATAACGAAGCTCAGGGAAAGATCGTTAACCTCTTATCTCAAGTGCGGAATCTACGCAATTCGATGGACGATGTAGCTGCTGAGCGAGACATGCTTCTGAAAGAGAAGCGGGGCCTTGAAGCTCGTCTATCAGAAGCTAGTGATCGGCTTGAGGACCTGGCTCGGGGTGAAAGTCCCTCGATGCGTAACGCTGCCGGCATGGATCGTGAGCTGCTTGATCTCAAGTCTCAATTAGCACAACAAGAAGATGTTGCGGCTGCTGCCGTGGGTAAGATGCGAAGAGCCGAAGCTTTAACCACGGAGATGCAGAAAGATGTCGTTGCTGAACGAGAGACTAATGTTACTTTGCACAAGGAGAAAGCGGCCTTAGAGAAAGTAGTCAAGGATTTGCAGGGCAGGGTCGTGGAGCTTGAAACGAAAGGTTTCTCCAGTGCCAGCCAGGACGTGCGCTTCTTAAATGGCAGAGTGAAAGAGGTAACTAAATTTTCTTTCTGTTTATATACTTACCTAAATAACGAGCTATGGCTAATACTTCCTTAGCTGGAGCACCAACTCGAATCTCAGGAATCTTCCAACGCCGCATCCCTTCGCTCTGCTCGCAACATTGACCGCACGGTCCGCGATTTGCAATCCCAACTTGCTCGTCGCGACAAGATTGCTGCACAACTGAATGAAGATATAGTCAAAGGTCGCGAGAAAGTCGAACGTCTACTTCAACAAATCGATGAGTTGCAAGCCGACGAAGCGAAGAGTCAATTAGCTGCTAGACGCGCCGAAAGAGATTTGAGAGAAGAGAGGGAGAAAGGGCTAAGACTTGAGAGGGAGCTGGAAGGATGGAAAGGTTTGAGGGTAGAGAGAGCTGGTGGTGGGAGAAGCGGTGAGTGGGGTGGAAGCGTGAAAGGTCATGCTCGAGGAGCGAGTAATAATTCGGAAGGCTTGACCCGGATGCTGAGTGATAGTAAAGGGTTTTTGTAAATACGGTGGGATGGGATTTGTTCATGACGATAGCGAGTGAGCATTTCCAGTGGCGTTAACATGGGTTCTATCAATGCACTTCTGGTGCAGGCTTGCATCGCCAAGCAGGGTTGAATGTAAAAATATTCATTCAAGTCAATGTTCTGACTAGTACAACTCAATTGATTCGTGTACCTCGCGTGCCTATAGAGAGACCTGTTCTCTAAAGGAGGTATATGTCCAACGCCAGTTCAAAGTGTGACTGCCTGCCCCCCTTTTGTCCATGAACGCATAAATGCCAAACGCCGTTATCTTTACCGTATAACGCTCCTCATAATTACATCCCACTTTCCCATTTTGAAAACGATATTCCCGTAACTCAAAAAGTGGAGTAGTAAGTATATGATATTCATTTGTCTCCCCACTTCCCATATTCGCCCTGCCATTTCATCAGCCGTCTCGTCAGCACCTCCATCATCTCCAAGCTACTCAACGCAGCAAAGGCCGCCTCATCGATAGCATCCAAATTTTCAAGCGCCGCATTGACCGCTTTGCTTGAGATATCGCTCCTGCTATTGCCATTCTGGCCTTCCCCATTACTATCCGGGGGCGTATTTGATGTCGTTGAAGACTTTGTCGTTATGGAAGGTGGCCCCGTCCCTGCCAGTTCGACCTGTGCATGTGAAATGAATTCCAAAATTCCAGCAACGCGGCGCTTCATGTCATTCATGGTGGTCCGGTTAGGGTTCATTTTGTGGGGTTTTGATGGCTTGCCAAAGCTGTTGCTATCACTGTAGCCGTTGCTATTGCCGTTGATGTGGGGCGTGCTGCCGTCAGGGTTTTGAGAGCTGTTGCTGGGCGCGGGGGAGATATTGGTGATGGGAAGGTCGCTTTGTGAAGGAGGGTCGCGGTCTTTAGTGTATTGGTTTCGGCCTACGCGGCCTTTGCGGGCTGGTGGACGGCCAGTCTTTTTATGGGAGGCTTTTGGAGGAGGATGTTCGGGCGGTGGGGGCGCGATAAAGACGGTAGAGGTGGCTTTGGTCCCATTACCGCCCCTGGCTGACACGGTTCTGAATAGAGGCTCAGGAGAGGGTTCTGATTCTGCGAAGGCAAGTTCTTAGCTGCGTGAATAGAATAGTATTGTCATGGGACAGAAATACCTTCGTCTCGTTCTCGTCCTGACCGACGCTTCCTTCCACTTGCATCGGCACGTTCTCGTTCTCGCTGGGCCTCCCGGTCACGGACTTCTTTGTTTCTGTGGTTTCGAGCGGCAGCACCTCGGATATTCTTGAAGCGTTCCTGCTTCTCAGCTTCGTCGTCCGACTCTGCAGCCGGCCTGCGGCTCTTGCTTTGTGAATTGGAGGATGTAGAGTCCGAAGTAGTCCGCTGCCTCTTTGCGTCTCCCTTGCGCCTTTATGAAGAGATATTGTCAGTCATTTTCGGATTTTGAAGATAATGTGCAATAACAGGTTGGGAGACAAACTCTTCGCTTTCACTTCGGCTGCGCTTGCTCTTTCGCATGCCTGTATTTGTACTGAGAGCTCCGCCTTCCCTTTTGCTCTCCTCAATGGCTCTTCTAAGTTGCTCTTCTTCATAGGCCGCATCGCGACTATTCATCGTGGACCTCCGTCCTTTCGAAAGATTATCCGCGTTTGCTTGGGATGCTCTGCTGTCTCTTGGTTTCTTTGAGTGATCCTTGGGGTTAGGAGCAGGAGAAGACGGTAGAGAACCGGCCTCTTGGACGGGTAGATAGAGTGAGTATTTTCGGCTTTTTGGACACAGGTCAGTTGGGAACAGAGATAAATTTGCATTCGCTTACCCATTGGCCGCTGTATTTATCCTGTGCAAGTCTTTGCGGCATTGCTCGCAGAAGTACTCTTCCGGACTTGTGTGTTCGTCCATGATGCCCACGCAGCCACCGTGTTGCCAGACTTTACAACCATCGCACTGTATGAACCATCCAGTTGTATCTTCGGCGAAGGCTGCTGGATTTGCGTCGCCTTTGGAGATCCCTTTGCTGGCGTCACTTATGGTGACAGGGAGGCCTGGATACTCCGAGTTTCCACAAATGCATCTTGTTACTTCTTCTTCTCCTTCATCTTCAGGTTCGTCCTCGATTGCATGTGTATTTTCATCTTTGACAGCCTCCTGGCTACTCCTTGTTCTTCGCGCCTGGGGCTTCGGCGTACCTTCAGGATCTTCGGACGATTGCGATCGAGCAGTGACCGAGCTCCTTTGTGAAGTTGATATTTGATTTGAGCGTGCGTTACGATCTGCGCGGCCCGAGGAAACGGAGGACGAGGAGGAATTGGTGTGTTGTGGAACAGAGGGCATGGGCTGTGTCATGCGTGCCCGCGACGAGCGACGAGGAGACATGGTCGCGGTGTCACTTGTCAAGGCTGTTTCAGCATGGTAAAAGGTGTGTCAAAGCTGATGGAGTTAGTTGTGACATTCACTGGCGTGTGTGACAGACGCAAGAGCAGAATCGAGGCGGTTTCGAGCCGATCGAGAGGGCAAGTGGAGGATTTGTTGAAACGTGCTTCAAGGAAGAGAGGAAGCGCATTCGGTGTAGGCAAAAGCTCAACACAGATACTGTGGCGTCGTAGAAGAACGAATTGAGCATTTGTATAAGCAGATAAGTAGGTAGTGGGCAGGGAGGAAACCGAAGCGCGAATCCAGTCACCTCAGGTGAATGAGTGCGGGAAAACGCGCTAAGCCTGATTTGTTACGGAACGATTCCGCGGCTAGTTCATGTGGTGATGATAGAAGGCCGTACTCCGCAGCGCTAGAGTGAATCCTGATATAGGTATTCTTCTAAAGGACCACGAGGCTTCCTTGTCAATAAAATAATATGATGTTGCTAGGTCGGATAGATCCGATCGGTGCGGCTTGGATCAGGAATTTAATTTTTGTATGAGTCTCCTTATTTTACGTACGACCTGACTTAATATCTAAATTACCCTGTATCAATTCCCGCGTTCTTTAGTAGTAAAGCGATTCTGAGAGTATTTGGCAGCTCCAGCGATAACTGAAATTCCATCAAGAAGGAAAGAGGGAAAAAAGATCTGGGATGTTTCTGAAGAAGTTCTTTTACTGATCCGACCTGTCAATGCTTCTTGTATCTTACTTTCGATACCCCATTGTAAGGAGTATCTGAACAGTCCTGCTACGCTTGAGATACACAGCCAGCTACTGTAGTCTTTGAGCGAATCAGGATTCAATCCGCACGTAGAGCACGAGTACAACTGGGAACGATGGCTGTAGCATTTCCAGTACCCAAAGAGATGCGGACAAAATGATGAGGGCACAGTTCTCGGGGTCAGGTATATTTTGCAAGATAGAGGACAGTCATGGCGGAGAGAATTCGGAATAGATTGTATAAGTCACTGATCCTCGTTCTGGGTCCAAGGGATAACGGCTTTCGAACTTCAAAAGAGAAAAGCATTGACCCCTGGCACTAATGTAATGCAAGAGCCATACACTTATACTTCCAAAATCGAAAACGGTCTTTACAGATCTGAGCAGTACCTCAAACGTCAGAGAAGCCAAACGGTGGGCGAATCTTCAGGATAGCCTTGCGATTCCATTGCCGGTACTTCTTTGTAGCACGTTTCCGTAACATTGAGTCTTGCGCACTACCCTGTCCTGTATAATTTCATTGCTAGAAAGGGTACTTCTCAGATCGTCAGAGTCGGCCCGTGTAGGGTTGGCAAACGAGTTGGAGGACGGTAGAAGACGTTGTTCGGAGTGTGTGAGGTATTTCCGGAGTACGCTACCTTAGTCAGTAGCGTGCTAGAGCGTGCATGATTAACTAATGCACTGAGAGTGACTTTATCAATGACATGCTTTGCTGATGACACCTTTCTACTCCCCTTTGGCATTGCGCTTGACTTGTGCATGGTAGCTGGGTTGCCAGGAGGCTGTGTCTATTACCATCCGGTAATTGCTCTGCCGTATCGAAGGGAAACCCTTCGGTAGGGGCAGATCCTCCAGATTCTACATCCCTGCTTTGGTAAGAGAATTGATCTTCCACTTCCAGCAACCTATGAGACGTCAATGAACACTCTGTGCTGGTCTTTTGGTATAGCTGCCTGATAAAAGCTCTGACGTTTCACATCATCGATAGACATAGTGTCCAAATAACTTACTTTTATGCATTAGGAACTCCTATTAATCTCCCACTACTCTGGTCACGCTTCCTACGCTGCAGCCTCTCTAAAATTCATTGCGGATACCTACAGACGTAAGCGAGCTTTAGTGAAAAGTGTTGTCGACTGTGTGGCCGTCATGGCAACTGTTGCACTAGGTACCTTCCCCCCTTTGCCTCCGTACAACACAACGTAACACGCCGAACATCCTTACTACCAATCATGTGCAGCTTTCTCTTGCTTCCTTTCTTCTATTTTGGGAGGCGAGTTCTCTTATGCTATACAGTGCTAACACAATTGTTTCTTCGAAAACTTCTAGGGGTCACATACTCTCCACCTTCTCCTATAGAAATGCATTACGCCGATACTGTCTCGCATGCGTATCCAGATCGACCAATTCGGCCCCTCCCGAAGAGACGTCTACGTTCCAGATTGCCTTCGGAGGTTGCAGACTCGATACTGTACCCTACAGGCGTCGGCTCCTCAAGACCGCTGTTCCAAGTCCCATATGATGCACCTGCGAACCTCCCTAACGGTGTTGTACAGAACGGGGGTCTGACTCAACGTCAACCGTCCAGCGCAGAAAAAGGACCTGGAGGTGAGGCAAGGAAAGATAGCTACCAGTTTAGGGGAAACGATCTCGGGAGCGATGATGAACGTGAAATAGTTGGTCCAAGGCAGCGTCAGAGGCCTGGACCAGGGGCGAATGCGTCTTCAAGAACTGGTTATCTATTTTCCAGGAATGAGGCATCTAAATTCATCAAGCCACCTATACCACAGTCGACAGTATCTTCTGGGGACTCGGTTGATGGATATGATTCTTTTGAAAACACAAACAATAAAAAGAAGCGCAAGATCCCCACCTCAGGGTCTCTCGGAGGTCATCAATCCTCACTCTCTGCCGATATGGCTCAAATGGGAATCTCGTCATCGCGAGACCTCGACGGAGCACAGTCAGAAGTTGATGGTGGGGTTGGGCACTACTATGGCACTGGAAGCTCGGCGGTGCCAGCTGTGTCTTCCGGGAACGGGATATCAGGGGCAGGCAGAGGGCGCTATGGAAGAGGTGGTACACGCCATCATAGTGGACGCAGTCCTTTGGGAGTCTCGGTTAATGGATCAAATACCTTGCAACGCGATGGGCCCATCTATAGAAGGAACTATCCTACCACTGGTACCGTTGGATTGAAAGGTAATAAGTCTCGTTTTCGCACGTAGGCTACCTGGTCTAATCATTGAACAGAGGCTGCGTCTGGTCAACTACCTGACCAAGGTATCATCTCCGCAGCTATTGCAAATGCAGCGGCTCTACCTTCTACGCCTGTAAGAGGTCAAGAAAACATGAGCCTCCTTGAGCAACCCTCCAAGAAATCTGGCTCTGCAAAGACTCAGTTCACCTTCACTTGTGAATCTGATTCTGCAAAGAGTATGGTTTGGCCGGATACACAGAGTCCCACCCCGAATACTAGTCTCTATGATGAAGCGGCCCGTGGGCCAAGGCTCCGGAACTCACAAAATAACAGAGACTTTGCAACACAAGGGACTCAAACCAGTCCGAATATGGCCGGCCAGCCAGGTCAGCCTCCTTCGCAGCAGCCAGTTGCCAATTCACAAGCTCCACAGCAACCCAAGAAACCGCGGCGTCCCCTTGTGAAACAATATGCCATTGCCGCTCGTGAGCGCCGCCTTCGACAAGAGTATACCAATTACCATCATCCTCCCAAAGATGAAGACGTATGGATTTGTGAGTTCTGTGAGTACGAAAGCATCTTTGGGGAACCGCCAAGAGCTTTGATTCAACAATATGAAGCCAAGGATCGTCAGGAACGTAAGCGCCTAGCCGAGAAGAGACGGCTCCTTGAAAAGGCCAAGATGAAAGGTAGAAAGGGCAAGAAGGGTAACAAGAATGCCGCGAAGCACAGTGCAGCCGTGCAATCCCAGCAGCCAACTCAGAAGCAACGCTACGACCAGCAGCCGGTGGATTCCGTACCGATGCAAAATCAAGGGACGCAGAGTGATGAATATGTTCTGGATGATTATGACGAAGATCCAACGCCTGTGCAAAATGTGCCCCTACAAGCTCCTTCAAAGATCCCTCAGCCAGTTGGTCAAACCCGTAATCAGGGGCTACATGCTCCCTCGGGCGGTGGATCTACCGAATAGCAACTGCCGCTTGGAAAGCCTATACATAGCCAGGATGAACCGAAATCTGGTGTGCTGCATTCAATTCCAGCTGCTTGTGCTACCTTTGTGCATTGTCCGATTCAAGTCAACTTTCATAATTCTGTGGTACACTGTGCAGAGATGCTCGCATTACTCCACTCCCACTTATGACCAAGGTCACGACAGTACATTCAGAATGGACTGTCTCGTATTCTAGATTGGAGACCACAAAGTGTTAGCAGAGGGGAAGTCAATGGCTAGTAGGAATAGCACGCGAATAGTATTAGAAGTAACCACAGAATAGAGTCAATGCCAACACCAAATTGAAGCGTCACGATCTGATATGTACCTTGTATCGCATCGAAAGAGGCTAAGGATTAATTCCCTAGCGTGAGCCTCTAGCCGCATCCACCTGCTACACCTTTGATCCTTCACACAGCCCCTTGCAACATTGTCACCAACATCCACCCAATCGACAGATACAATACCAAATACACATCCGTCGTCGTGCCTCGATACCCTGTTTCTCTACATTGTATTCCCCTATCCAGCTCGCTTCGAGTACCATCTGTACGCTATGGACCGACCTTTGGAGGATGTAATCTCTGGACGACAGGTACTGCCCTGACCCTAAATACCCTCCTCGTACTTATGTTGAGACTTGAGCTGACTTTCTCGTAGAGAAGAGGCAATCGTGGCGGTCGAGGTCGCAGGGGAAACAACTGGCCTCGAGACGATTCAAGAAAGGTAATGTCATACAGCCTTTCGCTTAGCCTCTCTGCTCGTTAGGAAGCATTGTATGGCATAAGGCTAGGAGAACTGGATACTGATAGCTTCAATCAAGGTTCTTCCACCTCATTATTCCTCCTACGTCGCCTGCAGCATCCATCCATAACCGCAACTGGCAATACTTCCATTACGGGCGGATGCGGCGCTCGAAACACAGCAATGCTGTTTTATTCAAACCTGCAAGACAAAAGCTGACCTGGGCCTCTCTCCTTGTGTTGTAATAGTGGAATAATAGGACCGACTCTTCTGAGAAAATTGATACGTTCGTAACAAGCAATTCTCCTCGAAAAATTATTGCGGATTACTAACGTGGTCGACAGAGACTGGGTCCACGACAAATATGATGATGACCCTCACACCGCTCGTGCGTCTATTTAGCAACCTTACCTCTGCCAGCAATTAATAGATCTTCAGCCCGACAACCCTACCGCCAGCCCCGCAATACTCGCTCCGAGCGATATTCTCCAGAACCTGACACGTAAGACCTTTCCATCCAGGAGATCTAATCCCAGCAATCTGACGCGGCTGTTCCAGGTCATCTGCGGGTGCCAGGCTTCGCGTAGAGAATCTCCATTATGACCTTACAGAAGATGATCTCTACGTATGTATATCTAAACCTACTCTAACCAAAGCCCACTAACACCCATCCCCTTCAGGATCTTTTCACTCGCATCGCCCCCGTGACCTCCATCTCCATACGCTTCGACCGCGCAGGTCGCTCCTCCGGCACAGCCTTCGTGACATACGCCAGCATTTCCTCCGCCAACCGCGCCATCCGCGAATTCGACGGCGCAAACGCAGCCGGCCAACCCATCCGCCTAACCCTCCTGCCCACAGCTCCGAGCATAGATTTGATACGTGGCCGAGGAACAGCTCCACGTAACCCCTTCGACACAGCCGTCAAGCCTGGCCGCAGCCTCTTCGAGCGCATCGAAGAACCAAATGGCAGAGGAATGGGAAGAAGTCGCAGCCGAAGTCCAGGTGCCCCACGAAGGACCGACGTCACTAAACCTCCTCCGGAGGGCGTAGATCGCTATATCCCCCCAGCAAACGGTAGCAGGAGACGAAGAAGCAGGACGAGGAGCCCTAGGCGCAGGAGTCCTCTTAGCAGGAATCGCAGCCCGATGAGAGGGCGGATGAGGGGCGGCAGGGGAGAGGATAGGGATAGAAATAGGGACAGGGAAAGGGGACCGAGAATGGTGAATGGACGACCGAGAAAGACGCAGGAGGAGCTGGATAAGGAGATGGAAGATTATTGGGGAGGGAAACAGGAGGAGGCGAATGGCGGAGCGGCAAGTCAGGCGGCGCCGCCTGTGGTGGAGGATGATGATGTTGATATGATTACTTGAAAACGTAGGGGTATGTTGTGGAAGGCGAAATTGAAGGGTACTATGCATGCATGCATGTATGAGGCGTCTAGGCGTAGTCATAGTATCCATCCATACATGGTTTCCACAGTTGCATCAAATAAATCATCTGAAACCTCTCCTTAGCACTCTCACCACATTGCACATGGGCGACTTTTCTACGCCAAGTATATAAGCCCAAAAGACCCCAAAGGTCATGTAATAATTGGATACGGAGGGCAGAAGAAGAAGATTATCTTTTGTCGATATTTTTGTAGCGTCTATCGCGACATATAAAGGGGTATCATCAGAGCTTAGTAGAACACAGATAGCCACCCCAGCAATGAATATGCATCCCGTAAAACAAACAGTGCAGCATCCCATTCCAGACAAACTCCGTCATGGTATGCCCGATAGAAGACAGGAATAAAGAGAGAAAAAATATTCCATCTCGAGACCTTATACGCATGCATTCGTATTCATCCCTCCTTTAATTTTTCCACAACCCATAACCCCCCTCACAAAATTTCCACAACTTGACTGTCCCATCCTCACTCCCACTGGCACAGATTTTCCCATCGGGACTAAATCCCAAACTCCAAATCGGCCCATGATGCCCCTTCCACACATCCAACGGTTCCTTTGCACTAGCCGCATCTAAATCCCACACCTTCACCCACGTATCCTGATTCCCACTCGTCACGAACTTGCGGTCTCCCTCATGCACAGCTACGGCGGCGATATCCGTGGGAAGGGTGACGGATTTGAGGAGTTGTGTTAGGTTGGGGCCGGAGAAGAAGTATGCGGTTTTTCCTGCTGCGACGGAGAGGGTGGAGCCGGAGGGGTTAAGTTCGCAGGAGCCGATGGGGCCGTCGAGGGTGTATGAGGCGATGGAGTCGCGGGAGCGGATGTCGAACCAGCGGATTTGTTTATCTTCGCAGGCGGTGATTAGGACGTTGGGATTGCTGCCCCAGATGATTGATCTAATGGTGCTTTTGTGAGCGCCAGCTCCAATCTCGAAGCCTGGTGCGGGTGTGCTGTTGCCGTTTGTTCGGAAAGTGGGGCTGGTGGGGGAGGAGTCGCTTCTGGGGGAGCTGCCGGAGAGGGAGAGATCGTAGAGCATAAGTTTCTTTTCGAAGCCGCCTGTGGCGAGGATTTGGGGACGAGGCTGCGAGGGGAAAGCGACCGCGCGGACGATGTGGGCATGTTGGAGGGTGTGGAGGCATTCGCCGGTGTGGGTGTCCCAGACTTTACTGTTGATCTTTGATATCAGCTCCGTTCATACCTGGAGCTTGTTACAGCGGGGTACGACGTACGCTGAGAAGTCAGCGGATGCTGTGGCTGCGAGAGTGGCATCGCTGGATAGCCGAGATTGCCAACATGCTCCCTTGTGACCAATAAAAGTCCCAATCCTGTCTACTTTAGCGAGTCTGTAATGCGATCTGCCCTAATGTAGCATACCAATCTCCGGTCACACCATCTCGAAGCATGGGATTGTTGTCTACCAAATTTCAGTACCGCTTTGGCGATCGCATAAGCTGGTTCTGCGTACCTTTACAAGCCGATATGAGGTAGTACTGATTATCATCCACGATATCTGAGAAGCTCAAATGGGTCACTGGGCGAGAGTGACCATGGCATGTCAATGGCACTGCCTTGGCTGATTCTGGGTAGAGTCAGTATGCGATTCTCCATCCTGGGCTTCTCTCGTGAAAGAACTTGGAGCTTGTACTTTGCTGTGATTTAGGCGTCATAACCGGGGGAGAAGAGTAAAGTGAGGGCTCACCAGAAGCCATGAGATAGGGTAAGATACTAATTAGTTTGAAGAAAGTGAGCGGTACAAGTTGGTTGTATTTCGATGCTGAAAGAAACCTGAATTGAAGAATCGAGATTAGAGAGTGGTTGGAGCGAGCGTGGAACCTGTCACAGCGGTTGTACGCAAGGTACTGGTTGCATGTGACGGCTACGACGTTGTGAAAGAGGGTGGGTGGGGTCTTTGTTCCAAGCAAAGGTGATGGTTCGCGTTATGCAATTCGTTAAGTCGTAAGAAAACTCCTTGGTTGATAGTCGAGACAAGTTAGCGAAGAGATTTCCAGAGCTTCCATGAAACTCCGCGGTGGAGGCAGATGCAAAAAGAGGTGACACAAAGAGAAAAACTGTGGGATGCTGGGGGAAGTAGTGAAGGTGTCTATGAGGGAGGCTTCGCTACCGTACAATGCTTGGAACTAGCGCATTACGCCCCAAAGAGTATAGCTGAGGTACCATTAGACAGGATCCCGCGAACTACATCCCAATAGCTGTGCAACATCTTGCTACACGAGAGGTGTACTTGTCCAATTAAACAACTGGCTCGGAATAGATGTACAACTCATATTGTAGCAATGCGTCGACTCACCTTCCCCCGGCGTTCAACCTGGCTTAATAAAGCCGCTGTGCTCGTCTGCGGACGAGGCGCATTAGATGGCAAGATTTCTCGAAAGAGGCTTGCGAGACGTACGCCGTTTATACAATGAACTATCCACGGAAGGACCAAATAGTAGACACTGTCAAATCGGAAGACAGTCGTCGAAACAAGATGTCGCAGCCTTTTCAGGTACCTCCCTCAGGGCAGCGTTCAACTCCCTTTCTTGGGTGGAGAGACCGCTTTATCAGTACACTCCTAAATGACACAAACGTACACACGGATTTACAACAATCACACCAGTCGTTCTACATTTTTCTGGCTTTTCTAAGTTCGTCAGGTATTGTGAAGATTTTTGCT
The DNA here is from genome assembly GCA_947623385.2 of Cladonia squamosa. Taxonomy (NCBI): domain Eukaryota; kingdom Fungi; phylum Ascomycota; class Lecanoromycetes; order Lecanorales; family Cladoniaceae; genus Cladonia; species Cladonia squamosa. The sequence goes on along the minus strand of OX392378.1, from coordinate 431,641 downwards.
ACTCCCTCCCTGGCTTCGGTCTTCTAGTATTACTTTTGCAGTTTGTCCGGGGGATCAAATATATACTTCTGGGGGTTCTGAGCCACTCAAAAACCCCACCTTCCCTCTTTAGGCTCTTCCATTTCCAATACTGTGCTTCGGATCAGATTTCTTATAGCTCTCCGTTATCCACGACGGACTCACAAGCGTTTTGAAACTGGTCTGTTCAAGATTGGTCTTGCCTATTTCGCCATGTCCGCCAGCCCAAGTACTCCTTTATTTCTCCGCATGGATGTCGCTAATTGTTCTCTGTGTGATCCACTCCGATCAAAACATGTGTTCCTCTCGTCAAGTCTCTCGGGTGACATCCTCTTCGATATTTACAGAATGTTCTTTATGTTGGCATCGAACAGAGCCGATGCTGCTTCAGGATCGAGGTCTGCACTAAGAAGTCTTATTCTCTCGGCCCCCTTGAGCTTTGATATTTGAAAGTCTTTGGCTTCGGATTTGACATTGGTGAACGCTGCCGGTGTATCGGACTCGAGACTGGTACGCTGACCTTTAGCTTGGTGCTTGGACAAAGCTTCATCCCTTACCAGTGCGAGAATTAAACCTACGTGGTCAGGCTCTCGCTACTGAAATATCGGTCATCTGCCCCAAAAAGAAATGTCAATTTGATAATGTTGCTCGGGCTGGCTAGCATCTGCATGGCAAGCAAGCTTGGAGAATCGGGTCGATATAGGCATTTAAACCATAGAAAAGCTTAGCCTATGGTTTATTACCTGCCAAAGAGGAGTTTAAGAGGCCGGTCAATAATCATATCGAGGCGAGCGAGTGTGTTATGCATGAGATCGAGCTGGGCAGGCCAACGGTAGCCCGGAAATTTAATTATGTAGCCAATATAAAAGTCGCGGAATTTACTCCCTTCCGTTTTCAAGTTGCCTAATAATGTTTCTATGTGTTTCGAATTGATGACTGAACATGAAAAGCATTAGCTCCCCATCGTAATACACAGTTATCATAAGAAGGTTGCCTGGCACAATCCCGGTTCCGGCATCCGGAAATACCTTCACAATCGTTCAGCGCCGATGGAAGACTACAGGCTTGCTGCTTCTCTTGAAGGGCACGAAGACGACGTAAGCAGACCTGTAACACGTAAAGCAAGATTTTAACGCATCACGGCTAACGAGTCCAAGGTCCGTGGCGTTGTATTTCCTCACCCATCCTTCGTCCTCTCCGCCTCAAGAGATGCTACAGTCCGCTTATGGAAGCTCCTCTCTCAGAACCCTCCGAAATATGACTGTTCAATATCTTCTCATGGTACGGCTTTCATTAATGCTATTACATACCTACCGCCAACTCCTAGCTTCCCCGATGGCCTCGTTATATCCGGTGGCAAGGATACAATAATAGAAGTCCGGCAACCAGAAAAACCGCCAGAAGAGAATGCAGAAGCTCTACTACTGGGTCACAGTCATAATATTTGTGCACTAGATGTTAGTCCTGAGGGAGACTTTGTTATAAGTGGAAGCTGGGACGGCTCCGCAAGGCTATGGAGAATAGGCAAATGGGAATGTGACGCGCTGTTAGAGGGGCATGAGGGAAGCGTATGGACGGTGCTTGCCTACGACAGAAAGACTATAATTACAGGTGTGTCGTAGCCTAGACGCATAAAGGAAGACGCATACTGAATGCTTTGAACAGGTTGCGCAGACAAGCTCATCAGAGTCTTCGATACGAGAGGCAAATTCTCGCATACCATCAAAGGCAGTACTGACGTTGTAAGGGCATTATGCCGAGTGCCTTCTAACCATCCTTCGGGAGCAGATTTTGCCTCAGCTGGGAATGATGGAGTCATACGTCTATGGAAGTTAGATGGACGTCAGGTTGGCGAACTCATCGGCCATGAAAATTTTATATACTCTCTAGTCAGCCTCCCGAGTGGCGAGCTTGCTAGTTCAGGGGAGGACCGAACTGTACGGATATGGAGAGGCAGTGAGTGCGTGCAAACTATTACGCACCCTGCAATATCAGTATGGGGTGTAGCTGCATGCTCAGAGAACGGGGACATTGTCAGTGGAGCTAGTGACCGGAAAGTGCGAGTTTTCAGCAGGGCAAAAGATCGACAAGCGGAGCCTGAAGTCATACAAGCATTCGAGGATTCTGTGAAAGCGTCTGCAATACCTCAACAGGCAGTGAGCATTCCCAATAAAGAGAAGCTACCAGGACCAGAGTTCTTGCAGCAGAAGTCAGGTACTAAAGAAGGCCAAGTAGTCATGATCCAGGAGGCGGATGGTAGTGTCAGTGCTCATCAATGGTCTCAAGGATCTCAGACATGGATGAGTGTCGGCACTGTTGTCGACGCAGTAGGTAGCAGTGGGAAGAAGACATCTTTCGCCGGTAAAGATTATGACTATGTCTTTGACGTCGACATAGAAGATGGAAAGCCACCGCTCAAACTACCATACAACCTTTCACAAAACCCTTACGAAGCTGCTACAAAGTTTATCCAAGACAATGAGTTACCTATATCGTACCTAGACCAAGTCGCGAACTTTATCACTACGAACACTCAAGGAGCCACCATTGGACAAACATCTCAAGGGCCAGACCCATCGGCAGCAGATCCCTGGGGAGCTGGAGCATATCGGCCTGGAGATGCTACCAATACCTCAGTGCCTCCACCGTTCCAATCCCTCGGATCTCGCCCAAAAGTCCTCCCCCAAACAACTTATCTCTCCATCAAAACTGCCAACCTCCGCACCGTCCGCAAGAAAATCGAAGAATTAAACACCCAACTAATCAATGAGGGATCCAAAGACATATCACTAGACTCCAAACTCCTCAGCGACCTCGAATCCATGATGAAACCCCTAGAAACCAACCTCTCCACCACACCCTCATCAGATTCCGCCCTCAAGGTCGGCGTAAACCTAGTCATCTACATCCTCACAAACTGGCCCCCCTCCCACCGTCTCCCCGTCCTCGACCTCCTCCGCCTCCTCGCAGCCGCCACGCCCGCAGTAGCCGAATACCGCACCGACTCCTCCACCATAGTCGACATCCTCGCCTCCAGCGGCTTCTCAGACAAAGACAGAGAGAACAACATCATGCTCTCCACCCGCGCCCTCTCCAACCTCTTCGAAACATCTCAAGGCCGTTCCCTCGCCGACAAAGACTTCAATAAGATCCACGACCTCACCAAATCCTCCTCCACAGGAACAACAAACCGTAACCTCACCATCGCAGCCGCAACCCTCTATCTCAACTACGCCGTCCTCCTCACATCCTCCTCTCATTCCTCTCTCCCTTCCTCCCTAGATCGCGGATTAACCCTCCTCGACGATCTCACAGCCCTAATCAGTTCGGCTGTGGATTCAGAAGCCGTCTACCGCGGTCTCGTAGCTGTGGGGACATTGTTGACTCTCGGGGAGGAAGTGCAGGAGGCGGCGAGGGAAATATATAATTTACCTGCTGCGGTGGGGAAGGCTGAGAAAGCGGTTAAGGAGCCGAGGGTTAAAGGCGTTGTGGCGGAGATCAGGGGGCTGTTGAAAGGATGAAGAGAGGTTTCTTGGGGTGGCGGGAGTGGGCATGTGAAGCGGGAGCTTGCATGCTTTAGAAGGTAGTCGTAGCTTATCACAGGATAGAAATTGCTTGGGTCACGCCCTGCATGGATTGAATCGGATATGAAGTAGTTTACATATCTCACATGACGTTTATGAAGGGTACCTTAAAACTACATGACGAGCCTTATACTGGGACCCGCGCGGATATTAATCTTTCCGCCGCACTGATCTAACATCCTGAGAATGACATAGAGAGCATGCAGGATATGTATACATACAAGCATGACTTGAACGCAATTCCTTTTCCCCGTGTCGACCATGCAGGGATCCTAAGGACGTCCCATTACATAGCACATAGAAATCCCCGTGCTAAAGAGCTTTCGTATTGCTGCTCATTCCGTAAACGCTCCATGTTACCGATTTCCAATCAATCTGAAAGAGCCATTCCGCGCCCTCGACATCATCTTCTTGTCTCTACACCTATAATGATTCGCTCTTAATCCTCTTACTCGGGGTCCTCTCATCATCGTCTTCATTCTTCACAACCTTGAGCCCCCAGACCTTTTTCAACGCTTCTACCCTTGCTCTAGCTTCCTCCGCCTTGACCAGCAGCGATCCAGAATCATCCGCTGCCGTACCTCTCTCCAACTGCTGGTCCACCTCATCATGCCTCCGCTTCCTGATCTCTATCCTGCCGAGCTGCTTGCGCAATCTCTCATGGCTCTCATCTGCTTCGTCTGGGTTCGGGTCGGTAAGTATAGTGTCGTCTCCGGTTAGGGACTCGAGGTCTGACTCAGTTTCTGGCTCGGAGACGTCTGTATCTGCTTCTTCGTCGGTAATGGGTTTAAAGGTTTCGCTAGCGGGTTTCCAGCGTTGGTTCTTGTTGAGGTTTTGTGAAGATGGTGGCAAATACGGTGGGACTGTGGTCTTTGAGATAGATTTAGGGTGGTTTGCTTCTAGAATTGGGATCGACTTGGATGTTTCACCTGTGTTGGCGAAGCTTCTAAGCTGGGGGGTTAGGGTTTTATCTGATTGAACAGCTATTTGGGCGTCGGTGGATATGTGAGGCGATTTTCTCTTCTTGACTTTGTCTTCGAAAGATTCCGGCTTAGCCTTTACTTGTTTCGATGAAGATTGCGCCTTCTTTGAAATACTAAGCGGTGTAATGTTGGACAGGGTGTTATCTAGGAACCGCTTATCCTTCCTCGCTGCATTTAATAAGGGTGGGAAACCCGGAAAGCCGAAATTTGCGAGTTGGTCTATAGGTGGTTTTAGTCATCTCTTAGGCTTTGGGGAAATAACTCATGCACAAGTAGATGAAACGAATTATATAAGTTGAAGTGCCGAAAATGGTTGAGCATTGGAAACTTACCTCGACTTCTGTAAAAGAACAGGAATGAAGCATAAAGCCCTTCCCCCGGATTCCAAGGGACAAATTCGACGACTCGCGAGTTCTCTACCTCGTATCGCGACAACGTACCCTTGCGTACAAATCCCGTCCTATGGGTGATTTCTCCTCGGAGCTCATTTGAATCAACATCGTCGTACTGGCCCTCTTTGAATCTTGTCTTATGCCGTGGGTCAACGTAATAGGCGCCCAACTTTACCCTTCGGATTTCGACAAGGATTTGGCCAACTCTATTCTTGTCTTGGCCCTCGTTCGCGTCGCTGAGTTGTGAAGATACCAAAGCATTCACCAGGGCAGCCTCATCGCTGTCTTTCTCTTGATCTTTGAGGTTCAATTTGTCGAAGACTGATTCTATTGCTTTCTCCTTAAAAGCCCAGCCATGCTCGATAATACGCCCGTCCTTCAATTGTACCAAACGATGGTTGAGTAGGACTTTGCCATCTGGTCTGTCGAAGTGACTATCACTTGGATCAGTAAATATGATAGCCTTACGTTCTGGTTGCATTCGACCATCCAAGTAAACAGCGGCGACGAATGCATATGGTGGTACTACAACTCTAATGTAAGCCTCTCAAAATATGGGTCAGGACAAGAGGAGAATATAACCCCCAGTAGTCTTTGCTCTAAATTTGGCATCAGCGCGTTCGTGCCTCCTGTCGCCTGGCCAATCGTCCCAATCGTCTGGATCATCCGAATAGGGATGATCTTTGTCGCACCATGGGATCCTGGGTTGCAATGATATCTGGAAGACTGCGTCCGTGGTAGACTGGATATGAGCAGAAACGCGGCGCCCCTTGACATGTTGGACGCCCCACTCCGGCAGGCTTTGACCTTTTACATCTGTTACGTGCACAGTAATTCCGCGGCACTCTGGCATTTTGGCTTCGTGCTTGTAAAGGGTTCTGATGTGGCTGTGATAAAAGCCAGAGCTCAAATAGTTGATGAATGAAGCAGCTGATGAACAAAGCAGTCGAGGGATGACAAAAATCATATAAAGAGTTGGAGGTAAAATGTGTTATCCAACTGGGGAGGCGTAAGTAGTGAAAGCAATGTTCTCTTGTTGTGTTATCGGCAATCTCGGAAGTCGGTGGTTCTTTTGAGAGCAATCTAAGGGTTGCTGTGAATAAGAGAGCAGTACGTCAGCCCTGTCACGACCTGTCACGGCCAATGATACTAAAATAGAACAGAGTATTGAGCTAATGTACGTTCGCATGTCTTCCATTCGGGTCAGATGCACAATATTTCTCCGTTGACTTGAAACATAGCTCAATGAAGATGGGCCCCTTACTCGCGTTCCTACCTATGCAGCCGCTTGAATGCCTGGGTATCTTCGCCAAAATCTCAACGCCCGGACTCCCCCATGATGAGCCTCCTGTCTTACAGATATCTTTCCAAAATCACCTCATTTAGGTACACCAACCTCGTATCCGAGCAAAACCTCCGTGGAGCTGCCTTCCCAGCCTCTATTACCAGCTGCTGAGATCAGATATCTACAAGTAGGATCCATGTATAGATGCGATACAACACCAGTCCGATGCCCTGGGACGATGAGAAATGGTACGGTAGCATGCTTGAAGATCTGCTTCTCCTGCAAATCATAAAGTCGTAATATGTCATATGATGCACTGTTACTCTTAGCACTGTTTGTGGCTAACGTAGATTTTACGACTTACCAAATAAGATGACGTCCATTAGGCATAGCTCTTAGGGTGCTGACAGCTCCGCTATTGTTCGGCAGCTTGAAGCTTCTCTCTGCACCCCGTAAACCCTTATGTAAGCTGTATTCGTCCACGGTTCCATTTCGCCTGCCTGCGTAAATAAAATTACCATCTGGGGACCAGACTGCACTCGTGCACCAGGGAGGCACGTTATGAGGAGAGATTTTCGCAATTGGATTGGGCTGCCGCTTATCCCATACCCGTAGACTGCCGTCAAATTCCGCAGCTAGAAACGTGGAGTCTGACGTAGGAGGAGCTTCCTCAGGAACGGCCAGACTGTTGGCGCCGATGTGACCGTTGGGTGGCAGCTCCTCTGCATGAGGTAAACCATTGGTCAAGGTGCCCGTGGAAGACGGGGCTTCTTGGCTGGCGTTCCTGTCCTCCACAGGTTCTGGTTTTGGGTGATTCTCAGACGGTAAATCTCCGTTGACTAGCGTGGCAGTCGGCGCTTGATCGGCGTCTGGCATAAGTGTATCACCTCCGGCATCTTGGTTCGCTCTCTCTTGTTCTTCCTGCTCCTCTTGCTCTCGCATACCATTTGCAATAGCTCGAGAGAAATCGTCATCGTCATCAAGGAAAGTACCGCCAGAAGGTGCTCCGCCTGCTTCGTTGTCATTTTCCTCGAAGAGCGAATCAACGTCGTTTCCTGCAAATAGGGAGTCGGTGGGAGAGGGTCCGTCACCATTGGCAGCATTCTCTGATGATAGAATTCCGTTTCTGGCTCCGTCAATGTCACCGTTCTCAAGGATTCCATTGACTCGTGGCTTGTCGTTGTTGTTGGTTAAGAAAGTGCTACTTAGCTCTGCTAGGTTCCCAGAGGCTTCTGGTACTGGCAAGGTAGAAAGTGGCCGAGTTTCTAACGCAGATATCTGCCCTCCGCTACCTCCAAACTTGCGTATGGTCTTACCCGTGTTCAAATCCCAGTCTACTACAGTCTTGTCCCAACTCCCAGACAACACAGACCTCTCATCTTGACTGAGGTTCAAAACAGAGACAGCTGAGGTATGGTCGCGCAGGCACGCTATTCGTTTGCCTTCGTCGTGCCGGACGGATTGCAGATTGATGCCTCCAGATTCCAACCCAGATAAGAGCCAGAGGCCTTCACGTTGTACAGCAAGAGAGTAGACGGAAGAAATTGAAGATCCATCGTCAGAAGGCTTTCCTAATGAGTACTCAGTATCATCACTCAAAGTATCCGCTCCCAAATGTTGAATTATTACCATTCGTATCCTCATTGTTCTCCCAGTAGCTCATCAGTACGCCCGCCTTCGTCACGCTGTCAACGAATGGATGCCGCTGAGCAACGGTAAGCATAGATTTGCCATTGGCTGTTTCCAACCAATTGAACTTCCTTATATACCCATCAGCTCCACCGCTAAAGACCCAGCGTAGATCTGGTGTTGCCGTTAAGGAATTGATGGATGTACTGTGTGGTGCTGCAATGGTGGGCACGATATCGTAGACTGCAGCTGTCAAGGCTTCTGGGCGTACTTTTAGAAAATCGGTGCCATAACCATTCGAAGCAACAGACCCTTGTGTTGGCGACGGTGACGTAAGAAGCGCTGAGGGTTCAGCATGCGACGCGGGTGCAGATGTAGGCCCGCGAGCGCCGTTTGGGCCTTGTAGAGCCTCGGACGAATTGCTCAGCAAAGAGGCTTCTGATGCTCCTGCAGCTTTCTGCCCTCGGTTGAGACCATCTGCGGTTGAGTATTGAGAGTCATCCTGATCCTGCTCTTCATCCTCGTCCTCGTTCTCATCCTCGTTCTCTCCCTCACCCTCCGCATCAACGTCTGGGGCATCGTTTCCATCCATGTCCTCGTCTTCGCGCTCCTCCATAGGTACATCTTGATCGTTATCCGAGCTGCCATCCGGTGAACCTCCACTCTCCCTATCGTCCTCGTCTACACTGAAAGGGTCCATGACATTCCGGGCAGTTTTCAACCTCGGATGTTCCTGGGGCCTTCCTGGAACCTGATGGTCATGCTTTTACGCAATACCACTCTGAAAGCAGGGACTTGGTAATTGGGGCGAGGCAGATATACTGCGCTTCGGTAGCTTGCTACTCTTTTGACAACCTGCATCTGACAGAAAAGTCTAGTATACACCGTCGCCAATAGTGATAAATTAACGATGGCCATTGACTGGCTGATCTAAAGGCGGGCAGACCCGCCTTTAGCTCCCGAGATAAATCTTCGTAGGACACAACCATGTCGAGAATGACGTGGAAGAGCGCTCGAAATCCAGAATCGCAGGGCCAGAGCTTTCTATTATCGAACCTTGCAAGACTTCCCCGAGTGCACAGCCATTTAAGGCGGGTATATAAGATACACGCGTGTACATACCGTGCTGCACAATGCTTGGTTCCTGTGACCACATCCTCATAATCAGTGACACTAGGATTTGCCGAAGTCTGCAAATTGACTCCCTTGAGCCTCCCTGTACTACTCCTCTAGTAGGTTAGCTGAGCGATATGAAATATAGTAAGATGAAAGGGCACCATTCTGGACGATCTTGAGGGAATGGGGTTCAGTGTAGCGAGCCAAGTGAAGCTTGCGCTGGCAGACTTATATGCTGGCTTGTTGTCTCGACCAGCGGTCGGACGACAGTCCTTGTTGCTTCGGATGGAATAACTTGACGTGCAAAATTGAGGTGATGGGTTGCACCATGTATGAGCTGACGGCAAACAACTAGCAAACCTTGCCATGACAATGTTTCTTTTCAAGTTCCCCCACCCCAAATACGTCGACTAAAGCCTTACAAGTCCGATCGTGCAATACACTGTAGCCTTTTTGAGGTTTTCAGATAACGCGCAGGTGTGTTGAAATGGAGCAGTGGTGGCCGTAAACAGAAGGATCCGACGGAAGTGGTAGTTGAACAACCTTTCAAGACCCACGTGGATACCAAACACTCATCAACACAGCATGTTACTGAGACTTTATCTTACCGATAGCTGATCACCTTCACTAAGTGAGAGTCGCTGTAAGCCGAAAAGATTGACCCCACGTCATCACCGTTTCGCGATCAATAACGCTCATCTCCATCACCTCTTCCGATCAACAATGTAACTTCCCATCACACTCCTTCCGATAGATAAATTCTATCTCTAACACCTCTACCGGAAGCTGCAATAGCTACGATGAATTCGAGCATGCGCTACAAGCTAATTAACACAGACGGCTCTCGCTTCAATGCACTCAGTCTTGAGGAAACTGAGGATGACCAGGGTACGTTTTATTAAGATCAGTACTTGAACATTAGTCTCATCCGCTCCTGGTCTTGTTTCATTATTTTGCCTGATTTGTATTGTTTCTTTGCACTCAACTCGTCTTTTAGAAGTCCCCACCTCCTGACCTTAAATACAGTCATGAATGAACACCTCACGGAGCGCTTCGGCCATGGCAGCGCTATCCGGGAACCAAACATATCGTCCCCGACCACAGCAAGACCTATCATGACCACGAATCTAAGCATTCGAAAGTACGTCAAGGTTTTCGATCAAGCTGTTGACAGCTCGGATTGGACTACATTTCGAGAAATTCCTTCCTCTCGCGAGATCTTCGATGAAGGCCGTACTGAACATACAGAAGCCGTCGAGGTTCATGAGAATGTTGTGGTCGGTCCCTACAGCTCGAAGGAGGATTATCTAGAGCGTCAGTATTCACTATTGCGAGAAGATGCCGTGGCACCTTTGCGAGACGTGGTGTCTGAGGTGCAGGCCTATCCCCGTATGATGGAGGCCGAGTCGGATAATTCTGCTTATATCTACGAAAAGGTAAGCCAAATTAGTCAGCCAATTGTGGCAGTCACAGAGAACTCAATTCAATTAGGTCTTCATAATAGGCTTTACCTTCGCTAGAGCTGGGATTGCTGCTCGGGTCACCTTTTCATTAAGGCGCTCTGGCAAGAAGGTGAACTGGGAACAATCGAAAAGACTGCTCACTGGATCTATCGTTGCTTTAACGTCGGCAAAGGACAATTTCAAGACAATATGTCACGTGGCAGTCATAGCTGCGCGTCCACTTGAAGGGCTCAACCATAATCCACCAGAGATCGACATATTCTTTGCAGCTCCTGATGAGATTCAAATTGATCCCCAAGAAGAGTGGTTGATGGTTGAGTCCCGGAATGGTTTCTACGAAGGGCATAGGCACACTTTGCAAAGTCTACAAATGTTGGCTAAAGAAAGGTACGAAACCCAACCTCGTCAGGAGACCACGTAAAGCTAAACCAGATGTAGTTTTCCACTGTCAGAGCACATCGTCAACATTGAGCGAGATATAAAACCTCCCCAATATATTGAAGAACAGCCCTTGAAGGACCTTTCTAAATTGTTCGCAGCAGAAACTCAAGGTGTGCTCAGCGTGGATGTTTTAGATAATTGGCCAACCGATCTACCCAGCGACCTCGACGAGTCGCAGATGGAAGCTCTCAGGCGCATCCTCACGAAACAACTCGCCATTGTTCAAGGCCCACCGGGAACAGGTAAAACTCACGTATCGGTGATTGCTATCCGCTTACTTTTAGAGAACATGGCTCCTGATGATCCACCCATTCTCCTTGCAGCACACACAAATCACGCACTGGATCAGCTGCTTCGCCTTGTTTCGAAGTACGAGCCTGAGTTTATTCGTCTTGGAGGATGGACCAAGGATATGGAGATCATCAAGCCGCGGACCCTGTATGAAGTCAAAGAGGCTGTGAAACACGGTAATCCGAAGGGGAGTTTAAGAGGCCCTGCCATAACGAAGATCAAGCAATTAAGCAGGGAATTAGTCCACCTATTGTCCCCGCTTACAGAGGGTAACGAACCCTTGAAAGCAACCTTGTTCAAGAAATATGGCGTGTTATCAGATAGCCAGTATGAGTCTCTCATTCAGGGCGCTAAGGAATGGATCAGAGCTGGGGCTGGGGATGACGCCGTGGGGGACCTAGCCATGTGGTTAGGTGATGAGAGAGTCGAGGCTAAGCAGCGGACTTTGCCCGAAGATTTCGGCATCGAATTCGAGGAGGTCGATTTAGAGTACGAGCAGCTAAAAGAGATTGAAGCTGAAAATAAGCTGGTTGATGAAGAGGATCACGAAACTCTAAGAGGACCGCGAGTCATCTTCAACGAACCGTTTACGGGCCGTCAGACCATAGGTGTGAGCGAGCAGACGGTCCTTGCTGAGCTAGAGAAGAAAGACATGTGGCAAATCCCGTCCGAATACCGTGGACCAGTATATCGAAACCTGCAAAAACAAGTCAAAGGGTGCATTCAAAAGAGGTTTCAGGAAATTGCGCGACAATATGCTATTGCCTCGAAAGAAGCAAGGATTGGGCTCTGGGAGTTAGACTATAATTATTTGAAACAAGCACGAGTGGTTGGCATGACCACGACGGGCCTCAGCAAAAACCGCGGCCTACTCCAAAGCCTAGATCCTAAGGTTGTTCTTATAGAAGAAGCTGCTGAGACCTTGGAGGCCCCTATTGCAGCGGCTTGCTTCGAAACGATCCAGCACCTCATACTTGTGGGCGATCATCAGCAGCTTCGTGCTCACTGCAACGATGAGCAACTGGCCGGTCCGCCGTTCTATCTTGGAGTGTCGATGTTCGAGCGTTTGGTGCGTAACAGGGTTGAATTCTCTCAACTAAAGCGTCAACGCCGTATGATCCCTGAAATCCGACAGGCGTTACAACCTATCTACAGAGACTTGGAAGACCACCCGTCTGTCTTTAATCGGTCTCCCATCCCGGGCATGGGTGGAATCAACTCATACTTCTTCACACACAGGGGACGAGAGATGAGTGATGCTCAGATGTCCAAAACTAATCCAGACGAGGCAGACATGATTGTGGCCTTTTTTCAATACTTAGTGACCAACGGTACAAGCCCAGACGAGATTACTGTTCTCACGTTCTACAATGGACAGCGGAAGTTGGTATTGAAAAAGCTGCGCGAACGCCGCCACTTGCTTGGGGATATTTTCAAGGTAAATCACTCCAGGCGCACCCTTCTATTCTGGAATCATTTTTCACTTTGTTGAAACAACGCTGATTACAGTGCAGGTCGTCACAGTTGACTCGTACCAAGGAGAAGAGAATACTGTGATATTATTGTCACTTGTCAGAAGCAACAGCCAGGGCACGATTGGTTTCCTTGAGGTCGAAAACCGCGTTTGTGTCGCTTTGTCCCGGGCTAGAGACGGCTTCTATATATTTGGCGATGCGCCAAATCTGTGCAAATCAAGTATGCTCTGGTGGGAGGTGGTCCAGATCATGAGCAAAGATCCCCGCCGAATTGGATTCTACTTGCCTCTGACATGTGAAAAGCATAAGGAAAAAACTTTCATTCAAGGTGCGCATGATCTAAATGAATTATGTTCACTCTTTGACACTGACACTCTACATAGAGCCGTATGACTTCAATGCTCTCAATGGAGGATGTGTGAGACCATGCAAAGACAAGCTGACATGCGGGCACGTCTGCAGATTGAATTGCCACCCGTAAGCTGCATATTCCTCCCTTACAGCAATCGCTGACAAAGTGTAGCTTTCCGCATGAAGCCATTAATTGCCAAGAGCCATGCACCCGTACCCTCGGGTGTGGACATCCTTGCACACAAGCCTGTTTCTCCGAGTGCAGTTCCGATTGTGAGTGTGCTAAGGTTAAAGTACCCGAGATGCCATTGGATGCTGCCACACAGTTGCACATTCCTTCAAATAGGATAAGCCAGCATAGTCTCCGCTCTGGACGCACATCACCTGACAAGCATCGATCAGGTAGTGGCACATCTGAAGAGCATGTTGGCCACTCTACTAAGTCTGCCGGGAACCGACGGCCGTATAATGACTTAGTTGACCACGCAGGCAGCGATGGTAAGTCTTCGGAGAAGAAGCAACCACGCGCGTCATCAATGACTTCTGCAACATCTCTCAGCAGCTCTCAGGAAAAGATGATGCAGGGACAATCATTCGGTCTCCGATCTCCTGCGGAGGTACAACCACGTGATGAACCGGATGGCTATATCAGACACTTTGTCGCTCGTCCCAAGGAACAGCAGCAATATAAACCCCCATGGGCCTTTGCTAAAATTGTTGACGCGTCTCTAGAAAAGGAGCAACGACAAAGCGTTCTTCCCAGTCTTGCAAACACCTTCGGCACGTCTCCAGAGAAGTCACGAGCACGTGCCTCCGGTATCTCTTCACCCGAGAAGAAGAAGCCATCGTATAGCGCCGTCCTCAACCGTCCTGCCTCGCAGATACCGGCATACTCTGTAGAGGATTTCCCCATTCTCCGAAACATCTCCAATCCGACGCAAGGGTATCGTGACTATGCTGCCGGCGGACACGTAGCCTCTGATAAGAGCCTCGCTGCGCTACAAGCAAAGCAGGATGCAGCGGCGCGCCAGGAGAGACTGGACGAAGAAAATTATCGTGCGCTCTTTTCGAAGACCGTGGAAGGCTTAAAGCCTAAGAAAGCAGCTGATGACGATGTGAAGCTTGTGAGGACGATGTCGAATGGGAAGGGAGGGAATCGCGGGAGGTGGGAGGGGACCTTCCAGGTTCCGAAGTCTGAGAACATGAGGCCGGGCAAGAAGGAGGAGAAGGAAGAGGAGGTTAATCTGCTCGATCTGTAAACAATGGGAAGGGACAGCGATGGATGTATTGGCTCACTCTGGATGAAAAGAGATGTCTTCAAACAATTAATCCATCATAGGTACCTTCGGTATTCCCAGTTCGCCATGATGTTATCCCACAACGAATCTATGCTCCAAAGCTGCAAGGTACAGGTGAAACAAAGACGATAGATCGAGCACCCACCACAAAATTAGGTACCTTAGGAATCTCTGACCGCCATGAAACGCCTAAGCTAAGCTTATCCCGTGATAACAAGCAATAGCAACATGAAACTCCCACGTTCTACGTCCTTCCATGCAGTCATGCTCGCCAAGTCTACCTTACTCATATCTTGCAAAAGCTCCACACCTACTTCTGCGATCAAGCCTTCCTTCTGAGTAATCTTGCTTAGTACCCATGCATATCTTACCGTCTGCAGGGGAGACATATGTTATTATTAGCTTAGGTCAGTGACGAGCGAGCGAGCGAAGACAGGCCCATTGCGGTATTACTCAGCGGCCTGAGGTAAGATGAGATGCCTTAGCTACACGTACACCTCGCTCACGTGTCGTTTCACGATGCTTGCTAGGTACCCATCTACTTTCCATTTAAGTAAATGGGTAATTAGACCGGTCCTAGTGTTGTTTGATTATCTATTGTATCTTACTTGCTCTGCCGAAAGTAGAGTGGGTGACAATGAGGCGCTGTAGAGAGCGAGTGAGCGGAGAGAGTTATGTTCATTTACTGTAATGCTGCTGTACTTTTATGGGATGTAATATTGCGAATAGATGGGTGAGTGCAGTCTGGCTGGCTGGTGCCCATATTCGATGCACGCGCTTTGCCAGCCCGTCCGCTGGATAGGGGTGCTCTTATTGATTGATTGTTGTTGGATTGGCCCCGTCCTGATTCATATTCATTTCTTTCACATACATATAGTTTCTATCTATTACATTGCAACGTCGTGGACGCTGCATAGCCATCGGTAGCTACCTCATACTTCCGTATATATATTGGCTGTGTTATATGCTCTTGCAATCCATACGATAGCTATGTGCATTTGCGAAATCACATATAATTCCCCACTGCACATTTACTGGTAGCTGTACTGCCGAAATGACATTCCGCTACATTGATTTCGCTTCTGCGAAACCATATAGTCGTCCTTCCATACATACAGTCATACTTACCGCTATTACGATCGCCGTTTGTCGTAAACCGTAATATATCGATCTTGCGTCTGTCAACACTTGCTTGCGCGTGAAGTCTTTCAAACAAGCCTAATCTTCCAATATGCTTGTTGGGACAAATCGTATCAGCTCATCCAATCTGCTCGGCCAATTATTTCTGTCATATCAATGCACGGGTGATGGCAAGGCCAGATAAAGATGACATCGGCAGGCTTGTCACATGCTTTCCTGCAGTCGCTTATACGAGCGCTTGAATCTGGCGCGTGTGGGCGGGCCTTGTAGTATTGCTTTTTTGGCGATTGAAAAGGGATTGGGGACTCAAGTTCGCAGAGGTTCGTCCGTGCGGAGATGGCGCCGCTGATAAGAATCTATGACATGTGGTTCGGGAGCAGGAGTTGTGGAGCGGAAGTGTGGAGTATAGGGGAGAGGCGCTTGCTTGCTTGAAAGACTCGTGGGTTGTGTGCACGAGCCTCGACGTTCATGCGCGCTGATTCGTGCGCCATGCGTGCTGTGACATGCTGAACGGGACCTGGCGAGATGGTAGGTTTCCGAATTGAGGGTGCGCCTGCATTATTGGAGAGTGGGGCCAGGGACAGCTTTTCCCGCGATAAAGAGCTCAAGGATTAGTATATTGGTTTGAGATAGGGTGGAGGCTCTGTGGGAGGCTCTGCGGGTTGTGTGAGATCGGCAGGGCCATGAGACAAACGGATGCATGATCATCCACACAGTGAGTGAGGTATGGAGAGTGTAGTTTCTTCCACACGCTGGACGTAAATAATGCTCTCCATTCAGCTTGACGAAGTGATTAGACTCTCAGAACCGACATCAGCGCCCTTGCATATCCTCGCTTGCTGTTCTTGGCGCAGAAGACCGAGGTACCAGATCATCGAAAATCTGCATGAAGATACCGAGCGAGCAGCAGCAAGATATCCTGGGCTCTGCTGGCCAAAGTGTGAAGAGTGTAGCGAATTATATGCATTGTTATCAACACCGTCAGTGCAATTCTCCACCGTTTCACTTGGTGGTGAGCTTTCGTAGCTACCAATAGTATGGTTTTGGAAAAGCTTGTCAGACGAAGACCACAGAATGTCTTGATAGATGCTGTCTCTTACTGCAAGGCATCGACATCGCCGTTATGCGTAAATGCATGTAATGTAAAACCATGTAGCAGCATATTCTGTAAATCCTTAGGACTTGTTTAGCGCAACTCGGTTAAGCAGTCTCTGAATATACAGAAAGTCGAATTTCAATAGCTTCGCTCCTTCCGGAAATATTCAACCTCTGAATTGTCTCCCTGGCCGGAGCAGGACCTCATTCTGGAACGGGCAGTGTATGCAATCAGGAGGAGTCCAGGGCGATACGAACTTCGGTACGCATAGCGTCACAAACACGTCGTTCAGTGGATGCTCAAATTGGCCCAAGCGTACAGCAAAACAGCTTCTGTCAGACCAGCGGCTCGTGCACATGTCCAAGGGTGATACGAGCTTTTGAAAGGTGTTCCACACTCACGCCGAGCTATCTTAGGTTCATGCAGTCCACAACGGTTCGTGCTGACAGTCCCTCTGCAGTTGCAGACGCAAGCGCCGGGCATAAGAAACCAACAAAACAAGATATTCAGGCACACAAAGGGCGGAAGGCTTGGGACGATAGGACGACGTTGACAGGTAGCACAAGGCGACCAGCTCCAAAACCTGGTATTCCCCCGCGCGCTCCCGCTCTATCAGGGGGGTGTTCAACGGCTGCTAGGATCATACACCCAAGATCGAAGCATCATGTATCAACAGAACATCTTAACAGCGCCTACACCTTGTACTACTACATCTAGGCTGAGAAAACGGGGTTGGAACAGGTTCAGAGCAGTGTGGTTTCGTCAGTCAGTTCGTATCTCGCTCTACGTATTGCCCAATAGGCTGAGCAGAGTGCTTCCAACAAGCTCGGACCCCGCTCTGTAATTGGGGGAGTTGAGTTGTGGGTTTTGGTCGATACCGGTGTAGACTTGAAGATTAGCACCGGCACTTCTGGGCACAACGCAACCGACTGGCCCAACATCCAGGACACTATAAATGTGCATTGCACTACTCGGATTAACCTGCCAAGGCATTTCTGCACAATTCAACGGTGTGAAAAAGTCTAATCCTGGCCCCGCCCTACTACTGAGGCTTGAGTGTGCCCCTGCCCTGCGCGCTGTGTACAAGTAGGTAGGTACTAATGTACTCTCTGTTAGGCTGCTGCCACACACACCCACACACCCACCTACCCACACCACACACCACACTACTCTATACTGTGACTCTCCCTACCTTCCCTTATCATCCTCTGTCGTCGCTTGGTCTCCCGCGATACCAATAATACCTGAAATCTTGAAAACAACACGGACCACGACCCTATTATTCCCAGACGTTTCATCTCTTCTCTCACGCGAGTGCCACGCGCGTTCACTAGAAGACGAAACGTGTCCGTGACACAAGGCTTTCTCCCTTTAATGAATCCCGGCTGATTGGAATCTCTGGCGGAGGAGCAGCCCCTAACTCCTATCGAAGGCATCGCTCGGGTAGCATTCCCTTGTGGTCGTCTTGGTGCGAGTGGTGCAATAGAGTCACAGCATTTCCACCAATTAAATCAATCCTGCCCGCGCACTTAATAGCAAAGCCGAAAGTTCCCCAAGCGATGAGAGTGTCGTTTCAATTCAAACGCCACGCAACCCACAGCACTCCGAGGCCCGCACCCCTCTTCGCCGTTTGAAAGCTTCCGGAGCTATTGTGAATGCAAATTTGGGACTAAGATAACAAGTAGAGGAGATTAAGGACCACGAAAACAAAATTAAACCGGGGCAACGTAATTTACATCCACTATCACCCAATCAATAAGCCCCTTTTCAGCCCATTCCACCCCATTTCTGGACACCGCTCGAGGCCACGGTTTCCAACTGCCAGCCTCATGTGTATCAGATGTTGATATCATTCTTGTCAACACACTACTCGGACCATCTGGCCGCCCAAACCGATGGATTACGAGAACCTCAAGAATTACTAGAGGCCTAAAAAGTAAGAGCCTTTAAACGTATTATTCAGGCTTGGATTAATTGATTGTTCGATTTAGTACCGGAGCGAACTACGAAACAGGTATGGTTTTCTCGGTGTGGCAAGTTCGTAACCTCGTCCGAAAGGGAATGCGCGTCTTTCATTTGCTCCCTCCTAGGGCTGCAGAAGTTGGAGTCACTGTGCGCTCATTATTCACTCGAAAGATTACTACTACTACCCTATTGCCCCTGCGACCCTGACTGACTCGAGTTGAAAGTGCGCCCAGTGATTGTTAGAAATACTTTCGTAATCTCGCCCTTCCAAACCTGACCGTTTTATTACCCAACGCTTCTTTACAAGCGGTTTCCACTGCGCAGGAACTGCTTACCCTTAAATCTGCCAAACCAAACTTTGGCCGCAGAGAAGGAAATCAATGAGAGTATGGGAGCTGGCTATAAGGAAGAAGCGGGAGAGCTTGTAAGTATTACATTTCATCATCCTGGGGATCTGACCCTTGAAGAACTACTGCTACCCTGCATTTGCATCATCATTATCATCACACTTTTTCGATTGCTTTTTTTTATCGTGTATGTTCGAATGGTTCGAATATTCGAAATCAAGTAACAAGAGGTGTACGCGGAGCTGCGATCTGGTCGCGCTCTGGGAGCTGCATGAAATAGCGTTTACCCTAATGGTATGGCGAGAGCAACCTTCCCTGCCAAAAAAACGGCGTCTGCTTCCAACCCCTGCACCCACCTTTCGTACATTCACTGCTGGAATATCAACTGCACTGCAGAGCTCTGTGGGTTTTGCATTCTTGTATAACACGAATTCGACAGTGAAAGCAATTGCGCATCACCTGTCACACACACACACACAGTTCGGGCGTGGTTGATCGTTCTTGCCACCGCCAATCACAACCCTCACACCCTCGTTCCACAATGTATGGATGCCCCTGCAAAATTCACGGAGCTTCCCTGTCCCTGGTTCACCTGATGCCTGACTGTATACATTTCGCGTATTGCTTCACTATCACACGCTTTATTTGCTTTAATAATCGTTGTGTTGCTATATGTTTCTGTGTTTTCGGGCGCGCTGTTCTGACTCATGAAATCAATTCGAAAGACCAAGATGGAAGGAAAAATGAAGCTGATATGTCTGCTCTACCCCATAGCATCGTCCTCATCCGCCTCAGCAGCAGGGCCAGGCTCCGCAACAACTGCAACATCCTCGACCTATAAACCTTGCTCATTCTCAGTCGCATCCGAATTCACCACATCAAACCCATCCTTCTACAGCTTTTCCGTCACCACACCCTTCGCACCACAGCCTTCCCCTGCAGCATCGATCGCCATACCCTCAGGCACCTGGAGCAAGCGGTCCCATCCCTCAAGAATACTACACCCCTGGTCATTACGAGAGTAGCGTTCCCGGAGCCTACTCATCTGCTGGTAAGATCTCGCACTCGCAGAGCCAAGTCGCAGACGGGCTCGAAGCTGATCATGACAAAATAGAGGGAAACGAAATTATGGCGGCTGTCCGCCCATACCAGCAAAATGTATATCACACACCACAATCCAACTCTCCAGCGTCAGTAGCTTCGTCGCAAGGCCATGACCAACACCGAATGTACGCGCAGCCCCCAGCGCAAATGCCTCAGAATATGTATGCATACCCTCAGTATACAGTCCCTCCGAATGCATACCCTCCACCACAGCCGCAACAGCACCAAATGATGACTTCTCAACCTCTCCTGCCTCACCAACAACCTCAACCTCCCATGCCACATCAATCCCCCGCCCAACAGCAGGCCATGAATAGTCCGCGACCGCAGACGAAACTTGAACCTGGAACGATACAAAGACCCATGGACCCGGCAGTTCTCCAGCGATCGCCAACTGGGCCCATAAATTCCAATCAAAGTACGCCTTCAGGCCCTGCACAGACTCCAAACGGATTACACTCGAATCAACCTGGCGGCCCAGGTATAAATCCGAATGCTGCTCCGGGGCCCATACCAGCGACGACGCCATTAGTCGTTAGACAAGATAACAATGGTGTCCAATGGATCGCTTTTGAGTATTCGAGGGATCGAGTCAAGATGGAATACACTATTAGATGCGACGTAGAATCTATTAATACGGATGAACTTTCACAGGATTTCCGGAACGAGAATTGCGTCTATCCGCGTGCATGTACTGGGAAGGATAGCTACAGAGGGAATCGGCTTCAATATGAAACCGAATGCAACACTGTCGGCTGGGCTTTGGCAGAATTGAATCCTTGTCTCCGGGGGAAAAGGGGTCTTATTCAGAGGGCTGTGGATAGCTGGAGGAACAGCAACCAAGATCCAAGGCTGCGAAGTAGGAGGGTAAGGAGGATGGCTAAGATGAATACACGAAATAAAGTGGCAAATAGCCATCCTCCTAATCACATGGCTGCTCCTCGGGATGTCGGGGCACCACCACCAAATGCAACTCCCATGGCAGCACCGGTGCAACAGAGACCACCTCCTACTAGCATAAGCATGGCGAATCAGGGGCAAATGCAACATCATCACGCGAATCCTGATGGGAGTCAACCTGGTAGTACAGACGATGTCAGCGGTATGTTTAACCAATTATCATGATATTTGGCGAATGCTGCGCACTGGCTGGCCCAGTTTGACAGTTATGTACAATCATCTTGATAGCATAAAAAAGATGCCTTAGATTTAACATCGTTCTGTGCTGTTCTGGGCGCTTCAACCTGAACTCCGCGCATCGCACAAATCATATCTATACGCAAAGCGTAGGCTGACTGATAACGTGCGTATCAATAGTGAATAATGAATACGATCCTCATCAACGGCAACAACAACCAAAACCTTCTTCAGGCCCTATCCGCCCTGCAAACGTCTTCTACCCTTCCTACCCACTTCCCCCCAGCACCGCCACCGCCTCCATGGCACCCCATATACCCAACGGTATTGATTCGCTTCCGCCCGCCGCCACCGTATCGGCCTCTACCGCCATCCCCCTGAAACGCTCCGTACCTGACGACAACAGCACGTCACCCTCTCTCGCCAATACCGACAGCCAGATCACTTCCACCGTCAATCCCATACTCTCCTTCTACGGCGACATCCCCGAAGGAAAACGCCGCAAATTCGTCGTCATTAATGATATCGAAAAAAATAACAAAGGTGTGCGTGTGAAATTCGATCTCAACACCGTCCCTGTCCATGAAGCGCCCGATTCCTATCGCAAGTTGAATAGTGTGTATCCCCGTGCGTGGTTTCCGACGCAGATGCAATTAAGTCCTGGGTCTAGAGGCGGACGAGGGAGGTTTTTGAGGACGAGGGACGATGATATCGGTCAAGGGGAGGAAGACAATGGGGTCACGGTGTGTGTGAAGGTGCCGTTGTTGGATGGGGCCAACGGAGAGACCAGGGAGGAGGAAGTTAGGGTACCGGGGTTGACGAGGAAGGTGAGGGAGAAGGAAGAGAAATTGAATGATCTGGGGTATCGGATGAGTTGGAGTCAGAGTAGGAGTTTTGCCAATAGGGTGCTTTTTCTACAGAGAGGGTGTGAGTAAATCCCTTTTCTTCTGCCTACTCTTAACCTATCTTTCATCCTTCCGACACTTCCAACCCGCTCGCCCCATCCATCCACCCTAGCCCACCCTACTAAACTCTCCTCCCGTCTCCAATTCTTCTTCTTCTCTTACGCTCTCACTTCCCCCTGAATATATCATCGGAACCTATCATATTAATAAAGAATGCAGTAGACAAATACCGTAATAAAATGCGAGAAACCCTCGTCGCTGGCGGACAGGACGTCGAGACTGTGGCGCCGCATTTCGAAACGAGACGCGGGAAGAGATTGTGGTTGGAGAGGAGGACGACGAAGGGAAAGGGGAAAGGGACTGGGGAGGGGGAGAAGGCTGTTGTGGGCGGGGTTGGGGGGGGCTGATTGCATGAATGGAAAGGGGGACCTCGATGATATGGTGTGATGGTTGACGGTGTTTTGGGAATCAACAGGCGCAGAAGCTGGTGGCGAGGGGCGAGGGGATGGATGGATGTAAGAGTGGTATCCCTTCTGCCAGCACGCCTCATCGGACTGGAATGAGAACCACTTATATGAGAATGCGGATGTTGTATAGATAAGACAAGGCCTGGATGTAGGATTGAGTTGGAATTTGTACGAGGACGCACCAGACAGACAGACAGACAGACGGATTACCATACGCACGGGAGCATCTGATCATGGTACTGTATCCACAGCCTTGATCGTTTGGAGTAGGGTGGCCGGATGGGATGTATGGATTGGTTTATTTGGCGGTTTCGAATCCGCTTAAGATCTTTGAAGAGTAAAAGGAAGGAAAGGAAAAAAGGAATGACGCGTTATTCCTGTACACTTCACCTATACACATGCATGCTCTATCTCATCTCATCTCTATCTCCATCGAATAGGGAAGCTGGGACAGGATAGGAGATAGATAGCTCGCTGGACGAGTACATCTCATCTCATCTCCTCTGTTGCCTTTTTGTGAGATATATACATACCTATCTATGTACGGGCGGGCTTTGGGTGGAGTATATGGCAGTAAGTTAAGGAGATGTAGGAGGTTCTTATTCAGGACATTTGGATTGAGTTGAAATGAGATGGAATTGGATTCGAATGGGACGGGATGGGATGATATTAGGGTTTGGATGGTGTAGATCTGAATGCATGCCTTTGCTAAAATAACAACTAAAATCAAAAGATCATAAATGTTTCGCTCCCAGAATCACTATGGTATGATCGCTCGCGCGCTCGCTCGCTTGCTATTGCTCAGATTCGTTTGTGATGGGGTTGTGGAAAAGAAAAAGCCACGCCTCTTCGTAAACCGGTCAATTTGCATGATACTTCGTAAGCAATCTCATGGGCCCCGCTCTGTCTTTGCAAATGAAACAAAAGGTGGGAAAGAAAAGGTAGGCCTGGCTCTCGACGTCTCATACATAGGACAAATTGCATGCCTTCTCACTTCTCTGCCGTTGCCAAATGAATGTGTACATCCCTCCCGTCAAGCCAGATTGGCTAGCTACGTTGTCTCTTTCAATCTTCCAAGATTGATGCTCAAGCCCGACCCTGGTTTCAGCGATAGTAGATGTGGCAAACTCGATGGATATCCTTTCTCCGGGATAGCAATTGTGGCAACGCTGAATTGGATGAATGTCCACGTAGTTTCGCAATCATGCAGATTTCCGTATAGCCATCTACCATCTATGGCTTCCACTTCTGTTCTGTCCCCTCCTCAATTCCAAGTTATACCGCAGCCCTGGCATCCACTGGGGGAGCGGGAGGCGGCACCGGCGGCACCAGAGGGGCCTCAGCAACAGACCCACCAGAACCTTCTCTCGGAAGGGAAGCAGGGGGAGGCGGTGGAGGTGCATTCATTATAGATAAGCGCCGAGCCTCTCTGATCTCCGCAGTTTTCTTCGCGTACTTCATAATTTCGTCCTTGTCCATCACCTTCAATACAATGACGTGGTCTGGAAATTCGTTAAATCGTATCCCATCCTGCTCAAGAGCTTCTGGGTTGACGAGTTGCCGATTGATCTTTGTCCAGCGCGCTCCGGGGGGAACATTCTTCTTTTTCAGGTCATCTTTGTGGGGTGCGACGCCCTCGCGTTCTGTGGCTGGGTGTTCGGGGAACCTGTCGCGTGGTTTACGGAGGATGCCTTTGGGGGGAGCTGGAGGGGGCTTGTCTTCGGTGGAGGGCTCGACGACACGGGGTTGACGGGGTTTCTTATCGTCTTCGCTGTCGCTGGACGACGACGACGAGGAGGAGGAATAAGAGTCTTCGTCACGGGTGCGCGAGTGGTGACGACGGGGGCGGTATGTGCGGTGGTGCCTTGTGTAGTCCGGTTCTGGGCGACGTTCGTAAGAAGCTTGCTCACGTAGAGCTGGTTCTATTGGACCAATGAACGCTTCGGCGTTATGTCTTGCCCGCCGCTCTTCCTCTCTTGCTTCTCTATACTCACGATCTTCATTCTCACTTATGCTGGGCCCGGTGCTAACAGAGCTCGTTTCCAAGGCATCGCGGGCAGGTTCCCCAAGATGGTCTCGAGGGCGTCTCGACCGCCGACTCTCTTCCTCATCATCTCGATAGACTCTGCTTGGTTTGTCCTCCTCCACAACATCGCGGTGACGTCGGCTAGACCGTTCCTCCGCGCGAGGTTCTTTGTGGCGATTTCGGCGATACTCTTCGGCTGCAAGACCTGTAGCAGCAGCAGCAGCTCCAGCTCCTGCCAACATCCCATTGCTGGAACGCCCATCGTCGTTCTTTTCTCTCCTGTCCCGGGCATCGTCGCGCACCCTATGGTCTCTGTCGTCTCTCTCGTCATCATCCCTATGACGATCATGGTCTCGGTGGTGGTGTTTGTGACGGTGCTTCCTATGGCGTTCCTCACCACTCCGATCATGTTGATCATCATGCCCATCACGGGATTTTGGCTCTAACCTCTCATCTTCCTTCCGTGTTCGAGGCCTTGCGTCCAATCTCTCATCTTCGGGAGTAACCTTGCGAGACCGATGATGCCTTGACTCTTCTTCTGCATATACATCATCACTTGGCTGGTGGAGAGCTATTTCTGGACGGACTGGTTTACGAGAGTTGACCTCTCGATCCTCACGCCTGTACTCCTTTGGAAGTCGCTCGTCGTCCCTGGCTCGGTAACCTTGTCTTTGGCTCTCTGACCGTCCGATATTCTCAAAGCCTCTTGACGACACAGGAGGACCGGGATCCCTGTTCGAACGAGAAGTGTATCCATCCGGAAATATCATACTCGTTGGTCGAGCAGCACTATTGTAACTGTCTTTTCTGGATCTTTGTCTGTACACAGGGTCCTGGACCAGCGCTTCTCTAGCATCGGTATACTCAAAGCCATAGTCTCGATCAGTTTCGCCTTGACGTTCTCTAATGGCAGGTCTGGTTGAGGTCGACGGTCGATACGACTTCTCCCTTGGATCTCTGTCTAGAGGAACCAGATGACCCGGGTCTGTAGTGTTCAATGAAGAATGGCGCTGATGGTGTCGTCTGGAAGAGGAAGTGGCCGGCATCACTTCGTAGTCATCATCGCGATAATCTCTGCGGACTTTCGAAATGGGACTTGGGGGACTGTCTATGGCACTCGTGACGATCGGCCTGGAGCTGCGCGTAGGAGACGTGGGTGTAATCATACTCAAGGGTCTCCGGATCCTCTGGGGATCATGTTCCAATGTGGCCCGTCGAGGACGTGCTCGCACAGGAACAGCATAATCGTCAACGGCAACTCTTCTTGGAGGGCTGCGTGTTCGAATGGGAGGCGCATTTAGTGGTATTGTGCGCTCAGCACTTGCGCGGGGTGCAGGAACGTAGTCCCTGCTGGAACGAGCAGGCGGTGCATATGGTTCGTAGAAGAAACTACCAGCTGATGAGCGAGGGCCCGGTGGGCCTCCGGCCGGGTGGTAGCGGTTCGTCCGTGGAGGAGAGAGTGCTCGACCGTACGCGGAGCTCATATTGCTCTCTATGTATATTCTTCTTCCAGCCTTGTGCGTGGCTCAACGACAGCAAAAATTATTTCTGTAGAAGTTTTGGTCGCCGGAGAATAGAATAGCAAGGATTCAATCTGTGTTACGAATCCATGTCAGCATTATAGGATTGCATGACTTGCAAGGACAACGCACTGCAGGTCTGCTTATCTCAAAACAGCGCAGGCATAGTGCAGTAGATCGATGTTCGATGAGCCGCGTCGACTAAGAACCTGAGTTGTAAAGGTCCGCTAATGCAGCATGTGCCGCCAAAATGCTCCACGATACGGCCAAAACAAGGTAGGCTCTGTGTCGCGATTTATTGGTCAACGCTGATCCACGTAGGATTTTCAAAGGTCCGCTGGCTGTTAGATATTTGAGTAAGATTCACAGAAAACAGGATGGGAGAGGAGTGGGATAGATATTAATGGAAGGAAGTAAATTATCAATATTATTGATGGATGACGCAGAATCGCTTCTGGCGCCGGCAAGGGCGCCTCCTTGCCACCATCTTCTACGTACGCTACACAATTTCATTCTGCTCTGTCCTTACGGCGATGATTTACGTTCTGAACCGTGAGCCTCACCCTCGGTCTCGCTTGGTCAATTCGAATTGGTCAGGCTTCAGCAGAAAGGTTCGGATGCTCGGAATGTACAGAAGAAGACTTAGCCCACCAACGGCTTGTCTCCTTCATATTTTGATATCAGACATGGCACATCCCTGAAGGTTGGGCTTTTGCACTTCATAGCTGCTGTCATTGCTGCCCAATTACCAGAGACCAGGCTGAATTTGGGCCTTCAGATCGGCCTGTTGCTTACCGAAACGCATGAGACGCACATGACAGGTCAACAGAAAGCATAGAGTACTGCCGATCAATGTGTTGCTTCCACAATTGCTTTTTGTCTGCCGTTGTTCCTTTTGACTACTGAGTCAAACCTCTGGCTGGGCCAACCCCTTTGTGTCTTTCGACGTTATCATGTCCCCTAGGTTTTTTGTACAATTAATATTATTCACACAGCAATTTTTGTGATGGCCACTGTGTAATGGTACTAAAGCAGGGCTTGGCAATAAGATACATGGTGAGCGATTGGTTCATCCCTCGAGCACGGGCTAAAAACAGGCTGCTACGCATTGGCATTCCTAGCATCGAACCTTCATGAATGACACGTTCATGAAAATGTAATGGTGATCTCGCAGAACGTTGGTGAAGTATATTAGGCATGTCCTCAAGAGATCGCCCCCCATACTACAGTAGCTCTACCGCCGGCATTGACCAATAGGTTCCCGCCCGAAATAGCTGCGAGCAATGACAAGCTTCTGCAAGTGCTCTTATTAGCAGACCGATGAGTAGAAATTTCTACGTTATATCAAAATGTAGTTTATGATTAATGGCAACGTGGCATCCTAGTTCGACTATGAAACATGGGATTTATTCATCTTGAAACAGCCTTTGATTCTTGAGCAGAGATCGAAAGCTCTCGCAGGCAATGCAAAGCAATCACACCATCCCCTGCAAGAGTATTCTTTTGGTGCTTGGTCATTGGCTAACCATTCTCTTTAAGAATGTCTTTCATGCAGGGCTTCGTAAGCCTTCCCCTCGTTGTGAGCCAATCCTCTAGATAGAGCATTGAAAAGGTGAGAAGGAAAGGCCAATAGGTCGCAGCCACGGAAATAGGTGCATAAATAGCCGGCAAGCCACGATAAGTGCTGTTAAACCCAGCTCTTTGCTGCACAATCAAACTCATATTGTCCGAAGGTGTCTTCAAGCGAAGTCGAGATCGTGCAACTGTTCTACGGCTTCAGAAATAGCATTGATTGTAGCTCTTCGTAGATGCAGAGAACTCCTGTAGGTAAAGAAGTACACCTTAGAATAAGGGGGCTGCTAGCGGGGTTGCGGAGTTGCCCAGCCAGCAATAACGCCAAGGCCAAGAATAGGGCTAGGACAAGTTTGTTTTCCTGAACCCCAGCCCTCTCCTTCTCCACCCAAATTTCTGATCCAATTGTCCTCTACAAATCATCTCGTACCAGCTAGATCAGAGACGATTCATCATCTAGTGATTGAGCTCATAACGATATCATCTAACAACTCCCCTTAAAACCCCCTCGAAGCAAGAGTCTCTTCTTGTCTTCCTTTCGACTCGTTCTTAAAACGGCTCGAAAGGCATTCGAGAGCAGACCCCCCCGCCTCCGTCAACCGTACGTACCCCTACTGAACCACGCCTTGCTTTTTCACAACACGATTCTGATTCTCTACACCTTCCGAACTTCCGGATCCTGTTCCTGCCCCCTCATCTTTATCCTGCGTACATCAATATGTTGAATCGTGACCTGGACTGACTCGAGTTGTTCTATCCTTAGTGGACTTTGACGCGAAAGTACCAATTCCGTTCAGCGTCTTTCCATCGTCGTACCGGAGCGACGCGGTTGAAGAAACTTCAGAGGTGAAAGTAGAAGGAGAGGTAAACCAGCGCGTCGGACGGGACAGTCACGAAGCTCGTTACTCTTCCTTCTCTGCATCACTTCCAGGTCGCAAGGACCGCACTCAATACACAAAGGAAGAGGTCAAAGTCTACGAAGACGACCGTGAACGCCGTCCGCGCCGCAAAGAAGACGTTACTATCCACGAAGAGGAAGATCATCATCCTAGGGAACATCACCACCATCGCGATCGTACAGAAGTAGAATTCTCTCGGGAACGGTGAGCATATGTTCGGACATTGCCAGCACTCGTCAAGCATCACTAACACGTATGTTCCGTGCAGCTACCACGACACAGACCGCCGTACCAATATCGACGTAGACCACCGTACCAATATCGACATCGAGGTTCCCCACCGCGAGAAAGAGATCGATATCACTGAGCGTGACTACCGCCGACGCGTCAATCCAACTTACGACGTCGAATTTGAGCGTCGATCTTATCACCATCATCCGAGAGAAGAACGAGTAGAATCCGAAGTAGTCCTCGAAGAAGAACGCAAACCAAGAATGGGATACTACGACGACGAGGGCCACTATCATTCTTTCCGCCACGGCCTTGAGAAAGCAGCTGACCGCGTTTTCCATCCTTTTACACCTCAGCACGAGCGTGAGGAAATAGTCATTGAGAAAGAGGAGCGCGAGCGTGGTCCTACCCGCATCCGTGACGGAATGTCAGAGCACGTTCGTTATATCGAGCGACGTGGACGCACTCCTGAGACTATCACC
Source organism: Cladonia squamosa (assembly GCA_947623385.2). Taxonomy (NCBI): domain Eukaryota; kingdom Fungi; phylum Ascomycota; class Lecanoromycetes; order Lecanorales; family Cladoniaceae; genus Cladonia; species Cladonia squamosa. The sequence continues at coordinate 402,424 of OX392378.1, read as the reverse complement.
ATCCCTTGCCACCACATCCGTATTGGTGACCTCTTGATGCTTCAAGGCCGTCCCTGCCAAGTCATTCGTATCACTACATCTGCTCAAACCGGCCAGCACCGCTATCTTGGAGTGGACCTTTTCACTAAGCAACTCCATGAAGAGTCAAGTTTTGTCTCGAACCCGTCTCCATCTGTCATTGTCCAGAACATGCTCGGCCCCGTGTTCAAGCAATACCGTGTCCTTGACATCCGTGATGACGGCCGTGTTGTTGCTATGACCGAAACTGGTGATGTCAAGCAAGGCCTACCAGTCATTGACCAGGGTGGCCTGTGGTCAAGGCTGAATGAGTCTTTTGCCAACGGTCGTGGAAGTGTCCGTGTTTTGGTTATCAATGACGGTGGCCGTGAGCTTGCTGTTGATTATAAAGTCATTCATGGCTCGAGACTGTAAATATGCAATGTGAGTAGGGAGTTCCACCAGCATAAGTATTTTGCTGACTTGTACCAGTCATCTTAAGTGCGGAGAGGGGGAACTTGTATTTTCCGTGCTGACGACTGTCCTTCGAACTTGCTCCTGACAAGATCTAACGCAAGACTTCGATTATGATAATGCACGATCTCCAGGGATGCATAATATGGGCATAGCGAATGAGCGTTGGCTATCAACTTCCCTTCAATAATTGTCAATCACTTTAAATACCAGATTGGAAACACGCGGAGCATTACATAGGTTCAATAGGTAGGAATGAAGATGTTCACAATATGCTGCTCTCGGGTTGGATATGTGAAGCCTAAATATTTGTACATGAGAACTTTCACCTTCCTTACCCCAGACTTCATCTTGGCGCTCCATCATCTCTATCACAACAATGCCGACCCCTCAAATTCAGTATGGATATATACAATTCAAATCTACGGTACCCAACTAACAAGGCGATCTAGCTAGCATGCTTACTCAAATGTCAATATGAGAACCATCATAACGATCGACAGCGGGGCCTCGGCCCTCAATCCCCGGATATAAAACATGGAGAAGGCCTCAAACACAAATACACAGCTCCCCCCGCATCTCCTCCCCTCAACCCCCCAATTCATCCTCACCACCTCCCTCACCACCTAGCCATGTCCATCTCCCCCATCTCCGACCCACTTCCACCCCCCAACAACCACCCTCTCCCCCCCTTCCCCCGCTCCATCCCCACCGCCCCCCTCCTCCTCGTCTCCCTCTCCAAACTCCTCTCCCACGACCCCACCGAATCCACCCGCTTCTTCACCGCCTGCAAAGACCTCGGCTTCTTCTACCTAGATCTCAAATCCACCGAACCAGAAGGTGACACCCGCTTCCTCGGAGACACCCTCCTCGACGACGCGAATGCGCTTTTCGATATCAGCGAAGAATTCTTCAATTTGCCGCTGGAGGAGAAGATGAGATATGATTTTTCGGGGGAGGGGAGTTATTTTGGGTATAAGGGGTTGGGGAAGGCGGTGGTTGATAGGAGGGGGACGAGGGATAGGAATGAGTTTTATAACGTACCTTTACCTACCCCCCCCACCCCCCAAACCCCAACCATCTCCCTTCCCCAACCCACGCCAGTTGAATCAAACTAACACCCACCAGATCTCCAAAAATGACATCCTCTCCCTCTCCCCCGCCCTCCCCTCCCCCCCCCCTCCTCCACCCCCACCGCCCCCTCCTCTCCCGCTTCATCCAACACTCCCACACCCTCGTCCACCTCCTCCTCACGCACCTAAATACCCATCTCCACCTCCCCCCAGGCACGCTGCAAAACCTCCACCGCCTGCACCAGCTGAGCGGAGATCAAGTCCGCTTCGTGAAAGCCCCGCCCCCGCAGGACCCGATGGATGATGATAGTAGGACAGCGCAGGCGCTGGGGGAACATACGGATTTTGGCAGTGTGACGGTGCTGTTTAATCGGTTGGGGGGGTTGCAGGTTAAGATGCCAGCAGAGGAGGGGAGGGGAGGAGGAGAGGAAAGAGAAGGAAAGGGGAGGGTAGGGGAGTGGGTTTATGTGAGGCCGTTGGAGGGGCATGCGGTTGTGAATTTGGGGGATGCGATGGTGAAGTTCACGAATGGGTTACTACGGTCTAATATTCACAGGGTGGTGAGTCCGCCTGGAGAACAGAGGGGAGAGACGAGGTATAGTGTTGTTTATTTTAGTAGGCCGGAGGATGAGGTGCTGTTGAAGAGGTTGGAGGGGGGGGAAGGAGGAGGGGGGGTTATTCCGGAGTTGGGAGAGGGGGAGGGGGAGGTGGAGGAGGAGATTTGTGCGAGGGATTGGATTATTAGGAGGGCGTTGGGGAGGAGGGTGGGGGTTTTTAGGGAGGAGGAGTGGGAGAGGGGGTTGGGGACTGAGAGGTTGAGTGGGAGGATGTAGGGGTGTGGTGGAAAGGGGTGAAAGGGGAAGGGGGGAGAATGGGAATGGGATGGGAAGAGATGGTGTGTAAATAGTTCTTGACAGATTGTAGATAAGTCATGAGATGGTTGTAAATAGTCTTTAACAGATTGTATATAACTCTTGAGATGGTATGTAAATGGTTTTTGAACAGATTGAAGATAGTTCCTTTAAATAGATGTGAGATATATAAAAAGAATAACCCCAACGGCTAGATCCAGACAGATAGATATAGACTTTCCAACACCCCCCAAAATCCTGCACCTTCAGCCATATAAGGCTCCTTCAACGCCGTCCTTTTATGTACAAAAAACCATTTCACCTCACCATGCATGCATACACGCAGTCTTTTAAGAGATGACCCAGCCAGAACTGGTCTGAACGCCTCATAAACATCCCAGTCGGACGGAGCCCAACTCCTTCTCTCAACACGTAGCCCGGCATTCGTACTCATTTATCCGAATGCGCTGGCACTTGGAAAAGCGTCTCGCTGTCGGTGGGTGTATCACGACATCGCGACAATCGCTGCAGCCGCGGGTATCAATGCCATCCAGGCAGAACTTGTTGAGAAAAGCGACGAGGCGCCTGACCCGAGGTTGGTGCTATAGACGTATTGGAAGCTGATATCTGTTGTATTGGCGCAGTTGTCTGTTGTTACTGGTTCCACATCCTCGGGTTCTGCAAAGGTGATGTCGACACACTGTTGTTTCGCGCTCATCAGCTTTCATGTTCCTTGGCTCTTCCAAGAAGATGGCTGACTCACGTTATAAAGCGCAGCACCATGCTGGGCAATCTCAATGATCTGGATGGTTGCATTGGCTCCTACTACTGCTGTGTAGTTTGCTGGAAGTGGGACCTGCGGTATGCAAATACTGCCATTGTATGCCAGGTTGTCTGGACCGACGATTCCGAATACCGTTTGCATCGGTAGCGAGTAATTCAGTGGTACGGTACCCTCGCCGAGGTTGATGTACATAAGAGCGTTCGAGTGGCCTTGGAACCAGCCTGGTTGAACACCGACGGCGCCGCCGCCAACGGGCCATTTTGTGCGGTTTGAGGACATTTCCATTCCACCACCTGGGAGAGTTGCTTGTTAGCTGTTGTCTGTGATGGAGAGGGCTGAACTGCACTTACATGGATAGATCCATTGCATTCCGTAAGGGTAGGTGTTGTTCGGTCCCGCGCCTAGTCCATTCGACCCGCCAACAATGTCGCTTCCATTGAATCCACTGATCGATCCATTGGTGTGGAGGTTATCGCCTCTCCAGCCTGGATAGGTGACAACTGTGTGAGAAGCAACGAAGGAGGAGAGGAAGGAGAGACAGCTTGTTGCGGTGAGGAGTGATCGTAGTGAGACGAGCATTTTGAAGGCTACAAAGATACCAGAGATAGTGAGATAGCGATTGCGCTTCCCAAAGATCAGATTAACAACCTAGAGACGTCTTGAATCTGGAGATTCTGAAACGGGTCTGGCGACAGCGAAGTCTTGGAAGATGTAAGAATAGCTGAAGAGGAGAAAGATGGCAGCCAGGGTGCTTTTGACCAAGCAGAAGCTGTAGCCGCGCCAGTATTCGGAGGGACAGGCACACTGAGCAGGCATTGGACAACGCCATCCAGCATGGGCATGTTCTTAATAGCAGTATCGCGGCCCATTTTGCCTGGAAGAGAGCTGATTGGGGAGTTGAGGTATCGGCGCCTGCACGATTCCTCAGCACTTGCAGGAGGAAGGATTCGAGTCAGCCTATCACCGCCGAGATGTCCCCCAGAGAGGTGTGATCGCTAAGTGAGCTCGGCGGCAACTAAACCTGTCACAGTTCTAGCCCCGGACATGGAAGACTTCCGGGCCTCGATTGGGCGCCTAGAACTTTTTATAGTCCACTATGCATTTGCCGTTTGATATGGATGGATATGCACTTGGATATAACAATAGAACCGTTATGATGGCAGGGTACTTCATGCATACAATCCAAAAAGCAATTGATCGTCCTTTTGTAGGATTCACATGCCATCTGGATCGTTGTGATAACGGTTTTCATCCCATCTTCGGTCATAAGAGCCAGAGTCCAAGCTCACGTAATCGCCGTCACATCGGCGCGTATCCGATTGAACTAACTTCGATAGACAGTAATCATTTCACACGCATAGGAAAATCCCACCGGATACAGACAGGCTAAGTTCTTTCGTCTCTGCTAAGAACCATCTTCATCGTCCAATTCTTCGAACCTAGGCGCTATGAGTATAAACACAGTCCAGGAATGGAAAGAGCATATCAAGTACAAATATCCAAAAAGACTTAAGTCTAAGAAAGCCGTCCAAAAACGCCACATTGGCCGTTCAATATCCATTCGTACACCTCCGGGGTGTCGAATTTGACACGATTAGGTATTATGAAAAGAAGAAACCGAAGGACTGTCCGCCCACATCCTCCTTGACCGCCGCATCATAATCATCAGATCAAGTCATTGGCTCATCCAAATCTCAGGAATTAGGCCGCCGTTACCAAGCATTATCATATTCAACTCACACTCCATATCATAAGAGCTTCGCTGGATTTGGACTCTCTGGCGTTGACAATGTTCCAGCGGATCTCTCTGGCCGTAACGTTGGTGATTTGAGCACGCGATACGACGTTTTATCTTGGCTATCCTGTGAAGCCGTCACATAAATATCATGGATAAGACCTGCTTCCATGTTCTCCATAGGATACATGTTTGGCCCACTCTCAAGATCATCCCCCTCGCCAGAATCCGCATGGGTCGCTTTCCAATTGGAAGCTCGAGATAACGGTGCCTTCCACAATTGACCGCGGGAGCTTTGTGGCTTGCTTATGGTTGTTGAGGCAGTATACGAGCTGGCCTCCTGGGCCTCCACCGTGCCGTTATGTCCGGACAATGTCGACCTTCCAGCCGAGTGCGTCAACCGTTTTGCGCTAGTGAATAAAGGCTTCATGGTTGGCAAGCAGGCACCTATTATCGCACAGCAGGATTCCACTGTGCTCCATATATTGATGCTAAAGCCGTCCCAGGTCAGATCCGTCTTTGAAAAATTTGTCATAAAGATTGAACGTATGCGCATGATGGAGGTGACGCAGACACTGCATTGACCTATCAGCAATAGTAACCAAAAAGGCCGTGATACCTACAAGATTCCAAGCAAGAAGATGCTGGTCAATGATACCTTAATCTTTCTAGGAAGCTTCAGGTCCCATATGACCGGGATAGGCAGCGCAATGAACAGGACGTCTAGAATCAGATTACTGATGCCTGTGCCTAAAGCGGCCTTCTCAATATTCTGACACTTCGCATTCGGAATGCTGCGGTTCCATGATGCCTCTACAGGCGTGCATTGAAAAATTGTGTCCCAGAAGGATGCCAGAAACCACATGATTGTGACCGTTCCAGCGGCATAAACTGCAATACGGAATCTTTTATAGACCTTACCCGAGAAGGTGCGGTAGTACATTAGCAGAAGTGATATCTTGATCGTCGTCTGCGCACAATAATACAGCAACTGAGTAGCTATCATAGTCTACTCGATGTCAGTGGGATCGAAACTTGACATCGACAAGTCTGTACTCACTTTCCCGAAAGGAATCAGCTGCCACTCCTTTATCAGCTCGACATGCCTGCCAAAGTTCCAATCCGCTGTTGCGTGGAAGAGGATGGCAGACAGACTCCATTCGATAAGCTCAAGAAACATCAGCTGGGCAGTCGGACGTTTTCGGCCCTGGATACGCTTACCAACGCTGCCAGCATTGTCCAGTCATCCCACCACAGGTGAGCTTTTACCATCCGCCGACATACGAAGCGAAGTGCAACTGCAATCGTGCTCGCGACAGAGACAGTGATAACGGCGGCATAGATTGCACCTACCCGGCTTTGGGCCAGGAATGCAGAGGAGAGATCAGGCTGACCATTTGCTGTTCCTGGCAGGCCGTTCGAGCTCCCTGAGCCCGAGGGAGTAGTCGTCATGTTGCAGATGTAAGAATAGTATTGAGTGCATGTATGAGAGTAGGAGTGGGGACCCCATATACGGTGCAGCAACTGCCGAGGGTGAAGCTTGACAGCGTGTTGAACCCCTGATATTACGCCACTAGGAGATCCGCAAGCTTAGGCACTCTACGAGGAAAGCCTCCGGTACTCTATGGAGTATGTGGCAAGCATGGCCGCTGTATCTTTCGTCTGTGCACTTGCGCTCAGCTGTGCCTGGACGGTGGGAGCCTAAGGCGAGCATTTTGGAGTACGTCCTAGCCTAATTCAATAGCGAACAACAGGTAGGTCAATTGGCGCGGAAAGCCAATCATGGGAAGAATAGATGTATCGGGATATTCCTTGTAACCACATGGTGGGCTGTTTAGGTGTACTGTGTAGGATCGTGGATCCGTTTTAGCGGGCGGGTTTGTTGGACGAATTCTCCTAGCAGGACGGCACGGTTGATGGCAATATTGTTCTACGGACTAGCTAAATTAGCTGCCACCCACCGGTGGGACGGCTGTGTCGTTCTCCTTCCTTCAGGATTGATAAGCTCCCAAGGAATGGAAAGGGAAGATGATCGGCTGAAGCCATGTATGGTGATGTTAGAGGCTATATGAAACTCAACCTACTGTGTAGATCAACATTCTCATGGATAGAAGGCGTCGAGACAATCGCTCGATTGCACCCATTACTCTTCACTACTGAGTAGTGCTGCTACTCCTGCTGCAAGCTTGCAAACGGCAAAACGCCCGCACATTTCTTTTGCCTACCGACAGCATACTCCTAGGTTAGTGCCATTGGTGCTGCACTGGGACTTTGTAGAGTAGAGTAAGGAATAATGTGGATTTCCCTAGTCAACCAATGAGATCCGATATCAAACACGAACGCGGGATACGTTATCCACATACTAAGCAAACTTTCGTACCTGCGTAAGTTGCTTATCAGCCACAATGCGCCACTATACACCTAAAAGACCAAATACATCCTCCTGTCTGTGGAGACCCACCCCCTGCATAACAAGCGTCAGATAACTACAAAAAGATACCTTTCTGACAATAGTAGAGCTAAAACCAAACATTGAATAGATACATGCAAACTTATCCAAGGACAATCAACCCAAACATAATCCCCGCCGCGGACCTAGTGTAGTGAACATCTCCCTCCACCCAAACCCCCCCACCATCTCCCTATCCCCTAACCCACAATGACCAACCGTCCAACCCCCTCATCCCATCCCCTCCCCCACCATGCCCCCCCCCTCCAAAAACCAAAAACGTACCCGCACAACCTCCCCCTCGGGCTGGACCCACATCCACCACGGCCCCACCCCGCACCTCCCCCCCCACCAAACCACAGCCTTACAGCAACAACAGGACTTGCACTCCACCCTAACCTCCCCCTCCTCCCCCTCCAACAACAACAGCACCGCTCTCGAAACCTACGTTTCGAAATTTAAGAATTATTATATCCCCCAATGGCTAGCTTCATCTTGCTATCGGGAGCTTGAGGTGTTGTTTAGGGGGGAGATAATACCCTCTGTATTCACGCATAACGGGAAGAATCGGATAAGGAATTGTATATGTCTCGGTCTGGGGAGTTTTACTTCTACGTCCTCGACTTCAACGGCGACGGCAGCGGCGAATTCGTCATGGCAATTAGCGGCGCTGATGGGGATGCTGGGGATGCTGCTTGATGATATATCATCCTCCTCGTCATCCTCCTCCTCCGACTCAAGTAAGGATCATAAAAACGATGATAATGGGACAAGCGAGAAGGAGGAGTTTTCGATCATATTCCAAGACCCAATCTTCACCCCCACCGACATCCTCTTCCTAACAACCCACCTTCCCTCCCTCTTTCCGCTCTTCCTCACCTCCACATCTAATCCCCACCCCATCACTGTTACCGTGAGTGTGGTTAAAGATCCCGATGCTTTTGAGATGGTAGGGGAGGAGACGTTTTTATTCGCGCCGCATCTTGAGGTGGGGGTTTTTGCGCGGGCGTTGGAGGGTGAGGGGAAAGGAGAAGGGCAGGGGAAGGATGGGGGGCCGGTGGTGTGTGTGGGGAGTGAGTTGGGGGGGTATGTGGATGGGTGAGTCGATTTTTCATCTTTACACCCTTTGTATGTGATTATCAACTCCCCAGTCCTTCTTATTACAGTCACGAAAATTTTCTTTTGCGATTACAGTCTCATTTCTCAAATTCGTAAAGGGAAGGGAAGTTGATGTATTGTTAATTTTCGGTTTTTAGGTTATTATCGAAACATGCGGAAGAAGCACGAGCTGGGTCTGTGGAAGTGTTTAGAAGTTTTAGAGAGGGGAGGGAAGAGAGGGAGATGCCGGGGTTTGAGAGGGGGGATTGGTGTGTTGCGTTGAGGGTTTATTGGAGAGATGGGAGAGGGGATGAGGGGGAGGGGGAGGGGGTGGAAAGGGGTGGGGATGGTGTGGAGGAGGTGGTGAGGGGGATGGAAGGGCAACGGTTATGAGTGGTTGGGGATGGGATGTTGGTAGTACCGTGTACATTTGACATAAGGATATGCTCTGACCATCGAGGGCGGAGATGAGGACATTCTATCTTATTAACATGTGCTCCCAACAAAACCCTACTTTTCCTCCCATTTACACTTACAGGTCCTCCTCTTAATGCCCAATGCAGATGCCAATACTCATAACTCCATGCAAATCGTATATATAATGACCATTTTCCCCTTCCCATCGTACATGCACCCCATACATCATATACCACAGGCTTTTCCTCATACCAAAAACGAACGCCGAAACCCATGCCGCGTTCAATAATGCCGCAATGTTTACTTTTTGGAAGCTACTGTCTTCCCTCCACAATCCGGAATGGTCAATCCAGGTTTCAAATTCCTTCCCGCATCCATCAAGCCCCAAAGCTGCTCCCAGTCCTCACCTGGCGAATCCAGGCTTGCCTTCCAAGGCTCATCAAATGCTTCGAACCAAAAGTATTCCGTGCCATTAGCCTAAAGCATTGGGAGTTAGTTGACGAAGACTTGGGTTTCACAGCTGGTTTGAACTCACCAAAGCCTGGCATACAAAGGCATCCATGAAAGTATTCATCTCACTAATACCTGCCACACTGCCACCAGTACACGTTTTAGGACCACCAGTCCCACAATCCGTACCGCCTCCACTAGGCCATCCTGTCTCTGAGATAACGTTGGTCTTGTTTGTTCCCTGAGTTAAGGGTGTGTCGAATTGGTCCCAGAAGCCGATTGTCCAGCTCGCTGCGTCAGAGGCATTGACCCCTGCAAAGAACGGGTGGATGTTTGACATGACCATGTCTGAGTCTGCTGCAAGACCCGCTGTCCAGTCGTCGCCAAGGTCTGAAGTAGCAACTGGTAGATCAATCTTTTGAGACGTAAGATTCTGTCTGACCCCGGAAAGTATATTGCCGAGTTGCTCCTCCGTCATATCCTTGCGGTACAGCACCTCGTTACCAACTATAACGCCAGAGAAAGGACCAGCGCCGTTCTGGGAAAAAATTTGGTACATGGCGCTCAAGCCACGGTTATTTGTGGTCGAGTTGTTATCAAGCCAAACCCCCAGCCAGACCTTCATGTCTGGGAGTGCAAGCTTCGATATGGCGTGTAGCACCATCTCCGTTTGGTTGCAGTCAGTGCCGTACAGGCGGATGGCGTTTGTAAGCTGTGAGAGGACCGCTACGTCCATAGTAACATTGTCCTGACTCGGGGGATTCGTAAGACAAGCAGGATACTGTGCGTTAAAGGGTGTATAATCGATCCCTGGGAAGACCTTGTGCAGATTCGGATTATTCATCAATTTCTTGATCTGTGCCGAATTCATATCAAGGTCGCTATCAGTGGGTGTAGAAGATCCTGTTGGTAAAGAAGATGAGCCTGAACCTTTATTTTTCAAAGCAACTACGACTCCAGCGACGATGCCACCAATGATAGCCAATGCTAGTATAATCCCCACTATCCATCGTAGACGATTTTGTCCCGAAGTCTGTTTGTTTAGCCACGGGCTCTTCTCGACTTCAGTATCTCGAATCCCAGATGAACCAGGGACAGGGCCGTAATGACCGCTCGGATCCCGTGCACCTGTACCAGCAGTATTCTTACGTCCGACAATACCTCCAAGTGCTGCTAGAACTCCACCTGCTGCAGCGGCCCCTCCGACTCCAGCAGCAGCGCCTTCAGAGCCAGACTGACTGGGCTGCGCTTTCATACCTAAGATCGACCTTCTTTGTTGTAAGGGCGGTCCCGTCATATCATCGCCGTCGTCGTAGATCTCATCAGGATTGATATCACCTTCACCCATGCGAGGATCCCACGCCGTCGAATAGCGGTTGTAGGGGTTGTCCGAATAAGAGCCAGTCCCGTTGTCATACGCTTCTTGAAGAGGATATTCACTCATAGGAATACTGTGGGTAGAAGGATAGCCCCGTGGCGTAAGATCCCCTGGTGTTTGCATACCGTCATCAAATGGATCAGACCGCCTTGAGGGGGATGGGGACGAGAAAGGATCCCTCGCCTGTGAGGCTCTGTTGCTAAAAGGAGGCGCTGGTACATAAGGTGTAGTGGTGCCTATAGTATCATACTCTCGCTCTGGTGGAAAGCCGCGGTGTGCCTCTGGTATATCATCTAACGCTCGCAGTGCCTCCACGCCACTTTCACGTTCATTTGCATTGGCAACTCCCAAAGCGATACCTGCTATTCCACCACCAGGTGCTCTTTCCCCCATATTATCTGCTCCCGGCGTTATTGTAGAAGTGGTTCGGTTTGAAGTGGAGTGATCCAGCCCCTGACCTCTGTATGTACCCTCTTGAGCTTGTCCCGTGTTGACTTGGATCCTTGGCCGTGTCAATTCAGAGTCTGACGAGTCTGTAGGTTGCGGAAGTTGGTAAGAAACAGAAGCCTGTGATCGGTGAACGGGAGGCGGGGGTGGATTGTCCGTGTAAGATCTTAAGGGAGAGTCTGTGTAGGCTGGCGGTGAGGAAGGTTGCGTATCTCGAAATGCGTTACTGTCTTGTGTCAGGTAACTCCGCCGATTTGCGTCGAGAGAGACTTCGTCATCCTCGTCAAAGGAGAAACTGCGATTCAATCCTGCCATTGTTAAACCCCTATGACAAAGGAGTGTTGTGAAGAATGGAGGGTCTGAATGTCACAGCCGAGGCTCTCGATTGGAGCAGGGTCTCGTATCTTTCGTGTTGCTTGCCTGGACTGGTTAGGGATGAATCAGCCATACGACTACAAAGTTTCTGTCATCTAGAAACGTACGAACGTTCCAGATAGTGGGCACTGGGCATCTGTTCTGGTCACTTTGTGCCATGCGCTATGCGAAACATGGAGTGTCTATTTTTGGCATTGTTGACTTGCTTACTAGTCTAGAGCTACCCGAGCAACTATCGCCCCCCTCAGCCTCAAAGGCACACGAGCAAGCTACTTTACAATAGATTTAGTATGTAATAGTGGTCCTGGAGCCCGCGAGTCTTGGCGTAGAAGGGGTTTACCCTCCAACTATATACACCTAGCAACCGCATAGCCTCCTAAAAGTAGCCTAAAGTTAGTGGCCTAGGTACTAAAACAAGTCCCTAGAGTAGAGTCTTTCACCCCTACATCTTATTTCCTAGGGGACCAGTTTTAGGGATTTTTCGCACCCTCAGCCCCTATAGTTAGGGGGTAAACCCTTCTGCGGGCTCCCGGACCACTATTTAATACTACACCTATCGTATCGCCCCCTTCGCCTCAAACGCACACGAGCAAACTACTTTAGTAAACATCTTGTTGAGCCTGTTACCAATGTTCATCACTTATATATATTCACAAGAAACATGTAGACATTGGGAGACAATCTATGCATGCTGATTAGTCGGGCCATAACCCACGTGGTAAAGTTGACGACGCTGTAACTGGACGGCAACTATCTATGTACAGGCGCTTCATGTTGAGAACTATTTACTCAGACAAAATAACAGTGAAAGCGAGTGATTCGAGGATACACAATAGGTAGACTAGATAGATGCCCGCTCGCTATGTGTACCACCGCATTTCAAACATAAGGGTATCCGCTTCCTCTCTTCCAAAGACCCAATTTCTAAGCAAGGAAATTATGTAACGAATGTTGTAGCAATTTGCATGAGTCTCAGTCATGCAACCCAAATGCCCTCCTGAGCGCACCGAATCTTTTCTTCTTCTCGGCCTTTCCCACAACCAGAGGCGCTGTCCTTGGGGGACCAATCTCGCTTTGCACTCTGCCCACATTAGGCCTTTCTGTGCCTCCACTTGCACCCGGCCCATTAGAAGTTTGGGGCCTGCTATCTGGAGCACTTTGAGTTCCTCCAGCGCCCTGCGGCAATGGCCAGGAGATATCATTTGCGGTTGTTGTTTGCTTGGGTGTATTGCGTCTTTGCAATTTAGGTGTCTTAGGTGAGCTCGCCGCAGTGCTGCTACGAGAACCTAGATTCGGTCGTGTAGTCTGAGAAACGGGAGGTGCGGTTGGTGAACTAGGTGCCAACACACGCTCGTTGGTATTAGTGGGACCAGCGTTCAGCTTTCTCTCTGTTTTTGAACGCTCAAGCGGTGTGTCTCTCCTAGCGGCGCTTTCTGCATCGGATTTACGCACTCTGGTTGGATCATCGCTCTTCTTCCTACTCCCAAGTACACCGAAGAAAGACCGCTTCTTATTTTCCTTCTCTGCGGCCTTTTTAGCCTGCAAACCCGTGCCCATGGTCGTTGTGGGACCATCGCCAGATGGAACACGCAGAGAGCCGGTTGCAAGTGCGGCACCTTCAGGCTTTGTATTGACGGCAGGTTTAGTGCCATTCACTTTCGCCTTCGGTGAGGCTGGTACATTTTCAACAGAGCTGTCTTCAAGGTCAGTGGAATCTCCTTCATCTGTGCGGCGGGGTATGCCTCGGACTGGCGTCAATCCGGCGGGTTCATCTTCGTCGCTAGAATCCGCGAAACGACTGCTTGGGGGTGGTCGGTAGTCCTCGTCATCGCTTGAACCGCCAAAGCGGCTTGAGAAACGCGAGGTTGGTTTTGCTTCCACTGGCTTGGTCTTAGATTTGCCAAAGCCAAAGCGCGAGGGCGATTTCGGACGCTTGGAGTCTACTGAATCTCGAAGTGACGTACGTGCAGGCTTTCCCGAGTCGATGGAACCTCGCATAGAAGTTCGCATGCCACCGCTCCCGGAACCTGGACCCACGGAGCTGAAGGGACGACGCGCAGTAGCAGAGGACGAAGTTTGACCAGTGACTGGTGGAGAATGTGGGCGAGCATCCACAGAGGAAGGTCTCATTGTTCTCTTCATAGTGTACTTCCCAGCACTTGGCGTAGCAGGCCGGCTCTTCTTGAAGCTACTCGAGGAGTCACTATCATTCCTAAACACGCTAGGCCTAATAACTGATTTTCTCTCCTTGGCCTGAGGGGCCACCGGTGTTAAAGAGGTCGACGTTCCAAGAGCCGAAGCAGCCCGTGTATGAGCTATTTGAGGCTTATTGTAGTCAACCATTGCTACGGCCGACACTGGCCGGGTTTTCTTCTGTAGTGTTCCCTTAGGTTCCGTTGGTGGTGCCATTGAGGTTCTTTGGGTGCTGTTCTTCAGGCCTGGTTTAGCCGGAGGTCCATCACGCATTGACGTACGCATCTGAGATTCTTGCATTGGCTCAGCTTGGGATTTTCGCATTGAGGACTTCAACGGAATTGCTTGAGGTGATGCTGACTTTACGATACCAGGTGTTGCCGCCTGGTTCGAATCTGGAGGGGGGATCTTCTTCTTTGGCACTTTCTTCTTCTTTTTCACTGAATCTGGGCCTCTCATCGTCTTATTGGGGAGGACTGGCTCATCTATGGCTCCAGGGAGTGCTGCTCGTTCGAGCTGCAATTTCTTGGTGTGACTGAGTCCAGACCAGTAGGCTTGAGCTCTGTCCCAACCTTCATCAGATCCTGGTTCACTCAGCTCGCTCTCATTCCTTGCTAAAGGCCCCCGCGTAAGATTATTTGGTGAAGGGACCTTTTCAACCGGAGCTTTCTCATCTGGAGGCTTAACAGTGGGGCTTGTCGGTGGCGATCTTGCCATAAGGGGCACTATTGGAGTGGCGGGACTCTCAACAATAGCGTTGATGGATCCAAAACCGTCGCCGTCAAGGTCATCTGGGTCCTCTGCTGCGTCGCTATATATGCTAACACTAGTATCATCAGACTCTTCGCCACTCTGCGCATCAATTTGTGATCGTAAGCCTTCGGCTACTTCTCCAACGTGTGGTGCTCCTGGCTCATGCTGCTGAGCAGCAGCTTCTGGCTCGGGTTCTGCTATGCCAATTGTCGCAGGCGTAATTGCAGGGGAAGCGTGTTCATTACCAGTTATCGTTGACGTCAAAGAAGAGGTTTTACTCTCTATACCTTCTGAGGAACCCGGAAATCCGCCAGGCATTCCAAGCCATTCTTTGCCTTGACCGCTGAGCTCCAATGCTGGCGTTGCTGGCTGAAGCTCGATGGAGGGTACATCCGTTCTGGGGTCCTTGGATTGCTTCTCGGCTACTACACGCTCATCACTATCAAGGCCAGCCTCATCATCGGAATGGTACCCGCTTCCTTCAACGGAAGTGACTTGTGGGGGAAGGGGCGCGGTAGGGTCATTTTGTGGGGTAGTCTGAGCATCGCCCGTATTCGCTTTGGCAGCAGCATTTTGAGCGATGATCCCCCCAATCATCTGGTCCGTAGATGTGTCCATGCTGCGTAGCGTGTCCTTAGCCCAGTCGTCGCTAGGGGTTTGCTCCTTTGTAGCCTCAAGGATAGAGTCGTCTGGGCGACCACGGATGCTTCCAAACGAGGGTAATGTCGGCATAGGCTTGATGACGCTATCTTGATCGGAATCAATGACTGCGCCTTCCTGATTCTTTTCTCTGACCAGATCAAACCAGCTCCTGCCCTTTGGCTTGTTTTGCTGGCTTGCGAGTACAGGCGAATCGGAAGACATGGGAGGGCTCTCAGCGCGTCCACCAGTAACTGAATCGTCCTCGAAGCTCACTCTGACGCTTTTCTTCTTCTTGGGCCCCAATCTTGACCCATCTTCTGATATGTTGGAAGCCGTGTCTGACGCTTCACCAGGTGCGAGGCTTGCGCGGCGACCAGTAGGACGCCCAATAGTTGGAGATTGCCCACGAGAAGGAGAAGACTTTAAGGCAGACTTTGCTGGGGAGACTGAACGCGCTGGTGGTTGGTGTCTCACGCCATCCGGGGTTTCATACTCTGGTTGTGAAGAGAAATGAGCAGCTCTGACCGGGCTTAGCGATCCAGGTCGGCCTCCCCCAGGCACATCTAAAGAAGTACGCTTGGGACCTCTAGAAGCCTCTGATTGGCTTACTGTCCTATAATGTTGGCGATCCTTGGCCACGACCTTCGAGGTATTCGCAGAGGTCATTGCACTAACAGCACCGTTCTGACCCGCCTGCCCATTATTGCTTTTCGATGAGACTCGTCTGTCTTCCTGCTCTTCAGCTTCGCGATCTTCCCGAACTATTGACGGTTGCTTTATCAGCAATCCCGCAGCCCGGGTGTTATAATTTCGTGCGCGATCGGTAGTGCTGCTTAATTCTGACGATACTGAGTCGGTGTCCGATGGATATGAATTTCCAAACCCTTCGCCCACTTCCTGAGCCTGAGACCCTGTTACTGAAGTAGTCTTCTTCTTCTTCTTGGGCTTTGGAGCCTCATTACTACCACCAGGAGAAGATCCATTCTCGGATGCTGGAGGCGTTGGTATGCCTACAGTGGATTGCTGTTGAGGAGTTGTCCGCAAATTATTCCCTTGAGGTACGCTGGTTGTGCCAAGTGCAAGTTGACTTCCTTCAGCAGGGTTCTTGCCTACAATCTTTTTCTTCTTCTTGACAGGTCCCGTGGCCGGCTCCTGTATTGAATCTGTTCTATTGACTACTGCGTTCGCAAGACCAGATGCACCAGTGGGCTGCGCTGTTGGTTGAGATTTCACACGTCCACCAGCTAAGGGTGAAGTTGGTGATGAGTTTTGAGGGCTCATCGGCCTCGAAAAGTTGATCGATGACCTACTTCCCGCGCGCTCGATCTCACCAACAGTATCCAGGCTGCTTATTCTGGGCTTGTGTCCTCCCTTGTTGCTCGTGAAGTGTCCTGGACCCCTATCTAAGCTTGCACCGCGGCCTCCGGGCAGGCGAGGGGGCGGGGAGCTGACTCTTTCCGGCGGCTCCACGCTTGCAGGCCTCTGAGGGCCCATTCGTGGTGCCAGAGAGGGCGAAGCATAAGACTTAGGGAGTGCGGGTACGGGTGGAGGTTCCTCGTAGCGCGTGTACGGTCCTTGCGCAGAAGCAGGCCGTTTGGGCACGTGGGAAGCTGTGTCCCGAAATGTTCGCTCTGTCAGGGACCCACTGCTACCCCTCCTCTGTAACCCTGGTCGATCAGGTGCACTCCCATTTGAAGAAACAGAGCCTCTCCTTTGCATACGCTTAGTTTGTACGTGGCCAACTGGTGTTGGAGTGGTAGTAAGAGACCGTAGAGCGGCGGCGGCAGCAGCATTTGAAAGGTTCGCAGAAGAAGCTCGATTGGCGAGGAAAGCTTGTGTAGCTGCAAGGGACGCAGCAGCACTTGGAGGAGTTTTGACCACACGGGGCTGTGGAGATGTTGTTAGCAAAGCGTCAGCGCGAGAGATCCTATCTGGAGGATTCAGCTGAAGGGGAGGGCTTACCGGGTTTGAGCTTGCTCTCTTCCTGTGAAACATGGCTGCTAGTAATTTGACCGTCCGGCAGCCTCCTTAGAGCTCTCCCGCGGTGCCGACTTGACCTTGGAGGTTGTAAACACCCCAAGGACTATCGTCGCTTGGTGGTCTTGGATGGAAACATTTGGCGTAATTTCCTAGCTGTGCTAGCTTCGGCCGAATTGGAACCAGAGAATGACACCTCAACTCTAACCCGGTTCGACGGCAACTCACAACTGTCAAACCGACGGTTCGACAGTCAGGCGCTGTCGTGTGAGGAATTGAAGCGTATGGGCTTGTGTGACGAGTGAGGTCTTGACCCTGCTTTCCTGTAGTCAACTGTTAGAATAGGGCCGGAAGTGCGGGCGACGCGCAGGGC
Organism: Cladonia squamosa; assembly: GCA_947623385.2. Classification (NCBI taxonomy): domain Eukaryota; kingdom Fungi; phylum Ascomycota; class Lecanoromycetes; order Lecanorales; family Cladoniaceae; genus Cladonia; species Cladonia squamosa. Next base: position 384,958 of record OX392378.1, on the reverse strand, counting down.
TAGATTGTACACCTTATCCATACAACGCATCAACAATAGACGCTAAGCAAGCCTCCATCAGCGAATTCGACGTCATCTCTCTTAAACTGTAGATTTTACTTTAGTAGCAGAAAAAAGCCCATTCCCATTGCGCTTAAACTCTGTTATGGCATTCTCAAAGACCTACCAGCACGTGTCTGAAAGCCTAATGGACCAATTCTACATTACAGTATTACCACGAACAATTATTCACGCCAGGACAATTTTCAATGACGCTATCACCTCTTCCCCTTCCCCCTACCCTATGGGAAAGCCAAATAACGAGTAGCGCATCCGACCTCTCATACCATGTAATCCAGGGAGGAACGAAAGGCAACCCTCTCATTCTCCTTCTCCATGGTTTCCCTGAGCTGGCCTATTCGTGGCGCAAGGTCATGCCCTCTCTGGCTGAGGCAGGCTTCTATGTTGTCGCGTTTGACCAGCGGGGCTATGGCAGAACCACGGGCTGGGACACAAGGTGCTTCGAAGAAGTAGACTTGCATACCTTCGTCCAAACAAACTTGGTTCGGGATATGGTCGTGCTGGTACAGCGACTTGGTTATCACGAGGTTCATTGTGTCATTGGTCACGACTTTGGATGTGTCCCAGCAGCATTATCTGCGCTCATAAGGCCAGACATCTTTCAGAAGGTGATTTTGGTCGGCCATCCCTTTCGAGGATCTCCCAGCCTGCCTTTTGGCATTGGGCCAGATGAAGAATTGAGGCCCACAAAGCCAGACGTACATCAACAACTTAGAGAGCTTGATCCTCCAAGGAAACACTACAGGTGGTATTATTCGACAAGCGAAGCCAACAAAGAGATGGCGCCCCGTGAGGGACTCCATGACTTCTTGAGAGGATACTTCCATTTGAAGAGTGGAGATGCAAATAATAATCCTTATCCGCTAAAAGGCATGACTGCAGCGGAGCTTGCAAAGCTACCACACTACTATGTAATGCCTTTAGAGCTCGGCATGCGAGACACGGTGTCTCAAGACATGACAGACAACGAGATAGTCAGTATGCAAGAGAAGTCACCACGCTGGTTGCCTGACTCTGATCTTGGAGTTTATGTCAACGAGTTTGGGCGTACAGGATTCCAAGGTGGACTGAATTGGTATCGCATCATGACTGATCCGGAGTGGCAGAAGGACCTCGATATTTTTGCTGGGAAGAAGATTGAAGTTCCCCTCTTGTGCATCAGTGGGACGAAGGACTGGTTGATATATCAGACCCCAGGTGCCGTTGACAAGATGAAGGGTGCGTGCACTGATTTTCGGGGCATAGCTTGGATTGAAGGAGCGGGCCATTAGCCACAGCAAGAAGCGCCTGTACGAGTTATTGAGGAAGCGCTCAAACTTTTGCAGTGTGGTCATTCCGCTAACGTGTCTGTATTAATTGAGGTGTAGCACATATTCCGGCTCTTCGGCAGCATTGTCTGCTAAAGCTCTTGAAACATTGCCAAATAGCCCAAGCAACTCATGGGTCATGTTCTGAGCAAAGACACCTAGTCGAACGAGACGTGATTGCCAGTATATTATTTTGGAGTGAAAGCACTCTAAGGTGTGGTAGGAGTGAGCAGCTCTAGGCCACGGCTATTCACTTGAATTCGCGACTCTCACCAATGTCACAGACATCAAATACGCCTACTTCTGGAATATTTTCTTTTGCTAAAGCCTTTTTGAGAAGTTGAGGTGGTTCTAAGACATCCTCTTCTGTCAACACCCACGTGCCCCAATGTATGCCCATAGCCCGTGCACATCGCGTATCTTGAAAGATCTTGACGCTATCGAAAGGATTGGCGTGCATTGGCGAGAAAAGCCATCGAGGATCATAAGCACCGATCGGGATCAGACCAAGATCGAAAGGTCCCCGGAGATCCCCAATCTGTTTAAATGCTGGACAAGATGGATAATCATGTCCTGGGCCGTAATCGTCCTCGCCTTTAGCGAGCTGAGGGACAGCTCTATAGCCAGTGTCACCGCCGAAGTAGACTTTCTTACCACCGCTTTCCACACTCCAGCTCGACCATAACGTAAGAGCTCTATCGAAGAGTGTCCTGGCGCTAGTATGCTGACAGGGAATGCATCCAATGCGAGCTATAATATCTTCCGATTTCTCGCCTGCCGCATTCGCAACATCTGCTGTGGTTACAGAGGGCTTGCTTGCTGATAGTGATAGCTTGATATCTCGCTCCTCCCACCAGTCAAGCTCTGTGACTCCTTCCTTGATCCCAGATTCGGCGAACCACTTCTTGTTGCCTAGAGGCACAAAGAAATGCACATTGGGGTGCTTCGCTTTGATCTTCATGATTGTAGGGTGGTCCATGTGGTCATAATGATTATGCGATATAACGACGGCATCTATAGTTGGTATGTCCTCAATGTGACAGGGAACTTCTGTGTATCGCTTTGGACCAAGCCATGAAAACGGACTGCATCGATCGCTGAAAACTGGGTCAAACAAGACCCGGAAGCCTTGCGGAAACTCTACATAGTAGCAGGCGTGGCCAAGCCAGGTAGCTCGGAGGTCAGGGGTTTGTCGAGAAGGCAGAAAACTCGGCTTCTGGACGGGGACTGTGGGCGGTGTGGTATCAGGTATTTTCATTTGGCCCTTGAGACGCCGTCTGAGCGTAGATAAGCTTCACAGTGCAGTTTAGAACCACGGTGAGTGTCAAACTCACGCAATCAAAATCCTCATAATAGTTGGACCACCAATCTCTTTCCAGCTCTCCTACGGTAAGACACATCAATTAGATTGAGCGAGTAACTATTTCCTGCAACAGAATGCTCACCCATGGATTTGTAAAACCCTTGCCATGCCCCAGGTGATGTAATTTGTCTCGGGCATCCTCTGGCTGACCGCCAGTGATTGAGGCTGGCGAAACTGTAGCAGCATACAAAACGGCAGCTGTTGCGGAGCCCGACATTCTATGAGAGCTAGAGAATGATCTGCGCTTCTGATCAGGAGTCTTAGGTAGACATAGGAAGCGACGTAGGAAGGCTCTCATTAGCGTTTCTTGAGGAAAGAAACCAGCGAAGATATAAGACCAAAGAGACCGCTATGAAATCAGGCAGACACCAATGTTGGAGACGCGGGACGGCTTCGGTCATAAGATTGATCCGATTCTAGGAATCATGACGTGCCTTAAGTCCGTTCGTACTGTTAAGCCTAGGAGAGCTTCCAAGTCACAAGTCTAGTCACGATTTCCAATAGCAATATAGCGTGTTTCAATCACCCTGATGTGCGTAATCTGTACGAAGAGTGAGCAATGGCAATCATTGAACACAAACGGCCGCGGAAGGTTCCGCGCCGATCGATCTGCGAATCTCGAAGCTAGAGGCTGTATCAGACAATTCATGAACATGATCTGTCAATAACTGGGCATGGCCAAAGATGCCCTACAAGGGCAAGCAATAGGAACAGTAGATCAGTATGGTCGCAAAGGAATAGCCGAACCTGTCCTACAATCGCCAACTAATGATGGCGGTTTCGTTGCCCAGATATCCGGCAATCCATTCTTTTCTGCGGTAAGTGGTAAGCCAATGCACATACAGTTGAAGCAATTATTGATTAGCTTGCTAGGGATTGGGACTCGCTGGTTTTGGTGCAATCCTTGCCGTAGGCCAGAAAGGCTTGCGTCAGGGCGCAAGCCTTGTGAAAAGACGTCTGCTGGTTGACCTCGAGATCAACGTGAAAGATGAATCATACCCCTGGTTTCTCCATTGGATGACTATGCATCAACGGGGACAGCTATCAAATTTTAGTAGAGATATTACTACCAACAGCCAAGACGCTCGTAAGCTTGGAATCATCGATTCACTCCTTCACCGCTTTACTTCCAGGATGCATCATCTCTCCATCGATACCGAGAAGATTCAGCATCCCAATGGCGCAATACAAACGCAATTCTACTTCAATCCTGGTCCTGGCAGACACCTCCTACGTTACAAGAATGCGGTCCTGATGGTCAATCGTACTCGGGAAGTGAAATCTGTCGACCTAAACACAGGTCGACCATGGGAAACGGTGACTCTGACAACGCTCTACTCACAGCGTCACATCTTCGAGGATCTCTTCACGGAAGCTGAAAAGCTAGCGCAACAGTCTACAGAGGGTAAGACAATCGTCTACGAGGCAAGGACTATATCTTGGGAGCAATTTGGTGAACCGCGCAGGAAAAGACCTTTGGAGTCTGTTATATTGGACAAGGGGGTCGCTGGGCGCATCGTATCGGATGTCAAAGACTTTCTAGGGAGCGGAAAGTGGTACTATGATCGTGGGATACCCTATCGGCGTGGTTACTTACTGCATGGACCTCCTGGCAGCGGCAAAAGCTCCTTCATCCGGGCTTTAGCTGGCGAATTAAACTATAGTATTGCGACGCTGAATCTTAGCACTCGAGGCTTGACAGATGACAGACTCAATCATCTCCTTACAATCATTCCGCAACGGACGCTGGTACTCCTGGAAGATGCTGATGCGGCTTTCGGGAACCGGAGGACACAGACTGACGCCGATGGCTACCAGGGTGCTAATGTCACTTTTTCTGGTTTGCTCAACGCGCTCGACGGGGTCGCTAGTGCCGAAGAACGTGTTCTATTCATGACGACGAACCATGTAGAGCGTCTCGACAATGCCCTCGTCAGACCAGGAAGGGTAGACATGATAATGCGGATTGGAGAGGTCACACGTTGGCAAGCTGACAGGTTTTGGGATCGGTTTTATGGAGAGCTCGATGAGCAAGGGCTCTTCAAAGCTCGCTTTCTAGCGCGTCTAGAGCAGCTTGGTTTAATCGAGTTAGCGGACGGGACAAGAAAGTATCTTGGCAGAAGCACAAGTGCCTCAGCTTTACAAGGACTGTTCTTATATAATAAAGATGATATGGATGGGGCCATAGCGATGGCGTCGGGTCTGCTGCCCGAAGGCTTGTCCGAAAATGAACCGTCAGTCAATGAGGCTGCCACACGCCAAGCTTCGCATGCATGATGTTGAGCAATTGTAGGAAAGGAAGGAGAGAGCATTGCTCAAATAAGGAGTTATATAATTTGAAAGAGAAAGTTAATCGTCATGAACCAGTGACGATGTCGCATCCTGCCCGGCTAATGATGAGAAGAAATTTATAGCTGCTGCACGTTCAAGATCGGGAGTGCTTTTCGATCAAAAAATAAGAGCAAAAATTTGGGAACGGTGACGCCCAGATGTGGATTCGAACCACAATCATCAGACTGATCAGTCCGGAACACGGGGCGAACCCAAGACACAACACAAGCTGCCCGCTAGGGTTTTTGTGCTTGTCAGGGGAACTACCCCGGACCATGGATGTTGATCCGATATTCTACCATTGAACTACCTGGGCTGTATTTGCTTTGGGCAGCTTATTACATTAGAGATCATGTTATGCACCCTCTTGACCTAATTACGCGGGAGTGAGATCTGCGGGCACGCCTGCCTTTTCGGAAATCATGTTATGCATGCACCCTCTTGACTTAATTACGCGAGAGTGAGATCTGCGGGCACGCCTGCCTTTTCGGCAATCACTCATTCACTCCTACTCTGCCTAGAGGACTGAATCCAGTCTCTCTACACCTGAATCAAAAATCCACCGATGTACGGCTATTCGAAGCGAAGAAGCCTCAAGAAGATGGGACTGACTTGAACAAGAGAAGCGACGACCAAGAATAAATAAACAAATAAAAAAAATTTGTGATGCCTAGATATGGATTCGAACCATAATCTTCAGGTTGGCCAATCTGGGAAGACTTCCTACCCCAACATGGTGTCCAGGTTAGGAAAGACTAGGGAGCGACCCCACCCCAGGCATTTGCCTGACGTTCTACCATTGAACTATCTGGGCTGTTGTTTACTTTGGCTGATTATTAAGATACATATACTATCACCCTGTGAAGGCTCGATCGGCTCAATCTTAATGCGGCCGTATGTATCTATGATTATCCATACTGGCAACAAAGAATGGATGCCCTAATGCAGACTCGAACCAGGGCTTTGAGCAGGCTTTCCAGGAGACTCTTATCCATAGGTTTGAGACGTAGATTAGATGAGCGTTTCGGATACTATACCAGCCTTGAGAGCGATCGCAACTTGACTTAAAGTTGTCCCATTGGACTTACCCAGGCTGTTATTCGTTCTGCTGGCTTGTTGCAAGCTTGATTTACTCAAGTGGGATTCAAGCGGAATATTTTGGAAATGTCTTGATTAACGCTCGAGGCTATAGTAAGATATAAGTTGCATTTTTCAAAGAGCTCCCCAAAACAACTCAGGATGCCATAAGGACAGCTCGATGCATGGAATTCAACTATCTCTGGATTGACTCTTTATGTATCGTTCAGGACCCCAGTAAAGAGTGGGTTAATGAGTCCAGCCGTATGAAAGGCGTCTACATGTACGACGTTAGTACTATCGCCACCCCGGCCGCCTTGCATTCCACATCTGGCTGCTTCTTCGACCGTGAGCCTGACGTTGTGCGAACCTTCAAGGTACATGCCCGCCTCGGTGAGAAAGACTGTAACTTGGATGTCTTCGGTACTGCTGAAACAGTTTGGCAAAGCATGATGGATGATACGCCTTTGAGCAGGTATGCTCCGGCCTTTCAAGAGTGAATACTGTCACCTCGTATGCTCTATATTTGATAGAGTCAAATTAATTGGGAACGTCAAGAGATGACTGCCCGTAAGGTATTTCCCAAACGCTGTACCAGAAGATATGAATGGTCGTGAATTTCCAGCACGATATGTGTTATCAGCATGGTGTCTCATGCAGACCCCTACCAAGTTTCTGCAACCCCTGGGATTCGTGCGCCCGGTAGCTTGCCATCCCTCCACAGCGGGACAACAGATTGACGCCCCCGCGGCAAGACTGCTGTCACGCCGCAACGCTCTTGTTCCATCGCCATGGAGACGCGCATAGGTCTGCAGCAGATCTGAGCTTCATATGCTTCGTCAGGTCTACCAGACCGTACTGCAGCAAGCTAGCCACTTTGCGCCTTCTTGGAAAGACACCCGTCTAGGCATGTCTCAATAACACCTGCCGTGTTCACAGAAAGCTTCGAGAAATGCTAAGCATGCATGTCCCACTAACCTAGTTTCCCTCGTCTGTTGAGATGGAAACAACAATACTAGCTCCTGGAACCACAGGTAATGATCTTCCTTTGTGGGAGCTGTGAACAGTACAACAGTACCGGTGCGACCTAATACGAGACTGTGGATACCGTTGTATATATCTGACGAGGTTTGTGCTTTCAACGTTGAGATCCCTTTCACTCTTGGGGTAAGTATGCTCGCATTTGCTTGGATTGGCGGTCAGGACATAGTCGGCTTGTTCCTATTTAGTAAATTTTATGGTCCTTTGTCGGAGTTTCAAGACTATCACCTCAGTCATTGACGCATTTCTGAGTTCTAGTCTGGAGGTAGTAGGAGCAAGAACGGGCGTGTTGCACCTTCCTTGGGCACTTAACATCCTCGTTGGCGGACTGATTGGCGGTGCCTTCCTGGCGTCCTAACGACGATGGATGGGCCTGCACATTGTTCGTTGCAGTGATCCTACCTAGGTATAGGCCCCCGGTTAGCAGAGTATGATTAGCGTTGCCGTACTAAATGCTAGTACAGGTCTTTATGAGCAGTCTACAGAAGGAAGAGAAGGACGCGGTGAGACTCAGAGGTTGGTATGAGGTTACATCACGGCTGATTTTTGATTAGGGCTAGAAGAGATCACCCAGACCCCTTACTGTGAAGCCCTGTAGGGCTCGACCTAAAGCGGGCCAAGCGGGCCCCGAAGCAACTCCAAGACCCTCTAAATTTCGTTGCCCGGGCGACAAGAATCGTCCCTAGAACGTCCCAGCTGTAGGGTCTCTTTAAGGCTCGCTCCCTGTAGGGATGTACAGTAAGGGTTCGTACAGAAACTAGGTGATCTCTTCTATCGGTCTAGCCTTGGCAAAAACTAGCTTCAACAGCCCCTATCCATCCAAATGTTCTATTATAATTGGGGCTCTGATACTATCTCCCAGATTTGAGTATTGGGAGGCTTTGATCTACGTGGGATAACGCTCAAAGAAAAGGCGCCTCTAATGATGACTACACTCCTAACATGTACCATCAGGCATCTCATCCTGGGTGCCGTTCTTCTCTACGGTTCCACCAGTATAGAAGATAACCCCAATACTGCCCAGAACGCAAATAGCAGCCAGTGTTATCATCATGACTTTCCAGCTCGCCACTTCATAGATGAGACCTGACCAGGCAGGTCCCACGGCAGTAGCAAATCCTAAAGCTGCACAAAGCAACGAGTAAACCTGTGCGTAAGCCCCCGCTTTTCCAAATACATCTTTGTGCTCTTTTTCGAGGAGCTCAGACTCGTAGAACATGTCGGCTGCAAGGGGTGTCAGGATGAGATTGACTCCGATGCCTGTATGATACATCAGCCTTTGAAGCCCCAAGATTAAATGTAGTGAAGGGAAGAACTAACCAACAAAGACGAGAAGCACGGCCAGGAAGACTTTGTGAACGAGGCTGTTATCGTTGATGAATGCCAAAAGGGCAATGGAGAGCGTGGCAATTCCGAAGCCGACGAGTGATACCTTCTTAGGTCCGTAGCGATCCGACAGAGCTCCAAAGGCTGTCCCAAGTAGTGCAGGCGCGGTAAGAGCCAGAAAGATGAGCCCAACGCCCGAGGAGTTCCAATTGAATTGGCGCTTTACGAATAGTGGGAGGCATGCATCAAAGGATGCGACAATTGTCATGTAAGTAAAACAACCATATACTGCCACATCTAATCGCGGAGAGCTAAGCAGGACTGCCATTTTAGGGAATAGCCTGGCGAACAAAGACTTGGGCTTAGAAGAATCGTCTTGCAGCGAAGACGAGATATCGCGAATTAGAGGTGATGTCTCGTCGGGCTCTGCATCTGATACCCTTTGCCTTATCCCTGCAATCCGTGCGACATCGTTGGTCGCTTTATGGCCGTCGCCGTTGCTGTACCGGACGTCGTAGTGTCCATTTTTGGGTCTTCCTTGGGTGGTGGCTGTGATGGCTGGTTTGGATCCGGCCTCAAGCCATTTTGCAGCATTTTTCTTTTCAATTATTATTGCTCGTAGAAAGAAATCGAAGGCAAGGACGGCAAGAACGAGGATAAAGACCTCGAAGTAACCGGTATTGTCATAAACGATGCCTGCAAGAAAGGGAGCAACGAGAAATCCACCGGTCATACCGCTGAATACGAAGCCCATCCTTATATATGGTTAGCAGATCGAAATCGTATCCCTTGACGCATGATCGGGGTGCGTACCAGGAGCCAACTTCATCGGCGCCCACACTATCCGCGATCAGCGGTAAGCCAGCCGAATAGACAGCACCATTAGAAGAGCCTTGACATATTCGTGCCACTACCAGGACCCATGGTGCCCGCGCAACACAGAATACGATGGTTCCGATAATTGCCAATGCGCTTCCCAGGAGGAGAGGCGTCTGTCGAGACCCAAGTTTGTCAGAACCCCAAGCAGTAATTGCTGCTTCTAATCAGCCGTTGTAGAGCCCAAGATTTCGGATGGACTTACGTGCGGCGAAGGTCAAGGATAGTCCAAAGGCTACTAAAAGAGCTGAAAGCCAGAATTGAACTGTACTGACATCAGCTAAAGACACGAGGGATTGCTGGTCTGGCTGACCATCTTTCTCAGCAACTCCCGATCTACCAACCAGAGAAAATGGGAGTACGGGTACTACCTGAAAATGGTGAGCTATCTTCAAAATATGACGGATGAAGGCATAGTGCCCATATCAGTGCCTATGTCTTACGGCGCCATAACCGAATCCATCCTAAGAACCGTGATGTCAGACTTTGCTCAAAATAGGGTAGAGGAGACGGTGAGGGGGGCTGTAAGGATCACATACGTTGAAAGCTGCAACAAAGACTGTAAAGCCAATCAGCCACTTTGATGATCTGAATTCAAGCAGTACAGGTCGTGTGGGCCGTGCTAGATCGTCTCTATATGAATACCATTGACGGCCCATTGCATCGACTTCAAAGACGATATAAAGAAAGCGAAGACGAGATAGATGCTCAGTGAGATAATGATACCATTCGAAGGAGAGAGAAGAAGATAGCGACCACGAAAACCTCCGGCGGTGACATCAAACGCCATTACGCCACCCTCGGAGAAGGCGTGGACGTCTCAAGTATACGAGTCAGTTTGGTCTAGCAGGAGCAGCTCGTGTGGACGTAGTTCCCATTTGAACGGCGATATTCGATCATAACATAGGCGGTCAAGCCTCGACTAATATTCGACAATCGAGTATGAGGGTCTTGTAACGTGAGGAAGCAGACGTTCTTCGCCATCATGTTGCACATACTCAACTCATTCAATGCGCCGTGCTCTCATCATTGAGTGAATATGTATGAGATGTTGCGAGCAGCCTTCTGCTCTCAACAATGCCTTGGTCCCATTATTTGTTGGGGGACGTGTCAGTACTATCGCCCTTGGCCAGTTGTGGGTTTAGTCCAAATGTTACAGGTATTACTGGCCTTCTGAATGACAGCCAATCGTGGCTGGCTCCGATAGCCGCTCAAGGTGCCCTTCGCTTAGCCTGATCTTAGGGCGCTCGGGAGGCTTGCCGCCAAGGACGATCACCCAGCACAGCCATCCTACACAGTAGCCTGGCATCTCACACTTGTTCTTCTACATCTTCCATCAATAATTCTTCCTTCTCCCCATTCAAAAATCCCAATATGCCCAACGATATCACCTGAGGGTACCTTGTATACTTCCCCAATGGCAACATTGGCAAATGTACAGGGTGTTTTCTACACCCTATTTTCTAGGCTGTTTGAATAAGCATACTCATAGACTTCAATGCTGAATAAGGCCTTTGCTACCCTGCGCATGCAATGTACTCTATGCGGGCCAAGAAAGATAGTATAAAGCTACAGCCGTATCGGATAAATTTTATTTGCCCACATTCGAAAAAAAGATTGGTGCCTGCAATATGGAGATCTGGCCCTGCATGCACACATACCCCTAGCATAACCGAAGGTTCGCGAGCAGCCTTCTCAAGTGACTCTCAGGACAACATCTCTCTACAACTCTGCGCTTTGGTGCTATTGGACTGCCGAGAAGCCGTCATTTCCTGAAGACTTACGGCTGTCTTGCTGGCATTTCGTGCTGAGACTACTAGTTTCAAAGTAGTTCGAATTCGGGAATGTCCATCTTTGCTTTTACATTGCGCTCCATGCTCGCATCTTAACCGTCTTTCGCAGGCCGTGCGATATTCGCTCATAATTGATCTTGCGTGTCGAATTCCGCTAAAGTTAAGGACAGATCACGCATGCACGTAAGACTAAGGCGATCTCAATGCAACAATGAGGTGATACTCAAGTCGACCGAGAGACAGGTAGCTTTCGTTCGATATGCTTACCAATGTCGAATAAGGCTTCGCGCACCAAGACACGCTGTCCAAATGGTGGAAGATCTCGGCTGGACTTGATCAGTATGAAAGGGGTGCGAGGATCCACCAGGTTCTAGCCGTCACCGTTCTTGAATGGTGCTACACTATACAGTGCGTTAGAAACAGCGCAAACTAAGTCCACGGCCTGATTCGGTGCCGACGAGCAAGGCACTATCATGAGTTGGGGGGCCATTCTTGCATGAGCCAAATCGGGAAACTCAGTGAGAAGAATTGCTTAAAGGCAGCGTGTACGTCCGTTCGCTCCTTTCTTTTGTGTTGCTCTATCATAGAAACTCGTATTGCCCTCTCTACATAGTGCTTATTTCAAGATGGGCTCTCTAGGAGAAGAAGAAATCACTAACAGCTATCTCTATAAGCACTCGCACAATGCACCATACCTGAAGGTGGATTCGGCCTCGGGCTTATACATAAACCTAGCAAATGGCCAGCGGATCCTCGACGCAACAGGCGGTGCAGCGGTCTCAGCCATCGGCCACGGTAACACCCGCGTGAAGAAAGCAATCGCTGCACAGCTGGATGAGGTGGAGTACTGCCATCCGGGCTTCTTTAAGACCGCTTGTGCAGAACAACTGGCAGACTTTCTTGTAGACTCCACCAATGGAAAGATGGCACGAGCATGCATATTGGGCTCCGGTTCGGTTCCAAGAGCGATCTTTTACAGCTAATACTAATATAACCCTTGTCAGGATCGGAAGCTATGGAAGCAGCCATGAAGCTCGCCCGGCAGTACTTCCTGGAGTCGGATCCGCACTCGCCTCGACATCGCTTTATTGCGAGAGAAGGTTCTTGGCATGGCTCGACTATTGCTACTCTAGCCCTTGGTGATTTTAAAGCAAGAAAGTATCCGTTCGAGCCTCTATTGGCCGAAAATGTATCTCGAGTATCGGCGTGCCATCCTTATCGCGGCTTGCTTGGTGGCGAAAATGCAGAGCAATATGTAGCTCGCCTTGCCCAAGAGCTTGATGACGAATTCAAAAGAGTAGGTCCAGAGACCGTCTGTGGTTTTATTGTGGAACCAATGGTGGGCACTGTAAGTCAAAGTCCCTGAAAAAGAAATCCATCTTTCATTAATCCGCTCTCTCCAGGCACTCGGTTGCGTAAATGCCGTTCCCGGCTACTTCCAAGCTATCAAAACCGTGTGTGAGCGGTACGGCGCTCTTCTGATCTTCGACGAGATCATGTGTGGAATGGGCCGCACAGGCACCCTCCACGCCTGGGAGCAAGAAGGCGTTGTCCCGGATCTCCAAGCAATTGGTAAGACTCTGGCTTCCGGATACGCACCAATTTCAGCTCTACTTGTCAGCCATAGCGTAACCGACACCCTCAAAGAAGGAAGTGGATATTTCCCCCACGGTCAAACCTATCAATCGCTACCACCCAGCTGCGCTGCGGCCCTAGAAGTCCAACATATCATTAAAGAACGAGATTTGGTAGCAAATGTCGCCCGTATAGGTATCTACCTTGAGAATCTGCTTCGAACTCGCCTGGGTAATCACCCACACATTGGCGATATTCGCGGCCGCGGCCTCTTCTGGGCTATTGAATTCGTGGCTGATAAAAATACAAAAGAGCCTTTCAGCGCTGAATTAGAGGTTGCTAAGCGCATGGGAGGCAAAGGCCTCGAAAAAGGGTACGACATCAGTCTTTTCGCAGCCACGGGAGCAGCTGATGGGTGGAACGGCGATCACTTCCTGCTTGCACCTCCGTTTACGGTCACAGAAAGGGATGTGGAGGAAATTGTTGAAAGGGTGTGCAAGGTTATAGATTCTGTGTTCAAAGATCTGGACGCGACCCTAAAAATGGGATATAAAGCCAGAAATGGGTCTTGTTAGACGTAGATAGGCATCCTTTTCCTTAATGCAGCAATATTGCTCCAATTTAATGACTAAGGGGCCTTCGACATGCGTACATGCTTCTAGCTCATTGAAGGCATTCTTGTCTTATTCAAGTGACGGTTTCTCCGGCTGAACATACTTAAAGGGATGGCGCCCGAATTTCCTGCCGAGGGGCAGAAAAAGCGAATCTGACTGTTCTAGGGTCGAATTCGAAAGATCGGACCCAAAGCTATAATATCCAAATTATCATTCTACACAAAGAACTCCAGCACCCACCCCTCTAATACACTCACCCTTACCCTATCGTAAACCCATCTATCAACACCCTTATTCGATTCCTAATCCTCACCCCCAAACAATCTCCCACCATCCCACCATCCCCACACAGCACTCATAAGCCCATAAGCCACTCAATGCACCCACCCGCCCTCCCCTAGCTCCAAAATCCCAGCAATAAAATACCGTAGCTCTAGCTTACCTTCGTGAGAAGATTACTTGACCCAACAGCCAGCTATACGAACAAACAAGCCAAGAGCCGCAAAGACGGAATCTCCTTCGATCCATCCACACAGTTACCGTCCATAGCTCCATGCTCCATTCTAAAAAAAAAAATTCCCACAACGTCCTCTCACATTGCACGATCATCTGCGTTATGGGAATATGTACTACCCGTCCGTTTCGGTAACTTTGCGGTAGAAAGTGAAAAGCAGCAATAAAGAAACTCCGTTTAGCCTGGGCTGGCTTGATCGATTTTCGGTGTCTATCATTCATCCTGACGAATGATATTAAATGCTAGGGAAGTTTGTTGATCCGGGATCGCCCGATACCAAAAGAAAGTGGGATCACGGGGAATTGTGTAGTATGTTGAACTATTATGCGATTGGGGCTGGGCAGACGCTGTTAGTGTAGGGTAGAGGAAGAAGCAAGCGTTGGTGACTGCCAGGAGGGTCAGTTGAGTCGTGTGGAGAAGGGAGTGGTCGTGGAGAAGATGGAGGGGGCGTGGCTAAAGTAAGGTACCGATCTCAGTGGTGGATATGAAGCAAGGACGAGGTCTTCGAGTCGGAATGATTGATCCTTTGATCAGGGTACCGGAGGTGTGTGCACGAGTGTTTGAACGGAGGGCCTTGGTTGGATCACTTTACGCAGCACGGTTTGGTCTTTGGAAATACATACCACCTTCATGTTGTTGTGGGTTCGCGAGAGGTGTTGCTGAATGGCTTGGATTCATAGATCTGGAGGTAGTTAGGAATGGAGCTGCTTGGAGAAGATAGGGGATGAGAAGTCCTGTCATGGTAAATTTTGATGTAGAGGAGATGAGCTAGAAGGGTGCTAGAAACGTCATGCAAAATTGGTATGAGTTGGAGGTCGAAAGTCTGGTGCAATGCCACTCTTTACCCACAGCGTCATGATAATTATTGCCTCATTCAAATCAATCACCTACTTAGAGCTCGGCTATAGCTTTACCGGGCCGGCTACACAGCAGATGCTGCTGCATGTTCGAATTCATTGCTTTGCAAGCTACCCCACAACAGAATTCTGCAGTGGTTACGTCGACACGACACTCGAGGTTCAGGTTGAATTATCATGCGAATGGAAAGAGAGGGAATCCAGAACTTTGGTACATACAGTAGCTCAATATCACGGGGCCTATCCAAACCTTGCCCTCGCCAACGCAACCAAGCCTGCCATCGTCTTCTCCTCCTTAGCCCTATATTCCCTCAGCCTTTCCTCCCTCTCCTCATTCCTCGCCCTTAGAATCTCTTCCTTCCGAATTTCCCTGTCATTCTTCTTCCTCTCCATTTCCTTCTTCTGCCTCTTAAAGCCCTCAATACCATCCTCACCGCCCAGCAAATCGTTCTCAGGAACCTCTTCCACGCCTCCAGCTTCTGTTTTGGCGGAGGCAAAGGCGCGGTTGGAGTCGGCTTTTTCGCGCTTCTTTTCGAGGATACGGTCTTTGCTGCCGGGTTCGGTCCGGGGAACCAGGTCATCAAGGTGGCCTTTCTGGATTTTGCGGTCGTAGAGGCGGTCATGTTGGAGGGTTTGACGGTGAGTGAGGGAGTCTTCGTGGTTGAGTTCTGGGTTGCGGATGTGTCAATTTGCTTACCAGGAATAGTCATCACGTACTGACCTCTTCTAAGCTCTAGATCTTGTAGAGTGGGTATTGCAGGCCCCGCTCTTTTGTTGGATCTGTGGATGGAAATGTCTTGCCCAGGTAGAGTAGGACCAACTATGTCTTCTTCACTACTCTCTTCTGCGCCTGCAGGTGAGCCATACTGGGGCGACCCTCGTAGCCGTCTTTCAGGTTCGGCAATGCTTGAGGCTGAGGCTGAGGCAGCAGAACCTTGCGCTTTCTGTAGAGTAGCCGGATCGTACCACCCTTCCGCAAGGTCTCCACGATTCCTCACAAATGTTAGCATCTTGCTCATGAATGCCTCAAGCTGATCAAAATTTGTATGCAAGACCTCGAAGCATGGAGGGGGAGGCAATCATACCATTTGCCCAAAAAGCTCTTCCACCGGCCCTTGACTTCTTCCTCTGGCAGCTCCTCAAGCACTAAATGCTTCTGAATGTCGAGATACAGTCCAAAGAGAGGCTTGTACTCTTCAAAGTCATGTTTGCTAAGCCTAGGTGCCTGGAAGGGCAAGGGCACCGGCGCAGAGGGTTTGGAGTGCTTGGATGAGCTGTGGTGACGATGAGTATGAGGCGAGCGAGAGCGACGGCTATATGAATGCTTTGTAGGGCTTCTGGAGCGGTCACGCGCTTTGTGAAGATCGCGAGTACTCGTAGACATGGTTAATGGACTGATGGCTGTTGGTAAGGTAGTTAGAGAGTGTTGGTAGCCTTCCCACTATTGCCGAAGCGCGGTCCGGAAGCTTCCTTTGGTGTCGCGTTCAAGCCCAACGCACCACAAATAATTCGCACTCTACACAGTACCTTGTATGCCTTGGAATGATATCTAAGGAGTGTTGCTAGGATGCTATAAGGCTACTCAATTCGGTCTCCGCAAACGCATAGGTGTACTGGTCTTGCTATGACGACATCTACGGCGTTTGCGTGGTGGGCATAGCACAAGAGAGGTGGCTCTAAAACTAGACCTAGGTTCACGATCAGGATTTGTGGTCCATTGATATGAACAATTGTTTGGAAATACAGTATCTGGCCTCAAAGGGTTATACAGGAGATTACTCTAATTCTGAGGCCGTCGCTCAGATTGGTGTGTTGTGAAGCAGAAGGAATTGAACAGTGCCAAGGCATCCACAGAACCATGTACCCACCGCGACACCGATCATGCAGGACTCAGCCTGACGCAGATCGTGTCCGCAGGTCTTCTCTAAATTAGCACAATGATCAGGCAAGTAGACATCAGAGCTGAATGTTAACACTATAAATTTCACATTCAACCTTGCAGGCTCAGCCCGAATACTCTCTGCCTCGGAGCGTCGCGGCCTGTCGCGCCACTTGTGCGTAACACATGCGCGAGGTTAAATGCTGAGTGTCTCATGTATTATGTGCATATGTGGTACAGACAGCCGCACGAATACGACTCTTGCGAACACAGTGGCTTCATACTCTTACACAGTAACACTCTCTGATGTTACTGTGTATGGTGCGTGGTATGGAGGGTGGGGTTGTAGTAGAAGAGAAAGAGCACGTTTGCGAAAGACCAAGGCGAAAATGAATGGTAAAAGCAGCAATGGCTGGCGTAAGCTTGAAACTCTTCTTGCGCGATATGCAGCAAGCTTTCCGATTTCATTGGCTTGCCTTGCCCCCTTTCTTTGTGAATGCCGCATCGCCCAGGCCATCGGGTTCCGATTGCAAGGATATGGCGGCACTAGATGGCACTAGATGGCACTAGAGGGCACTAGAGGGCCCAAGCGGGCAGCACTAAGCCAGGAGCATCTTAGCATTCAGGCTCTTGTCAAAGCGGCGCTGGTTGCCTAGTTGCCGAGACTGCCCTCGGGCGCAAGTTATATAATGAGCATGCCCCAACCTCCTAAATCTGAGATTTTTCGCGCTAAGCGGCTCTTTAACAAATCTTTGCTGTTGACGTCTCCTCCCAACGTCAACTCTACCCACCAATCCGCTCACCATCATCTCTACACTCCTGGATTTTGACAACCCTCAGATAGAAGTTAAATCACTGTTTCTAATCTAATTCCAATAGAAAGGCGCATCTTACGTGCTCTTTCCCCCACTCTCTGACGAGATTTTGCCCCTCCTTCCGATTTGAATTAGCGACTTCCACAATCTGACAATCTCACTTCTCACCTCATCCACATCCTCACTCTCATCCTTCAATCTTCAGTCACAACTCATCGTCGACCGAGAAGCAAGCCTTCAACATCGGGTGGTGACGTGTGGTTGGTCCAGACGCTTGTTGAAAGAGTGTCGAAGAGGGTGTGCGAAAGGCGCACACAGTGTCAAGTCGGACAGCGGCTGTAGGGGAGACATTTGCTTGTTCATCTCCCGCATACGGTACGATCATCACCTCCAAACTCGGTCGACCTTGCGAAGATCTTCCATCGTCGTACCAATCCTCCTTCGAGATCCGAACCTCGTTCTAGGATTTCAGTCTTCCATTTCGCGACCTCTCTCATTCTAACGCTGCGCAACATAGACTGCCGACGGTTCAACACTGAGTTATCTCTCAGCCTGCCCTTCGAAAGCACCTCCTCGCAGTTACTCGATCGCAAGCATGGATACGCTCACTACACACCCATCCACCGCGCAACAGGCCACGGCCTTCACCTCGCCCGCCTCATTATCCTTCCCAGGTGGAGCTGGAGAACTGACGCCACCCTCTGAAAAAGATGGTAACTCTCAGGCGACTGGCGGTGCATATCCAAATGGCCAGCAGCTACAGAAAGGAGTGGATGCCTCAAACATCGGCAACGGGGTGACTCCCACAACTCCGGCTGCAACACCTGGTGATGGACAAGGTGTTAGTGGGATCGTGCCAACCTTGCAGTGAGTATCACCCTGTTCTGCCTCTCGTTTACCTTGAGGCTTAATGGGTTTTCTTAAAGAAACATCGTCGCCACGGTCAACCTTGATTGCCGCTTGGACCTCAAGACGATTGCCCTGCACGCCAGGAATGCTGAATACAATCCTAAGGTACTACTGACTACATCATACCATACTTGTCATGGTGTGCTGAACATTGTTGTCTAGCGTTTCGCCGCAGTAATCATGCGTATCCGCGATCCTAAGACTACGGCCCTCATCTTCGCGTCTGGCAAAATGGTTGTCACTGGCGCAAAGTCGGAAGATGATTCCAAACTTGCGTCAAGAAAATACGCTAGGATCATCCAGAAGCTTGGTTTCAACGCGAAGTTCACCGACTTCAAGATCCAGAACATCGTCGGTTCCTGTAAGTTGGTTTGATTCTAGTGTATGGACTTCAATAACTGACTGTACTAGGCGACATTAAATTTCCCATCCGTCTCGAAGGTCTTGCCAGCCGGCATCATATGTTCAGCTCATATGAGCCTGAGCTGTTCCCTGGTCTCATCTACCGTATGATTAAGCCCAAGATCGTACTATTGATCTTTGTCAGCGGCAAGATCGTCTTGACAGGTGCCAAGGTGCGCGAGGAAATCTATCAAGCATTTGAGATGATATATCCTGTGCTTCAAGGTATGAGGTGTTTGTCGCTTGTCACAGGTTCATCCACTGACACGAACAGATTTCCGTAAAGTCTAAGCTACCACCCTGCGGCATTCTCGAACACAAATTGACCACTGTACCATCATCCTACAACCCAATCCGCCTGTACATTACATCTATACACCGTGTTTACGGCGTCATGACCATTCTTTTCAATTCTGTCGGCCGCACTAGCTACAATGGCTGCACGTTGTGCACCTACAAATCCACTAGCCGTGCTTTTGACATCCTACTTTATTAACACAATTGCATGCAAAACGAGGGAGTTTATATCTGGCATCCCATCCAGCGGGCGTTTCGTGTCTTCAACATACATATTCTACAGTATTAGAAAGTCGCACGGCGGTTTTCGTGCGCTGGTCGGAGGACACCGCCGGAGTGTGATCTTGCGATGGAGAGGAAGCCCTTGCGCTTGCCTAATGTTATTCGATGGAGAGAGAAAAGGTACCAGAATGAGAGAGGCGGAAGACTGAATTCTCGCTGCGGTTGTTGACTGGACTGATGATATGCATACTGGAGGCTCTTCTATTTTCATGAGCTTGCATTCACGGTTGCTTTTTTTTCTGTGGGGAGGGAGACCGCGATACCTGACCATGGCTTATGAGCCGGCTGGTTTGCGTTGAATGATGATGTAGATGGGGTGGGGATCAGATAAAAACATGAAATATTATGGAATAAAATACCTTTCCATCAAATCTAACGTTTCACATGCGTCTTTCATGACTTGAGTGCATTGATTCTCTACCTTCCTGCAACTTTAATTGCATACGTCACAACGAAATCACACTTTTCCTTATCGTAAATATGTTTTCCGACATCAGGAATCTCTACCTTAAAGTAGTCATCCCTCCCCTACCTCCAATGCCATCCATCCAGCCATGAGCCCCGCACCTTCCTCCATCCTCATCATAGGCGCCGGCGTCTTTGGCTGTAAGTCTCACCTACCTTACTTACCTTAACCTAACCCCCAAACCCAACCCACATTAAATGCACTAGCGTTTGTTCCAATACCTTAATTACCGAACCACTTCGCTAATCTACACAAACAGTATCAACGACGCTTGCGCTGTTGGAGTCGCCACGATATGATGGGACAGAGGTTACGGTTTTAGATCCCTGGTTGGATGATGATGATGGGGAAGATGGGGATGGGGATGGAGGGAGGCAGAACCCGCATGCGGCATCGATTGACAGTTCGAGGATTGTGAGGGCGGATTATAAGGAGGGAGCGTATGCGAGGCTTGCTGGTTTGGCGCAGGAGAGGTGGAGGGGTGGATTGTTTAGTGGGATAGGTGGGAGTGATAGGAATGGTGAGGGAGCGGTGTATAAGGAGAGTGGAGTTGTTCTTACGATGGGGAAGGGAGGGTCGGGGTATGTCGATGGGGCGATGAGGAATGCGCAGGAATTGGGTATGGGGGCAAAGGTGAGGGTGTTGGAGGGGGGTAAGGAGGTTGGGGAGGTTCTGGGGACCGGGGGGAGAGGTGAGGCGGTGGGGGAGAAGGGGTATGTTAACTGGGGGAGCGGGTGGGCAGATGCAGGAAGGGGGATGAAGGCGTTGATGGGGTTGGTGAAGAAGAGAAGGAGGAGGTGGGGTGGGGTGAGGTTTGTGAGGGGGATGGTGGACAGGTTGGTGTTTAAGGGTTGTGAAGGGGGTGGGAGGAGAAGGGTGGTTGGGGCAAGGCTTGAGGGTGGGGAGGAGGTAAAGGCCGAGCTTACGATTGTTGCGGCAGGGGCATGGAGTGGGGGACTAGTTGATTTGAGGGGACGGGTGGAGGCAACGGGGCAGGTTATGGCGTATGTTGGGATCTCTGGGGAGGAGAAGGAAAAGTTGGAGAGGATGCCTGTGCTGTTGAATTTGAGTACGGGCCTTTTTGTTATACCGCCTGCTTGGGATCCGTTGGCTGGGGGTTGGGTGGTTAAAGTTGCGCGGCATAGCTATGGGTATGTGAATCCGACCACTGTGAAGCCTGAGGGGGAGGACATTATTGCTAGTTTGCCTGCTGCGAGATTCTCGCCTATACTTATTGAAGGGGAGGAGGCTCTACGTGAATTCTTGAGGCAGGTAATACCGTGGCTAGGTGAGCGTCCTTTTAGTGGTACGAGGATATGCTGGTATGCCGATACGCCTACTGGTGATTTCCTGATTGATTACCATGGGGAATATGATGGTCTATTTCTGGCTACAGGTGATAGCGGACATGGTTATAAATTTCTCCCTGTACTTGGGGAGAGAATTGTTGCTGCTGTTGAAAAGAAGCTGGAGGATGAGTTGGCCGGGCTTTGGAGGTGGAGAGAGAAGAGCCTGCCGTTTAAAGGGACTGAAGATGGGAGTAGAGGTGGGTTGAAGCTGATGGTGTTGGACGAGGAACTAATGAAAGGTGGGAGAAAGACTAAGAGCAAGCTCTGATATGTGGTCTTGGTACGTTGATGATTAAAGAAAGATTACCCCCTGATTCTACAGGGAAAGAGCGGTGAAGGAGGAGGCACACCGAATTAAAGCGCGACATTCAACGTCCGCGTCAGCCTCACCTTTCAAACGATGTCTTTCATGTGAAAGAGCGATGACTTGGTTGTGAGATTGTCAATCATGGCCGCTCCGGTTGCGTGGACAGGACACCGAGAAGTCACCTGAGAACAGAGGGGAACAGCAACGTGGATGGGCTTTGCCATGAAAGTAGCAGAGAAACAATGGGATCATGACTTTCCAGTCTAGGAAGCTTTCTTCCAACACCACAAATATAAGGCTATGCTTTAACTTGGGTTTTAGGTGCGGGTCAAGACTCAACTACTGATGGTCTGTGTGGGTTATTTGATGTTCTGCGCCTACTAAGATATTATGATAATTTACCTTAGTCGCTCTGCGGCCACGTCAATGGTGGAGTGACGACCAATGAACGCCAAAGACCACAATAGGCGGTCTCCGCACAGCCTTACGCAGTCCACTTTAAGACTAGGCAGACTTGATAGCTGCATAGTGGGGCTGGGTGTTTTTTGAGAGCCGAACATAAGCAAGAGGCAGTGCTCGTTCGATAAGGCACGAGAGGCTGTACGGACGTGGCTCAAGTGCATCGCCAACTAAAGTTCTCAAATTGCAAGTCACATTCAAACCTTCACCTATTCACAACACAGTGATATTGTGCTAGGTCATCGGACGACAACATTCTGCTTTCACTGATGCGAAATACGCATACGAACTAGCGACCAATTTCCAAGACGTGCCATTATTTTCAGAAGCAATGGCGCAGCAAGCTACAGACCCAATTGTCACAGCAGTCAAAGACTTCCAGAACGCCCTGAGTCCAACTCAGCAGGCTGAGTTACTTGCGATTCATGGGGCTAGTCCGCCAGATGTCACCACTGTCCTAGCTTTCACAGCAGAGGTCGACAGGACAACTCAACGAAGGAACTCTCGCTGCGTGGCCAGCCGACTC
This sequence comes from Cladonia squamosa, assembly GCA_947623385.2. Lineage (NCBI taxonomy): Eukaryota > Fungi > Ascomycota > Lecanoromycetes > Lecanorales > Cladoniaceae > Cladonia > Cladonia squamosa. The sequence continues at coordinate 362,533 of OX392378.1, read as the reverse complement.
CATGGCACCCTTCAATCAATACAGCAATTTACGGATATCGTCGGTACGTTCGTGAATTCGGATCCAGCTATAGCGGCTCTGGTATGGGGCAGCATTCGTTTCACTATACTGGCCGCAAGCAACTTTACTAGCTTTTTCGAAAAGCTATCTGAATTGTTCATGAAGATACAGGCTGATTGCCCAAGGTTTTCGGAGTACCAATACCTATACTCTGACTCTGAACGCCTACAGCGGGCTTTATGCGTCTATTTCGCCACCGTTGTACAGTTCTGTACCAAGGCTGTGGAGGTGATCAGTAGGAGGGGTAAGCTGGACCCTTTGCGTAGCGCTGATCTTCCCCTAGGTTCTTTCCCAATGTAACATTGTTCCCGAGAGTCCAGCAAATTCCAATTTAAATCTTCTTATATCGATTGACTGATTCTCGCATGGTACCACAATAGGCTTTTTACAGGCCGTTAAAGCTCTATGGATGCCGTTTGATCGGGAATTCGGCGAGTTCGCAGCCCAACTCCAACAACACAGCAAGCATGTGAGTGAAGAAGTACGTCTAGCGTCCGACCAGGCTGCCGATAGAGAAAGACAGTTGCAGGTGGCTGAACGTAAAGATGCTGCAAGAGCACGGAAAATTGGAAAATTCGTCCATAGTCAAGTCAGCTCGCTGAGTGCAGAGGACCGAGCATGGAGGGCTCAAAATCAGCTTCGAGAAACACTAGCCCAGAAACAGAAGCTATTAGATGCACTATCGACGTACGACTACCTTGCGCCACTGAGAAGAGAGCGAAAGAAGCGCTATGGCAAGACTGGTCTGTGGCTTAGTGCATGCGGGGAGTATCAGGACTGGCTCCATGACGATAAATTCGGAGTTTTCTGGCTTTCTGGTATTTTGGGTTCCGGGAAGACGATCCTGACTACCGCAGTCATTGATGACCTTCTCAATCAGCCTTCCCAGAAGCATGTGTGTGTCGCATTTTTCTTATGCCAACACGATAATGCAGCATCCCTAGAAGCCAGGACTATTCTGGGATGCTTGTTACGACAATTTCTTACCGTCGAAAGTATGTCGGAGGCGGTAGAGAATCAACTGCTGAAATTTTCAAAGGGTGGTTCATCCGATCTTGAGGCACTTGATCCACTCTTTTCAGAATTGCTTAACGCCCGCAAAGACAACCCTGTTCTAGTGATTGATGCACTTGATGAGGTCCCGCGCTCCGAACGCAACGTACTACTATCAATCCTTGGTCGAACTAGGTCATTCAATCGATCTGGCATCAAATTTCTGATTTCCAGCCGCCAGGATATCCGCAGGGAACTTGAAACGGCTTTTCCGGACCAATACAGAAGAACAATGAGCTGCCCAGAAGTGGACACAGATATTACCACCTACATAGATCTCAGCATCGAAGACAAACTTTTAAAAGGTGATCTTGTCGTTGGAGATCCTGACCTAGTCCATGTCATCAAGGACGCGCTTATTGATGGATCGAATGGAATGTTAGCTTAAGTTGTCTCCACTTTCACATCTTGGTAGCTGACCTTGTTCAGGTTCCTTTGGGTGTTCTTTCAGATTGAGGATATCTGTGCTCAGGACACGGACGAAGCCATACGAAGAATAATCAGATCTTTGCCGAGGGACCTACCTGCAACGTACGAGCGTGCACTCGAACGAGTGGTAAGGAATCGCAAAGCAGAGGTAGCAAGGAAAATGTTTCGCTGGGTAGCAGCAGCAAAACGTCCACTATCTTTAATGGAAATTCGAGAAGCTATTGCTGTGGAACCTTGTCAACCATCTTCTCAACCAGATAAGCTTGTCAATGATGTGGATCAATTAGTACCATGGTGTGGCAACTTACTTGTGCTAGATGAGGAAGAAGGTCTTGTTCAATTCGCTCATCCCTCCGTCAAAGACTATCTGCTGTCTGGAGAGGTCCCAGAAATTTCATCGCATCACTTTCACATTAAACTACAAGATGTTGACCGGGAGGCAGGGGAAATTTGCTGCACGTATCTTAATTTCAGCGATTTCGAAAGACAGGTCGTTCATTCTCCTCAAGTGCGTAGCGGTCTGGACCCAAAAGCCATTGTCAATACTTCGTTATCAGCAAGCAGCAGTCCTACCATGACATCTTCATTGCTTAGGCTAAATAATTTACGCAAAGCTCGCAGAGCCACAGAAGCTTCTGATATCTGGCGTCAACTACACCTGACCTCCTTGAGAGTTGCCACGATGTGGCCGCAGAACCTGCAGAGTCGGTATTACTTTCTTGCATACGCGAGCGAGTACTGGCTCCACCACACGACTGAATTCAGCCCGGGAGACCAGTGTTGGGGATTGTTCAAGCGTCTCGTTCTTGCCGAAAAGGCGACTTTGGCTGCGAAACCATGGTCAATGGAAGAATGGGAAGCGTTTAGCGCAAAAGTTCAAAATTACATGCTGAAGACTGAGCACCGTGCCCTTCGAACCCTAGCAATTCTTGAGCAGCCAAGACATGTAAGGGCAGACCTTGGCTGGATGGTCAGGAACCAATACGCACTTCTATGCTCGGACGAGATGCTTCTGTCTCTCGTCAACGCAACCTATTTGGTAGAAAATTTCTGGTCCACTTGGGACCCAGTCCTGATCATATCAGCTGAAAGACGCCGCCTATATTTTGTCAAACAGGTCCTCAAGCTTGCAGGAGGGTTCGAATCTGACCCAGCACAAAATAAAGCTACGGATTCCAATACTGCCCCAACGCAAATGGATGATTCTCTAATACAGAGTTGGACTTCAGCTTGGCAGCAGGCAAAGTTTACAGGGACTCACGAAATGCTAGACCTTCTACTAACCTACAGCGCAATCATGTTGGGTAAAGTAAGAGAACGGGGCTACGAAGAATTGCGTGCCGCAGCTTTGACAAACAATCTGGAACTCACTAGACGACTGCTTAATGCTCGAGTTGACCCCAACGTAGTACCATTGACACAGCCTTGGTCGTCCGGTTCAATATTAGCCGCAGCAGCCTTTTGGGGAAGTTACAAGATGGTAAAACTATTGCTACATGCAGGAGCAAATGTCAATGCACAGGTAGTGGAGTTAGGCGAGACTGCTTTACTTGCGGCTGCAGTGCAAGGTAAAACACTCATCGTGATAGCTTTGCTCGCTGTTGGGGCGTCCGTGAATGTAAATTGCGACTCATGTTGTGACTGGGATGCATACCGGGACTTGGTTGGTGGCCCCAGCCTGACGCCGTTGGCTGCTGCGGCGGGGTTCGAAGACGTCATGCTTTTGCTCCTACTCGCGGGTGCTCATCTCGAAGACATAGCTAGCATCTATTCTGAGCGTCAAAGTCGCCTAAGTCTAGGAAGAGATGACAATATTAACGGAGCGAAGTGGAGCGCCTACTTACAATGCTATTTCGTTGAGGATCCAACAACTGACTCTTATAGACCACGTTCAGGCTTAGGATCCATTGACCGGGAGTTCTTCCATGCCCTGGAGAATCACGTGAAATCTAGTTGTGGGACTGAAATGGGACCGATGGAAGTCCAGGAGGCAGTAGAATTGTTCTTGAACCGGAGACTGGAAAACGAACCGACAGAAGAGCCTCAGCCTCGAAAGACAATTGGAGAAAGCTGGCTCGACCTGTGGTAGGCTGCAAGTGAAAAGAATATATGAAAAGTATCGACATTGTTGATCTCGAATTCGGCGGATGGGACTGTTCAAGGAATTTGAGTGAACTTTCAAGAAGACATCTTTTTCGCATTGTTGGTGGCTGTAGCAAGATTCTTCGCTTAGCAGCGCACCAATACAGGTTTATCTGAGAGAGGTACAAGGCTTAAGCGTTCTAAGCTGCACGCATAGAAGTATGCTGCTCTTTTCGAAAATGCATATCCACAGATGCTGCATTCCTCAACGGCAAGTCGAATCTGGGTCACTATTGAGGATGTAGCTAAGTTAGCTTTGCAGTATAATGTTCTGACGGGTTCCGCAGTGTCACAATCGTGGATGTCGTTGTTGAATGCTTGGTGAATGCAAGAGCGTGAGCATAAGTCAGGGGTTTAAGGTGGAGACGTGTTGTTTCGCTGCTACAAAGCATCGCAGAAAGCCGTCGTTGTGGGTTAAAAGTTTGGAGTATATAGAGCTCTCAAGGCTTGACAGGCGCTTGAGAATATAATGAATATATGAATATTTGGTCTAAAACTTATTTAACATATCATTTCCTTAGCGCTGTGAATGGTCGCTACGCATGAATAACGTGTGCTCCGTTCTCTTATCAGGATATACGTCGCTCTTCATGCCAGACAGAGGCACCGTTCACCGGTCCACCTCATGACTCTATAGCTTAGGTAAAATCTTCGCCTCCCCCTCAACACCCAAATCCCTCGCCTTCCTAGCCCTCTCCATCAACTCCCTCACCTCCTCATCCCCAATCGGCGCCAACGCCGTAACGTCCACCTCCCTCTCCCTCTGCGTCTTCGCCTCAAACCACAAACCCCTCGTACCCGGCTCCACCCCTTTAGTCACCTCCCTACAAAAACAGGTCCAGTCGCCATAACACCTCTTACTCATCGGACTTCCCAGCAGCATCATCGCAAAACAATGCGGCATCGCCTCCCACTGCTCGGACACGACTGGAACACCTTGCTGAGCTGCTCGAGCAGCGAGGATTTGGATCTCGTCGGAGAGCATTTCTTCGCCGTAGGCGATGAATAGGGGACAACAGCCTGTCCAGTCTTGAGCCGCTAGCGGCGAGACGAGAGGGTGGCATAGCATGCTAGTGTCGCAGTAGAGGTCGCCTCTTGGGGGGTTGGTAGGCCATATTTCGCAGCGGGGGAATGTAGATGCTTTTTCACGAGTCACTGGTGCCGGGAGATAATCGTATTTGGCCTTGGCATTGATGGAAGGCATGGAGCGGGTCACGTCTAGCCAGGGGGAGTGGGTGGCGCAGCCAGCGGGGAGAGGAAGCGGGAGGGTAATGGTCTGTCCGTGGAAGGATATGGATTTCGCGGTGGTGGTAGAGCGGTTGATTTGGAGGAGGAGTTGGAGGAGAGCGAAGCAGAGGGTGCCTCCTGCTGAGTCGCCTGAGAAGACTATGTGGGAGGCTGAGACGGGAGTGTGGTATGAATCTGGTGGCGGGTATAGGAGGGATAGATATGCTATTAAGGCGTCGAGAAGGGCGGATGGGAAGGCATGCTGAGGGGCTAATCTGTACCGGACAGAGAGGACACGGCCGGTTGTGAGATGAGCGAGATGAGACGTAGGCAAGCGGTGGCTGGCTGGGTCCATGAGGAAGAAGGCACCGCCGTGGAAGTAGAGGATTGTCACGTCGCTTTTTACTTCAGACATGAGACGTTCGTAGTGCTGCTTTTCAGATAGATCGAGACGGGGACGATTGCTGTCCACGTTCGCGCGGTAGCCCGTCCATTCTGCTTCTACAGGCGCAATTCTTGGTACCGTGTATATTTCCACACCGCTTTTCATCTCCTCCACCACAGTAATCAAGATATTCCTCACGTCCTCCTCCGGTGGGGGAAACGTGACTTTGCTAATCCACATCTTCCCTTTTATCCCCGGATCTTTTATCGAGTTCCTCTGCTGTATCGAGATCGGCGTTGGTGTTGGGCTGTTGAGCAGGGCTCTTACACCTGTCACTATAAGCTCGGTCTTGAGATCCCATTTTGCTGATGGGGGCGAGGGCCAGAGTGTGTGCCATAGTGCTGTTTTGACGAGGAGGGGGACTTTAGGGAGGATGGCACGGGCTAGAGCGGTGGGGCTGGTGTCCATAGTAATGGGGTTGTATGGTGAGGACGAGGGGGAAGGAAGAGAATGGTATAGATAGTATGTACATGCATGATAGAGACATCATGGAGGAGGGACTTTGTTGGTGCTTTGCTAGATCAAGCGTCATGGACCATTGAGCCTTTGAGTTTGGACCTCGGCAAATCTGTCGCCGCCTATGCATCGGTACAGCCTTGAGAATACACACCTCCGTAGCTATAGTCGAAGGTAAACCTTTTACTGAAAAACATGAGTGATGCTCATTCAAAATATAAGTGAGGGCGAATGGCCGCCTAGTTGACTATCGACGAGGCACTCATCCCTTCCATTGGAGAGCTATTAGCAACTCCTTGGGAGGCCTTCCTTTAGACACACTCTTTATAGTCCTTTGTCGTTCATTCTCGGCCTCTCACTGTATTCCAATGGTGCTGCGTGATCTTGAGTTCGAAAATGTCCCTGGCTAGGTCACCTACTCTGCTGATCGATCCGAAGATAAGGTACCAACTCTTGCAGATTCCTAATTACGGATAAAGCTTGTGCCTTCTGTGAGCAATGCACCTTGTGTATCCTGTCTCTATCGAGTAGCACACTTTCCCACCCTGCCCGTTTAGCACCCTCATAGTCCTTTTCAAGATCGTCTCCAATATGTACGAAGCGATCTTCTTGACCCGAAATTCCGCAGTTTGACCGCACAAGCTGTTTAGCCGCATCAAAGACGTCACGAGACGGCTTCTCGTAACCAACATCATAGCTCATCACCACAAAGTCAATATCATCTTCCATATCAGAATGAGGATCCGAGCTATCTGCCACGAGACCATACCTTCGCGGGCTTACCTCTAAGCCAAGGCTAGAGAGGACAGAAGGCACACGGTCATCTGAATTGGTGATGACCCCAATAGTGAGTTCGGGAGCTGCTGTTTCCACAGTAGATGTTTTTTTGGCTCGACGTAACTCTTCGAACAGCGGAGCAACATCTTCATACAATCGATACCCTTCTGAAGAGCCGAAACGGTGCAACAGATCAGAAACCAGCTTTGGTGGCAAAGCTGAGCATGGATTGAATGGGCTGAAGGTTGCGTGAATAACCTACGGAGCATGAATGTCAATGTAGGCATGCAATGAAAAGCGGCACAAGGTAGATAGGAAGGAAAAGCGCAAGTCGTAAAAAGGAAAGCCAGCAGCGAGGGAGATCATACATTGGACCACCACTGAGGAGGGCCCATTCCGACCTGCTTGCCATAATTAGGCGCCTTTTTCTGCTCCTGCTTGAAAGCATCCCGAAAAGTCGAAGCTATCTGATCATTGGTAAAGCCTGACAAACCATGTCGTCTAGCGGTGTCTGCATACGATTGTCCAATCGGCTCTCTGGGAGTGAACAGAGTCCCAAATGCATCAAAGGTAAGCACTAAGCGTCCTCGCTGACACGGCATCTGTTCACGTCCTCAGCGGATGCCACTCAGAGCGGTCCAGACGAGAGTGTGTATCAATTTTTCGGGCTCGGGAAAATCACGTATGTGGAAATGTCGGAGAGTTCCTGAAAAGGGTTTTAGCACCTGTGGCGGCGAGACCCTTAAAGTAGGTACCTACCTAAGGTAGGGCGCCTTACACCTAGGGAAGTACCTTAGGTACCTAGAAGTAGCCGCGTGGAGCTAAAGCAAGGGCAGTTTGGAAATTTCAAAGCTTCGATGAGCGTGATCTACATAATCAACTTATTATTTATCCTGCTGCCTTGAAATTTCAGACCAGCTCGCATAGTTGCCCTGTCAGCCTGCATCTGCACTGCCTGCATTAGAGACGCTCTGTGTTCAATCATTGCTTGTTTCTAAATACCACTACGTCCATATTAGTGCCCTTTTGCTGTTTACTGACCGCAAGAGTTCTCCGAGAATCGCACTGCATCTTTGACCATACTCGTTCGCCAGGACCACAATTTTGATCCTTCAATACATAAGCAGCTCTTAAAAGCTTTTCAACTGCCATCCTTTTCTGACTTGTAACACAACTTGGCGCTTTTTCTCTCAACATGGCAACTCGACCTCAAAACATTGGCATTAAAGCCATTGAGATCTATTTCCCAAGTCAGGTACGGTGCCAGCGCTTTATCTGACAACCTTCGATTCTTCACAAGTCTGTGTCGGAGCCAGCTAACGGATTTCTACAGTGCGTCGACCAGGCAGAACTCGAGAAATTCGATGGAGTTAGCCAGGGGAAATATACAATTGGTCTTGGTCAGACTAAAATGAGCTTCTGTGATGACCGAGAAGGTAAGGTTGCCCTCTTATCGTGCTGTATTGGATTTAGAGTTGACGAAATACTGGAAGACATCTACTCTTTTGCCCTGACAACTGTATCGTCTCTTCTCTCCAAGTACTCAATAGATCCTAAATCAATCGGTCGGCTCGAGGTCGGTACGGAAACACTCCTTGATAAGTCTAAGTCTGTGAAGTCGGTTCTTATGCAGCTATTTCAAGAGCATGGAAATACCAACATTGAAGGGGTCGATACTGTGAATGCGTGCTATGGTGGCACTAACGCTTTGTTCAATGCCATCAATTGGGTAGAGTCCTCTGCATGGGATGGACGTGATGCTATCGTGTGTGCCGGAGATATCGCTCTTTACAAGAAAGGAAATGCCCGTCCTACTGGAGGTGCAGGATGCGTCGCCATGCTCATTGGGCCTGACGCGCCACTTGCTTTCGAACCGGGTAAGCGAGGAACCTACATGCAGCACGCCTACGACTTCTACAAACCAGATCTGACCTCCGAGTACCCCGTCGTCGATGGACAGTACTCCGTTACCTGCTACACGGAAGCCGTAGATGCTTGCTACCTCGCATATAATGCTCGCGAAGCAACTCTACAAAAGAATGGAATCACAAATGGTATTCACGAGGCCTCAGATGACACTAAGACCCCTCTTGATCGCTTTGATCATGTGCTTTTCCATTCTCCAACATGCAAACTAGTTGCGAAGTCTTACGCCCGCATGCTCTATAACGACTACCGCGCCTTTCCAGAGAATCCTGCGTTCGAATCAGTGCCCCAAGAACTGAAAGATCTGGACTACAAACAGTCATTGAGCGACAAGACTGTTGAAAAGACATTCATGACCCTCAGCAAAAAAAAATTCCAGTCGAGAGTACAGCCTAGCATTCAAGTACCCACGATGTGTGGCAACATGTATTGTGCCAGTGTCTACGGTTCACTTGTCAGTCTCCTCAGCAATATTCCTAGCGAGCAACTCAAGGGCAGACGTGTCGGCATATTCAGTTACGGGAGTGGGTTGGCTAGCTCGTTCTTCAGTATGAAAGTGGTCGGTGATGTCAGTACGATGGTCAAAGCTCTGAATCTGCAGGAAAGGCTTGAGGCCAGGAGAGCAGTACCTCCAGAGACATATGATGAGGTTAGCAAAGAAGGCAGCAGTCCCAGACAATCGAGATACTGACACTAGTGCAGATGTGCGTACTTCGGGAACGGGCTCATCTCCAGAAGAGCTACGCACCCAAAGGCAACCCGGGGACACTTGTCAAGGGTACCTATTACCTTATAGAGATCGACGAGATGTTCAAACGCAAGTACGAGATCAAGGCTTAGGGCGCAGAGCGTTCCTAATAACCCCTTGTTCTCCGTTGCTCCTGATGATCTTGTTTTTATCATCCAGCACTAATTTGCGCTCATCATTGTTGCTTGCAGCTGCCTCTCTTCAATTTCAAAGCCAGCCTGGCTTTTTGATGGACCTTTTGACCTTAGATATGACTATCGGTCCCTCTAGATTCGCATAGGTCAGGACCTTAGACGCGGTGATACTCAAGGCCTATTTGAACCGGCAACGGTGGATCTGCAGATAGATAGTATTACAGTCTATTGTAAATAATGATACTCGAGAATCATTCCAAATGCCATAAGTGCGATGAGTTATTTATGCAAACATGGATTGCTTCGTATACGAGGCGAGGTTTCACGTTTTAGTCCAGATTTTCTTGGCACTTCGCTGCCACTGTCCTCAACTCCCCCTTCGATTCGTTCTACCCCCACTGACGCGCCTCAGAGTTGACTGTCCGATGAAGTGATACTGTGCATCCGAATTCCAGCTAAAATAACATGTAATGGATTGAGATTGGTGGAAGAATATCGTGCGAGGCTCGGTCCAGAAAGGCTTCCAACATTGCGCGGTTAGGGGGGCCAGCATGGCAGAAAGACTATCAACATCCTCAACACAACCAACACACCCACGAGACTCTTTTCATTCTCTGAACCCAGATGTATTTAGCGACGAGTATGCATTGGACCCATTGGAGTTGACAGATAGCCACAGAACCGAGTCTGTGGATCGGGATGGAAGTGATGATGTCGCTTCTCTCCCACCAGTTTTAGAAACACCGCGAAGGTCGCTGTCATTCCAACGAGCCTTTGAATCACCTAGAGGGTCAATTCGAAGGAGTAGAGGATCTCAAAGGAGTGATGGATTGAGTTCGATATCTTCACGGTCTGACGAGCATGGCTCGCAAGCCTTTGGGCCGCCCCGCAGTGTGGCATCTATTTCAGACACGGGCAGCTCGTCACTAACACCACATCGTTCTATCCGAAGCATCTCTACATTTGGCTTCCCTCGTGCACAAAGCCCATATCAAGGTGCGACAGGCCCCAGCCACCCATATGGCATGTATCCTCAGGGTATAGGTGTCACACGGACTCCAAGTGTAGCGACAACGTCTACGATAAGGCCAGCTGAGAGACCGTACACTGGACCTAATGGACCTACACAGCCGTATGCGATGTATACACAAAATATCGTGCCTGAAGACGACCAGGATCCTGTCGCTGACATACCTCTTCCTATCGCTGCTGGCTTTCCAGGACTGGGACTAGATTACCAGAGACGCCTTGGACCCGAAGGAGAAGATGTCGATGATCTCATAGGGCCAGACGGCTATGCAGAGCAACTGCCACCTTATTCTCGCTATGCAAACGGCGTGCCTCCAAAGTACACCTCAGGGACTGGCAGTGTCAGAAGACCGGCGCCTCCAATTCCCTCGGATGATTCGCAGGAGACGTTGAACAACTCAGAGAACCCATCGAATACAAGAGAGGAGGCAGCTGCCGTCAATCCCTTCGACGATAGTGTAACAGAGTTGAATTCGGCGGCCGGGACTACCGTACTGTCTAAAAATGAGGGTGGTAATTTCAAGGAGCGAATTCGCGAAAAGAGTAGGGGCAAAGTGTGCTGTGGCGTCCTGCCATGTTGGCTTCTTGGTGTGATGATCTTACTTATCGTCTTTGCTGTCTTCATTGGGGGTATCATTGGAGGGGTGCTGGCCCACAAGCGCGGTGAAGAGAAGGGACGGCAAGAAGCTTCAATCACTACTACAATTGCAACCGCTATAGCAGCGTAAGTCCTGGGTTAATTTTACTTTCTTGAATCTCTGCTGACCTGCATGATAGTGCACCAACCACTACCATTAATACTTCGAATGCTCCCGATGCAGAACCGCTATCCTCCACGCCCTCGAACCTCCCTCCTCTTCCCACTGGCTCGTATTCCGTCCCTTTGCGCAATCCTTCCTCATCATCCAATGCCTGTCTGACCAACCTTGACCAGAGCGATGCCTGGGACTGTTCGACAGGGGCTGAACTTAACATTGAGGTCACGATGAGCAACGGCCCCGATGCCGGACCAATGGTATCTCTTACCTATCCGGCTCCTCCTATGGCGCCAATTCGATATGGAGCCCAGCCTCCGCAACTCGACCATCCATCTCCGTTGGTACTCATGGAGAATAGAGATAATCCCACTAGAGGCCCTGCGTATATGTTTGTGGAACTTTATAACAAGACTGTCATACTTAGGGAAGGCGACTTACCCGGCGGCTACCCATCATACCCAAAACGCTCCCTTTTGGAGCGATGGTCTTTCAATGAAGATACTGGCGACAGAGCAACACGCCTGCGTGAGCGAGATGACTCTACATGGGAGAGTGATTCAATTGCTCAACCAAATGACAAACCTTGGTATTGCTTTTGGAATGGCACCATATTGGAAGGTTTCATATTCGTCACTCAAATTGCCAATACTAGCGCCAGCGAAAACACTACTTCGCCCAGCGCAGCAGCCACAAGTGAAGCCTACGTCCAAGGAATGAATCAGCCTCCTAGAAAACGTCAAGCTTCGTCCAGTTCACTTCAATATCCAAAGATGGTCAAGATTGAAGAGCGCCGGATGCAAGATAATTGCGTCCGGCCATACTGTCAGCAGATGCAGATCCTCAATACAGGGCAACCAGGGCCCCTGCAGAATCCAATAACAGAAGATCTCATCATAGTGAATCTCACCGAATCAGAGCCTCCACTTCAGCACCAGGAACAGGAAATTCCCGGTGGCGAAGGCGGGCCCTCAAATCCTTGGGACTCTGTTCCCACGACCGGCGGGCAAGCAAGAAGGCGGTCACATAACAAAAGGCAATCACTTAATTCTTGTCAGTGTGAATGGACGAGTGGTCTATAGGGGGGTTTCAGTACATTCCTGGGCTTGGCTTTGTTACGAATAGTGTGGCGCTACGGTGGTAGGAGATACAAGGTGTTGGTTAAATGGGAAGGCAAAGGATTTCTACGCTTGGGAACGTTCAGCACGGTGCTCCGTTTTTGGCGTTTTCTATCATTTTGTATCACTGGTTATTCTCTGTCCAGTTAGGAGGGATATATAACTACTTTATTTTTTCGATATCAAAGAGATAAACAGATTTATCCCTTGCAATTCTACTCTCAGTGACTCAAAGGCTTCGAATTAGAACAGCCAGCACCTTTGAGGCTGCATGTTGAAACTCAGCGCTCGTCTAAATGTTCGTCTTATAATTCAGCCCTGTCAGCCCTACACGCGAGCCCCATCTTTCGGGCAGCTCAACTAGATATACAACGTCACGGGCCTCTTCGATAGCTTGACTTGTCAGGATCTTGATGACTTGATCATCTCGCAGTTATCATATCACGTTAGCGCCTCAGATGTCACTTACTTAGCTTCTAAAATGCTCACTTCGAAAGCTCCAGGGAGAATCGCTCTTTCGTAGACCCAAAGTGCTGGTGTACCGTCTACCACTCCTACTTGCCAATCGGGCGTCCCTCTTCCCAAGTCCACTCGATAGAGTGCACGAGCTGTGCCAAGTCCCAGAGCCTACCGAGCGCCAGCTGTGCAAGATTACAGCTATCATAGCTCAGCTGAGCCTGCGCAACCTGAGTTGCCGGTACTCTATCCTCACAATAATCGATCAATTTGAGCCACCCAGACCTGGATTAGGGCGACAGAAATGCCTTGCTTCAAAGGTTTGGCCGTTAGTATTCATACGCCAGAGGGTCCCCTACCGGAATACTCCATACAGAAGCAATCTCGGTTTTCACGAATAAGCTCCTATATTCCAGTACCCCCCGCCAAAATACCTCAAAATACCTCGTCGAACAAGCCTGAGCAATCTACGTTTGCCATATCTATCACTCTTCTAACACCAGGTCTCAATGTCCCTTACTCCCAACCAAAACCGACATCCGAGAACCCATATCCGCGACCTCGAATAGTTAGCGGCCTACCAGCTATAACGGGTGACAGAGGACGATATGCCAGTGCTATTAGTCCCTACATACCTCTTACTACCTCTCCCAACGAGACGATCGCTGCGTATATTTACTTTGACGGCAGAGCAAAAGAGGAGGTAGCCACGCTCCTACGTAGAGGAGAGGAGACCTGGGTCAATTCTCGATGGGTTGGCGTACCAGAATCTGAGGGCGGAGGTCTCGCGGAACGAGAATTCCTGTTCAGGGAGGTTGGCTTGGAGAGATGGCTGAATGGTTTGGATCTAGAGGGCAAGGATGCAGCTGCGAAGATTGAGCGGCGGAGACTCAAGATGGAGAAGAAGAGGCGGCGGAGAAAGCAGCCGCATACTCAAGACAGCGATGAGGAGGCAGAATCCTCACTGCTAGGCGGCCGAGAAAGGACGGAGAAAGGCGTACTCCGGTACGGAGCCGACGCTCAATCACCGCTAGAGCAAATGTCCGACTCCGATGAGATATTTGACTCAGACTCGGACTCTGATGACGATCCAATTCCTGAATCTACGGGACAGATAAAGATTGCTCTTTTTAGGGTACTTGCATCTGGGGAGATTAAAAGGGGAGAGTACTCGCCTCAATTCGATGCCCACGATGACGATGACGAGATGGGAAAGAGTACGGATAACGGGGGAAACAGGGACAATACAGAAGAAGTTGATCATACAACAAGTTTTGCCCAACCAAAGTCTTTAGATCCCAAGTCGATAAGCACGCAGACAGTCACTGGTATAGATCCGCCTGATAAGCCATTCGCAGTATTCACATTCCTATATCGGGGCGAAAGTAAGTACATACTAAGGCTTGGTTTCTATCGAGATTCTAACAAGAGGTAGAGCAACTTCAAAAGATGGGCATTTTACCATCGCCACCGAAAGCTCAAGAGAAAACGCCGATATCGAATGGGAAGCGAAGATCTATGCAAGCCGATTTCGCCAAGCTCAAACCGTTGAATCCCAATGGCCTCACGGGCTTCTCCAAGTTCCGTGACCCCAATGACCCCGACAGCAATGAGGATTTAGGCAACAAAGCTGGCAAGAAGAGGCACAGTATTGTTGACAGTGACGACGAGGAGACAGATGTCAAAAATGAGGTCATCGTCAAACTTGAAGGTGAAGATGTGGATAGTAATGGCGTGTTGTCACCTGAGGATGCAAAACGTCAGGGCGAGCTAGCTCAGGGCGTTCAAAAGATAAGGGTAAGTGATGTGACAATCGCCGAAATATTGGAGATACTAATGACAATCTAGCTCAAACGACAACATTCGATGGATCCTTCCGACTCGCCTTCTCCTGCACCAGCCCAGAGAAAGTCTCCTCCTTCGAACACGCCAACGGCCGGCTCTACACCTCCATATATTCCAGGTGACAAGCTGTCACCCCCAGCACTTCTTCCCAGTACTGTGTATGACGGCGCAGCTTCCAAGACGTCGGAAGACTTCATGGTAGGCAGTCCCTTAAAAAAGGCAAGGGCAAGCTTGCCAGGAGTAGACGAAGAGTCTCTCAGAGCCAAATTTGGCTTGGGCATGTCAGGAGATGTGCTAGGAGCCATTGAGCAAGATAACTCAATAGGTGCGACCAATGTTGGACCTGTGGCCCAGGATAGACCTGGATTTGGGTCAAGCGCACTGGGATCGTCGATCTTTGGCGCCCAGCTCGGAATGCAAGATTCCGACAAAGCCGTGAAGAGCGAGGAAATGGAAGAAGAACTCTAGTGTGGAGAGGATTGTTGGGCAGACCTTGTTTGGAATCTAAACGTGAGCAAATAGAGCGGTTTTGAAGCCATATACTACAAGGGTGGGATATCTGGCATCGTCTACAATACCCACGTTTCCGGAGGCTAGGCGCCGATTGGGAAGGTTCGGCTGGAAGTATAGATGTTGATGCACGAAGCGTTCTGAGTTGTCTTGTAAAGATAAGTGCGCTCACTTGGAGCCTCCAGCGGAAAGTGGATAGCACGCCCAGAAATCCGAGTGCTTACTGTGTCCATCATTTGCCAGTTCGAAAGTATACTGACTTTGTCAACAAATTGATGGAAGCCTAGGGCTGTGGCACGAGCTGCGTCGTTCCTACACGCCTTATCTGATGGATTCATAGCTTGTGATACTTCAGTAGAAGGGCAAGAAGAGCGGGTCCTGTGAGGATGAAACATTACTAAAAGAATTTAGGTGTTTCCCGTGGATGGATCAATACAGATGCTGGTGAAGGATGCCCATAATCTGCTGCATGACTGC
The DNA here is from genome assembly GCA_947623385.2 of Cladonia squamosa. NCBI lineage: Eukaryota > Fungi > Ascomycota > Lecanoromycetes > Lecanorales > Cladoniaceae > Cladonia > Cladonia squamosa. Next base: position 346,946 of record OX392378.1, on the reverse strand, counting down.
AAAGATAAAGAGCAGCTAGCTACATTAGGTGTTGCAGGATGGGTCATAGAGCGGCTGAGAAGTGGCGCATGAGTAGCACAAGCTGTCCTTGTACTGCATTCTCGGAAAGGACGGCAGGCTGCAAGGTTTCTTGCCCGCAGGTTACGCCCATACTGCATCCATAATTACAGACCTGAGCATACATTGTATCATGTAACATGTTCCAAAGTATACCGCCAGCCACCAAGTGAGGCCAGTTGGGGTTAGCGCTGGGAATTGTTTACTATCAGGTAGTAAAGCCTCACAAGCTGAAACACCTCCGCAGGACTGTTTCAAAGTAATCTGGAGGCGTACTGGAGTATTTACTTACACTCAGTGTATCGTGGAGAGAGGCAGGAAGCCAATCATTTTTGGGGAAGGAGTACTTGTATGACTCTTCATTATGTACCTATCAAGTATTGAGGCTCTCCACTAGCGGTAGCGGCATGGGCCGTCTAAGCAATTAACCAATCAACACGTGAGACTGCGTCGAGCTTCGCTACGCGCCGAAGTCAAGTCCAACGTCCACCAGCTCCACGACTTGGGCGCCAATCTCACACGACTACCGACTGTCGTGCCCGCAAGCCAGAACGACCTCCTCCAGACCTGTTTCTGTCCCTATATTTGGCCAGCGCTTGGCTATTTCCAATCCTGAAGGGGTACGACGATACAGGCGCTTTACGAGGGCAATCGTCGAGCTGTCTCCACATTCATCTTGACCCTGTCGTCAAAAAGCAGTCAGGCTTCTGAGTCTCGTGACCTTGCTGCACGACATCGCCGCGAGACGCGGACCATCAAGAATAACTCCCAGGCCAAAGCAGCCCCGTGTTGACGCGCGACATCTGAAGGTCTAACAGACTCTTTATGTTTCAATGGCCTCACTGCCTAGGTCCTACCCTAAGAATCTTCTCCACTCAGCATTGTTTAGGTTTCAGATTTGTATCAGTATGAGGCTGTCGAGTGGTTCTTTGTGCTATGTTTCATATTCAGTGGTCTCACGACGAGTGTTCGTCGAAGATAAGTAGCGCTCTCATGTCCTCTCAATTTCTTCTCAACAACAATCACGAAGCCTCCGAAGAGACGTGTTTTTCCGTCCTCTTGCAACGAATCTCTTTTGTCTTTTCTTCAAGTTTTTCTCTGCTATCGTAGACTAGACATCGGAGCTGGCCTCCTCACTATTGACTCATTATTGAAAGCGCAACACTCGCTAGCCTTTACTAACCATCGCGTAAGTACCATGCACTTGTTGACTCACCGCCCTTACTAACGCCATTACACAGTCTGGAAGCCATGCCTCTTGAACCATACCGATCCTACCGTCCTGCCACACCGGACTACAACGAATATCCCTCCCCTGTCCATACCAACAGTCACAGCCGCAATGCATCTGGGTCATCTCTGTGGTCTTCGCCGGAGTCGACTTCTACTCATGCCACTACGCCATCCCCTGTCAGACTGCAGCATGGACCTACCCTAATTCCCAAGGTCCGCTCTCAAGATCAAACTATAGCGCCTGATTACAAGCCGAGGAAAACGCATCGCCGAGCCTTGTCCAGCAATTGCAATCCTCCGGAGCATCCAAGACCTCTCTCTCGACCGGGCTACCAGCGAAGTACAACCAGCCCGCCTGAATGCTCGAACATCATCACTCCCGTCTCTGCTACTACGACTGGGGACCCATGGGCGACCCACTCATCACTAAATTCGACTGCTCAATACTCTTCCTCATCTACTAGAGGCAGCCTTGGCCATGGCCGCGCAACATCTCAGCCAGCTATCGACGCGGCGACTCTTCGACGTTATGTGAATCCTACATACCGCACTTATCCTGTGTACACTACTCGATCGCCGCGGTATACCCCTGCCCCGTTGGATGGAGTGGACGACTTCATCCCAGAGGAGTTGCCTCTCGCGGCGCCAGCTACATTTCGCGAGCTAACCCCAGAACTCTATTGCTCATATGGTCCGACTACTACAATCATGAACTACCTGACTGGGCCGAATCCGGCCGTACGACCAGTCGATAATCTCTCCACTGGTATGGGTCTCAATGCACATTTCTGGTGGGACATTCGCAATCTGCGAGTATGGGACGACTTTGACATTGAAACCATCAACGCAATTCCTGGTTTCTCACGCGTTATCTTCTCTGCGACTGAGGAATCCTCTGGCCTACTCAACGTACCCGTTGAGGCGGTTGCGCTACCAAACCCGCCAATCGGTCACGCCGCCCTCCAACCATCCAGCGAGCGTGGCTTGCAGGATATCATCAACAGATTCTATGCTGCGAAAATTAATGCCGCGATCAAGACATCCCAAGGCGCTCGTCATATGATCATGCGTCCTGAGCACAGTCCAGACAACGGTCCATACTTCGTCTCCGCCTACACCAATGACCTCACTCAGACCCTTAGTGGCCGTGGCCGTCTTGTTGGTTTGGTCAAGAGCTACAACAACTGGAATACAGGCATGCGTCATGAAAAGGGGGTTAAGCAGGTTCAATACTTAGCTGGCCTGGCACATATTCAGCGATTGATGCGCGAGCACAATACCCGCTATGGTTATATTATCACCGAAATCGAACTCATTTGCGTCCGCATGGGCACCGAAGAAGGTATCCCGTACTTCGGCTTCATCGAAGTCTGCGACCCTATCGCTTTGAAGAACCAGGATGGCTTGACTGCCGGCCTGGCCCTATGGTATCTACATATGTTGACTGGAGACGAGCCTCTTCGCGGTCAATGTTACTGGAAAGTCGAGATCGGCCCGCCTGCGCAGATGACCCGCAGCAAAGTGTTGCCAGGGGGAAGGGATGCTTGGATGCAGCGCATTCAGGAAGGCGAAAAGCGCAGTGCGAAAACGAAGAGAGGTTGGATCATGCCTGAGGACAAATTCAACCGGAAGAAGGAGAACGGTATAGTGAGGTCGAGGACCGTTGTTTGATGATGCAGCGCACATCTTTAAAATACTGGCTCATTGGTTGATCCATGGGCCGAATCCTAATAGCTGATTTATTGCATAGCGATGGAGTTTTGCTGGAATAGCATAGCGGCAGGAGTTACGCTGGCATCGCATTTTCTGGATCGCATTTCCTGGTGCATATCTTCGGATTTCATATCGTCTCACACGTGCTGTCTATCTTTGTAATAGTATATTATAAAAGGCGTCCTGCTTTGCATTGTAGCGCAAGTCAGTAACTAGTATTACTTATCTGTCATATCTCTTTACATAAACACTTCATTCCGCAGCTATCAAGCCAAATCCTCCAGCCCCCAGATTCGATGATATTGCAGCACTACCTCACAGTACGTATCTTTTAAACCAACTCATACATAACAGAAGTCAACGTAAACACTTCCATAACACTATTATCAAAACCCTCTCGTGCCGCGCTCTGGAATAACATTGCTAGGATTCGACAACCCTCGGAAAAGACATCGAGACCCTTCTCGCTCGTCTTCAATGGAGCACCAGGTGGTAACTCGCAGGGATTTAAGTATTACCAGGCTGTGTCTCCTAAGTATTCAAACAACATCAAGCTGCATATCCCTTCCAAAGACTCTAAGTAATATCAGCTTGCTTGCTACCGGGAATGGAGCAGAAGGGGCGCGATGATTAGAAATACAACCTATATAATTCTTCACCCAATTCTTCACCGAAAACCGCGGCCGAAAATCGCCATATAAAAAGTCCTTACCAGAAACCGCCCAATAAAGCCTACAAAAACTGCCATAGAAAACCGCTCATACGAAATTCTCACACGAAATCGTCTATATATATTCCTCACCAAAAACAGATCCAAAACCGCCCATATATACCCACCAGGAATTATTCAAAGACATCCTATGACGAGACACACAACACCCGCTCTCACCCAAAACAACCCCTACCCCGCCTCCCTTAAGAGGAACTAATTCAAGCTGCTACAGGCGTAGACTGAGATCCCTCAGTTACTGTTACAATTTGTTAGATGGCGACTGTTCTCATGCGGTTGTGGCAAGAATAACTAATCAAGTAGAAGAGATCTATAGAGCAAGAACATAGATAATGTGCCCGTTGGCCAGACATAGGACCTAATACAGATTTCGGCTATTTACAGAGGCACTCAGGCAAAACCTCTATACTAGAAGATATGGCGGTCTATGAAATCGTATGCTTCCTGTATAGCGGCCCATCCGGTCCCCAGCGGGTCCTCATTAGGCCAGAGATCAAAGGCATGCCCTGCCTTGCGCGGGGCCGCTAAGCCGGCCTCCACGCCCTGTGCGAGCAGAGCCTCAACCGTATCGCGGCTCTGTTGCCACGGGATCAGGTCGTCGCGGTCGCCGTGCACTAGGAAGGTTGGTGTATGGTAGTTGCCCTGTACGATCTGTGCGTACGGGCTGACGGCCTGAATATCCTCAGACGCCGGCATCGGCAGCGCCTCCCAGTAATCCATATTTTTGGTGTTTGTGCTGTTAGTGGTTGCTCTGGCCTTGCTTGGCAGACCGCTTACTAGTATAGGGACCAGCTGAGCCTTCCAATTATAGTGGATGATAATGCGCAATCGCTGGTCTTTGAGTGTCATTGGCGCGTCAATGGCAGTAGAGGGCTTGTATCCCGCTATCTGTACGAAACTGTTAGCTAGAGCTGGATGAAGAGTTGGATGGTCCCCTCGTCGGGCATAGGGCCAACATACGGGGCTATCGCGGATACCTTCTAGAAGGTCGTACTTTGTATCTGGCGATTCCTGAATTGACCTGGGATAGATAGGATTCTTCCACCCTATTTGTTGTTGTTCGTCAGTCGTAACTTGTAGGTAGCTGTGCGGCTCTGAATTGAAGTAGAATACGTACACTCAGCCTCGAAGTTTGATGGACAGTAGAAGGCCAGTACGGCGTCAGGAGGCAATATGCCCTTCGCCGGCGCCGTATACGCCAAGGTCATAGCCAATTGACCGCCGCTAGACCAACCTACTGCTGCTACTCGGCCAGAATTCAGCTGCACGTCAGGGCGGGTGAGCTTTAGATGAGGCAGTGTCGATCTCACCCATGCAAGGGCATCGCACGCGTCTGTCATAGGGCCCTGGGTAAGATTTACCTCGGGGCAGAGTCTGTAATCAACGCTGACGGGGAGGAAACCCTGCTCGAGCAACGTCTTAATGTGCTTCATGTTAATGTCCTTTCGCGTATATGCGACATGTCCGCCACCGTGGAAAAGGAGAGCTGGCTAGGGAGTAAGTCTTTATACGGTCTTAATGTCAGGGATCAGAGTTTAGTGCCTCTTACCTATTGGCCTCTTTATAGCGGCCGTATTTTCCGTTTTGGGAGGAGGGTAGTATATGTCGGCACACAGCTCGAGACCATCAATCTGCTTCCACACGACTGTCTCTATCGGAACACCGGCTCGCTTCGACAGATGGTTCTTCTGTGGGCTAGCAGTGGCTGAGTTAAAGCCGCAGATAAGTCGTAGCGTTTGAGACTCGGGCGTGTTCCCGTCAGTCCAGCTGGCGTAGTTGTAGCCGGCGGCTAGCAGGCTACGCTCCCAGAAAGATATATCACCGAGCGCATGCCGGCGGCCATCACTGAATAGCCACCATCCGTCGAGAAGGCCGTATACGAGATCGAACCAGTATAGCCCATTGGTAAACTCGACCAGAGCTAGCAGGCCGTCGGGGCGCAGCATGCTGCGCAGATTCGCCAGTGACGATGTCGCGTTGCGTGTCGCATGGATGCAATTAGTTGAGATAATTGCGTGGAACTTGGATGCGAAATCAGGCCGTAAACTCCCCTCGACGTCGAGTGTAGTATAGCGCATACAGTCGTACGCTGCCAGGCTCTTTTTGGCGGCGCCCACGAGGGCCGATGAGATATCGGTGAAGGTGTAGGTGAACGGGATCCCGCAATGAGTAAGGTATTCAACAAGAAACTTGGTCGTACCGCCTGTAAGATAATGTATTACTATACGCCCATAGAGGTCTAACCCAAATACTACCGCCGATATAGGTGGGAAAGATGAATTAATTAGCTTACCTGTGCCGCCTCCGACTTCGAGGAAGTGAAATATCTCGCCATTGTGGTTTAGCGGGAACGCCCGCGCTATGAAGCTCGCGAGGAGCCGCGTTGTTGCTCGGCACATAGGTGCCAGATCATAGACGTCAGCCAGTAGTTGTCTGTTTGTCTTATTGGCGAACAGCAGGGCCAGCGGATCGACTTTACCCGTAAGGCACTCGGCGAGCCGCGACGCAGTGACATCTAGTAGCTGGTGCTCCGAGGTATGGAGCGGGAACTTGGAAATTATATCCTTGAGCACCACCTGCGGATCACCTAGGTCGAAAGGCTTGGAAGTGCGTGTATACTCTGAGCTTTGCTGCCCGTAAATGTACCCACCGTCAGCCAGAATCTTATGCATTCGCTCCAGCAGGTGCTCGTGCTTCGCCAAGATGGAAAACTTGGGTAGCGTGCGCCCAGCCGGAACGGACGCCAGGTCGCCGCCGAGCTTTTTGAAGGCGTCGGCGGTGTAGGAAAGTACCAGACGCTTCTGTTCTGGGTACACGGTGCGCCAAAAATCGGTAAAGCCTTCTTGTTGGGAGAATTTGTCAAAGTCGAAGCGAACCTCGTCAAATACCTCGCGCTTGTCAGGTAAGTCCACAGCCTGAACTACAGGTTGCGGTGTATGAGGCTCGGGGCGTGGCCCATGTTCGGAATGCGCTGCCGCTTGAGTCTTGTCAGGAGGAGCCTGATCCGGGGCAGCAGCTCTGGTTGTTCCTGAGGCCAAGCTACTGTCTACCCCAGCCAGGCGCACGAGATCTCGGAATGTCGAAGTCTCGTCAAGTTGGTACAGATCCACAGAGACGAAGAACAGCTTCTCGATGTCGCTTCCGAGCTCAATGGCGAGCAAGGAATCCAGACCCAAGTCGGCGAGGTTGGAGTCTAGGCTCGGGGCCGATGTTAGCTCCAGATGCTCCTGCAGCAACTTTGCAAGTTGCTCAAGTTGGTGGGACACGTGGCTGTCGTCTGGCGTTGAGGCCCTACTGCTATTCGGGGACGACATGGACTTGATGGATGAGCGGCTGGACTGGATAGTCGCTGTCGTGCCTGAGGACGGGCTCAAGCTTTTCTTTGGCCCGCAGCCCTTCTCCAGCAGATAGCTCACGAGCGAATCGACATCACTAAGGCATTCCATGTCTTCGACAGGAATATGGATGGCAAAGTGGCTGGAGAGTTCGTTAATGACCTCCAGCATCATGAGGGAATCAATGCCTAGGTCATCCACAGACATTTTGCCCTCTACGTTGCCACGTGGAACCTCGGCCACCCTCTCAAAGAGAGCACATACATCGTCGAAGATAGATCCACGGCCGTCAGGGGCGGCAGTTTCGGCCACAACGGGCTCCAGCATCGAGACGGATGCACGGAGAGTGTTGTGGGTGGAGACCGGTGGGTGGTGTTTTGTTGGGGGAGTTGGTAGATTGCGGCTACCGCTTGCTCCGTCATTCAACCTGGAAAGAACTTTGGCTAACGAGCTCAAGCGTACATTGTTGAAACGAGCGCCCAATATCAGCACCGCGAGACGCTTTGAGACTGCATCAAACACAAAAATGTCATTCGCAAGTTCCTTGGCCCCATTCGATGTCAAGTTCGAGAAGATAATCCATGAAGAAGATGACAATGATCCTTTGGCTGAGCTAGGTGCGAATTCCGTGCCGAATTGCAGACGGTCAAGCTTGGTGAAGACATAAACTTCCTCGTCGGGACATGGAAAGATGCTGTTCGCATGAATTCCGGAGACCTGCATGAAACTATCGATCGTTGGCGGGTGGGTGAGGCTGGTCTCGTCAATGGACTCGGGCAAGGAAACGATTGTTCCCGCAATACGTCTATTCTTAGCCGCAACGCTCTTGAGTCCACGATACGGGCCGCCGTACTCGACAACCCGTGAGAACATTTTGTATAGTATGGGGCCATGTATAGACTCGCTGTTGGGATCTTGGTATAGAGCCTCAATGGCTTCCGGTCCCGTGAGTCTTTCGTAGCGCGAGAACTCTCGGTCGACTACTTCGGCATCCGTCTGCATCTCAAGAGTACCGCAGGCGTGAGACGCAGTGGCCGATCCCCCTGTATCTTTCGTGTCGCTGGCGACGCTGAAACCCCAGCTGCGCTCGCTCCGCGGGCGAAGTATCATAGTTAAGTCGCGATCGACCGCCATCCCCAACGGAGAATCGATTCGCAGGTCCGAAAACCCAAGCAAGGGAGCGGGTTCCTGGATAAAGAGCAGCCTGCACGCCCTCGCCGCCATCTCAATGTATACTGTGGCCGGACAGAGAGGACTTCCTGCGACGACGTGGCCCGAGACGAGCCGTTGGTATTCGCCACAACGCGGATCGATCTTGAAGAGAGCGCCTTCGGCGTCTTGCTTGACCAGTCTGACCAGTTGTGGGATTTGCTCAGGCTCAGCAACTAATTGAGGTGGGGCGCTTGCTACTGCAGGGGTTGGAGATGGCGGCAGCAGCTCGAGCCAGTGTCTCTGCTTCTCCCATTGGTACGACGGGAGACGCAGTTTGCTGTAATGTCCTCTTTGGAGCTGATGAAAGTTCCAGAACTGCAGGCTGTGGCCTCTCTTCCACAGTTGCGTGGTGGTATCAACAACCGTATCAAGGGCTAAGGGCTTATTGAGGCTCATGGGCTGGAATCCGTGCTGAGTGGCCTCAGACATGTCTAAAACACGGCGCACCATCCCTGTGACACCGGAATCGGAGCCGGCCTCCAACCACGTACACGTTCCGCAGGAGCCAGCCAGTCGCTGAACAGCCTGACTGAAGAAAACGGGATTCCGTGTGTGTTCTGCGAGAAGATCTGGTGTGGGGTCTCGCCAGCTGGACCCCTCGGAGCAAGTCTCAATTGATATTGTGGGCTTATTAAAGCGAAGGCTAGATGCAAGTTCTTTAAGCGGCCGGATGATAGAGTCTGTAAACTTGGAATGAAAGCCGTTCGTCACCTGCAATCTCTTCGATCTTATCCCTTTCCGTGAGATAGACTCTTCAAATTCATCGACGGATGCTTTATCTCCAACCAAAACATGGGAGGAGGGTCCATTGTAGCAAGCCACCTCGAGCGAGTGTGGCAATCTGGAAAGCGTCTCGAGATCCGCTTCTACCGCGACCATGGCGCCAGCTTCTGGTCCCCAATGCGATTTCATCAGTGAAGCACGACCGGCAACAAATTTCAGACCATCCTCGAGGGAAAGTATGCCTGAAACGCTGAGCGCGGTGAGTTGTCCGAGGCTGTGTCCGATAAGAGCGTCAACGGCTAGACCGCACTCGATCCATGCTTTCGCAGACGCGTACTGCAGGGCGAAAATCGCCGGATGTAGAGTCATGACGTCTGCGATGGGCTCAGACTGAAAGATGGCCGGGTAAAGCCCAGGATGATGCATGGAGCGCAAAATCTCGTCGCATTGGTCGAGATGAAAGCGAAGCACCGCAGATTGTTCCCAAAGCTCCTTGCTCAGACCGACATAGTCCCGGACCTGACCACCAAAGACGAGAATAAGGCCCGGACATGATGGGCGCTGCTGTACGGAAGCCACTGACTTTGTCAGTTGCCGTTTCAACTCCGCCACAAGGTCCTGCATGTTGGAAGTCGCCGTCGCGAGGACATATGGAAGGCTTTGATTCTGTCGCCTGGCTAAGTGGAAAGCGTTGCTGCCAAGCAGACATCCTGTATCAGTCTTCTGCTGGCAGTAGTCTCTCAGAGCCCTACAGTATTCCATCACACTCGACGGGGAGTTCGCAGCGATCAAAATGGGATACTTAGACGGCGATAAAAGCTCTGGAGTGCGCTCCGACGTGCGTGGTGGTTGCATGATCATCATCGCTGAATTGCTTCCTGCTGCCCCGTAGTTATTGACGCACGCCACGAGAAAACTATCCGACAATGCGAGATTCGAGGAGGGAATAGTGATGCGATCAGGACCCAGTAGAGGAATCTTGGGGTTGAGGGATTGGAATGAGGCCTGCACGGCGGCAGTGCGATTTTCAATCTGCAGGATGGCTTTGATCAGGCCAGCCACACCGGATGCGCCCTCCAGATGGCCGATGTTGCCCTTGACCGACGATACCACCAGTTGACCGTGTCTCTGGGACCCCCCAAAGACAGTGCGGATACTCTCCATCTCGATAGGGTCCCCCACGGGCGTCCCAGTCCCATGACTCTCTACAAAGGAGACTTGATGAGGCAATATTCCTGCCTGCTGCAAGACTTTGTGGTACAATGTCCCTTGTGAGGGTGCGTTGGGCACCATGATAGGGACGCAGTTATCATTCTGGTTGACGGCCGAGCCCCCAATGACAGCAAGGACATCGTCTCCATCGGCCACTGCAATTGACAGTTTTTTCAGCACGACCAGGCCAACGCCCTCGCCGCGGCAATATCCATCGGCCTTTGCGTCAAATGGCTTGGTGGCACCTGTGGGGCTCAAAAAGTGCGCCGCAGAGAGATTCTCATAGAGGTATGGGCTCGTGAACAAGGCAATGCCGCCGGCAAGGGCCTGCGTGCATTCATCTGCCTGTAGCGCCCGGCATGCCGTATGGATAGCTACGGCCGACGACGAACACGCTGTGTCGATTGTGATCGATGGGCCATCCCATCCGAAGAAGTGCGATATTTTGCCGCTCAGGAAGGCCCGTAGCGTCCCGAGCGTTGAGAAGGCGTTGGGTGCGTGTGAGGCCACATTCGCGTCATAGTCAGTGGCACAGAGGCCAAGATAGCAGCCAATATCTCGGGCTCGAGCTGCAGGAGAACTGGAAAAATAGCCCGCTGACTCCATTGCTTCGTAGGCGCCCTGCAGCAAGAGACGCTGCTGAGGGTCCATGGACGCCGCCTCCCGCGACGACTTTTTGAAGAAGCGATGGTCGAAGGAATCAATGTCCCGCATGAAGTTACCCCAGAACTGCCCTTTAGCGCTGTCTCCGCGTTGAGAATATCTCTCGGGCCATCGGTTCGACGGAACCTCCATCGCCATCGATGTCCCCTTCATTAGGAGTTGCCAGAATTCATCGGGCGAGTCAGCCCCGGGGAACTTGCATGACAAGCCAATGACCGCTATTGCGTGTGATGGATAGTTTTGCAGCATTTCTGCTTGTCTTGGAGCTGCCCTGGTCTTTCGTGCGCTCGACGTTTTGATGACTTTGACGTTTCTAGAAATAGACGACGGGACAGCGTCCGATCCAAGAGCCAGCACAAACGGCACCCCATCCAATTCGACCAGACGCAAAGCAGCCTTGGAGCTGACCGAGTACCAATTCGAGCGCTCCAGTAGCATGTCGTGAGACGCAGCCATCACCGCATCGTCATGCAAAAGAATTTCGCCATCCGCATTCGATCGCACAACGTGCTGCTTTCCAAAGCGAACGCTGCCATGCTGTTTACAGGCCTGCAGCACCTTCTCAGGAACCCTTTGATGATTCGGCGTGTGGTAGCGTCCCGTGAGGCCTGTGTCAATCGCGCTGACCCCCTCCTGAGAGAGATGTCTACACAGGTCGGAGATGCCAGACGAGGGAGCTGTGATAGTTGCTTCATTCGTATCCCTAATGACCGAGACGTATGCCTGTATATGACACTCATGATTAGCCTTGAGAACGGCCTTATAAGATATAGAGAGTGACGTGTGATTTCAGAAGTACTCAGGGAAAGATTTTGTCAATCAATAGAACAGTCGGATAAAGGGTTCAATGGGTTATTAGGGTTAACCCTAGAACTGATAGCCTTGGCAGAATAACCAGGAATAATATCCCGCTTGCTATACCATTGCGAAGACACTCAGTCCATAAGTTTTACGACTAATCCGTCCAGTGAGATGGTCGAATTGATACACTAGCAGAATCTCAGTTATTCCAGATTCTTCACTGAGGCTGCACCGCCTGTTCTGCATACTGATTGCCTGTTGACCGCAGTCCGTTGTCGATACAACATATCATGGTTATTAGCCACGAACACGACCTGCAGATGGCCCCAAGGGAATACGTGCAGCCAGAATAAGCAGTGGGCAGAGGCATACCGAAACAGTGAAAAAAGACAGTGCCGTACACTTGAGGAAGAATTTAGAAATTTTTGTTTTCTTACCGAGTTGTACTTCTCAAGAACGTTTTGAATAGAGGCAAGACTGTTCGGAGACTTCCATCTAAGGGCCAAGCAGCTGGTCTGCCCATTTCTTAAAGAGTCAAGATCCACATAAGCGCCAATGGCAAATGCCAGGCGGACAGACAAAGCGCCATGAAGCCCAACGCTTCCCTCGTCTCTCGAGCCAGCGACAGCGAGGGCACTAAGAAGTCCAGCGCAGAACCCCTGAACGCCACCGGCTTTGACGACATGGTCGAGAATGGTGGAATGCGAGAAGCCCGTCTGCTGTAAATATGTCATATACTCGCAGAGATGGGAGAGTATCGTCAGAGGGAGGCTCAGTATATTGTTCTGGGTGGTGCCACGGCTGAGTGCCCCTCCGCTGGAAACCCATGTTGCCAGCTGCTCCGCTGCGGCAGCGCCCTGAATTGAGTCCAGAGCCGCGTCATTCGCGAGCAGCGTCTCCCAAACTTCTGGGAGTCTGCAGATGGCTTCTCTGACATGGCTGAGGTGGTCCTGCTGCAATATAGAACGTCTCAGCTCCTGCTGCTCCTCGGCTGATGGCAAGGTGTTGAGGGAGCCAAACACAATCAGGGAGGGAAGGTCCGTCATGATGCGCGTATCGAGTGCACAATATCCCCAACGTTAAAGTAATGGGTCACTCGCAGCATCCGTGTGTTGTTGAATACTACTGATGATGCTGATGAAAAGGTAGGGAAGAACAAAAAAAGGTATGTCATATCTTTTATCAGTAGCACATGGCTCTGTTGACTATCAATTCTTCGCTCTGCCGGCTATTACAGTGTACATCAAACGAAGTCTTAAAAAGGCAAGGCCTACTCATGATTAGCAATGCTCTCTCAACCCCGAAGATGTGTCCCTTTACCTCATTTCTTATTATGTTCGGGTATTTTGAGTCCTGCGGACCAATTTTCCGCGGGTCCAGCATGTTCTCGAAGTATTGTTGTTCTCGCCGACCTCATTTCACAATGACGTATGCAATATAGTCTATACCAGCTCGGTATATTCTACGCCCTGTCATACTGACACGCGGTGAAAAAGAGGTTAGTAAGAGAATGCGGCATAAGTCATGCATATAGGGACGAGAAATACTGAGGGCATGTTGCTATTTACGCCCTAAAACTTGTTTGTTTACCACCGTGGGACTTAGAATTTTTCAAAATTCTCGCCCGCCAAAAATTCCCTCTATGCATGACTTATGACGCATTCTCTTACGATAGAGTGAAGTGGCATATTTTCAGATAACTAGCCGCCGGAATCAATCTTACTTAATCAGTGTCGTAAATCGATAGAGCAAGTCGAGAGCTTTTCAGCAAGATACTCTCTATAACGATTGGAGCAAAATCGCACGCATAGTGTAGGCTAGCCTTTCTACATATTCCCTAGCTCAGTCTCAATTGTGTCAGCCGCATATCCAATTGCCTTCGTCGTCTCTAGTCAGTCGGGAATTCCCATGCATAGAAATATGCCGCGGGCACTTTAGAATGGATACTCGGGCCGTTTCCCGTACACACCTTTACAGGGATTCGGGGTGGGTTCCAGTACAAGCTGCCTACCTGTAGCCCTGAGCTATCAAGTCATTAAGGTTTATATAAGAGGAATACTTGGCTACTGTCACTACGGGACGCTTCATCGTTAGGCTCCAGAACTACAATACGCCTTGTCACCCACTAAGTAAGTAATTGCTTAAACCTCCAAGCTCCTACCCTTCGACAATCTATGAATACCTCGGAGTTAAGCCCCTTCCGAGAGCAGTCTAGAGCGTTTGCGACGGTTCCATAATGCAAGTAAGGGACCCGCGAAAACTGATACTATTGCATCGGCTACCGCATGTGGACTAAATCTAATGTGCTAATTAGTCAAGCACATCATCTTCTTTATTGCAATTGCCCGTGGCTATTTCAGCTTATACCGCGGCCCAGTCCTCGCCCCTGCAATGCTCCTGTCCTCTCGGTCGTGAAGACATCCCCCATCTCAAACGGCCGATCGCCGAAAACGAACCGACTGTCGATGAGATCCTCAGTGCTGCTTATCAATCCATTGACTTTTGGTCGAGGCTCAAAGGCTGTCAAGCCTGTTTGAAAGGCCGGCTGGAAGAGCTTTTGGCGACATACGATAGAATTATTGGCGGGCTGCAAATTACAGCCGCCTTGTTCCATGCTTCGGGTCCTGCTTGGAACGAGTCCCGAAAGGATCCAGCCGACTCTTTATGTCCAGAGACTGCTGCCCTCCGTTACCAAACCTCGACAAGTCCGGTAACCACGTCTTCAGTTTTGACTTCGGGCAGTGGCGTATTACCTCCGATGTTCCTCGGTGACTTGAGGTTGGATCGTGAGCAGAGTTTGGCCTTGCTCCGTACTGTATGCGGCGACGCTCTAAAGCAGCTAGCTTCTATCCTATACGAGATGCGCCAGACTAAGACAGTCTTAGATATGATGTTGGACCGTTCTGTTGGCGATCTCCTGTATAAATTACTTAACCTTATAGAGCCTATAACAAATTAGATTTGGATTTATATACCCTATATATAAATTAGTATGATATATTTGAAACGTCCCCTTTCATTCACAAACCTTCTTCGGCACAATCTCCATAGGATAACGGGACCTCTGGACCAAACCTGTAGTTTCCAATCCCGTCTTGATTCTCCACGAAGAGCTGGGCTCCCAGTTGCCAGAATGGCAACCTTGAGCATGGGTGGAAAAGACAACAGCTTCGTTCCAAGTATTGACATTTCACCATTTCTTAGTGATCCAAACTCTCCATCAGTCTCCTATATTGTGGAAAAAGTTCGCGGTGCGTGTATCAAAACTGGATTTTTCCAGATCACCGGGCACGGCCTCTCCGAAGAGGTCCAGAAAGAGCTTTTCCAGGCTTCTCAAAAGTTCTTCGCCCTTCCTATGGAGGAAAAGCTCAAGCTTGATGCTCAGAAGCAGACGAGCCGCCGTGGATATGACGTTCTGGCATCGCAGACCTACCATGCGGACATTCTCCCAGATCTCAAAGAGGTCAGGATCTTTCCCAATGTGTAGAGCACCGTCACTACGTGCCTACTGCTAATTGAGCAGAGACAGGGGTTCTACGTTGGCCATGATCTGTCTCCCGAGGACCCGGCCGTGCGGGCTCAACGCTTTTTCATGGGCCCGAACGTGTGGCCCGAAGAAGAACTTCTGGCATCAAAGGACTTCCGAGAGCCTGTGGAAAGGTATTTCGCAGCAGTCAACGGTCTGGCGTTGAAATTGCTCGAACTGATCGCGCGCACGCTTCCATATGGCCCAGATATTTTCTCGAGATTCTCAACCGGCCACGTGGTCGCACCTCTGCGCATGCTTCATTACCCACCGGCGAAGCCAGTGGCTGGAAACGGCACTCAGCTCGGCGCAGGGCCGCATACCGACTTTGGGGCCATAACTCTTCTGCTCCAGGACGATAACCCAGGTCTGGAGGTATTGGACACCCAAAAAAACGTCTTCGTACCTATCGAGCCGACTCCAGGGGCTCTTGTGTTCAATGTGGGCGATATGATCTCTGCTTGGACTCGCGGCGAGTATAAGAGCAGCGTGCACCGGGTGATTAACAAAAGGCCGACTGATCGTTACTCGGTAGCGTTCTTCTTTGACGGAAACCTCGACTGTTCGCTGGATCCCTTGGACGGAAGTGGATCCGTAACAGAGAATTGGACGGTGGAAAAGCATATGATCAAGCGCATCACAGATAGCTACGGGAAGAAAGACTAGAGCAGTAAGAAACCAGTTTTTAATAGTAACCATAGTGATGTAGTGAGTTAGTAGCTCGAAAGAGGTAAAAATCCACCGAGGAACTTAAGGTACCATATCAATTTAGTAGCGTAACGCCTGATCAGCTTTTAATTCTTGGATAATTTTCCACCAATTATCCTCAATTCCGAGCCTCTGTGGCAGTTATCCGCATAGCCAGTAGCTATGTATGTGGGCTAGTCTAATCCATCAGCTCGATATCATAAAAGTCCTATCCTCCGTGATCATGGCTGACTCTGGTTCCTACCGACCATATCGAGCTTATTTCGCAACAGTCTCTATCACTGAGACATTAAGGTCGCAGCTATTATGCCGGATATACATACCTTTGTCCCTCGAATATCGTCGTCGGTACTCCAAGCCGACGCCCCATCTCTGCTGACCTTTAATTCTGCTCACCCCAATATCTCTATCATTACTCCTTCCTCACCAGACTACTCCACAGTTCGCCAGGAGTATAACTGCTGCAACACTACCGTACCTCTCGCTATCATCTTCCCAATCAATGTCGCTCAACTCGTGGCAGCCATCAAGTACTGCACTTCTCAGAGCCCTCCCATCGCTATAACGGTGCGTGGTGGCGGACACGACGCATACGGACGCAACGCTTTGGCGGGCGCCGTGCAGCTTGATCTGCGTCTGATGAAGTGGACCAAGATATCGCCGCCAGAATCCGAGTCACGATATGGCAATGCCACCGTCACCGTCGGCCCCGGCACCACAGCGATCGAGATGCAGCGCGCGCTCGACGCCGTCGGCCTCGCCGCGCCAACGGGCTGGCTCGGTACCGTTGGCGTCATAGGCTGGGCTTGCGGTGGCGGCTACGGGCTGGAGGCGGGGATGTGGGGACTGGGTGTAGACAATATCGTGGGCGCCAAGCTTGTTACACCCGAGGGAATCCTGGTTGATACAGACGGCGACGCGGACTTATTGTGGGCGGTGCGCGGCGCGGGCCTAGGCAATTTCGGCGTCATCTGTGAGCTGAGGCTCAAAGCGTACCCTAATCCGAGGTATCTGGCCGGATTTCTGGTATTTCCCTTGGTTGAGGGCGAGAGGGTGTTTGGCGGGTTCCAGCGAATGAACGACGAAGAAGGCATACCAAGGAATTTCAGCGCTGAGCTGACTGTCAATACGACGCAGCTTGGGCCAAGCGTCAATTTTTTGTTTGCGTGGATCACTGAGAAGGATGAGGATGTCGCGGCAGGTTGGGCGTATTTGGGGAAGTTGAAGGCGTTAGGGACTGTCTTGCTGGATACGGTTGCTGAAAGTAAGACGGGGTTCCCCAGTATGATTCCCTGAGGAAGGACGCCTAACAAGAATAATTCGCACAGCCTCGATCCTGAAATTCCATGAATTCATTCACACCGAACCCGATTTCAACGCCCGCGGCTACACCACTATGCACTCGCTCGCGCTTCCTCGTCTATCTCCAGACCTGATCCGTATGGTTATGGACCGGCCTCCGCCTGCGAACGGCACTTCGGCTATCTTGTTCCATCACGCTCACGGGCGCGCCCTACAGATTGACCCGACCACAGCCTGGGCCCATCGCGATGAGCATTACATTTGGACTCTGTGCGGCTTTGCTAAGCCGGACGCTACTCCGCAAGAGCAGGAGGTTCCAGAAGGGTGGTCTGATAATATGTTCCGGACCGCCTTCGAGGCGCATCTGGGCCTGGAGAAGGCATACTGGAGCCTGTCACGCCCTGAGCACTGCGATGCTGTGAGGTACTTTGGCCTAGAAACGGTAAACCGATTGAGGGAGCTGAAAAAGAAGTACAATCCGGGGAATGCCTTCCCAGCGGCGCTTCCAGTCCTGGAGTATATGTAGAATGCCACCGCGGACGCCTCGAGTTGAATATCTTTAAGGGGAACAATGCTATAATCAAATGGATCGATACCTTGCGATTCGTGTTCAATTGCAGAGCATTCCATAGTACTTTGCTATCAGCGTATAGTAGAGCAAGATAGCAGGTACGAGGTAGTGAGGCATAATTCGAGAATCATATGACAGACGAATCTATGGAGCAAGAATGTTTGCCTCAGTCACTCAGACGTGTGTCCCAGTTCTTCTAGGTGGTCTGGTGGTGTGCGGATTGCTATCACCTAGTTTACTGGTTGATGCCAAGACGGCCGCTCCCGGTGCTAGTAGCGAGGTCGCGTGCACCGGAGCTGCTTTATAGCAACGCCTCATCTATCTTACTATTTAGTAGATATCTATCTATATCGTGATAACTACGTACAGGTTGATCTTGAGCCGGCCTCTACAACTTCTCATTCTATAACACAGTAAATACGTTCAGCTCGCCAGCCGAAGCCATCCTTGAAAGAACAAAGTCCGTCTACAGATATCGACCGCTATCTCCTTGGCCATTCTACGATTGACGCCTTTCAAAACCCGATCGGCTTGTCTCTCTAGCTCTGACAGTAGCGAGCCTAGATTCTCTACAAAGGCGAGAACCAAATGCCGCAAGAAAATAGTCTTCACCTTGCCATCGACCACAAAGCTCCCCACCAAGATCGCCTTGTCCATGCACGGAAACTGCGACACGGTGCGAGTACTATCCTCACCTGCCGCAGATCTTGTTGTTGTTGTTGTTGCCAGCGCACGCCACGAGAAGAGTTGCGGGATTGCCGTCTGCGTCGCAGCGGCATTTTGCTGTTTCTCGAAGAGACAGAGGAGAGTGTCCAGTGCCATAAACATCAGCATGATCATCGTCTGGTTACTCGACTTCTCCATACAGCGCCGGCAGGCCAGCACTCTCTTGATCGTGCCATGCAGCTCCCGGTCCAGTCCCAGCAGCTTGTCCAGCGACATGCCCTCGCCCTCTGGTCTGTCCTCGCTGAGAAGGGCCATTATTTCGGACAGAGCGCTGTAGCAATCGCTGCTGTGCCTGGGGTTCGGATGGCTGCTGGTTTGGACGAGACCTGGCGTCGCGCTTTCTGAGGATGCTGTTGATCCAATTGACGTCGGCTGTGGCTGAGCAAAGACGGAGTGGGAGACAGGACTCGCCACAGTGGATGGCCGGTTGTTGACCTGTGAGAGCAGACCGGCTTGCTCGCTGGCTTGATTGCTGCTAGTAGTCAGGGGTGCGTCGTCCTCTGTCGCCACGTTTGTTCTCGACCTGAAGTCGTCCCGGGACACTGACCTCTCTGCTGAGAATGGCATGGATGTTGTCGGTGGAGCGGGACAATCTGGAGAGGCGTCATTGGCCGTTGGGCAATTCCAAAGGCCAGAACTCCAGCTAGCAGAAGAGGCAGTTGAGGAGTGAAACCTATTGTCTGACATGTTTCTCGGTGATGTTGTTCCTCCTATGTTCAGATTCGGGTCAAAGGCTTCAAAGTCAGGTACGATATCTTGGATGTCGAACCCACTTGTCTGAAAATCTAGCATGATATCATTGGGATGCATTTGGGCAACATCTAGCAACTGGTGGAGGTCGGGTTGTAGGACCGTAGACCCAGATTGCCACATTTCGCTCTGGGCTAGCGCTGTGTCCATTTCTTTTGGCGACGCTACTTTCGCCAACCCAGCAAGGAACGAGTGGTCTCCGTATTGCTGCTGCTGCTGCTGCTCCTGCTGCTGCTTCCTCTGATGCCAACCTGATTCATTTTTCCTTTTCTGTGCCTTGTTCTGCTGGCGGCTTCCTTCCTCTCCATCGTCCTGCAAACTCGTATCGGACGTGGACGATATTTTCGGGCGGCCGGTTCTCTTGAGTGGGCTGTAGACGCATTGCTGGCCACTTTGGCTGCATCTCCAGCATGAGGGTTTTGCTCGACTACACTTAACCTTCGCGGCCTGACATAGGTCGCAAGATGTGCGGAGCCTTTGCGTATTGGCCGGCGACGTAGGTGTAGACTCGGCCATCTAGGCGGGGTCGGGTTCTTACTTTATTGTACGAGGATCCCCTCAGGCCTGAACGCGGAGGTAGTAAATACCATAGGGCAAGGAAACACCAAATTCCCGCAGATTCAATGTATCGACGGTGGATATGGCAAATAGTAATAAATAGAGGATCAAATACTCGGAACATCTCGGACCCCTCCAGTCCTAAGTCTCCCCCACGCCAGCCCCCAACAATGCCTTTGAGATTTAGCCTTGCCAGCTGAGGCTCTACGGGGCCAGTTGACATCATTGATAACAGAAAGAGCGGTCAATCAATGCCAGCAAAGCCTGCATATGAATAGATACGCACCTATGAGGTGCGTTGCTCGGCCGCTGTTTGGCATTCGCAGTGAGGCTGGACGTATGCATCCTACCTACCGAAAAACAGTACCGACATGATGTGCACATGGCTTCTGGTAATAAAACAGTAATACCTTAAGTCCTATTTACACTCGATCATAAAGACAACATGGTTCTTATTTGACATAGTTTCAAACTCCATAAATGATTGCCAGGTACTATCTACAAGAAGCGTACAAGCTCATATAAACTCGCGTATTTTTAATCTCCTAGCGCGTTTTTTAAACTTTCAGTGTCCAACGCTCTATTCCGCCAGCTCGGCAGCCACACGTTCAGATGACGCCACCGGAGCTTCCCCCGCAGTCGTATCTGCACCTACACCTGTTCGTGCTCGATTCTATGCTCCACCACCGAGCGTCGAAACCATAGAAGAGGTGGAACATAAACAGGTCTACAATAGCCTCAGATGCTCAGACCCTACTGCTTGCGCGGATTTCTTCCTAGCAATTGCTAGCGGCAACTAGTCCATATATAGGTAAGCAGGGGTTTTTAGCGGGGGACTAGGCCTAAATAAGAAAATCCGCGTAGCGGGCCTAAGCGAAAAAGTTGCTAAAACCTTAAATTTTGTAGGTGTTTTGTGAATCCTTTTATTAACCACCACCACCACCCTATATATACTATTTTGTAGGCTATTCCTAATGTTATTTCGTAATATATCTATACTATTATATTACTAACTTATCTACTAGATAGATTGTGACCTAGATTACTATAATATATAATAGGAATACTTATACTCCTCCTTAAAAACTACTATAGTAGCCTTACTAATTAAGCTTTACTCTAAACTCGGCTAATATAATAGGATTAATTATCTCCCTTTTTAAGGGCCGCCTAAGCTTTTATTAGATAGACTTAAAGCTTTTATAAAGAAGGAGTTGGAAGGGTATAGGATATAGATTATTACTTAAAGGTCTATAAAGGGATTAAACACCTTCCTTTTTAAGGGCTACTAAAGCTTTTACTAGATAACCTTAAAGCTTTAGTTAAGGATATGCTAGTCTTAGAATCTAAAGAATTACTCAGCATTGTCTACCTTATTATAAAACCTGCTAGTTTGAAATATAAGCCAGCGCTGCCTACCTTACTATAAAACCTACTAGATTGAAATATATGTTAGTATTGCTAATAACCTTATTATAATACCTACTAGTTTGAAATATATATTAGTGCTGCTAATAATCTTATTATAATATCTACTAGTTTAAAATATATGCTAGTGCTGTCTACCTTACTATAAAACCTACCAGTTTAAAACACGGGCTAAGGGGCACTATTAATAGGAGGATTACTATAAGGGCGGTCCACTATTAATAGATGGGATTGATACGGAAATGTGATATTACTAGTAGGATATAGTGGCAGGACTAGAATAGGTAAAATAATAGTAATAGTATATATCTTTCTAAAGAGCTTATAGAGGATGATGGCGAGCTAGCTATTATAGCTATATATTAATTAATAAGCACTATTAGAATAAAGGGTTATTATAATATAAAGCTTTTATATTTAAAAAATATAGTATATTTATTTATATACCGCGCGCTAAGCGACTAAATATAATATTTAATATATTAAATTTACTCTCTTTATAGTAATCTACTAACTACTATTCCTATTATAGCTTTTATAACAGGTAAGTCTATATCTAATAAGCTGTTTTATATGAATACTAACTATAATATAGTCTTAGTGGATGGTTGTAGCATAGTTATTAATAATGATTATATATATTATATACCTTATTTACAGAGTGCTTTTTTTTTCTTATATAAAATCATCTTTTTAATATACCGCCTTTATAAGCTCCTAGATTAGTAGGATTTAGGCTAACCTTTTACTAGTTCCTCACCTACTTTCCATAGTACTATACTAGCTCTTAGGTCTTTAGGGGGATGTATACTATTACCCTTACTAGCTATACTAATACTATTTTACTAGGGTCTTTTAACGGGGCTAGTTATTATTAAGAGTCGCTAGCGCTATATATTTAAGTAACTATTTACTAAGTTTATTAATCTAATTTGTAAGGTCTAATCTGATATAGGTAACTAGTTATAATTATAGGATCTGCCTTTGCTATTTTAAAGTATAGTAAGTTAATTTTAGCGTAGCCTATCTAAAAGCTGTATTTTAGTATTATTAAAGTAGGAAGAATTAGTTTTCTAAAGCTTATAGGTGTTGTGTCTAGAGGTATAAGCCTTATAAATATTCTTTAAGTTAGCCTTGTCGATTTACTTTTATTTAGTAATATATGCTTATATATCTTTTTAGGCACTATTTTTAGAGCTGCTTAATAGCTAGTTAAGCTAGTAGCTAAATAGCTGCCCCTAGTTACTAGGAATAGATAGGGAACCCGTGTATCAACTGTGGTATATAGAGATGTATTTATAGATCTATTAGTTTATCTTCTTATACGCGTAGTACCTTCCTCTTAGGGGAGAAGGGCGCGTATGACTATTATTCTTACTAAGAGTACTTTAGTAGGATTAGGAAATAATAAAGCTATAAATAACTCTCTAACTATTAATAATATTTTAGAATCAGGGCCTGCTTTATAGTAGGTAGATAGCCTATTTATTAGGGATAGCTATATTACTTTTAATAGAGACTCTGTTATAATTATAACAGCTACTCTTCTATAATCTTTTAAGGGCTTCTTTATTTTGCTCTAAAATAGTGTGCTTTGCTTAAGGTTCACCTTATAAATAGATAATAGGAGGATAAGGCTAAAGCTTGGTTAGGTTTAATTCCTAATTCTATATATAGTGTATTATATAGCGGGGGCTAGCCTAGCGGGGTGTTAGATTATTATTTAATTCTAATATACTAGTACCTCTATTCTAGTGTTGCTAAATACATAACTAAAAAGGGGGTTAAGAATATTAGGATGTATATAGATTTATCTAAATATTTAGTTAGCTTAATATTAGAATTTAAACATACTAAGTAGCTTCTAGTTAGTGGATTGATTTATATAAATATACTATTTATAGTAATATTCTAGTTATTGTCTTAAAATAACAAATTAGTGCTGTTATTATTAGATGTAGATAGTATTTAGTAAGGCTATACTTTATTTTCTTTATTAAAGTTTAAAAAGGTGTAAAATACTATTATTTAAGGCTATAAACAAGCGTCTATAAATAGAATATAAGGTGAATATAATATACTAGGACGTTTTGTATAATATCTACATATATATTAGTAGTCTAATATATATCTTATTTAAAGCAGGTCGTCATACTATAAAATTTTATATATATTATAGTTATACCCTTCTTATTTAGGAGGTATATATCTTCCTAGGAGGTTTTTATTAATAGGTAGGCATTTATTTAAGACTCCCTACTTTTAACAGTACTTATATAAAGTTTATATAAAATGATGAGGCTCTATCTAAATATCTTATATATATTTTATTATTGGGTTATATATATATAAAATTATATATTTTTTAGTATTTTAAGTCTTCTCTAGTTCTCTAGTAGTCTGAATATTTATATTATAGGTAATAGTGACGACGTAATACTAGAAAGCTAATAGCTATTTAATAGGTTATATAAGGTAGTAGTATATTATATAGCGCGTTTAAGATATCTTAGTCTATATTATTATCATATAGATATATGTCGCCGTTTTATAGTAGAGAAGGCTTCTCTCTCTAATATTATTTAGGGAAAAATAGACACTCCTATTTAGATAGTTAGCTAGTACTTAAGATAAAGGACTTAATATGCTTTAAATCTAAGATATACCTTTATATAAACTTATAAGTAGCCCTAAGTAGGTCTTAAACACATCTATAAGTTAACTAATAAGAAGAGAAAATTATTATTTTTTCAACATATTCCCCATTATATATGTTAAAAGTATTATTTTATATTATATAATCTTTATCCTAAAGCAACAGCCTGTTTATGGCTAATTGTAATTATATAGGACCTATATATAAGTTATTTAACATTAATAGCGAGTGTAGGAAGTAGAGGTTTAAAGAACCTAGTACTAGTTCCCTACTCTATTAATATTCTATCTATATAATACTCCACTATTCTCTACTATTTCAGCCAAAGCTTAATGATACTATAGCTAGCTAAATACCTTTATCTAATCTACTCAGCAAACTTTTAAGCAATCTATCACCACCTCCTATAAATAATAAAGCCGGCCTAGTTTAACCCCTCCCTCCTCCTTATCTATAAAGATGATATAAACCCTATAGGAAATATCACTCTATAACCTAGAAAATTAAGGAGATTTATATAAGTTTATATAATCTTAGACTAGATATCTAGGACTTATTATAGAGCCTATCTAAAAGAGACCTCCTTATACCTTAATATAGTTAGAAGTTATAGACCAGCTTTATTAACAAATTATATAGTAATAATAGAAGATTATTAAAAAGGATAGTATATAGTCTAGGTATAAAAACAGGTTACCTTTTTACTATGCCTTATTAATAGATTAAGGTATTAAATCAACTTAATTAGGGCTAGTCTATTCTATAGTAAGAAGCTTTATCTATTATATATCTTCTATACTTTAAGGAATGGCATAAATATTAGCTAAATATTATTAAAAATCTTAATATAGATGATGTCCTAGGTAATATATATAAAATAGCTCCATACCTATTTAATTTACTTAATTATCTTATATAGTTTAATTTAGCCCTTTAATAGCATTAACTAGTTAAGCAACGCTAGTTATTTTTAGTTAGAATATTCGCTACTATCTATTATAGCTAGTAAAAGCGTCTTGCTAATAATCTTCCTATTTAGCTTAGCCTATACTTATATGCTAATAGAGTTAAGAAGTTAATTATCTAAGTCCTTACTAGTCTAGGCATTTATATTAGTTATAAAAGAATCCTTAACTATACTAAGAACCTCTATAAGAATAGGATAGAAGCTATTAAAGCTATTAGTTAAGCTCCTACTAGGGTTACTTAGTATAATAATTTAGAATAGGTATAGGGAGTCAGGTATTAATAGATTAATAATAAGAAGGAGACTATATCTATTACTAGTAGATATGCTATTTAAGGAGTTGATATACTAAATAATAGCCTTACTTAGGGTATAATAGATTATAGGAGACCGCTAGAAGATATAGATCTTTATAATGCTCCTAGTATAAGGAACAATTTATTAACTTATTATAAAGTAAATAATTAATTAGTATATATATTCTATTCTATATAATTATACTAAGTTCTTAATATAATTTCTAATAGATAAGTCTATAGATTTAACGCTACCTAGTTTATAATACTATACACGTTGCCCTCCCTACTATAATTGATAATATATATCTGTAATAGGAGCTACCTACTATACTTGCTATTAACCATCTCCCCCTCTATTAAATCTAATCCTATTCTCTTAGTCCTATAGATGAAAATAAGAGTACTACTAAAGATAATTAAAACATCCTTCAGAATATATTCTACGATTAATATAGGTTGCTAGCTAAGTAGAAGGTAGATAGACTATAGAATAAAGACCTCTATCTAATATATAGGGACTAGAAGATATAGGCTTAGCTTTAGAATATTAAAAAGAACGCTGCTATTAAACAAGACATCTTAGGATATAGTTAAATATAATAGATATTACCTATTCCTACACTCTTTCATTTAAAGATAAACTATTTAAAGATTATTTATTAAATATACTAGGAAGCTAACCCTCTACTAAAGATAAAGAAGCTAGCGACTTCCTATAATAATATTAAGGATAACGATGCTCCTACTACATCACAGGATTTAAAGGGCTTTAAGGATACTCTATTATTTTTAATAGATACCTACGATTTCTAAGAATATAAAAATATTGGGCAAAATGCAAAATATGATTTTTAGGGTTTAGAAGAATTTATATTATATAACTTCTAGATAAGGATGGTAGCTAGTCTATAGATAAGACTTAAGAAATAGGTAGATAGAATAATACTTAATAAAAAGGAGTTAGATAAGATTATTACAAAGCTTAAAACTACTAAACTTAAAGTTCTAATTAATAAGATTTTAAAAAATTATCTTTATAAGGATTTAAATAATAAGCAAGATCCTAAGCTTTAAAACTATATAAGATTTGTATAGATGGTGGAGCCCTATCTTATATTAAAGTATAGAATTAAATAGGGTAATATTAGACTTATTTAGTAGGCTATTAATAAGATATGCATATACTTTTATAGCTTAAACTCTAAAAATTATGCTCTATTAACATTATTTTGGTAATATTATATAAGAGTAAATTATACTACCTCCGCCAAGCTTTCTAGAGCTATTCTATTAAACTCTTTAATAAATATTAGCGGTAGATTAGATAGCTAGAAAGAGATAGATATATTTAGTAAGCATCATAATAATAAGATAAAAGAAATATTTAAAGACCGTTAGATATTTATATTTAATTTTTAGAATCTCTTTAAGTATGCCTTGCTAGTTTTTAGATTTTATAAAGAATTAAAATAGGATATATATAGATTCTTTAAAGTTAGGATTAATAATAAGCATACTAATAAATCAGTTGTAATAGATGTTCTTAAATATACTAAGAAACTTCAGAAGTCTTTTATACGGCTATAAGTACGGTTAGGTATTAAATTAGTCCTAAATATATAGTAGGATAGTTTTAAGAGACTGTATTAATAAATTAGGAAATATAATACCACTCTCCTAGTATATATAAAGGAGATAGAGGTAGTCTATAAAGCAACTAAAGCGCTAGATGACCTTACAGATAATAAAGAGGAATTTTATAAGCTAATTATAAGAAATAAGCATAAAGATTATGTAGAGGATAAGGATAATATAGAATAATTCTAGTTTTTATACTAGTTTTATTAGCTTTTAGAAGCCTAGCAACTAACCTATAAAGCCGTACCTATAGAGCCGTATAATATCTTTCCACCTAATTACCTACCTTCCTTACTACTAAAAGTTGAGTTTTAAACTATATTAGAATTGTCTTAATCAGCGCTATAATCCTATCTATTTATATTATAGATGTCTTGTATAAAATCAGCTAATATATATATTACGAGATTTAAAGTTAAATATTAAGGCTTAGCACTTATCTTTATAAAAAATTTCATATCTATCTAAAAACACTAGGTTTTATAACTCATAAACCTCTTTCTACCGCTATATATACTCTACCCTATTAGCCTTCGCTCTTCTTAGAAGATATAAGTTATCTAATAGATTACTTAAGATTTTAGCTAGAACTAGCCACTCCTTTATTTTAATTAGCTATTTTTTTAGGCCTAGTTGCTGTTTCTTCTTCCTTAGATATTTATTAATAGGGCTAGATTCCTCACCTCTTATAAATAAGTCCTCTACCAATTACTTAGATATCTCTTAAGTTAACGTTTATAGAAGAGGAGCACTATTAATAAGAGTACTATTAATAGGAATATTATTAATAGGGTCTACCTATAATCTTTTCTTCCCTTTACCCCTAATCCCAGCTAACTTCACCTTCTTTAGTTATATAAGAGTATTAGATACCTTAGGAACTAGATTATTACTAAGGAATAGCTTAACTAGCTTAGTAACATATTATCTTCACTATTCTCTACTCTAGCCTTAAGTAAATTAATAGAAAGTTATCTTATTAATAATAATATCTATATACCTTATCTACTACTTAACAACCTCTATTAGTAGCCACATATCAGCTAAATAAGCTTAATATATAAGAGTACTAGTATATTATTAATAGAAAGTATCCTAGCCCTAGGATATAAGTCTAGCTATTATAATAGTCTGCTGTTCCTAAGAGGCATATAGAACCGCTAGCTTAAATTTATATAATTAAACCTATAAGGGCTATTCAGTGGTTGTCTTTACTACTAAGTAGTAGCTATAATATCTATTCTTATATAGAGTCGTCAGCTTCTGATTAACAAAGAAGTCTAGTATTACCTTATAGTAACAGCCTACTATATTAAATAGTTTATAGAAACCCTAAGGCAGATTTAAATACTTCTATATATCCCGTTCAGCCTATTTATTTAGTATTATATTCTTTACCTAATACTCCTTAAGCAAGTCCTCTAGAAGTGGACTCTTTAGCTTAGGTAAGAAGAAATAGATAAATTTAGCATTCTTAATATCTTTTCCCCTTATAGCTCTACTAGCTTATTGCTAAAGGCTATAAATACTACTCCTTAATATTCCTAATTAAATAACACGGGTAATATCTAGACTATTAACCCCTATCCCTAATACATCAATTGTAATAAATATACAATACTTTAAATCCAGCCTTATTAATTCACTACTTAGGACTTTTTTCTATTCCTTATCAAGCTTACTATAATAGGTATAAATTAAGTTACTCAGCTATAATTTAATCCACCCGCTTACCCTAAAGAAATCCTTTAAATAGTTTTAAACCTTACGGCAATCCACAATTTTTTCAAGGTATATAATAGTTTTTAGGATAAAGGTGTTAAGATCTTAGACTAGGAACCTTAACTCCTTATACTTTAAATAATCCTTATCTAAGACTTGTATATTAATCAGGATATCAGGGCGGTTAATAGATATTTAAATTAAGTAAGTATAACTTAAAGTTCTAAAGCCCGCAGCTTGTTTAATATCTTTATAAATACTTAGATCTAAGGTAGTTAAGATCCTAAACTATAGAACACTAATAGTATAAGCTCTTAAGATATATAGTCTACTAAAGGCCTTTCTAAATCCTTTACCCTATTAGTCAATTATATACATCTTATTAATAGTAATAAGACAAAGCTATATTTAAAACACCAGCTATATTAAAACCTTAGCTTAGAACTTTAAGTTATCTACTATAATCTTAGGGCTAGTTAGGATATAAGTATACTCACCCTTACTAATACGCTTATAATTCTTAATTATATTAGAATAAGCATCCAATATAAAAGGCTAGGTACTAGGTAATTTTAATATATCCTAATACTAATCCTACTCTAATACTAATAAGGGGTAAATTAGAAGAGTAATACTATCATCATATAACAGCGATAAGAATTAAAAGATTAGGCTTTTACTAAAACCTATTCTTATAATAAGTATAACGTCCTTTTTATGATATAAGACCTAAATAGCTTCTAACTATTTAGGATATAGATATCACTTAACTTCCTTAATACTTTTACTCTATATTTCGGCCTACACTGTAAACAGACAATGCCGTATAACTTTATCACAAATAACTTAACAAGCGGTGGATAAAGTAATAGTTATAGAGACTACAAGTATATAATCTTACATAGTATTAGAGTATAGAATAGATACGGTAGTTAAAAAACTAAGTATTTTATTATTATATAGAGGTATAGAATTACTATTACTTATATTTACCTAAGCAAGTATAATTTATAAAAAAAATGTTTATAAGTAACAACACCTTCTAATAGCCAGGAGCTCTTAATATAGTTAAGAGGATAGTTAATACTACATATATAGTTAGTCTTAGTATATAGTAATTATAGATAATAACCTTACTATCACTAATAACTCTTAGACTAAACTAGTTTCTTTAACTAGATTAAAAAATTCCTACTATACCCCCCACGTATACTAAACTCGCTTAAACACTTTAATAGTGATATATAACAGCCTTACAATACGGCCGGCTATAAAAAAAATATATAGTATTAGTAGTTGCCTACTATTAGTAATTAGTTAGGTAGTATACATCTAGACTATAAAGCGGTATTACTCTTAAATCCTACAGTAGAATATTAGAATATTTAATAAGAAGGATATTTAGGATGTATATAATACGCGGATTAAATAGAGTATTAGGGTACTATAAGATACGCAAGGACTATATTATCATCAAAATCTATATCCTAACGCGCTAGGAAACTAATACTAAATCGCGTAAGCATAGTCTATCATATAATCCTTTTAGAAAACAAATATTATAGGCTTCTTTAGCGACCTCAAAATATATATTCTACCTTATTAGAGGCCTTTATAAATATATGGTAGAGGGTAGATATCTAAATAATAGGATAAGCTCGCGAGATTTTATAAAACTTTATATAGGCTACCACCAAAATATATAATCTTTATTAATTTTATATACTTTCTTATCTAGACCTCCTAGGGGTGAATCCTACTTTTAGAATAGTCTAAAATCTTATTGATTGGTCGATAGAATAGACTAGATAGTAGCTTTGAAGCTTGCTTGCTTAGTAGGAGCAGGGGTAGGATTCCACCCCGGGGCAGGGCTGGACCTTTGAGACTAGTCTACAAGCCACTGCGGAACATCCGAAAGCAGCCGATCGGGCAGAAGCCTAGAGCTTCGAAAATGGTGCCAAGAGTCTGCGTTCCCGAGATGCATCGGATGGCCACCCAATTTGGTGGCATTGAAATGCGTTTCTCCTGTGATGAGGAATCTGATGCATAGTAATCTGTAAAGGTATAGATAGAATACCATGCCCGGGGGGCCCCAGGCCATGCCAGGGGGCATGGTTCCTTCCGGGGAACCAGGGGCGCTGCCACCATGCTTGGCAGCACCCATATTGCTTATCATCAACCAATACTACACTACTCATACCAGTTCCATGCCGAAGCGTTGCATATTCCTCAAATACCCTAAGAGCTAAACCCTACAGAGCTGTGTAGGCTAATATAATTATTTACTTCAATATTATAATTATTAAAATTATATATTTTATTATTTGGCCATAGTAATATATCTATGACCACTCGATCGTAATGACTGATTATAGTGAACAATCATAACATAGGAAGCCATATATGTAGATATCTGTATCAGTCAGTGACTCTTCATCCGCTTTCGACTCTTCCCGGCCCATAGCATTATTCGTCCCGCTCTCCCACCCTTTTCATTTTCATTCCAAACCTATGCCGCATAGAGGCAATGGGAGTTACCTTAGCGCTGGGGCTGACTACGGAACCTTATTCAGGCCATATAGCTCCGGCATGTGACTAGCCATTCAGGTCCTACCTTTACCAGGTGCATTCGACTGGACATGTAATGTGCATTCGATATGGGAGCAGTGGGGAGGGAAGGACTAAACGTACGATGAACGAATGTTGCACGAACCTGCGAGCGGGATGTTGCTGGGAGGAGGGACGGCCAGAAATGGGAGACTGCTTGATACTTCCACTTATCGCTTTCTCGCTTTCATTGGGCATGTTTGTCTTGCCACAATGCCACACAGCAATTAAGCGTCTCATCTGAAAGGGGACCTAATTGAATCCCACCATCTCTCCGACCATCAGCGCTCTTGATGTGACGACTCACAAGGGTCATACGGATGTCATTTAAGTGTGCACCAGTGAGTATTCTCTGACCATGTGAATATCATACACCAAGTTGCTTTTGGGCGCCCCACTTTGCGAACGAGTGTGTCCTCCAACTATGCCCTATTCCTTGCTTCCAACTTACCAACGGGCCAGGTGTGCGTGGTGTCGGATTACACATCCCAAATGTCCACCGAGTTTCAACTGTCGCGCCCACGACTGGCCCTCCTGCTCAGTGCTTGGGAAAGACCGCGCCCAGGGTCTGGTTGCCGACCACCACGGGCTGGCACTCGGACATGACGCCCACCATGCGCGTCCACTTGGTCATGCTAGGGTTCGACCATTGGTGTAGTGTGGATCTTTGGATGGTCAAGTCGCCCGGCTTCAGGATGCGCTTCTCGCCGGTAGACAGGGTGAGCTCGATCTCGCCCTCGAGCTGGATGACAATGTCCAAGCTGACGGTCCGGTGCAAGGGGCTGGACGAA
This sequence comes from Cladonia squamosa, assembly GCA_947623385.2. Lineage (NCBI taxonomy): Eukaryota > Fungi > Ascomycota > Lecanoromycetes > Lecanorales > Cladoniaceae > Cladonia > Cladonia squamosa. Next base: position 315,018 of record OX392378.1, on the reverse strand, counting down.
TTGGGGGGCGTGTCGATGTACCAGACCGCGGGCCCGCCGCCGGCCGGCACGAGTGGGGGCAGGTTCTGCAGGGCGTTTTCGTAGGCTTTGAGGTCGGTGTCGTTGGTGAGCAAGGCCGGCGGCTGGGCCTCGATGTAGCCGAGCCTCATGAGAGCGCCGCCCAGATCGTTCGCAACTGGCAGAGCGGGCGGGAGCGCGGTGGAGAAGAAGGATTCGCCATTGGCGTCGTTATCGGTAATGTAGCGGTTGGGGTTTGGGAGCGGAGCAGATGAACTCGAATCCATTGTCGATCTCTCAGTGATGTAGAAGTGAGGAGAACGATTGAGCTTGTAAGGAGAAAGTGTATGCCCGTGGATGGTGGTGATGGTGAGGTATAACAGTGAGTAATATAGGCAAATGAAGCCGATCATTTTCCGGAAGTGGGTAAATGAGGCAGGGTTGTACAAAGGTCGACCACGGATTTCTCTTCGGACGCAACTAAATGCTGTATTGGAAGTATTCGGACGCATCATTATGCAGATTCAAACTGGTATATATACTTGGCCATGGCACATGCGTAAGCTCCCCTCCATCAGCTTCTTTTCTGCTGGAGTCCTGGAAAATCAGCTGTGCCTCTAGCTTACGTCCTTGCAACTCCGCCCGTTCTCAGCTGAAATCTTAGTAAGCTATAGAAAACATCATCGGCTTATTCTTCACCACGTAAAGGGTAAAAGAGTTGCGCTTCCGTCTATACCAAGGTACTACTTGTGGCGGCACGGCATGTCATGGATTCGAGGCAAGCGGGGAGCCGGAGCCAATCGCGTACGGTTCCGCTGTATCTTGCCCTATCTCTCCGAAACAAGTCTTTCAGGTGGGAATGCCCACGTAGAAAACTATCCGCGGGACCCGAGAGGCTGGTGTTGATCATGCTAAAGCACTGAGCACCACAATAAGGGTCATGTTTTATTATGTTGTGATTGACTAGCCCCTTCCAGGAAACACCATAAATAGATGCATGGAGGAGGCAAGAAGAAATGCCTATCCTCTACGGCTTGCTGAAGGTCATCTCTTTACGCTCTGGGCTCACCGTTTTTGGCCTGCATACGGGCCAACAGAACCGAGGCCTCGTGTGCATATTTGCACTTCATCCTGATCTTCGCACCGTTTAAGTACATGACAAAGGGAAACGGCAAACACGCCACGGTAAGAAAAGCCGGAATGGAGCTCGCCCAGTGGATGCCGAGGTTGTGATACATCTGCGTCGTGAACAGCGGAAACGCCGCGCCGATGAAAGACCGAAGCATTGCACCTGCGGCAAGTACCGACGCTGCGTAGATTGTATAGGCATCGAGGAGGTAGACAAGAATGGAGATGAAAACCAGCACCGTGCCGAATCCATATGGTGCGGCGAGGATAACGCTTGCAGACCAGTGGATAGTGGGAGAGTTGGTCCAGGCAAAGCCGAACATACCAATAGGTAGGGCAATAGCACCAATCATTCCAGGAGGCAAGCGAGATTCGGGAGTGGTCGTCTCCCCTAGTCTTTGGTAGCGGTGCCGGTCGTCAAGGATGGTGTAGAGCAGACCCAGCAGCATGCCAACCGCCAGACCTAGGAAGGGAAGGCTTCCAATTCCCTCGTTCCACCCGCGACCTTGCTCGTAAATGACGGGGAATGCGGGAAGGAACATGTAGAGGGTCCCGTATAGTATAGACATATAGATGGAGGCGATCAGCACGATGGGCTCCCAGAAGAGCAAGACCCACGGCCGTTTGATCGTCTTGCCAAAGACCTCGGACAATTCCACCCCACCGTTGTTTTTCTCGAGCACACTGATGTAGACTTTTCCGGTCTTTCGAGAGAGACGCTTCGCAGTCTTCCGCAAGAGTACCGGCCCATATGTTTCAGGTAGCAAAAGCATCCCTACGATCCACACCATACCGATGAAGATACAGCAGATGCCTTGGACCCATCTCCAGCCCACATTGATGGAAACAAAGCCACCTAAAATCGGACCCAGCATAGGACCCATGAACGGCGCTGTGGCAAATATGGACGACGCGAGACCGCGTAGAGAAAGTGGGAAGAGATCAGCAATTACTCCACCGGCGTTGGTCAGAGGCAAGGCGCCAAAAGCACCAGACAGGAAGCGAAAGACAAGCAGAGACGCCATATTCTTACAGCCGGCGGACGCGCCGATGAAGGCTGCCATGAGGCCGTGCGAGACGACAAATGGCATTTTTCGCCCGTACAACTCGGACAGCGGGGCCCACAGGGCCGGTCCCACGGCGAATCCGAGCACGAAGAGAGCGATTCCAGCGGCGAATAGCTCACTATTGGTATGGAACTCGGCTATGATCTGGTCGGCGGAGGCTGAGTATGCTGATGATGTGAGGGTAACGGCGAAGACGGAGCAGGTGACAATGGACGTGATAAGCCACTTGCGCCAGGATGGGAACGTCATGGGATTGTAGGGATCACGGTGGAGGAATTCGACGACGTAGGGCTCTGAGACTGTGCCTTGACCGCTGTAGGGAGTTTGGGCTTCCTCATCTCGAAGATGCGAGGGGTCGTCACCTTCTGGCTTGCTTGTTGAATGCACAAAGTCTACCATATCTGCTGAAGTTGGGCGCTGCATCGAATTCGCTGGCTCACAATGATCATTGAGCAGTATCTGGCGGCGCCATCATCATATATACATCTTTCACCTTTTACCTTTGGAACAAATCGTGACAAATGCAGCCGAATGAAGCTTGGAAAGTATCTCCGGCTCCTCAAAATGCATGGAGCCATGACGGACGGCATTGCAGAGGTGGCAAGGGATGGAAATTACTCGAGTACGAGTGGTAGCGAGTGATAGGGAGTGGCAGGGAGAGTGGTAAGGTAGGACGTAGGGTGCTGCAAGGATTCCGAGCTCTTAACTTATCTCTTAACTCCGATCTCGACCTCGGGACCCTGCCGCTGCTAGACAAGGATCCACGCCGAACTGCGGAACCGCATCACATTGGTCAGTTCTCAGTTCTACTGCAGCTAAGGTACTGTAAAGTACTTTAACTTAATTACCTTTTACTTACCTCATCTTCCTCAAGCTTCCTTTCCAATGCCTGATACACTGACGCCATGTCATCTCTTTCACCAACCGAGAAAACAGGCCCATTACGAGCAAAGAGATACAAGGCTTCTGTTGCCTGTAATACGTGTCGTCGTCGCAAGATAAAATGTGACGGTCTTCTTCCAGGTACTCTGAGTACTCATCTCTTGTGTGCATCGCGCTCCGAACCTAACCCTTGCCCCCCCATTAGCATGCGGCAGCTGTCAGAAGAAGGACGGTCTTCGAGAGACTTGCGCCTATAACCCCTGCATCGATAGCGCCAAGAGCCCCATGAGCCACCCTCTTGCAATTGCTACACCATCTCCGCATCGTCCAGCTCCTGTCCATTCAACGTCGTTGGGCCCCGAGCTGCCAGACGCCGTCGAAGCTCGAGGCGTCTACAGCGATGGCGACCCAGGCGATTTTGCGTCCGAGATCAAGGCCGCCATCGATGCCAAACTTGGGCTTCCTTCCGCGAGAAAACGGTGCCCAATTCCCCTGACAGATGCTCCGATGTTCGGATTGCTTTCTCGTCGGCAAACCACTGATGGCAGTCTCCATGCGGAGAATGTGCTGCCACCGCGCAAGCCTGCTGACCACTTGGTCAACGTATACTGGCGGTACATAGAGCCCCTAGAGCCCCTCCTCGAGCAGGAGCGCTTCTTTCGCTCCTACCAAACACTCTTCACTGGCAGTGAGCTCGACTGCGATGAACGCATATTTCTCAGTACTCTAAATGTTGTATTTGCCCTGTCCACTCAGCTACAAGAAAACATTCCGCCAGAGCAGAGAGATGAGGCAAGCAAAGCCTTTTTCCAACGTGCCTGGTCTTTACTCCGTCCTGAGACTATCGTTTGGGAACATGGGTCGCTTGAACTTGTCCAATGCTTGCTTCTCATGAGCCGATATCTGCAATGCACGAAGAATCTACACCAAACTTGGATGGCAGTGGGTTCGGCCGTGCGCATAGCCCAAAGCCTTGGTCTTCACGTGCCTGACAACACTTCATCCAGTTCTCTCAACGGCGATGGTCGGTTGAGGCGACAGGTTTGGCAATGCTGTGTATCCATGGACAGGTATGAAGACATGTCCCAGAGCCCTCAACTCAACGTACTCTGCTAACCCCGGTTCAGGGCCCTTTCTTGGACACTTGGACGAACTTCAATAGTACCCCTGACCGCCTCATCCCCTTCGATCAACTCACTATGTAATGACAGGGATCTGGCGGACCTCCATGGTGGAACTTCTGCTCATTATTTCGTCAAGATGCTGGAGCTTAACGAGATCATAAGCCACGTGATGCTTTCCCAAGTGCCCGCCCGCAGCAGCTTTGCAGAAAGCCTGGGTCTGCCACCGTTGTACCAGAACGCCGACTCGAGTGCTGCAGTGCAGATCGACGAATGTCTGAATACGTTGGAGAAAAGTCTTGCTCCGTCCTCGTCACTCGACTTTCTTCAAGATGACACCGAGAATGGTCTGAACAGGCAACGGACCTTTCTTCGTCTTCGGTAAGTGAAATCAGAACCCGGAATTAATATCTTCTCATACGGGAAATGCTTACTCATTGCATGGGTTCAGGCTCGCACACGCTCGGATTTTGCTCTTCAGACCAATGCTAGCCCGCTTCTGTTTACCACAATCCCAAGCAGAGAGAGCTCCTGCTCCAGTCGACCAAGGCTTGGGGAACCGTATTTTGCAAGACTGCGCCACGCTTTGCGTTGAAAATTCTCAGAAAATGATTGCGCTAGTGTTCGAAAACTATCGGCCAGACGCGGCCATTGGGATCCTGCCTTGGTGGTACCGCGTCTTCTACCTCTATGTCGCAACGCAGAACTTGATTGCGGCGATGCTGCGACCTGAGGTATTCGCGCCCGTAGTTCTGGAACCATGGGGCAAGGCCATCGCGGCCCTTTGTGCCCACGAGCATCTTAGTCCGTCTGTCCAGCGATGTATTTCGACTTTCCAGACGATGTGGCAAAAAGTCACAGGCACAGCCTATCTGGGAAGCGACCTGGGCCCTCCGCTTGAAGCGCCTTCGAATGCAAACTTTCAGGATGTCTTCCAGCATCTGGGGTTCGAAACCGAACTTCCGCTCTTTGGGATGGAAAATATGGCTTGGCTGGGTAATGTTTCATGAGCTTACAATGTGAAGATCAATACGCGGATGGACGGTGGTGCTGAAATAGGTAGATATGTGGCGTATGAAATGTGAAGGCGTTTCTCTCGTATACACATTTTATATGCTCTCGGAGACCACAGCTATCGACAGTGTATCTCTTGGCGTTGTTCCCAGCCCGGTACTTAGAATAGGCCTGATCGGGCCAATGACCATCCAAATATGCGATCTGGTTCCGACATGAACATATGATAGCCAGGCGGAGATGCGAGAAGACGTCAACTGATAGACCTTTAAGCCTCCTGCAGATTGATGTCACGGCACGGGGACTGCGCTCCCGGTCATACCATGAGTCCCAGCCGCGGTGGCTTTCTCGCTCCCCTCGGCTTATATTTTGGTGGACATAATTACAGCCTTACCTTAACTCCATAAGGTAGCGCTCCTATGATATTGGACAAGTTTAGGAAGGTATAAGAGGCTGAGTTGCTTGCTTCGATACTCATGCCTAACTCTGCTCACGCTACTTATATCTTGCTTTCTTGATCGGTTCTCCTGGCAACCTCAAAGCTCCGTCCTTCTCTACTTACTCTATCTACAATTCATTCAACAACAGCTATGAGTCCGACGTCGAACTCGAACGGCTCACACATTCAGAAATTTGGTGATATGAGGGACTATATGGCCCTATCGTTGTTCCAGCCTCACCGGACTCGCCAGGCCATCCGAGACGCGCATGAGAAGAGGATTCCGCCTATGATCGGCTACTATGCCGGTCTCGCATCCGTACCTATTACCCGCTGGGTGGCGCCAATGGGGTTCGACTACGTCTGGATCGACTGGGAACATAGCGCGATGAATACTGAGACCATGACAACGGTATGTTCGCTCTGCCAACTACAAGCCCCCTTGGAAACACAAGACTCAGCTTCCTTCGTGTATAGATGGTCCACGAGGCAGCTTTTCTAAGCAACGGCCGCACTATTCCATGGGTCCGGTAAGTTCTACAAGCACCAATCCTCTTGCCCACCGCTGGGTGCCGTGTGACTAACCCACCGCTCCTTGGTACTCACGGTAGGGTTCCTGGGCACGACGAGTCCAAAATTGCGTATGCTCTTGACGCGGGCGCATCTATCGTGATCCCGCATGTGGACACTGTCGAGCAAGCCAAGCACGTCGTCAGCGCGGTCAAATTCGGCAGCAAGCGCAACGGCATCCGCTCCGCACCTCCATTCCGGTACGTACACCATCTGACCGACACGCCCATGGAGCCCCAGCACGGACTCTGGGAGAGCCTGAACAACCAAGGGGCGATGATGATCCAGATCGAGACGCTCGTGGGCATCCACAACCTCGATGCTATATTGAGCGAAGTGCCTGACATCGACGCCGTTTGGCTCGGCGCCCTTGATACGCGTGTCAGCATGGGCCTGCCGGCTGGTCACGGGATCCGTGGCAGCGAACCCGAGTGGCTAGAGGCGGCAGAGTTGTTCCATCGGACGGTCAAGAAGCATAACAAGCCGTATGCGGGCTTTAGCTTTGCGAAAGGGGAGGAGCTGCGGAAGTTGACTGCGAATATGTCCATGTGCATGATCACAGCCGATACGACCAAGCTGGCCGAGATGGTAGGCGAATTGGCCGATGCGAAAGCGACGCTCGCCGTTTAATAACATTAGTCGTACTAAATTACAATAATATTATTGAAAGTAAAACTCGGATTTTAAATCTTAACGTTTTGATACAATAGCGTTTATATTATATATTTTAGAAACTTAACATATAGTAGAGATTAACTTTTGATTAGATTAAGAACTTAATAACAATATACCTTAATTAATACTCTTTATTTATAACGTTAAGTAACGGTTCTCTATCATTTAATCTCTCAAGGTTAACTTCCATAATATTCAGTATCCTCTTGAAGTAACATGGTGTTCTCCAGCTGATATGCGGTGTGATGAACACATTCGGGGCGGTGAACAACGGGTGCCCATCTGGCAAAGGCTCCGGATCCGTAACATCCAAGGCCGCTCCTTGAATCTTTCCCTGTTGAAGTGCCTCCACCAGCGCATCCGTGTCGATATGCTTGCCTCTGGCAACGTTGGAAAGAAACGTCTTCTTCTTCGCTAAGATATCGAACTGCTCCCGGCCAATGACGGATTGATTTGCTTCCGTCAACGGCAGACAGATTACCAGGATGTCGAGATCCTGGCCCAAGAACTTGTTCACGGCCTTCTTTGAGGATCCGTGGAACCATTTCGTCGGAATCAAGCCGTCGGGATCTCCCATGCCCGGAAGACAGTAGCGGTCATCTCTACGCTGCACCGGCGTCGGGCGCTCGCTCCGCGTAAAGGCATAAACCTCCACGCCCATGGCGCTGGCGAGCCGTGCACATTGGCGGCCAATGGCCCCGTACCCAAGTATGCCCATGCGCAGGCTCAGTGAGTCCGGGACGTCGACGAGCGCGTTGCTCCATTTCGCCTGCTTTTGGTAGCCGGCGTAGTCCAGGAAGCCGAGACGCATCATCAGCCATGTGCCAATGACCCATTCCGCTATTTGAGGTCTAGGGAGGCGGGTGATCAGCATTGTCACGACAGTGAGTATATACAAGCGGGTAGTTCTGATACCCACGGGTGTATGCCGTTAGCCGTACAGAATACAACATTTGGGTTCTTGTACGTCTCGTGCTCAATCCATTTATCAGCCCCCGCGGACGTGAGCTGGACGTAGCGGACCTTGGACATTAGTTGCGCAGGATGCGGCAAAAACAAGCATGCTATGGTGACACCTTCCCAGATCTCCGGCGGCAGGGCAGTAGCTGCTGACCCTTTGTCCCCAGGCGCCCAGCGAAGTGGCACCCACCTGACTTTGAGCCCTGGATACTTGGTCTCTAATTGCGCAATCCATTGCAAGTCTGGCTCCGGTGGTATTTGAAGGAGAAGTATATCGGTGCTGAGGTTAGACGAAACATGTTCCATGTCCGTAGAAGTCATGATCAATGCTAGAATGCGTAGAAGGATGTCATGTAGACAGCCGGAAATATCCCTCAACTCGGAATGCGATAGTTACTTTATTGCTCAGTTGTAGTTCGCCTAGTGGGACACGAAACACGCTCCGGGTAATTTGATATAGACCCCTTCTCACATACTGTGCGTTTGTCCCAGCAGGCATGCAAATTCAAATCTCAGAGAAGCCCGCAGCGAATGCAGGAATTGCCATCTACCTATAGGGGAGAAGATAATCACCCCAAGAGATACCCGACCACGTCGGATATGTTAGACTATCTCCGTGAGGCCTGATCCAGTGTAAAGCGGAAGCTGCCGCGGGTACTTTTCAATTCTTCGAGCCAAGACCCTCGGGTCTTTCTTTGACTATACAAATATGCACCATCCAAAGGCTACAATCCTATAGGCTTGTGCAGAGCTTGCTAATACTTGGCAGCTTATGTATCGCCGCGGAGGTTATATGCTGCAGCCGTACTCGCGACTGGCAAGTGCGGAGTACTTCAAACCTTCAAATTTGGGGACTTCGCGGTACAACGTACGGATTACTGTTGGCATGGATGTCCGGGGGGTTGATCGGAGAACCAGCAAGTTGATTCCGCCATGGAGTGAATGCCAATCAGACCGGGCTAAAGCCATTGGCGTGAGCAATATCGACTGTCTCTTTTACATGCATTCGTGGGTCCTGTGTTGACGTCTGAGTGCAGGTTCACAACGCACGATCAGGTTCTCCAGGAAGGCGCCTGTAATGTTCAGGAATGTGACTATATAAGTCGTCTTGAGGTCTCCATCAAGTCAGACTATCCTTGATCAGCCAGGCCGGTACTACCATCCTTCATTCTTGTCCCAGCCAGTTACCTTAGTCAGTCCGTTGGAAGCCACTGAGTCTTTAAGATGCTGACCAGTATCTTGTCCTTTACGGTATGCTCTCCTCCTGTGCTATGGCTGGCCAGAACAATATGCTGAACCTGTCACGGCAACGCAGCCCGAGGAGGCAGCCACAGCCACCGACTATTGCTTGGCTTACTCCGACGGTGTGTCCGCAAATATGAAGGACCTGTGGAACTGGACTCGCAATGAGTTTGATGACGCTGACAAGATGTCTTCGCCACTTCAGGGAGCCACGAACAAGTTCCTGGCGGAGCTTCTAAAGCCAAAGAGAAGTGTGCTGACAATGCTCCTGCGCCTCCGGACGTGAGAATTTGACAGACGTATTCTTAGTTCTCGAGATCGGTAGCTATTCGGGATTCAGTGCACTTGCCTGGTATGAGGCTACAGTAGACACACAGGCCGAGATAATCTCAACGGAGATCGAGCCCAGGATGATTGCGGCCACTAAAAAGACCATCGATAAGTACGGCCTGAAAGATCGAGTCACGCTCCTCGAAGGTCCGGCACAGGAGTCCATCAAGACCTGTACAGGGACCTTTGACATCATCTTTGTCGACGCCGACAAAGAAGGCTACGAGGGCTACGTAAAGACAGTCCTTGATCAGAAGCTTCTAGCTCGGGACGGGGTGATCATTTGTGATAACGGTAATTGCAGTCCTCCAATTTAGTGACGAGGAGCAGGTGTGAGTACTGATCTCCTTCCCAGTCTTCTCTCGTGGATTGGCCATCTCGGAAAATGCCGGTGCGCATTTGAATCAGGAGCTCGTCCCGTACTGGATCGAGTGTGGGAAGAAGATGCAAAAGCTAAGCGCCTTTTGCAAGAACGACCAGAGAGTCGACAACCTCGTATTGCCACTGTACGATGGTATGTCTCTCATCAAGTGGAAGCACTGAGCAGGCGGCGCAGGACGGGGGAATAGTGTTCAAGTTCGGTGGATACAGATACCCACAAGCTGACAAGTCATCATCTAATGGGGCCCCGCTTGTGTAGATAAAATTTTTGAATTCTCCCAATTCAGAGACAACATAAGTCTAGTACGACCCAATTAGCCCAATAGAGCCATGCTTATTCACTACTGCTTTGTAGCTGTCTTGAGATAATACTATAGATGTCTTCAGCTAGAGGTAGTAGCTCAGCGGAAGCCTAGAATATAATATTGAATGAATAATTCTTTCGTCTTTAGAATTGAGATGATGACTTGGTTGGTATTCTATGGAGGTGCTTTGCTATTTATGCGGCTGCGCTAGGCATAGAAAGGGCTGAGAGGGGACATTTTCTAACGTTCGTACTTCACCCCATCCATCAGATGTTTATGGCGAGTATAGCTAGAGACGTGAGAAGACTTAAAGTGGGCTATAACCGTGTTCCGGTAATGTATGAGACCTGAACCCTATAGCCCCCAGATGCTCAATGTGCAGCACCACTTCATTGAACAAATATCTAATTCAACGCAAGCTAACAGAAGTCAAAGCAAAGACTTGATAACAAAGTTGTTGAGAGTCCTATAGGCGCCGAATCGCAGGGATCTAGGCAATAATATTAGGCTGTATATGGTGAGGATTTGAGTTATATATCTGGGTGTATATGCTATGAATGTGGAAACAATATCAGGTTAAGTCTCCTGTGAGAATTCAAGTAATATCAGCCTACCTATCCCTTCCAAGGTCTCAAAGTAATATCAACTTGCTTCCTACCAGAAATGGAGCAAAAGGCGCGCGATTTGATTGCAACCACCGCCCATACAATCTCATCACCAAAAAACCGCCACACAAAACCGCCACATAAAACCGCCACACAAAACCGCCATATTAAAACCGCATATGAAACTGCTCGCCAAAAAACCGCCAGGAATCACCCCAAAGACAATTCTTTGACAAGACACGCCAAGCCTTAATGTGCACGTATCATTCGGATCCATTTCTAGTGACAATACAGACGAGAGAGAGGAAATAAGGTGCTTTTTAGTGTGGTACAAGGATCTTTAATGATAGTTAAATTGTTTAGGGGATCAGAATATATTGAGGTAGGTTAGTCAGATCGATTCGGAATTAATGAGGGTATGGATTATGTGTGTAGAGAGTACCGATTGATATGTATATATATGAAGGGGTTATGTATTTGCCCATTCCCCCAGTATGTAAATCGGCATAGATTTCTCCAAACGCTCATCCCTATCACCCCCCTCCCCCCAACCCCGCCCTTTCCCTCCCCCACAAACCTTAGCTAAACACAACACCCCCCCCTACACTGGCCCCCGCCCTCACAATCCCCCCCCGTCCCCCCCTTCAAACAATTCCCTTTCCCCACCTCACAACAATGTCCTACCAAAGTGCCTCCCCCGGGAACAAGACTCAACCCACACACGCGGTTAGCAGGACAGCATTTATCACCACAAGCTTGGTTGACACCATTGCAGCAAGTGCCTTTTTGGGCGCCGGACACGAGGCAGGATTCTGAGGAGGGGTTACAGCAATTTAGGGAGTTGAGCGGGGAGGGGCCGGGGCAGGGTATGTAGTCGCAGGGGCAGGTGGGTGTACAGGTGGGGACGCTGCAGATGTCCAAAGCTGTGAAAGGGGGGGTTAGTGGTGTGGGGGGTTTGGATGGTGAAGAGGGAAGGGGGGTGCTTACGGTGGAGAGGGGGTTTGAATGTTGGATTGGCGATTAGGAGGGGGGTGGTGGTGGGGAGGGGAGGTTGGGCGTGTGTGATGCGGAGGATGGAGAGGAAGATAAAGAGGAAGATGGTCCAAGATGGCGTAATGGGAGGAGAATGTGGCATATTGAGTAGGTATCGAAGAATGATGATCTCAAGGGTGATGGTACTTTGACGAAAAAGTCGGCCACTGAAGTTCGGATTCTTTAGAACAGATACTGGTGATTTCCTACCTTCCCCCAACCTTGTCTTTATACATCCCTTAGCAAATCATGAAACCCCGTAAAGTCTTATGCCAAGGATAGCCAAGAACGGCCAAGGTCTCCGGCCAAGGTCTCGTGGCCAGGCTGTAGTCATCGCGCACTCAGCCTTGAAAAGCCACCCCTTTCTAGTTCAGCCAAATTGAACCAACGAGAGGCATGCTTGTTCATTACTGCTCTGCAGCTGTCTTGAGATGTTGCCATGAGTATCTTCAGCTAGAGGAAGTAGCTCGGCGGAAGCCTGGAATACGACATTCAACGAGTGGCTCTTTCGCACTTCATCCCATCCATTGGATGCTTTTGGTGAATATGGCCAAGGACCTGACAAGACTCAAAGTGAGCCATAATCGTGTACTGGTATCCAGGACGTATCCATGATACACTACCAGTCATGCGCAGCCATAGTCGCCTTCTCAACGATGGCCTGGTTGACCATACCAGATGTTACGGCCAGTCCTAGATTGATGTCGTTTCCTTGGACACACCTATCACTAGTATGACATCGTTCCGCGACATCAACCTCATCAGCAACCCTGTATGAGTGTAGAAGGGCTGCAGACGAGGAAATAAATAATCGAACACGAAGTTTCAACCCTTTCGTCGTAGGTTCAAGATCTGCTCGAGCTTCACCTCTCCCTTACCACCCCAGCCAGCGACACCATGTTCCACGTCAGGCCTTACAGCCACATACCAAGCCCAAGCTCTTCGATCGAGCTCATCACGAGCTAGAACATGCGCCCAAGAGTCGTACAGAAGATCCAGGGCTCGGAGTAGCAGGGCAAGATTCTTTTCCTTCTCGTCTTTGAGAGCCGCCAATGACTTCTTCTTCTTCGGAGATACCACGTCGGACGATGATGATGGAGCGGAAGCAAACGACTTGAGAAGATAGGCTCGCGCAGATTGGGCGGTGTAGATTGGTAAGCCAGAACCGTTTGCAGCTTGAGCACCAGCAAGCACGGGCCCGTTCGACGAGCGAAGAGCTTCAAGATCGAGACCCCATAGCGCCGGTTCATCTCCCGACCCATCTTCCTGTTTTAACGTATTTTGGCTGTTCAAAGACTCTGAGCCTTCCTCCTTGACAACCTCCTCCTCAGATTTGCCCTTCCACTCGTAGCCCCACCTCTTCATGACTCTGATGTCCCGTCCCATGATGCGAATCTTAGGCTGCCCCTGACCCCAGCCGTCTTCCTCGGCACTATTGCCCTTCTCTATGCCCAGACTGACAGCTTTTGTTCTGCTATTGACGCTGACTACTGCTTGCGCCAAGCTGAGACGAGACGATAGAGGTTGTGAGGGCATGGTGTACTTTAACAGTGTCACGGCAAAGGCTAGGACTAGAGGTGCTCTGTTTGTATGTAGAAGTGTATTCCTGATTTCTTCTTCATTTGCGTTGGACTCAGGGAGTGCAAGGGAGGCTTCGACACCGGCTGGATCAAGAGGTCTTCGGTGGATGTAACCTTTTTACGTTTCGCAGGCGATTCATTGAAAATGTGGTCCGAGGATCTCTTCTTTGTGACCCGTTTAGCAGTATTGAGGACCTGTTTTGCCAGCTTCTCTTCCGTGAAGATGGCTTGAAGAGAATGAAGGTCCGACTTCGCCAACGAGTCTACGCTATGGCGCAGTCAGCATCCATATGGAGACTCGATCCGGTAAAATCAAAGGCTACCTAGTCAGGCTAGCATTTTGCAGCTCCTTGATCTTACCCATCGCAGTTGGAAGCGGTATTTTAGCATCCTGAGAGAGGAAGCGGAGTAACGCCTGGATCTCGGTCTTTGTGGTCATGTTGACAATTGCCGTACTGATAACGATCTCATGTGCTGTAAGAACATGGGTCTTTGCGTGTAGAAGAGGATTAAGGCGTGTCTAGAGGTGCAACCACCGTCAGCAAGGCAACAATTTGGAGCCTTCTAGGCAGGCGGAATGCCGGGTAGCAAGAGTAAAGGCCTTGGCTAGCGAGCATGCATTTTCAAAGTACGTCATCATATTGATATTACAAGTAGATATTACAAGTATATGTTAAAAGTAGATATGTGTTTCTCCCCTTGTGGCCCCTGTGGGCTGTTGTCATAACAAGTTCCTATCAAAGTGAAAAGCAGCTTATTCGCAAACCACATTTGGTCAATTGGACCAATCATTCCACAAGGCTGCAAGACATTATCCACCATGTCGTCTTTCGTCTCGCAAGAACCAACCCTCTACAATCTAAGCGGTGCTCTAATCTTCACAGCTTATGTATTCTCCGCCCTGTTCCTCACAGCATTCATCACGCGTAGCCTTGTCATCCAATACAAGAAATCCTCCCATAAAAGAAAACATGGACGAGAAAAGCACATTCAGACCTTTTCCGCCCTCTCTGTTTTGAGTTTCTCGACTCTCTCATACCACATGCTCAACTACCTGATTGTCTCATATCAAGCATGGTCAAAAAGTCACATTTACCACCTGCCAGGTAGCCTCTTTGGCTCAAAAGGCTTGCTTGGAACACGAGAGCAGAGAGTACCTTTGCATATCTGGTCCTGGCTAACAAACTCAACTCTCTTCGCCAACTTCGCCACAACCATCTGCAGCAACAACGCGCGATTCTGGTGGACGCAGCAAGCCCTCCTTGTTACCATGGCTTGGAGCGTGTTTATGAGCCTTGAAGGTGTGCCAGCTCTTCTACCACGAGGACGTTGCTGACGATGATAGGTCGGAGACGCAAGATACCACACCTATGGGCATATGCAAGCATCAGTCAGATCCTGCCCGTATCCTTCGCACAGAATCTCTTCTTACTAGCTATGCTTGTTTCACCAGCGGCAGAGCAGGATGAGATGGTATGGGTACCCAACCCCATGTTGCTGCAAGTATCTTTAGCGATATACTACGTCTTCGTAGGGTTGGCACCATACATGATCGGCACCAATGCGTTTATCGGCGTGGTAATCACGATCCGCCTCTTGCTCTTCAGTCCTTTGTACTTGCCAATGATTGTACCTAGCGATTCTGGTAAGGAATATCTCAAAGCCAGAGACACACAGCGCATCTTTCGCAGAGCCTTTGGATACATCGGCATTTGCTCCGTGATCTTGTTTGTCTTTCAAACTTTAATGGCTCTCAGGGAGGTTGGGTACAATGGTAGCAGGGTTCTGGGAGCAATCCATGACAGTCCGGCTATTAGCGCTCTGGGGTATGACTATGTGCTCAGCTTGGTAAGCGCTGGTCATTGGAATAGTATGGTAGGCAGCTACCTCGCTTGAAAGTCTGTTTCGACATTTATGATACCTGCAGACCATGGCTTGAAAGTAGGCAAGATAAACCTCGCCAATTCTATCTTCCCCTGCAGTAGAAAGCCAGTCTCTTAAGTAAGAGCGGTGGACGCTTCAAGATGATCTGGAGGATTCTCCTAGTGTTCATGAGAAAGAAGTGAAGCACAAGCAACTATATAACATGGTTGAATGGAACGCCCGTATGACTTAGTTCATCAGCAGCACATACACAGCTAGAACTACCACAATGACTACCACAAGGTTATTTCTGATTGAATGACTGATCTGGCCACCAATTTATCCATCACCACCTCCTCCTACCAAAGCCGAAAAGACGCAGTACTTTTTGATTAACAGCAACAGGCACCACCATTCGTGTTCAACATACCATACTGATTTCCACAACAAGACCCGAAGGCTTCCATTCGATCCAGTCTTAAAGTGCAAACCACCTTCGATCCGATCTGCCTACCCGCAGATATTGCTGATCTTGTCGAAGAAATGATTGGCAGGAAGAAAGCGGTAAGGAAAGAAATTTCTATCATCATAAGCGGTATGCCCTTGCCCAAGGCCCCACTTTGCAAAGAAGGAGGGGGAAAGGAGCAATCACCAGTATCTTGGCGGCGCACGCTCGTCATACCCATTGTAAGAAGCCCTTGGTGGCGAACGTGGCCTAGGTCGGTCGTATCCGTTGGCGGCGTAAGGATCATCGTAGCGAGTACGAGGCGGGGGAGCGGCATAGGGATCATCACGGCCGTACCGGGCTGGAGGTGGGTATGGATCGTCCAAAGGAGGACGAGCCGCACGAGGAGGGGGAGAGCTATACCTGCTATGACGGGAGTAATAGTCGTCGCGGGGAGGAGGCGAGCGACGACGGTAATCATCGCGACGGGGGCTATAGCCACGTGGAGGTGGTCCACGGCCGTAGTAGCCATCAGAAGGTGGATAACCGCCTCGACGGAAGGGTGGTGGAGAGCGAGAGCGGTAGCGGTCGTTGCGTGGGACCTCCTCCTGGGTCTGTAGCAGTGAGTAGAAGCCATCGTGTCGGAGTACTATTTAGAAACATACATCAGCTACACAACGCACGTTGGCACCCTTGAATTCCTGGTTATCCAATTTGTCCACAGCGACCTTCAGGTCTGCTGCCGTCTCGAACTCCACGAATCTAATTGTCTGTTAGCCATGAGTCAACACCGCTGTAAGCGAAAGAAGGCTTACCCTTTGCCATCCCGGTCGCGGCCAACCTCAGAGTAAACGACGTCGAGTCCAGAACGACGGGCGAAATCTTTTAAATCCTAAAAAGTGCCAAGTAAGTCCCGAATCCAGGTGCGCGAATCCTCTCGAACCAGGAAGAAAGAACACATCCGCGAAATCCTCTCGCCAGTACTAGGAACATTGTATACGGGAGAAGCGCGACCACCAATCCCGATCACCTCAAAGCTAGGGCAGGCATGCAGAGCAGGTGTAGGAAGGAACAGTATATAAACAGCCGTGTTGGCCAGTCCAGCGACCGACCAAGCTGTCAACCAATAGCCTGCAGATGGAACATGCGTGCCCCGACTTGTAACTTTTATAGGAAGGGAGGGAGTGGTGCAAGGCGATCCCAAAGACAGATTGAAAGCCTAGGGCAGAGAGACATCCAACAAGCGCGATCCCAAGATCCACTGTGAACCAAGAACGAAGGTAACGGAAGATATCTAACCTGCCAGCTGGTTTCACCAGGAAGACCAGAAATCTGCATGCGATAGGCCGTACGTCTTGGGCGTGGGTGAGTACGGTCAGGCGCGGGGAAGTCGCGTTGACGAGAGCCACGAGCAAACTGAACGGTGAGGCGGGACCCGTTCATGTCAGAGCCGTCTTGATCACCAAGTATCAGATATCATTTGATTTCAGTGGAAGAGGTAGCAAACGTACGAAAGGCTAGATAGGAAAGTCAGCGAATGTAATTGTGTTAAGCGATATGAAGCTTATGGAACCACAGCTTACCAGGCACCACATCCCTAGCGTCTAGAGCATCATCGAATTCGATAAAGCCAAAGCCATTCATGAGCTTGATCTCGGTGATGTTACCAGTACCATCCTTAAAATGGTTCTGGATATCTTCCTTGGTCACTGTAGGCCCGGTTATGGCAAGTCAGCAGAGTTTCCTTCCAAGTCTCTAGTACGGTATATAGTATAGTTGTCACGGGCCCTCCATGTTGGTTCTCCGTCGACCAGTAACCCGAGGATTATGAGCGTTTCGGGTCTGGGAGCTCAGAAATATGACCTCCAGGATGGTGTGTTGACCGTGAGCAGTAGAGCGTGTTGAATAGCAGAGCGTGTGACACAGCAGAAAAAGATCATGGAACAAATATTTGCATACCATCGCGAGGAAGATTCCCCAAGTAGAGGCGAGTGGAGGACACCTCGGCCGACATGGTGTTAGGTTTATCCTTGCGCTGGAAGGATCAGGCTGATGGGAAAGCGAGACCGAGATGAAGAATAAGGCAACGAACGATCCAAATGTCGTGTCCTTGTATGCCTTCTGGATATCAATACAGAGTCTCAGTCCGTAGAATGTTGATGAAGTGATAATCCAGCCAGGGTGTTGGGATGGAACTGGGAGGGGTGAGGTGGAAGTGAAGATGCCCAAGGTGTCGATGGTGGTGCAAGCGAGGGCGTTAGGTTTTGCCTCAAGGCAAATTCGGGCGTTGCCAAGACAAACTTTACGGTGCACATTTCGATCCATTATGCTAATATTCACGACCTTTGAAGCTTAGAGTTTCTTCATGCAGAAACAATCACCTTGCTTATTCCTGCATTTCCCATGGCTTACTGTGCGTAAGAATAGTTCATGTAAGCATCAGCCCTTTGTCATTGGCTGCTAGGATGCCCATGAGTTTACATGTTAGGTGCTACACGCATCGAGGCCCGAGACGTTCGCATTCGATACTCACTCATACCCCACCCCACGGGTTTCGTAGCATGTCATGGAGCTCAAGTCAATATTTTAGTTCTGAAATAATCTAACATGTTCTATGATACAGTCTGAGAAGCACCAGTCTTCAAGCAATTCATATGTACAAGGCGAAGTGAAAAGGTGAGGAGGTGGAGATCAGGTTTTTCGAAACAGATGCTTGCTCTTGCCCTTCATCAAAATGCACCAAACAAGTCGTCTAAATCCTCTATCCGTATGTCTTCTGGTTCCCTTGTATCCCACGTCAAACCAACTCCACTGTCTCCCAGTATGGATATTGACTCCTTCATTTCAACATCATCCCCTTCCTGCTTTATCTCCTTTTCAATGATGATCCGCTGCATAGGCTTCACTAATGGACTGTTCATAATCGGCATGCCGGTAGCCTGAGCATGATGTGCCCCGAATAAGGCTTCCACAGCTTCTCTATTCCTCTTTGCTTTCTCTTCCTCTGTTTCTTCGATTTCCATCTCGTTTACGTCTTCAGTGGATGGTCGAACAGATGGATCGTCAAGGCTCATGCCTCGCATTCGCATACTGCTTGCTGTTTGTGTGAATTCCTTCTCATCTCCTTCTAACTGAGGGCTTGCTGCTTTGTGGTTGTGAGAGAGTACACTCTCCGATGACGAACCATTTGATCCATCTCTTGCAAGGCTTGACCTTCCAGAAAAGGACGAACCTGCGGGTGTAGGTGGGGTGGTAAAGTCAAGGTCAAGACCAGGTCCGGAGCCGTCCAGATCTTCTGAGAAGATTATTTCGGGACTAGGACTCAATGCATCACGTTTGCGTTCTTCCGCGGCTTCAGGATCCTCATCGACGCTTGCACTGCTAATACTTGGAGATATGATTCGCTTGCCACCTTTGCCGCCAGCATGTGGTGAGGAGAAGATGTCTGAAGAATCGGCAGGGAAGGGTTGTCGGGGGAGTGTGGTGAGGAAGAAGTAGACTTTGCGAGGGTGAACCGTGGTCAACTCCTTGTCGAGTGGGCAGGGCGACAGCGCACTCCATGGTCGCTTCAGGTAGGATGACAGTCGTGAGGATAACAGGGCAGCAGGATTCGCAGAACTACACAACAAACATCAGCGGGATTCCGGTGCAAGTTGAGGGCGGGTTATCTCTTACGCTGAGACCGCATCACTAATATTCGACAGGACCATAGCCAATTCCTTGATCAAGTGCGGCCTATTCCCCGTCTTCTCCAGCTGTTCAATCACTCCGACCACGATATCATCATTAATTCCATCAGTATCAACCTTACGATCCGTGTATGCTCCTGGCGAGGGTGGTGGCGTGTTCTCGTAGGCAACCCTCCCACTACTCTTAGGCCGATCTGCGAACGAGACCACTTTTGCAGATGATGAATTATTTGTTGACGATCGTGGTCGTGAAGGTGAAGTAGGCGAAGGCGAATTCGATGTATGCGATCGCTTGACCTTCTTCGTTGGTGGTTGTTGCGGTGTTTCTGTTGTCGTAGGCGAGGCTTTAGTGGTGATCGAGGGGCGGTGAGCTCGGGAGGCGTTGGGCAACTGGATTCCCAGCGACGGAAGAGATAGACTCTTGCGACGAGTATTGTATGGCATTTTTGGAGATGATCTTACTGTATCATGGAATCGCGGAAATGGATTCTGTATGTTTCGTTCGTCGGGATTTGTGGTTGTGCAGTTGATGGTGATGTAGATGCACGGTAAGCTTGTTGTGTTTTTGGGGTAGGGGGCAACAAGAATGCGAGTCAGACGGTCGCGCAGATTCTCATTGGAGGGATTACCGGCAAGGAGGGTGTGGTGCGTGTGGAATGCAGCCTTGGAGCGTGCTGCAGCAGAAAACGAGGTCTCCAAGTGGCCAAGGGAGGCGAGGGATCCGGCTGCACTTCTTTGTTTCTTACTGGTGTGGATGAGAGGTGAAGGCAACAACCAATAAGCGCGGGTTATGTAATAGCACACGTCCCTTTTCTATCACCTCTTCCCGGTCACCTGGCCAGGCGTAGGAATAGAACACCTATTGTTGAAAAGCATGAAGATGTACTTTCTCAAAAAGAATTGCTGCCGAAAGCGAAATGACTTCCAGGATCCGCGTAACTCCTGACTTTCATTGATGATGTACTTCTACCTCAGAAGCATCTCTCTCACTAGCCCCCTGTTCCACCAACCAAGCAAATAAAAAAAGCAAAACCAAAAACGGTACCCACGGACAGGCCACCGACAGGCCACACCAAAAAAAAGGGGACCCGAGATCCAAACTTTTTCCTTCGCCTGACGCCAAAAATAATAAATAACAACGGTTTCGAAATCTTTTGTGATGCGCTGCCTGCACCCGGCAAATGAAAATTGGGCGCGGGGCGATTGGAAACAGCAGACGAGCTAGGCCGTGAAGGGTATAGTTGGAGCTAACCGAAGAAAACGATTTCCTGCGACGACGGGAGAAGATTGATTGGGACAGGGATGTTTGTTTCTTTTAGGGGTCTCATCGCATGGCGGAAAATACCCACTTTTACAGTTACGGATAGAGCTGTTCATTTTGCTGTTGCGAGTATCTTTATGTACATACAACAGGCAGCTCTATGTACCTTATTCACGACATCGCCCCTCATATCATGACTGCGACAATAATCCTTCCCACCACCATCACGCCATCAAAACCCCTCTTCTCCTCTCTCACTCGCATAATCATCCTTTCCCACCGCCTCCCTCCCTTTAACACAAACCCCAAAGCTACCTACCTCCCTCCCAAACCCCCCCTATACATCCAAACCCCCACCGTCCAGCCGATCACATACTCAATTATCTTACCTTAACCTCAGCCATAGCCCGGGGTCCCTAAGCAACATCAGTAGCTACCACGCTAGATACGCGCGCACCTAGGTGTATGTATCATAAGTAACCGTGTAGATACCTCTACTACGATGGCGTTGCACCAATCGCGTCGGGCGGATGCAACGTCGATCATTTGCAAGAAGGTCTACTTAGCGGGGCGTGCGCTAGCCCGGGGGAGGGGACCTGTGTCAACCTTACTAGGTGTAAAGTGAGATGCTAGTACGGTGGTAGCTGTTTCGGCTCCATGCATCCGTTAGTAGGGCAAAGTGTGTGTGTGGGCCGGTACCTAGGGCGGATTTACACCCGTTGAGGGAGTGGTGGTCTTGGCGGGTTCTTGGAAAGTGAAAAGGCATGTTTTTCTTCTTCTATAGGTTTTTTTGGTTGTATGCTGAGGTAGGTGCTGTGCTATAACGGTTGAAGCGTTGGCTTGTTATATGATAGGTATTGACCTTGATTGTTGAAGTTTTCCAGCTGAAGGTAAGATACTTGGCCTACGTATGGCTTTACGCGTTGCATGTCCTCCCCTTCGATAATGCAGATTCCCGTATATACTACACTTTACGCAATGACACATATGTACACATCCGAATTCAATCATGACTCGTTGGCAGCTGAAAAGGAGGCTGCTTTATGCGTTCATGTCATGAAGTACTTTGGTCCCTCTCCGCCTTGAGGGGTCTGGTGCGTAAGGTGTTAGCTCTCGCTCGACGATTCCCTCGTGCATGTAGGTAGTCTTACCTGCCAGTTTATATCCTGTGCTGGAACTTTGATGTCACAGGTTTTGCAGTGGATGCAACTGGCAGTCGGTCAGCTTCCTCTGCTTTAAGAGTGTTTTGTGAGGAATAAAGAGGGGCTGTTGAAAGCCGCACGATACGTACTTCTGAGCATTTATCTGGAATTTAACACCGTACTCTTGGCTTTTATCTTCAACGTATTCATACACCCCGGCAGGACAGAATCGATTCTCAATACCCTTGTACTTGGGGTACTGATCATTTTTATGCGCCTCCCAATCATCAACCTGCAAATGCACCGGCTGATCTTCCTCGTGATTCGTGCCTGTCCTACTAACGCTGGTTAAGATATCAAAGCTGATCTTATTATCGGGCTTTGGATACTCGATCTTAGGACACTCGGATGCGAGTTTTGTAGCGGCGTGGTCAGCCCCTTTATGCTTGAGTGTCCAAGGCGTTCTCCCGCGGAAAAGGTACGCTTCCAGTCCAGAGTACATTATTCCACCATAGAGACCCAGGGGTGAGTGGAAAGACGGCCGCATGTTGCGGACTTCTTTTAGCTCACTCCAGATGGTGCTTTTACGGAGGGCGTCTTCATAGTCGAAAAGGAAGACAGTGCCATTGTCCACATCGCTAGCACTTGCAGTCAAAGCGGTATAGGCGGCTTGTGCCGCAAGCATACCGCTTCGCATGGCTGTGTGTGTGCCTTTTATTTTTGGTACGTTCAAGAAGCCTGCTGTATCACCTATCAAAGCACCACCCGGGAAGGCACATTTAGGTATTGATTGAAAGCCACCCTCATTGAGGGCGCGGGCGCCGTAGGATAGGCATTTTCCACCCTGAATAACCGACTTATAAATAGGATGGTGTTTCATCTTCTGAAACTCGCCGTAGGGTGAGAGCCATGGGTTAGGGTAATCAAGGCCAACAACAAGGCCGAGGGAGACCAGGTTCTCGCCGAAATGATAGAGCCAACCACCACCGTACGTAGATGAAGGGAGCGGGTAGCCCATTGTATGGACAACCTCGCCTTTCCTGAATTTGTCCGGCTGGACCTCCCAGACCTCTTTCAGACCGAGACCGTAGGTTTGCGATTGGCTGTCGCGGCGCAGATCAAATCTCTTAATCACTTGCTTCGTAAGACTGCCGTGACAGCCTTCTGCGAAGAGGGTTACTCTTGCGTGAAACTCCATGCCTCGCTCGAATGAGGCTTTGGGCTTGCCAGAGCGAGAAATTCCCAAGTCGTTTGTTGCCACACCCTTGACCGAGCCATCCAACTTATTATATAACACTTCGCTCGCTGCAAAACCTGGATATACCTCCACACCAACCTCTTCTGCTCTTTCTCCCAGCCATTTACAAAATTGATTAAGACTTATTATGTAGTTACCATGATTGTTCATTTGTGGTGGAGCTGGTATGGGTATCGCACTGTTCTTCGTGAGGAAGCGCATCTTGTCCTTGGTAGCCGGAGTTGCATTCTCGAAACGTGAAGGATTATCGGGGTCGTTCCAGTTAGGGAGCAATTCATCGATAGCTGAGGGCTCGATGACGTTGCCCGAGAGAATATGAGCGCCGATTTCTCCAGCTTTCTCCAGTAAAAGCACCCGTAAGTCATCTTTGCCGGCCTCATTAGCTAGTTGCTTGAGGCGAATGGCAGCACTCAACCCAGCAGGCCCTACATAGATGTCAGTAAATGTCAAATGTGGCAATCTCATGACATTTACCGCCGCCTACAATACAGACGTCAACCTCGTCACTTTCTCGGTCTTGCTGTCTTGGGTCCAAGACGTCCCCGACATCTGCGCGTGAACGCAACGCTGTAGCTGAGAAGGTTCTCCTCTGCGTGAGGGGGGTATTGGGCATCCATTGTTGAAGTAGGCACCGCCGGCGTGCCGGAGGAAAGTGTGAGCGCGCTCTTTTCGGAATCTGGAGCAGAACAGTTGGTGTTGCGACGCGTCTCTTAGCCAAAGTTATCTCCGGCAACCACGAACGCATTGCTACAACAGACTACAACAGATGTTCGGATCTGAAGCAGGAGGAGCGGAAGCATCGCATGAGGCTACCGTTGTGTAAATTGGGCTGTACCGAGGACATCGGCAGCTGGGGAAACTTGGCGCCGAAGTGCATCGATGCCAAGGAGCATACCAGGAGCGAGATCATGCATATAGAACTCTAGAATTTTCGGTGTACATAATGTAGTACGCATCGATCCCACTAAAACAATCAATCCCCTCCTTTTCCTTGGTGGGCCCATACGTAATTTGTCTCTTATTTCACAGAAGCCCGCTTTTTCCTCCTACAGTCAACAATCAACTATCTCCGCTTGCCCTCTCTCTACTTCTCACGCCGTGTTCCAAATGTCTCGATCACTTAATCCTTATCTAGATACTATCTCATTGCGAGAGCTCCATACAACAGCGATTATTGGCCCTGACGCCTGGAATCGCTTAGGAAAAGTCCAACCTCTGGTGCTTTCTCTTTTCCTAACTATCGATACAAGCTCCGCAGGTGCTTCCGACGATGTCAATTGCACATTTAGCTACGGCCAAATGTGCAAAGATGTTGTTGCTAAAGTTGGCACCAGAGATTTCCACAACATTCACCATTTAACCTCCGAGATAGCAGACCTTGCAAATACTTGGCCTGGCGAAACGCTAAAGATTACTGCTATGGCCCCCAAAGCCTTACTAAGAGTCGACGGGGGGTTTGGGCGGGATGTTGTCCTACGCAGAAAGGGGATTGGACAGGGGAGATCTCTGTGGAATGTGGACAGCAATGAATGGTTTATTCAGGGCCTAAATATCGCTTGTATTATTGGGGTGAACGAGCATGAGCGGCTCGAAAAGCAGGTGGTTAACATTGGCCTGAAGATGAGGGGGGAGACCGACCAAGAACAGTACAATAACAAGATGTGGGGAGAGAACGAGATGTGGAGGAGTTTAGTACGGCGGGTTTGTGAGGTAAGCAACCGACTCACCTGGAGCTGTACCAGTCTTGATGTTCCCTGTTATCACTAGGTCGTGGAAGCATCAAGCTTCCAAACACTCGAGGCATTGGCTGCGTTAATAGCTCGGACTGGCCTCGCAGCCATCCCATTGCCAGAAATTACCGTATCGCTAGAGAAACCCAGCGCATTGACCTTCGTTAGAGGTGCTGGCGTAGAGATCACAAGGCGCAAAGACTTTCTGCAGCAGTCATAAACCAAAATCAAACCTAACTGGTCACAACCTTGCGATAAGAAAGGGCTTCTCAAGGTGCTGATTAGCTGACTCAAGTGAAACGGCAGAGCTTTCGGCAGCCTCTGACAACTCTCAAAACGCCGAAAGGAAATTGTCAGACTTATGCGGAGATCAATCTTACGGCTCCGCGATCCATTGACGAGGTGAATCGTGAAGCAGGATAGGGGAGGAAACATTCACAACAGGAGCAGATTACCGAGGCGATATTGTCTCTTTAAACCATGAAGGGATACCAGATGTCAGCCACACCGATAAAGAGGACTTCAAGGCTAAAATACCGAAGAATTTGGATCTGTGACGTCCCTATCTAAATCGCCTACCAAAAATAGCTGTAGGAATGAGGTATTGATATAGACAGTGAGTGTGCTGTGGAAGAGGCATTCATTACTAAAGCATTATCGCAAGTTCAACGGCGGAAAGTTCGATGGATGAGATTCATTTGTCCTCTCCGGATTTTGTCGATCATCTCATAAAGAAGAGCATGGGATTGTAGGAGCTTCCTCCGGTGGGGCGGAAGTAAGGTCCGCTAGTGCATGATGGTGGCTTAACGTCCCCTCCACTGCCTTAACGGCTTCCCTTACGAAGATGACCAGCAATTTACATCAAAACTACTCACGCTGTGTCAACTGCAGGACGATCCAGGTCGCTGGTATTCATGTCGCGCAGGATTAGATTGGGTGGATATTCTCTAGACAGGCCGCCTTCCATCATATGCACGCGGTAGCAATGGGACATAACCCGTTGCATATTGCATGAGCCTTCAACAGAGCGGGTGCCTCCCTCTTCATGCACGCGGGCGTCCCTTTGTTAGCATATTCGTAAGGACATGACTTGATCGCCAGCCAGTCCCCACTATACTCCATGCAGTTATTGCGTTTGCACATTCGCCACAGTGCTTCCAGAATTTTGGATCTTCACCCGCTTGCCGCATTGCTCGTTTCAGTAAACAGCTCTGAATTTCTTCTCCGACAGTACCGCTGACACCTTTTAACCCCCCCGCGCACGATCAACACCTCCGTCTTCTACCCCTAGATATCCATCTCATGCTGCGCATTGACTGACAGCTTCTCTCTGCCGGATAACAACAGCAGCAGGAGCGTTCCTTTGTGGGACGGTGACTTGTGTAGCACCAAGCTCGTTCACGAGTTTCCACGATCTCACCGAGTCTTCGCTCATGATTCCGCCATAGGAATTGTGGTTTCGGCCTTACATCTTCTCCACCAAGTCTAATTCTTCCAAAGGCCCGGTCATGGCTAAGCCTTCGGATCTCGAGATGACTCTCTCGTGGCTGGGCATGTCCAAGTACCTCGAACGCTTTGAAGAAGCCGGGTTTGACTCGTGGGAAACCATACTTGAAATCACTGAGGACGATCTTGAGGTAGCTTTATACACCTGCACTTATATAGGCTATCACTGACATCGTATTCCAGACCCTCAACGTGGACTTGGGTCACAGGCGGAAGCTACAAAAGGAGATTGCCAATGCTAAACGCGTTGCGCAAAGTTCACCACTCGCAACAATGTATGGAGTCACCGTACAACCACTCATGGGCCCCTTTTCGATGCCAAGCAGCGACGAAGCGCCGCAAGTGCCAACCAAACGAGGCTACAGGCACCACCCCAAGCCGGACTCTCATGCGCCCGAGCGACCATATTCTGCCTACGTTTTATTCTCGAATCATACTCGCGACCAATTGAAAGACCAGTCGCTCAGTTTTACCGAGCTGTCGAGACAAGTGGGGGAGAGATGGCAGGCTCTTTCCCCGGAAGAAAGAGATTACTGGAAGCAAAAGGCTGCTATACCATGGGAGAAGTATAAAGCAGATTTGGCGCAATACCAAAAGACTGAACAATATCAAGAGTACCTGAAATATCTTGGAGAATTCAAGGCTGCCGAAGCAAGAAAACATCCAGAGAAAAAGCAAAGCTCCACACATCGCCAGAGCCCATTACTATGCAAAAAGCCAAGTAATGCTGGAGGTTCGAGCGAGGCTTCCCTTAAGCCCGTTGAAACGCGTCGTCAAAGGGCTCCTATCGATCCCAGTGTGGGAGCATCCGAGGCTGCTCGAGCGTCAAAATTGCCGATCAAGCGCCTCAAACAGGAACCCGGCGAACCCCAGGCTAGAAAGGAAGCGAACCGCTCAACACGAGTCAGACAGGCTTGCGAACCATGTAGGCAAAGAAAGATTAAGTGCCATGGCGAACAGCCGACATGTCGACACTGTCACGAAGTCGGTGCAAAGTGCTATTATGAGAGCAGCAAGCGAGAGGGAAAGAAACAGTATAGAAAATGCATTGTGTGCTTGCAGGTAAAGGCTAACCAAGACGTAGGCAAGATGACGGCCTTTTGCGCAAAGTTAAAGTATATGAGGATCTGCTTCTGCGGGTGGCATCGCAGGTTGACGATGATGATCAGAAAGCTATTCAGAAGGCTTTACTATTGGTATTTGATCTTGGCCCGACGGTTTTATACGTCTTTATTAACTCTTGATAGCCGCCACAACTTGACACTCCCGCTGACACACACAAAGCTGCCTTTACCACTCGAGACGACGGTGAAAGCAGCGACGAAAGCGATGCCGCATCAGAAGCCTCGGGCGTTGGTTCAATGGGTTCTACGGATCATGTGAATCAAGACAACTTTGAACAAGGGGGTTCGTTCGTCGGGCAGGCCTCTGGAGATAAATGGATGCGAAGATTAACGAAAGAATTGGGCCAAGAGGATTCGCATGCTAATAACAGGGCGCAATATAACAACCCTAGATACATCCAAAATACAGGGCCGGGGACAGCAAGCCAAATTCCCAGCCCATTTGGTGAAGACATGGATACCTCAATTGTCGGACATCAAATAGACCCATTTTCATTACCCATAAAGATGACTGCCGATGCCCTTATCAATTCATTCTTCTCCACAATTTACCTAACCTTCCCAATGATAAATAAAGCAGAATTTTTGTTCCAATATGGACAAATTTGGAGCGCCCATGATATTACCACATATCAGGACCGCACGTTCCTGTCAATTCTTCAACTCGTCTTTGCCATTGGTGCAGTTCATACTCATCTCATCGAAGCCGATTGGGCCGGGGATAGGAGGGACCATATGCTGTACTTCGCACAGGCCCGAATGCAGGCTGTGGACACAGGCATCCTCAATGATGTATGCTATCTTGGGCAAGTGCAGGTCTTCGGTCTGGGCAGCATGTACCTATTAGCCACGGATCAAATTAACAGGTACGCATGCAAGTGGCTTGGCTTGCATGAACTCCACTGATTCTATCATCAGAGCCTGGAATCTAACCGGTCTGGCAGTCCGAGCTGCCCAGTCGCTAGGCCTACACTTGCGAGATACCACAAGCTCCCTTTCACCTACTGAGCGGATGATTCGCGCCCGAATCTGGTACTCTATAAAGACTTTAGAGAGCATGCTTACCGTCATCACTGGCCGTCCATCGATGGTTAATGAGGAAGACTGCACTGTCCCAATATTACATGCACTATCAGAGGAGCTCGACCCCAGTATGAGCGAGACAAGTCCTTCCGAAGCGTCTGGTGCAATGGAAACCAGCACGCGGAGATCAAGCTCGTCGATGTCTGAGTCTAGTCAGTCAGCTCTCAGAATAAGAGTGCTTGAACAATGCAAGACGCCAATTGCGTCAACATACTTCCTGCACTACACGGAGGTCTGTGCGCTAGCCAAAGAAGTAGTGGGCGACCTGTACCACCCTAAAATCCGTCAGTGTAAATGGTCCGAGGTACAGGCCAAGATGGACAGATTTAACAAGCGACTCCACCAATGGCAGGAATCTCTACAACCGATGTTTAGGGCTACTGTCAAGTCTGCAGATTCCGAGATAGAATCGTGCCGAATAGCATTGCTTATCCTGTTCCACAGTACTAGCACTATCATCAACCGACCCTGCCTTTGCCGCATCGACGAGCGCATGGGAGACCAGTCCAACGCGTCCAAGAATAGAAACCGTGGCTTCGCCAACACCTGCGTTGAATCCGCTCGGTGCATCCTCGACCTCATTCTCAACGAACCCGAATCCACTATCCTTCACCAAGGCGTCACATGGTGGATGCTGCTTCACCACCTTAAGCGCGCCCTCACAGTCATCCTTCTCGAACTCGCCTTCCGTGCCGAACACATGCCCGCCGATGCTGCCAGCATCCTCGGCCAAGCCAAAAAGGCAGTAGCATGGCTTCGCTGGCTTGGTAGTTCCAGTCCAATGGCTCGATGCACCTGGATCAGCATGAGCAAGCTTCTATATCCCGCGGCACTAAAGGTCGGTGGAGATACATCGGATATCGCCATTGCGCCCGAATCGTTGCAGTACGAGATGCAGCGTATGAGTCGTGCAACCCAACTCCACAACACGAGACCGTACGATGATACGGCAGGATATCCGAATCTTTTCCAGCCGCTGGGCATGTATGGGGCCGCTGAAGGGCAGTATTTTGGGGATTTGGCGGTTAGAAGCGAGTTAGATCAATTCGGCCTCGATAGCTGGCAAGCAAATGATGAACAGATGAATTATGATGGAGGAGAGTTGTACTATGATTTTGGGATGATGGGGCAGAGGGCAGGTCCTGGGCAAGGACAAGAGTGAAGAAGACGAAAACTGGGGGGAAGAAAATGGTGCGAGAGAAGGAAGCTATGTTCATGTTGTTCGGGGACGGAAATGAGGAACGAGGACGATTCATGAAAGCGGAAGTTTCTCTCAAAAAATCCTTTCAGGATTAACATCTTAATACTGGCTGGGCTGGGAAGACTGGATTCACTTCTTGACGATCAGATGGCTGGGATGAAGACGAAGATACGAGTGATTACCACGTTTGCTCGAATTTCTGCGTCTACTCCATGTATTAGCGAGGAGCGGGTGCTTGCATACAAGGGATCGATACCCCCAGGGCGGGTAGCTTTACTGAATTACTTGGTTCGGCATGCTGATTGCCTTTTTTTCATACATGGCTCTCACAATCAGGTCCGAGACGATGGTAATTGCATGCATGCGTGTGATGCATGGGGAATTCAATTGCTTCTGAGCAGCTTTGAGGGATAAATGCATGGCTGGGGGTTTTCTGTCTGTCATGATATCTAGGTATTAATGTAACATACTGAAGAATACAGATACCCCACTCATCGGAAAGAAAACCTGCATTATTCGCATACACTGAGCCTCCCCTTTGTTTACAAAAATATACCTGAAAAGGATCTGATAATGAAAACCCCATTCTTCATGCACATCCCCGTCAAAGCTTTCCTTGCTGCTTCTCTTAATGATCTATACATCATTACCTCCCTTTCGCCCCTGAAAAAAACCATCCCAATCCAAATTCCACGCGCCCGCCGCTCATCTTCCCCTTCTATAGCTCCTCCCCAACGAACCCCCCTTACCCTAACAGTCCCCAACCCACTCTCTCCCTTCTTCCCTCCCTCACACCCTACCAACCCCCCATTCCCCCCAACAAACCCGCTATCCCAACCCCCCCCCTTCATCCCTCCATTTTCCTATCTCCCAGACACCAACCATCTTCCATACTATACAACCTTATAATCTAATCTCTCTTTTGCAAAAACCAGGAATTCTTTCCTTCTTTGCTGTGTTTACTATGGTAATTCCAGCCCGTGCGAGCTCACTACGCCTATCCTATCCTATCCTGTTTTATTCAACACGGCATATTGTATTCGAACTGGATGTATATGACATGCTTCTACGGGATTTAGCTGAGGAAGTATGATATTAATGTAAGATCCTGGTCTTTTCTTTTTCTGGGGATATGGGAAAGACGGGGGAAGAGGGGTTTTGGTGAGGAGGGGGTGGAGAGGAGAGGAGGAGGAGAGGAGGAAGATAAAGGAGGTGAGTAGAACGGAGTTGAGTTTTGGGATTGTATACAGGGATGGACAGGAAGAGAAGATGAGAAGAGGGGTTTGGGAGGGAGGGATTTGTGGGAGAGGAGGTGAGATGGATGGATGGATAGATGGGACGGGATAGATTGATAGGATGGGATAGATGAGATATGCGAAGAAAGGGCCTACTAACATTTCTACCATTGTAACCGGGGATATCTGCTTCATGATCTTACTTCGTACTAAGTAGATACCGTCTCAGCAGCTTCCATATTCAGTTCGGAGATGGATGGGATGAATGAGCATAGCTCTCCATTCAAGTGATATTATTAAGCTCATCCAGCTATCCAGCTACACAGAAGGACAGACGGACAAGGGCCTACTAACATTTCTAACATTCCAACCGGGGATATCTGCTTCATGATCTTACTTCGTACTAAGTAGATACCGTCTCAGCAGCTTCCATATTCAGTTCGGAGATGGATGGGATGAATGAGCATAGCTCTCCATTCAAGTGATATTATTAAGCTCATCCAGCTACACAGAAGGACAGACGGACAGACAGCACCCCCTGCTTTTATACTGTCTCTGCACCCATCTCATCTCATCTTATCTCATCCCAGCAGGCCCGCCTCTCCGCGTACCTTATCCCGCCTCCCCACCTTGAAAAAAAAAGCAAACCCAAAGCCACCGGGGTATATGTGCTAAATGCCGATCGATATAAACGCAAGCCCGAGAAAAACCCGAAAGGGAAAAACAAAGCCCAGCCAGCCAGACAGACAGACAGACAAACAGCCGTAGAGACCGAGGTCATTGAATCATTCAGATTATTGAAAAAAGGAAGGCAATCGTATACGCAAGTTTCTTTGCGTGTGAATTGGGGGGGGGGTTTTTAGGCAAGCTGGGCGATGAGGCCTTGGTTATCGTTGAAGAGGTCTTCGTTACAGCCGAAGATCCAGTCCATGGATTCGTAGCCGCTCGAGCCGTCTCCATTGTTATAACACTGCTGCTGCTGCTGTACTTGTGGCTTTTGTTGATGTTGATAATGATGTTGTTGTTGTTGTTGTTGTTGTTGCTGCTGCTGCTGCATGACATTAAACGATGCAGAGGGGATATCATGGTTTTGATAAGTCGATGGTACGTTCGTATTCAACGCCGGTGGCATGGAGAGAACGGCGTCCTTTCCCACAAAATCTTTATGAGTGTGATTGGTATTGTTATTATCATTATTATTATTGATAATACATGCGCTATCTTGAAGTTTGCGAGCCCGTTTCGCCATGATGGTGCTCTGTGGGAACGGCGTCATGGTGATAGGCGAAAAGGGTGTTTGCGTGATTGGTGATGTTGTGGCCGTAGATACATCATATGCGTACCCTTCCTGTTCGAGCCCCTGCCATGTCATGCCCTCGAAAGGTACTGCCTTATCGCCGTCTTCCCAGTCTTCCTCGCTTGGTAGAACGCCGAGCGCTTCGAGGATCTTGTGTGTGAGGGGTTGGCCGTTATAGGCTGGCTCAAGAGGAGGGGAGGGGAATGGTTCGCCGGCTTGGATACGCCGATAGAGCTCCTGGAGGCCAGCGATTAGTTCGGTGTGTTGGCGTTCGAGCATTTGGACGTAGCTGTGAGACGTTAGTTTGAGGGTCTTGGCAATTATAGGGATGAGACGAACCCTCTACGAAATACGGTCTTGTCCGACTTCCTATGTTTGCCATAGGCGCAAATGGCATCGTCGGTTTTGCAGCGTGTACAAGGGTTGGCGCCATCACACTGAGAGATGTGTTAGTGGACGAGAGATTCAGTTATACAGATAAAAATCTACTTGCCTTGCATTTTTTGAGTCTGCATCGCTGGCATGCCTTGACGACTCTCCTTCGCACCTCTCGGCCTTCCCCCAGTGAGTCGTCGGAAGCGCTCTGTACCTTTGACCGCGGCATATTCAAAAGAGTTGATCGATTGGTACTAAATCGCCGATAGTGCTGACAGACAGGGTATCCGAAAAATGGTAAAGCCTCATACAGTTACTTGATCTGCATCTTATTATGCAACGACATTCGACCGTCTGAGATTCAAGAAGTCCGAGGAGAATGTTATTGTGGAAATCGCCGATGGACGATTATCAATAACTCCTAATAGACACTCGGATTCCAGAGGTAATATCTGAAGTCATATTTTGGGGAACATGACATATTCTATATGGAGTCGGATATCTAGGCCATGCAACTTAATCATCCTGACGTGAACATTATTAAAGGCGTGCCGTTTCAAAAAGTCGGGCGATAAGTGGCCGTCGTGGCTGTTTGGTGTAGCTTAGGAGGCATAGTGCTAGAGCTAGTTCGACTCTAGAGCTAAGGCAGGTGACAGACAATCCCAGTAGGTACCTATGCACGTTGCAAATGGCTCTTATCATCCTTGTGCAACAGTATTAAAGATAAAGTGATTGGCTCGGAAATCGAGTGTGAGTTGAATGATGGGAGTGTGAGACGGCAGATTTATTCGATTGACTTTCAACGCCTATCTTATTTGAACAATTTGGGTGAACCTGAAAAGCCGAGGTGACTTAGGTCACTTAGGGCAGTCGACTTTGTTCGTTTGACTTTCAGGCGCGGGGTGACAAAGGCGTGGAAAATGAGGGGCATCCTCACCAACGGCTAAGGTAGCTCTAACGCATGCCGCAACTTGCAGACTCTGGAGCTTCGTCCGAACACCTCTCTAGCCTAGTTACCCTACATTCTCGTGGCTTGCCCTTGCTTTCCACATTTTTGACATGTGAGGCACATGATTGTTCAACATTTTATTGATCCTATTAAGAGGCTTGGAGGCAGTTTCCTGCAGCTAAGACCTGAACTAGATATTGGGTCACAATGCATTGATAAAAAAACCATGGCATGGAGCACGATGGTAGCTCCGTAGTATGTGCTCGTCCCAGTAAACGATACGCTTTGATTCGTGGGATCCGAGCCAGGGATATGGATACCCTGTTTGTCATCACCTTTTTATTCCATCTGCTTCTAGACCCAACTGTATTGCGCAGTTGGTCTACACGTAAAGTGGTTTTACGATCTGACGTTGATGGATCTTCAGGGTCTTTCGCAGCTTCCTCCGAAGGCATGGCATTTCTCAAAAATCGATACAGTTGAACATCGACAATTGAGAATGACGTACGCCAAGTGGGTTACAGCAGCTCCTAGTGGATTGAAGAATCAGGGTTCGTACTGTAGCTACTGTACATGACACGGTTCTGAAGATCTTTGTATACCCTCTGTGTGGCGGCGGATGTTCGTTGCTTTGGGAGGCGTTTACCAGCAGATGCAAAAAAGGTAGCATGCCCAGAATAATCTCACTACCCGGCTGCTTTGACCCGGCCCCAGCGTCATCAAAGCCGGCAACCCTCACAAAAACAAGTTCTCCCTGTTCACTGCGTGCTCTATGTGTAAATCGCTTTGCTCTACTCACGTGACTGAAGATGCTCAAAGATGCTCAAAATGCTCAGCTATCTCTAGTGTCGATGGCAAAGGATAACGATGCAGTCAGAAGGTTAGCAGGCCTGATCTCAATGGTTGGGACATGGGCGGCGGTAACAACCTCCGTAGGCCTTATCCAATCAAATCTGCTTTGCGCGGTAAAGCCACTAACAGAGCACCATATTCCATGAAAATTAACCGTGGCGACGGAATGCTCATAGTAGCTACCCATAATAGTTCTGGCGTCTGGTGGCGTTTAGATCATACTACAGTCATCGCTAAATTTCCATAACTAAACAGTCCTGGTTGATGAATTAATAAGTTGTAGCTTTCACTCAGCCCAAACCTTTACTGCCCAGGTGGCTCTCAGCACATGCGCCCATCCCTGTACACCAATTCATCACCGGTCCTACTATCGGAGGCCCGGAGATTACTCCGATACATTGGATGAAACCATGGCGGATCAATCAGGCACGTCCGAATCGAGCCTCAAGCGAACTGACACCATGGCTACCGATGATTCTTCCGGTCAATCCATGCAGGATGTTCAACCTACCTCATCCGCCAAGTCGTCGTCCTCGACCATTCCAAAGGGTCCTGATCCAGTATCATCATCTGCTCAATCCAGGCCCGGAACTTCCACCAGCACTACTGGTAGGAAAAGAAAAGTTCCTGATTCTGTCACTCCCAATGCTTGCACCAACTGTAAAAGGG
This sequence comes from Cladonia squamosa, assembly GCA_947623385.2. Classification (NCBI taxonomy): domain Eukaryota; kingdom Fungi; phylum Ascomycota; class Lecanoromycetes; order Lecanorales; family Cladoniaceae; genus Cladonia; species Cladonia squamosa. Next base: position 280,011 of record OX392378.1, on the reverse strand, counting down.
CGAGAGCCAAGGTCAGGAGACTTCTGACGTCTGCCATCGTTCCAAATGGCAACCTTCATTAACGTTCGAGTATAGTGCGACGGTGTCAAACCAGCATGCAAACGATGTGCCAATCGAAATGTGCGCGACTCTTGCGTGTACGAAATCCATGCCAAAACGGCAAAAGAGCAGATGATGCGAGAGATTCAACGGCTGCAGCGCAAGAATGAAGACTTGGAAGAAGAAAAAGATACTTTGGGCGAGAAGAATAGCTGGAAAGAGCAGATCATAAACTCACTCAAGGAAAATGGCCAGGGCCCCGAGATCATCAGCCGACTCAAACGAGGTGAATCTCATCGGCATATTGCTGAGTGGCTTGGTCGACCTTTGATTACAGCAGCAGGTGTTGCTGTAGATCCTCATACCTTGTCTCCGGATACTGAACGTAATATCACCGAGGCCATACATCAGTATCACCGGCGGATGGTGGAGGAACGTGATCCCCGCTACTGGACGAACGTGACCCCAGAAGCTTCCTTCATTGAACATCTCGTCAATTTATACCTTACTTGGATCCATCCCGCACACATGCTCTTCGATGAAGAACGCTTCATGTCGAGCTTCAGGGATTGTTCTGATGTCTACTGCTCGTCAGCGTTGGTCAACGCTATTTGTGCGATGTCGTGCTGCTTACTTCATGACGAATTAGGGGACAACAACGAGCAGTCGGCAGCGGGCATTGCCGTTATAAGAGACAAATTCATGGAAGAAACGCGGTCATTGATGCGGAATGCTGAAGTTGAAAAGATGACTGCCATACAAACATATGCTGTCATGTTCCTAGTTGAGTTATCATCTGGACGTGCACTCATAGGCTCTTCCCATTTGAGGCTCGCAGCGGAAAGTTTGCTGTCCAAACATGTTTCGGAGCAGTCTAGCGAATCGGAGGAGATAGCAGCATGGGGTGTCCTGACGCTTCACACGTGCGTAGCTAAACTTATAAGTTCGTATTGTTGGAAGCTAACGCGAGCAGAGCATGGTCAGGTTTTACCTACCAGAAGCCCACAGCCCCTATCTCAACTGATGCAACACCCTTTAGTAGTATTAGTATTGATCATCATCAAGGACAGCATCTCTGGCACGCCCATAGGCATTTGGGTGACCCCGACGTCCAGCATCGACCAAGCTACTCCATGTTGACGGCCACAGAACACGCTAGACTCTTTCGGATCATCCACGAGACTATCCTAGTATACTGTGGCAGCCGTGGAAGGGTCTCGGCTCGTGCCTTGTTGGATTTGTATGAGCGGTTTATAGATTGGAAGGAGCATTTGCCACCCCCTCTTCGGGTCCAGGAGGCCGAACCCCTGCCACATGTTCTTTTCCTACAGTAAGTCTCCCTATTTCATATGCTTGGGGGCCAAAACTTATACAGTATGGTAATAGCATACAATACCATGTCGCACTCGTCCATCTTCTTCAACCGCTTCTCCAACAGGAGCATTTCTACCAGGAGTCTTACGAAAATTTGCGAACCCTACTCATCGAAAATGCTAGACGTGGTCTCGAGCTGCAAGACCAATACTCCAAACTCTACACACCTCACTACCTCTCGCCGATTCAGCTCTTCTGCCTTGTGCATCTATGTGACGCGATAGTTCGGTTTGACGCATCTGATAATGCCAGTCGCACCGAATGCATTGAATTTTGCCTCATCTCTCTCGAGCAAGCCAAGATCGGCTACACCGTCGCTGGACCGTTGCAGAAAATGTTCCACATAGCCCTTTCCGATTACGGTATTCCAATCTCCAGAGAACTCGAGAGTCATCTAGGAGCGTCAATTCGGATCGGGCCTGAGGACTTATTGGAAGCGTGCACGAGGTCATCATACCGCCAACCCATTGCACAGTTATTGCCGAACATGGCGCCGAGGCTTGGACAAGAGTTCATTGAGGGTTATCAGCAATTGTTTCAAGGTAGACCCTCGGAACGAGCGACGGCGGAGGCGTCGAGCGCGGCACGTGGCAAGCAGAAACGACTCGAGATTGGTGCACTTTTGAATCGATGAACGAAAGTAATGGATTGCGATGATTTTGCGACTGCATAGCTGGAGCGAGGACGTGGATCTGATGGCGATTTAGCGTGGTGTCTATATGGGTGGCCATGGATGGATTCACCTAGAGTGGCTTCATTTGAAGACTGTTGGTTGTGTCCTCCTTACATGTGGAAAGAGCGTTGCGACTGCTCGCGCCAACTTTTGGCTTTCGTTGGTAGAGATTCGCTCTTTCCCAGGATGATCAGAGATAGCAGATCGATGCAGTTGTGCGTTGTGGCTTTGAGAGGCAACTTAGATTCCTACGAAAGGAGGAGGTTAGTTAGTCTTTTGCAAACCATAGTCAGTGACGAGAGAAGAGCACCTCATGAGGCGTAGAGATTGGGTATTATGTAGCAGTTGAATCTTTAGCCACAGTGCGTCCCATTAGAAGAAAGGATGTGGAAAGGGAGGGTGAGTGATGTAATCAATAGAGAAGAAGAGAAAAAGAGAAAATGGTGGATTTGGTGGGAAGCATGTCACTATGAGCAATCTACGAAGTACATGAGTGTGTCAGGCATCTCGGCCAATTTTGTGACCTTCGCGCCGATCTCAGATCTTCCACATGTTTTCATGATCCCCTACTTCAGTAGCACATTATCATATATTCGATCCACTCGATTCACGCAACAGCGAAATACGGAGGTATCTCCGGAGGACTTTCTTGACCTTCTCGATCGCAGGATGATGCTAATGTTACTATGAAGTACCTTACTACCACTATACTAATCCCGTCGACTACCTAGTCATTGGAGCATATGTCCATCCTCTTTCTTCCGCTGCACCCCCACGCAATGAACCACCTCGCTCCCTATCATTCATGACCAAGATTCGGGGAAATTCCCGCCCATCTGCTCTACCATACACGTAGGTCATGTCCATCCATCCATCCACCCGTCCAGCTGTACACCCTACCTCTCCATTCGGCCTTTTCAATCCCATTCCATCCACCCACTACTCTCCGTAAACCATCCACTAACCTTCTACGTCCCCCAGCCATAAACCCAAAATTCGTCCTCCACCACCACCATCGAAACCCCCTCGCTCCAAGAAAGGGATCTACATCGCCTCCTTCCTCTTCATCTACGCAACCTCAACATACACCATCTACCTCTACCGCACCCTCCTCGCTCCGCCCGACCCAACCAAACCCCAACCAGAACAAGACACCGACCTCTCATCCCGCTACAACGAAACCGCCTCGACCTTTGACGAGAATGTCTCCTTCCTCGAAACCACCACCGGAATAAATCGCCTGCGCAAGAAAATCGTCGGCCAGGCGCGCGGCGATGTGTTGGAAATCAGCTGCGGAACCGGCAGGAATTGCACGTATTATGATTTGGGGAAAGTGAGCAGTTTAGTATTTGTGGATCAGAGCGCTGAGATGATTGAGATTGCGAAGAGGAAATGGAGGCTTGTGCATCCGGATTACGCGAATGCTACTTTCTTGGTTCAGGATGCGGCGGAACCGTTGCCGCGAGATATGGTCCCGAGGGGGGGGTTTGATACGGTGGTGCAGACGATGGGGGTTTGTAGCTGTGCTGATCCCAGCGGTGTTTTGAAGCGGGTGGGGAGGTATGTGAAAAAGAAGAGTGAGCGAGAGGAGGGAGGGAAAGTTTTGCTGGTGGAGCATGGGCGGAGTGGGTGGAAATGGGTGGATTGGGTGCTTGATCGGGCGGCGGGGAGGCATGCCGTTGTGCATGGGTGTTGGCCTAATAGGGATATGGGTGGGGTGTTTGGAGCGGCGGGGTTAAGAGTTGAGAGCGTGGTGAAGAGAGGGTTTGGCACGGTTTGGGGGGTCGTTGGGAGGCTGGGGGAGCAAGAGGAGGTACGAGTGGGCGGAGTGGATCATGGTGGTGTAGACTGAAGAGAGTTTGCTGGAAAGTGAAGAAAGATTCTCAACATTAACTGCGGTGCTAAGGGCCGGATACAGTAATAGCGAGGCTCCCTTGCTTGCCCCCTGAATATCACAGCCGAAGGAGGACGCATGAGAGCTAGAACGGGACAGCATCCGGCACTCCTCGGTCATGTATCCATCGAAATCAATACAACGTATCCTACCCATCCAGCTTCTCAAAGCTCCTAAGAAAAGCAGCAAACACACGCCTGGAACTTAAATTCTAAGCATAAGCCTCCTATTATCCAATGTATCCACCGAAAGCAACACAACGTATCCTACCAATCAAGCATGTAAAAGCTCCAAAATAAAGAGAAAGCAACAAACAAAACGCACATGAATCTCCGATTATAAACACAAGCCTCCAATTATCCAATGTCAATCAAAACCCAGCCTAATCCAACAAGCCATACTCTCCCACCCAGATATCTCAAATGCCAATGGATACCACATATACATCATAACGCCCCCCTTTCTCTCTATATACACAGATGAGAATAAAACTCCCAAAAAAAATCCCCCTCGCCGCCCCAGCGAGATATCAATGAAGTTATTTTTCTTTTTTTCTTTTTTTCTTTTTTTTAATGCCTTGTTATGTAGGTAGGTAGGTAGGTGTAAGGGGTAGATGGATATGTGAGTGATCCGAAAGAGAAGACGGGAAGGGAGGAAGAAAGGGAGAAAGGGAGGAAGAGGGAAGGCAAGCATTTGTTTGACGACAACTTATTTTTTTAATGTATCACCTACCTTATGTAGCTTACCCATCATCTAAGGCAATTCCCC